>OY282502.1:56904962-58304722 GCA_958295605.1 Ajuga chamaepitys
TTTTGATTAAACTAGCAATATATATTTTTACACGATAAATTTCCTTGTATGGGCATCAATAAGTAAATGTAAATCGAATTATATTACTCTTGTAGGAAACAAGATTACATATTATATAATTGTCAATAATTTAGAAAGAATGAAATCGATATGCTTCATAAGTAACATTTGTAAACATTACAACTACTATAAGTAATAATTGTTTTACAAATTTTATTGACTTCATGATAATACTAGATGAGACCCGTGCAATGCAAAGGGCTTGTTTAATTTTCTAGACCCTATTTATTTTTACATCTTAATTTAGTGACTATGTTACTTTGGAGATTAAAATTCTAAATTTATATCCAAGGAAGACATTTGATTGCAATTTTAATTTATGTCCAATCAAGGAAGAGGAATCTAAATTCTATACATAAGTTGTAAGAAATTGTATAAATCATTCCACAATATGATTGAACCCTCATTCATACCCAACCCTCATTCATACTCATTGACATTGTCATTGATGAGTTGCAACCAAGCGGACCCTAATTTTTTTTAATTTTAGTCATGTATGTTTCAATAGTTGTCCAATTTAAGAACACTGACCATCAGAAACGGCCAATTTGGCCACAATTAATCACATGCGACGCACGTGACTAATAAATTTGAGAAAGATGAAGAAAAAAATAAAAATAAAATACAAAATAAAATGAAATGCACCTCATACGGAAATTAGGGTTTACCTTTTTCTTTTCTTTTTTTGGGCGAGCTACTAATATAATTTAATTATTTGACATGTTATCTGGACAAATAGTTAACACGTAAGCATTAACACTCAAAAGTACTAAATTTATTAGTCTAATTCCGGCTAAATTGGTCGTTGGTGATGGTCAGTATCCTTAAATTGGACAACTTTTGAAACATACATGACTAAAATTAAAATTTTCTAACATACAAGACTTTTACTAGACAAGACCTAACTTATGGGACTAAAATGAAAATTTTCCCTTGTTTTAGGTAGCAAATAAAATAAAATATTTCAAGAATCATCCTTCACCACTTTTCCTTGCCAATTATCATTTTTTTAATCTTACTTTTTGCAGGATATGAGAAAAACTAACGGAGCGTTTTTCATTGTTTTTGTTTTTAAAAAAATTATTAAAATTAGTAATTGTGTAAAAATTATTTTTTATACTTAAACGTGATTAGTGTTTGAGAATTAAGGGATTTGGTTCAAAATTTTACAATTAAAGTGTTTATAAATAAGTACTTCTAGCCTCTTAAGGAAAAAAAAAAAAAAGAAGTAGAATTGTAGCTATTTACACCTTATGACTAAAACTTAATTTATTTAAGTAGAAGCTATAAATTATAAGCACTCAAAATTTACTTAAATTTTGAAAGAAGATGAAAAATGATTAAGTAAATCAGTAAATAGATCCAAAAATTAACATACGTCCACGGTAGCTAGGATAGAGCATGCGCTACTTGATTGGAGTTGTGCAAAACATGGTACTGTAGCTTGAATAAAACCAAAATTAGCATCTAACTCGAAAGTGGTTGTTTTAATTAATTCCCAGGCAGCCAACTAACATGCAATTATTATTTTTTTTTAGGGCTAACTAACATGCAATTATAAGTAAGTTATAGACATGCAAATTAAATGATGATATCAACACTACACTGAACAGTGAACAACCTAGACACAGTGACGGAGCCAGAATTTTTAGTCAGGGAGCTCAATTATAACGTTAAAATAAAATAATATATCAATTCTAAAATTTAAATTTGAATAGAAGTAGACCTTAGAAGAGATAGGTTCAATGATCTTAGTTTCAGTCTAATGAGATCGGGGTTCGACATGTGTTAAGCCTAGAATAGCAAGCTCTCATTTCGATAGTATCAAGCGTGCACATTGGGAATGAAGCGATAGGTGGGTTGTGGGAAAGGATACTTTGACAGCGGAAAGCCCTCAATTAATGCCATGGTTCACAGTCGACCATTTGGACGGACAAGTGTAGACTATGGCGGAAAGGCAGGAGAATCCGGAATCAATAAAAATAAATATAGGATATTACATTCTGGTACACGTGTTTCGTGCATGCACTTTAGGGCACTTTTAGTGTCATTTTAGTGTCAATAATGTGCATAATCACGTGCATTTAGTGCTTTTATACTCTCCTGGGCAAAATAATGCGTTTGTGTTGTTTTGTGTTAAGACAGGTGAAAAAGGGTCGAAAAAGAACATCAGACGACCGCGGAGTTGAGGGATCGATCGAGGCAACAAAAGGAAGGGCTAACTGAAGATCTCGGCCGAGACAGGATGCAAATCTCGGCCGAGATGAGTCTCCAAGGGATTTCATGAAGAATTGCAAAATTGAAAATCTAGGCCGAGACAGATAATGCGTCTAGGCCGAGATGAGTCTGCAGGGGATTTCAGAAATTCAAAAGATGAAGATCTAGGCCGATATGCAATCCAATCTCGGCCTAGATGAGTCAAATCCTAAAAAGCCCTAATTTCCTCTTTTCACGTCTCGGCCGAGATGCAACCCAATCTCGGCCGAGATCAGCCTTCGACCCACCAGCTGAAAATCTATTTTTCATGTTTCGGCCGAGACACACTTGCATCTCGGTCGAGATTCCTTACCCTATTTTAAAATCCTGAATGCGATTTTGCCTATTTTTTACTAGCACTTTCTCTCCTTATATATATATCATCCCATTCGAATTTAACCTAACCTAGAACCCATCCTCACACATAATCAGTCACTTTTCTCCATTGGAAGCAAAGGAACCCTAACTTTTGGTTTTTTCTATCCTATTTTCATGTTTTCTTTAATTTTATGTTATTTTATCTTTGTATTAGGTAAAATGGGTGATTAGCACCCTTTAGTTCACCCTTGATTATTGTGGAACCTTGAGTTTAAGACGTTTATGTGATTATTACGGTTAATGTTACTGAAAATATTGTGTATTCAAGTGTTTTGTGTTATTTGTTCTTATTGACTCACATTTATGAATTAATTATTGGATTGATCACCCTTTAAGGGATTTGTGAATGTGTTGCTAGAATAGGAAATTACTATCCGTAATTGTAGGATTTTCGATTCCCGTGTAGCAAACAATAGATTTATTTATTGGTGATAACACAAAGTTCAACCACTAAAACCGAGCTTGCGAGTTTTATGTTGAATTTATCTCGTTGTCCTAGTGTTTAATGCATTTGGTTATTGAATCTAAGAGAGCTTGTTCGAGGATTCGATTAAATTGAATAGGGTTAGTCGAAGAGCTTGTTTTGATTAACTAAGATTAAGGGATAACAAGGCTATTAGAGCTTGTTAATAGCCTTGAGATAAGGGCTAGAATCACAATTGAATAGGGCATTAACAATAGTTGCATCAATGGTCTAAGACCAAGGGGAAGCATGATCAAGGGTGGCTTGTTTTACTATTTAAAAACCAAAAACCAAAACAAATCTCTTTATTTGTCTTTGTTTATTTAGGTGTTAGTTGTTATTTCATTAAATTCCCCCCCCCCCCCCCCTCCCCACTTCTTTATTGCTTTCTAGTTTATTTACATTATAGTTCTTGATCATAGTAGCTTAATACATAAAAGCAACATTGTTCGACCATTCCTCGTGGGATCGACCCTTACTTGCCACTCTACTAGTTAGAGTAGTAGGAAGGTATAGTGTATATTTCTATACATTAATTTGGTAGTAAGAAACGATGCTACCACATTCGCGTACCTAGATAATTAATTATATAATAAGAAAATTGAAATGAATAATTCTTACTCAGTCCTTTTAGCTAAAAATAAGAAATCATTACTCCATAATTTTAAATGTGGCTACTAATAGTAAAAAAAAAAAGATGTAAAAACTCAATATAGAAATATAAGTAATGAAACATTAGTTATAACGAAAAATTACAAATAGTTTTCCAAGTACTTTTTTCCTTTAAGTTCAATATAATACATTTTATATTTTCAGTAGAAATACTCATAAAAATTACTTAGAAATAACTAATTCTATTTTTCTTAAGGCTATGTCTATGTATTTGGTAAGTGTGCATGTAAGTTGTATATAAATACTAACGTGGTTAAATTCAAATAAGACAATACTAATTTAATCTAATATAAAACTTAGTTAATTTTTTTAGAATGAAATTTTTATTTTTATCTAAATAAAATAAATATTTTAAAATTATATAAATACCCCTATAAAATTATTAAGATTTGAGGGGGGCCTGACGATCCCGTTGGCCCCCCTCTAGCTCCGTCCTGGCATAGACATTTCTTCTGGTTTGTTGAAGAAAATCCTGAACAGCAGGCTAGCTTCATAGCAAAGGAGTTAATAAAATTTTATTGTATTAATATTAGCAATGGTAAAATAACAAACGTGAACATAAATAATTGCATCAAATTTATTTAAATATTTCAGATCTAATATTAAAGAAAATTATTAATCAATAAAAAATTTATACATATACTTTGAGTATAGGTAATAACTCGATACATGAATTCACTATGCTATATAAATTATAGAGTACAATAAAGAAAAAAGAACTATAAATTAATAATAAATTAAGTTGTATTATGTGAATGATTAAAAAAATTATAATATGTGAATGAGATCACATAATCAAATTAAAACATGCAGAAAAATAATGAAAGTAAAATGTGAATGGTAACATTAGGTTATGTGTATAGGTTATATAAAGACAAATAATAATTGAGTTGAGTAAAGTATTGTATAGTCTAAATAAAAAATAAAATGGGAGAAATAAAATCAGAATGCATGGTTTAAACATGTATAAATGTGACTTTTAAATGGATGTGCAATGTGCGAAAAATTGAGAGTATTTTACTAAACTAAATAGGGAATTAAAGACATAAAAAATAGTTAAAACATTTATTATATTTAAATATAGATTGTAGCATGTGTCTTGATTGAAGATTGTGAGACACTATATCTATAGTCGACTTTCCATAAAAAGAAATATTATTTTTGTAATTATACTATAGTAGGATTTTAAATTTTAAACTTCGACGTTGAATTGAGAAAATACAGGAAAATTGAAATGAGCAATCATAAATTGATAAGTATATTCAAAAGGGATATACTTTCTAATAATTACAAAAAACTAGAAAAAAAAAATTATAACATAAGGTGGATGTTGGACCTTGGTACTAAGTTGTTGGAATTTTTTCCTCACATTAAGATATGCAAAGAATTTTATGTGCAAATGTATGTTGAGATCGAAATTATAGAGGAAATATGTTAGGATGGATGCCGGTTGATGACATAATGAAACAAATACACGATGACTTACGTTTTGAAGAAGAATTTATTCCAGAATGATACACGATGATGAAAAAAAACTGGAAAAATGGATACACGATATCGTAAAAATCATATACGACATCGTATATCATTATTCTACAGAGTGTATCATAATTTTATATATATATATATATATATATATATATATATATATATTACTAATATAAAAGTGTGAATGTTTCGTCTTTTCTTGTGACGACTATAATGTCCCTATAAAATATTAAATATCAAGGATAATTAAGTAATTTTATCATATAATAAAATATTTCAATATATCCAACATAAATCCAACATATCTATGTCTATATCTATATCTATATCTATCTATCTATCTATCTATCTATCTATCTATTATTGCTAATTAGTAATAGTATAAATATAAAAAAATGGATTTTTCGTCCTGTTATTTCTTTTCGCCATTTCTCGTGATGTCTGTAATATCCTTACTAAGTATTAAATTTATGGATAGTTAAAGTAATTTAAAATAAATTATGTTTTCTCATACTTCATTATAAAAAACAAGAGTTCCTTTATATTTCAAAATCCTCCTTAAAAACTACATACTTAAATTATTATTCTTCTACACTTTCAATACTTCGAATTTTAAAATAAAATTTGTTTCATATTAAAATATATCTAATAATTATTTTAAGAAGAGTATATAATTGTGATTAGATGATTTTCTGTAAAAAAATAAGTCTAATTAATTAATTAATTTAGAACCATTCGTTTTCAGACACTATATCTACAAACATGAAAATTACACTTTATAATTTAGTTTAATGAGTTAGTTGAAGCTCCCAATCAAGATTTCAATAATTATTTCACATGTGTTGCTAAAATTTGTCATAGTGCTGTTCTCAAATATCTTTCCTTGCGAGATTGAATATCTTTTTCATTAATCATATTAAGAATTCTTTTTTTAAATAGAATTTAAGGATTCTTAACCATAATAGAATAGATATGTAGTATACCAAAAATAAATAATGTTTTCTGATCATAGGGAATTTTAAAAATACATACTTTCGCCATACACTATAAATAAATTAAATATATTTCGTACGAAGCATTAGTAGTATTAAGTAACTTAAAATATATTATCATTTAATTACTTATATATAAAAAGTAAGAGTTTTTATTTAATTCAAACTCCTCTTAAAAAAATACATACTTAAATTATTCTTCTTCTACACTATCAATACAGTGAATTTTGGATTAAAAAATTAGTTACATATAAAAGTATGAATTTTTTTGTCTTATTTTATGTTTCGTGTTTTCTTCTGGTGCCTATAATATTCTTAATAGGTATTAAATTTAAGGGTGGTTAAGTAATTTAAAATAATTTATATTTCCGTGCGTGATTATAAAAAAGAGTCATTTTATATTCAAACTCCTCCTAAAAAACTACATATTTAAACTTTCAAATACATTGCATTTTGAAATGAAATTAATATCATATTAAAACATATTTATAGAGTTTTTCAGTGATATGTTCTTTGCATTTATTTTAAGCAATTGTATTAGATAATATTACATTAAGGTATTATAAAACAATCACATTTATATATTTTTCAATCTTATCTAAACTACCATATTATAATATTCACACTGTCAATTTTTTTTTTTTTAAATTAGCATAAATTTTATGGCATAATCTTAAAACTTTACGTTTGTACTATTGGCTAGATATTGTACTACAATTTTTATTTTTACATGTTAAATTTATTTAATTGACCATTAAAAAATAAACATAATTTAAGCTATTATTCTTGCATATAATGTGACTATATATTAAAATTATTTTAATACAATACGAAGAGGAAAAAGGTATATAGATATAGAAAAAACAAAAATATTGTATTTTCTTAAAAATATTTATTTAAGTTAGTTCATATTAAAAGAATGAAAAGCCTAAAATATTTTAATGAGAAAAAAAAAAAAAAGTGAGCAAATTTGTTGTGATAAATCTTATCTAATACAAACATTAACATATGAAGAATCGTGATAGCAAATGTTCTTATCAAAATTGAATCTTATATAACAAAGACACATGTGTAGCTTGTCATACGACAAATTTAACATCATTTTCGAGACTAACATTTGCTTTATAAAAAAGATATTAATATCTCATTTACACCTCTAATCACAAAGTAGAACGTAATACCTTATGAAAACTGAATCTTTGAGGAAAATACACACGCTCGTACAAAAAGTAGGCAGGTAGGTTCCTAATATTAATTCAAAATTGAATAAACCTAGAATAATCAAATAAATGGGAACTTACCAAAATAAAATAGTTTTTTTTTTTTTTTTTTTATCTTTTTATTAAATAATGAAAATATCATTAAATATCATTTATCCAACATAAATCCAACAATCTAAACTACCTAATTTTTAATTCTATTTAATATCAATATATCCAACAGAAATTCACTTATCCAAACTATCTCTTTCCTAATCATGTTTAATCATTAAACTACCTAATTTATAAACCTATTTAATATACTTAGCCTAACAATCATTGGTCAAAGCTTGCATACTCCGAAGTTGGAAAAATAAATGGAGATCCGAAGTTAGAGAAATTAGTAGAAAATGTAGCGAAGCATAATCCAAAATCGAAGAAATTAGTGGAGAACCGAAGTTCAAGAAATTAGCAGAGAATATAGAAAATGTGGTAATGTTTCTTTTTTCCGCTCAATTCAATATAAGTTCACTTTTTACGATTAAATCCTAGAAACTGAACTTATATATTGTTTTGTTTTTCAAGGAAAAGATGGTTGAGTCAACCACACTAACTAATAAATTATTGTGATGTCCTCTTATATATAGGTTTTATATTTTTTTTTTCTTTTTGTTACTAATTATATTGATTTATTTCATTCTAGGTGGTATCAATTGATAATTGTGCAACGAACTTCAGGTAATTTTAATTTAAAGCAAAATTTATAATGCCAAATTTAGATACTACAATTATTACATAATCAAATTACCCGCAGATGAAGAATAAAAAAGACGAAGGAGCTTGATGTCCGGAAGAGGAAATATGCAAATTTGAATTCCGCGGAATAATACAAAAATAATATTTTGAAGAACAAAAGAAGAGGCAAATATATTCATATCAAAAGGTTATTTTATTATTTCAATAATAACTGATTTCTATATCAATATCAACAACAGAATTAACTAAATAATGTTATGTATGTTACACAATCTATTTGATATATTACTTATTTTCTAATTTCATCTTTATTATTTTTTAAAACAGTTGTTGATAAAGGAAGTGATAGGAAAGTTTCATGTAGAGAATATAGTTGTTATAGTCTTCATATTCGAAATTAAAGGCGATTCACGCCTTTATTAGTTGGACGATTATTGCAACAATATACAGTTGATAACTATATATAGTTGGAGACAACAAAGTTAATTTTTTTCTGAAATAATCAAACAAATTTAGGAGTAGAATTATATTAAGGAATCATGAACATTGTCTTCAAAGAAGAAACTAGAGGCAGTGGAGTTGGAAAGAGAATCATTCTTCCACAATCATTTATATGTGGTCTAAGGGATATGTGGGCCAGATATCTAGATGCACTGACATGAGTTCATAGATTTGGAAAACCAGTTATGTTTATCACAGTGACTTGCAATCATGATTGTAAGAAAATTCAAGAAAATTTATATGATGGCCAGCGAACCACAAGATCGTCCAGATTTAATTGTAAGAGTTTTTCGGACAAATTGCATGATTTGAAAGATCAACTATTCAAAAAAGAGATATGTGAAAAGTAGTACCACATGTTCACGTTGTCGAATTTTAAAAAAGGGGATTGTCACACATGCATGCTTATTATTTTGAAGCCGATAAATAATGTCGATAAGTTTGATAAGTATATTTGTGTAGAAATTCCTGATCTAGAAAAATATCATGAACTATATGAGATGGTAAGGAAACATATGATGCACAGACCATGTGGAGGAAAAAATCTAAAAAAATCATATGTGGTTAAAGATAATGCACAATTAGATAACCACTGGGTAGTTCCTTACAACCCATATTTATTGTCTAGATATAATGGTCATATCAATGTAGAAATATGTTCTGGAGCAAAAGTTGTGAAGTATTTGTACAAGTACATCTATAAGGTCATGATAAAGTGGCGATTAATGTGACACAAAATGATGACAATACCACCATAGACAAAATTAAACAATATTCAGATGTACAATGGATTCCTACTCAAGAAGCTAGGTGAAGAATTTTTTAATTTAATTTAAATGAAATATACTCAGCAGTTGTAACATTGCAGCTTTATCTACCTAACCAATAATATATCACCTATTGGATTAATCAAAATTTGCAGAAAATAATGGATGTTCACTATTATTTAAAAACAATACTCACGAAGTTCTTTTCTATGCGTGCTAAAGATAGAGATGCGAGAAATATTGTTACAAAGAATTTCCAGAGCATTATGTCTGGGACAAAAAGACAAGCATTAGAAACAAAGGAACAAAGGAGAAGTGATTGGACGTATAGGTGCTCAAAATATATCTGAAGGTGAAAGATACTATTTAAGGTTATTCTTGACGACAAAAAAAGGTGCTAAAATCTTTTTTTTTTTAACCTTGAGGGAAATAACCATCATGGACACACAGTAAGTAAAATCTTTCTCGAACTCTTTTCAAGTAATCTTCGTCATTCTTATCTAACAAAATTATTGAAAAATATAATAATATATGTCTACATAAATATTTTATATGTCATAAAAAAAGAAAATAAACGTAAAACTTTTCTGGTGGGAAGTCATAAAAGAAAACGCAAAACGGAATGCATTAATTGCTGTCTATTTTCTTAATAACTGAATTAAGTTACAAACTACAGCAGCAAGCGTCCTGCAAATAAACCCAAATTCTGATGGAGCACATTTGCCGATGGTAAGCAATAAACTAGAAAACCCAAGTAATATGATGGAAAGTTATTCTTCCTGACACATTAAAAATAATATATGCAAGTCAAACATAATACAAGATCCAATTAAGATATCTAAGATGACTGCGAATCAAACAATGGTAAATGCTCATAAAGTGACTCTTAAAGATATCATAGAAAATAGAGAGACATTGACAGAGGTAAGTTTAATATATAAATAATTTAGAGCATATATTATATTATATTATATTTTGATTAAAAAAATATTTGTTATCAATGTACTTGGGAATCTATTGTTGTTTTAACAGAATAGTAGATAATGTGGAGAATATTATAAAGATGTGGTATGAAGCATGTGATAAATGTAATAGAGGAACCCACAAGGAAGATGAAAAAGTTGTTTGCAAAAAATGTATGGGAAAATCCACTGAAGCTAAACCAAGGTAATATATTCTAAATTTTAAAAAAATAAAAATATAAAAATACAGAATTCAAGATATATTTATAGATAAAATCGTTTGTTTAACCTTATCAATATGTACACTCTTTTATTTTCAGTGTAACTCATACAAATATGAAAGTTAGCACAATGGGTAAATGATCACTTACCCTACCTATTATAAAATTAGACAGGTACCGAGTGAATTTAAAAGTCGTTCAATGAGATTATAGTTTTTGGCAACATAGCAGCTACGCATGTTGAATGTTCGGTCCAAGAATATATCGCATCATTAGCAATGCTAAGAAAAAAAAAATACGCTATAAGTCAATTACAAATTCCGGAAGCATGATCACAAACCCAATAGCCCGAAATAAAAAAAAATAATAACTATTCATCAAACTCCAAAGCCAACCAAAGAGAAGAATCAGAGGCTTTCAAATAGAGGTTATAACATAAATTCTCAAATACATCAATAAATCCCAATTGTGCAATTTATGTTGTTAAAAATTTTGACAAGGTCGGTGGGACAATCTCTACCTCTAATCTCTTCTTTGAAGACAAGTTTGAAGTCCCAAGGAAGAATTATCAATCTTCCATCAATGGCGATGTTTCAGTGAACCATGAAGATGCCATTTCAAACCAAAAGCATGTGGGGGCAAAGCTTCTCCCTGCACCCCAAGTGAAGAAAATAAGACTCAATGCTCTTTGATACGAGCATCAACTGTCCATAATGCTACTGGATACAAGCGAAAACTTCTAAAGTCTAAAAATAAAAAAAATGCTCATTGATACGATCCTAAACTGTCTATAATGCTCTTAGATAAAAAACTTTCTATAGTCCAAAAAAATAATGCTTGTTGATACGAGTTTAAACTATCTACGATGCTCCTAGATGCGAGCCAAAAATATCTATGTCTCTCAAATCAAATTTAAATTAAGACTCCTTGACACGAGTTTAAAAGGTCTACCAATCAAATTCAAATCAAAACTCCTTAACACGAGTTTAAAAATTCTACATATCAAGAATGAATAGTCATTGAGACGAGTTTAAAAGGTCTACAAATCAAATCTAAATTAAAGAACTCCTTGATACAAGTACAAACTATCTACAACTCCAAACCTAAATAAGGAACTCCTTGATATGAGATAAACTATCTATCAAATCCAAGTACAAATATTAGGCTCATAGATACGAGTATAAAGTATCTATCAAATCCAAGTCCAAATTGAAGGCTCCTAGATATGAGTATAAACTATCTATCAAATTCAAGTCTAAATTAAAGGCTCCTACATATGAGTATAAACTATCCACATATCTACACAAATCAAAGAAGACGTTGATCTACATAGTGAAAGATTTCGACACTTATTCACTCCATGTTATTCGTGAACAAGTCTCGAGGGGGTACTTGTAAGCGTATAAAATTTATGCCCAATCAAATGGTCAATCAGATATTGTCAAGTGTCTAAATCTTTATTTCTTGACAATCAAGATCAAATCTAGCCAATATGGAAAAGAATTACCAATACTTTGGTAACAAAATGAAATGAAATCATATCTTCCTACCAAAGGCGAGACGATCACCAAATCTAATCATATCTTCCTATCCAATGAAAGACTTATAAACAAATCAAAATGAACCAATCAAATCATGTTATTCTATGGCAAATAGATTACATTCTACAACTATATAAAGGGTCATGTTTTCGTTGCAAGATACACCACAACGAAAGTTGGAGAATCAAGAGTAAAGGCGAAATCCTCTCCAACATTCAAGGTGTCATTCGAAGAAATCAAAGTGTTCTTCGTCAAAGTCCTCCAGAAGCAGCTTACGATCCAAGATCAAGGTGCGGAGCCCCTTCAATCGCGTTTATCTAAGCAACCTATCCATCAAATTCCAAAGGCAACCGAAAAGAAGAATCAGAGGTTTTTAACTATAGATTGTAACATAAAGTCCCAAATAAATCAATAAATTCTAATTGTGCAATTTATGTTGTTACAACCATTTTCTATGAGAAGTTGAACGAAGATAAATTTATGCAAATCCACCATCAAATTGATTTGTTGGCAAATGATCACGATGGTTATGATGGACCATTAATTTTTATGAGGAATTAGATGTCAATAAGACTTTAATTGACGATTTAATTTCCCCATCATGTGAATATTTATCGGATGAGATTGATGATACAATTTCTCACCATGAAATTATTGATACTTGTGTGGAGGTCAGCAATGGTTGTTATGATCAACTACATTTTTTATGATGAGAAGTCCAACGAAGAATACGCCCATCGAGTTTTGGATGTGTTTGTCTTCAAAGCTAAATCAGATTCGATTACTTCCATGCATGGTTGTGGCTGCTGCATTTGTTTTACAGATTTTTGCTCACTTGGTCCATACATTTATGAATGCTATGGTTGATCCATGCGTGCATGAGTATAAAGATGTCCCGGCCCGTCTTTGCACATACACGACCTACACGATTCGAGGACGAATCATTTGTAGGGAGAAGAGAATGATGGAGAATATTAGAAGATTTGATTAGATCTGTTATTTATTAGCTTATATTAGATTTGATATAGTATATCTTTTAGAATATTTGTTTTGATTTGTTACTTTTTAATTATTATGGTAGTGATTTATTGTTCTAGGGTTCAATTATTAGTATAAATAGGAGTCCAGTATCGTATTAAATGGTTGATTTGATATTTTTATAATAGAAAACGAGTTTTGTTCCCAGTTTATGTCTTTTTCGGGGTATTCTTAGAATCAACAGATTTAGGCTCACGTTTTGTTCTTCTCTCGCTTCTTCATTTATCAGATTGTGAACTTAAAGAATAAGTATGACAATAAATTCTAAAGTACATTAGAAGTTACAATTTAGAGAGAGGAAGACATGGTCAAATAAATATAAAAAGTATAACATAATTATGAAATTTAAGAAATTATATAATTAATAGAGAAAACATGTTTTAACACTTCAATATATATAAATATTAATCTTATCATGTTTTACATCTTTTTTTTTCTTTTTTTAGTCATTTTTTTAAAAAACTTAAATTTACGTAGTCATCAACTTTCTTCACACATTATCTTACGATATTTAACAAACAAATGAAATTTCATTAAGTCTAAACTCTAAATCGTAGTACACAAATAATAAAAACAATGAATCAAAGATAATACTATGCATGCATGTTTCCCCATATACATTTAATGATTATGCTCACAAATTAAGGGACTAAAAGAGAAAGTGAAAAGGACTGAGATGTTGAGAGTGTCATTCTACGTTCAAATTAATTTTAATATTGTAAAAAATTGATAATTATAAAAAAAAATGAGCCCATGTGCAACGCACGTGCTCATTGCTAGTATATATAAAAAAAAAAAAAAAAAAAAAAAAAAGTGTTCACAAATTTCATCTTCCACCATCAACGTTAGCCTCATCCATCTTTAACTTCCAACAGTAAATTAGTACACGATGAGTTCGAGTGAATTCATCGAAGAAGAACTCCCCACAAGATGATTTACGAAAATCAAAACAGATAAAAAGAGAATTTGTTTGGTTATGACTTGTGAGTCATAGCTAAATGTAGGGGTAAGCCAAATCGATTGGTTCGGTTCGATTTTGTATATACTATCGGTTCGCTTCGGTTCCAAATATTATAATCGATTTGTAATTCGATTTTTCATAAAAAATAATTCGGTTGACCGAACCGAACCGGATTACTCATATTTAATTATATGTTTTCAAATTATATATTTATTGTATACTATTTTTCTTGATTGAATTGATATACATTAGTAATTTTCACATTTAACATGCATGAAAGTTAAAATTTATCCCTATGTTTTAATTCCTTATTTAATTTTGGCTTTTTAATAAAAAAGATATTATGAAATCGAGATTTATTGTTATAAAAAATTTAAAAAAAAATGTAAAAACTTTAAAACTTAAATCGATAACCGGACCGAACACGATGGACCGAATGCTCAACCTAGCTAAATGAATCGTAATTAAACCTACAAAAAATAAAGACAAGGATAACAATTCGGGTATATTGACAATTTCAAAGTAAAAATGTTCGAAAAGTTTTCTAGCTTTCTGCGCCTATATAATCCATGTAGTTTGTTGGCTTCTTAGAAATTGATGAGCAATAATTAAGGTTTCTGTGTTATGTTGGCCCATATCTCGGACTTGGACGGTAATAGTGGGCCTAGTCTGCCTTTGAATATCTTAACATCTACTCTCTTCGATCCATATTAATTAATGTTTTAAAATGTTCTTTTCTTTTTCAGTTAATTGACGTTTTACATATTTTTCACCAATTCTATTAATTTTTTTTCTGGATTCAATCCTAAAATATATCTACTTTTTAATCTATTAGAGATATTTTGATTTGGTCAAATATTTAATTGAGGGTATATCTGTCAAAATTCAATCCTTAATTATTTATTTTCATCCTAAAACATCAATTAATATGGAACAAATGGAGTATATTTCGTTCCTCTTTATTTCTATATATTTATCTATATTTATGGGATTATTTCAAGTGTAGAAACAATATTTAGGTTTTAACTTAATTTTTACTCACCAAGCTTAAAATTTAAATGAAAAATTAGGACTATAGTTTCTACACTTGAAATAACCCATAGGTTAATTATAAGGTCAATCAAGTTAAAAGGTATTATATCTCTAAAATGCATAATCGTGAAGTCTCGTAACAATAAAATATGTCAATTATGGATATATCTATTATTATGAATATAAAAGTATGGATTGTTTCGTCTTATTTCTGCTTTCGTGTTTTCTTGTCACACCTACAGTATCCTTACAAAATACTCCCTCTGTCCCACTCAATTTTGTACACTTTCCTTTTCGATCCGTCCCCTTCAGTTTTGCACGCCCTTAAAAAGGAAATTTCTCTTACAATCTCCACACTTAAGATATCCAGTCTCAATCTCCACCTTTCCAAAAGTCAACCAAAAAACAAAACGCAATTTTTTCTTAATATACGTGTCCGTCCCTACGTGCAAAATTGAGCGGGACGGAGGGAGTATTACATTTTAAGGATAATAAATAATCTTGCAATCATTAAATTTTAAATTATTAGAACATATTTGGAAAAGATTCAACATATGCTAACTATTATATTTATTTAGTTATTACTCCCTCTATTTCATAAAGAATGTAAGTTTAGTTATTTTTGGAGAAATTAAAGTTTGGTATTTAATTGGTATGTTTTGTGAAATAAGGAAATAATAAACTAAATTAAGTAAGTTGTTTAAGTTAATATTGGAAGAATTGTAGTTTTTATGGTAAAGTGACACTTATTGTGAAATTTTTCAAAGTGTCTAAAATTACATTCTTTATGAAACGGAGGGAGTAGTTCATAATAATCCTATTTGTCACAACAGGGACATTTTAACATTTTTTAGTTAGTTTCATAACAGTTTAGGAGTCGAAGCTTACTTATAAATGTTGGGTTCGTTATAGCAAACCCGGGTTAACGCAGCGGAATTTAAAAATTTAATTAAATACAATATATCACATATATAATTTAACCCGGATAGCTCAAAACGATTATCAGAACACGTATTGAAAAGAATGCATAAAACACAAAATTCGTGTGCGAAATTGTACCTCCGATAATCTCCTTCTTTTGACGTAGAGATTAGCAGGAATCGGTTCCTTGTCTAACACCGGAACTCGCAAGGATCCCACTTGTAATCCCTCTAATTAGTCCACCGATTGAATGACAACACCGAATCAATACTTCGCTAGCAGTATTGATTCGTATTATAATCAATTAAAATATAGTGTATAATGAAAAAAGGAGATCAAAGTTGGAAGGACATTTTTTTCCTTAATTGTTCTTCTGTCGAGAGCTCAAAAGCAGAGAGCACCTCTCTTTGTCTTTATTTTATTTATATATATGTGTATTCCTTGTAAAATAATTAGGTTACAATATTAATTAACCGTCGCCACCTTCAAAAACTCAAAATTGGGTTGATGGATTCAAATTCCACCTTTTTCTCTAAGTTGGCAGATACCTCAATTAGTGGACTAACTAATCCCATTTATTTCCTCCACGTTAGTAACTAATTTCTTTCTATGGAGTCCAACTCCATGTGTACACACACACACACACATATATATAATATGATTATAATAATGTAGTCAATCAAATAATTTAGATTATTTTATCTCCTTTATTATTAGTTGTAATGTGTTATACCCAATCACTAACAATTTTAATCAACCAACTTGATTAATTATTTCACACTATTAATGTCAGTTAAATAATCTAATTATCTAATTGGATTTATAATAATTCAACAAATGAATGAAAATATAAATCTCATTAATTAATTATTATTAATTAATTATATCCAACTATTGGATGATGTTAATTGATAAATGTTGTCATTCAAACTTAGGTGTGAACCTTTAGGTTCACTTCTAACAATAGATGTAGGGTTACAACTTTTGCAATTTTGCAAATAATGATTATTTGATTATTCAGAATTAATTCTTTAATTCTGAAACCTACAAATCACGGGAACACCTAGCAAGTAGCGTGATCACCTAGTGTCAGGTGAAATAGCAAGTAAACCTATATAGTTGCGATTATCATACATGTAAATTCCTTCCAACATCTAATCTCCTGATTGATTCTAGAGTATTGATTATAAGTCGAAACCCCATTAAATCACTAATTGTGTTATTGTATTCAAGTTACAATGATTCTTGATGAATTCTTATTCATCTTGTCTTGGCCAAGGTATTCGAATCAAGAACAACGAAAAACACAGGAGATTCTCTTGTTAATGACAAGTGTCGGATTCTATGTTGGCCATTGACAAGTCTCTACGTACATTTATTTAATACTCAATATATCCCCTTGCGATTGCCAAGCAATCAGAAGATATATCTAAGTATTACATGATGTACATAAGACTACCGTCATGCCTCAAGTCTAAGGACTAATCATGTACTAGCGCAATTAGAAAATTCTTATTTCGACAGGGTATCTCCAATTAAGAATTTTCTGCGGATCAAGTTCAATGAACTTGTTCTATAACAAGCATCTGCATACATGAACTCATGTCACCACACTAATATTAATAGAATATAATATTCTCGTCTAACGAGTATTCATCGTATGCACAAGTCTTACTAGCTACTCAATGTCCTATCTTGAATAGCTTCAACTTGGGACTTGTTTAAGATCAAAGCTTCAAGAGCATATTCCATGATCACCATCACATGCATGACCCTGCCCCTTAACTTATTTTGATCTAAGGATTTTATCTAATATTTTGCAAATATGAAAAACAATATAAAAGATAATGAATAATGCCTTCATTAATCTAATTCCCAATAAAATTGTTTACATATAAAATATGAAAGAGTACAATAATCCAATCTAATTGGTGTGCCGGGCATACTACCCTAACAATAAAAGTGCGCTTTATTATTTACGTTTTTGTCGAAACATCGTTGTTTAGAAGAGAGGGGACAATGTCGTTTTGTGGGTCACGATGTAAGCATGAATAGCTGCGTTTATAAGCTATGCATGCATTTTTTGGCAGAAATCAGAATCAGAAATTAACCAAATCTTTCTCTCTCCTCTTTTTCTTACGTAACTTCTACGTGCTTGTCACCTTTGTGACAAAGTGGTATCTAGAGCCACGTTTCTATCTGCGTTAGCATGGTGGCAAAAACGCATGGTCAGCGAATTAATGTATTGGAGCAGCAAGTGAAGGAGCTGCTGGAGGGCAAACTGCGGTGATGCCGGGTCAAACTCGGCCAGAGGCACGGTTGGAAGCTAAAATTGAGGGGATTGGAGAGATGCTAAATGCTCAGATCCTAGAAACCATGAAAGCGTAATGGAAAAAGGTAAGGAACCGGTGAGTCCCTCTGTTCCTAATATCGTGTTTGGGTCGTGCGGTGGAATAGCTCAGAATAAGAATAGAAACGAGGCTGGGATTCTATCCCCAGCGCCTACTGTTAAAAACGTAGAGGGTCAAGGGAATTCTGTTCACAACGGGGGCAAAATTCCAAAGTTAGATTACCCTAAGTTCAATGGGGACAACCCACGCTTGTGGCTTAGGAAGAGCTATAGATACTTCGTTTATAATCCTATGTCTGATTTTGATAAGATAGGACTTGCTGCAATGAATTTTGAGGGCTTAGCTGATCAATGATTTGTTGATTATATGGATGGGAAGGAACATATGACATGGGAAGCTTTCACTAAACTTCTCATGGCTCGGTTTGTGAATCCAACGGGGGGGAGTTTAACTGCACAGTTTAATAAGCTAAGGCAGGTTAATTCTGTTCAAAATTACATTGCAGAATTTGAGGACATGAGGGCATTGATATTGGAGAAAAACGGATTTCTAACAGAGGAATACTTTGTTGAAAGCTTCATTGGAGGGTTAAGAGAAGATATTAGTAAGATGGTGGGGGTGTTTAAACCCAGTACGCACTTGGAAGCTACTCAGTTGGCTTTACAATAGGAAGATATAGTCCAGCTATTGATAAAGGGCCAGAAAAATTATATCAAAACAAGTGGCAAGTGGACCTGAGTAGAAGAATAAGAGTCCCTCAACAGTACCTGAGAGATATCCACCAATAAAAAAACTAACCCCGGAGGAGAGGACTGCTAGAAGAAAGAAAAACTTATGCTTCAACTGTGATGAGATCTTCCATGTGGGACATAAGTGTAAAAGGCTCTACTTATTGCTCTCTGAACCTGATGACGAGACTGAGGAGGTAGAACAGCTGGTGCTGGAGGAGATCATAGATAAGGATAAAGAGCCTAAGGTGTATCTCAATGCTGTTATTGGTCAAGTACATTCTCAAACCTTGAAGCTGAAAGGGAAAGTGGGAAATAGATACATTATCATACTACTTCACACTGGTAGTACCCATACTTTTTTGGATCCAAACACAGCAGATAAACTAGGGAGTTTAGTGGAATATACAAGCCCTCTAATGGTGATTGTGGCTGATGGAAACAAGATTGAGTGCAGTTCGAAGTGTCCTCAATTCGAGTGGGAAATGGGAGGGTGTAAATTGAGTACACCTGTCCGATTACTGAGCTTAGGAGGATGTGATATGGTGATGGGAGTTGATCTGCTGGAACAGCTTGGACCCGTCACCTTTGATTTTAGAAAACATACAGTCAGCTTCAACATTAATGGTAAAGTAATCACTATACCAGGGGCTCAATCTGAGGTCACAGTAAATATGATATCTGCTGAAGGACTAGAGAATATGGTTAGAAAGAACTAGGGTGAGCTATTAGCTTGCATTTATTTAATCGCGGCTGATACAACTAACAATACTAACAGGAGTGCACCTGAGTTAGAACCTCTGCTGAATGAGTTTCAACATTTGTTTGAGATGCCTCTGGAACTACCGCCCCAAAGGAAGATGGATCACAAGATACCTATTAAAGCAGGTATGGAATGGTGAAACAACATCCCTATAGGTATCCTCTGTTGCAAAGGCAGGAGATTGAAAAACTTGTCCAAGAAATGCTTAAGGCTGATATAATTCAACCCAACAGTAGCCCTTTTTCTTCTCCTTTGCTATTAGTTAAGAAAAAAGATGGGACATGGAGGTTTTGTGTAGATTATAGGAAGCTGAACTCTATAACTGTTAAAGACAGCTGTCATATTCCCCTTACGGAGGATCTACCGGATGAGCTTAGCGGTGCTCAAGTATTCTCTAAGATTGATCTACGAGCAGGATATCACCAAATTAGAGTTGCTGAGGATGATGTGCAGAAAACAACCTTTGTGACAACTTCTGGCTTGTATGAATTTAAGGTGATGCCTTTTGGACTTACAAATGCCCCTGCCACTTTTCAAGCTACCATGAATCAGATTTTTTGTGATTATCTAAGGGAGTTTGTACTTGTATTCTTTGATGATATACTCATTTATACCAAGGGAGTGGATGAACATCAGATGCACCTCAGAAAAGTGTTTGAACTGTTGGATGAGAATAAACTCTTTGCCAAGCTGTCAAAATGTGTGTTTGGTCAGGACCAAGTGGAATATTTAGGGCATATGATTAGCAAGGAAAGGGTGATTGCTGACCCTAGTAAGATTAGAGTTATGAATGAGTGGCATGTTCCTCAGAATGTGAAGGCCTTAAGGGGTTTTTTGGGATTAACCGGTTACTACAGGAGGTTTATACAGGGATATGGAATGATAGCTAAACCACTCACCCAACTCACCAAGAAAGGGCAGTTTAAGTGGACTGAAGAAGCTAATCAAGCTTTCGGTGAATTGAAGTGAGCTATGGTTTTAGCACCAGTATTGCAGCTTCCAGATTTCACAAAAACCTTCATAGTTGAGACAGATGCTTATTACAGTGGATTAGGTGTTGTTTTAATGCAAGATAAACACCCCTTGGCTTTTATAAGTAAGGCACTAGGAGTAAGGAATTTGGACCTATCTATATATGAAAAGGAATTCCTGGCAATACTTTTAGCTGTTGAGAAATGGCGATCTTACCTTTTGCACGCCCCCTTCACCATAAGGACAGGTCATCAAAGTCTCAAGTTCTTACTTGAGCAGAAGATATCCACTCCACTGCAACATAGGTACTTGACCAAATTGTTGGGGTATGATTATACGATAGAATACAGGAGTGGGAGTGAGAATAAGGTAGCTGATGCTCTTTCAAGGGTCAACTTAGAGACAAGAGAGTGTTCAACTATAACAGTCCTTAAGCCAGCATGGATAGATGAGTTGCAACGGACTTACGTTAATAATGCAGAGGTACAAGGAATCATCACTGAGTGTATTACCTTCCCTTATAATGTATCTCATTATTCGTACCAAAATGGGATTTTGAGATATAAGGGCAAGTTGTTTGTGGGTGAAGATACTGATTTGCGACAGAAAATCGTGGAATATATGCATGCCTCTAATGTGGGGGGTCATTCAGGCATAGCAACGACTTTCCACAGGTTGACGCACCATTTCTGGTGGCCAGGGGTAAGAACAGACATACAACAGTTTATAGCAGCATGTCACATATGTCAGTTGAGCAAACATGAGAACGTTAGGAGTCCAGGATTACTTCACCCATTACCCATACCACAGCAAGCGTGGTCCATTACCTCCATGGACTTCATTGAACAATTTCCATCATCAGCAGGAAATACAACCATATGGGTAATAGTGGATAAATTGACCAAATATAGTCATTTTATAGCACTATCTCACCCTCTTACAGCATCTGCGCTAGCTTCCCTCTTTATGGACACCGTTTATAAACTTCATGGGTTGCCTCAAGGAGTCATTTTTGATAGAGATAGAATGTTTACAAGTACATTTTGGTAGCAACTTTTCAAACTGTTAGGCATTCAGCAACAGTTGAGCACCGCTTATCACCCCCAAACAGATGGCCAAACTGAGAGGGCCAATAAGTGCCTCGAAACTTATTTACGATGTATGTGCAATTTTAATCCAAGAGATTGGTCAAAATGGTTGCCCATGGCAGAGTTTTGGCACAACACCAGTTTTCATATAGCCTTGGGAATGTCCCCTTTTGAGGCTCTTTATGGTTTCAAACCTACCCCACTTGCTCTTGGTCCATATGTTCAAAGTTCAGTTGAGGGCGTTACTGAGAGTTTGCTTACCAGGCAGAAAGTTCAACAACAACTCAAGGAGCTGCTGACTAAGGCTCAAGATAGAATGAAACTCTATGCTGATAAAAGGAGAACACCTAGGGAGTTTGCTGTCGGAGATTGGGTGTACCTAAAGCTGAAGCCTTATAGACAGAAATCCCTTCATAAAAGCAAAGTTTGGAAGCTCAGCCCGAAATATGCAGGGCCTTTTGAAATCACAGCTCCGATTGGCCTTGTTGCTTACAGGCTACTGTTGCCACCTACTGCTAAGGTTCACCCCCTTTTTCACGTGTCCTTACTCAAACGCAAAGTTGGCCCAGTTAATGTGATTACTCAGGATCTTCCTGAATTTGATGATGATGGCAAGGTTGTGCTTACCCCACTCAAAGTATTAGCTAGGAGATTGGTTTAAAGAGGTAATTCACCTGCCACTCAGCTACTTATTCGTTAGTCCCATTTACCTGATGAAGAGGCTACATGGGAGTTCTATGAAGATATTGCAACTAAGTATCCTGCACTCTTATCTTGAGGACAAGATTTCTGAAGGAGGGGATAATGTCACAACAGGGACATTTTAACATTTTTGAGTTAGTTTCATAATAGTTTAGGAGTCGCAGCTTACTTATAAAAGCGCGCTTTATTATTTACGCTTTTGTCGAAATGTCGTCGTTTAGAAGAGAGGGGACGGTGTCGTTTTGTGGGTCACGATGTAAGCATGAATAACTGCGTTTATAAGCTCTGCATGCATTTTTTGGCAGAAAAACAGAATTAGAAATTAACCAAATCTTTCTCTCACCTCTTTTTCTTGCGTAACTTCTACGTGCTTGTCACCTTTGTGACACTATTTAATCCCTAATACGTGTGTGTGTGTAAACACAGTATAGGCGGACGAAACTAATTGAAAAGGCAAGTTGGTAGAGAAAAACACAAGAAAAATAAAGAAAGAGATTAATTGGGCTTGAGCGGAGGCGGAGGCGGACACGTGATTATGGCATGGGAAGTGTTTTGCTTAGTTTTCCTTCCCTTGTTTTTTAGTTTGTTTTTAGGTTTAGTTTAATTCTATTTCTGTTTTCTTATTTTGTGTGAATGTAATAAGATTTATGAAATTAATTTTTAAGATATACTAATAAGAATAAGATTTTATCTAACAAGATGAAGACACACTCCTAGCTAAGTACTTGTCTAATACTCATATAAACTACACAAGAGAAGAATACACCCAACAAAAAAAAAAAAAAAAAGTTTGTAGGATTTTTTTTTCTTTCTTCTAGGTAAATGATTTCTGTCTGTTTTCATCTTATCAAATTTTTATAACCTTTTCTATACTGATGTAATATTTTAGATGTAAGCCTAATCGACACATTAAACTTTTGTACACGAGGTTGCTTGTGGGCGCAGCAATAATGAAATTACACTCTTATCATGCCATAAAGAAGTATTATCTTTTCGTAATTATTTTATATAAAAAATCAACTTTTGGTTCGTACATTATTAGAAGAAAACTCCCTTGAAATGTTTTATGATATTATTTTAATTTTAATAGATTGCATTTAAAATATTAGATTTTAAGAGTACATAAGATATTTCCTAATTATTATTAGGGTTAAATATTTAAATCAACTTGTATTATTCAGATTTTTACAGCTCAGTACTTTAACTTTTTTTTTCACCGATTGCAACCTGAGGTACACGATTTCAACACGTTGCAACCCCCGACAATTTTTTCGGTCAAATCACACGTACGTGACCCTCACATGCGATTTTGGGACTGTTCTCATATTTTTTGGATTTCTGGTGTAATTTTGTAAAAAAATAAAACTAAATTATGAGGACCTAAACTTAAGAAACCCAAAATATCATTCTTACCCTACTGTAAATCACAACTTTCCTCCCGTAAAGAAGAGCTTTGAGTAGCAACAGGGGGTTTCAGAAGAACAACAATATAAATTTTCAGACCTTCAAATTCAGATATAAGTGCAACACAAATACTCCAGAATTTGTTCAGCAAGCAGATGGTAAAATTTCAAAATTCTCACACATTTCTCTCCCAATCTCTCAAACCCACCTTTGTATTTTCTTCTCCAAAACTTCATGAGCGACCTTTTTTGTATAAAATGTTATTATATAAAATAGTTTATTTGTATAAGTATATATTCAATATTTGGTAGGATATACTCCCTCCGTCCCAATTAAACTTGCACACTTTTCATTTTCGTCCGTCCCAACTAATCTTGCATACCCCTTAAAAAAAGAAGTTATAACACAATCTCTACCCTCAAAATCTCCACCATCTATTCACCTTTGAAAAGTCAACAAAATACCAAAAAATATATTTTCTTAATACTTGTGTCAACCCTCCCAGTACAAGATTAGCCGGGACGGAGGTAGTATTTAGTTTGATATATTTTATCTTTTAAAATATTTATCTTGATATGTTTCCTATTATTGTGATTCGGGGTCTAGGGTTGAAGTATTTATGTAGGACCTCTTACAATGTATTAGATAGTTGATTTTGATATGAATTATAAAATGGATTATTCCCGGTTCATGTCTCTTTTCGGGTATTTTTAGAATCAACGAATTTAGACTGTGTAATTCTTGTTATTTCACGCTTTTGCCTACATCAGATCTCGAGAGGGTGTTTGCAAACAAAACTGATTGCGGAAAAGTGATTAAAATTGATTCTTGTAGTAAAATACAAATTTGGTAGTGTTTGGAAAAAAAAGTGATTTTAAGAATTGCTTTACAGAAGTTGCTCTCTTCTTGATTCTCAAAAGCAGCTTAAAAGTGTTTCACATAATTGATTCTAGTGATGTAACATGAGTTTGCAAATATAACTAATTGTGAAAAGTGATTTTGAAAATTGATTTTGGGGATGTTGTTGGGTTTGACAGAAAACAGACATAAAACACACCATTGAAGACATATTTGAGCTCAATGTTTTGCTCACTGTTTCATTGATGCATATGAATTACACACTAGTCAAAACACTGTTGTGTTACATTTATAGTAGTCTAGTTCTGCCCTAGCTATGATAAGAAGACAAAACTACTTTAACAAACTCTGCTAAGCTAATACAAGAAGACACCACATGTACCATACTTCAATAAATACAGCATTTAATGTTTGTACTTTCTTATTCAGGAAACTCTGTCTTGTTTCCTCTTCTCATAGCTGGGACGTTGACTGTCCTTGATCCCCTTCATTAATGCTGCTGCATATGTGTCCTTGCTGACTCCATTTTCACCCACATGGTCCATGACAGCTTCTCCCTCCAGATTATCACTTCCATGCATAACTTCAACACCCCCTCTCAATTCGAATGTAGATTGTGGAACAAGATTCAATTTGTTCCTCAGTCTCATGAAGAATTGTAAGCTAAGAGGTTTTGTCATTAGATCAGCCACTTGCTCTGTGGAAGGAATATGAAACACCTTAATCAATCCTTTGCTCACTAAATCTCTTACAAAGTGTATATCTAATTCTACATGCTTGGTCCTAGCATGTAAAACTGGATTAGTTGCAAGGGCAATTGTACTAGTGTTGTCTACCCAAACCACTGGAATCTTCTCACACTTAATCTTTAACTCCTGTAACAGAGAGCTCATGAACCAAGCAATTTCTGTTGTAACGTGTGCTAAGCTTCTATACTCAGCTTCTGTACTTGATCTTGATACACTGGACTGCTTCTTTGACTTCCAACTCACAAGGTTTCCTCCCATGTAGACACAAAATCCTGTTATGGATTTTCTATCATCCATATCCGTGGCCCAATCACAGTCACAAAATCCTGTTAAATTCACATTTCCTGACTTCTTAAAATGCAAGCCAATAGATGCACTTCCTGCCAAGTACCTTAAGATTCTCTTTACAGCCTTCAAATGAGTGTCCAATGGAGAAGCCATGTATTGGCTAACTTTGTTAACAGAATATGCTATCTCAGGCCTAGTGATGGTAGCATATTGAAGCCCTCCCACCAAGCTCCTGTAGTATGTAGGATTCATCAGTGGGCTCCCATTGTCCTTTGATAGATGATGAGAGGTAATCATTGGTGTGGGAGTAGCTTTAGCATCTGTCATGCTAGCTCTGTTAAGCAAATCCTTAATGTACTTCTCTTGACACAAATGTATTCCATCCACTGTCTTGGTAATTTGGATACCAAGAAAGTAATGTGCATCACCAAGGTCTTTCAAGCTGAAGTAAGTTGAAAGAGACTTGATTGTTGCATCAATCTGCTGAGGATTATTTCCTGTCACTAAAATATCATCAACATATATCAGCAAGTAAATAGAATACCCATCTTTGATCTTGTAGAATAGTGAGTTATCAGCTCTGGAGTGTTGAAAACCCAATTTCATCAGAACTTCTTTAACTTTCAAATACCAGGCCCTTGATGCCTGCTTCAGTCTGTAGAGTGCCTTGCTCAACTTACACACCAGTGGATCACCATCCTTTGATACGATTTCAAACCCCGGGGGCTGTCTCATGAAGATCTCTTCCACCAATTCTCCATGAAGAAAAGCATTATTGACATCTAAGTGCTTCACTCTCCAGTTCCTTTATACAGCAAGACTTAGCATTACTCTTATTGTACATGGCTTCACCACTGGACTGAAGGTCTCAGAATAATCAAGACCTTTAGTTTGAGAATATCCCTGTGCCACAAGTCTGGCCTTGTACCTAGATACACTCCCATCTGCAATTTTCTTTACCTTGAACACCCACTTGCACCCCACAATTTTTCTTCCTTCTGGTACTTGAACAAGTTTCCAAGTGTTGTTGTTTCTTAATGCAGCAAGTTCAGTTTCCATTGCACCTTTCCAGTGCTTACATCTCAATGCCTCAATATGAGATGGTGGTTCATCCTCCAAGTATGTTGTTAGGTAAACCTTGGGCTTATGGATGCCAGCTTTTGCCCTTGTGACCATATGATGACCTCTCTCTGCAACAGTTGGTAAATTCTCAACAGAAACATCAGCAGCAGGTGAGTTAGAAGACACACTTGGAGTATACATATCTTGAGGGTCAAGGGAATGGTGTGGTGAGTGATCAGATTGTGAGGGGATGGTGTTTGAAATAGAGCTGTCATTGGGAGTATGATTGGAAGGGTTTGGTAACACAACAATGGGAGGTGACATATGAAAGAATTGTTGTGCAATGGGATGAGATGAGTCTAAAGGTTGAGATTCTTTTGATTGGGATTCTTTGAAAGGAAAAGTGTGTTCATCGAATACAATATCTCTAGAAAAGATAATCTTCCCATTTGGCAATAACACTTTGTAACCTTTGTATTGATTACTGTATCCCAAGAACACTCCCTGTTGTGATCTAAACTCAAGCTTGTGGGTGTTAAAAGGCCTTGTGTGAGGAAAACATGAACACCCAAACACTCTTAAGGCAGTATAATCAGGTTTCTGTTTGAACAAGGCTTCAAATGGAGATTTATGACTTAGACTCTTGACAGGGATTCGGTTCATGATGTGAACAGATGTGACAAAGGCATCATCCCAAAACTTTAGAGGTACACTGGACTGAGCAAGAAGTGAGAGACTAGTTTCAACTATGTGTCTGTGTCTCCTCTCAGCAACACCATTTTGCTGAGGGGTATATGGACAAGAGATTCTATGGATAATGCCACTGGAAACAAAAACTTCACTTAGAGATTTGTATTCAGTCCCTCCATCAGTTTGAACAGCTTTAATTTTCAAACTGAATTGGTTCTCAACAAGGCTCTTAAAGTGTGTAAAAGCTGTGGCAACATCAGATTTCTGTTTGAGCAGATATATCCAAGTGTATTTTGAAAATTGATCCACAAAGTTCACATAATATTTGTGACCATTTCTTGAAAGTATGGGAGATGGGCCCCATAGGTCAGAGTGAATGAGTTCAAGAGGAGCATTATATATGGTAGTTGAGTCAATGTAAGGCAATCTGTGACTTTTAGCTAAACAACAAGGAACACAAGTATTGGAGTCGATAGCATTCATTTCAAAAGGAATATTACAATCCTTAAGGGCAATCCTTACAATATCATTATTATTGTGACCACACCTTTGATGCCATAAAGCTAAACTACTGCCCTTCCTTAAATTGACACTACAGACTTTTGGTTGAGAAACAGAAAAGCTGGAAAGATTTCCTTGATTGGAAGAAGCTGGACTGGAGAGATCTCCTTGATTGACACTGGAGGGAGGATTTCCTAGAGGGTCTGGTTGTAAACTGAACTTGTACAGACCATCTTCAAGAATCCCCTTAAGTAAAATAGCCTGAGTTGCTTGGTCCTTAACAAAACAGATGGTTGGGTGAAATTCAAAAAACACACTATTATCAAGAGCAAATTGAGACACACTTAAAAGATTCTTAGTTATGTTTGGGACATGCAACAGATTTTTGAGGATGAAAGATTTAGAATGTAAAGGGGATTTAAGATATGCATCACCAAAATGTGTTATGAGCTCACCTGCACCATTCCCCATTTGAACTTTGTTGGATCCCTGGTAATCATTTGCAATGCTCAGATTACTCATGTCATTAGAAACATGATTAGAAGCCCCTGTATCAGGGTACCAACTGTGCTCACTTCCTCCATCTTGATTAAAATTGTTGGGTGAAAACTGGGCCATGTTTAGAGAAGGATTTCTGTTTCCAAAGCTTGGTTGCTGCTGTTGCATACCCTGCTGTGGAATGGTGAAATTGTTCTCTGGATTGTACCAGCATTTGTTTGTTGCATGACCATAGTAACCACAGTAAGTGTAGGTTGGCTTTCCTCCATTTGATCTTCCTGATCTTCCACCTCTAAAACCCCCTCTGGGTGCTCTTCCTCCTCTAGCTTGGAACTGTTGTCCTCTCCCTCCTCTGAATCCTTCAACGTTGAACTTTCTTGTGAAATTCTGAGAATGGTTTCCTTTGGTAACACTGTTCACACTAGGCTGTGAACCTTCTGTGTTTACTCCTTGAACTTGAGACTGGTTCACCTCCAATCTTGATTCATAAGAGAGAAGTAAGGATTGAACTTCTGTGACAGAGATAGTACCAGCTTTAGATGTAACATTCACCATTACGGAGTCATAACTCGATCCCAAGCCTGAAAGGATATGCATGACCTTATCATCTTCACTGATTCTATAACCTGCAGAGGAGAGGAGATCAAAACAGCTCTTCATCTTTCCTAAGTATTCTCTCATAGTGCCTCCTTCTTTCTTGGTGTTCTGCAGTTAAATCTTATAGTGCATGAATTTTGCCTTGGTCTGACTTGCAAAGGTTTGCTCCAGGGTACTCCATATGTCGTAGGAAGTATCCAACCCTACCATGAGGGAGAGCACACTTTCAGTGAGAGATGACAGGATCCATGAAGCTAAGAGTTGGTCCTGTCTCTCCCACGCAAGATATTCAGGATTCATTTGTTCCTGAGCTTCTCCATCTCTGATTATCATTTTTGGTGGAGAGCTATCTTTCGTTTGGACAAAGGATCCGAGGCCATAGCCCTTGATGGCAGTATATATCTGCTGCTTCCATAAGAGAAAGTTGGAATCATCCAACTTTACTGAAACTAATTGGTTTTGTGGTTGTATTATTTGTGTTGGAGGGTTGTTTGTGATTATGGCTCTCTCTTCTGCCATTTCAAAGATATTATGGGGAT
The DNA here is from genome assembly GCA_958295605.1 of Ajuga chamaepitys. Lineage (NCBI taxonomy): Eukaryota > Viridiplantae > Streptophyta > Magnoliopsida > Lamiales > Lamiaceae > Ajuga > Ajuga chamaepitys. Next base: position 56,934,961 of record OY282502.1, read on the forward strand.
TTTACAAGATGGAAAGGAAATATCAGAGCCAGGATATACCTGCTTTGATACCATGACAGAAAACAGACATAAAACACACCATTGAAGACATATTTGAGCTCAATGTATTGCTCACTGTTTCATTGATGCATATGAATTACACACTAGTCAAAACACTGTTGTGTTACATTTATAGTAGTCTAGTTCTGCCCTAGCTATGATAAGAAGACAAAACTACTTTAACAAACTCTGCTAAGCTAATACAAGAAGACACCACATGTACCATACTTCAATAAATACAGCATTTAATGTTTGTACTTTCTTATTCAGGAAACTCTGTCTTGTTTCCTCTTCTCATAGCTGGGACGTTGACTGTCCTTGATCCCCTTCATTAATGCTGCTGCATATGTGTCCTTGCTGACTCCATTTTCACCCACATGGTCCATGACAGCTTCTCCCTCCAGATTATCACTTCCATGCATAACTTCAACAGTTTGCAAACTCCCCCCCCCCCCCCCCCTCCGGTATTGTTCTGGTGAGGAAGAAGAATGGCCAACTTCGAGTTTGTGTTGACTTTCGAGACTTAAATGAAGCATGCCCGAATGATGACTTTCCGTTACCTATCACCGAACTCATGATTGATGCTATTATGGGCCACAGAGTTTCGTCCTTGATGGATGAATCATCTGGGTATAATAAGATTTTTTAAGAATGGCGGTGCTACATATCAAAGGGTCATGCAAAAAATCTTTGATAACATTTTCCACAAGCACATGGAGTTTACGCTGATGACTGTAAAATAAATGTATTTCAAGAAATATAATGGTCCTGTTTGCTTAGAGTTAGGTCAATCGATTGTGGATTGAACCCAACTTATTGTGTGTTTATTCACGGTTGTGGGAAATAGATTGTTCACAATCTCCACACATCATCAAATCATTAACTAACTTTTACACACATCACCAATGAAATATCATTCTCAATACATGCTTTAATCAATAATTAACTATTCATTAACTAACTCTTACACATATTAAATCAACTTTAACATTTTTTTATATTATAATCACCCCACAGTCACCCATAGTCATAAACAAACAGGACCAATATAAATCCAATATGTAATTATCGTGACACCATTTAATTTGTCACGACAAAACATCTCACATTACTATTGCGACAGGTAAAAGTAACAATGATATCCAAAATAGACCGATCTCGTGTTAACGTGAACAATAATTGTGTTGCTTCTTTTTCTCGGCAAGTTATTGTGATTTTATTGGCTCAATTACTAGCCGTAACTAATCCTGTGTCGTATTCTATTTCTTCCACGCTTGATACTTTTCATCCTTTCCAAGAGATTCATCGGTTTCGAATTACAAAATAAGTTGAACAATAATGTGATACTTCTATGTTTACAATCATACAAAACCAAAAAAGGATACAACCAAGACAAATTTCGCATCAGATCAAATAATTGTAGCGTAGTTTTTGAACAATAATCATCCCAAAAAAAATAAACCAGGGTTTACTTTATAAAAATAAAGGTTGCTAATCCATTTAAACTTCCAAAACGCTCCACCAAACCCTCACCGCCCGGACAGAAGCGCGGCTGGTTCAACTTCCCCACCGTCCGCCGGTTTTTCAATCACCAATCTCTTGTTATTTCTCTGGCTCCTATGCAAAAAATCTCTTAATTTCCATCTCTTCGAATCACAGCCTGTAGAGTTGCTCTTCTTACATCGGTCATCCTCCGCTATTGGAGGCCACACGCAGTAGATTTCCGTCGTGGTGATCCTCGTTTCCCTTTCCTCGTGGAACAGTTTCCTCAATGGAAGCCGAATCTTCGGAGGAACCAAATTACCGACGCCATTTTCTTTCCAGTTTTCACTTTGAAACTCCCTATGCCGGAGCAATAAATCTCTATTAAAAACAGGGTAAACGGGTTGGATCTTACCATTTCGGAAGATCTCATCGGCCGAAGTCTGAGATGACAATTCGGAATCCTTCCCCAGGGTCACGAACTCAAAATCTACCTCCACTTCACCTCGCTGCGCTGCTGAATTTTCTCGACTTTCAAAATAGAAGTCGTCGGAGAATTCATCGGTGTCGAATTCACCCACAATTCGGTCAGCGATTTCAGCGAATTTAGTGTTGGAATAGCTGCTGAAGCTGGGGGAAAGCGAAATTGCCTGCATTTTGTGCAGGAGAAAATCAGAATACTGAATTGGTGGAGAACGCTGAATGTGCGTTTAGCGTTTTTTGGTTGAATAGATAAACCGAGGAGGATTTATATAGGCTGGGCTGCAGATGGCAGTGAAAATTGTAGACAAGAGGGGGGCTAATTCTATCCTACCCACTTGGTAGTACCCAAGTGGAAAATCTACCATACACTGGAGGGTATATGATGATCTAGTGGCTAATATTAATTTTATCTCCATACACTTTCTAAGTGTATGGTAGATCTCCTATTTGAGCACTACCCACTTGAGTAGTAAAGAAAAAGCCGATTGGGTGACGGAAGGTGTAGCGCATATATGATGGTGCAGCCTTTGGCTGACGTTGAATTTAAAGAAGCAGCAAAAATCGGTGGATATGCCAATTGACTTTTCGTGGGAGGTTGGTTTTAGGTAATCCTTCATGTCTACATGTGTTTTCTTAAACGAGAAATTATATTTTAATTCTCTTCTTCCTATTTTTTTAAATTCTCTATTTTCAAATTTTATGTTCTACGTTTAATTTATGATATTTATGGTAAGCGTAGATGATTATTAAGTAAAATGTTTATGATCTGTACTTTATGTATTTTTTAGGGGCATGTTTATATTGCAAGTAAAGTTATTTATTTCATACCGTTCCACCTGGTGGGATTTTGATCATGAATTAGTCTATTTGATCCCTTTTATACTTATGTTTACTTGCAAAGTTAATTTGTGATTAATTAATACAATTTAATCCAATTAAATGTTTACTTTTCAGTACATAATCAGTTATATATTTTACAATCTCGAGTTTCAGAATGGGATGGTTCAAGCCAATTCAGTACAATTGTTGATACGTATATTTATTCAATATTCGAAAATTTATCATATACCACTTTGGATCAAAGAAAGTCAAAATTAGCAATTATTTTCGATTGGGTGAACATTTAACACTATTTAGTCCACATTAAGTACAGTTCGTTAAATTTTGAGTTTCATTCACTCCTAATTTATAAATATACAAAAAACGGTTTCCTCGTCTGAGGATGATTTGAGGAATGAGTCCTCCATCATTTGCACAACCCACAAACCCACGGTTTATTTTCTGTGACTTTTAGTTATTATGTAATTTCTTTATCTTTTATTCTTCTAGAATTTCCATTTTTATTTTGGTTTTCTTTGTTTGTTTTTCTTTCTAATAAAATGTAAATTGATTGTAGTCACATTTTAGATCTTGAAGTTGTTCCACGTAGATCCGATGGACAAAGGTATCCAATTGAAGATTTTAAGGAAGAAATAAATATTTTATTGTTGAATAAAATGTGATTGACTCTTGTAATTGATTTTGGAAAACTAAAAAATATATAAAAGCAATAATCACTATTTAATAATAATACAAAATGGGAGGAATTACATGCGGTCATTAAAAGAAAAAAAAATAATTAAAAGGTAAAGACCTAATTTAGGGTGTAGAAATGTAATATTAAATGTTTGGTCCCATGAGATAGATAAGATCATCTATTCCAATTGTATTTCATCTTATATTCCAAAATAATAACTGCACGTCACGTGTTTATGATGACATGACTAATTAACACATGACTTGTGTTAGATATAATTGAATACTAGATTAACAGAAATTGGAATAGAGGATCAAATCTGCCCATGAATAGTTTTGATCCTAGGGGGTGCCATGAGACCAATAATCTTGAGTATAGTCCCTAATAGTGTTTTTAATACCAGGTCGGAATGATTAATCATTTCGGACAGATTAATAAAGTAAACAACATATTGAGAGGAATTATCCAGTCTAATCCTTAGATATAATGCAATATAAACAGGCCTAGTTGTTATTTTTTACTTCAGAGTAAATTAAACGTGAAAAAAACAACTTTGTATACTTATTTTAACTGAAAAAGAACTTTGTATACTAATACTTGCATCTGAGTTTCTACCTTTTATATTTCTCTGCAATTTAATACTCCCTCCGTCCAACTAAATTTGCACGATTGACCCAACACGGATGTTAAGAAAAAGCAGTTGACTGCTTTTTATTTGACTTTTGAGGGTCTCTAATCAGTTTTTTTAAGGGAGGGAGTAGTGTATTAACACTTCCCACCTTTTTTTTTCCTACTATACTTAAAATTCAAATACTGTAGAAACCAAAACTAAGTAAAGTAACATTTCAAGCCAAATTGGCCACAAATACAAGGAATTCATGGTTTACAGTTTACATTTCAACAACCTAAAATTTTGGCAAAAAATTGCTAAGATTCAAAAGTTCACAAAAAAATCCCTCCTAAACTAAATTACATTCAAATTCTGTCCAAATTCCTACTATGAATAACCACAAAAACAACATTGAATGCAAATTTCAACAACCAACAAAATTTTACAGCAGAAATTAAACATGACAAACAGTAGGAAGGGCCTCCATATTTCTCCATTAGATCGACTCCTTACTGCTCAAACTCTTATAGCCAACAACACCGGAGGAATTTTGAATCCTCGCAAGGTAAAGGAGGTCGGAGCATCATTTGGAGTTTTCGTCGGAACGATTCAGCTAATACGACAATCTGCAAAAAAGCAGATTTCAGAGGGTCAACTTGTTTCTTTTCCGGAAATAAGGCCCAGAACAACATCAAGACATAAAGCAACACTAGATGAAGATGCAATGAGAGCCATACCATTCTCCAAATGTGGAATAATCAGAAGACTAGCAAGTGAGCTTAGCGTTAGCAAAAGCAAAATTGGAAGATGGATAAAACAGGGAGTCATAAAACCACATACCAACGCAGTTAAGCCACAGTTAATAGAATCGAACAAGCTTCAAATGCTAAAGTACAGCCTCAGTTTCTTGCACAAAGACAGGATTCAAAGTAATACCAGGTATGAAAATATGCATAACATAGTTCATATTGATGAGAAGTGGTTTTACTTGCAACAAACTAGTGAGAGGGCATATAAGCTGGTAGGCGAAGAAGACCCATACCGGGTGTGTAAAAGTAAACGTTTCATCCCCAAGGTTATGTTTATGTATGTTGTGGCGAGGCCACAATACACAGTAGAAGGGGAGTTAATATTTGACGGGAAGATAAGAATGTTTCCATTCACTACGCTGGAGCCGACCCTCAGAAACAGTGCCAACATACCGAGAGGGACCATGGTCACCAAGCCAATCGATTCAATAACCAAACAGGTTATTAAGGATTGTCTACTTCAAAAGGTAACCATTTGAACCATCAGAAATGAATCATCATCTGGTTTTTTATAAGACAAAATTACAAGTCTCCATGATTTTGCAAACTAGATTTTTCAATCTGTTTGGCGAAATTGGTGACATCACAAATTAACAATTGTTTTAGAGGCAAACTGTTTCATCATAGGGGAATAATGTATAGATAGTTCAAGCAATCAAGTCAAAATAGCCGGTTCATGTAAGTAAGCAAATCATCATACAACAGGACAATGCAAGACCTCACTTTAGCAACTTTGACATAGATTTTAGAAATGCTGCTACAAGTGATGGATTTCAGATTCAATTGGTGTGCCAACCGCCAAATTCCCCGGACACTAATGTCCTAGACTTAGGCTACTTTCGGGCAATCCAGTCATTACAAGTGGAGAGTAGGAGTTACAATGTGCAGGACTTGCTTGACAACATTTAAAATCATTTGCAGATCTTGAACCAGTCAAGCTCAACTATGTGTTTCTGAGTTTGCAAGCATGTTTAGTGGAAGTTATGAAAGACAAAAGGGGGTAATAATTACAGGTTATCACACATAGCAAAAACAGCACATGCAAGACAAAGGACACTGCCAACACCATTGGAAGTGGAAGAAAAGACAGTGCGAGAGGCAATTGAATGCCTCATGGCTCAAGAAAACGCTGAAGGAAACTATGAGGTGGGTGGGATACTCACTGATTTGGGGTATATGTGAAAACAAAAGGGTAAATATAGTACGTTTTGAATTTGTTGTTTACGGTATAAACACAATAGACATGTTTCTTTTGCTTAGACTGTACATTTTTTTTTATTTTTTTTTAAATGCTTTTTACCCTCAGAAATTAGTCATCATATGGTTCAGGGACCACACCCAAACAAGTATTGTTGGTAATATTAAGTTAGTCAGTCGGGACTAACTTAAGCAACCTAAACCAATACTAAATCAGTTCATCACTTAGATTAAAATTGGACAGATTGTATGTTTGCTGGGCAGCAACATAAGAGTTTAGTTTTGAAAACATCATTACAATTGGCCACACTTCAACAAAATCATAGATATTGGATTCACAGATCCTCTCCCTAAACCACATAAACAGATTTGGATACACAGATCCGCACAAAATCGTGTCAAAAGCTTCAACACGGACTTGGATTCACAAATCCGAAAAAAATCGCATCAACAGCTTCAACATAGATTTGGATTCACAGATCCGAAAAAAATCGTATCAACAGATTCAACACAGATTTGGATTCACAGATCTAAAAATAAACGCATCAAAAGCATCAATATAGATTCCGGATTCACAGATCTGAAAAAAAGAATCATCACTAAGATTTGGATACACAGATCCAAACGTTTCAGATTTGAAAACCACGCAAAGCCAACAACACAGATCCAACAAGATTTCATAAATCAGAAATTAGGTCAGAGTAGCATAACCTCAAAATCGGGAACCAGTTTGCAAGACATACGAAAAAAAACTCGCGCATGTCTGGATCCGATTGCCATCCATCCCCAGGAGGGGGATATGCCAACAGATCGGTGTGGAAGCAAGACCTTTCACCGGCGAAGCCTCCAAACCGCTCAGAACCCCCGTGTCCAGCTCCGATTCAGGAACGACTGTCTCCTCGGAATAAGAAACTATCGCGTCGGCGTAATTTCCAGAATCATTTGCCATCGGCAAAGATAAAATGGAAAGGGTATGGGGTTTCAGATCTAGGGTTTTTGAGATTCGGAGATGAGAGTATGGAACTGGTTCTGAGAAGAGTGAAGCGGTGCTGGGATGGGCTTGGAAAAGAGATAGATTAGGATTTCTGGTTTTCAGATTCTGGGTTTGGGGGGAGAAGGGGGATGAACTTTGAAGAGAGATAGATTAGGGTTTTGTAAATTGTAGGCTGGGCTGGGGATCTAGTTTCGATAATGAATGGGTGGGGGGGGGGGGAGGGGGAAGGGATCCTGAATTAAATTAGTGGGTGGGGTTGGGCTGAATTATGGGGGGTGGGGGTGGGGGGTTAATTTAGGTTAATTAAGGTTTTTAGAATTAGTAAGTGACATTTTTGTAAATTTAATATGGCTGAGAGTGTTGACTTTATTTGTCATTTTTTGGTCGTGCACATTTAAGTGGACAAACCGATTAGGAAAATGTGCAAATTTAGTTGGGACGGAGGGAATATTAAACAAAAAATTATATTAAAAAACACATTTGGTTTTTGTTGTTGATTACTTGGGTTAGATTTGTGTATTTTCTATGAGAATTCTTTGTATTGGATTTTATGTTGTAAATAAAACTATATATAATTTTTTTTATCAAATTCTTATTTAATAAAATTTTAAAATTACTTTTTATATAATAATCAATTTATTTTACTTTTGTTGGGAAAGAACAAACACAACGAAATGATAAACGAGAAAATCGACAATGCAAAGAACGCCAAATTTAACGTGGTTTGCTAACAACTTGTTAACTACGTCCACGACCAAACAAGAGGAACCAACACTACAAGAATTTCGCAAATAGACAACAATTTTGATCTATTGTCTAGTTTTAAATAAGTCTGTTAAGAATAGTGGTGTTGTTAAAAGCACCCATATTGGCAATAGTTTAAAACCGTTGTTTGTTTAGAAATAAACAACGGTTTCAGCAACAGTACAAAACCGTTGTTTGTTTGACAACAGACAACAGTGAAAAATTGTTAACCATCGTGTATATCTGTTGTCTTTATAAGTAGAGACCACAGATAAAAATCTTGGTCTTTTCTTAGCAAAGATAACAAAAAAAAAAAACTCCATTGCCTTTCAATGAAAGACAACATGTTTTATTATTGAAAGTTGTTGTTTAGATGTACATTCACATATGAAACCCCAATAGCCAAAACATAATAAAACATTAAATAAGGAAACATCAAATACAAAAAAATGTCAATAAATTCATCAACCGTTACCATAATACAGTCCGAATTGTTCAACTAAATAGAACCAACATCAACTCTTATTTACTCAAACAATTCCTATATATATATTCTCAATGCTTAAGATTTTAAACGCCGATCTTAGTATCTTGAAATCTCTTCATAATCCACCAGTAGCTTTTCAATGACTATGCTGCATAGCATAAGATGACCATATCAGTTCATGTACAATAAAATTCATATAACTAGCATATGAACTAATAATATCATATTCATAGCTTAAAATAAAATTAATTTGCAAGTAAAAATTGAGAAAGGCTTAGTGGGATTCGATCTCTGATCTTATTAATATCCCAATCTTATTAATTCATATCATAAGAGATTTCTAGCCCCATATTATTGTTTTAAAAGCAACGATCGTGTAGAATGTGAAGAAACCACACCTAAAGTGCCCTAAAATGCCAACTACAACCATTGTCATGCTAGCAAAGTAAGTTTACGTGTCACTAACAAAAACTGAAGACGGGTACCTGTGATAAAGAGGAATAGTGGTTAGCAATAGGAAGACTTCTTACTCCGTAATACAAACATCGTTACCAGTTAATAGAAAGTAGAGATAAATAAGTTGCAAGCAAAGGTTGAACGAGGTAGCTGGAGAATGCATGAGCATTTTTGTATTCCAGATCAGTAGATGCCCCGATTTGCATGACGTAATGTATCAAGATCTGCAGTAGAAATATGTTAGATTCTAATTTTCTAACCAAGCAATCATGTGCAGAAAACATCAAACAACTCAATGTAGAGCTTATAACCCTATTAGCAAACGTTAGAAAGAATGAAATAAGCAGACGTTTGGACAAAGTTTGGTTGAAACATCAATGAAATTCATGGAGTGTCAAATGTATCTTAAGATAAAACTTCTTTATCATCCAACAGAAAGAACTTTTGAATAGTGATGGTGCCATCCTAATTGTTATATTATTTACAGATCTCCTTTTAATAAACTTATGTTGAAAGGAATCAACATAATCTATAGAACTGAGCCACCACAAATGAAAGAAGATGAAACAATATGACAAAACCGGTATAACAGTAGCCCCTGATGTGTGAGTAAGATCCTACAAAATGAAACTACCTCAATATGCCTCAAAAAGCCATATAAAATCAACAACACATGTTCCCACAATGGTTGCGGTGACTCACGCACTACATAGACAAATGGTATTAGATACACTAATTTTATAGATATATCTAAACAAAAGTTAGAATCAAGAGACAACTAACTTACCTTGAGTGCATCTGCATCAGAATAATGAGGGGCACTGTCACATGGTGATACAAAAATCCTTGAGATCAAAGAAATTTGAAATATGGCCCCTCTTACTGCCGTTCCAATCACTGTAAAAGTCTAATAAACACACATGAAGCGCTTGAGTTTCATGTTATATTGGCGCACATATAAAAATTAAAGAGCGAGCTACAAAGCAAGATAGGCAAGGGGTTAAGTTTATTTTCCTTTTGATATGATTCCATACTGCAATATCTTGAAAACTTATTACACACACATATTTACAATAAATTGCATAACGGGAAATAATATAATCGATTTGAAAAATCCCCAAAGACCCCCATTCTGAATCAGCACTGGAGTTTGTTTTAACTAAATAAGTTGAACCAGCATCACCCCAAAGCAGGTCAAGGAAGTGATTATAGAAACTAGAATTGAGCCCTTCTGCCAGTGCCGTTATACAGTCATTAGTTAGAGATGATGAAGGACTTCGTCGCAAGGTACATCTGTAATTCTAGAGCAAAAAAACTGGAAAGGGTTAGAATTGTTATTGTCAGAGATCACTGAGTAACTAAATATCAGTAGCGCATCAAAAGATCACAGTAGTTAGATCAATTTACATATCTCGCTCTTCGATCAATCATGTTCCAGATGCACCAACAATTAATTTGGAAGTAATATTGATCCATAGAGGAAAAGTCAAACCAATAGATCATGCTCGATAAATTAGTAGAGATAAGTAGAAATGCTTTGCATATCACTTTGTGAAAATGAGGTTCTCCCAAACACACAGTGATGCTAGGATACCAGATCTCATGTAAGTACTAGAAGGAACAGAAGTACCATCTTACTCCAAGATTTAAAATAAACATACTTAGAGCATACCTGTCCATTATTTAGAATGAGAGTGATGCGCCCTTCCACACCATCAACTAAGTTTACAATAATCACATATGTTGTTTGTCCCGAAAGGTCCATTTGACTTGAAAGGCCCAAAGGAGATGGCATCACATATTTGCACAAACATAGCTTCCCTGACTGCAATCATGAGAGGCCACATAGCTAATAAAGCCAAAAGGACAAAAATAGAACTCCAACTTAAAATTAATATACAAAAACAAATGGCACTGTTAAAAAATACGAGATTTTAACTCAATAATGTCCACTAAAATCTTGTTTTCATTAGAGTAGTGGACCTGATAGGTGTTGTTTCAAAAAATAATGAAATGCATTCAGAGCAATAAAAGATTGATGTACATTTAGGGGCAAAACAATTCCAGGACCAACCAAAATTCCAAATTTGATTCTATAAGCTAAGCAATCAGTGTAATCTTTTAAAATTATTGCAGCAATCATGCATATGCTAAAATAGCTTATGTTTCTGTAAGGACCACAACTGGGGCTAATGATCTTTGATTTTCTTATAGACTATCACATTGGGTTTACACCAAAAGCACATAAGTCGAAAAACTCTAAGATGGAACAGCTCTATAACAGAGTTCAAATCGTAACTCTGTAGAAGTTAACAGAATTTGAAGTCATCATAATCAACAGAAACATGAAAGGAGAAAGAGTATGTGTGTGTGTGTGTGTACATATATGTATCCCAAAGAAACAGTAACATGAGTGCGAGACTAGGAGGCAGGCAAAACATTTATGAATTAACAAGTGTAATCTTCTAAAGCAGATGAAATAAAAAGAAAGATTAAATTTGACCACCTTCTCCAATCCTTCATCTACAGGCCATGGATAAAACTGAATCCAACAAAATTATTTATGCATAATTTAATTCCAAGAATGTGGTGATTAGCAAAATTAGTTGCAAGCGAGAAAAGACAACAAAGTAGCCGGCGTGCACAAAATAGCAATAATGAATCATATATTTATATGGACATGTATATAAACATAGTCTGTACAAATGGAGACTCTAACTAATATAGACTAAGGTGAAAGCTTTGGCAACTTACATATAAAAGTATAGAATTTTCTGGAGTCAAAGCAATGACATACATATGTGGAAGTTGTCCCACTTTCACTCTGCGCAAGTTACCTTCAGGTCAGCGTACAAATAGGAAGAATACAATTAACAACAAGAAAGAAGTAAATATACTTAGGTCGAGTGACAACAATAGCAGCGGCATCAATTGCTGATATGGACCATCTCATGTCATGCATAATATCATAGACTGTTTCATTATCCAATTCCAGACTTTGAAGCTGCAAAGACAACAATTTATTTTGTTCTAGGAGAAGAAAAAAGTAAAATCATCATCCATCACCAGAAAAACCTTATGAAAATAAATTGGGGGTAAAAAAAGGGCATAAAACCAAAAAGATGAAAGGAAAAAATATGGAATACTAACATCGGGTGGCCGTAATAAAACAATTATTCTAGTAAAAAATAATGGCTTTAAAAAAAGTCAGATGCTTTGTGAAGTTTAACAATGCCAAGAAGGTTTTATCCCACCATCAACAACATTTCTAAATTAAACACGACAGTAGGATACAACCAGTGACCCCACCAACTGATTACAATATTCAACTATTCTTGAATGCCCAAGAACAACTGAGAATATATTAATCACCCAGAATCTTGTTCTTTTACAAGAAAAAAGAAATCAATTACTAATCACTCAGAATCATATCACTCAACCAAACAATTAATTAGGGGACATCATTATGCGGAAGACATCAGATCATGTTACTTTCATGATCAAGTTTAGATTAAATTTCAAATATAGCTTCTTCATGAGACATGAAATATAAGTCTACAAAGAATCAACTAATGAAAAGGTCTAAAGAACAAGTGCTCCTAATAGGACCTTCATCCATTAGGCACCAAGTAAAACTATGCGGAAATAACAAGTTAATTTCATTTAACATATAAGAATTGGATAGAATAATTATGATGATACAAAAAGAATACAAAACAATACTTAAAAAAAAAAATCATGATATAAACAAATGCAAAGCATTAAAAAGGACATTAAAATAACAAACAAAAAAAGAACATATTGATGCGCCAAGAGGCTCAGCTGGAGAGGAAAAAGTGGAGTTGGGTGCTCTAATAACGATATGTTGGAGAACTTTACACGCCACCAATAAAAAGGTCCAAATAAGGGGGTCAAAGCTTTAATCCCAATTCCATCTCTTCTTCAACGGTCAATGTTGAAACCTCTTGCATGCATGATGTTGCTGAGTTGGACTCTACAGCTGGACCAAAGAAGAGGTCAACATATGCTGAGATGTTATGTAAAGGATTAGTCCAAAAGGAAGCAGACAGCCGTTGGAAAAATAAGGAAGTAGACAAGAATCCTGTCCAGCAAGTACAAGTTCATTAAATGGTCATTAATGTTTTTGTCTGCTACAAGACAGCTTTAGACTAGCTTTTTCTGTTGTTATGCTTTGACTGTTTATAGAGAATTAGGGCAACTCTTGTAATATATAAATAGGATGCTATTGTTCAGTCATGTAATATAATGAAATTACAATGAATATCAAAGCCTTCCAGCAAACAAAAACAATTATCTCTTTCATGTTTATGTCTGATTTCTTTCATGGTATCAGAGCAGGTATATCCTGGCTCTGATCCCTAAAAAAAACCACGCTTCATCTATCATTACCTAGTTTATAAATGGCTGAAGATACAGCCACAAGTATAGGAGCCTCTACCTTGGGGGTTACCAACGTTCTAACCCAATTTATACATCCTTCCAACCAGTTAGTTTCTGTGAAACTAGATGAGTCCAACTTTTTAATATGGAAGCAGCAGATCTACACAGCAATAAGGGGTTATGGCTTGGCCCCTTATATCAACTCACAGGATAGCATTCCACCAAAAATGCTCTCAAATGAAGGAGAAGAGAAGAGCATAAATCCAGAATTTATTGTATGGGAAAGACAAGATCAGCTGTTAGCCTCTTGGATCTTATCTTCCTTGAGTGATAGTTTTCTATCACTGATGGTGGGATTGGAGACCTCTTATGAAATATGGAGTACTCTTGAACAAAGCTTTGCAAGCCAAACAAAGGCCAAGCTGATGCAGTACAAAATACAGCTTCAGAATACCAAGAAGGAAGGATGCACAATGAGAGAATATCTTGGAAAGATGAAGAACTGCTTTGATCTCCTAGCTTCTGCAGGACACAAAATCGGTGAAGATGACAAGGTGATGCATATTCTGTCCGGATTGGGCACTAGTTATGACTCGTGATGGTCAATGTAACATCACGAGCTGGAGAAGTTACAGTGACAGAAGTGCAATCCTTGCTGCTTTCTTATGAGTCAAGACTTGAAGTGAATCAAGCTCAAAGCCAAAGTGTGAACACTGATGGTTCACAACTGAGTGTTAACTCAGTGACAAGAGGAAATCAGCCCCAAAACTTCACCAAGAAATTCCAGACAGAAGGTTTTAGAGGAGGCAGAGGACAACAATTTCAAAATAGAGGTGGAAGAGCTCCCAGAGGTGGTTTCAGAGGGGGTAGATCTGGAAGGTCAAATGGTAACAAACCTACGTGCACATACTGTGGATACTATGGACATGCAACCAACAAATGTTGGTACAACCCTGAGAACAACTTTGTTCCACCTCAACAAAACATGCAGCAGCAGCAGCTCTTTAACAGAAATCCTACCTTGAATCTGGCTCAGTTTCCAGCATACAACTATAACCAAGAAGGTGGATCTGAACATAGTTGGTATCCGGATACTGGAGCTTCAAACCATGTTTCAAATGACATGAGCAACCTCAACATAGCTAATGAGTATCAAGGTGCAAACAAGGTTCAAATGGGAAATGGTGCAGGTGAGTATATAACACACTTTGGTGATGCATTTCTCAAATCTCCTTTACACACAAAATCCTTTATTCTGAAAAACCTGCTTCATGTGCCTAACATAACTAAGAATCTCATTAGTGTCTCACAGTTTGCTCTTGACAATGCTGTTTTCTTTGAGTTTCATCCATCTGTTTGTTTTGTTAAGGACCAAGCAACACAGGGTATTTTGCTCAAGGGAACAGTTGAAGATGGTCTTTACAAGTTCACCCTACATCCAGATCTTTCCATCAATCATCCTGTTTTTTCAAATCAAGGAGATAACTCCAAGTCTGCTCAATTCAATCAAGGAAATAGTTCCAGTTCCATTCCTAGTCTTGTTTCTCTTTCTAGTTCTGTCTGTCAACCTAGAGTTTGTAGTGTTAACTCTAAGAAGAGTAATACCTTAGATTTGTGGCACCAAAGACTTGGGCACAATAGTCATGATATTGTAAAGATTGCTCTTCAAAGCTGTAATATTCCTTATGAAATGAATTTTGTTCCCTCAAATCTTTGCATTGCTTGTTCAGTAGCTAAGAGTCATAAACTTCCATACAATGATTCCCTCTCACAGTACAATAATCCATTGGATCTAATACACTCAGATCTGTGGGGACCCACTCCCATCACTTCTAGAAATGGACATAAATACTATGTCAACTTCATAGATCATCATTCAAAATTCACCTGGATTTATTTCCTGAAGCAAAAGTCTGATGTTGTGTCTGCTTTTTCACACTTTAAAAATCTTGTTGAAAACCAATTCTGTTCCAAAATCAAATCCATTCAAACTGATGGAGGAACTGAATACAAACCTTTGAAGCCAATCCTTGATTCCAGTGGTATTATTCACAGATTATCCTGTCCCTATACTCCACAACAAAATGGAGTTGCGGAGAGAAGACATAGACACATTGTAGAAACTGGTCTATCTCTTCTAGCACACTCTCAGGTCCCTTTGCAGTTCTGGGATGATGCTTTTGCAGCTGCAACCTATGTGATGAATAGAGTCCCTGTTAAAAATCTGTCCCACAAGTCTCATTTCCAAGTCCTTTACAAACAGAAACCTGATTACAAAAGCCTTAAGGTCTTTGGTTGTTTGTGTTTTCCTCATCTAAGACCCTATAATGATCATAAACTACAGTTCAGATCACAACAGGGAGTCTTTCTTGGCTACAGCAACCAATTTAAAGGATATAAGGTTTTACTCCCTAATAGAAAGATCGTTTTTAGTAGGGATGTCACCTTTGATGAGTATGTGTTTCCTTTCAAGAACACTCATGATCCATATTTTCAAGAGTCCAGCAATTCCAGTTCTTTCATCATGACCCCTCCTATAGTGCAACGCTTTCAGAACATTCAACTCCCAACTGACCTACCATCTACCTCTCATGAATCACATCAAAGTGACAAATCCCCATCTCATAGCACATCTGCCACCTCTCAAACTCCTACCCAACACACCAATAATGCCAACCCTGAGAATATGCATACACCAAGTGATTTATGTATTTCACCTAACACTAATGTTCCTGTTGAAGATGTTTGTCAAGCTGTCCATGCAGGTCACCCTATGATTACAAGATCAAAGGCAGGGATCTATAA
The DNA here is from genome assembly GCA_958295605.1 of Ajuga chamaepitys. Classification (NCBI taxonomy): domain Eukaryota; kingdom Viridiplantae; phylum Streptophyta; class Magnoliopsida; order Lamiales; family Lamiaceae; genus Ajuga; species Ajuga chamaepitys. The sequence goes on from OY282502.1 coordinate 56,950,984, forward strand.
GCCAAAAATTTATGCTCTCACCTATCTTGAAGAAGAACCACCATCCTTCATGGAAGCGTTGAATCATTCTCACTGGAAAGAAGCAATGGATAGTGAGATTACAGCCTTGAAAACCAATGGGACATGGAGTCTGTCAAAGCTGCCTCAAGGGAGAAAAGTAGTAGGATGCAAATGGGTTTTTAAGGTAAAAAAGAATGCTGATGGGAGTGTATCAAGACATAAGGCAAGACTAGTGGCTCAAGGCTATTCACAAACAGAAGGTTTGGACTACACAGAAACCTTTAGCCCTGTTGTCAAGCCTTGTACCATACGTGTGATACTGACTTTGGCTGTGGAAAAAGGGTGGAATGTGAAGCATTTGGATGTAAATAATGCATTTCTGCATGGTGAGCTGAATGAGGAGATTTTTATGAAGCAACCACCAGGTTTTGAAATGAGATCAGGTGATGGAGATCCACTTGTGTGTAAACTGAATAAAGCTCTCTATGGCCTAAAGCAGGCCTCAAGAGCTTGGTACTTAAAGGTGAAAGGTGTGCTGAGTGATTTGGGGTTTCAGCATTCAAGAGCAGACAACTCTCTGTTCTTCAAAGTAAGGAATGGTAATTTCATCTATCTACTCATTTATGTAGATGACATTCTTGTGACAGGTAACAACAGTGAAGAGGTTGCCCTTGCAATAAAATCTTTGTCATGTCATTTCTCCTTGAAGGACCTTGGTGAAGTCCATCACTTCTTGGGTATCCAAGTCACAAGAACCCCTGAAGGAATGCATCTGTGCCAGGAAAAGTATGTTAAAGATTTGCTAAGAAGAGCAAATATGCTGGAGGCAAAAGGCACAGGAACACCAATGATCACTTCCCCACATTTGTCAAAGGATGATGGAACTCCAATCAACAATGCTACCTTTTACAGAAGTTTGGTGGGAGGTCTGCAATATGCAACTATCACAAGGCCAGACATTGCTTATTCTGTGAACAAGGTGAGTCAATACATGACATCTCCAATGGATACTCACCTAAAAGCTGTTAAGAGAATCTTGAGATATTTGGCTGGTAGCTCAAGCATGGGTTTGCAGTTGAAGAAAACTGGTAACTTGAATGTGACAGGGTTCTGTGATTCGGATTGGGCAACTGACACCGATGATAGAAAATCTATCACTGGTTTCTGTGTTTATCTAGGAGGAAGTCTTATCAGTTGGAAATCCAAGAAACAATCCAGTGTGTCAAGATCAAGTACAGAAGCTGAATATAGAAGCTTGGCTCACATCACATCTGAAATTGTATGGATATGCTCTATGCTGGAGGAGCTTAAGATCAAGAGAGATAAAGTACCAGTTGTCTGGGTTGATAATACTAGCACAATTGCTTTGGCATCAAATCCTATCCTGCATGCTAGAACTAAGCACGTGGAGCTTGATATTCATTTTGTGAGAGACATTGTTGGAAAGGGATTGATTAAAGTTTTCCATGTACCATCACATGAACAGATAGCCGACTTAATGACAAAGCCACTGAGTCTGCAATTCTTCGTGAGATTAAGGAACAAACTCAACTTGGTTCCTCAATCTGCACTCGAATTGAGAGGGGGTGTTGAAACCACTTGCATGCATGATGTTGCTGAGTTGGACTCTACAGCTGGACCAAAGAAGAGGTCAACATATGCTGAGATGTTATGTAAAGGATTAGTCCAAAAGGAAGCAGACAGCCGTTGGAAAAATAAGGAAGAAGACAAGAATCCTGTCCAGCAAGTACAAGTTCATTAAATGGTCATTAATGTTTTTGTCTGCTACAAGACAGCTTTAGACTAGCTTTTTCTGTTGTTATGCTTTGACTGTTTATAGAGAATTAGGGCAACTCTTGTAATATATAAATAGGATGCTATTGTTCAGTCATGTAATATAATGAAATTACAATGAATATCAAAGCCTTCCAGCAAACAAAAACAATTATCTCTTTCATGTTTATGTCTGATTTCTTTCAGTCAAAGATACACAAATTTTGAATCGTCATACATCTAAAAGAAGTTACACTTGTTTAAACAACTAGGAGCACTAACACGGGTCTTTCAATTATATATTTCATAAAAAACCAGATAGCTAGCACAACGTATATGAATATGTACATGTAGGAGCAACTAACAGTAGCAGCACACCTTATTTCAGATTCGTATTTAAAGTTTAGCGGAAGTAAGTCATCTTAATATCTCGATAGCTAGTGAATAGATGACAAGAAATGGAGCGTACAATTACCTGAGTCAAGACCCCAGACACCATAACTAGTTAGTAGAAATGAGATGTGGGCTGCAACTGCAAGATAATTTTTTATAGACCAACCGAACCTAGCTAGATGAAAACCAACTGATCTTGACTTTGTAAGGAGGAGGAAATCCAACCTTGAAGAAATAGACATATGATTATCTGAACTAGGTTTTTCAGAGTTCTAGTGGCTTTGTATTTAAAATTAAGATGAGCTAAAAGATTAAAAGACAGAAGAAAATAGTCCTACAGAATAAAGCTCACAGCATGCAGACTTTGTTGCAGGACTGGACTTTTGGACCCACACTTGTTTCTGGAAGATCATTGATTTACAACAGTTAGGAAGTAATTGCATACAATCTAAAAAAATTAAGTACTGAAGTTGTTGAAGGCTAGCAATGTAGTTAATCAACATCTAATAATCTTGCATTAAAGAGAAGACAACAAAGAAAGACTAATATCTAATATGATCATTGACTATTAGGACCCTTCAAGTCAATTCACACAATCGATCATGAAGAAAAATAGTAATACAAGGGCAAAAATACTTATACCCAATTTTAGAAGAAGAATACTTTTTCATGAACCCATTGGCATTCTACTGTTCGATCAAGCTTCTTATATCTATAGTGAAGTATTCCAAGACCAACATACTTGGGGGCGGGGGGTTGAGACCAAAAGCCAACAAAGAGAACTATAAGTATTCTGATTCTATTTTCTTTAGAGTACTTCATGGATACAGTTCCTATTTGTTGTTGAATCTCATGTAATTTACTAAGTCTGTAAGCAAATAACATAATCTTGATTTTCAGATTGATATATTGTAATTTGTAATTTGTAAAAGGCAATATCTAATTTGAGCAACTTCATTGACACAGGCGATTGAAATTTTCTCTCTTTTCTTGGAATATCTTACCACTATAGGAGCTGAATGACCGGTTCCAGATCTGCACACTCACATTCTTACGAAGATGGTCAAAAGTTCCCTGCAATTTACACGAAGAATCAAATCCATCAGTATTGAGATTGTCTCTAGCATAGCACTTACGCTGTACATAAATCTTTTAGTAGAGGTCAAAATGTAATAGTTCTAAATTTTTCAGGAAGCCCAAAGTACGAAGGTCTAAATCAATCTTAACAAAAGGAGATAGATATATGATTTTATGATGTGTCAACGCTTCCCACGAAACGATCACCAAGTTCAGGTATGTACCCATAAATTAGAGCAGTAAGCATTAATTCAAGAACTAGATCAATGGATTGACTTTAGTCCCACCACATCAATGCTTCCAAAGCTTCCTAGAGACTAAATTATTGTGTATGGGATTTATAACTGTCTGTGTGTGGACTTTACAATACCTTGCCTGGTATCTCTTCACAGCGCATATTGGGCTGACTATGTATGGAATTTATATCTGTCTGCAAAGTACAAACAATATGAAACAAAGTGGTAAATCATTTAGTAAGAAGTGAGAAAAGTAAGAACCCAATTTGATAATCGCACATCAATGATGGGACAATAGGGATCTGGAATATAACATGAAAGAACAGCAACAACAACCTTTTGATATGCCAATCTCAGTTTCAACTCTTCAGGGACATCAGTACTATCGTCCTGGCTTGTTTCAAACGTGCCTTTTTGCTGCAATATTTGATTAAAATTCATGTGAATGCGAAATATGTCAATATGCAAAAAAAATGCATTTTTAGGAATTTTTAACCTAACCCGCTTTGGAGCCTCAAGAAGTTCTTCCCGCCCTATGTTGTCTAAGTCCTTTCTAGCTGTTAAAATTCCAGCTTCATTCCTGCCATGGTTATCTCATAGCTACTCTTTATGAAGGAAAATTAAATCAGACAAAGAGCTTCAGTGTCTCTTCACAATATATTTTGTAATTCTGCTTCAGTAAAATCTTCAGTATGATCTGCAATTTCCTGAAGTAGAGTCTCATTCTCTTCATCAGATCGAAAATATTTATTCTGAGCATGCACCTACTCAATATGGTTGCACAATCGACAATCCATGAATCAATGACAGAGTAAACAATCAAATGAGCAAGGTACCAAAACTCAAAAGAATACACCTGAATGCTAAAAAAACACTATGTCCTGCAATATCAAGGAGTGTTGCTTCATTTATTCACAAGTGAGTAAAGTTAATAGACATGCATAAAGGCATTTCTATGTACTTGTTTCCTTTCTGCTGCATTTGGGAGAAGGAAATATTATAAGCTCTGCACACTGCCAGAAAATAAATCGAACAATATTATAAAGAAAAAACACATATGGATAAAATCTGTAAAATGATATAAAAGAAGTGGTCTCGTGGAATTTCTTTTAGAAGTAAAGAGTTTCTGGAAATTACCAGCGAATCCCAAAGCATACTAGTCTCGTGGAATTTCTTTTTTAGGTTCAACAATCACAGAGACCGGTATCGAGATAGTGTTGAACGAATAGTTGTACGAATAAATTTAAAACAGGTATAAAGATGACCAATCTATTCAATAATGACGATATACCAATGCTTCTGCATATGAAAGCTACCATTTAATGAAGACTTTAGGAATACCACCACACTTACAGAGTTCAGCCTATAAAGAAATTGTGGTAGCCATAATTCACTAAAGCCAACAAACCAAAAGCAAACAGAAGCAATGATATATATACTAGGCATATAAAAAAATCAAAATTTATATTCAAGATAATGAGTTTCAGCATTATGAATAGGCAGTAAGATACCTTCAATAGATCAATTCCCCTTCCATCAACCTCTACAGGAGGAGGAGGTGATCACCATCCCCTTTCCCGAGACGCAATTGGCCCCTCGTGTCCTATAAACAAATATTGTTTCTATGAATCGTAAGCAATCAAACATTAGCACAAATTTCTCTGAAGACGACGATCCTTGTGATCCTGAATTCTCACTTGTAATTTTCACGCAATCATCTTATGAATAAGCATAAACTATCATCAGAACCGAGAATTTAGATACTAGAGAATCGAAAAGGAAAAATTAAATCCAGAATATATATAATAACGAAGATCAAATAATCAAGCAGAAACGCAAAAATATGGCAGATTTCAGTTAATTACACAAACAGAGAGAGAGAGAGAGAGAGATGGGAAGTACAATTTTCCTCACGAATTACAAAATATTATAGCAGATCAAAGAAAAATATAAAAACATGGCAGATCTCAGTTGATTAAACAGAACTCACAAAGGAAGTTCAATTTACCTCGCGAGAAAAGTGAAATTTGGAGGAAGAAGCTGAGGAGACCGCGACAGCGGAATCTGGAGCAATAAAAGCAACTATGATTCCTGATTTCTTCATACTTGTATAAAATTAATTGATTCACAATAATTTCCTATGAATCTGGAAAAAAAAAAAAATTAACTAGATTGATTTGATAATCTAGAGAGAAAGGAAGATAATGGGAAGGGGAGAGAGCTGTGTGGAGAGAGTATATATATAATAAGGAAATGCGTGCTTGGTTAATTTAATTTCTTTCATTGCTGGTGAAGATAGGAAATCCTTCATTCCTTTTGTGTGGAGAACTGGAATTCTTCTGAGGGTCTTTGAGATTATTTGATTTGAGAGAGGAGAGGAGAAAGGGCGCACCCTTGCGCGCTTTTCTTTGATGACTACAAATTAATTAGAATTATAATAATATTATAAATTAGACTCCTATAAATATTGCGGGCTCAGTCACTTTGGCAGAATTGGGCCAGAATTAGCGAGGCCCAAAATAGAATTGGGCCAGAATTGGACTAAACTTGCGTCTTGTTCCTCGTCGGCAGCCTACTTCTACTAATAATTTGTAATATGATTCTAGTCCTCAACTAATATAAAAAACTTTTTCATGACCCATATTAATACTTGAGCAATAAAATATTTTTTCCTTATATCAATGTTTCCTTTTATTACTATCATCTTGCAATTTGGCAAAAGAACTATGTTTGATTTTTTAGCTAAACTTTTAGTTTGTAAATACAAGATAATGAAAAATTTGATATAAGAAAAATATAAGATAAGTGTGATAAATGAGCTCTCATTCAATTTTTTGTCAAAAAAATCTAGTGTCAAATATAATTCTCATTTTCTCACCGAGAGATAAGAAAGTACTTTTAATATTACAATTTTATATTATTTTGGAAAACATTATTCTGGATCATCAATTTTTCCATGTTTTAATTGAATTGTTTTGTTAGTGGATCATATAAATGGTAATGGACTCAACCCCATTGTTTTTTTAAGTTCAACACTTGGAGCCCATGTCACATATCTACTCTACATTTGATCAGGTTGTTTATATTACAAATACAAATTAGGCCTACCCTATAAGAGAAATGTAGAGTAAATATGTGACATTAAGATTATCGGACCAACTTGATAATTCCAATGAAGAGTTTATTAAAATAAAATACAATATATAAAATAAAATGCAATCTATAAAATAAAATCATAATTATTATTTTATTTCAAATATATTGTTAATTATTAAAATTACAATGAAGAGTTTATTAAAATATCTAGAACATAATTTTAATGAGTTTTAAATAACACAACATAATTTTACAACATAATAAAAGTATTGTAAATTAAAATGCCTTTTTTACAACAGCTTCCCAAAAATGTTGACAATAGTGTTGTCTATCGAAGAAATGCATTGCCAATAGACAACAGATTTGGGCAACTGTTGTTAAAAGTGTTGTCTATCTGTGCAAAAAGACTCTAATAGACGACATATGTTGAAAACCGTTGTAATATTGTTGTCTATTAACGTGTCTTGTTGCTAACAGACAACAGATTGCAGTAAAACTGTTGTTGATTCATGAATACACAACACTGCTGGAAAAAGCTGTTGTCTTTTAACTGTTGAGTATTTATGAAATTGTTGTAGTGCAAATTCAATATCAAAGAGTGTTACAATATAGGACTCCGACAAATTTGAGCCTAGGTCAACTAACAAACTCTCAATCCTAATAAACGGAGACAAATTGAGTACCAAATCAATGGTCACTCAACCAAAATAAATTCTCCACACTCTAATGACCAAACGACTCTAAACCGAAAATAGAGTCTCAAAAGCAGACTGAATATTCTAGACCAACTGAGTACCAAGTACTCAACAAATACTAACTCTATAATATCTTAGATTGACAATCTCTCTCTGTCTATACAAATCTCAAAGACAATAGGACTATTTATAAGCCCCCAAACCTTAACCTAGACATAAAACGGATCAAACTGGGTTTAAACACGCTTAAGCTCATTTTCTGCGCTGCCTAAGCATGTCACGGCCGCGACCATCACTTGTCGCGACATCGACCAAACAAGTTCACTTTTTCACGACTGCGACACACATTTGCCGCGACCGCGACGGATCCCAACTTCAAAATCATCAATCGGCCACAATTTTCGCGACCGTGACACTCTTTGTCACTGCTGCGTGGCTTTCAACGTCCTTCAAATCCAAGCCTCCATCTTAACACGAATGTCCCAAGCCAAATCAAATTCAAAGCACAACTTCTAACAACTTTTCCATGTTAATTTTAGCTTGTTAATTAATAAATAAATGTTTGAATTTGTCTTTACTAATATGATAACATGTTTTATAAATAGCAAGAGGGAAAATATAACATACTTAACTTTTGTGAAAATAAAAGAGGAAAAAATAGTGCATGAACAACATGCAATTCTACCATTATTCAGCTTTCAAGTTTGGTGATAATATTCGCAATTTTCTATATAAAGTAGAGAATTAGCAATTTGAGCAGCATACGCTTGGGGAATAAACATTAATTGCACTCTCGCGTGAAGGTTGAGAAAATCTAGAAATTTGCTTCATTTTTATAATCCTATTTACTTTTCTTTCTTTTGTGAATAAAGCAAAAATAATCTTTAGTTCCAATTCGTTTTTCACGTACAATGTATTAAATTATCATTCCTTAAACAATATTTAATTTGATATTTTATGGAATATATTGAAATGAAATAAAAGGTAAAAATAAGTACTTCCTCCGGTTCGCTTTAATTTGCCTACTTTCCTTTTTAATTTGTCCCAATCTAATTTGTCAGCCCATAAATGTCAACTTTACCTCACAATCTCCACCCTCAAAATTTCCTCATTCAATCTTCACTTTTAAAAAAGTCAAAGATTACACAAAATCTATTTTTTCTTAATCTTCGTGTCCGGCCAAGGTAGGCAAATTGGGTCGGGACGGAGGGAATAATTGATTGTTGGTTAATTGCTATGTTTAGATTTGAGTATTCATTGTGGGTGAACTATTTTTGGATTTAGCCTACATATAAATATAAGTTAAATAGTTTATTATTAAGCAAAAAAATAAAAATTTATTAGGTACTCTAACAAATTTGCCCTGAAAAAAATATTCAATCTATCTTAACTATTTATTGATTTTAACTATTGTTGTTGTGAAAAGAAAAAGAACAAAGATATTTTATATTTTTTATAGGGTGAAAAAAGAGATAGCAGATTAAAAAGTCATAGGTCATGCAAGTTACAAGTAAAATTATTTTAATTTGTTCACCTGATAAGTAGGTAACAAGTCACTTCTATAATATTGATTTAAGGGTTGTAACTGATTTAGCATACAAGATCACTTGTTATATTATGTGTTTCATCTGAATTTGGGCCACCTGCTGGGGACAAAACCCATCAAAAGTTGTTGGGGCATCAAAGGCTCCCGGTTTTCTTTTCTTTTTTCTTGTGTTTTTCTTTAAGTAACTTCCATTTAATCCTTCTACTTAGGGGGTGTTTGCAAACAATAGTACTTTTAAAGAATGATTTAAATTGATTTTGTGATAAAATTAGAATTTGGTAGTGTTTGGAAAAAAAAATTGATTCTAAACAATTAAAAAATAATAAATAAAATAACAATAGTTCCATTTAATTGAAAAAAAGCTAAACGCTACCATGGGGATTCTCAAAAGCACTTCTAGAAAGTGATTTTGATTTCCCCAAAATTAATTTTCAAAAGTGATTTTGGTGTTGCAATTGAGTTTGCAAACACCCTCTTACTTTCACGAAAATGCGAAGACTAGGGATGGATCCATTAACCGCTAGTACTATTATTATACCGAAATTTTCGGTATATCAAAAATTTATATTGTTATAGTATCGAAAAATTCGGTATATCAAAATTTGATTTACTAAAAATGGGAAGACTAGGGATGGATCCACTACATCTTAAGCTGCGTATATCGCGATTTAAGGAAGAGAAATCTGGATTTTATATTCTCTTTTCTTGTTTTTATTTATTGTGTAAGGCTTATGTGGTATTTTTTAAAGTGAACTAAAATAAAAAAAAAAATGATTCCAAATCAGCTAATTGTTTCCGGCTAAACTAGTTCATCTGTTTGCCCTAATTTTAAAAGGACACATGCTTTGCATGTGACTTTTTCCGGCCACTTGTATTTTTCGATCAATATTGGACTAAAATTGAACAACTACTAAAGTTACGGGACTAAATAAAAAAAAAATACTTATGAGATCAAAATCGTAAAAGCAAGAAGTTACGGGACCATTCTTTATTTTTTCCCTTTTTTCGCTCTCACAGCCCCGTACTGAAAAAAGTGAAGAACGGTCCAATTAATTCAAATAAATTAGGGCAACAATCCCCAACTCTTATCAGGCGAAAATCAACAACGGACTGTGCGCGATGCCAACTTGAAGGTTAGATAAATGGCTTCTCCTTTTTCCTTCAGCTTCTGTTCATAACTGTTCGATTTTTCCGGCTGCCACACGCTACATTCCCGGGGGACTACACCTGCCGGAAACACCATGTATATACGTTTCAGTCTATTTTCTTCTGTAAAAATGGTGTATAATTGACAATATTATGTTGCAGTGTTTGTTTTTGGTTTGTTGTCCATTTTCTTATTGAAAATGTAAGATAGTAATGACTAAAAATGAAAATGAAGGCAATCATTTACGGTAGCATTTGCTGATTTGTTTAGCACTGGAATTTAGGTTTTTTATATTTTTGTTCCATTTCAAGTTGTTTTGATCAATGTCAAAAGGATAATTCTGTCTCTCTGTTTTCCTCCTGTCACAGTGTTAATTATTTATGTAACGATTTAATGCAAGATCAAAGATGCGACTCATTCATTGTACACGTCGACCTTCTAATACCAGCTTGCTTCGCCAGTTCCAACAGTGTCAAGTAAACAAGAATTTAAGTGTTCGTCTACATCCAGGTAGCTCTCTGTGCCACTTTTCATAAGAAATGGATAATTTTGTAATATGAAATGGAATAGTGCGTAATTTTTAGTTCTTTTTAATTCGAAACAATCATTTCTTTTAGGATGAATACTAGCTTTCTTGATTAATAATTAATTGATGTTACTAGTATGTTATGGTGTCCATTGTGTGCTTAGCTTTTCTAACATTTTCGTGGACCTTAGTATGCATCTTTACACTTGTATTCTCTTATTTTCTCTATACTTTCAATTGTGCTAATCAAATGCTTCTTGTTGACAGTCATGGAGGTTGGAAATGCCAAGAAGGTTAATAGGGAGGTTGGAAATGCCAGGAAGGTTGACAGAGCTAAGATTTTAGCTCGGGTTGCTCAGAGGCAATCCTCAGGCCCTCTTCGGAAGAGACCATTGCGCCCTCACTCTTTTGAAAGACCCCGATCTTCATTGAGAGCACCGACCCTTGGTTCTATACCAGAGTCTATCGCAACTGAGGACGATGTTGTCCTTGTGCACCACTCTGGAGCATCTGACCTCGAGGATCATGCATCTGGGAGTATGACCACCTTTGCAGCGGATAAGTACTGCCCAGATTGGGATGTGAAGGTCTCTAACTCCATGTTTACCCGAGAGATGGTAGTTGAGATGATGTCTCAGCTCATACCTCCTAGTGATAGGACTACAGTTAGTGAAGCCACCTCGGAGGCGTTATGTCTAGATGGCTACGAGCTACTTGCCAAGGTAACCTTTTTCTTTTTTTTTTTTTCTTAAGTCATTCTCACTTTTTAACAACATCAAATGACTTCATCTTCCTCTATCTTCAGCAACTCCTCAACCATCACGGGATGGTTCGGAAGATCAACTATGGCTCAAGGAGGATTAGGGAGCTCGCAGAGGATTTAGCTTAGGAGACTGAGGAGAGGATACAGACGGAGATCAAATTCGACTCCAAAGCCGCTGAGACGGATCACCTACGGGCGGAGACCTCCGCATTGACCGACAAGATTGCATCTCTTGAGTTTGAGTTGGGAGAGGGATCTTGGCAGGTTGTGGAGGCCAACTTGCGGGCAGATAAGGTCTTGAAGGACAAGGAGGCCATGGAGGATGCATTGTTGGACCACTGGCTAGACGGCTTTAGTGTCTGCAAGGATAAGGTGCAGAGCTTAGCTCCTACCTTTGACATTAGTCATTTGGTCCCTCCTGCAGACTTCACCTCTGGTGTAGACATGGAGGTTGAGGGGGCTAATGATGCCCCTGCAGAGGACATCGCCTTATCCCCCACTTCCTAGATAGAGCCTCTGTGTGATTTCTCCTATGCCTTTGTCGTTTATCATTTTGTTGTTGTTAAACTGTATTGGCCATAGTGCCCCGCGTTGTTCGTATTTTCTGTACTAAGACTTCTTCGTCGGCTTTTTCCCAAGTGTCGTTTTATGTTGAATTTCTAATTTATGACTTTCCATATGATTCTGATTTGAGATTGTTCCCATAAGTGTTTTCATACTTGTCATTAAGGTAGAGGATTCCTTTCTCTCTATGAGTAGGGTCATCCCAACCCTCAGCCTTAGGAGGCCTCGGCTATTCTATCCTTGAAGATCATGTCAAAGGACGAATTGTCGGAGCTAGGAAGTTCCTAGATAATTTCCTAAGGAGTTTCTTGGATGGTTGCTAGCTGGTTGATCAATTTAGGCGTCACCACCTCTGCTTAGGGCCCAACGAGGTTAGGACCTTTTGATAGTGGCAGTGGTAGTCCACTGCAATCCTATAAAAAATGATAGTGGCAATGGTAAGCCATTGCAATCCTATCGTTTCCAAGAGTCAAACGGTTGTACAATTTGAAAGAAATAAGAACTTAAATTCCATTGCAATGTTCAAACTAACTTAAAAACAAAAATTGACCTCAACTACTGAGCAAACAAAAGAAAATCACTACGAATCAATAAAGCAAAAAATAAATGTCCAATGTCTAAGGTCCGAGGACTAAAATAACCTATTGGTAGTACTTCCTAAGATGCTCAGCATTCCAAGACCTCAGAATTGGCTTGCCATCGAGAATTTCAAATTTGTAGGTGCCTTCTTTCACCACTTCACGAACACGATAAGGACCATCCCAATTGGGAGATAATTTATTACGTCTTTTTTGGTAGTTGTACTGAGCCTTTCTAAGGACAAGCTCCCCTGATCGGAAGTATCGCGACTTAACGCGAGTGTTGTAATACTTGGCTACCCTTTGCTGATAAGCAGCCATCTTCACCATAGCCTTTTCTCTTTGTTCGTCAATGAGGTCAAGATTGGCGCTGAGCCCTTCATCATTCTCTTCTATGCTAAAGTTTTCAATTCGCGGGCTTGGAATCCCAATCTCCACGGGAATGACTACTTCTGAACCAAAGGTAATGCTGAAAGGCGTCTCATCTATTGCAGTCCTCGGTGTTGTTCGGAAAGCCCACAAGACCTCGGGGAGAATATCCGACCTTTAGCATCGTCCAATCTTGTCTTTAGAGCCTGTAAGATTTTTCAGTTGGTGACCTCAGCTTGACCATTGGACTGCAGGTAAGTGACGGAGGTCGTCCTAAGGTCAATACTGAGGCCTGGACAGAACTCTCTAAAGTGCACGTTATCAAGCTGCTTCTCGTTGTCTGTGACAAGAGCCTTTGGAACTCCAAAGCAACACACAATAGACTTCCATACAAAGCTTCGAATCTGTTTCTCCGTAATGCTGGCCAAAGGTTCAGCCTCGACCCACTTGGTAAAATAGTCAATAGCAATAATCAAGAACTTTCTTTACCCCCGTGGCCTGAAGAAATGGTCCAAGAATATCCATTCCCCAGACAACAAAGGGCCACGGTGTAGAGACTGAAGACATTGGGACTGCTGGTGAGTGAAGAATGTTAGCGTGCATTTGACACTTCTCACACTTTCTGACCAAGTTCATAGCATCTTCTTTCATTGTTGGCCAATAGTACCCTTGACACAAGACCTTTGGGCTAAAGCTCTGCCCCCCAATTTATTACCGCACACCCCTTCATGGACCTCTCTTAGAGCATAACCAGCTTCACTCGGGTTCAGACACCTCAGGTACGGTAATGTGTAAGAACGTCTGTACAAGTTGTCACCCACCAGTGTATATCGGGCAGGCCGATAGACAATCCTTCTCGCTTCTAGTTTATCCTGAGGTAATGTCCCATTCTTCCAGTAGTCATTAAGAGAATCCATCCAACTAGACTCTGGTGTCAAGCACATGACTTCAGTTTCCTTTATGCTACGCCGAGGAAGAACCTCCACTGGGACTCGCTTGATGAATTCGTGGAAGGGTGAGGTTGCGAGCTTAGACAGTGCATCAGCCTTAGTGTTCTCTGCTCGAGATATATGATTAATTTCAAAGTATTCAAGCTTGGCAATCAAGTTGCGGACCTTACCAAGGTATTGAGCCATAGTGGAGCCCTTAGCTTCATATTCCCCTTTAACCAGGTGGACCACCAATTGCGAGTCACTATAGGTTGCCACCTGCTTAGCACCGACCTCTGCCACAATCCTCAATCCTGTGATAAGAGCTTCATACTCAGCTTCATTGTTTGATTCCTTGAAGTCAAACCTCAATGCATATTCAAGGGTATTTCCCTCAAGACTGGTCAAGGTTAGACCAGCGCCACTTCCGCCAAGTTTGGAGGCACCGTTAACATGTAAGATCCATAACTGATCTTCCTTTGGTCTATTTGATCCTGATACGACCTCTTCCATGGGAGCTTGGGCTCCCTCCTCAACGGTGCACTCAACTAGAAAGTCAGCTAAAACCTCAGCTTTAATGGTTGGCCGAGGTTGATAGTGAATATCAAATTCACTAAGCTCTATAGACCACTTTGCCAACCTTCCTGACGTCTCTGACTTCTGTAGTATTTGCTTCAAAGGTTGATCAGTGAGTACAGCTATAGTGTGTGCCTGGAAATAAGGTCTCAACTTACGAGCTGAGACTATTATTATGAAAGCCGATTTCTCTACCTTAGAGTAGCGTACCTCAGCACCTCTAAGGACTCGACTTACATAATAGATTGGTCGTTGAACACCATCCTCTTCTCTAACTAGCACTGAGCTCACTGCTGTATCTGAGACTCCAAGGTAGAGGTAGAGCACCTCTCCCGACCGAGGTTCAGTCAAGAGTGGTGGAGAACCCAAGTAGGACTTAAGATCATCAAAGGCTTTCTGGCAATCCTCTGTCCATGAAAAATTCTTTGCATTCCTTAGGATTTTGAAGAATGGCAAGCTCTTCTCTGCGGATCTCGACAAAAAACGACTAAGGGTTGCAAGTCTCCCAGTGAGCTTTTGTACGTCACGTACAGTCTGAGGAGATTTCATCTCCAAGAGTGCTTTAATTTTGTCTGGATTGGCTTCAATCCCTCGTTGTGTGACCATATAGCCCAAGAACTTTCCAGAGGTCACTCCAAAGGTGCACTTGTGAGGATTTAGCTTCATTCTGAAGTGCCTCAAGACCGCGAACGTTTCACTAAGGTCATCAATATGTTGATTTGCATGTGTGCTCTTTACCAACATATCATCGACGTACACTTTCATGTTTCGCCCAATCTGATTTTTGAAGATTTTATGGACCAATCGTTGGTATGTTGCACCTGCGTTCTTCAGACCAAAGGGCATGACCCTATAACAATATAACCCCCTCTCTGTCACGAACGATGTCTTAGCCTCATCATCAAGGTGCATTCTAATCTGGTGATACCCTTGGAATGCGTCCATGAAACTAAGCAATTGACACCCAACCATATCATCTACTAGTTGGTCAATCCTTGGGAGAGGGAAGCTATCCTTTGGACACGTCTTATTCAGATCCTTGAAATCAACACACATTCTCCACATGCTGTTGGCTTTCAAGACGAGGACAACATTTGACAACCAGTCTGGACAGTCAACCTCTCTCACATAATCAGCTTCCAAGAGTTTTTCGACCTCTGCATTCATAGCTTAAATTATTTCTGGTGCAAAGCTTCTCTTCTTCTGTCTGACGGGTCTAAAATCAGGATCCACATTGAGTCTATGGACAATGACCTTGGGATCAATGCCTGGCATATCCGAAGGACTCCAAGCAAAGACATCGACATTTTCTCTTAGGAATCGCACCATAGCATCCTTTAAGTCCTCCGGCAACAATGATCCTATCCGAACAACCTTGTCCTCATCTCCTTCGCAGAGTTGAATAGAGATGAGGTCCTCCACCGGTTCTGCTGATTTCTCCCATTGATCACCGGTTTCCATACTATCAATAGCCAACGTCTCTGAAGTCTGCTGCTTCCGTTTTAGAGAAGCAACATAACACTATCTGGCTACTCCCTGGTCTCCTCGGACTTGTCCAGTTCCATACTCCGTAGGAAATTTCATTAGTAGATGATATGTTGAAACAATTGCCTTAAGAGCATTCAACCCTGGTCGTCCCAACATGATATTATAGCTAAATTGTACCTTTACCACAAGGAAATCAACCATGACACTGGTCTGCTGAGGTTTGTCTCCTGCGACCACGGAGAGGGAGATCATACCCTCTGGCTCTACCGCTCCTCCTGCAAAACCAATCAGAGGAGTCTTCACGGGCCTCAGCCTATCCTTGCTGATGTTCATTCGTTCGAAGGCATCATAGAATAATATGTCAACAGAGCTTCCATTATCAATAAGAATCCTATGCATTGTGTAGCCAGCTATTCCCAAAGTCACAACCATAGGATCATCATGTGGGGTGATAATCTCACCCATATCCTCGTCTGTAAAGGTAATCGAATCCTCCGACCGTGGTCTCTTTCCCAATGTTACTCCAGTCTGAGGTTGTCGAGCATACTTTTTCCTGGCTGATCGACTCTCTCCACCGGATGGTCCTCCGGCTATGACAGCAATGACTCCTGCCGGCGGAGGGGAATCATCTCTCCTCCGAGGACTCCTACCCCGAGGATTTTGGTGGTTTGGACTTCGTCCTCTACGCCCCTGCTAAGGTTGATTGCGTCTGTCGTCCACAATTCTTGCGAGATACCCTTGCCGGATTAGGTCCTCGATTTCGTTCTTGAGGAGTTCGTAGTCCTCAGTATCGTGACCATGGTCGTGATGGTATTGGCAGTACTTACTACGATTCCTCTTGTTTGCAGGGGTCCGCATTTTCCCAGGCCACTTCACATATTCCTTATCTTGAATGTACATAAGAATTTCATTCTTAGAGGCATTCAACGGTGTATACCTGTCGAACATCTGTGGGCTCCTCGGATTCTTAGACGAACCAGTGGTCACCGACAATCTATCCCACACCTTCTTCTTCTTATCTGGACCATTGTTGTTATCATCTTTCTTGCATCTTCTGTCTGAGGACTCACGCTCAGCTTCAATCCTTACCTTAGACATCTCCTCGGCATTAATGTATTTTTCTGCCCTATTGAAGAGGTCCGCCAAGGTTAGCAGAGGCTTCTTCGCCAGAGAGAAAGAAAACCTAGAAGACTTCCGCACTCCATTCATTAGTGCCGCTAGGGCCACTGATTGATCAAGATCTTCGACCTCAAGAGCTTCTCTGTTGAACCGTTGGATGAACTCTCTTAAGGACGCGTCCGGCCTTTGACGAACACCCATTAGGGTGTTGAGGCCTTCTTATACCTCTTGCTACTAGCAAAGTGACTGAGAAACTCCTGAGCCAGTTGCTTGAAAGAACCGATTGATGCGGCCGGCAATGAGGAAAACCAAACCCTTGCACTCTTCCGTAGGGTGGCGGAGAAGGCTCGACATTTGATGGCGTCGGTCTCCCCATGAAGTATGAGAGCTTGGAAAATTCTCAAGATGATCACGGGGGTCTGAGGTTCCATCGTAGTTCTCCATCTGAGGCATCTTAAAGTTCGGTGGGACTTCCTCCTTCATGATGCTCTCAACAAAAGGAGATTCTGTAGGAGCGAAGAGGTCAGAGCCTGGCCTCTTAACCTCATTCCAAACCGCCCCCAACCTTTGATCCATCTCTGCCAACTTCATTCGCAGGTTGTCTTGGCTATCTCCTTCGATGACGATTATGGCGGCTTTGCCACGGTCCTGATGTGGTCTGTCACACCCACTCTTGTAAAAACTTATTTTATACTAATTTTTAGCCTTACAAAACCTATATATTTTTATTTTTTTTTCAAAATTAACCATTTAGAATACTCCTTCAAGACCAAAATCTTACCTATATATATTTACATAGATCCAGATCGAGTACAAAGGTGTCACACTCCATTCAACACCATATTTACAGAAATATACATATTAAAGTTCCTTAATTTGAACATGTCCAAAAAATTATTAGAACACTAGCAAAAACATAGTGAGTCCAAGGTTTAGCCCCACAGGCCGTCATTCATATACACGGGGCTTCAAAACTTGCAGGAGCTCCAACAGCATGCCAGATCAGTCCACGAGCTCATACGTAGTCTAACTCACCTACAACACACGAACTACGTGAGCTAAAACTCAGTAAGCAGAAATCATGCATGACAAATGCGTGAATGATGAGATGCAATTCACAAAACCATTTCTTTCAACTCTTTCTCAAGACAAATCATATTTGGTGGGAATTGGCTCTCGTCACTGTCACAAACCTCCCCAAAATATCACTCATTGGCCATACTCGTGACTACCAAGGGTCCCTCCTCCCCCCTTATAGTCCACCCGAGACATTATTGATGGTTGGTACGACCAAGTGGCTATCCTTCCGAGACTACCAGGGGTCCGCCTCCTGCCTGCCCCTGCAGTCCACCTGAAAGTCTACCTCTTCCCGTACCCATCATCATAAAGGTGCTGAAGTGGGAACCTCTTCCGCGTGCACGCCTGTCACCGGAAGCATCCCGAGAGACACCATATATAATATATAACTCTCAATGTGCCAGTGATGACCAACCCCAAAACATTTTAAATTTATGAAATTATACTATTTTGACTTCTCTCATGTACACATGCAAATGATTGCAGATGCTAATGCTCATGATTGATATGCTCATAAGCAGAAGTATGTTCATTTTATTAGCGAAACAAAACACGTTATATAGAGATAAGCAGTTGTGTGTATCAAAATCAATGATCACATATAATAAGCACAAACACTATGTTCAAGCATTGTAGTTGCAGATGGATTTCTACTTACCTCTTCTCCCGATTAACTTTTGAAACTTCCTACTCCAACGCGGTAATCAATCTATGACAATTGAATCAAATCAATGCACGAATTGCCAAAGTCTAGATCATTATGTATTTTTAGTCCGATAATTCCAGCTTCGTCGCATTTTGGTAATAAGGCTCTAACATTTTCTAAAAAATTGATATTTATATGCTTCAAATTGGGTTATACAGCTAACACATCATTCTAAAACTTTCATGTTTTATACTTTTTCAAATTCAGCTTGCAAATATGTCATAATCAGCAAATTAGTGGACACCTATTCCAAAATCTGGACAGATCCAAACATTACCACCTTAACCATTTTAGAACATCATTATAATATTAAATACATGTCTTGTAATTATAATACATGGGAGTCATAACCTGAATTCTTAACCTCAAGTTTGTATATATATATAGACGTGCATAAAAAAAATATATACATAATGAAAAGTTTGTATATATATATAGACGTGCATAAAAAAAATATATACATAATGAAAAGTTTATTACCTATTGAAGAGGAGTACACATGTACCATTTAGTAGTAGATGAAATTTAGTTTTATAGGCCAAATATTACACATAATGAAGAAAACAGCTAGGTTATTAATTGAGAAGTTGTACCTGGGAGCTTCTTCTTTCTTCTTGTTAGTAAATCTAGATGTTTGTTTCTCTCTCTTTTATTAGATACTATTATTAGGTTGTAAATAATGAATTAGTCATAGTTATCAAAATGTTGGAAATGACCCACCGCCTTACTCATTATCTTAACCTTTACGTTTTTATTTTCTTTCTTTATTTATTTATTAATGTTATCATTATTATTATAATTAATATTATTGTTGTTGTTGTTGTTATTGTTGTTATTGTTATTGTTATTCCGACAATAAACCCTTTACATATCTAACACTTCCACGTACTACATAATGTTCTATATTTTAAACTTATCACGCGTAGTCTTAAATTTTGTAGCATGTCCCAATATTTTAGACTAGGGGGTTCTTGACTATCAAAGTAAACATCTCCAAATTAGTCACAAAAATATAAAATAACGTAATAAATATAATAAATTAATTACTATAAAACTATCACCAAATAGCACATAAAAATATGGAATGCATGAAATGCGAAAATTATATTGGCCAGTGAGTTGTGAGAGGCGCGGGTATTACATGGTCGGACCTTGGCTTCGTCATTCATTGCCATAGACCCTTGGGCACGACTGACGTCTCTTTCGTCGTTGGGCTCGTTGGGTACGTCTTTCTCGACAAGTCCCTTCAACAGAAGTTTTAATTCCTAGAGATCTGCCTCCATCTTATTCATACGTTGGACATCGATGGGCTGGGCAACATTGCCCTGGTTTTTTAGACTTCGCTCCTCCTCCATTGCCTCATCACGCCTTGAAGGATGGGAGTTGTGGGTGTTTCCGTGACTAGGGTTAGGGTTAGGGTTAGGGTTTACCCTTCGATCTTCACCATGGGTAGTGCGACTGACATCAGTATTTTTTCTCTTATGTGGAGCCATTGCTCAGATAAGATCACCGGCCCCACGGTGGCGCCAAACTGATGATGTCAGGAACCAGAACGGTCGGATCCGAGGTCTGGCGACGCTTGAGATTTCCGAGGTTGGTCGATCGTCGGTATCAACCTGCAAAACAAAACCCTGGGGTCGTCCCCAAGGGTAGATCCTTCGATGCTTAAGTCAGTCTCTGACGGCAGTTTAGTGAGGATAGGGTAAAAAGAATATCACGTTTGCTATTTTTTGCTTACCTCTACCTTACCTTGGCCGAGGTCTATATATGAGAGACCTTGAACCTCGGCCCTGGGCCAACAGCTCGGTCCCAGGGTCTGGACTGGGAGACCTTGGACCTCGGCCCTGGCCTAACAACTCGGATGATATCTCCATATTATGTCTACTAGTAGTTCATGTGTCGCAATCTTATGTTGCCACGTGTCCACATGTATAATTACGGAATTATCCCTCATCAATATGTAATGGGGCAAAACGAACAACTGGCTCCCACTTGGGTAAATGCAAGTTTGCCCAAGTTGGTTATAGGCAATGATGAAAATATCACGAGATTTCGGGTCATAGTTAGTACTCCCTCCGTCCCGGCCTAATTGGCCTATCTTGGCCGAGTACGAAGACTAAGAAAAAACAGATTTTGTGGAATTTTTTACTTTTTCAAAGGTGGAGAGTAAGAGTGGAAATTTTGAGGATGAAAATTGTGAGAGAAATTTGTCATTTATGAGCTATGTCAATTAAGTTGAGACATACAAAAATGGAAAATAGATCAATTAAACCAGGACAAAGGGAGTAACTAGTAATTAATAATGAGTTAATTTGTTATTAAAAAATAATTATGAGTAGTTGATGGGCCTAAAAAGTATAGCCCTGTCCCTGAACCCCTTAGCCCACCTTTTGAATTACAAAACTGCGAAATCCCGTTCAACCCTCATTTCAAATTCGCACAGATAACGGCACAGGCGCTTTTCCCCTGTAGATCGAAATTCAAGAGAGAATTTGAGGAAGATGGCTAGCAATATCGGAATGATGGATGGTGCATACTTTGTTGGCAGATCGGAAATTCTCTCCTGGATCAATTCTACTCTCCATCTCAACCTCTCCAAAGTCGAAGAGGTATTCATCGCAACTCTTAAATTGCTCGTCGATTTCTCAATTACATTTGTCAGTTAAACAATATTTTGTGTTGTTTCAGGCCTGTACAGGCGCCGTTCAGTGCCAGCTGATGGATGCCGTTCACCCTGGGATGGTTCCGATGCACAAGGTCAATTTTGACGCGAAGAACGAGTACGAGATGATCCAAAACTACAAGGTCCTACAAGATGTTTTCAACAAACTCAAAATCACCAAGGTATAGTTTTTTCTAAAAATCGTCTACGTTTTCTGAATTATTTTGAATTGAAATTCCAAGTGGATTACGCTACTGGAATTGCACCTAATTTGATTTGGACTTTATATGTGTGAATCTCAGCTCATTTGTCTTTTGTTGGTCCTGATTCTCTTTTTGTTATGTTCCACAATGATCATAATATGTATGGCTCTGTTCATAGATTGTTCAGTAATATTTTGTATTCCATTTCTCAGAATAAGGGAAATTACAGTAGAAGTTAGAGAGAGAAGAGAGGTGAGATAAATCTGATAAACTATCAAATCTGCTGAACTGCCTCTCTACAAGCTTCGTCCCTTATTTACTTATTTATCAACTGGACTAGAAACGGGATTGTGTTGCTCTTCCTAATAAAAGTCTGTTTTCAAATACACATCAATTATTGCTTAAGAAACCTTTACTGCTGGTCTTTGCGAAGAAAATAATTATTCTACTGTTTCCTCCGGTTCTATCGGGTATTTTGTAAGTGGCTGTACGTCTGTTTATCATTCTAATGCCAATGATTGTGGTTTACACCATCGGTTTAATATGATAAGAATTGTCATAATTTTATGTTATGAAGAATTTACTCTTTCACAATTCAGATTAGTTGGTATTTGGTCTGGATTCCCTTTTACGAATTATTCGTACTGAGGTTTGGAATCGCTCTCTTTCCAAATCTGTTAAATTCATTTACTTTGTTTTTTCCCAAATTTTGAAATCTTAGCAAAATGTGGGAAACAGAGAAAATCCTAAGAAAATTATAAACTAACCAAAAGCTGGGAAAAGACCCATCATTTTTAATTCTTCTTCCTCATCCGGGATTTGGTCCGGGTCATTAGATAGTGAGAATAGGTCTTCGATATTCATATCATGTATTCTATTTTGACCTATTCATTCAATAGATAATTGATGCTATGGTGGTGTCCTAAGCATGTCTAACTTGTCTGCGATTTTTAACTTCTCCACTCCTATTTTATTGTTATAAGTGCTTGTAATCTGCTTGAATGATATATTGCAATAATTGAATAAGTCCTCGAAGCAACTGATCTCCTAAGAAAGGATTCCTTCACTATTCATATAAAAGGATTCTTTATCTGGGCCCATTGCAGTGTTAATTGAGGCGTCCAATTGTGCAAATGGAACTAATATACTGTGCCATGGCAGGTCGTATGCTGGCTATGCTTCATCTGATGCGATGGAATCCAGAAGGCCACAGAGAGGGGTGTCAAAGAATGAACGCACATCGATGCTGGAAAACTATGTTAAAAAGTACATATTCTTAAACCACCTCTCTCTATTATTCACTTGATAACTAGAATCACGTCATTTTCAAAAACAATATGTGGAGAATGATACGGTTGACGAATAGTTATTAATGCATTTCCTTAACATTACATCACTGCAATTGTATAGTCTGTGAAAATGTGTGTAGTGCGCAAAATGTGTGAATAGTCTATAAATGTGTGTAATTTGTATAGTATGTGAAATGTGTGTAATATGTGTATAGTGTGTAAAATGTGTATAGTGTGTAAAATGTGTGTAAAGTGTGTGAAATGTATAAAAGTTGTATAGTGTGTGTATAATATGTGAAACGTGTGAAACGCGTGTAGTGTGTAAAATGTGTGTATAATGTGTAAAATGTATTAAATGTTTAAATTGTGTGTAGTGTGTAAAACGTGTGTGATATGCAAAATGTATGTATGGTGTGTATGCAATATGTGAAAAGTGTGTAGTGTGTGTATAGTGTGTAAAATGTGTAAAATGTGTCTAGTGTGCGTAGTCTGTGCATAGTGTGTGAATTATGTGTAGTGTGTGTATATTGTGTGAAATGTGTAAAATTTGTGTAAAACTTGTGAAATGTGTAAAATGTGTGTATAGTCTGTAAAATGTGTGTTATATGTAAAATATATGTATGGTGTGTGAAATGTGTGTGATATGTCAAATGTATGTATGGTGTGTGTGAAATGTGTGAAAATTGCGCAGTGTGTATATAGTGTGTAAAATATATGTATGGTGTGTGAAATGTGTGTAGTGTGCGTATAGTGTGTAAAACTCTGTGTGATGTGTAAAATGTGTGTTGTTTATGCATAGTGTGTGAAATGTGTGTGCAGTGTGTAAAATGTGTGGTGTGTGCATAGTGTGTGAAATGTGTGTGAAATGTGTGTAGTGTGTGTATATTGTTTGAAATGTGTAAAATATGTGTAGTGTGTGTGGTGTGTGTGTATAGTGTGCGAAATGTGTGAAATTTGTAAAATGTGTGTATAGTGTGTAAAATGTATTAAATGTTTAAATTGTGTGTATAATGTGTAAAACGTGTGTGATATGTAAAATATATGTATGGTGTGTGTGAAATGTGTAAAATGTGTGTGATATGTAAAATGTATGTATGGTGTGTGTGAAGTGTGTGAAAAGTGCGTAGTGTGTAAAACTCTGTGTGATGTGTAAAATGTGTGGTGTGTGCATAGTGTGTGAAATGTGTGTAGTGTGTGTATATTGTTTAAAATGTGTAAAAGATGTGTAGTATGTGTATAGTATGTAAGATGTATTAAATGTTTAAATTGTGTGTATAATATGTAAAACGTATGTATGGTGTGTTTGAAATATGTGAAAAGTGTGTAGTGTGAGTATAGTGTATAAAATGTGTCTAGTGTGCGTAGTGTGTGCATAGTGTGTGAAATGTGTGTAGTGTGTGTATATTGTGTGAAATGTGTAAAATTTGTATAGTGTGTGAAATTTGTAAAATGTGTAAAATGTGTGTTTAGTGTGTGTAAAACTTGTGAAATGTGTAAAATGTGTGATATGTAAAATTTATGTATGGTGTGTATAAAATGTGTGTAGTATGTGTGTAATGTGTAAAATATGTGTAAAGTGTGTAAAATGTGTGTAAATTGTGTAAAATGTGTCTAGTGTGTGTAGTTTGTATACAATGTGTGAAGTGTGTGAAAAGTGTGTAATATGTAAAATTATGTATGGTGTGTGTGAAATGTGTGAAAAGTGTATAGTGTGTAAAATGTGTCTTGTGCGCGTGTAGTTTGTATATAGTGTGTGAAGTGTGTGAAATGTGTGTAGTATGTGAAACTCTGTGTGATGTGTAAAATATGTATAGTGTGTGAAACTCTGTGTGATGTGTAAAATGTGTATAGTGTGTGAAATGTGTGAATAGTGTAAAATTTGTATAGTGTTTGTGATGTGTGTGCAGTGTGTGCATAGTATGTGAAATGTGTACAGTGTGTATATATTGTGTGAAATGTGTAAAATTTGTATAGTGTGTGTGATGTGTGTGTATAGTGTGTGAAATGTGTGAAATGTGTAAAATGTGTGTTTAGTGTGTAAAATGTGTGATATGTAAAATATATGTATGGTGTGTGTGAAATGTGTGTAGTGTGTGTATAATTTGTAAAATATGTGTAAAGTGTGTAAAATGTGTTTAGTGTATGTAGTTTGTATAAACTGTGTGAAGTGTGTGAAATGTGTATAGTGTGTGCATAGTGTGTAAAACTCTGTGTGATGTGTAAAATGTGTGTGGTTTATGTATCGTGTGTATATTGTGTGAAATGTGTAAAATTTGTGTAGTGTGTGTGCCGTTTGTGTATAGTGTGCGAAATGTGTGAAATGTGTAAAGTATGTGTATAGTTTGTAAAATGTATTCAATGTTTGAATTATGTGCATAGTGTGCAAAACGTGTGCGATATGTAAAATGTATGTATGGTGTTTGTGAAATATGTGAAAATTGTGTAGTGTGTGTATAGTTGTGTAAAATGTGTCTAGTATGCGTAGTGTGTGCATAGTGTGTGAAATGTGTGTAGTGTGTGTATATTGTGTGAAATTTGTAAAATTTGTGTAGTGTGTGTGGTGTGTGCGAAATGTGTAAAATGTATTAAATGTTTAAATTGTGTGTATAATGTGTAAAACGTGTGTGATATGCAATATGTGAAAAGTGTGTACTGTGCGTATAGTGTGTAAAATGTGTATAAAGTGTGTAAAATGTGTCTAGTGTGCGTAGTGTGTGCATAGTGTGTGAAATGTGTGTAGTGTGTGTATATTGTGTAAAATGTGTATATATTGTATAGTGTGTGTGATGTGTGTGTATAGTGTGTGAAATGTGTAAAATGTGTGTAAAACTTGTGAAATGTGTAAAATGTGTGATAGTCTGTAAAATGTGTGTCTGTAAAATGTGTGTTATATGTAAAATATATGTATGGTGTGTGAAATGTGCAAAATGTATGTATGGTGTGTGTGAAATGTGTCTAGTGTGTGTAGTTTGTATATAGTGTGTGAAGTGTGAAATGTGTGTAGTCTGTGTATAGTGTGTAAAACTCTGTGTGATGTGTAAAATGTGTATGGTTTATGCATAGTGGTGTGTGTGTATAATGTGCTTAATGTGTGAAATGTGTAAAATGTGTGTATAGTGTGTAAAATGTATTAAAGTTTTAAATTATGTGCATAGTGTGCAAAACGTGTGTGATATGTAAAATGTATGTATGGTGTGTATGAAATATGTGAAAAGTGTGTAGTATATGTATAGTGTGTGAAATGTGTCTAGTGTGCGTAGTGTGTGCATAGTGTGTGAAATGTGTGTAGTGTGTGTATATTGTGTGAAATGTGTAAAATTTGTATAGTGTGTGTGATGTGTGTGTATAGTGTGTGTAAAACTTGTGAAATGTGTAAAATGTGTGTTTAGTGTGTAAAATGTGTGACATGTAAAATTTATGTATGGTGTGTCTGAAATGTGTGTAAAATGTGTAAAATGTGTAAAATTTGTGTAGTGTGTGTATAATGTGTAAAATGTATGGAATATGCGTATTATGTGTATAGTGTGTGAAATATGTGTAGTGTTTGTATATTGTGTGAAATTTATAAAATTTGTGTGGTGTGTTTGTGCAGTGTGTGAAATGTGTGTATATTGTATAAATTGTGTGAAGTGTGTAAAATGTGTGTGATATGTAAAATATATGTATGGTGTGTGTGAAATGTGTGAAAAGTGCGTAGTGTTAGTATAGTGTGTAAAATATGAATAAAGTGTGTAAAATGTGTCTAGTGTGCGTAGTGTGTGCATAGTGTGCGAAATTTGTGCAGTGTGTAAAATGTGTTGTGTGTGCATAGTGTGTGAAATGTGTGTAGTGTGTGTATATTGTTTGAAATGTGTGTAGTGTATGTGGTGTGTGTTTATAGTGTGCGAAATGTGTGAAATGGGTAAAATGTGTGTATAGTGTGTAAAATGTATTAAATGTTTAAATTGTGTGTATAGTGTGTAAAACGTGTGTGATATGTAAAATGTATGTATGGTATGTATGAAATATGTGAAAAATGTTTAGTGTGCGTAGTGTGTGTATATTGTGAATTGTGTAAAATTTGTATAGTGTGTGTATTGTGTGTGAAATATGTAAAATGTGTGTATAGTGTGTGTAAAACTTGTTAAATGTGTAAAATGGGTGAAACTTATAAACTTAGGCAGACACCCTCATAGCATCACCTTCAGTTATATATACTGTGATAGTTACTTTAACAATAAGTTGAAAAGAATGATTGACTTCTGACAATTAATATTTTTTTATGAGCAGAAGATCTGTTGTTTGGTTGGAGCGAGGATTGACATTCAATATGAGACCTCATTTGCTGGTAAGTACTGAATTACATCGTATCCAATCAAAGCTTGTTTTAGTTTTGTTGTATTTGGCTCTTTTGTGGTTGTGAGGTATCTGTTTCAGGTGAAAGTCTTGAAAATAATTTTTATTTAAATTGGAGGTATATTAGATAGAGAATGCATAAAAAATGTGAATGTGTTTTTTTCTGTTTTAAAGGAAAGAATTGTTTGGAGAGAAACTGTTAGAAAATTCTCTTTAATTTTTGTTATAGTTAATAATGTAGACATTTGCATTTCACACACTACACGGCTATCTCTTTCTGTAAATTTTTGGCATTTGCTTTTTGTTTAACAGACTAGTTCGCCTGAATCAGGAGAGCTTTGGTAGATCATTCATAAAAGAGGAACCAAGGGGATGCATAGATACTCATAACTAGATGTTTTGCTATGTTAAAAAAATAATCTACAATGTCGTTCGCTAAATGAGTTTTGTAAATTGTGTGTGGTGTGTAAAATGTGTGAAATGTTTGTAGTGTGTGAATGCGTGTAATATGTGTATAGTGTGTGAATGTGTGTAAAGTGTGTAAAATATGTAAAATGTGTGAAACGCGTGTAGTGTGTGAAATATGTAAAAAATATGTAGTATGTGTACAGTGTGTAAAATATGTAAAATGGATGTAAAGTATGTGTATAGTGTGTGAAATGTGTGTAGTGTGTAAAATGTGTATAATGTGTGAAATGTATGGAATGTGTGTGGTGCGTGTATAGTGTTTGAAATGTGTGTAGTGTGTATGTTGTGGGAAATGTGTAACATTTGTGTAGTGTGTGTGGTGCGTGTATAGTGTGTGAAATGTGTGAAATATGTAAAATGTGTGTATATTTTGTAAAATGTGTGCTTTGTGTGTAGTGTGTGCATAGTGTGTAAAATTCTGTATGATGTGTAAAATGTGAGTAGTGTGTGAAATGTGTGTAGTGTGTGAATAGTGTGTGAAATGTGTAAAATTTATGTATTGTGTGCGGAATGTGTGAAATGTGTAAAATCTGTGTAAAATGTGTAAAATTTGTGTACTGTGTGTATAGTATGTGAAATGTATGAAATATGCGTATTGTGTGTATATTGTGTGTATGTGTAAAATTTATGTAGTGTGTGTGGTGTGTGTGTAGTGTGTGAAATGTGTGTATAGTGCATAAAATGCGTGAAATGTGTGTGATATGTAAAATGTATGGTGTGTGTGAAATGTGTGAAAAGTGCATAGTGTGTGTATAGTGTGTAAAATGTGTTTAGTGTGTGTGTAGTGTGTGTATAGTGTGTAAAACTCTGTGTGATGTGTAAAATGTGTGGTTTATGTATAGTGTGTGAAATGTGTGTATATTGTGTGAAATGTGTAAAATTTGTGTAGTGTGTGTGGTGTGTGTGTATAGTGTGCGAAATGTGTAAAATGTGTGTATAATGTGTAAAATGTATTAAATGGTTAAATTTTGTGTAAAATGTGTGTGATATGCAAAATGTATGTATGGTGTGTATGCTATTGTGAAAAGTGTGTAGTGTGTGTATAGTGTGTAAAATGTGTATAAAGTGTGTAAAAAGGGACTAGTGTGCGTAGTGTGTGCATAGCATGTGAAATGTGTGCAGTGTGTGTATATTGTGTGAAATGTATAAATAGTGTTTTTAATGAGTGTATAGTGTTTGTAAAGTGTGTAGTGTGTGAGTAGTATGTGAAAAGAGTTTAGTGTATGTAGTGTATGAAGTGTGAGTGTAATATGTGGAATTTGAATGTTACTTATAAAATATCTTAAAAAATAAAATGAATTAGAGGAACTTATTTTTTTTTTTAGTGTATAAGCTCTAAGATCTTATTTTTACATCTTATAAGTTGTCTAATATTTTATTTTGTTTAACATTACAAGAGGTTATAAGCTCTCAGACATTTTATAAGAAGTTTTGCGAAGGTTATAAACTTAGGCAGACACCTTCATGGCATCACCTTCAGTTATATATACTGTGACAGTTACTTTAACAATAAGTTGAAAAGAATGATTGACTTCTGACAATTAATATTTTTTTATGAGCAGAAGATCTGTTGTTTGGATGGAGCGAGGATTGACATTCAATATGAGACTTCATTTGCTGGTAAGTCCTGAATTTCATCGTATCCAATCAAAGCTTGTCTTAATTCCGTTGTATTTGGCTCTTTTGTGGTTGTGAGGTATCTGTTTCACGAGAAAATCTTGAAAATAATTTATATTGAAATTGATGGTATATTAGATAGAGAATGCATAAAAAATGTGAATGTGTTTGTTGCTGTTTTAAAGGAAAGAATTGTTTGTGGAGAAACTCTTAGAAAATTATCTTTAATTTTTGTCATAGTTAATAATGTAGACATTTGCATCTCACACACTACGGCTATCTCTTTCTGTAAATTTTTGGCATTTGCTTTTTGTTTATCAGACTAGTTCGACCTGAATCATGAGAGCTTTGGTACATCATTCATAAAAGAGGAACGAGGGGGATGCATAGATAAACATAATTAGATGTTTTACTATGTTAAAAAGATAATCTACAATGTCATTCGCTAAATGACTTCTGTAAGATGTGTGTGGTGTGTAAAATGTGTGTAATTTGTATAGTGTGTGAAATGTGTAAAATGTGTGTTATATGTAAAATATATGTATGGTGTGTGTGAAGTGTGTGAAAAGTGCGTAGAGTGTGTATATAGTGTGTAAAACGTACGTAAAGTGTATAAAATGTGTCTAGTGTGTGTAGTTTGAATATAGTGTGTGAAGTGTGTGAAATGTGTGTAGTGTCTGTATAGTGTGCAAAACTCTGTGTGATGTGTAAAATGTGTGGTGTGTGCATAGTGTGTGAAATGTGTAAAATTGTTTAAAATGTGTGGTGTGTGCATAGTGTGTGAAATGTGTGTAATGTGTATATTGTTTGAAATGTGTAAAAGATGTGTAGTGTGTGTGGTGTGTGTGTATAGTGTGCGAAATGTGTAAAATGTGTCTATAGTGTGTAAGATGTATTAAATGTTTAAATTGTGTGTATAATGTGTAAAACGTGTGTGATATGTAAAATGTATGTATGGTGTATATGAAATATGTGAAAAGTGTGTAGTGTGAGTATAGTGTATAAAATGTGTGTAGTGTGCGTAGTGTGTGAAATGTGTGTAGTGTGCGTAGTGTGTGCATAGTGTGTGAAATGTGTGTAGTGTGTGTATATTGTGTGAAATGTGTTAAATTTGTATAGTGTGTGTGATGTGTGTGTATAGTGTGTTAAATGTGTAAAATGTATGTATAGTGTGTGTAAAACTTGTGAAATGTGTAAAATGTGTGTTTAGTGTGTATGAAATGTGTGTAATGTGTAAAATGTGTGTAAAGTGTGTCTAGTGTGTGTAGTTTGTATGCTGTGTGTGATATGTAAAATGTATGTATAGTGTGTGAAATGTGTGTAGTGTGTGATGTGTGTGTATAGTGTGTGAAGTATGTGAAATGTGTACAATGTTTATGATATGTAAACTGTACGTATGGTGTGTGAAATGTGTGAAAAGTCTGTAGTGTGTGTATGGTGGGTAAAAATGTGTGTAAAGTGTGTAAAATGTCTATTGTATGTGTAGTTTGTATATATTGTGTTAAGTGTGTGAAATGTGCATATTGTGTGAAACTCTATGATGTGTAAAATGTATGTAGTGTGTGTATAGTGTATGAAATATGTGGTAATGTGTGTATATTGTGTGAAATGTGTGTATAGTGTTTTAAATGTGTGATGTGTGTAGGTAGTGTGTGTATAGTGTGTGAAGTGTGTGTATAATGTATGAAATATGTGTAGTGTGTATACCGTGTAAAATGTGTGTTTTGTGTGTGTATAGTGTGTGAAGTGTGGATAGTGTGTGTATAATGTGTAAAATGTGTATAGTGTGTAATGTGTACAAAATGTGTGTATAGTTTGTAAAATGTGTGTAGTGTGTGTATAGTGTGGTGAAATGCGTGAAAAGTGTGTATCGTGGGTGTATTGTGTGTATAGTGTGTTGTGTGTGTCTGTGTGAAATGTGTAAAATGTGTTTAGTGTGAATATAGTGTGTAAAAGGTATGTAATGTGTGTATAGTGTATGAAATATATTGTGTGAAATGTGTGTATAGTATTTAAAATGTGTGAAGTGTTTAGGTAGTGTGTGCATAGTGTTTAAAATGTGTGAAGTGTTTAGGTAGTGTGTCTATAGTGTGTGTATAATGTATGAAATGTGTGTAGTCTGCGTATAGTGTGTAAAATATGCGTGGTGTATAGAGTGTGTAGTGTGTGTATAGTGTGTAAAATGTGTTTAGAGTGTGTGTAATGTGTGAAGTGTGTGTAGTGTGTGTAATGTGTGTAGTGTGTGTGTAGTTTGTAAAATGTGTGTATAGTGTGTTTATTGTGTGTAATGTGTGTATAGTGTTTGAAAAGTGTGTAGTGTGTGAATAGTATGTGAAATGTATTTAGTGTATGTAGTGTGTCAAGTGTGAGTGTAATATGTGGAATTTGAGTGTCACTTATAAGATATTTTAAAAAATAAGATGAATTAGAGGAAATTATTTGTTTTTGAGTTTATAAGCTCTAAGAGCTTATTTTTACATCTATCTTATAAGTTGTCTAATATTTTATTTTGCTAAACATTACAAGAGGTTATAAGCTCTGAGGCATCTTATAAGATTTTTTGAAGATGTTATAAACTTAGCCAGACAATCTCGTACCAACACCTTCAATTATATGTATTGTTATAGTTGCTTTAACAATAACTTGAAAAGAATGATTGGCTTCTAACAACTAATATTTTTGGATGAGCTGATGATCTGTTGTTTGGATGCAGCGAGGATTGACATGCAATATGAGACCTCATTTGCTGATAAGTACTGAGTTACATCGTATCCAATCAAAACTTATCTTAATTTTGTTGTATTTGGCTCATGTGTGGCTGTGAAGTATCTATTTCAGGAGAAAAATGTACTCCCTCCGTCGAAGCTAACTTTTCCTACTTTCCTTTTCGATTCGTCCCAGCTAACATTACGCACCAAAAAATGGCAAGTAAAGTCAACAAATTACAACCCCAAAAATGCAATATTACAAAAATGTCATTAATTAAAAAAAAAAAAAAACAGATTTTTGGTAATTAAACCCTTAAACACATAAACCTAAACACTAAACCAGCCACCCTTTCGTTACCCCTCCCCACCCTTTCAATTATCCTACCCACCATTTTTGTTCCCTTATCATCTCTCTCTCTCTCTCTCTCTCTCTCTCTCTCTCTCTCTCTCTTTATGAACTCGCCCCTTCCTGTTCTTGCGCAGCCACCCCAGATCTAGTGAAAATCCAAAGAATTTTCTCTGAACTACACTTGTAAATCACATATCTCTCAGATAACTCCCCTTTATTCGTGTTTGTAACTCCAATCTTCCCCATGGAAGACGAATCGAGTTCTGACGAGAGATTTATTTTCTATTCTGAAGATTCGTTCGTGGCTGAAACGGTCTTCGACAATGATGAGATTATCGATTCCGAGGAATTGAAGACCACTGGTGCTCCGATGAGTCGCGTTTCCGCCTCGGAAAGTGAAGGGCCCCAACCTGTTGGATGGTTTCAATCGGAGGAACTCCGAAGGCATTATTATGCTTGCTTGGCGATTTGGTGCCCCTTGTCAAACAAGTTTAAAAAAACCCTAATTTGGGTTTGCAACCCTAACTCGATTTGTTATCTATGATGACTATTTTGTGTTACTGGGCTTGTTTGTAACCCTATGATGACATTTTACTGAGGGTTTAGACAAAAAAAAAAAAAAAAAAAAAAAAAAAGCCTTGTTATGTTATTGTTGCATGTGCGCTGCCCAGATTGACATTGTTGACTTTGGATCGGATTTTGTGCTTTCTGGGCTTGTTTGTGACTCTTTGATGAACTAATGCTTATGATTTGGACAAAATAGGTTTATGCCTTGTGGATGTTGGTTGTGTGCTATCTAATATGATTATTTTGGGTTTTGTTGTTGTTGCTGCTGCGCTTGTTGGGCATTGTTTGTAACCTTATGATGAATTTTTCTAAGAGTTTGTGAAAAAAAAATGAAATTCTGTAAATTATACATGATTGCTGCTCAATCTGGTTATCTTTATGATTGATGGTAGTTTTGTGCTTGTTAGTGACCTTATGATAATTTTTTTGTGAGGGTTTGAACAAAAATGCAAGCTGCTCTGTTCTGTGGCCTTATTGCTGCCCAATCTGTATATCTTCAGTTTTGACGGTAGTTTAGTGCATTTTGAACCCTTCCTTCGATTACGATCTTCATCCATTGTAGATTTTGCTGTAAAATGTACCAACACATTAAATTTCTGTAAAGACTTGTGAGAGTTATTATGTGAGAAATCTATTGTAATTTTTGGCTTGTAATAAATGCAGTAACAGGTTTTTATAGAAGGTTTTCATTGTGTTTGAATTTTCATTTAGGAGGAAATTTGTATTGGAATTTGGTGTTTTACCTGTTGTAATCCAGGAAAAGTATTGGATTTTGGTGGGAATTTTTCCCCCAAATCTTTTGGATCTGAAATTTTTTAAGATGCAGTGTTTAGGGAGTTTTTGGTACTGTATCTACACTACTAGTTACTAGTCTCATCGTAAATTAATTAGGATTAACTCCCTAATTAATTCCTTAAATAAAACCAGAAAAAGCATTAGTTTTGAAGTCAATAAGGCATCTTCTGCTTTTTCTTGACCTCCGTGCCCGGTCAACTGTGAAAAGTTAGCCGGGACGGAGGGAGTATTAGATAGAGAATGCATAAAAATGTGAATCTGTTTGTTTATGTTTTAAGGGAAAGAATTGTTTGGGGAGAAATTGTAAGAAAATTCTCTTTAATAATCTGATTGGAGAATAATAGATAGGGAGATGTGAAGTTAGATAGAGTATCCACTAATGATAACTTGGTTAATCCTTCAACCAAACAGTTGTGTATAGCTAGACACAACAAGCACTTTGAGATCTTGGGTGTTAGACACGTTGGTAGTTGGTCTTGATTCAGTGGGAGTTTATAGTTTGCATGTCTTAGAAACCTTACATTTGAGACATTCATTCTCGATCGCATTCTATGACATTTTGATTGTCTTTTGAGTTTATGCATTTATTAGAATAATTATTTTGATGGTTTGTTATTATTCTTATAATTGTTCCCTTGAATCATGACTGTCACTTATGGTGTGAGACATAAATGATATAGTATGATTCTAAAATTGCCATAACCGATGGTCATCAAGAATGGGATATTGATGACACGCGATAGGTTAACATGTGGTCTGCATCACATTCTCAGAGAATGTAGTAGGTCTCACGACTACGAGATATTAGATATCCGTGATGGACACATGGGTACTTTGGAGAGTATTGGTATACCCTACTATTAAACCGTTTGTTTTCAGTGTCTACGGTTTATTAGTGTGTGGAGTATGTAATGATCCTTTGACCTGAGGTCAATACTCATTTTGTTTGTTAAGTGATGAACTTTGACCAAGTACAACGCTTGCCTCCCAAAGGAGGATAAGACACGTCTTGTGTTGGGTTCATCATGAGGCAATTGGAAATGGTAGTTGAGCCAAAAATGAGATTCATTCCTCGATTGAAACTCGAGAGAACACTCATATTTCTCTATATTATTTGACAATAAAGTCATTGGCCAATGCAAAAGATATATTCAATTAAAGTAATTGAATAAGATCGAATGTGTCATATAATAAAGATGAGAAAAATGATTGAGCTATTTGGATAGACACATGGCAGATCCTAGGCTCAATCAGGTGGTTCGTGAATGAAGGGATATTACATAAATTTCATATAAAGGTTTGTTTACTAGATTCACGTAAACGTCCTTCATATATCGAGAACGCAGTCTAGGAATTTTGTGCAGACTTTAATTAGATTATCGTCGATAATGGGGGCCTGAAGGGTCACACTTTATGTGTATTGTTGTTCCGCTCAAGGGTACAAGGTTAGTGCTTCGAATTATATCTAATGCTAGTCCAAGTGGGAGATTGAAAGATATGGACTAGATTAGGATATGTGGGCTTTATTAATTAATAAGTCAGACTAATTAATTAATTAAGTGGACATGGATATTAGGCCCATAAACCTAGGGTTATATGGTACTATATATACATATTCTCTATAGTAGAGAATCAAGAGTTTTATCAGATAAAAAATTGGAGGCACTGTATAATTTGATAAGTGATTTCCTAGCGATCACTTATCGAATAATTGTACCGGGAATTTGTTCCTGCGGCGGACGACATACGCGTGGATACCTGAAGTGGTGAATCAATCGCTCAACTCTGTCCGACTAATTACGCACAAGTAAGTTGATCCAACTTTAGCGTAATTTATGCTCAATGTTTAATTCAATTATAAATCACGATCAATATTCTCGATTTATTATTCCGCTGCGTACATTAGATGTAGTCGAGAATTACAGCCTACAAATTACAGCCTACAAATTCAATTATATATAGTTAATTTATGTTAGAACCACGATTCCTATTCGATCTACAATATAGAATGTTAAAGATCGGATACATTACTGTAGGATCGACCGATTTATTATATGTTCTACAATTAATTAATTTAATTTACGTTAGAATGAGTAAATTAATACCTTTGTAGCATGTTATTATCCAGCTTCAAACCTCCAAGTCTTTTTCAGTGTTCTCACGAACTACAAGTCTTTTTCGGTATTCTCACGAACTGCACTGCAATACACGATATGTGGACACCTCCTTGGAATATGGTACGCGCCGAGATTAAGCAGAAGAAGATAATAATAGGGGTGACTTATTATATATAATGTCATATTATATTCTTTTTCTCCAACCAGCATATCCTGATAGATATAGGAGATCCTGGATATCTTCATCTTCTATATCTATCAATAATCCAATGTATTTATTGTATTGCAATAATAAATTATAATCTCTATAATTTATTCTAGTTCATATTGAGCCACCAAATGAATCCGATCGGACCTAATTAAAACAAGCTCCAATAAATTAATTATGACCCGGTCAACTCTTGACTTATCATATTAATTTATTAATTATATTCTATTCCACTAAAAGAATATAATTACACTCTTAATTTAATCAAAATTATCGAAGCAATATATCAACAATTATTATCCTCTGATTGATCAATCCAATAATTTATTCACATACTTCTTCTGTCTTAGGAAAATTCTAGAAAATAACATCCTAGAAGTGTATTTTAAGATCCCTAAACTAGAAAAATTTTAAATCCTCCCATAACTTTTACTTTTATGTAATTAGTTCCGTAATTTTTACCTTTTTTAATTTAATCTCATAAATTGGGAAATTATTTAATTTAAGGTTAATTTTGACGAAAAAACGAGCGTAAGATTCACGCACCGAGTTCAAATTGATTATGAACCGGCGCATGTACCTCATGCTCGTTTTCCGGAAAAATTGGCCTTATATTGACCAATTTTGCAATTTATGGGATTAAATTGAAAAATGTAAAAATTACGAGACCAATTGCATCGATTACCATTTCACTTAATGTGCGAGATCATTTGGGGTCCGAAGTAGTGTAATTGGTAATTTTATTTTTTATTTTTTTTTAGTTTAACTTGCATAAAAGGGATACTATAAATAATCAATGAATTATGCTGTGATTTCATTATAATTCGGTGAATTTAGACTAAATCAATTAAATATTTAAAAATATAGTTACTTTAGTTAAAATTTTAAAATATACTTTATGAGATTTATTGGTGTCCAAAGTAGAGTAAGTTGTAAATCAAATTTAGTATTTTAAGTTTAACTTATCTAAAAGTGATATTATAAGTAATCAATGAATTATGTTGTGATTTCATAATAATTCAGTGAATTGGTACTAAAAGACCAACTAATATTAAATAATATAGTTACTTCTGTAAATAATTTATAATATTTACGGGGTATTTTGGTGTCTGAAGTGGACTAATGTGTAAATATAATTTAGTTTTTTAAATTTCACTAATATAAAAGTGATGTTATAAGTAATCAATGAATTATGTTTTAATTTCATTATATTTCAATGAATTTAGACTAAATCAACTAAATACATTTCTATATTTCTTTTGATAACAAGGTCAGAAAATTATTGTTGGAGTAATTGTAATTTATATCTTACTTATTATAACATAAAATAATAAAATATTAAGATTTACAAAAATTATGAATTTAAAATATAAATCAAAATATTATTTCTAAATTTTAAATTAAATGTGATTGTGGATATTTATTGTGATAATAATAGAAATTAATACAAATAAAGAGAAAATAAATGAATTATAATGAATATTCATTTTTAGTGCAAAAAATAGTGCAAACAGTTGGAAAATGAGTGTAAGTGTGCATGCAGAGTGTGCACTAGAGTGGTGTGGGGTGTTCGAGATGCCTTATTTCTAAGAAATTTACCTTATAATTTTGATACAT
This sequence comes from Ajuga chamaepitys, assembly GCA_958295605.1. Classification (NCBI taxonomy): domain Eukaryota; kingdom Viridiplantae; phylum Streptophyta; class Magnoliopsida; order Lamiales; family Lamiaceae; genus Ajuga; species Ajuga chamaepitys. The sequence continues at coordinate 56,988,577 of OY282502.1, forward strand.
TATCACTAAACACCATCTAAAAGCATTGTTTCTAAGTAATTTACCTATAAAAAAATAAAAAAATAAATTTTGATATGCTTTTATCAAAATTATATTTTTACCTCATAGAATATTGCAAAGATAGTAATTGACACCATATAACTATTAGAATCCTTATGTGTCAAATAACCTTATAATATTAAAATTATTATTTTGATTATTTGGGAAAATAATTATCTCATCCCATAATCTTTTACTTTTATGAATATGGTCCAGTAATTTTCACCTTTTTTCAATTTAATCCCTTAAGTTGAAATTGGTCAATTTAAGGTCAATTTTGACTGGAAAACAAGCATGAGGTGCACGCGCCGGTTCACTCGTTTTTTCTGGCCAAAATTGGCCTTAAATTGAACAATTTCCAACTTATGGGACTAAATTGAAAAATGTGAAAATTACGAGATCAATTGTGTAAAAATAAAAAGTTATGGGACGAGTTAAGATTATTTTTTCCTATATATACATATATTTTTATAATTTTTTTAGAGTTGTATATTAATTTTTATAATTAACTCTAAACATATTTGAAAATATTCTGATATTGTGAAAAAAGTAGTACGAGTAATTTCTTCTATGGTTAAATGTTTGTTTGTAATTTCTAATTTATTACTTAAAATTTTCATATTCAAGTTTTGATAAAAAAAAATGTTTTAATCCACGGAAGGTCTGTTGTACATCAATTGTACGAATCTTAGATCTGTGCAATTCAAGTCATGAATAAAAAATAAAGATATTACATATTTTGAGTAAATGTATCACGGTGAAAAATATATCATCAATCTATATCTTTAAAGGTATCATTTATTCTGGATAAATATATTGTAATATATTTACCCAAAACAAATAATACATACTTTTACCTAAAATAAGTAATATCATCAAATATAAATCATGATGCTCACCTCGAATTGCACCACACAAGGCTTTTATCTTCAATCAATAAAATAGTTAACCAAATATAATTTTCATGCGGCATGGTTGAATAATGTAAATATTATATAGTTAATTTTAATTTAGATTTTTTCCCTTCCTGCTATTGGTATTGTAAGAAGATACACGTGGACGTGGTTGATGAAATTCTTTAAGCTGTCCATGCATTCCAAAAGAATTTCACTATTTGAAGCTGACTAGTTCAACCCCAATATATATCATTGTCGTAAAAAACCTAAATTTAAATCATAAATAATTATAAAAGAATAGTTTTAGACTTGTTCTGGCAAAAAACTCGTATGTGACAGTCACACGGTCGTCACACGGTATGATGGGAAAAAATATCACGTTTTGTGGTAAAAGTATCACGTTTATCTGTAAAAGTATCACCTTTTTTGAAAAAAAAAAGTATTACTTTTTGTAGTAAAAGTATCACATTTATCTGTAAAAGTATCAATGTAGTAAAAATATCATTTTTTCTTATAAAAGTACCACTTTTTCATGTAAAAATATCAATGTTTTCTGTAAAAATGTATTCCGTCACACGTGTGACCGTTCACACACAAGACTCACTCATATGTGAGTGAGTCTTGTGTGTGACGGTCACACGTGTGACGGAATACACTTTTACAAGAAAAATTGATACTTTTACAAGAAATAATGATACTTTTACAGATAAAATTTATACTTTTATTACATTGATACTTTTACAGATAAATGTGATATTTTTGCTACAAAAAGTGATACTTTTTTTCCAGTCATACCGTGTGACGGTCTCATATAATTAAGTTTTTGCCTATATATATATATACATATTTAAATCTCCCAAAATTAGTTTCATATTTAAATCTTGTTGGCAATTTTCTATATAAAAAAATATAGGTTGAACAAAAGTTATAGGTGACAACTTTAAATTGATTTATTTTATAGTAAAAACAAATAAATAAATAAATAATTTATAGTTCTTTTTCCGCTTTTAAAGTAAAATATAGCACATTAATTTTTTTCATGACCTTTAATTTGGCACTACATTGCATATTTTAAACTAAGTTATATTAAAAAAATACAGTTGTTTGTCAATTATTTAGGTTTGATTTATTTATGTAATATGAGTTGACTTATTAATTGGACTTGAGATACAAGTAAAAGTTAAATAGATATTAACTTTTTTTTTTTTATAAATACTTATTAACTAATTTTTTAAAGTATTATATTTTTAAACCTTCATTTTTATTTTATAAACAAATTCATATTTGTATCTTTCTGAAAATATTATAACCACTAATTAAGGAATAGTAACACCTAACTATTTTTCAGTTTCACGATTCATAGATAATGTTGATTTTTTTATAAAGAAAAAAAAAATAGAAATAGCGGAGGAACACATGTGCCCACGTTAGGGATGAAAAGAATTTAGAGATCGGCTTTACTTTTTGTATCTCTCTCTCTCTCTCTCTCTCACACACACACACACGCAAATGTTTTGGTTTTTTCAACATCTTAAAAAACTATTTTTTTAAATTCATTTCTTTATTTGCAACAGTTAAAAAACAAACCTCTTTTCTTAGTATTTAATCAAGACTGATACTGATATTGAATATTTTGATATAATATATTAAATATAAAATAAACAATCGTTTGTTGGTTGATTATTGTTCTTAGATTTGATTATTTATTGTGAGTTGAATTAATCATTTATGTTGGATGTGAACCGCAAACTAAAATAAACTAAGTAATAATTATTAATGATCTTGGAAGTTATTAGATAATTTAGTATTCTTTTATTGATAAAAATTAAGTTATTCAAATTTTTTTGTTCGATTCTTGGACTTTGATTCTTCTTATAAATAAATATATTTCAAATCGTGCATCTCACGATAGGGAATTCTTGTTAGAAAATAAAGTTAACAACATCAAGTTAAACTTCTAATAAATTTGAATTTTTGTTTATTTAAAAAAAAACAATAATGCAAACAAAATCTTTTTCATTTTTAATTTAATTTTTGCGAGTAATAACTCAAATTAATTATTTTTCACGATCTCTAGTAAAACATTCATATTGCATATATCAAAATACAGTATTACTTTAGAAATAAGCAATTGTTTGTTGGTAGACTATTTGTGCTGGATAGAAGTAGTTATTAATGTGGGATAAATTATTTGTATATACTTTTCTGCTGTAAATAATAATTAACTAACTATATATATATTTTTTTTTTTTTTTGCATTTATAGTATGTTGGACTACTGATATTGACTTTCGTGACTTATATATAAATTATTTTGATATTTTTTTAATAAATATAAGTTACATTTTTACATTGGGAAAGATTTTTTAGTACAACTTTAAGAGAGAGATTGGTGGGAATTAATCTTAAATCACTGAGCTATATTTCTTGGTACTCAACCAGCAGAGCTTCATTCGATTCTCTATAGATTCGTAAAGTTGAAAATTAAGATGTAAAAGAAACTGCAACATCTCCAAGATAAAATGTTCCTGGTTTTCTCAACTGACAAGATGGGCACTCTCAAAGTACGAAAACATTGAGAATTTTTATAATGATGAATAACTCATATTGTAAAGATAAATTATATATATGATTAGTATTACTCATGTGCAATGATAAAAGAAATTTCGATATTTTAAATAAACGATATAAATATTTCATAACTTACTCATATTTCTATATTTTTAATAATCAAATTGACAACTTTTTATTAGCAAACATATAATTTTTCATCACTTATTATAATTGATTATAATTTTCATTATTTTATAATTGTATAAATTTATCAACCTTCATTATATATTTATGGTAAATTACAACCGTGCATCACATAGAGATAATAGTTATATGGTAAAGGTATATGGTATAATATCAATATTTAAGACACCCTCTTTTATAAATGTATCTGTACGATTTTCACTTTCATTTAGGAAATGGATACTCTTTAATTATGGGCTTAATTTTAAGAAGGGCCAGATCCTTTAAAGCCCATTAAAATAATTGGCAAGTTCAACTTGCTACATACTGCGGCGGCCCATTACAAAGGTTATAGACAGATAGTCAGATACCCCTCATAAACGATAATAAGATTTACACATGTTCTGTGTGACATGTGGAACACTTTGAAGAAGTATTGGCCATTAATTTTCTTAGGCTATGTTTACTTAAAACTTGACTCAGTAGATTTTAGGGCTCAAATTTCGATAAAGCACACTCATTAACTCCTTCAACCAGATTTGGCCCAGCACTCTCCAACCTTAAGTAAACATACCCTTAGATAAGTTACATGTCATACATAATCTGGTATGCAGATACTATCACTAGGGTGGCATTGAATTAGCTGTAAATAAGATAGGAGCTTATTAAATGGGCATATTTTTTTTATTTTTTCGAAAATGAACTTTTTTTTATTATCTTCTAATTCTAATTAAAATTATAAGTGTAATTGGTAATTATCACAAGACGAGATTTAACAGTTAACTATCATTTTGAAGCATTAAAAAAAATGACGTCTTTTTGAAGCTTTTTTTACGCGTAATTAAGTATTAATGTTAAAAATTTAATTACCGTCTTTACAAATAAATTTTCATTACTAAGTTATAGCACATTTATAAAAATAAATTGCCCGGACAAATTTTGCCAAGCCAACATTATCCAATAAGATATAACTGAATAGTACAAAAAAAGACTAATAGATTGTTAGGAATTGTGTCTTAAATCTGGTTTGGTTTGAATCGATGTTCGTATTAAGGTGGAGGCTTGGATTTGAGTGTTGTTGGAATTGGGCGCGACGACCCATCGAGGCCGCGACCAATTGTGACGAGCAACTGAGGTTTGGCGCTGGAGAGTTGGCTCAGCCGCACAGCTAAGGCGTGGCCGCGCCGTTGCGACAGATTAAGCGGGCGCAGCCGAGACTAGTTAGGCGGGGCAGATTTTGGGCCTACGCGATTTAGACCCAATTTGATTCCTTTTATGTATAGAATTAGGTTTGGAGCTTATAAATAAGTCCTATTAGAGTCCTTTGAGATAGAGTGATTATAATTGTTTGGTGGTGATTTTGGCTTGGTTATTAGAGCGTTGAGAGATAGTTTGGGTCGAGTATCAATTGATTGATACTCGATTTTGTCTTTGTTTAATAGGATACTATAGTCCTATTTTTTGTTTGAACTCTCGTTGATATTTGAATTGGGATCCTCCCGTTTGGCCGTAGACGTAGCCAACAAGTTATTAACGAACCATGTTAATTTTCAATGTCTTTATCTTTTATTTCTGCACGCTTATCATTCATTTGTTTACTCGTTGTGATTATAGCTGGCAAAATTAGCCCGACCCGATGGGCCGGCCTGTTTAGTCCGAAATATAGAGCGGGCTGGGCCGGAATATTAGAGGCCCGAAAAAATTTGGGCTTTTCTTTTGGTGGGCCAAGCCGAAAGCCCGCGGGCCGGCCCGATGGAATTGAATTTTTTTCCCCTCACTAATCCAATAAGAAAAATTTAGGAATTAGGTAATATTTTGTGTACTATTTGAAACATGTTTTTTTTTTCTAGTAGAGCATAAATGTATCTATTTACCGAGAAATTAAAACATTTGACTAATTTAATACTCTATTTCTTCAGTTTTATTAGCCCGAAGATGGAAAATGAATTGGATCCAAGCATGCTCATTATTTATTATGTGTCGAAAAATGAAAAATTGATTAATATGTAGTATAGTACGTACACAAAAATTAAATAACTTGTGACGTGTAGTATATAACTATGTATCACTCATCCATTCCTTCTTTATTATTGTTATATCTGAGGTTTGAGACATGCCTATAGATTAATAGATATCATTCCACGAATAGAAATATATTATCTTCCGATCAAGTTTTTTCTTAAGAGAATTAAACTGAAGTTCGCCTCAATATATAATTCTACTTCATGGTTAAAGTAATAAAAAAGAAAAGAAAAAAATTCATTGGTGGGCTTTTTGGCCCGATGACCCGACCCGGCCTGAGGTCCTTCGGGCCGGACCTAGCATTTCAAGGCCCGAAATAAATCGGGTCCGGCCCGAACTTTTTCTTGGCCCGACTGAGGCAGCAAAACAGCTTATTAATATGCTTTTAGTTCTTATATTCATTTTTAGATTGTTATTCAAAACTCTCACGTGTTCATATCTAGTTGGACATTAGATACACAAGCTCACTATAAATATTATAAGCATACACTTGTAACCAACTTTACAAAATAAAACTAGAAGATATTTTAGTTGAGCTAAAAGCTCATAACCGTCTTCGTACGGTTTTCTTACTCCATTGATGATTCAATACCGATTTCTACATGGTATCTGTTGTAATTTGGATCAGAAACACTCACAAGAACACACAAACTACCAAGAATCAAACACACACAATTGGATGATATGAATTCAAACTAAATGAATTATAAAGAACAAGAAGAATTACGTGGTTCGGATTCAATGTGAATCCTACATCCACGGCATCAAACTCTCTCTCACGTTTTATTGATTTCAAGAAGAACACGTACAAGAGGATCAATACAAGATCAAACCAGAAAAGAAAACTTAGCAAAGCTTTGATACACTTCTTGTCTCTTTTCTAATGAATCTCACCCTCTCATCCTCCTCTCTATGTCAATTTCTGAGTTATGAGCTGCTTGACACACGGCTTTCAACTTATACCAAGTAACCGCCACTCATTCAACCAATCAAAGCCATAGACAACTGCCATATACTTCCAAAACAGCTTAACAGAACCAGAAACGGTTATATGCAAAACTCGGCCACTAATAACCGTTATCGGACCGAACAATACTAAACCAATTCGGCCAGAGCTGGTTCGAGAATTAAAACGGAACTCGGCCAATAATGAGCCGAACACTGCATGAAACCTTCTTTTATGTTGAACCTGTTTTAGATGACTTCCAATGATCCTTTGATTGAGTTTTAATCATATTAAGCTCATTCTAAATGAAGCTTAATACCTCCAAATGATTGTTTGAGCTTAACCCTTCACAATTCTCCACCTTAAGCTCAAAACCATCATTCCAAACCTGTCACTGACTTTTCTCAGCAACCTTCCTCTGATCTTGCTCTTCATTACATCTTCTCATATTTATAAGATCTAAGCATAATTGAAACTTTGTCGCTGGCAGAGATTTAGTGAAACAGTCTGCAGGATTTACATCAGTGGATATCTTCTTTACATGTATCAATCCTTTGCTCACCAAATCCCTTACATAATGTAATCTGACATCAATATGCTTTGTCTTCTCATGATGACTCTGATGCTTGGCTAAATGTATTGCACTCTGACTATCACAACAGATAGTCACTTGATGCTGGATCACACCAAATTCTTTCACAATTCCCTTTAACCATACTGCTTCTTTGATTGACTCTGTTAGTGCCACATATTCTGACTCAGTAGTTGACAGAGCTACTACTGACTGGTGATATGCCTTCCAACTGATAGCTGTCCCAAACAAGGTAAAAACATACCCAGTAATAGACTTCCTTGTATCAATATTAGCTGCATAATCAGCATCAACATATCCTGTCAATGCATTTTCCAAGCTGTCTTGCTTCTGAAACTTCAATCCCATGTCAGTTGTACCTCTAACATACCTCAATACCCACTTCATGGCCTCCCAGTGTTGTGCTCCTGGATTCCCCATATATCTGCTTACTATGCTCATGGAATGAGCCAAGTCTGGTCTGCAACAAACCATAGTATACATCACACTGCCCACTGCACTTGCATATGGAACTCTTCTCATATATCCTTCTTCCTGATTTGATTTAGGGCATTGCTCAAGAGACAACCTGATATGCTGTCCCAGAGGTGTAGAAACAATCTTGCTCTGATGCATATTATACCTTTCCAAGACTTTCACTAAGTAATCCTGTTGAGATAGGAATACTTCATTTCTACTCCTGTTCCTTAGAATATTCATTCCAAGGATTTTCCTTGCCTCTCCAAGGTCCTTCATTTCAAATTCAGTCTTCAGTAACTCCTTTACTTCACTTATACCAGCTTGAGTTTCACAAGCAATCAACATGTCATCCACATAAAGAAGTAAAAATATCCTTGATGACTGAGAGTTGGTCTTGAGATATACACAACTATCATACTTGCTTCTCTTGAAACCAATCCTCAACATGAACTCATCAAACCTCATGTACCATTGTCTGGGACTCTGTTTGAGCCCATATAAGGACTTTTCCAGCAGGCAGGCCTTCTTGTCTGGTTCTGGGACATGAACTCCTTCTGGAATTTTCATATAGATTTCTTCTTCAAGCTTTCCATGAAGAAAGGCTGTAGTTACATCCATCTGGTGTAGATAAAGGTTATACTGAGCTACCAAAGCAAGTAGGATTCTTATGGAGCAGTGCTTTACAACAGGAGAGAATATCTCTGTGTAGTCTGTTCCTTCTTTCTGAGTGAACCCTTTTGCAACTAATCTGGCCTTATATCTGAGCTTTGCTGGTTTTGAGGACTCTATCTTCTTCTTAAAGATCCATTTGCAACCCACAAGTTTCTGTGACTTTGGTTTATCTACTACTTTCCAGGTGGAGTTCTTTTCCAAGGATAACAGCTCTTCTTGTATAGCCACTGTCCACTTATCACTTTCAGAGCTCCTCATTGCTTCTTGATATGATTCTGGTTCAGAGCTTTCAACTTCTAGAGCAGTATATAAAGCATAAGACACTATATCAGCTTGCCCATATCTTTGAGGTGCATGTATTTGTCTTCTCTGTCTATCTCTCACTAGCTGGTATGATCTTATTGTATCCACTTCTTCATTCTCTAGAGTGTCAGCTTCTGTATTCACACCAGGCTCCAGTTGTGTGTTTGTGTTATCAAGCTCCACCTCAAGCTGATCTTGATAGGAGTTTGAGCTGTTGGTCTCTCTGTTGTTCTCCTTCAGAAGTGGCATCTTTGACTCTTCAAATATGACATCTCTACTGATCAAGCACTTCTGATTCCCTGGTTCAATACACCATAGTTTGAACCCTTTCACTCCTTGAGGGTATCCTAAGAAGATACACTTTAGAGCTCTTGGCTCTAATTTGTCTTGTTTAGTGTGTGCATAGGCTAAGCAACCAAACACCTTCAACTCTGAATAACTAGCTGGTTTCCCACTCCACATTTCTTCAGGGGTTTTAAAGGACAGAGCAGTGGAGGGAGATCTGTTTATTAGGAAGGCAGCAGTAGTGACAGCTTCCCCCCAGAAACCTTTGCTTACTCCAGCACTTATCATCATACACCTTACTCTTTCTAGGAGAGTCCTGTTCATCCTTTCCACCAATCCATTTTGCTGAGGAGTACCTGCAACTGTTTTATGTCTCTTGATACCTTTTCCTCTGCAAAACTCATTAAACTCTTCAGAGACAAACTCTAGACCATTGTCTGTTCTGAGGTGTTTTATTTGTTTCCCTGTTTGATTTTCTACCTCAATAACCCAGTCTTTAAACTTCTGTAGAGTGTCACTTTTGGTTTTCAGAATGTATACCCAGACTTTCCTTGAGTAGTCATCTATGATTGACAGAAAATATCTTCCTCCACTGAGTGTTTGCACCTTGGATGGACCCCAGAGATCTGCATGTATGTAGTCCAGTTTGTCATTTGTTGTGTGCTCTGATTTGTTAAACTTCAGTCTCTTTGCTTTGCCATATACACATGACTCACATAAGTCCATGTGAGTGATTTTATCCCCACACAGTAGGTTCTGTTTACTCAGCTCCTCCAGGCCCTTTTCACTTATGTGAGCTAGTCTTTTGTGCCAAAGAAGAGTGTTATCTCTTTCTTTTGCCATGGTTACTTCTCCCAGGACTGTATTTCCTTGAAGGAAGTATAGTTCATTTCTTTTCACAGCTTTGATCACCTCCAAAGACCCCTTTGACACTGTTAGGACTCCACCTTCAGATTGAAACTTATACCCTAATGAATCCAACATACCAAGGGATATAAGATTCCTCTTAAGTTGAGGTACAAACCTCACATGTTCCAAGATTCTAACAGCTCCATCAAACATCTTGATCATAACTGATCCAATCCCTTTCACCCTGCATTCAACATCATTTCCTAACAGCACAGATCCTCCATCTATATACTTTATAGTTTTGAACCATTCTTTAATAGGACAGATGTGAAAAGAACATCCTGAATCTAGCACCCATTCAGATGATACAGGGTTTGAGGAGATAGCTAATACCTCTGCATAATCTGTATCACCTTTGGCTTCAGTCATGTCTGCAGTGGGTTTGGCCGGTTGATGTTTCTGATGTTGATTCTGAGGTTTCTTAGATTGATTCTTTGCCTTGGTGGGGCAGTCTTTTGCCAGATGTCCCACATTATGACATTTAAAACACTTTCTGGTTTCTTTGTCAGTTTCCTGAGATTGAGACCCTTTCTTCTGCTGGTTCTTTTGGTTGGCTTGTTTCTTGTGAAAAGCCTTCTTGATAATCAGTCCTTCAGCTTGCCTTTCACTTTGTTGATTATCAACTCCCTTTTGTAGCTCTTTGGATCTTAGAGCTGCTTCTACTTCCAGCAGGGTCAGTTTGGTTTTACTCCCAAATAGGAGAGCATCCTTCAGATTTTCATATGACTTGGGCAAAGAACTCAATAGGATCAGGGCCTTGTCTTCATCTTCCATATTGACTTCAATGTTTTCCAGATCATCCAGGATTTTCTTGAATTCATCTATCTGGTCTGTAATTGACTTTTCTTCAAACATCTTGTAGGCAAATAGCTTCTGCTTCATGTAAAGTCTGTTTGCTACAGATTTCACCATATAGATTTGATCCAGTTTCTCCCAAACACCTTTTGCAGTAGTTTCTCTGGCTACTTCTCTTAAGGCCTTATCTCCAAGGCTTAAGATAATGGTGTTGTGAGCTCTTTCCAGCACAGATTGCTTCTCTTCAGGTTTCATTGCAATAGGGAGATCATCTTCTCCCTTTAGAGTAACTGCAAGGCCCTGCTGAACCAAAAGTGCCTTCATCTTGACTTTCCATAATCCAAAATCTGAATTCCCGTTGAATTTCTCCACATCAAATCGAGCTGTAGTCATTGTAGTTCCCACAGACGGCGCCACTTGTTGTAATTTGGATCAGAAACACTCACAAGAACACACAAACTACCAAGAATCAAACACACACAATTGGATGATATGAATTCAAACTAAATGAATTATAAAGAACAAGAAGAATTACGTGGTTCGGATTCAATGTGAATCCTACATCCACGGCATCAAACTCTCTCTCACGTTTTATTGATTTCAAGAAGAACACGTACAAGAGGATCAATACAAGATCAAACCAGAAAAGAAAACTTAGCAAAGCTTTGATACACTTCTTGTCTCTTTTCTAATGAATCTCACCCTCTCATCCTCCTCTCTATGTCAATTTCTGAGTTATGAGCTGCTTGACACACGGCTTTCAACTTATACCAAGTAACCGCCACTCATCAACCAATCAAAGCCATAGACAACTGCCATATACTTCCAAAACAGCTTAACAGAACCAGAAACGGTTATATGCAAAACTCGGCCACTAATAACCGTTATCGGACTGAACAATACTAAACCAATTCGGCCAGAACTGGTTCGAGAATTAAAACGGAACTCGGCCAATAATGAGCCGAACACTGCATGAAACCTTCTTTTATGTTGAACCTGTTTTAGATGACTTCCAATGATCCTTTGATTGAGTTTTAATCATATTAAGCTCATTCTAAATGAAGCTTAATACCTCCAAATGATTGTTTGAGCTTAACCCTTCACAGTATCAATGAATTGACGCTCAACTAATGGCGCCGACATGCAATTACAATCAAGTTCTCAGCGATTCGCAATGGCCAACTCTTGCTGCTGGAGATTCTACTTCGCCTACAGTTCCGGAGACGAATCCCCCTGGTCCTACTTTGATTGAGCATGATTCAAGCTCGCAGTTGCCTAATTCAGCCTCGAGCTCTTCGATTTAGTTCTGTGACACCGATTGCTGTGTTACATGGATCCGACTATCCTGGAAGTAACCATCTCCCTTGGAGTACATCAGTGCAAATAGCTTTGTTAGCAAAGAACAAATTAGGTTTTTTTACTGGTGCTGTGAAACCTCCCACTGATTCTATTTTGTTAGAGCAATGGATACGGGTAGATGGCATGGTTAGGGACTGGCTGTTAAACTCTCTAGCTAAGGAAATTTCTGATGCATTCTTATAAGCTAAATCTTCTCAAAGCCTATGGAAAACACTTGCTCAATGTTTTGGGGATTGCAATGGTCCCCAATTATACTAGATTCAAAGAGAAATCAGTTCAGTTTCTCAGGGGACTTGAAAACTTTACACATTTGAATAAACTTTGGGATGAATATACTTTATTACTCCCTACTCCGGTCTGTACTTGTGGCGCAGCTAAATCTTGGGAAGAATTCGAAATGAGTGGGAAATTGATTCAATTTCTTATGGGTTTGAATGACTCTTATGATGCGATTCGAAGCCAAATCCTAATAATGGATCCACTTCCTTAAGTTGATAAGGCTTACTCCATGGTACTTCGTATTGAGAAGCAACGAACTGTGCAATGTACTTTTCCAGATCTCATAAATAACACTGCTATGTTTAGCAAAAGTAACTGGACAAGGCAAAAGGTTTTCCTGGTCGTGGTAACTCCAACCTTGGCAGAAGTACAAATATGAATGCTAGAGGAAGAGGATTTCCTAGAAAATCCAAAGAAGAACGGGCCAAACTCATATGTGATCATTGTGGCGTTCTTGGCCACGAAATTACTGAAAGTTTTAAGCTAAAAGGGTATCCGGATTGGCACTATAAGTCCAAAGACAACAAGGCTACTGCACATATGGTGGAGTCTTATTCTACTTCTGAGCGCAGTCCTTCAGCAGACTTACAAAAACACTATATTTAAGCTCTAGACATTTCTGCTTTAGTACAGAAGGAAGTGGCCGGAATTCTTGCTGCTCAAATCCATCAAAGTATGTCTAGAGGGTCTTCTAATCTTCCTGATTTTACTGGATTTGCAAACACCCATTTTGCCTTAGTTGATAGAGGGGTTATGGGTTGGCTCAGGGATTATAGATACATGGGCGAGCCGGCACATGTGTGCTGATTGAGATATGTTGATTATTATCCTTTTTCTCAATGCGTATAACGAACTAAATTTAAAGAGCTTATTTTAGGTTGTTTAGTTAAATATGTTGATTAAAGAGCTTGTTTTAATTAACTATAATTATAATCCAAATTGAGATAACTTATTATTTTAGGGGCAGAGATTCTAGGGTGGATCAGAAAAACAGTTACATTAATTTCAAGATTAGTCGGATAAGGAGAATAACTGAAATGGAAACTAGAATTTCTTTCTTAATTGATCTTGATTACTTCTTGCTCATGTTTTGCTATTTTCTAGTTCGATCTAGATTTAGTTATACATTCCAACAAATTCCCCCTTCTTGTTTCTTGTGTTAAATTAATACGTAAGTATAAGTAGTTTGAGTTCTCCTGTTGTAAATTAATTTTACATACCTCGACAGTACGATTGACACTTCTCACGAAAAATTGTACATAACTCGCAGATTACCACGCAATTCAAATTGCACGGATTTAAGATCCGTACCTCCAATCTTTCTTCGGTTTCATAGATAGTATGTTCAACTCATATGTGTAATACTTACATACGAAAAATTGCAAAGAATCTCCCCTTCTTCAAAATATTTTTATTATCATGAAACGTTTTAGTACACGGATGATAGTCCTCCCTTATGATATTTATTGATAGTACTCCTTATTTATTTATCAAAATTATAAAAATTAAAAAAACACTCGATCATATCACTACAAGGAAAAGAGTCTTTTGAGACCATAAAAAATAGTCTCAGATAATGAGTATTTTTCACAATTTAAGCAAAGTGATATCAAATAATGAGGATTTGTCACAACTTACGAGTATTTATCACAACTTTACTGTCGTCTCAATAACTCGGTCGCAAATAATATATTTATGACCACAAAAGTTGTCTCAAATGCGTCTCAAATATTTTTTGCAATAATTAGTTGTCTCTAAAAACAGTCTTAAAGTTGTCTCAAATAATTTGCAGAGAGATTTGTGATAACAAGTGGTCATAAATAACTTACTATTAGTGATCACAATTGTGATGTCAAAAAGTCTTATACAAAAGATCTCTTTTGTTGTAGTGTATGAATAAGTAAGTCATAAAAATTTGAAATACATAATGTGACAATTCAGTCTTAGATACCTATTTATACCTGTTGTGACCGTATTTAAAATGGCAAAAATTTATATGAGACCGTTACACGGTCATCATACGGTGTGAAGGAAGAAAAGTATCAATTTTTGTGGTAAAAGTATCACGTTTATATGTAAAAGTATCAATTTTTTTAACAAAAAAAGTATCACTTTTGTAGTAAAAGTATCACCTTTATCTGTAAAAGTATCAATGTAGTAAAAATATCACTTTTATCTGTGAAAATATCAATTTTTTCAGTAAAAGTATCAACTTTTTCTGTAAAAGTATATTCCGTCACACGAATGACTGTCACACACAAGACTCACTCATTTAAAAATTTAAATAATGTTTAATTGATATTACGTAAATAGAAATAAAGTTTGTAATAACTTACAATTAGTTCCTATTTCATTGTCAAAATGATCATGCATATATTTTGTGAACAAAAATAACACTATCATGTTAAAAACAACTAAAACTATGTAAGATTTCCAATTGAATCAAAAACTTGTACAAGTTTCTGTAAAATATTCCTAATATAAGCCGTATTTAAACTCCCAATTATAATATATCGATACCCGAATTTAATATTCTAAAAGATATAGGATCCGTTTGCTTAAAATTGAGCTCAGTATATTTAGAGGGCCGAATCTCAATAAAGCACCCTCACTAACTCCCTCAGTCAGATTTTGCACAGCACTCCTCAGTCTTAAATAAACGGACCCATAGATAGTCAGTACAGTAGGTTGGAGTGCAGGTGGAGAGAACATTGTCACAGTTAGACGGAAAATTTTAGAAGATAACTCTTATGACACTCATATTTTATAAAATTTGTAAATTATTTATTACTGTAAATTTCTTTTATCAATATTAATTTTACCAAAAAAATAAAAATACCCTTGTACGTACAAAATGTCGGAGTAGGATTAATTCACCTAAACTTAGTTTAATTTCATTCGACTACACATAGGATGAGTGATAACAGAAAGAGAGGAGGCCATGACAATTGTGAATGAATGATGTGATGGTTTTATATAAACATGTGGGTCCGTTTGCTTAAGATTGAAGTGTGCTGGATCAAACTTGACTGAAGGGGTTAATGAGTGTTCTTTATTGAAATTCGATCCTCTAAATTTTCTTTGTCCAATCTTAAGTAAAAAGACTAATTTGGGGGAAAAATGACAGGAAGCTCATGAATTGGCATTGTTTTGCGCGCCCTCAACTCAACTTGACGATATCATGGCCCTACATGGATGAAAATGCAACTTGTTTCATAATGCCCGGTCCCTTCCTCTCTAATTTTTAATTTCTCGAAACTCAAAAAAATCATTTGGGCTATTTAAATCTTTATGTCCTTCTAGATTTGCAGTTTATGGGCACATTCTCATGTAATCTCTGCTGCAAAGCGAAACCCAAACCAAAATAACGACTCCACTCAACGCAAATTGGTGGATAAAACATAAAATCTCCAAGGCGAAATGTGAAATTGTACTATAACAGCAGCGCATCAAATTCCTAACAACTACAATGTATGATTAACCAGGAAAATAACAACAAAATTCTCTCAAGTATGCAGGTCAGTCGTAATGTATATACGCCCATGTTAGATTTGTATCGCCTCCACCAAATGCACTGCTCCACTAAATTCCGTTTCTTCTGTTCAATTGTTGTAAGTCGATCGAACCATTGCTCCCTGATGCCAAACTCTACAAAATTCATGGATAAGTTTTTTAGGCCAATAACTATGTGAATTGTGTGAAACTCAACAAGCATTATTTGAATATTGCTACTGCACTGTCATACAGAAATGCCTCATAAGTAGTGTCTTGGAACACAACTATCTGTGTGGTGTTTGTGTGCGTGTGTGGTGTGCTGTGCCAGAGAGAGATGCAAAGGTGATGTTTGCAAATAATTGTGCTTCTAAACAAGTGATTCCAATTGATCGAATTATGTAATGTTCGAAAATAAAGTAGTTTTAGCCTAGAATCTTCTTGAAGCAGGTAGCTTTTCAGAATCAGATTTTAAATGATTTTGATAATCAATTTTAAGTTATACAAACAAAAGTGATTTTAAGTCCCCAAAATAGTTTGCAAACAGCCCACAGTCTCAAAAGAACCAAAGGGCTATGTGAATACATCAAAGAAAGTAAAGCTTAAAGTTAATTTCAGAGATGGACTCATCATTCAATTTAAGATGATTAAATAAGAAACAGGTCTTTCAGCATAATCCATTTAACAATATTTTGCATAGAATATGAATGTAGTCTCACAGTTCAATATCCCAACCGAAGACTAAAACCACCAAAATCACTTATTTACATCTAAAAAACAGATGAAGAAAGTGCAATGACAATCAAAATTTGAGGTGTAGTAAACTTCATTCATGTAAAATTACATACCTTTCCCTTATAAGATTTTATAATTGCCATCAACAACTTGTCTCCTGCTATATTTCTCACCCGCTGAATCATTTCATGCCTCGTTAGTTTCTTCTTCTGTACATTAAAAACAAAAAAGAACTAATTAACAAATAAACTTCATTAATGAAAAAAAAAAAAATCTCCCTATTTGTACATCAAGGAGGACATATGGATATGAAGTATGAATACATACCCTGTAATCACTATGATACTTGGAGATCGACTCAACCGCATCAGCAGGTAAAAACTTCGAAAGTGCCATAATCAGAGTAGGAAACGGCATCCAATCGGAATTCGGGCGTCTTGAAGGTTGGTTTCCTGCAACCACAAAGTTGAAATAATTAAATTCCATATCGTAATCTGCAATCATGAAATTGAAACAAAATATTTACGAATTCTCACCTCTGTAATAAGATGATGATGCTCTGAAACTGACAACGAATTCGGGCAAAATATGAGTGTTCATACGCGAACTCCAGATGATATACTTACGGGGAGAAGCTAAATTATCAACCCCAGAATCAAATTCTTCGCAACTCGGATTATATTGTCCGGAATTAGGGCAAATTTCTTCCGTTTTCCCCATTATTACACGACAGAGTAACATATGTCTCAGCCCATGTTCATCAGGATCAGCCATCTCCACACTGAGAATGAATAGATTAATTATTTAAACTATTAAGAACTTCACATCGAAACTGTTGCAACAAGAACATAGAAAGAGAAAAATCCCCAAGTATAACGAGTTTAATCAGTGAGGTTAACAATAATACGGTTCCTATTTTTACAACAATAAATCGTACCTTCCAGCAGGATGTTGAACTGGAGAGAGATGCACTCCTTGTTTCACTGGAAAGCCAAAACCGTGTGAAAGGACTCCATCAATTTCCCTCTTCGGAGCTCCATACCAAGCGTACTTCACATTCGCATCGCCGCCGCACTTCATTTCCATCGCCCTTGAGTATATAAAAAACGATTGAAGCTTCGCTTTGCTCATGACGCTAGAATAATTTCTGCGATGAATCTCCTCAAGTCGAACATCAAATTGAGACGAATTCAAGCTCGATTCCAGCTTATGCTTGATGACTTGATGAACAATTTCTCCATCGCAGATTCTGATCAAACTGTTGTTGGAAACTCGAACTTGTCGTTGCTCAATTTCAATCCCCGTAATCGCGCTTTCGCAATCGGAGAGATTCTCAACGTCGGCATGATCGCCGGAATCTTGGAGAAGATCCTCGAATAGAGTTAATTTTGTGCTCTTGTTTTCAGCTGAAGCCTTGGATTTCTCGGAATTGTTTCCCATGGAGACTAATTTGGCGTCGCTGCACATAGCCGACTTCGATGAAACAACGGAGCTTGCGTTTCAAGTTAACTTGGTTGACAATTCTAGAAACTGTGGTGATTAATTAATTAACTATAGTGAAAAACCTAATATATTCTTCAACAATATCGGCCTTATAAATCCGATTCTGAAAACGACACCTACAAATATCAAATGGTAATAAATGGGGCAAAATCTGACCCAACGAACAAAGAACGAATGGAGGACGAAGGAAGAAAAGAATGAATTCCTAGAAAAGCAAAAGTATATCCTAAAAGAATCAATACCTCTGTATGATCAAAGCTGGAAAACAATACACAAATTGAAAAGGTCGCTGTGTAAGATTAGCATCCAAAACAGGGAAGAACTTACAGTTATTATTAGGAAGAGGAGACTTGGAGAGAGGTTTAAATTTCCTTGGAGAAGAAGGATGTAAAATTGGAATGGGAGTTGATAGGATAGTGAAAAAGGAGAGGCATAATAATACTATAAAAGGAAAAAATGGCCAACGGAAAACACCGCCTCTGGTTTTAGTTATGGCGGTGAGTTTTGATTAGCAGATGGTATTTTATAGTTTAAGATGGTCGGCCGATGAATCGGTTTTTATCTTAAAACGTTGGGTTGGGTTTTGTATATATATATGTACAGTGGTATTAGATACAGGATCGTGGGCTGGGGCTATTAAATGACGGTTTTGGGCTTTGACTTGTTCGGAATGGTGGGCATATATACACGTAACACGTTCATCATATAATATAATATTAAAACCAAAAAGAAAAATAGTAGAGGAACAAAATATGGTCACGTATAGTCATTGGAGATTTAACCCAACTTGCAACTAACTTTGTGGGATGCAAATTGCAACACAGATTTGGGATGAATTTCTAAAATTTATCTAATCACAACTTGTTATATTTGTCTTTCATATTTTTTATATATTCTTGCAAACATATTATTATACATCATAAAAACTTTAAAGCTAGCTACACAAATATTACAAACTTTTTTTGCCAACTTTCAATTTCAATACGAGAATTGATCTTTTCCTAAGTCGATAATATATTGGGTGTAGTATTTGATGTCCATCTGTGCATACGAATGAATATATTAATTAGGTATTGTATATTGTCCGTTTTCGATAAAATCTTGATCTCAACCACAAATTATAACGAGTTTAGATATAGATTTTCCTCTCAGCAGATGTCTTATATTTTATATTATAAATTCTTATATTTAGTTTACCCTTTTTTGAATATCTGTATAATTTATTATATAATATTATATGATATTCAATAAATAAATACATATGATACTCTTAACTAACTTTTAAGAAGTTTCTTTTTTAGGAGACAATTGTAATAAGTTGTATTAGGTATTTCGACGAAAATCTAACCACCCATGAAGATAGTAGTTACAAGTTTGATTTAGTTATTTTCGTTTTCTTCACCAACTGACACACTTTGAAGGCAGTTTATTTATTTATTTTGTCCCACGTAAAGTTGAAGAGTGCTGATAAATATCGACAAGAGTCTGATTCGAAACTACACTGGAATGAAGAGATTCTTGTGATTAATTGACAAGTGAGTCTTTTTGCATTCTTTTATAAATGTGTTTAGAGACATTAGAATTGGAGGGTGTGACTGAGTGAGTGGAATATTTGGTGTTCTATTGCATTCACTCACTTATAACAGAAGCATTTGAATTTTGTGAGTTCACATGTGATATACATGTTTGCTTGGGGTTGGCCCAACCTTATAATATTTGTTTGAGCTGGCTTGACCAAGCTACATATCAATAATTACACACAAAATCAATCAATCACAAATCTTAATACTATTTTAATCATTCTCCAATCATTAAGAACTACCTCTTACATATATCACATCACATTTTACAATTAATAATTAAATCCGACACTCCAATCACAACCCCAGCCACCCAACCAAACATCACTGTCTAACACCCCCAGCCACTAACTTCATCCACTTCTCCCAGCCCAGCCACCCCAACCCCAACCAAATGGCAAGTTTCTATCTTACCATTTCCTTTTCCAATAATTATTTATTTTCCCACCTACTCAACACCAACTTCATTATTGCTTTCTTTTTCTTTTCACTCTTTCTTCAGAATATATATTATCTGTTTAAGAAAATTTGAACCCTGTGAAACTTCTATAAATTAATAAATTCTCTATAATAATACTCCCTGCGTTTAAAAAAGAATGTTATTTTAGTTATTTTTGAAAAATTAAGGATTAATATTTAATTGGTATGTTTTATGGAATAAGAAAATAATCTAAATTAAGTAGGTTGTTTAAAATAATATTGGAAGCATTGTAGTTTTTTGGTAAAGTGACACTTATTGTGAAATTTTCCAAAGTGTCTAAAATGACATTCTTTTTTAAACGGGGGGCTAATTTTCTCCGATCTTAACTTGGGTCAGATAAAGAATTTACCAATTTCGATTGACATTAATTTTTCAAAAACCCCTATATAAATTAGTGGTTCCATCAATATTATAAATTAATAATTTCTTCAAATTAAAAAAATAACTATGACAGGTTAGTAAAAGAAGAATCCATTTTTCATTGCTTCTTGTGAAATTTCAAGTTTATTTGGATCCCATCTCTAACTTTTCTTATCTAATCAAATAGTCACAAGTTGTGTTTTCAAGTTGTACCAAAACATTGTGAAACATTCTGGATGCTCTAATTACTTCTTTTCTTGTAACTGGTTCCCAAGATATTATATCATCCTCCATATTATTCTCAATGATGGTTGCTATAATTTCTTCTAAGCTCTGAACTTCAGAATTTGTATATTTTCACCCCAGTAATTAAATATGCTATTATGTCTCTAGCTGCGGAAATTTTTGAAAAATTAGAATTGCACCCACTTTTATAAAAATAATTTTTTGTTAATCGTACTGGAAAAACATTATTTAATTAACAAATTAGTACTTTATAGATAAATTAATACCTCTCTATAATAATAAATTTTTCCGATCCCAATACTATTAATTTATAAAGGTCTTATTGTACCGTGACTCCAGGGTCCACTCTAATACCATGTTATGGCGAGGTATGATACTGAGGCGCCCGACATGACCCCATGATATATGTAGAGATCCTTAACCACTAAGTGAGCTTTCATCCTGAAATAATTAATGATAGAAGAAATAGCTCACTAAACATATAAATTGATGTCTCTTTTTACCATTTTATTCCATTTACATTTAGTATTCAAATTCAATATTTTTAACAATAAAAAGCGAAAGTGAGCATTATTTTAGCGACATTACTAAGAATCCTGGTATACACGTGTGAAAACAGTGTTGTAACTTTTGTTGGATTTTCAATATTTACAATGGTAAGCTAAATGGGTCAGCCAATTGCTTTGGACCCAAGAAAAATCTAATAATCAAGGAACGTAATGAATAAGAGGAAAACAAAACTTGCAAAACAAGAAAACAAAAGGAGAAAATTTAAAAAAAGAAACAAAATTGCTTCAATCCTTCTCCATTTAGGGAATAGTTTCAATCTTTGATTACATATTTTATATTTTAGTGTTATTATATTTCAGTGGTTATTCGTTAAGTGTAGAATTTGAACCTCTATTTATAAACTCTTAACATTTGGCATTGCAAAACATAATAAAATGTCGATATACTACATTTACCCGAAAAATATATAAAAAAATTGGTATATTGAGAGTTTTGGCTTTGGATTGATGTATATATCAGATTATCAGTATACCAAATATCTTTTTAGTGGTATATATTTTGGTATATACCACTAAAAAACATATTCGATGTTTTTTTTAGAGTATCAGTATCAGTAATGGTATCATACAAATAGTATTTCGGTACCGAATTTTAGGTATACTAATTTTCGACATATTGAAATTTTTAATAAAATAATGATATGTATTTTTCATATACAAATTTTTTTGGTACAATGATCATATAGAAGTGTTCTGTTACGGAAATATTCCTAGTTTTTTTTTTTTACCAATAGAATCCATATTCATTACTGTAAATCAGTTAATACAAGACTCTCTAAACAATCTAGATAATAAGATCTCATCCAAACACACAGATCGGCTGATGAAAAAGAAAAACGAGTAAGACCATGCGCAACAACATTTGCCCTCCTAGACATATGAACTAAATTCAAGAAAAGATTGGACTATCACAAGTTCTGAATGTCAATCACCAGAAGTCTAGTATATGTAACATCCAGCTCTTGCTTCGTGACTATATGAACAGCTAGCAAAGAGTCCGAAAAAACCTCAATCGCCTCAAAGCCACATTCCAAACAAAACCTCATGCCACTCTGAATAGCTAGAAGCCCCAGCGCTCTCCCCCCCCCTCCCCCCAACACACACACACACGCTACCTTAGTCTCGAGTTTGATGGCAACCCGCTGCAATAATAGAACCAACATGATTTCTACACACAAAGCCAACCCGTACCGACTCAAACCATCATTATAAGCCGCGTCCACATCTAAACACAATTGGCCCACAGGAGGCCGAACCCACCTCATGTCAGCATCAAGCCGCAAAGTCGGGACCTCCAAGGCGGCACTGACCATCTGAAAACCTTTCAACAGCTCCTCAACAAATTCTATTTCGATAAAATAAAATTATCACCATCACCACAGCACCACTTACTATAATTTACCCCAAAGCGCCCAAGTTGCAACCTCAAAGGTAGAAAATAAAGCCTCCCCAAACAAGATACGAATACGATCACAACAATCCACAAAAGATAAATACAAAGTCACTTCAAATAATTCCAAAAGCAACTATATTTCCAAAATGGCTTAATCTAGGAACAATAAAACAAACCATGCCCTGAAGTACCTGACTGAGAATGACACATCCCACATAAAGACATGGTGGGAAACCAAATTAGCTGGAAATTCCAAAAAAATCATGAGAGGCTTGCCACAAAAATACTTTAACTTTAGGTGGGATAGACAAAGCCCACACGTAACGCCACCATGCAGACGAAACTGAGGAAGACGAAGTAGGCGAATCAAAACCCTTCATAGCAAGACGGTACGCTGACTTAACCGAGTAGTTACCCTTTGATTCAAATCTCCAAAACCTTCGATCCTCCCCTATCTCATCAAATAGAGGTATATCAAGAATAACCTTCGCTTTGAATGGCAAAAAAAACTAATTGCAACTTCTCCTCATCCCACTATCTTCCCAGCCCAATAAACTCTGAAACCCTTGCTCCTGATACATGTCACCTAGGCGTAATCTTACCCGATGCCAATCCGGGAACCCATGCATCTTAAAAGGGTGCAATAGATAAACCATTCCCCCCCTCCACATCAAACCCTTTGCCAACACCTCCTCGCTCCAGCATAAAGATCGCCATATAAAGGATGGGTTCGACCCCACTGCTGCATCCATAACATCACAGTGTCGGTAGTATCTGGCCTTAAGGACCTTCGCAACTAGTGAGTCAGGCCTCTCAATTAGCCTCCACACTTGTTTAGCCAACAAAGCTCTATTGAACTCACTGAAATTACAAAATCCCATCCTACCACCTTCCTTGGGTAGACATAAATGATTCCAAGAAGCCCAATGAGTCCGTGATTGGTGTGTCGATGATCCCCAAAAAAAATTTGCACAATACTGCTCTAATTGTCGACACGCAAAAATGGTAATCTAAAACCTGACATAACATAAGATGAGATTGCTTGCAACACCGCCTTAATCATCACCTCCTTACCACTACTCGAAAACATCTCATGTCCCTATGCCTATATTCGCCGAATTAGGCTCTCTCTAAGAAACTCAAATACAAATCATGCCCTTGAACCACTACAATAAATAACAACTCCTAATCTCCTCAACCTAACTCTTTGATACCCCCAGACCAAAAGTAATTGCTGATTTATCATAATTAATCAATTAACCAGAGCCAATTTCATATAATTGGAAACACTATCTAATCTGCATAGTATTAGCTGAAGCAGCCTTAAAGAAAAGCAGATTGTCATCTGCAAGAAATAAGTGGGAAATAGACGGGCAAGAGCTTGCAATCTTCACACCACAGAATGCACCCTGTTCTTTAAAACCTGTCAATAAATTAGCAGATAATCCTTGGCCACACAGTGTAAACATAAGAGGAGATAATGGATCGCCCTGTCTCAAACCCCTTCAAGGCCTTACATTTCCAATAATTTCATCATTCAAGTTGAAAGCGTACGAGACAGAAGAAACACATCGGATAATAGGATTCACGAACACACCCGGGAATCTCATGTGTCACATAATCTCTTGAAGAAATACCCATTCCACTCGATCATATTATGTGCCTTAGAAATTGTTTCTAATCGGTGGGTCCAATTTCTAATCTACTGCCTTGGCCAAAATTGGACCCACCGATTAGAAATTACTCACGAAACAATTTTAGTCATGTTGCAATATGATGCAAAGAAATCAACAAGATAAACTTCCTAACTCTCACAAACAATTCTACATTCACTTTGTGCACTCAATATGAATTAAACACTCCAAAAACAAGAAACTGAACTAGAACACACAGGATAAACGTGGTTCGGCAAATGCCTACATCCACGGATCAAGAAGAGAGAGATTTCCACTATAGAGATCAAAAGGATACAAGTTACAATTGATTCCAAGAGCTTGATTTATCTAATTAAGCTCTAACTACTTGTAACTAACTTCAAGAGAGATAACCAATCTAGTCAAAATAACTACCCGCAAGTTACAACAGAATTTATCCACTTGCTTGACTTGATTCTATCAGAGAATGGAAGTTATAACAGAAAATCCACGCAATCACATCAATATCAGCTTGCTGTCAAAGCTGAACAACCACACCAGAAAGACAACAGAAATTTCCCTGATAGACAACGGTTTTGACGGTTAAGTTAGTTAAAACCGTTGTCCTTTTACTGAAATCAGTTTCCAGATTCAAAACTGATTTTGAGCTGATTTTCTTGTGCTTCCGGTTTAATCAGCTTCTTGACACCTTCCAAAATTGATCCTATGATTGTTGAAGACACAACTATATACTTCACATTCTCCACCTTGTCTGAAACAACCTATCTCTTCTCAACATTATAACCTCAAACCATAGCACTTCAATCTTCTCCCTCCTCAATCAATCACAGCCTTTTCAGGCTGTCCTTGTTCAAACCTGCTCCACTTGAACCAACTGCTGACAGTATTGAAATTTACCAGCAGTCAAAGCTTTTGTTAGCATATCAGAAGCATTTTCTTCTGTCTTTACCTTCACCAACTTCACCAAACCTTTATCAGTGATATCTCTTACAAAATGTAATCTGACATCAATATGTTTGCTTCTTTCATGAAACACCTGATGCTTTGCTAAGTGTAAAGCGCTCTAGGAATCACACAAGATCTCTACATACTTCTGTCCAAGACCAAATTCAGTAAGAATCCCTTTAAGCCACATTGCTTCCTTAACTGACTCAGTTAAAGCCAAGTATTCTGCCTCTGTAGTTGATAATGCCACAACCTGTTGCAGCATAGACTTCCAACTCACAGCTGTTCCAAACATGGTGAAAATATAACCAGTCTGAGATTTTCTTGAATCTAGATTAGAAGCATAATCTGAGTCAACATACCCTTGAATTACCTTTTCATCAGAGTTATCAATCCTTTTAAACATCAAACCCATACTGCTAGTTCCATTTAAGTATCTGAGTACCCACTTTAGTGCCTTCCAATGAGGTTTACCAGGATTGACCATATACCTGCTGACTACACTGATTGCATGAGCAAGACCTGGCCTAGTGCATATCATAGTATACATAACTGAACCAACATCATTTGCATAAGGTATTCTCTCCATTTCTTCAGATTCTTCCTTTGTTTTTGGCTTCTGTTGTTCTGACAATTTGAACTGATGACCTAATGGAATTGACACTCTTCTTGACTCATGCATGTTGAATCTTCTGAGTACCTTTCTTATGTAATCTGTCTGATGTAGACAAAGAATCCCAGCTGATCGATCTTCTTCTGTCAATGTCCATCCCCAATATCCTTCTAGCATTTCCAAGTAACTTCATGTAAAAAAAACTCTGTAACTCAGACTTGAGCTGCTTGATCTCTTCTTTATCCTTGCTTGCTACTAACATGTCATCAACATACAATAGTAGAAACACCACTACCTGTTTGCCAGAGAATTTTAGATACACACAACTATCATACTTAGACCTTTCATATCCAATGGTCTTCATGTGTGAATCAAACTTAATATACCACTGCCTTGGACTTTGTTTGAGTCCATATAGGGATTTCTTTAATAAACACACTTTATCTTCATGTCCTGGCATCTCAAAACCCTCTGGTTGTCTCATATATATCTGTTCATTCAGATCACCATGGAGAAAAGCAGTCTTTACATCTAACTGTTCTAACTCCATGTCAAATTGATTAACTATTGCAAGGAGAATCCTTATGGAGCAGTGTTTTACCACTGATGAGAAGATCTCATCATAATCAATCCACTCTCTTTGTGTAAATCCTCTTGCAACCAACCTGGCTTTGAATCTGATGGACTCAGTGTGTGTCACCTCCACCTTCTTCTTATATATCCATTTGCAGCTCACTAGTTTCTGCTTATGAGGTTTATCCACTAACACCCATGTTTTATTCTTTTCTAGAGATTCAATCTCTTCCTTCATAGCTATTAACCACTTGTCTTTGTCAAGACTGTTAACAGCTTCCTTAAAATTTCTTGGCTCAGGGAATGCAACCTCTTCAGCTGTTACCAGTGCATAAGCTGTAAGATAGTCTTCAGAGTATCTGGTAGATGGTTTTATTACCCTCTTCTCCCTGTCTCTTACAAGTTGGTAGTCATGTATATCATCTTCTTCTGTTCCATCAACATTAGAGTCTTCTGATTCAGCAGTATCATCTTCATTTGTATGCTCCACCTTAACTTGTGATCCCTTAGAGATGGATTCTGTGATCAATTTATGTTTGTATGAATCATTGAATGGCATTATATCCTCTGCAAATACTACATCTCTACTGATGAGGATCTTTCCTTTCCCAGGTTCAGTGCACCAAAGTCTGTAGCCTTTAACTCCTGCAGGATATCCTAACATAATGCATTTCAATGCTCTAGGCTCCAATTTGTCTTGTTTAATGTGCACATAAGCTCTGCATCCAAAAACTCTCAGATGGGAGTAATTTGGTGTTTTCCCTGACTATCTCTCTTCAGGTGATACACCATTGTTTGCTCTGATGGACATCTATTTATCAGGTATGCTGTTGTGGAAGCTGCTTCTCCCCAAAACCTTTTGTCTAAGCCAGAGCTAGAAAGCATACACCTGACTCTCTCTAATATGGTCCTATTCATTCTTTCAATAACACCATTTTGCTGGGGGTTTGCTGGAACTGTCTTATGCCTTTTAATGCCCTTGTTCTTACAGAAATTATTGAACTCTTCAGATAAGAATTCTAAGCCATTATCTGTTCTTAGGCATTTCAGAGTTATTTGCTTCTCATTTTCCACTTCCTTGTACCAGTGTTGAAACTTATCAAACACTTCTGTCTTTGACTTGATAACATAAAGCCAAACTTTCTTTGAGAAGTCATCCATCAAACTGAAGTAGTATCTGCCTCCACCTAAAGTTTGGACCCTTGAAGGACCCCATAAATCTGCATGAACATAGTCCAATATAGCTTGTGAGTTTGATTTACCTGTTGGATATGGTAGCTTCTTGGATTTTCCAAGAATGCAATCTTCACAGCTTGGTAGGCTGTCTGTTATGCCTTTGCACTCAATTGCTTTCTTCTTGATCAATTGTTGGATTCCTGATTCACTCATATGGCCCAATCTGGCATGCCAAAGATGCTTATCTTCAGAGACTGTGGCATCAGCTTCTCCTTCAATTACAGTACCATCAAGGTAGTATAGGCTGGACCTTCTAATCCCTCTGAGAACCACCTTGTTATCCTTCATGACATTCAAATAACCTTCTCCAGATATGAAAATGCATCCTCTGGTTTCAAGTGTCCCTAAGCTTATCAAGTTTCTTTTCAGTTGAGGTATATATCTTACATCCTTGAGTATCTTTACAGATCCATCATGGATTTTCAGTCTAATGGATCCAATTCCTTTTACAGGGCACACATGATCATTTCCCAGCATAACATTTCCAGTTTGAAGTTCTTTGAAATCATAAAACCAGTGGATGTTTGGACTCATGTGAAAACTGCATCCTGAGTCCAAGATCCAGCTATCCTCTCCCGTAGTTTCTGATACATTTAGGATTTGTGGATCTTCCTCCTTGGATTCTGCAATTTCTGCAGAGCTTGATGCATTGTTGTTCTTTTGAGACATCCTCTTCTTCCATTCGAAGCAATCTTTCTTGAAATGGCCAGGCTTCTTACACCAAAACACTTCTTGGATTCTTTATCCTCTGCAGCTTTGCCTTTTCCATTTGCCTTTTTCTTTGATGACTCAAAGTTTCCAAGCTTCTTGATTTCCAATTCTTTCCCCCTTTGATACTCACACTCTCAGAATTTCCTTCTGATTTGTCCAGATGCACTCTCTACATTTCCTTTGATCTTAATGCAGTTTGAACCTGTAGTAGAGTCACAGTAGACTCTTTCCCATACAACATAGCATCCTTCAACTGATCATATGATTTAGGGAAAGAGTTTAACAGTAAAATAGCTTTATCTTCATCACTCATTGTGACCTCTACAGATTCTAAGTCATCAAGGGTCTTATTGAAATCATCTAACTGATCTTCTACTCCTTTTTCATCAGAGAATTTAAAGGAGAAAAGTTTTTGCTTAAGAAATAACCTGTTAGCAGTTGATTTTGCCATATACATCTTATCCAGTACTTGGATGATTCCTGCAGCATCCTCTTCCTTGGATACTTCCCTGAGGACTTTATCAGAGAGGCACAAGACCACTAGGCTGTGAGCCTTTTCCATGATTTCTTGTCTCTGAGCCGGAGCCATATCCTTTGGGAATGCATCTTCACCCTTCAGCGCAGCAGCCAAACCCTGTTGAACCAGGAGTGCTTTAACCTTGATTTTCCATAATCCATAGTCGTTCTTGCCGTTGAATTTCTCGGTTTCCATCTTCGTGATTGACATGTTTGAGTTTAGGATCTTCTTCTTCGCACCTCTTCCCACAGACGGCGCCACTTGTTGCAATATGATGCAAAGAAATCAACAAGATAAACTTCCTAACTCTCACAAACAATTCTACATTCACTTTGTGCACTCAATATGAATTAAACACTCCAAAAACAAGAAACTGATCTAGAACACACAGGATTAACGTGGTTCGGCAAATGCCTACATCCACGGATCAAGAAGAGAGAGATTTCCACTATAGAGATCAAAAGAATACAAGTTACAAATGATTCCAAGAGCTTGATTTATCTAATTAAGCTCTAACTACTTGTAACTAACTTCAAGAGAGATAACCAATCTAGCCAAAATAACTACCCGCAAGTTACAACATAATTTATCCACTTGCTTGACTTGATTCTATCAGAGAATGGAAGTTATAATAGAAAATCCACGCAATCACATCAATATCAGCTTGCTGTCAAAGCTGAACAACCACACCAGAAAGACAACAGAAATTTCTCTGATAGACAACGGTTTTGACGGTTAAGTTAGTTAAAACCGTTTTCCTTTTATTGAAATCAGTTTCCAGATTCAAAACTGATTTTGAGCTGATTTTCTTGTGCTTCCGGTTTAATCAGCTTCTTGACACCTTCCAAAATTGATCCTATGATTGTTGAAAACACAACTATATACTTCACAAGTCATGGTATTACACAAACAAATGGGTTTGTACTCCTTCAAAAGCTGCGGCTGTGTAACCCTCGGAAAACATGGTATAATAATTACTGTAAATAATTTTCAAAATAGAGGACAAGTTTATTGATAAATGCTTTTCCATTTTTCATTTTTGGAATTACTTTTCAATTGTCCATTTCCAATTGTTGTATCCGTAAATGTAAATTTAATCTGATTAGACTGAAGTATTTCTAATTTCTTCTATACCTTAAAAAAAAAAAAAAAAAAAAAAATGGCACCCAGATTGATGAGCCCATATATTTGTTGATACTTGATAGACTTGCTCGTCAGGGATAAACTCACGGTCTAACTGAGACTTCTTAATCACTTTTTATAATATTTCATAAATTTCATTACATTATATCCCAAACAAAATATTAAAACTATGAATTTATATGTACAAATATTTCACGACAACTTCATCCACAAACAAAAAAATGATCCGATGTGAGGTATTCATTGGCTATAGTATTTCGAATGGGATCTTCTATTCAAATCGTGTTCATCTTGTATTTCGGAGCATTCACTACATTTCATGTATATATAATGACATCATAAATATATACTTGACAGTTAGTGAAATTATAAATTATAATAACATCATAAATATATACTTGCCAGTTAGTATATCCCCTTCTTCCTAATTTGTAGGTTGAAAATCCCAACCCCCAAACCTTTTTGGGAAAAAAATTATGTCCTTCCTTCTTAATTCTTTTCATTTTTTTGTCCTCCCTAACATTATTAGAAATAGTGGAATATATAGGTTAAATAATTTTCTTGAATTTTCAAATATTGGCATTTTGATTTGTAAACTTCAATGTAAGAGATAATGACGCAGAAAATCTACAGTGACGAAAATGAAAAATAAAAATTCCATCGAGATTATATCATGAGCTTTTGGATAATAAAGGACTTAAAAAAATGAAATGAAAACATACAGAAAATACAAAATAAAATATTTTAATTAATATTATGATATAAACTCCATAAAAAATCGATTTGTATATTGGGCTTGCAACGGCAAGGTAAGGCCCATAATGTGGGCTCAACTATGAAGTCCGCTATCTAAGAGGAAAACTACTATGTGTTCGAATTGCCAAAACTAGGGCTGTGCAAAATATAATCAAACCAAATCAACAAAATCAAATCGATCCAACTCAATTCGAGAACTGTGGTTTATATTAATTTATCAATAATTATGGGTTACAATATTTTTTACAAATTGAATAATTGGTTTAATTATGAATTGAAAAAAACAAAAAAAAACCATACAAATCGATTTAATTAATCTGTATATAGATATAATATAATTATATATCCAAAAGAAAAGATATAAACTTTGATTAGGTTAAAATGCTTTCTCTTTTTTTAATTCCAAAAATTGGGTTAATATTTATTATTTAATATTGAACCCTAGTTGAGGCACAAAAATCATAGGCGAGGACAATTAGCAATGGCCATTAGTGCACAAAATCTTCAGAAGAAGTCAATGGGATGAAGACATCTTCGGTGCTTACGCAGGAATCTACTACTTGTATTTATGCAATTTATTCTTTATTTAAACATTTAGTTAAGATTATAAATTAATTGTCTATGTTTTTAAATGATATATATATATATATATATATATATATATATATATATATATATATTACGTTGGTTCTCATGAATTGATTGAAGGATATTTTGCGTAATTTTTGTATCATCAATAATTGATTTTTTATTTATTTATTAGTTAAACCGACCAAATCGATTCAATCCAATCCGAATCTGATACCTCTGGTTTGAATATTTTTTGTTTTAGTTGGTTTGATTAAAGTTTAAGATATTTAGAAATCGACTTTGTTAGTTTGGCTATTAGATTTTAGTCAAAATCGATTAAACCGAACCATGAATATCCCTAGTCAAAAACAACGTTTTGTATACTTTTTTTTTTCTTCATATAGTAAAATCCAATTATACTAAAATCAGACGAATTTTAAACAGAACATGAAAATTATTTAATCAAATAAATAATACTAAAACAAGATGGAATTTCAACCATACTAAAAGAAATAATATGCTCAACTCAGGTATCTTTGTTTATGGGTAGGGCAGAAGGTGAAAGATGTGTACGTAAATTTTTTATTTGTATGAATTCTAAATATAATGTTTATTTTGGGATAGAATGTGATGAAATTTATTATATATTATCAAATCAGCATTCTTAAAATGATCAAAATCATTAAATAATAATTAATAAAATTATTTAAATTTAATTGTCAAGTTCCTATCCGAGTGAGCAAATCTTATATACTCCCTCCGTTCCATATTAATTGACGTTTTAGGATGAAAAAGAAGAATTAAGAATTGAATATTTTGAGAGATATACTCTTAACTAAAAAATTGACCAAATCAAAATATCTCGGATAGATCGAAAAGTAAAGATATTTTAGAATTGAGTCTACAGAAAAAATTGATATAATTGGTGAAAAAATATATAAAAAGTTGTCAATTAATTTAGAACAGACGAAGTATAGATACACCGGTTAGTTTATATCTGTTTTTATAAGTTGATTGTTTTATCTTAGTTGGGCCTGAAATTTGAGCAGTGTCAAATTGAGATAGGCTATAAAAATTCCTACTCAATTGAATCATAATTACGGAGTGAAAAACAACGATGAAACAAATTGCATATTACTAGAGGGGAGTGTTAGTTCAAAAACAAACGCATTAATTAAATTAATCTTTATCCATACTTATTCACAAAAATAATATAGTAAAATATTTGCATATATATTGTCTTATGAGTTATGAGTTTATTCGTTGCCACACTCGCATCCATATATATGTGTGCGCGCGCGTAATTCTACAAAACGATCTTTCATACAAAAGTGACGCAGGCAGAAGCGTGGAAGAACAATGATACGCCATTAATTGTAAGCATATCCAGAAAGAGACACACAAACTGTTGATTGTAAGCATACCCACACAAACGGAGAATAACACTTGTTTTATAATTTCATATCAAAATCAACTATTTAAAACAATAGAGGAGATCCTTATTTACACTAGTAAATTAACTTGAGCCGTAAGAAATTAATCTAATCTAGATAGAAAACAGATCATATCCTTATTTACACTAGTAGATTAACTTGGGCCGTAAGAAATTAATCTAATCTAGATAGGAAACAGATCATAAGATCAAAGATAAAATCAAAACATATCAAATTCTAATTAGTAAATATAATAATATCTAAATATATCTTTCATCTCCATAAAAAAGCCTCCGGTACATACAGCCAGGACTGACGATACAAAACTTGTCACAACGCCAAAGGGTTAGTTTTCTTATCATATTTAATAGCTTGCAAAGTATAAATATGATTTTCTTATACAGACCACTTGAGTTTTAAGGATGTACAATTTTCTTATTATGGTTTTTGTGTGCTCCATTATAGGAGTTATTTGATATAATTATTTAATTTTAAAGTAAATTATTGATTTTTGATCGACTCCTCTCTTAGTAAGTTCAGTTGAGTTCATCTTTCTCTTAATAACCATAATCCAAAATCATTATAGTTTGTTTTTTGCCACTATAGGTGTTTGGATACCTCACAATTTTGTGCAGGCCCGTTGGTTTGTTGATTCCTTAGGTACTTTTAGCATGTTACAGAAGAGAAATATGTGTTTTGTTTTGTTTGACTGTTATATATTTGCAACCAAGGATAAATATATTGAGTTGATGTCTAATCTGCCCAGTGGCACCAATTTATGATGAAGATTCGAATCTGCTCCCCCTCCCCCCACGTCTAATCTTTTAAGGCTATGTGCAATACATAAAGCAGAGATGCGTGATTAAGAGTTTTGATGTTGATAATATGCAGTTAACTTAAAATCCATTGAACTAAAGATTTTTGTTAATGCAGGTCCATATTTAACGTTGACAAGTAAGATACAAGAGCATACAATATGAGAAGCAGAAGTGGAATTATGAGAATTATGAGGCTCAATTCAAGAAGCTTGTTTCTCAGTTGTTACAGCATGGGGCGGTGTTTAAGTTCTACACCAAGACTAATAATGGCCAATAACATGTATACGGGTCGTTTAATCCAGAGATACCTGTCGAATTATTTGTTGTCTTCTCGAAGAAGGTGTATAAGGCTGGTAAGATTTTACAGTTCCGAAGGTGATGGAGAGAATAAAACAGAGACACAATTTGCAGCAGAAGAGCTTCCTGAGTTGTCAGCACGAGGGGCCAGATTCAGAGATCAGTTCTTGTCGATGATTGTACCATGGGAGAAAATAGCTGATGTCTCCTTGGACACTTTCCCTTATTACATTCCGTGAGTTCATATCTATGCTGTGCATATGTAAGTGTACAAGAGCAAGCTGACGAATTATGATTTTTTTGGGCAGTGAAGGCAATAAAACACATCTCTTGGAATGCATGGCATCACATTTGAAGGGGAATAAGGTTAGAAAGTATGGTAGACGTTTGGGTTCTGCCAGTAACAGAATTCTGCTTCGGAGTATTCCAGGTCTGTTTAACTTCTTCACTTCTTTCTTGGAGTTAGTTTTCTTGTTCGGGAATGTAATTATTTCTTTTGAAGGTACGGGGAAATATCGGGAAAGATTGGTTAGTGCACTTGCCCGTGAATTCCAGGCTCCATTGCTGAAGCTTGATAGCAGCAGTTTTCCTCCATATGTAAGCCCGGGAATTCATCTCCCCATCTGATGTTGGCCCTGAAAAGAATAATAGAGATAAAATTTGTATTAGATATTATAGCTACATACTCACTGACTTCAAATTTTTCAGGACTTTATCTCTGAAGGTAAACCAGATGAGGGAAATTCGGAATCAGATGACGATGAGGAAGATTATTCAACTGACGACGAAAGTGGAGATGACACTGATGATGAAAAAGATACAGTCCGTCCGCTTAGGAAAGGTAATGTATTTTCAGTCTGCTGCCAAAGTAAGATTTTACTAGAGAGATTGTACCCCTCACCTTCGAATGTTAAAAGAGTATCTCACGTTTCAATAAAACCAGAAGTCATATAAGATGCAACTGGAAAATATTCTTATTAGGTTTCTAACTCAGTGACTGTTTCTTCTGATTGGGGATAGAGTGAAGTACACTGGACCGACGACTTCGATCAGAGAAGTGAACAACAGGTTACTGTCTTTGGCATTAGATACAAAACTTATCCTTTAGTTTTATCCATTTATTGCCATCTCTAACTTTGGATTATGCTCTTCGTTACAACATTCTTCATCTTTCGGACCTCCATCCTGGTCACAATTTGTCTGATTTTTAGTGTGCTTATGGCAATTGGCCCCTAGTGCCTACACCACCACCGTCGCCTATAATTTTTACTATTTTCCAAGTGTTATATTCTTTTTATTATTTTAACTCCTGGCATTTTTAGCCTAGTTTATAAGTTGAAGACAAACAAGAGATCTAAGCTCAATTTGAGGATTGGCTGAAGACAGTAACTCAGTTTGAGACTGAGTTGGATGTAAATATAATTACTACCTCCGTTCAGCTAATCTTGCACACTTTTCATTTTCGTCCGTCCAGCTAATCTTGCACACCCCTTAAAAAGGAAAGTTATAAAACAATCTCCACCCTCAAAATCTCCACCCTCAATTCACTTTTGAAAAGTCAACAAAATCCCAAAAAACAACTTTTCTTAATACTTGTGTCAACCCTCCTAGTGCAAGAATAGCCGGGATGGAGGTAGTACTATGTAAAATATGACAGATTATTCAAATAGCAATTCAACCATAAACAAATACACATTGAGATTGCTGTATCAATTTATAAATAGTCATTTTGGCTAAAATTTCCAGAGAAACAAAACAGCATCCTTTTATTTATTAATCCTCTACTTGTTATTGCATAAAGTAAAGGACATTATAATAAATATGCTATCTCTTGAATCTTGATAGAAGAACAATTCCCTAAGTGGGGTGAGAAAATTTTCTATATTATGCTAAATGTATCTTTTGTTGAAAGTAATGCTTGTTTTCAAGTTTAATCTATATCCTTTTTCAAATTAATAAAATTCACTCATTTCAGGTTCTCAAGGAGCACAACTTAATATGCGTTGACTTGGAGAATGCAAACATCAATGATAAGATATTGACAAGAGAGGGTAAGAAGTATCATTTAATTCAAGTTATAATCTCGCCATTATTGATAAAAAAACCATCTTCATGTTTATCTGTTTTACTATTTTTTTACGGGTACAGAAGCGAAGGAGATTATTGGAAGGGCAACAAACAATTGCCTCTCCTCGTGCTCCCTTCCTTGTGTTAAGGATGGTCGATTAGAAGTACCTCATGAGAGGTAAATGCTTTTTGTCACTGTGGATGATTAAAAGAAAATTAAGCTTTTGATAAACTTTAACCTTGATTGGTGTAATTGCCATGTGCACAGCATTAAACTTGCGATTTCGAGGTTAAAGGAGAAGGAAACAGAGAGCGAGAACCCTTCAAAGAAATTACGGGATCTTGCTAGCGATTCTTACGAGAAAACATTTACATCAGCCGTAGTTTGTCCAGCTGATATTAATGTCAAGTTTGATGATGTTGGTGCCCTTGAACATGTGAAGAGGGAATTATTTGAACTCGCTATTCTCCCGTTAAGGAGGCCTGAACTATTCTCACATGGAAATTTGCTGCGGGTGGGTAACCTGCTCTATAATTTGTGCGCTGTTTTCAGTTACAATTTCTAAATGTGATACCTTTTTTTAACAGCCTTGCAAGGGGATGCTTCTTTTCGGGCCTCCTGGAACTGGAAAAACGCTTATTGCGAAGGCTCTTGCAACAGAAGCAGGAGCTAATTTTATCAGCATTTCTCCTGCATCTCTTGCGTCTATGGTAGGTTATGATATTTAGCTATTTATTTGAACATGTTAGGCTGCTGAGTTACTAAAATGATTAAATTAAATGAAGCAGAAAAAGTAGGAGACGAGTTTGAGAATAGAACTGCAAAACTATGCTTGTAATCTTAAGAGCTCCTTTGCAATACTTTGACACAGTTAGCCTTATCTTGAGTACATTTTGAAATGCAGAAATATGGCTTTGTAACCAACTCTGCTTTTCATCTTAGTTTGTAGGCTTTATATATTCTTTTATGTTGTCTATAATCTGGTTTGCTTCTCATACAGTGGGATGGAGAGTCGGAGCATCTTACAAGGGCACTCTTTTCCTATGCCAGCAAGCTGGCTCCTGTAGTTATCTTTGTCGATGAGGTGTGGCCTACTGCTTTCTTTGTGCAAACCAATTCCTTACAAAATTCTGAGCATTTATAAGAAGAAAATGCATACTGTGACAGTATATATTTCCTTTAAATAACTTCTGGAAGATACATACATTATGCATGAAAAATCTTGCAAGTGATGAGACGAAAATCTAATTTAAAATTTAGTTATTTATGTTAGATTGTCCCATACCTCGAATCCTAGAACTTTCTAAGAATGAAATTCTGCTTGACGTGATGCAGGTTGATGCTTTGCTTGGCGCTCGTGGCAATAGAGAGCATGAGGCAACTAGAAAGATGAGGAATGAGTTTATGGCTGCTTGGGATGGATTGTCGTCACAAGAGAGCCAGAGAATACTAGTCCTTGGTGCCACAAATAGACCATTTGACCTAGATGATGCTGTCATTCGTCGCATGCCAAGAAGGTAGCCTTCTATTGCCAGTCAATATGCTGATGTGTGTTTTTTACCATAGCTTCGACTATGACTTTATTCTTAAACCATAATGAGTATACAAGACATTGGAAATTCGTGAGCGAGACAACTCTTATTGAATATGCTTGGTCGTTGTTAGGATCTATGTGGGTCTACCAGATGTAGCAAACCGTTCCAAGATACTCAAGGTAATCTTAGCTAAAGAAAATCTAGAACCCGGGTTTTCTTTTGAGCAACTTGCAGAGGCTACTGAAGGTTATTCTGGGAGTGATCTTAAGGTAATGTATTGTGTTTCATATTAGTTAGATACAGTAAGTGCTACTTATGTCTAAACCTCTTGTGATTTTTCTCTCTTGTCAGAACCTCTGTGCTGCTGCAGCATATATACCAGTACAAGAGACGCTAGAAAAAGAAAGCAAGGTACTTACTAGTTCTAAAATTTGCAGTTCATGGATAAATAGAGATACATTTTTATGGATGTATTCATCAAAATCAGTTCTATCATGGCTCATCATTAATATAGATGTATACCTTTTGTCATTTCATTAGTCTGCCGTCTCCTATTTGGCGCAACTGATTCATATGGGCAAATGATGATCTCTTACTAACTTAGAAGCATATGCCCTTACATTATTTACTATTTACCTGAAAAGGAAACAAAATTGAAGGTTAAAAATACATACATGTAATAGAAATTCCATTTTTTTATTTGTCTTAGGTCTCTTATAGTATTTGTGTTGGTTAAAGATTTCTTCTAAGAATTTTTTATGGTCGTCTCATTTACAGGGTGAAAAATCTGATGGAGTTCCAGTGATAAGACCACTCAATGTAGATGACTTTATTCATTCTACGGCCAAGGTAATTATCTCAAACCATAACAAAGCTATGCATGGATCCATATTGTTGGTTTAGAACAAACATATAGCATGGATGTTTGACCAATCATCAGGACCCGAAATTAGTTTGATCTCTCCTATTTGAACTAGTGATGAAACCTGAATCAGTTTCACAGGGACTCACCTCACCTGTGGAACTTGATTGTCTTGGATTACTATTATGTTAATCTTAATATCAATTTGCAGGTGAAACCATCAGTTGCGTACAATTCAAGAAGCATTAAGGAGCTGAGAGAATGGAGTGAGCAATATAGTGAAGGAGAAAACAGAGCATAGACTAGTAAATAACAAATAATAAATAACAGAAGAGATAGAAGTGTTGCTTCTATTTTTATTTTTTATCGTTCAATGTTTAAAAAAAATTGACATAGTAAGAGATTTCTATGCATACTGTTACCTCTGTCAGGAATATTTTCCAAATGTGTATGCATTAGAGAGAGAGAGAGACTTGAGTACATCACTTTAAAGGCCACATCATGTTCTAGGAGGCAGGAAGTAAGGAACAGACTAATTATACCATTGTAAATTACTAATCCACTTGGGTTGTGCTTGTTAATTTAAAGAGGAATGGAGACGGGAATGGGTATGAAGGAAATGGGTAATGGGTTCCATACCCCTGTTTGAGAGGGTATGTCAATGTTTGAAAGTCCAGAGAAATCAAAGCAATTGTAGAGGGATCATTCTTCTAAACCAAGCAACCACTTCCACTCCTTTTTCACTCCCTCCTTAACCCCCTATGGGAATCCCCTTTAAACAAATAAACTTCATTAATAAAAAATAAAAAAACAAAAATCTCCCAATATGTATATCAAGGAGGATATGTAGTATGAATACATACCCTGTAATCACTATTATACTTGGAGATTCAACTGCTCAGCAGGCAAAAACTTCGAAAGTGCCATAATCAGAGTAGGAAAGGGCATCCAATCTGAAGTCGGACGTCTTGAAGGTTGGTTTCCTGCAAGCACAACGTTGAGAATAATTAAATTCCATATCATTTTCTGCAATCAAGAAATTGAACCTAAAGAATCAACAATACTAAATTGGTTTGTCCGGTTCACTAGTTTGTATACCAAATTGGTTGAGTTGTCGTTGATCCAGCAAACATCGTTGTAATCTGTAATCGAGGGAAATAGAACTCGGATCACTAATTTCACCTCTGTATTAATATGAGTGTTCATACGCGAACTCCAGATGATATACTTCCGAGGAGAAGCTAAATTATCTACCCCAGAATCGAATTTATCGCAACTCGAATTACATTGTTCGATATCAGGACAACGTTCTACCGGGTTTCCCCATTATTACAATCTAATCCCCAAGCATCACAGAATCAAGTTCAATTAACCCAAATTACAGTAAGCCGTTTACAAATTGAGAGACAAGTTCAGAAAATTCTCTACTGTAATTAACCCATAAATGAATTTATAACCTAGAAAAAATTCATAAGGGCGAGAATTGTACCTTGGTAAGATGAGAAGCGAGGATGACGCATAGAGATCGCCGGCGTACTCTAAAGTCTAAAGACTCTAGACTGTAGTATTTGGAGCTGCACCTGCACTGACCTTCTCAAATTAAAAATAAACAAATAAAAGAAATTATACACAATTAAAAATTCAACATACGTCTATTTTTATGAGGCAACTATTCGTAACTCACAAAATTATTTAACGCAACACACTTTTCAATTCAACTCTACTTTTATTTAAAATTCAGTACAAATTTGATGAAAGAAATTACAAAACTCATCTCGAGAGAGATAGGAAACATTATTCCAACTTTTTTACAGAAGAGAGAAATAGAGATTAATCTTTACAATGGGGTTTTAACCCATATTTATATTTGGGCCTATGGCTGTTGGGGCTAAGTGAATGTTGGCGGCCCATTTAGGTGGAAGCCCAGTTATTCTAACTTTGGGCGTTGTAAGGCTTCAATACCTCCCTCAAAATGAGAATGGATATTGATCATTCCCATTTTGTGTTTAAGGTTTTGGAATGTCGAAGGAGCTAGTGGCTTCGTCATGATGTCGGCGAGATTGGCCTCTGTTGGGACTTGTATAATCTTGAGGAGGCCTTCTTTGATTTTCTCACGGGTGTAATGGAAGTCGATTTGGATATGTTTAGTCTTCTCATGGAGCACCGGGTTGTGTGCTATCGAATATGCAGCCTTTCTATCCATATATAGGATTGCCGGTTGTGGATGGTGTACTCGTAAATCTTCGATGATGTACTTGATCCATTGAGTTCAGCGGGCGTGTAGCCCATGTACCTATATTCAGCTTCAGCCGAGCTTTTACTCACGGTTGGTTGCTTTTTCAATTTCCACGAAATGGGTGATTGGCCTAGGTAGATAGCGTAGCCGGTTACGCTTCTTCTAGTTTGAGGACATCTTGCCCAATCTGAGTCACAAAATCCCTGCAACTTGAAATCATTTTTAGTGCCATAAAAAAGACTTAATCTAGGTGTACATTTGATATATCTCAGTACTCTATGTGCAGCAGTTAGATGAAGTTCAAGAGGATTGGTCATATATTGAGCTAACGTTTGTATCGAATAGGCCAAGTCAGGTCTTGTAATGGTTAAATATAACATTTTCCCTATTAATCTTCTATATGCAGATGGATCTTTTAATGGGGGGTTGTCCTTTGCATTAAAAAATTGTTTTTCATCCATTGGAGTAGAGCAAGGTTTACTAGCCAAGTAACCAACAGTTTCAAGCAAATCGAGTGCATATTTTCTTTGGCAAAGTTGGAGTCCATCTTTGTTTCTAGCCACTTCTATACCAAGTATGTATTTCAATTCACCTAAATCTTTAATTGTGAACTCATTTTGCAAGTGATCTTTAACAAGTTGAATTTCATGCATGTTGTTCCCGATAATTATCATATCATCAACATAACATGGGATGGTGGTAAAAGAGTTATTATTTGCTTTTGTGAATAAAGAAGAATTAGCTTTTGAGTGTTTATATCCAATTTTGTGAAGAGACTCGGATAGTTTAGTAAACCATTGTCTAGAAGCCTGTTTTAATCCATAAATGCTCCTATTTAATTTGCAAACTCTTTTATCACCATCTTTGCAATTACCGGGTGGGGGTAGCATGTAAACTTCCTCAATTAAATCACCGTGTAAAAAAGCGTTATTTACATCACATTGGTGTATTAACCAATTATTTGCAATAGCCACGGCCAAAAGGATTCTAACAGAAGTAATCTTAGCAACAGGAGAAAAAGTATCAAAGTAGTCCACACCCTCTTGTTGAGTGTACCCTTTTGCTACAAGTCTAGCTTTATATCTTTCTACTGTTCCATCAGATTTGTGTTTTATTTTGTAGACCCATTTACATCCTATGCAATGTTTTCCTTTCGGTAAATCAACAAGTGTCCAAGTATTAGTCCGTTCAAGGGCTGCAAGTTCAGAATTCATGGCATTGATCCATTCAGCATTATCTTTGGCTTGATTGTAAAGCTTTGGCTCAATGTCATGAGTTATGGCAGCTGTAAAACACTTGTGTTTTTCCGAAAGTTTGGATGTGTCAAGAAAATCTGAAATGGGATATCTAGTTTATTTTGATAAAACCATATTGCAGTTTGTTTTTGATAAAGAGGGTGGTAAATTTTTTTTTATATATATCGAGATATGCAGGAGTTTGTCTAGATCTAGTGGACTTCCTAACATTAGACATGTCATTTGTTTCAACAGAATCAAGATGGACATTAGGCATATCACACGTTTCCAAATGCTCATGATTTGAAGAGGTAGTAGAAGTACCTGATTGCAAGGTTCCATTGTTATCAAAATCATACAGACCTGTTGTGTATTCATTGAGTTCCTCTTGCAATGCTTGGTGAATGAGATCACCTGAATCTGAACCACCCAAGTTTCGGGTGTCCACCGAACCTGTTCTAGCCGAATCTGTGGTGTTGTGTGTGAGGTCTTCATCTAGTGAAGGGCTTTCAGCCGAAACCTTAGTGGACTCAATAATATTATCATTAAGCAACAGTTTGTCAGTGATAACAGAATCACAGTCTATTGAAAATGGGAATATGTGTTCATGAAAACTAACATCCCTTGAGACAAAAAAATTGTTTGTGCCAATTTCAAGATGTTTATAGCCTTTTGTGCCAAACGGATAACTAAGAAAAACACACTTTACCGCTCTTGGGTGAAATTTATGTCTTTGCGAACTAAGAGTGTTAGCAAAGCATAAGCAACCAAAACATCTAAGGTGTGATAAGTCAGGTGGTTTATTATTGAGTTTTTGAAAGGGAGTTTGATTTTGTAAAACCTTAGAGGGAATCCTATTTATCAAATGGGTTGCCGTTTGTATGCAATGGGACCAATATTTTAATGGGAGTGAAGAATGAAATAGTAGTGCTCTAGCAACTTGCAACAAATGTTGGTGTTTTCTCTCCACACCACTATTTTGTTGTGGAGTTTCCACACAAGATGTTTGATGCAAAACTCCAGTTTTATGAAAGAAATCAGAAAGTATAAATTCAGTCCCATTATCGCTTCGTAAACATTTTATTTTCATGTTGAATTGAGTATTTACCATGTTATGGAAATTTTCTATAGAAGTCTTTACATCGGATTTATTTTTAAGCAAATATACCCATGTAACTCTACTAAAATCATCTACTATGGTGAGGAAATACTTAAAACCATTGTAAGATTCTATAGAAAATGGTCCCCACACATCACAATGTATGAGTTCAAATGCAACAGACGAAACCGAATTACTCGAATAAAAGGGAGCTCTTTTCTGTTTGGCCATAGGACAAATATCACATACTTCATTCAAACAAGATGAACTTACATTGAAATTTTTCAGTAGCAACAACTTCTTATGTGAGAGATGTCCTAATCTAATGTGCCAAGTATCAAAATCAGTATTTTGAGAATTACAAACAGAAACAGACCGATTTACAGGTCTATCAGTTTTAAGCATGTATAAACCCCCAGACTGTTCAGCAAAACCAATCACCTTCTTGGTGTTCTTTTCCTGTAAGGCACAATGTGAATCAACAAAGACAACACTAACATTTGAATGTTTGGTTAAGTATGATATAGACAACAGGTTAAACGAGAAATCAGGGACATACATCACATTATATAAAAAAATATTATCATTAATTCTCACATTTCCAACAAATGTTGCAAAAACAATCTGGTTATTGGGCAGATTTATCTTAATATTGGATGGACTAGGTGGACAAATAAACAACGATAAATCACAACACATATGATCTGTTGCACCCGTATCCAAAATCCAATCAACCGAAGCATAATATGCATTAAAACAGTAAGGGACGATACCTGAATCTGCAGGTTGTGCGAAGGCACCAGCAGCAATATGTTCACCAGCTTTCTGCAGCTTGGTGAAAGCTAAAAATTGCTCAAAAATTTCCTGGTTAAACAAAGGGTTAGATTGC
Source organism: Ajuga chamaepitys (assembly GCA_958295605.1). Classification (NCBI taxonomy): domain Eukaryota; kingdom Viridiplantae; phylum Streptophyta; class Magnoliopsida; order Lamiales; family Lamiaceae; genus Ajuga; species Ajuga chamaepitys. The sequence continues at coordinate 57,032,418 of OY282502.1, forward strand.
ATATTTTCAGTAGCAGAATTGGTGACATGAAAGGTATCAATGACAGAGTTGTTGACCGAAGACTCGGGTTTGCCCCTAGGACCTTTCGGACCCTTCCAGCCCGGGGGATATCCTATGAGTTGATAACACCTATCAATAGTATGACCCGGTGTATCACAGTGAGTACATCTAAGAGGTTTCTTCTTATCTTTATAAAACTTGTTCTCCTGCCGAGCTAACATGGCAATAGACTCATTCGGGACTGACGCAGAAACATTTAGAGTCCTTTGGCTCTTCTCTTGAAGCAACAAGGAATAAACCTTGGCCAAGGGAGGCAGAGGAGGCTGCAGCAGGATTTGACTCCTAAGGGCAGCAAAGGAATCGTCTAAACCTATCAGAAACTTCATCACTACATCACGCTCCTGTGTCATAGCCAAAAGTTGGGGCAGATCATAGACATATTTTGCACCACAAGTGCATCTAAGAATGGGCCAAAAACTGAGATACTCATCCCACAAACACTTGAACAAATTATAATAATCAACTAAAGACATAGACCCTTTAGAAAGAGAGGAGATACAAGGTGATACACCCTTGGGCCATCCGATTTGGAGTACCTGGCGTGGAGCTCATCCCACACTTCTTGAGTGGATATAAAAAACTCCAGGGTTCGTTTGATGTCCGGACTGATAGAGTTGAGAATCCAATTCAGAACGAGATCGTTCGCCCGAACCCAAGCGCCATGAATAACCGGATCAGCCTCCTTGAGTGGAATCTGTAGTGAACCATCAATCAAAGGAATCTTGTTCTTCACACTAAGGGAGCGTTTGACAGAGTGGTTCCAAGAGACGTAATTTTGTCCGGTGAGTGGCTCTAAAACGATAGCAACCGCAGGGCTGTCTTGAGCGGAGAGTGCGAGCGGAGAATATGAAGCCGAATCGACATCAACAGGAGGCATGACTCAAGATTACGAGAAAACAACATAATTCAACAACGATTGAATCGAAACGCTTCGAAACAGCTCGAAGAGAGAAACAGATCGCGAACAACAGATTTCGCAGAAAAACAAAAAAAAAATTGAACCAAATATTATCAACGAAACGGATCAATCGCCTAGCATATTGGAATTCAATTCCTAAACTGATACCATGATGAAAGAAATTACAAAACTCATCTCGAGAGAGATAGGAAACATTATTCCAATTTTTTGACAGAAGAGAGAGAGAGATTAATCTTTTACAATGGGGTTTTAACCCTTATTTATATTTGGGCCTGTTGTAATTTTGGATCAAAAACACTCACAAGAACACACCAACTACTCAAGAAACAAACACACTCAATTGGATGATATGAACTTCAAACTATATGAAAAGGACAAGAAGAATTACGTGGTTCGGATTCAATGTGAATCCTACATCCACGGCATCAAACTCTCTCTCACGTTTTATTGATTCCAAGAAGAACACGTACAAGAGGATCAATACAAGATCAAACCAGAAAAGAAAACTTAGCAAAGCTTTGATACACTTCTTCTCTCTTTTCTATTGAATCTCACCCTCTCATTCTTCTCTCTATGTCAATTTCTGTGTGTTATGAGCTGCTTGACACACGGCTTTCAACTTATACCAAGTAACCGCCACTCATCCAACCAATCAAAGCCACAAACAACTGCCATATACTTCCAAAACAGCGTAACAGAACTAAAAACGGTTATATGCAAAACTCGGCCACTAATAACTGTTATTGGACCGAACAACACTAAACCAATTCGGCCTGAACTGGTTCGAGAACTGAAACGGAATTCGGCCAGTAATGAGCCGAACACTGCATGAAACCTTCTTTTATGTTGAACCTGATTTAGATGACTTTCAATGATCCTTTGATTGAGTTTTAATCATACTAAGCTCATTTTAACTGAAGCTTAATACCTTCAAATGATTGTTTGAGCTTAACTCTTCACAATTCTCCATCTTAAGCTCAAAACCATCATTTCCAACCTGTCACTGACTTTTCTCAGCAACCTTCCTCTGATCTTGCTCTTCATCACAACTTCTCATATTGATAAGATTTAAGCATAATTGAAACTTTGCTGCTGGAAGAGATTTAGTGAAACAATCTGCAGGATTTACATCAGTGGATATCTTCTTTACATGTATCAATCCTTTGCTCACCAAATCCCTTACATAATGTAGTCTGACATCAATATGCTTTGTCTTCTCATGATGACTCTGATGCTTGGCTAAATGTATTGCACTTTGACTATCACAACAGATAGTCACTTGATGCTGGATCACACCAAATTCTTTCACAATTCCCTTTAACCATACTGCTTCTTCGATTGACTCTGTTAGTGCCACATATTCTGACTCAGTAGTTGACAGAGCTACTACTGACTGGTGGTATGCCTTCCAACTGATAGCTGTCCCAAACAAGGTAAACACATACCCAGTAATAGACTTCCTTGTATCAATATTAGCTGCATAATCAGCATCAACATACCCAGTCAATGCATTTTCCAAACTGTCTTGCTTCTGAAACTTCAAACCCATGTTAGCTGTTCCTCTAACATACCTCAATACCCACTTCATGGCCTCCCAGTGTTGTGCTCCTGGATTCCCCATATATCTGCTTACTACGCTCATGGAATGAGCCAAGTCTGGTCTGCAACAAACCATAGTATACATCACACTGCCCACTGCACTTGCATATGGAACTCTTCTCATATATCCTTCTTCCTGATTTGATTTAGGACATTGCTCAAGAGACAATCTGATATGCTGTCCTAGGGGTGTAGAAACACTCTTGCACTGATGCATATTATATCTTTCTAAGACTTTAAGTAAGTAATCCTGTTGAGATAGGATTACTTCATTTCTACTCCTGTTCCTTAAAATATCCATTCCAAGGATTTTCCTTGCCTCTCCAAGGTCCTTCATTTCAAATTCAGTCTTCAGTAACTCCTTTACTTCACTTATACCAGCTTGAGTTTCACAAGCAATCAACATGTCATCCACATAAAGAAGTAAGAATATCCTTGATGACTGAGAGTTGGTCTTGAGATATACACAACTATCATACTTGCTTCTCTTGAAACCAATCCTCAACATGAACTCATCAAACCTCATGTACCATTGTCTGGGACTCTGTTTGAGCCCATATAAAGACTTTTCCAGCAGACATGCTTTCTTGTCTGGTTCTGGGACATGAACTCCTTCTGGAATTTTCATATAGATTTCTTCTTCAAGCTTTCCATGAAGAAAGGCTGTAGTTACATCCATCTGATGTAGGTAAAGATTATACTGGGCTACCAAAGCAAGTAGGATTCTTATGGAGCAGTGCTTTACAACAGGTGAGAAGATCTCAGTGTAATCTGTCCCTTCTTTCTGAGTGAACCCTTTTGCAACTAATCTGGCCTTATATCTGAGCTTTGTTGGTTTTGAGGACTCTATCTTCTTCTTAAAGATCCATTTGCACCCCACAAGTTTCTGTGATTTAGGTTTATCCACTACTTTCCAGGTGGAGTTCTTTTCCAAGGATAACAGCTCTTCTTGTATAGCCACTGTCCACTTATCACTTTCAGAGCTCCTCATTGCTTCTTGATATGATTCTGGTTCAGAGCTTTCAACTTCTAGAGCAGTATATAAAGCATAAGACACTATATCAGCTTGCCCATATCTCTGAGGTGCATGTATTTGCCTTCTCTGTCTATCTCTCACTAGCTGGTATGATCTTATTGTATCCACTTCTTCATTTTCTAGAGTGTCAGCTTCTGCATTTACACCAGGCTCCAGTTGTGTATTTGTGTTATCAAGCTCCACCTCAAGCTGATCTTGATAGGAGTTAGAGCTGTTGGTCTCTCTGTTGTTCTCCTTCAGAAGTGGCATCTTTGACTCTTCAAATATGACATCTCTACTGATCAAGCACTTCTGATTCCCTGGTTCAATACACCATAGTTTAAACCCTTTCACTCCTTGAGGGTATCCTAAGAAGATACACTTTAGAGCTCTTGGCTCTAATTTGTCTTGTTTTGTGTGTGCATAGGCTAAGCAACCAAACACCTTCAACTCTGAATAACTAGCTGGTTTACCACTCCACATTTCCTCAGGGGTTTTAAAGGACAGAGCAGTGGAGGGGGATCTGTTTATTAGGAAGGCAGCAGTAGTGACAGCTTCCCCCCAGAAACCTTTGCTTACTCCAGCACTTATCATCATACACCTTACTCTTTCTAGGAGAGTCCTGTTCATCCTTTCCACCAATCCATTTTGCTGAGGAGTACCTGCAACTGTTTTATGTCTCTTGATGCCTTTTCCTCTGCAAAACTCATTAAACTCTTCAGAGACAAACTCTAGACCATTGTCTGTTCTGAGGTGTTTTATTTGTTTCCCTGTTTGATTTTCTACCTCAATAACCCAGTCTTTGAACTTCTGTAGAGTGTCACTTTTGGTTTTCAGAATGTATACCCAGACTTTCCTTGAGTAGTCATCTATGATTGACAGAAAATATCTTCCTCCACTGAGTGTTTGCACCTTAGATGGGCCCCAGAGATCTGCATGTATGTAGTCCAGTTTGTCATTTGTTGTGTGCTCTGATTTATTAAACTTCAGTCTCTTTGCTTTGCCATATACACATGACTCACATAAGTCCATGTGAGTGATTTTATCCCCACACAGTAGGTTCTGTTTACTCAGTTCCTCCAGGCCCTTTTCACTTATGTGAGCTAGTCTTTTGTGCCAAAGAAGAGTGTTATTTCTTTCTTTAGCCATGGACACTTCTCCCAGGACTGTATTTCCTTGAAGGAAGTATAGTTCATTTCTTTTCACAGCTTTGATCACCTCCGAAGACCCCTTTGACACTGTTAGGACTCCACCTTCAGATTGAAACTTATACCCTAATGAATCCAACATACCAAGGGATATAAGATTTCTCTTAAGTTGAGGTACAAACCTCACATGTTCCAAGATTCTAACAGCTCCATCAAACATCTTGATCATAACTGATCCAATCCCTTTTACCCTGCATTCAACATCATTTCCTAACAGCACAGATCCTCCATCTATATACTTTATAGTTTTGAACCACTCTTTGATAGGACAGATGTGAAAAGAACATCCTGAATCTAGCACCCATTCAGATGATACAGGGTTTGAGGAGATAGTTAATACCTCTGCATAATCTGTATCCCCTTTGGCTTCAGTCATGTCTGCAGTGGGTTTGGCCTGTTGATGTTTCTGATGTTGATTCTGAGGTTTCTTGGATTGATTCTTTGCCTTGGTGGGGCAATCTTTTGCCAGATGTCCCACATTATGACATTTAAAACACTTTCTGGTTTCTTTGTCAGTTTCCTGAGATTGAGACCCTTTCTTCTGCTGGTTCTTCTGGCTGGCTTGTTTCTTGTGAAAAGCCTTCTTGATAATCAGTCCTTCAGCTTGCCTTTCACTTTGTTGATTATCAACTCCCTTTTGTAGCTCTTTGGATCTTAGAGCTCCTTCTACTTCCAGCAGGGTCAGTTTGGTTTTACTTCCAAATAGGAGAGCATCCTTCAAATTTTCATATGACTTGGGCAAAGAACTCAATAGGATCAGGGCCTTGTCTTCATCTTCCATATTGACTTCAATGTTTTCCAGATCATCCAGGATTTTCTTGAATTCATCTATCTGGTCTGTGATAGACTTTTCCTCATACATCTTGTATGCGAACAGCTTCTGCTTCATGTAAAGTCTGTTTGCTACAGATTTCACCATATAAATTTGATCCAATTTTTCCCAAACACCTTTTGCAGTAGTTTCTCTGGCTACTTCTCTTAAAGCCTTATCTCCAAGGCTTAAGATAATGGTGCTGTGAGCTCTTTCCAGCACAGATTGCTTCTCTTCAGGTTTCATTGCAATAGGAAGCTCATCTCTCCCTTTAGAGCAACTGCAAGGCCCTGCTGCACCAAGAGTGCCTTCATCTTGACTTTCCATAATCCAAAGTCTGAATTCCCGTTGAATTTCTCCACATCAAATCGAGCTGTAGTCATGGCTTTCCCACAGACGGCGCCACTTGTTGTAATTTTGGATCAAAAACACTCACAAGAACACACCAACTACTCAAGAAACAAACACACTCAATTGGATGATATGAACTTCAAACTATATGAAAAGGACAAGAAGAATTACGTGGTTCGAATTCAATGTGAATCCTACATCCACGGCATCAAACTCTCTCTCACGTTTTATTGATTCCAAGAAGAACACGTACAAGAGGATCAATACAAGATCAAACCAGAAAAGAAAACTTAGCAAAGCTTTGATACACTTCTTCTCTCTTTTCTATTGAATCTCACCCTCTCATTCTTCTCTCTATGTCAATTTCTGTGTGTTATGAGCTGCTTGACACACGGCTTTCAACTTATACCAAGTAACCGCCACTCATCCAACCAATCAAAGCCACAAACAACTGCCATATACTTCCAAAACAGCATAACAGAACTAAAAACGGTTATATGCAAAACTCGGCCACTAATAACCGTTATTGGACCGAACAACACTAAACCAATTCGGCCTGAACTGGTTCGAGAACTGAAACGGAATTCGGCCAGTAATGAGCCGAACACTGCATGAAACCTTCTTTTATGTTGAACCTGATTTAGATGACTTTCAATGATCCTTTGATTGAGTTTTAATCATACTAAGCTCATTTTAACTGAAGCTTAATACCTTCAAATGATTGTTTGAGCTTAACTCTTCACAGGGCCTATGGCTGTTGGGCCTAAGTGAATGCTGGCGGCCTATTTAGGTGGAAGCCCAGTTATTCTAATTTTGGACTTTGTAAGGCCTCAATAAAATTTCTTAATACAATTCATTATATACCAATTGCACCCTTTTTATTATTATTAAATTATATAATTTAAATTGAAATATTATAAAAATAATAAAACAATAAAAAGAGTGCGTATAATTTAGGTATCTTCTGCAAATTCATTCATTGTCGTCTTCTTCAATACAATCGATTTTGTGATGTTTGAGTTTTCAAATTTGTGATAGAGACCCCTACTGCTTTTTTAAGTCTAATAATTTTGTTTTTCCATATCCTCTGTTTTTCACTTAATTTTGTTATTACAGGATCTTGCTACCGATGAGTACGAGAGAAGATTTGTGTCATCTGTAGCTTGTCCAGCTGATATTAATGTCAAGTTTGACGATGTTGGTGCCCTTGAACATGTGAAGAGGGAATTATTTGAACTTTGTATTCTCCCAGGAGGCCTGAATTATTCTCACATGGAAATTTGCTACGGGTGGGTAACCTGCTCTTAATTTGTGTGTTGTTTATGGTTACAATTTCTAAACGTGATACATTTTTTTAATAGCCTTGCAAAGGAATGCTTCTTGTCGGGCCTCCCGGAACTGGAAAAACTCTTATTGCAAAGGCTTCAGGGGCTAATTTCATCAGTGTTACTCCTGCATCTCTTGGATCGAAGGTAGGTAATGTAACCAACTCTACCGTGCACCTTAGTTTTTACGCTTCATGTATTCTTCTATGTTGTCGATTATTTGTTTTGCTCATCATATAGTGGTATGGAGAGTCAGAGAATCTTACAAGGGCATTATTCTCCTATGCTAGCAAGCTGGCTCCTGTAGTTATCTTTGTCGATGAGGTGAGTCCTACTGCGTTCTTAGTATAAACCAATATCGTCACAAAATTCTGAGCATTTACAAACGGAAAATGCATACTCTAACAGTAGATATCTGCTGGAAGATACATATGTTATGCATGAAAAAACCTTGCAAGCGATGAGATGAAAATCTAATTTTAAAATTTATTTATTTATGTTAGCATTGTCCCATACCTCGACTCCTAGAACCTTATAAGAATGAAATGCTCCATATAGCTCTACATATCATGTCTTTTCTTCGCCAGAAATTCTGCTTGACGTGATGCAGATTGATGCTTTGCTCGGTGCTCGTGGCAATTTCGAGAATGAGGCAACTAGAAAGGTGAGGAATGAGTTTATGGCAGCTTGGGTCCCTTGTAGTATTTGTAACGGTTGAAGCCTTAATAGTTTACATAATTGTTCTAAGAATTGTATGGTTGTGTGGTTGCAGAGTGAAAAATGTGATGGAGTGGCAGTTATTAGAGCGCTCAGTGTAGATGACTTTATTCATTCTACAACCAAGGTAACAAGCTATAAAACCAAGCATGAATCCATAATATTAATACTATTATATTGATCTTGATCTTAATATCCATTTGCAGGTGAAACCATCAGTTGGGTGCAATTCAAGATGCATTAAGGAAGTGATAGAATGGAATGAGCAATATGGGGAAGGAGCAACCACAACATAGGCTAGTACATACAAACCTTGCTTCTAGATATCTTATTTCTTGTTAACAAGAATGTTACCTCTGTGAACCAATATGCTCCCAACAAACAAGTTATTGAGAGCTATGTCAATGTTTGAAACTGTAACACCCCCATTTTCTAAGAATGTGATTATTATGTTATCATATTTTATTATGTATTTTTAATGTGATAATTGTGATACTTGAATTTATGTATTTTATGTGCTAATTTGCATATGATGATTGTACTTCTTTTGCTAGATTATGGTCAATTGTATGTAGAACATTAGTAAGATAGGAGATCTTTCTAAAAGTTATTAAAAAGTAATTCCTTAATTATAGATTTTGATATTTTTCTTATTTTGTAAAGTAAAAGAATAAGTAGTCGAAACATATTAGGAATCTTTTTAATAGTGGATAGGGAACTACCCGTAATTATATATTAAGTCCTAGTTATAAATATTAGACTCCTAGCACAAACCGTGTGTAATCTTGTAATTCTCGGCGGCCGAAAATAAGAAAGAATTGGAGAATGCTTGGTTTCAGGATTAGCGCCATAAGGTAAATATGTTTCAGGATTAACTTGATGATCGATTGAAATTGAATCATGGAATAAATAAATCAACTGGTTTGTTTCATCAATTTTAGTTATGTATCTTAAACAAACAAGAATCTTACGGTTATGACAAGTTAATTGGTGCCAATTATATATGATTCATCAACATACATTATTATAAATTTGCATGAAATATGTTGGGTTAGTCAATTTGGTTTTTTTCGGAGATAATAATTAAGCTTGTAAATAAAGGAAAATGAATGATTGCTTTGGCATTTAATTATCAAAAGTAGCAGTTCTGGATTTTGGAGTTCTGGTTTTCTTTTTTCTTTATATTCTGCAATTTATTATTTACTATATTTATTAAAATAGCTTTTTTATTAAATTCATGGCGTAAAGTGGGAATTTTGTGGTACTAGGGAATTTAGTTGGTGTCAGAATGTCCAAGTCTGATTTGTGGCCAAATCTTATTCAAGATAAATTAATTTATTAATTGGAGGAGTGGTGTATGTAGGGGATAACAAATTCCATACATACTAAATTACCATATTGCTTTATGACTTAGATTGGACCGGTAAAGCTTACTACGTGTTAGAGATTGTAGTATCATTGAGTTGTGGACTATAAGGTAAGTACATCTCTCAACTGCAATATGAGGAGTTGTGATTATTTGAGAAGTTGATTTTTTGTTTGTGAACTTGTACGAATGTTTTACTTAGATTTGTCACACATGTTTTGCATTTGTCAAGGCATGCTTGTTTTGTTAATTTATATATTGAAGTTTGTATGAGTATTATGTGCGAGCTATGAGTTTATTCATATTGAGTAAAGATAAAGTTTTTTTTTCTTGGAAAATAATATTATTATTTTTATATATATGGATTGGTATCTGGGCACGAGACCACCCATAAAAGAGTTTTGGGTACGAGATCATCTAATTATGGGTAAGGGTACGAGACTGCCCTATGAGTTTGAGTTGCTCCATTAGGATTCAGTGACTAGCTAACCTAGGTCTTAATGGAGTTTTGCGCATTGGTACCAAATCCGAACACAAAGTAGTTTATATATATATATATATATATATATATATATATATATATATAAGTGGAGTTATTAAAGTTTTTCCAAAGGAATTATGTTGAGATAGAAAGAAAAGTTTTGTGAGATTGATGTTACATACTAAGCAATACTTATAGTTTATTTTACCTCATATTTCAGATAAAGATAAAGGCAAGGGTAAGATGAGTTAAAAGGGAGCAAAACGGTGTGCAATGGTAGTGACGGTGGAACCTCAGAACTGGTTACGAAAGTTTATTTAGTGCTTTTATTATTCTTTAGAATTGTTAAGTTTACAAGTCTCGTTTGAGGTGACACTTATTTACTAGTTTATTTACCTTGTCGAATTTTTGTAAAGGTTCATCGGTTCTTTAGATCTGAGTTTGTTATTTTGAACTTGATATTTGGTTTCAAAATTTTTTAAGTTATTTCAGGTTGATGAGAAAATTGATGCTATTCCGAATTTCTTAAAAATATGTTTTTTTTTTTAAAAAAAAAAAGTCTATTGCAAATTTATGTCTATGTTGCATTTGAACACTTGAGAAATAATAGAAATGACACTCCAATAGTAGAGGGTGTTACAGAAAGTGTGGGGGAGAATCAATAAATTGTAGAGGGATCATTCCTCCATCCTTTTCATATTAAAAATATTATATCTATATCTATATCTATATCTATATATATATATAAATGACTTTACCACATACTTTTTGAATTCAATAAAATTCGTAAATCAATTGTTATTTTTTCTTGTTGTAATGTTTATAAATGTTACTTATGAAGTATATCGATTTCATTCTTCTAAATTATTGAAAATAAATATAATATATAATCTCATTTCCTACGAGCATAATAATTCGATTTAATTACTTATTAATGCTCATACACATAAATTTATTGTCAGTTTAATCTAACTAAAATGTTGCCTAGTTTAATCTAAATTTCAAATACTACATTGTAATAACTTGTATTTATCTAACTACAATATAGATATTCAATTTTTTTTTTTTTGATAGTATAATATATCTAACTCTATCACATTAGTTTATTCTTTCATTTTTCTATTATATTACCTAGGCTCGTCTATTATAGTTTATTTTTTTATAATGAAAATTCACTTAGACCCTTTAATATTGATAATTTTTGCATTAGTTTTTTTTTATAATTTTGTTCATTATGTTAATAAAATTTTATCTACTAATAGTAAAGTCTATTCAAATTTTTTTGTATCTTTCTTCATAATCATTTTCTCATTTCTATTCATTTTATCATCATATATTTCCTATTCAATTGTTTTGACATTATTTTCTATTATTGGACTTTAATAAAGTGGTATACACAAAATGACATACAATTTTCTAAAATGTCTTTTTACTCACTCAAATGTTAATTTTAAAATATAATCTCAATGATTCCACATGCAAGTCATTTCATTCTTTTAACGTGATTTTAGTATTTGCTTCAAGTTTATATTATATTTAATGAAGTTTAAGTTACTATTAACATTAAACTCTAACTCTTGACCAATTCAATAATTTATTCTTTAGTCTAAATATTCTATATTCATATTTTATTTTTCATCAGACGATTTATATAAATTCTATTTTTGTTTCTCAACGTTGTAACATTGATACTTCAATAAATTAGAAAATTGGAAAGATTATTGCAAGAAATAAATTGTTACTATTAGATAGATATTATTTTGATTTATATTTATAATAATAGTTGGTTGTTTTATTTATGACCAAACACTATGTAAGAATTTGTCAATAATTGATACATAGTAATATAAATCATTGTGAATCATCTACATGTTCGGGCCACATAATGTTTACATTGTTTAAATAGAGTAAAATATTTTAATTTAATCTCAACTCTTTTTTTTCCCAAAAAATTGTTAATAGCATTTTTTAAATAAAACTTTCAATCATTTTTATATAATTAAAATATAAGTACGATCATATATCAACAACAACACTTATGACTAAGTGATACATTTTTTTAAAATTAAGAAATAATCAAGAGCTAAAACTAATGTACCAATTTTTGTTTTATCATTAATTTATACTAAAAGCTGGATTAAGACATAATGTCAACTTTATACATTTGACTCTTCATATAGTAACTTCATATTTTTTAGATATAAATAGTAAATATTGATAATATCACATATTGATATTATAATTTAATTTTCTTCGAGATATCTTTTATAGACACTATGTGACTTATTATTGAAAGTCAAATAAGAGATTCATGGGTTGAGTGATGAATCAATAGTAAACGAGCAAGTTGTTTAGCCTGTTCTCCTTTCAAATACTTATTATTAATGTTGAGTCATTCATATATTATTAACATATGCATGAAGTGGTAAATAAATATTATATATGATATATTATAGTTGTCTCGTCAATATTATTAAGTGAAATGAATACAAAACTATTGTAGTTGTAAAACTTAAAAGAAACAAATGGAAGGAATCTCCTGTTTTGTCTCTCGAAAATAAAAGATGGAAATAAAAGGGATAAGATACAAATAGACACCTTATTTATATACCTAAGTACAAATAAACCCCTCAATTATATTTTCATCCATTTAAACACTTTAATTTTTAAAATCTTACAAATGAACCCTCCAACTTTTTAAGGTAATATAAATAAAAACTTTCGTTAAATTTAAAATGCACGTTGTCAATTTGAAGTTGAATTGGACGATGACTCCTATCATCCTCATCCCACCTTAATAGAATAACACTCAATACACCCAAAAAAAATACAAATATGCTGGAAAGACGAACTGGAGATGGTATAACCGTCGGAGATACTCACGAGCACAAATTAAGACCCAAGAGAAATCAAATATTAGCAAAACAAAACCAATGTCTTGATTAACTACACAAAGTCACGATTTCAGAAAGACTTCCATTGAAAGTGGAGGACCTAAAAAATCATCGTCAATGGAAGATCTCAACCAATAAGTGGTGAGTTGGAGAGATTAGTTACCAAATCGAAGTGGATTGTAGAAGTACCATATCATATTGGACATGACGAAATGAAGGAAGTCATTGCCGGTCGCGGGTTCCACAGCGACGTAACCCTAGCGACAAAACCATGTAATGACGGGGAAGGAGTCCAACGGTCGTAAGATGTATTTTTTGGGATATCTGTCTTCATTAAAATTGATCAAAATTCATGTTCCCAATATGAATAATGATTGGATAAAATAATTGGTAATCTCGTATTACAATGAAAGAATAATTCACAAAAAAATCATAGGAATAAAAGAATTAACAGCGTTTGTCAAAAAAATGACGGAAGTGTTTAATTGAACTACAATAAATAGTTTGAGTGTCTATGTGTGCAATTTTAAGAATTAAAGTGTTTAATTGTACAAAAAAAAATTGAAGGATTTATTTGAACTTGAGGATATAATTGAGGTGTCTATTTATACCTTATCCAAATATAAAAGAAAAACTAATAAAGACTTTGAACACCTAAACTTAATAGTATTTTAAATATTTAATACCTAAATAATCCTCTTAACTCCTATTAAACTATGTTTAATTTTCTATAATTTTTTTAAACATACATAAATATGTTTCGTGTAAATTTCAATTATTTAATATTTTGAGAATCATAAACTAAAGTACTTTAATATTCATAATATCTTATATTCTTATGTCTTTTTCGTAATATATATTTATCATTTTTTATTTCTTTTAGGGTTAATTACATAATGCAACCTGTACTTTCAATGATTTTTCACTTTGCAACCTAAGGTAATTTTTTTTTTCTGATCACAACCTATATAATGTGGGATTTTACTTTTGCAACTCTCGAGTATATATTCCGGCATGTATAGCGTATGCCAAAAAGGCCCAATAAGATGGCGACATGTGGCCATTTTATTTAAAAAAAATAAAATAATTTATTAAATAATATAAAAATGAAAACTCTAACTAATTTTATATAAAATATAAGAAACATAAAAAAATAAAATAAATATAAAATTCAGAAAAAAAAAATTGTAAAATTTTAAAAAATCATTTAAATTTCAGAAAATTTAAAAAAATTATAATTTTTTTTTTTTTTTTTTTAAATAGGTTCTCTCCCTCTCTGGGGTGAATCCTATCGGCTTTGTGAAGCATTTGAGATTTTGATCTCCTTAGGCTTAGATTCATATGTTGTATGCCTGGCTGCTTAGCTGTTTTAGCAACGTACTTGATTGTCCTTGCTCTGTCGCCTTGCTCTCTATTGCTTGCCTCTCTTTGGCTGCATCCCACTCTTTCATGAATGAATGCTTCACTTTGATGCTCTTTTACTGGTGTCATTTCTATTCGCCATCGGCATGTGGTAGCTTTGCTATGACTTGATCACATTTTCATGTTAGTCGTTTGGCTCGATTGAGATGCAATTTTTATTTTTAACCGCATGTTGTATTTTTACTAGAGAGTTCGGGAGACTACATTTCTGTTGCTCCTTGTTTTCTTTTCTTCTTCATTGGTAAAGGCAACTATCTGCAACTCAGGATTCGAATGAGGTTGCTCTTGTTGTTTTTCTGAAGACTAATGTTAATGATGATGTTGTTCAGGAGCAGTTGACTTCGCTCTTGGTGTCGTTGCTGTATGATGGAAGCACTTCGGGTGTTGGGTTGCCACAACGATAGTGCTCTCCTTCTCCCTCTTCACAGTGTCGTCTTTCAGCTTTGGTGCTTAAGGAAGCTTCTAATGTCCCTTCGGATGATATATCACCATTTGTTGGACCTCATCCACTTGCACAACTTCCCCCAGCTACCCCATCTCCTTTTGAGCAATCCCACGGAGCTTAGGCCTCTCAAGCTACTTGTAGGTCTGCTATGCTGCAACACCGCACCTAGGCCAAGCATGCATATCCTTTTCCCAAATATCATGTTGTCATCGATGTTTTGGTAATGTTGCTTTATAGGAAATGCGAATGGGGGCTCAAAAGAAGTGGGGCAACTATCTAGATGGTCCTGACCCAGATGATCCTTTTTGGGCTCTTCTTTTCGTCAAATATAGGTCCTATGCGATTTCTATTTTCGTATATCCTACTCATGTTGATTTGTGGCCTGGATAGGTTTTCACTTTATTTTCACGATTGGTGGTGAGGATCCGACCTGTGGCCACACCTTTGTTATTCTTCCTTTTGTTTTATATAAGCAATTATTGAGACACTCTCTCTCTCTCTCTCTCTCCCCCCTTGGGTGCACCATGTGCACAATAGTGCTATAGTGCACCTGTTTGAGTGCTGCGGCCGCGACCAATTATCTCCGCAGCCCCGTCAACATACATTATTGTTGATATTTGCATAAAGTATGTTTGATACTTACATAAAGTATGTTTGACAATTTCATAAAGTATGTTTGAGTCACAATTTTAAAGTGAAACAAATTCAAGACACAAAATCCTAACATAGTGCACTTAAGGTATGTTTGATTTACTCATAAAGTATGTTTGATATTTAGATAAAGTATGTTTCACAATTTCATAAAGTATGTATGGGCGTCATGGTACACATAATTATGCGTGCATAATAGGTCGAATTAAGTGTCTATTTAGTGACATTTGCATGAATAAGTGGTCGTGTATTTCTCATATTTGCATTATTGGACGATTTAATGTCTATGATTTATTTTGAAGCTATTTGGGTAAGATTAGACCAAAAAGTCGAACTCGACCAAGGAAGGATATGAGAACAAGTTCCACAAGTAAAAAACCGAGAAAAATCAAGCCAAAAGCTGAAGAAAACTGAGCTCGGCCGAGCTAGCGAGTCTCGACCGAGTTAGAAGGTCAGGGAGTCCGAATTTTGGCCATAGAAGATTCTCGACCGAGCTCAACTTTCTCGGCCGAGAAAGATATACATAGGGCTCGGCCGAGCTGGTGAGGCTCGGCCGAGACAGATGGTGGCCCAACCCAGTTTTGCGGGCGGATTATCCTTTTTCAACCCAAATTGAGCCAAATTCATCCCGTCTATAAATAGAAGATCCAAAAAGTCCGAAAATTACACTGGGACATTAATTGAAGAGCTTGGACTTGGAGATTTTGAAGAACACGACGATTCAAGATTCTGTGATTCGGGTTAATATTTTCTTTTTATAATTTGTTCTTAGCAATCACTATGATCGGCTAAGTTTTGTATTTTCCGTCTTTGACTGTGTTGAACCCTAGACTGATGTTTATGTAAATAATCCGGTAATTGTTTGATTTAATTATTTTCTGAGATTACTTATATTATTGGTTTACTCTATCTTTTATATGGTTGCTATTGTGGATTGATCACCCTGATAATAGGCATATAGATGTAGCTAGGTCATAAATACATAATCCGTAATTGTTATGCGTTTGTATCCAAAAGTAGCAAAAAATGGTTACTCGCTAGGATAACATAAGTCGCGGTCACTTGTACCGAGCTTGTGAGTTCAACACCGTACCTACTCCATTACCTTAGGTCTTTAAGCATTTGATTAATGGTGTTCTAGCGATCGTATCCTAAGACTACTTAATTGAATATGATTAATTACTAAGCAAACCTGTAGTTAATTATACTTAAGGGGTAACAAGAGTTGGTTAAGCGTACCTGTTAATTATTGGAGTAGGGGTTCCAGAAATAATTAGTCAAGCAATTGCATTAGTTACATGAATATTCAGACTAGGGGGATACTGGGTTAAAGGCGGGAATACATTTTATTCATATTTTTAATTCATCGTAATTTGCTAGTTTAAATATTTAGTGTTTAATTAATTTGCTTCAAACAAACCCCCCTTTTTATAGTTATACTATCATTATTATAATTACTTATATAAAATTTGGTTAGTACAATAATTCGATTAGTTCCTGTTCCCTGTGGGATCGGTCCTGACTTACTCTACCTACTAGCTAGGAAAGGAATAGTTAGGTAATAATAATAATCTAATATATCTGCACCCGACAGTGCGGGTCACGTCAACATGCATTATTGTTGATATTTGCATAAAGTATGTTTGATATTTACATAAAGTATGTTTGACAATTTCATAAAGTAAGTTTGAGTCACAATTTTAAAGTGAAATAGATTCAAGACACAAAATCCTAACATAGGTATGGTTGATTTACTCATAAAGTATGTTTGAAATTTGCATAAATTATGTTTGACAATTTCATAAAGTATGTTTGAGTCACAATTTTAAAGTGAAATAGATTCAAAACACAAATTCCTAATATAGGTATGGTTGATTTACTCATAAAATATGTTAGATATTTGCATAAAATATGTTTGACAATTTCATAAAGTATGTTTAAGTCACAATTGTGCGCGGCCGCGCCAACTCCTCAGCCAAATTCCTCTTTTCAGTCACAATTGATCGCGGCCGTGACCGAACTGAATCGGGCCCGAACCACGCGAACCGGTGTCAAACCGAACTGATGCACAATAAGGCTATTGTGCACATGGTGCACCCAAGTTTTTGCCATTTACTTTTTATGTACAATAAATAAAAATCAATCATCATTTCTTTTAATATTTTTCTGATACTACTATAGAATACTTTAATATAAAACATTAAATTTAAAAGGAGTTTTGTTTATTCATTATTAAGTTCATAATTGAATATCTATTGTGAGTTGGACCATTTCTATTCAATTTAAGTTATAAATAAAAATAAATTAAATATTATTTTATAAATAAACATATTTTAAATTGTGCCATAAGAAATTCTAGTTAAGACAAAACTCCCAAAATATATATATACAACCTAACAGTATTAAAGTTCGATTAATTTTCGTGGTTGTTTTCCTCAGTTTGCTTTTTTCTATTATTGCTTATTGGTTACTAGAATGGATGTTTTACAATGCCACTCATTTAAACAAAAAATAATTAAAAAAGAATGAAAAATTTCTTTGAATTTGACCCCAATTTGTTCGATGTAAATATTGGATATTTGTTTATGAAGGATGAGGATTGGGACCATAACTTATCTATAAGTGACCGCACAATTTGCTAGTCACGTGGGTTATGAATTCAATATCACGGGACTTGTGAAAAAGAAAAACAATGGGATTTATTCTCAGATCTAGACAAACAAATTTATTACAAGGGAAGAATTCTAGGTGCACCGATGCACCTAGAGAATTTACCTACTGTAATAGGTTAGTGACTTACAAGAGTTATTTAAGTTTCGGGGCTTTAATATTTATATTTTGGACTTTTAACATTTTCGATATTAGACTTTTAATATTTTTGATTTGAAATATATTTTGGATCATTTTTTAAAACAGTTGAATTTTTTGTAGTAAATGAATAATAGTTATTTTGTAAATGAGAACATACATGCATTTAAATGTTTATTTTCTTTTTTTTACTATTATATTTAACGATCTAGGACTTAATAAAATAAAATATGAGCAAAACATTCGTTCCTCCTTACCAATAAATAATTAATTAAAGTTATATAGTTCATCTCATGAAAAATATCTTGTCTATTGAAATTTTAATATCTGCAAATTCAAATTTATGCAAGATTTCTAATTATATGTGCTATAGTTTTTGTTCTAAAACTACGCTTTTATGTTTGTTCATTTTCAAGTTACATGTTATTTTATTTTAATTAAGTTATAAAAGAATACAATTTGTAGATATTATTGAACTTGATAATACTTCTAATGTAAAATGTTACTCCCTCCGTCTTAATGATAGTCCCGTTTTAAAAATATATATTATTTTAAAATAAAAATTTTATTTCAAACGTCGATGTCTCATTTTCTTAATCTAAGTAAAATAATTTTTTAAAAAATATTTAATGAATTAGAAACATATAATTGCATAAATTAAATAAAAAAAAATATAATAAGTCGTGTAAGTGAGAACTGATAGGTTTTAGAGAGCTGTACATGCACGAATAAATAATTTTAATTATATAATTCTATATTTATGATAATTATAGTTATAAAACTTATGAATTAACTGTTAATACATCGTTTAATTTTTACGAACTAACTCGGTAGCTCATGGGCCCACTAACAAACTTGTTCCCGAGCTAATAAACCGAATAGTATCAATTTTGAGTTTGATTTATTTATTTTAACGAGTCGTATGAAACGAGCTCGATTAAACTTTTGATGAATCGAGATCCGAATAATTCACGATCGACTTGGTTTGATTATATCCCAACACTACTAGAAATGAGTCTGTTTGCCACTACAAAATGTAGTTATAAAAAAGGGAAAGTAGTCACAAAAATATTTTTAGTAACTACAAATATAAAAGTAGTTACTATAGGGTAGTCACTTATAATAAGATGCAAAAAAAAATTTTGTAACTACTTTGTAGTTACTAATTCCTTTGTAACTATTTTTTGCAACTACTTTGTAGTTACTAATGTATTTGTAACTACAAGTAGTTGCAAAAGAGCTTGGCATATTGTTGCAAATTTGGTTAAAATTATATGAAATATTTTTTGTAACTACTAATAGTTATAAAAGGGGTTACTTTTAGCAACCACTCTTGTAGTTACAAAAGACTAGCGGCAAATACTCTTTTTTCTTGTAGTGCAATGACTATTTAATGAATCATTAAACATAAATTTATGATCCGCAATAAAAAATATCAGAAAAATAGTTACGAGGAAACTTATACCATCTTCTTATTATTATTATCATCATTACTTCTTTCTTTAATTAAAAGAATATTTTACTTAGAAAAGATAAAAGATAGAAAATAAAAAATAAAGATACTACATTAAAAACAAAAAAAGACAATAGTGTTGCAAAAGGAAAGAAAAAAAAGAAGAAAGGGGAAAAAAAAGAAAAGAAAAATGGTAAATGACGAACACAATCCAAAATCAAAATAAAATAAAATAAAAATGAAATGAGAAAATAATGAAAATCATAACTATTAAATTTCAATTTGGATTTATCATTTAAATGTTTAAATCATTATTTCATGTGGACAACCTACTATGCATGTAGCAGATTGTAAAATCTAAGGCTATAATTAAAAGATAAAAATTTAATGCTTAGAATTTATTGGGGTACCGATACACCCGATGCACCTTAGAAGCCTCAGGACCTCCACTTTATAATATTATCATAACCCTACAATGGCGTGTAGTAAGTAAGCGGGTCCACTGTAACCGATTCTAACGTATTACATCTCAGTCTCAAGACTGCAGTTTGGACAAATCACGTTCTAGAATTTCAACATTTTTCATTAAACGTCCCATTTTTCTTTTTCTTAATTAATTGTCCCCTATATGTTCCTAGATTGCTCGATTTTTTAGTCTTATATTTATTGAAAGTTGTAAAATTGATCGGTATTACCTACATGAATATCATGTGATCCTTAATTTAAATTTTTTTGGTGATTTTTAACGAGGTGTCACTTGAATTCTATGTGGATCTAATGTGATGCGTAGCTCACTACAAGTAAATATGATGGTCTTATGAGATAAAAAAATGGTCTCGAATAATGAGTATTTGTCACAACTTTATTATTATAGACTATGTTGTAACTAATTAGCCGTCTCTATATATTTTTTGAAATAGAAATTAAGGATAATTTGAGCTAATTTTGACAAAGATTACGAACATTTATGACAGAACTTGTAAGAACAAAACTGTTATAGAATTTCCCGTCATGCGATGCACAATTAGAAATATATTTATTTATATGAAAAATCAAAGTTAAATTATCGAATAAAATAATTAAATTACTAATTTTTGTTAAATAAAAGAATATTAAATTATCAAATAACTTTTATTTTCATTAATATATATATATATATATTTTTTTTTGCAACTCATATCTAATATAAATAGTTCAACTCATAATTAATATTCAGACCACAATAATCAACCAACAAACAATTGTTTATGTTATATTTAATTTTTATTAAAATATTCAATATCAGTATTATAATAATACTAAGAAAATAGGCTTGCATTTTATCTATTGCAAATATAACAAATAGATTAAAAAAAGTGATTAGTAGCTATATGATGTTGGAAAAATCTCCAAGATAGACGGAGATAAAGGTAGGGAGAGCAACAAAAACTAATGCAAATCTCTAAAAAAAATTCATTCATAGTGTGGGCACATGAATTCCTGCACTATATTTTTTTGTTCTTTATAAAAAAATTAAATAATATCAGTTAATCTAGAAACTAAAAATAGTTAGTTTTTCAACTATTTCCGAACAATAATAATACTGTAGGAAAGATACATATATGGATTTGTCCATAAAATAAAAATAAAGTTTTAAAAAATATAAAAAATTAACTAATATTTTAAAAAGTATACAGAATATTAAATATAAAAAACATAAACAAATTAATATAATTTATTTTAAGATATGTAATGTAGATATCAAATTATAGGTCATGAAAAGATTAAGGCGACGACTATTCTCAGCACACAAAATTTCTTAGCGCAGCCCACTAATTTAATCCTTTAAAATATTATTAATAAAAGACTAAAACACCTTTAATGAAAAAATAATATAAATAAATAATTCAAAAGAATATAATTTTTCTTTCTTTTGCGTCATCTTTAACCAGATTTTTTTTTCTAGAACTACATAAACCCTATTTTTCTTGAAATTTCATTAATGGAGGACATAAATAATCATTTAAATCTTAGAATAAAAATCATAATAAAATAATAAAAAACAAAGCGATCCCCCCAATAGCAATAGTCGGCCTGCCTATAGTCGCGCTCGAAGATTGACAAATACATCCATGACATGCAAAGAACAAAAAAATATTGCCCTTTGATAAAATCGCAGAACAGTAACATAGTTCCTGTTTATTAGTAGTATCTAATATAAAACCATAGTTCCATTGGAGCAATCTTCTGAGAAGACGCAAAAAAAAAAAAAAAAAAAAAAAATTGACTGACGCCTAATTATGTTGTATGGAAACTGAAACGCAAAAGAAATTCCTAGATTTAGAAAAAGGGGTAGAGTCGATCGAATAATCATTGAAAAATAAAATATCACAGAATTTATTACATTGAAGAAAGACAATAAAGAATAAGTTGCAGAAAATGACAGAAATTATACGCATTGTTTTTAATGTTTTTATCATTTTATTTGTAATATTTTAGTTTAAATTGTTTAAATTTATAAAGGTTAGTATTGATATTTAGTGGGCTGTATTAAGAAATTTGTACTAAATTTTAAATAAAAGTGGGCTGTGTTAAGAAATTATGTGGGCTGCGAATAGTCTCTGCCAAAGATTAATTTGTTATTTAAATAAAAAAAGGGAAAAAAGAATCAGATATTATCTGCTTTTAATTTATTTATTTTTATTTATAAAATGAATCAATTAAAAGTTGTCACCTACAATTTTTTTATATAGCAAATTGTCAATAAAATTTTAATTTGAACTAATTTTGTAAATATTATATATATATATATATAATTTTTTTTATCATATATATACAAATCTCTTATAAAATTAGTTTTGATTAAAGCTATTTTGTTTTTAAAAGGAAAATAAGCAGGAAAATATATTTGAACTTTTCTTTATAAACATTTCTATTTTACTATATAGTAAGACATTTTAGTGAGCGAATTATTTGGTAGGCACGTGGGTGAATGAATTAAATATGATTTTGATAGATGGGACATGTAAATAAAAAGAAAAAAATATGTGATGTAGATAAACAAATGCATTATACGGACGTGGAGTTTCTAGTAACGGTATAGTGGTATTAATTAATGAAGACTAACCGAGCAAAACGTTGTCCGTCTAAAACGCTGTGTAGTAGCCGAGGTGAGGCTGTTCCTAGATTGCTTGATTTTGATCCCAAATTCATCAAAAATTATAAAACTGACACATGAACATCACACGGTCCTTCCATTTAAGACTTTTTGGCCATTTTTGATGAGGTGTCACTTGACGCATTAGTGGATTTTATTTCACCAAAAAATTTAAAATAATTCACTAAAACTAAATATAATTCAAATAAATTCCAGAAAAAGTTAGAAAAACATAAAATTAAATAAATAATGCGAAAATGAGATAATATGAAAGACACGCAAAAAACAAAAGAGACAATAGGAAAAATTATATTAAAATACAACAAGAAAATAGAAAATATTTTATAAGAAAACAATGTAAAATACAAAAAAATATCCAATCACATAAAAATGTTACTAAAGTAATTAAAATAATTTATTGAAATACATATATATAATTCTAGAAAAAAAAAAAATTACATTTTATGAAATCTCGAAACGAAAAATAAGACAATATAAAAAGAAATTATATTAAAAATTTAACGTTAAAGAAAATTGAAAATAAAAAGAAAGAACGATGATTGCATCTTCTTCCTGATCCCCAGCTGCCCCCCCCCCCCTCTCCCCCTCCCCCAACATACAGATCAGAATCACCCAATTTTATTATTTTTATCTTAATAGGTATAGGTATGTCCATTCTAGTACTACTCTCGCTCAAGTACGCTCAACTTCATTTTTATTACTTTTAGCAATAACAAGATCATTCGTTAGCTTATTTTATACGTAGTCTAAGACTCTTATGGGCTCAACTTCATTTTTATTACTTTTAGCAATAACAAGATCATTCGTTAGCTTATTTTATACGTAGTCTAAGACTCTTATAGGTTCACTTCTTCATACCTTTGAATAGTATTCTTCGTCAATAGCTGAGCGCTGAATATTCAAAATTTGAAGTTTCTTCGATTTTCTTGTAATCGATGATGATTGGGATTCTTTCTTTAAGAATTTGAGTTCAGGGAATTTTGTAAATATTATTTTTCTTAGATTAATTTTTTTAGATTTTTGTCGGCCTTCTACAAATACAAATAAAAGAGTCCAGTCATAAAAAAGATGACAAGTTTATTAAACTTTTCACACTTTTATAATAGTAGTAGAAAGAAAATAAAAATAAATCAACAGAATAATATATTATTTTTTTATTAAAATGAATTCAAGTATTAAATATAATGAATATTTAGGTTAAATTCACTTTATTATGTGAATTAGATATCATATATGAATTGCAATAAAAAATTTCTTGAAGTAATTGATGAGTCCAAACTATAAAAGGACCCTTACGAAATAAATAAAACTTTCAAATTAAGATTACTAAATTAACCTCAGTATTTTCAATAATAGATATTTCTTATTTTTCTACAATTATAAAAGAATTTCCCTATAACAAAAATAATAAATTTAAGTATACTACTCAATAGGAAGGATAAAATAAAATATTATGAATATGTTGATTCAACTTATGTTATTATTAAATGTCATATGTCATGGAATAGAAAATTCTACGAATTAATAGATGAGATTTGAACTAACCCTAAAAAATAAATTCATTAAGAATAAAATAAGGAAATTAAAATTTGTAAAATAATATTCACACTTTTAAATAGTAGGACTATAGGAAAGTAGATAAGTTCATTGGTTATTTTGATAACTAGTATCATCCCATGCGATGTACGATTTGTACATTTAACTTAAATATATAATAAGAGTTGATATATTTATATTGTTATAATATAGTAAAATATTATAATCAACATATAATAAATGACAAAAATCATAAGTTTGTTATAAAAGAAAAGAATAGTAAAAAATATTAAAAAATTGTAAAATATTTATATTCATTTATCTAAGATATGAATATTCCATTCACCATTGCACATTGTTAATGCTTATATATATATATATACACACACACATATGCATATATATACATGCATACGATATGTTCATACAATACGAGTTATTCATCAATATATAAATTCTTAAAAAATTATCATTTTTTGTTGCTCTAAGGATATGGAAAAAATGACTAGTCATTTTAACAGTTAAAAAATTCAGGTGCATCTTGTCTTGTAAATGTTGCAGTATTTTCACATCTCAATTTTTAATTTTATATATGAATATAAGGGGAATTAAGTGAAGTTCGGTTGGTTGAGTCTCAAGAAGTCTAGTCAAATGATTTGAAATTAATTCCCACCACTCATCTCTTAAAATTGTACGGAAACTGGGAAACATAAAAAAATTCAAGGTACTTTGTACGTATAATAAAATTTATGATTCAAATTCATTTAAAGAGTTCGAGAATTTGCTCTAGTCGGTTCAAATGTGGTAGTACAGTTATGTATTATAATCATCTGATTTAATTGATTTGCTTTATTAGCTCATGTGATAAGTGACAGCAACAGGGCATGTTCCACTGAATACGACAATGATTTATAGATGGAAAGTTCTCCATTTTTCCCTCAAACTTTTGACCGAGCAATTATGAGCGGTTTGAATTCTCCCAAAATTTTGACAGGATATAGCGTTTTTATTCATTGGTAATATATGAATACAAATGAATTAAAAAAACTTCAATAACATGTATGATTTAAACTCTCCCAAAATAAATGTCAGCAACCTGTATGGTTAGAATTTAACAGAATATCGTTACACATCTTGTTTAATAATGATTGGAGATTTTTCCTTCAACATGGGAGTATATTTTGATACATTATGACGAGTCATTACAAATATAGTCAATGGACGGTTGGAGAGTAATTTTTGACAGATTACAAGTGAGTTAGTTTTGACAAAATGTCATTATAAATATAGCTAATATATGATTGAAGAATTTTCTCTCATTATAAAAGATATTATCATAAATTTGATATTTCCAGATTTAGTAATAGCCATTGGACGAGAAAATACATAAGTTGCTACTTATACATTTTCTTTATTATATGAAGTAAGACATGATTAAGTAATTATTGATAGAATATCATTACAAATATAACTAATATATGATTCGAGATTTTTTTTTTTAAATACGAGACACTACAACAAATAAGGGAATTAGGGACGATTTATTTTGAGACGATTTTGAAATCGTCTCAAATAGGTTGCTTTTTGGAACGTTTTGCATATATTGTCCCAATTAAATTATCGTGTGACATTTTCTAAAAAACGTCTCTAAATGGTATACTATATATGACGTTTTCTTAGAAATGTCTCATAATGAGACATTATTTTGTGACCTTTTTCTAAATACGTCTCAAAATGGTTTATATTAGTGACATTTTTCATAAACGTCTCAAAATGTTATATTATTTTGTGACATTTCTCAAGAACGTCTCAAAAGGATGTATAATAGTGACATTCTCTTAGAAACGTCTCAAAATGGGACATTATTTTGTGACCTTTTCTAAATACGTCTCAAAAATCGTGTATATTAGTGACATTTTTCTAAGAACGTCTCAAAATATTATATTTTTTTGTGACATTTCTCAAAAAGTCTCAAAAGGATATATATTAGTGATGTTTTTCTTATAAAAGTCTCAAAACGAGACATTATTTTGTGACCTTTTTCGAAAGACATCTCAAAATAGTGTATATTAGTGACACTTTTCTAAGAACGTCTCAAAATATTACATTATTTTGTGACATTTCTCAAGAACGTCTCAAAAGGATATATATTAGTGACGTCTTCTTATAAACGTCTCAAAATGAGACATTAGTTTGTTACATTTTTTCTAAATACGTCTCAAAATCATGTATATTAGTGACGTTTTTCTAAGGACGTCTCAAAACGTCACAATATCATTTTCTTTTAATTTTAAAATTAGTTTAATACATTATGTAACGTTTTTCCCTAAAACGTCACAATTTCATTTTCTTTTAATTTTAGAATTACTTATAACACATGTTGTGACATTTTTCCCTAAAACTTCACAATATCATTTTCTTTTAATTTTAAAATTACTTTATTACATTATGTGACGTTTTTTCCTAAAACGTCACAATATCATTTTCTTTTAATTTTAGAATTACTTATAACACATTTTGTGACATTTTTTCCTAAAACGTCATAATATCATTTTCTTTTAATTTTAAAATTACTTTATTACATTATGTGACGTTTTTCCATAAAACGTCACAATATCATGTTCTTTTAATTTTAGAATTACTTATAACACATTTTGTGACATTTTTCCCTAAAACGTTACAATATCATTTTCTTTTAATTTTACAATTACTTTATTACATTATGTGACGTTTTAGGGAAAAACGTTACAATATCATTTTCTTTTAATTTTAGGATTACTTATTACATTGTGTGACGTTTTTCCCTAAAACGTCACAATATCATTTTCTTTTAATTTTGAAATTACTTTATTACATTATGTGACGTTTTTCCCTAAAACGTCACAATATTATTTTCTTTTAATTTTAGAATTACTTTTAACACATTTTGTGACCTTTTTTCCCTAAAACGTCTCAATACCATTTTATTTTTAATTTTAAAATTACTTTATTACATTATGTGACGTTTTCCCATAAAACGTCACAATATCACGTTCTTTTAATTTTAGAATTACTTATAACACATTTTGTGACATTTTTCCCTAAAACGTCACAATATCATTTTCTTTTAATTTTAAAATTACTTTATTACATTATGTGACATTTTCGGGAAAAACGTCACAATATCATTTTCTTTTAATTTTAGAATTACTTTATTACATTGTGTGACGTCTTCCCCTAAAACGTCACAATATCATTTTATTTTAATTTTAGAATTACTTATAATACATTTTGTGATGTTTTTCTATAAAACGTCACAATATCATTTTATTTTAATTTTAGAATTTTATTTTCATTTAAAATTAGATAAACACATTTTTTATGTTTTTATATAATATAATAAATAAAAAATTGTATAACTTACAAACAAAATTTTTAATTTTAATTCTTTTTAACTACGTTTTTTTTTTAATTAATTATCTAAGTAACATTTTCTTTCTTTTAGTGAATTTATTTTTTAGAACTCAAAATATAACAATTTTCCCACTTTTAGTTAATTTCTCTCTTTATCACCCCAAATGAGAAACTTCCAGCTTACATTCCCAGCTCCGAGCTTCACTCCCAGCTCGTTCATCTTCTTCGCGCGAGCTCTCCCTACAGCTCGTCGACGATCGCGCCCGAGCTGCCGTTCTCTCTCCTCGTCGATCGCGAGCACTCATTCTCCCTTCTCCGCGATCACGCGAGCTCTCTCCAGCTCACTTCGCAGCAGGAGCTCTCTCTCTCTCTCTCTCTCTCTCTCGCCTCTCGTTTTGCTTGTTTTCAGTTTCTAATCTACAAATTTCTCGAATAGATTCAGTAGGATGATGTTTGATTTTGATTTAAGCATGTTCAGGAGTTGATTTAAGATAAAGTTGCTTACTGGTGGAAAGAGGCTGAAACTTACGATTTGGGATACAGGTAACTCAATTATAATTCAATTTGATGTTATCGCAAGTTGCATTTCACATTCGCCTGGAATTTCTTCGAATATGAAATTATAGTAATATGCCTTTGATGAATCTCTTGTATTTGAAGGAACTGTTGATAGTTTACGAAGCCTATCTAAGCTGAAATAATGCCAAACTGACGAGAAAGAAGGTAAAGTATGGTGTAAAGAAGCCTTTGAATCTCTTGTATTTGACATTTTTGATGAAATGCCTCGCTGAAATTGAAATAGGCTGTACCAGGGGTGGTTTTTAGCGGTTGCAAGATTAATGTTAGCACTTAGCAGGGTGAAGTGAAGAGGAAATATGAACTTATAAAATATTAGATTTGTTTCTAATTGAACTTAATAATTCGACATTGCTCTTTGTGATCAGTTTGTTATGTAATCTTACCGAAAAAAAGGTCTATTATATGAGAATTTGTTATGCTATTTGTATTTTAAGGTAAAATCCACTTAGAATATTACAGCTAGATCTGATATAATTAGTTGGAGTAGCAATAGTGGAGGATGGTGATTCTTGAAATTTAAAACCCCTGCCATTAAAGGATGGTGATTATAGGATATGCTTCTTGAATAGATGCAACTATATTCTAATAACAACTAAGAATCAATGTTTTTTGGGTTATCAGTGCTTTATAATATCAACTTCACATATTTCCTTTTTGTGTTATCATAACACACATTGGTATGTTGATTTAGAACAATCGGCTGAACCGTTCTCGCATTTGATAATCAGCCACTGTAACGCACCGTAAGTTGTTTCTGTGTTCCTGCTGTCCAGTAACTTGAGAATGTATTATGTGTTCCAATAGAGTTGAACTGATTATGACTGCATTCCATTGAGTATAACTCCTTTTTTATCTGAATAATCGAAGAGGATATTGAGGGCATACATACTTATGAGTTTGATACAAAATGACTCTTGGTGCTAACTAAAACATCATAAACCACAACATGTAATTGTTTAGCAGGTGTTCTATTAATGAGATAACTTGTTTAGCAACAGAGGCTGAGTACCATGTGTATAGTGAAAATTATTACATAAAATTACCTCCAAGCACCTAGCTACAAGCCTTCTATAATAGGTTGTTGTTATCTACATTTGCTGATGCCTTATCTACAGAATTTCCGAGTATTGCTTGTAAGCTGCTCAACTTGTTATCTCACCCTCTTTAGTTGTTTACCTCTGCAGGATCGACGTCTAAAAGATTGGCTGGAGTATTGCGATTTGGGGGCAGTAGTTCTGCATCTTTCGGAAGACACTGTTCCAGGCCTTGCAATTTGTAGCTCGAATCTGATTCCAGCCTTACTGCCTATCTGCTTCGCTCCCCGAATTTTAGCTGAGAAGTTCCGTTCTTGGCCGGACATATCCGTAAATCCTCAGGTATTAATTCAACACTCTATAGCATATTTCCGATTGGCTCAGTCTGTTTCGTACGAGCGATTTTGGGTACGAGTAAGTCATCGAGATTTGAAACGGAGGAAGTTCAATTATTACTATTATTCAGCAATAACAATTGAAGTTGGTTCATGACTCTTACAAAATTTACTAGACTTCAAATAGAAGGTATTTAATGAATCCCGAATAGAAATATTTGTATGTTGGAAGTAATAAATGGCTAACCTTTGAGATAAAGATTCAGATAACTAAAAAAGAAAATAAATGGAAAACAGGGGAAATAAATAATGGAAGGATCTGGAGTGAAGTACACAACATATATTTGTATCTTTAGACAAGTTAGAGATGGTTCTTGTGGAGTTACGTTTATAATGTTGTAATAGAGTGTGCAGTTGCTACCTTCTCTTTCTTCGTCTTTATATATACATAGGTGCTTTCAACTCTGATTCTTCTTAAGCTGCAAACTATATACACCCTTATTGTTGTTATTCAGAATTGTGGTCCAGATTATTGCCTTTCTTTGTGTTGATAGAAGCACTAGGCTAGTAGCATTAAAAGCAACTTAGATACAATATAAAACATGAAGATGGTGAAATTGGTTTGTTGATGAGTGAAGAAGATAGAAAATTCTTTAGTGTAGCTGTTGGAGCTTCAGGTTCAACTTAGAATATAAATCCACATAACTGTTCAGCTTCAGGTTCGAAGATATGTTCATATATGTGTCTCCTTTTTTACTAAGAGAAACCTCACTATCAAATACAAAAAAATAATAGATATGTCATTTTATTAATTTATTTTATTATTCAAATCATACTTTTTAAATCTCAGTCACCTTTATCCTCAAACTTTTTCATGGGGGACGGGGATCCCTTAATTTAGATAGTTTAACTTTTGCCAATTTCACTTTTATGTAATAAAAAAAATATAATTTTTTTCAGTATTCAATTGCTACACAAGCTTGACTTTTGCCAACAAAAAAAATATAACAATAATAAATAATTATAATTGCATGCACTGCCGGCTACCGATAAATATGTTTTTTAGATATTTTATTTTATGAGATGTTCCAAGTATATATCTATCATAGTTGTGATTTTATTTTTTACAGATTGTGATAGCTCTCAGATGTGATAATCTGTCCAATTATTCTCACGGTTGCCTCATTGTTTTACAGATTGTGAAGGAAGTGATCATTGCTGGTGTGGATGGGTATGATGCAGATATTAAGAATGTTATTAGAAATGCTGCTTGTGGTTTGCACTTAACGAGGGAGGTTGCAATGTCTATTGCTAGTAAAGCAGTAAATATTAATAAATCAAGATATATCATTTACCGAAAATTCTCCAAGTTGATACATTTGACAGTTTCTTCTTGTTTCGTCTATTGAGACCCGTTTATTGATCAAAATATTAATTCAGTTGAAATTGTATGCAAGTGCAGTGCCATTCTTGAAATATTTGTATGGAGTTTAATGTTTCTATTATATGGAGCTTTTATATGTTATTGAAGAGATCTTTTGAGACAGTTGAAAAAACGTCACCGAAAGAAATATGTTGAGGTAATTGAAAAAACGTCACTATAAAGTTTTTTTTTTGAGACAATTTTTGAAAAATGTGACTAAAGAATTTTTTTGAAACAATAAATAAAGTGTCACCAAAAGAATTTTTTTGAGACAATTAAAAAGAACGTCACTAAAAGAAATCTTTTGAGACATTAAAAAAAAGTCACTAAAAAGGACTTTTCTGAGACAATTTTTTAAAAATGTCACTAAAAGAATTTTTTGAGACAATTAAAAAAGCGTCACTATAAGAAATTTTTTGAGACATTAAAATAACGTCACTAAAAGAAAATTTTTGAGACAATTGAAAAACGTCACTAAAGGAAATCTTTTGAGACAATTAGAAAAACATCACTAAAAATAATTTTTTTGAGACGATTAAGAAACGTCACTAAAAAAATGTTTTAGAGACATTTTAAAAAATTCGTCTCTAAATACTATTAGCGACTAGGATATTGTGACGTTTGATGTGACGAAATAATTTCGTCCCACATAATTATTAGTGACATTTTTAGGACTTTTAGTGACGTTTTTCATTCGTCTCTAATTTCCTTATTTGTTGTAGTGAGAGTACTTTTTGGCATATTATGACCAAGTTAGTTTTGACAGACTATTATAAAAAATATAGCAAATATATGATTGAAGATTTGTCTCTCGTTATACAAGATATTAAAGTAAATTTGATATTTCTAGATTTAGTGATAGTGTTTAGGGCGAGAAAATATAGAAGTTGCTATTTATAAACATTTTTGTTATTATATTAATTAAGTAAGATTAGTGCAAAATTACAATACGGTTACCAATTTTGGCTAACACAATTGGCAAATCACATGCCATATTTTATAGGAACTATAAACAATATTCTCTGATGGAAAACGTGAAGTCAACAATTAGTAAGAGTAGTCAATTACGTACGTTTCTCGAGATCTACGAACATTGTTTAAGATAAAAGAGCCTCTAGATTGCGTCAAATTTGATCATAGTTTGGCATTATCTTGAATTTTATTTCTGGGGTCATTCTTCAATGTGTACCGGTTGTTATATTCTCAACACTATTTATGGGCAAAATTTGTATGTGATTGTAACACGATCGTTACACGATGTGACGGAAAAAAGTATCACTTTTTGTGGTAAAAATATTACATTTATCTGTAAAAGTATCACATTTTTTTTAAAAAAAAAATTACTTTTTGTAGCAAAAGTATCACATTTATCTGTAAAAGTATTAATGTAGTAAAAATATCATTTTTTCTTGTAAAAATATTAATGTTTTCTGTAAAAGTGTATTCCGTCACACGTGTGATCGTTCACACACAAGACTCACTCTTATTTATATACGACTAGTGTTAAGTGGATTAATTTGAGCCCAATTAATAGCAGTAATTACTCCCTATTTTCAATTGTTAAAAGACATTTCTATCCTTCACATGCTCTTGGCTCCAATATATTGAAGGGAAATAGTTCCCTCTACTAATGCAGTGTAAGTAAAGAGAAGAAGCGTGGTGCAACAAAAGAAAAAAGGAAAAATAAAATCACAACATTTTTGAAATATGTAATTTACTCTTAAGCTTTGAAAAGGAAAAAAATAATATATTCCCAATCCTTCAAATAGTTACAATTTAAATTTGAATTTTTCAAAATTTGCAGACACAAAAAATAAAAAATAAAAAAAAGGAAAAAAAAAAGGAAAAGAACATTGATAATATTTTGAAAGTACTTCAGTTCAAGGTGATCTATTCTGCAAAAGGATGGTGTACGTGAACTGTAGCATGCAAAAGGAAGTGAAAAGTATTGGACTGGAACCCTAGGCGTTAATGTAATAGCTAAGAAGCCATCTGAAAACCCTAGTCCTCGTCAAAGCCAGACCAGGACTTGTGTCGACTATCCGTTGGTGAGAAGTATTGGATTGGAACCCTAGGTGTTAATGTAATAGAAGCCGTCTGAAACATCCGCAGGTCACCAACACATAGTCGACACACGTCCTAGTCCTGCTTTGACTAGGACTAGGGTTTTCAGCTAGTGTTTTACTAGCTTTGCTATAAATAGTGATAGGCTGTTGCGGTAAAATGTATGAAAAACAATGAAACAATAATCAAGAAATTATCCATCAGATAAACATGGTGATTCAGTTCTTCTTTCCCGTTTCTTTACTTTATGTCACTATCTATTACTTATTATGGTATCAGAGCACAACTTGCGAGTTGTTTACCCTTTCACCATCACCTCCTCTTAACTCTTCATCATGTCCGAAAGCACAAATACCCCACAACCAGAAACAACACCACCACCACCTCATATTCAAATATCTAACCTCAGGCACATCTCATCATAACCAAATTTAGAGAGTCTAACTTTTTGGTATGAAAGCAACAAATCCTAGCCGCCGTGAGAGGATACTGCTTAGAATATTTCATGGGAGAAGTCAAATCACCATAATCAACAGAAGGACCAGCTGGGGCCGAATTCAGCACCACCTTCAAAGCGCCATGTAGGTCAGACGACCAACTACTGATAC
This sequence comes from Ajuga chamaepitys, assembly GCA_958295605.1. NCBI lineage: Eukaryota > Viridiplantae > Streptophyta > Magnoliopsida > Lamiales > Lamiaceae > Ajuga > Ajuga chamaepitys. Next base: position 57,066,072 of record OY282502.1, read on the forward strand.
ACGTCGTATATGCATGCATTTAGGTCAATTTTAGGTGTGTATTTATAGCATTTGCATGCATATATGGTCGAGAATTGCTTATATTGGTTACATTGGACCATTTGACGTGTTTTGTGGAGTTTTGTTGATTTTAGGCCAAAATATTGAGTATATGGCGGACTAGAGATGAAACGGACCAAGAATAGGCGAAATGGACCGCGATGGGCCCAAAGACAGAAAATCATATTTCTGGGCAAGAAGTAATACGGCCGCGTCACTAGCGATTCAAGGCCGCGTCAAATTCAGCCCACATGGGTGAGTTCAGTGTGGCTCAATGCGGCCGCATCATTAATGTTCAAGGCCGCGTAAAAAAGGGGTAAAAAAAGGTGACTTCAGTGAGGCTCAACGCAGCCGCGTCACTAGCGTTCAAGGCCACGTCAAAATCATTCCATAACTCCAAATCGGGTTTAAGTTGGGCTTTTTGTCCTATTCTTTCAAGGTTTCAACCCATAACTATAAATAGGTCCCCAAACTCGCGAGTTAGAGGGAGACACTCCATATTCTCACATCCGCTTAGAAGAAGAAGTAGAAGGCTTGGAGGACGAAGAAGACGAAGATTGACAAGACCAATTCGTTCGGGTTTAGTTGTTTGTTTTCTAGTTTTTGTTCTTTACAATGTTCTCCATGAATGATTGTATCGAATTTCTGCTAGGCATGAGTAGCTAAGCTATTCGTGTCCTAGGGTTTAGAAAGTAGGGATCTTTACAATAATGTTTTGAATTGTGTTTTAATTTATAGACTCCGTTTTTATGTGTTTATCTCTGTGTTTGTTTTTCTAACTAGATTTATCTTGATCACCTAGATTTAGTTATCTTGTTTAACAATTCCGTTTCGAGAGGAGGGAATTGTTATTAGACGTACGACATAGAGCGCAATTGTCTATGATTGTGTAGGCAGTGGCTTAGGAACTTTTGGGAGTTATTAGGATTAATTAACTCGAGAGGATAATTATCTTAATTAATCTACGATCTAGTTGCTTCGAGAGAAGGGTTAGGTTATTAGAGTGCCGCCTAATAAACACTAGAATCCGGTTTAAAGGTCTATAAGTTGAACATATTCATCATTGAAGTAAATTCCTGAAATCGAATCCCTAGGATACTTTTCTTGTTAATTGGAATTCCTTTTTGTCTGACAAGTGGTTAAGTAGTAAGTTGTTAAGTTTCTTAGTTTTAGTTAAAAACCACCCTTGCAAACTTAGCATCTAGTTAAGATAATCCTAGATAATCGGGGTATCGAACTACCTAACCTATTCCTTGTGGGATCAACCTTGACTTACACTATATACACCTACACTCGTACACTTGCGGTAATTAGGGGTTAGAAAATAGGCCTGTCAACTACTCGTCTCATGGCTACTTTCTTCTCTTTTCGATAAACTCCTTGTAATGAAAATCGACTTGGAAACATCGAAGGACATATCGGATGCCTTGAACTCAAGTGTCACCAATCAATCTATTGCAAAGATAATGCAATGCAAAATGCAGTTGCAAAATATCAAGAAGAACAACATGGGGATGAGAGAGTATTTGAACAAAATCAAGGCGTGTTGTGACGCCTTAATCGCTGCGGGACAAATAATCTCGGACACTAATCACATCTTATACATCTTGAGTGAGCTGGGGGCAGAATACAACCCGATTATGGTATCTTTCTTGGCTAAAATAGGTGGATGCACCTTAAGAGAAGTATATTTGTTGTTGCTCAGTTTCGAAAGTCGGATCGAAAGTCTTGAAGAGCTATAGGTTAACACAGACGGGTTGCAGCCTACGACAAACATAGCTACTCAAGGAAGAAGAGGAGGAAAATCCCAAACATGGAGGGAAAGAGGATCACCGGATAGGGAGGATGATCAAATGGTGGAAGGAACGTTGAAAGAGGTGGAGCTTATAGAGGACGAGAAGGATGATACACCAATAACAAAAAATGTTGTACCTACTGCAATCGAGACAACCAAAACGCTGCTAAATGTTTCTATAGAGAGAATCCCGATCATCCATGTCACAATATGCAGAATCAACAACAAGGAAGAGGATATGGGGGCGAAACAACTTCGGGAAGAAACCCTTCGGCCAACATGGCTTCTATGACAAGCAGTGAGTATTTCAACGAGAACAATTGGTATCCAGATTTTGGAGCAACGACCACCTCCCATACGATCTCATTTGAGTGTGGGATTCGAATAAAAAGGATGGGATAAGGTTCAAGTTGGTAATGGTGACCAGGTTTGTCTATTTCCCATCTTGGTAATTCTATAGTTGAATCATCATCTTATAAGCCTTCTAATCCCTGCCTCTTAAAAAATCTACTCCATGTACCACAAATAACAAAAGATCTTACTAGTGTGTCCCAATTTGATAAATATAATTGTGTGTTTTTTGAGTTTCATCCTTCTTACTGTTTGATGAAGGATCAGTCCACACGGGAGGTATTGTTCAAGCGGAATACTAAGAATGAGCTTTACTATTTTGCCTTAGCCAAAAAGAATACCACCACTTTACCAACATCTCGACCAGCCTTAGAAAACCGTAACAAGCCTCTTGTTGTTTGTGCTGCGGAGTTAAAAAATAATTCTACCTTGAGCCTTTGGCATTCTAGATTAGGACATCCCTCTTTCGATGTTGTAAGGAAAGTACTTCAACTCTGTAATGTCTCATTGCAATCTAATGAAATAGATTTCTTTTGTTCCACTTGTCCATTGTCCAAGATGCATAAGCTTCCCTTTCCATACTCACAATCCGATAACTATGACGCGTTGGAATTAATCCATACCGATCAATTGGGACCTTCACCCATTAAATTTTTTCATGGTTTTAATTACTATGTTAGCTTCATAGATTACAAAAACCAGATTCTCTTTGTTATACTTACTAAAAGCGAAAACTGATACTGGCACAACCTTCTCTCCTTTTAAAAACATCGTTGAGACACAATTCAACAAAAAATATTAAGATGGTCGAAATTGATGGGGGCACAAATATAAACTCTACTTAATCTTTTTAACCAATCTAACATAATCCGTAGAATTTTTTGCCCATACACACCTGAACAAAATGGTCTAGCCGAGAGAAAGCATAGACATATAGTAGAAGTTGCATTATCCCTTTTAGCCCATTCACACGTAACTATTATACACTGGGACGATGCATTCCTTATGGATGTCCATTTAATAAATCGGTTAGCCTCAAAATCCTTCCAGTATAAAATTTCTTTTAAAGCCTTCACAAGCTCAAAACCTTCCTATTAGGATCTTAGGATATTCGGCTGTCAAACTTTTCCACTTCTACGACCTTACAATAAGCACAAATTGGAATATCAAAGTGAAGAGGGCATGTTCCTTGGATATTCATTTCAACACAAAGGATAAAAAGTTTACCTACCTAAGAGAAGAAAATACCTCATATCACGACATGTTAATTTAACGAATCAGTCTTTCCTTTTGAAAACCGAAAAACCTGCCCAAACTCAACTGCTATTCCTACACAACCAATAACCTCAAATCAACCTAATCTTCGGACCTTTCCAAGTGCTACCTCCACTTAAAACCCTATTCCAAGTGACTCCTCATCGACATCTTCCTCTACCTCGCCTCTAAATTCCCCACATATCTCATATCCTAATCAGCCCTCTATCAATGATAATGCTATAGAATTATGAGATGAGAATATTTTAGACACTAATGCCATTAATGATGTTGCACCTTATCCCATTTTAAGCATTGCAGGAAATGAGACTCGTCCGAGGGGGCACCACATGGTGACAAGATCCAAAGTCGGGATTTATAAGCCCAAGACTTATTGGACCGAGCTTCGAATGATGGAGGAACTGAGAACACACTTGAAAGCATTAAGAGATCCTAATTGGAAAGGTGCTATGAAACTAGAGTATGATGCCATATTGAAAAACAAGACTTGGTTTCCCACTTCATTGCCCCCTGAAGAGAGGCAATTGGCTGCAAATGGGTATATAAATTGAAGAAGCATGCTGATGGAACCATAACGCGATATAAGGCTAGGATGGTAGCCAAGTGGCGAGTTTCGATTACTTCAATACTCGTAGTTCGGTTGTCAAACCAGCGACCATCCGGTGTGTCTTATCTATTTTCATCTCTCGACAATGGAACATCAAGAAATTAGACGTTGACAACAAATTCCTTAATGGTGACATCGATGTAGAAATCTATATGCAACAACCTCCAGGGTTAAAAAAAGGAGAAAATCTGGTTTGCAATCTTGAGAGATCAATTTATGGGTTAAAAGCAAGCTTCAAGATCTTGGAGCTTGAACTTTAGTCGCACTCTTGTGAACATGGTCTTCACTCAATCTAGGGCTGATTCATCGATATTCTACAAGCACTAGGATGGAGTTACTACATTTGTGTTGGCTTATGTGGATGACATTATCATTACCAGGAGCAACAATGAAGAAGTTCGATTATTCTTCGATTGATTAAGATAGGTTATCTCACTAAAGAACTTAGGAAAGTTAAGCTACTTCCTTGGAATGGAAGTAAACTATACCACAGAAGGTCTATACCTCTCACAAAAGAAGTATGTTCAATAGATCCATGAAAGAGCCAAAATGCTTAATGCCAAGAGCCTTGCGACTCCAATGGTATCAAGCCCGAGACAGTCGAAGTTTCAAGGTAATCCAATGGCTGAAGGAAAGGAGTACCGATCACTTGTGGGGCCATACAATATGCCACGCTAACGAGACCGGATATAGCACTAAGCGTGAACAAAGTCAGTCAATATATGCAAACACCACTTGACGCTCACTGGAAAGCAGTGAAAAGAATTCTTAGGTACTTTGGATTACGGATTACATGTTAGAGGATCCGAGAAGTTGAGATTGACTGCATATTGTGACGCAGAATGGCCACCAACTTGGATGACCAAAAATCAGTCTTTGGGTATTGTGTTTATTTGGGAAAGACCTTAATCTCTTAGAGCTGGAAGAAACAATCAAGCGTATCAAGATCTTCGACTAAAGCCGAATATAGAAGTTTGGCCAACGTTGTATGTGAAGTTGTTTGGGCCAGAATTGTAAGACCCGCGCCTCTCACAACTCATTGGCCAATATAATTCTTGCATTTCATGCATTTTATATTTTTATGTGCTACTTGTGTTATAGTTGTTGTTGCAATTTGTTTTAGATATTCTTTTATTTTATGTTCTGTGCAACTAATTTGGAGGTGTTCATTTTAGTGATTGAGAATCTTTCGGTCTAAAATATTGGGAGAAGTTAAATAATATAAGACTGCGTGTGATAAGTTTAAAATATGAAATCCACCACGTATACGTGGAGTCTTAGATGTGTAAAGGGTGTCATTGTTGGAATAACAACAACAACAACAACAACAACAACAACAACAACAACAATAATAATAATAATAATAATAATAATAATAATAATAATAATAATAATAATAATAATAATAATAATAATAATAATAATAATAACAATAATAATAATAATAATAATAATAATAATAATTGGATAATGACCGCCGAAATAGAGGCGGTGGCCGTCATTCCAAAATTAAGAAGACTTTAAATGTGTACACTTCATTTATATAAAAGAAATATTATAGATAGTGGCACAAAAATGTAAGTAGACGGTGGGATAGAAAGTTTCAAAAGTTACTCCGGAGTAGAGGTAAGTAGAAATCCATCTGCAACTACAATGCTTGAACATAGTATTTGTACTTATTATTTGCGATCATTGATTTTGATACACACAACTGCTTATCTCTGTATAACGTGTTTTGTTTCGCTGATGAAATGAACATACTTCTGCCTATGAGCATATCAATCATGAGCATTATCATCTGCAATCATTTGCACATCTACATAGCATAATTTTGGGAATTGAAAATGTTTTGGGGTTGGTCACCACTGGTACATGGAGTGTTACTTTCCATCTTATATATACATGGTGTCTCTCGGGATGCTTCCGGTGACAGGCGTGCACGCGGAAGAGGTTCCCACTTTAGCACCTTCATGATGATGGGTATGGGAAGAGGTAGACTTTCCGGTGAACTGTGGGGGTAGGCAGGAGGCGGACCCCTGGTAGTCTTGGGAGGGTAGCCGCTTGGTCGTACCAACTATCACTGATATCTCGGGTGGACTATAAGGGGGGAGGAGGGACCCTTGGGAGTCACGAGTATGGCCAATGAGTGATATTCTGGTGAGGTGCCAGTGAAGGGAGCCTATTCTTACCAAAAAGGTTTCTTCTGAAAAGAGAGTTGAAAGAAATGGTTTTATAACTTGCATTCATCATTAGTGCATTTCTCATGCATGATTTCTGCTGACTGAGCTTTAGCTCACGTAGTTCTTGCATTGTAGGTGAGCGCATGAGCTTGATGACTGATCTGGCATGCGGTTAAAGCTTCTGCAAGTTTTGGGGCCACGTGTATATGAATGACGACCTGTGGGGCTAAACCGTGGACTCACAGGATTTTTTCTAGTGTTATAACAATCATTTTGGACATGTTCAAGTTAATGAACTTTAATATGTATATTTTGGTAAATATGTTGTTGAATGAAGAGTGATACTGCTGTACTTGACATGGATCTATGTGAATACATGTTGGTGAGATGTTAATATCTAGTAAGTATTTTAGATTGTTAATTTTGAAAAAAATAATAATATAGGTTTTGTAAGGTTAAATTTAGTGTAAAACTAGTTTGTAAGGGAGGGTGTGACAAGAATTCTTCTAAATGAGCTGCGTGTTGAGCAAAATGTTGCAACACCGATATGGGTTTATAACTCAAGGGCCGTTTCCCTTTCGTCAAATCCGGTGTTCCATTCAAGAACAAAGCTTCTTGAATTGTACTTGCATTTTGTGCTAGATAAAGTTGTAGAAAAGAAAATAAGCATACATCATATACCATCTCATGATCAGATTGCAGATGGACTTATGAAGCCGTTGAGTGGTTAATTCTTTAGCCGGATAAAAAACATGATGACCGCCATCCCCAAGTCCGTCTTTGAATTGAGGGGGCATATTAAGGATGGTGTACGTGAAGATGTACGTGAATTGTCGCAAAAGGAAGTGATAAGTATTGGATTGAAACCCTAGGCTTTAATGCAATAGCTAAGAAGCCGTCTGAAACAGTGGCAGGTCACAAACGGATAATCGACACGTGTCCTGGTCCTGCTTTGACTAGGACTAGGGTTTTACTAGCTTTGCTATAAATAGTGATAGGCTGCTGCTGTATAATGTAAGAAAAACAATGAAACAATAATCAAGAAATTATCCATCTAATAAAGATGGTGATTCCGTTCTTCTTTCTCGTTTCTTTACTTTATGTTACTATCTATTACCTTATTAGACAAAAATTGCAAGGTGGTGACTTTTAGATTTTATAATAATGAAAATTTTAGTTCTAGATATTCAAAATAATTCTCAAAATTAAAGAATTATTAAAATTTTAAAATTAATTTGAGATTTTTTTTTGATTTTTTTTTCTCCTAATCTAAGAATAAAAGGAAAACCCTCTCCTCCCCTCCCCCAAGGTGACTCGAACCCAGGACGAAATGTTTACATGGTGGATGCTCTGCCACTTGCTATCCAACTTCGTCTTAATTTGAGATTTTATAAATTAACTTTGGATAATTCAGTACAAAAGATATATAAATATATAACTTAAATATAATACTAATCAGGTGATAGGGAATGCCAATTAATTTAAAAGGTCAAGTCTCGTTGTATCATACTGGGTCAAAATGAACACAAATTTTTGGCCCGATGTCTGGCCTAGTTTCTCTCAAACTAGTCAGCCTTCCGATAAATCTCACTCTCTCGTGTTTGATTTAGTTGAATATCACACCCCCGTGTTTCTTTCCCGTAATTTGAGTGAATGTGCACAACAATTACTCGACGCACACACTCGTAAGTAAATAACAACGCACACCAAAATTTACGGGCATTCTTGCCCAACTCGTGCACTATTACCACTATAACGTACAACTTACCAAATTGCACAACTTAAGACGTATAAAAATATGCATAAATAGCTGCAACAAGTCCAGTGGACATCCCCCACCGATAGGCTCAACATAAATTAAATTCGACAGGTAAAAAATGTGCCACTTAGCACCCGCAACTTGCATCTCGCATGGGGTAGGTTTTGGAACTGCCCCCAGCCCTTATCCGGAGTTTAAACTTATCCGGCCTTCCCAATAACCTTCATCCATGCCCAACGTGTTCTCGACATCCGTCTCACCCGTGCGCGAACACCAATCTCCCGACGCTCGCACGCGTCAAATCCTGATGCCCACGATTTTCCTGCACAAAAAATTCACCTGGCACGCGCATCGTCACCCAACAGTTGGCAACAACTTTACCTGACGCTCGGCAAAAACCTTGCCCGATGCTGGGTAGCAGCCTTACCCATCACCCCATGCTGAGTAGCTTCTTCACTTGATGCTCGACAACATCTTCATTCGACACTCGAAAGCATCGGCAAGCACGTGTAAGGAAATTAACCCGCGCATGCGAGTCCCAGCCCTTGCACACTTGCCTACTTGTTATCTGTCAATGCCCACACTTGTGTACCCGATGCTTGATTACACTTCCCTACATCCGACAATTGAGGAAATGGGCCCTTGTACCAAAGCCCGCATACCTAAACCCAACATCCGACACCCTTGGGACACTGGCCTAGGTCATACACTACCTACGGCCGACCTACAGGACCCCTTGGCGGAAAGGGCCTACGAGTAGCCTTACCCTATTGTAATAGGATTAAAAAGTTTTCCCTACTAACAACATTAAACATTAAAAAGTTTAGGAGACCTAGTTTTTGGAAAACGCCATTTTACCCCAAAACCATCCAAAAAACCTCATACCCCAAAAAATCTAGTTTTTCACCCAACACTTAGACATTTACGCCTAAATATCTAAGTGAACCTCAAGTTGCCCAAAAAAACCCATTTTCGTGTCATATGCTAAATGACTCGTGCTACAACACCAACATATTCGCCCAAAAGCACAAGTGTCGCCCATTCTCCGACACTTGCTAAGCACCCGGTGCACGCACGCACAGAACCTGTACACTATTACCACAATAACGTACAAGGAAACTCGCCAAGGTTGCGCATAAAACTTGTCATTATCCTTTTACCGAGTTGCAAAACTCAAGACGCATACAGATATGCATATCCGGTGGACATCCCCCCACTGATAGGCTAAGCATAGATTAAATTTGACGGGTAAAAATCGTGCCACTTCGCACTCGCCTAGTTGCATCTCGCATGGAGTAGTTTTTGGAACTGCATCTAGCCTTTATCTGGAGTTTAAACTTATCCAGCCTTCTCGGTAACCGTCACCCGTACCCTTCGCATTTTCATCATCCGTCTCGCCCCTACACATGTGCCAATCTCCCGACACTAGCTCTTTCCCCAGCGCGCCAATTCCCGATGCTTGCAATTTTTACGCTTGCGCAAAATTCACCTGACACTCGCAACAACTTTACCCGACGATTAGTAACAACCTTGCCCAACGCTCGATAACAACTTTACCCGACGATCGAACATGATTTTACCCGATGCTCGAAAGCATCATCATCCGATGCTCCGCAACATCTTCACTCGACACTCAAAAGAGTCGGTAAGCACCTGTAAGGAAATTAACCATGCATGCAAGTCCCAACCCTTGGGCACTTCCCTATTTGTCATCCGTCAATGCCATACTTGTGTACCTGACGCCTGATCTGAGCACACTTCTCGATATCCGACAACCGACGAAATGGGCCCCTGTACCAACGTCCGCATGCCTAAAACCCCTAGGCGGAAAGGGCCTTCGAGTACCCTTACCCTCTTATAATAGGGTTACAAAAGTTTTCCCTACTGACAACACTAGACATTGAAAAGTTGAGGAGACCTAATTTTTTTTGGAAATCGCCATTCTACTACAAACTGACCAGAAAACCTCGTACCCCCAAAAAATCTAGTTTTCACCCAACACTTAGACATTTATGGCTAAACATCTAAGTGAACTCCAAGTTGCCCAAAACAAACTCATTTATGCGCCATATGCCTAAATGACTCATGCTATGACACCAACACATTCGCCTAAAACCTCAAGTGCCGTCCATTCTCGACACCAACAGTTTCCCCTAAATAATTAGTGAGGTTGATTCAGAAAATCTCCCTTTTCTATTAAAGCAAGAGGATAACATGTGTCATCTATATAAGACTTCTACGAGGGGAAACATGTGTCCGTCATCTAAAACTATGTCACACCCTGATTTTTGTAGAATTAAATAAAAGAAATGTTTGAAGGGGATTTGAGCTACATCACATATTTTTAACTTAAGAAAAACTTTACTGATCAATTGAAATATAATTTTTGAAAGTGAAGTAATATAATTTTTGAAAAATACCCAATTTGAAACATGGATGAAATAAATAAATGAAAATCCTTTGGAATATAATATTTTGGCAGAAGCGTAATTTGCATAAGTTGACTCAAATTTTTTTATACTAGAACATCAATAAAAACCTTTCTTCAAAGACTCAAAGTCAAACATCAATAGAATTTAATTATGATTCGAATATATATGAAAGTTCTTACAACCTTTGACTAATAGCATCCACCGTCTTCTCGTACCACAACCAAGCTCCCATGACTTATTGAAACTGAAATGTAGAATGAGGTGAGCAAGCCACTTGCTTAGTGGAGACATATTTGTTGACCTTAATTGCAGACAATGTAATAATTAACGAATGCATACAATACACTGTAAAAGTAGATGTTAGCATAGCATAACACATAGCATATCATGGCATAACAAATAACATATTACCCTATTGAGCATAGTATAACACATTAAAAGTATAGCAAAGCATAGCATATAATGTAACGTATTTGCTTATTGAGCATAGCATAACGCATCACAAAGCATATTATAAAATGTAACCTATTGTCTGTTGAGCATAGGATAGCACAACACAAAGCATAACATAGCATATCATATAACATATTGCCTATAGCCTATGGAATATTGCGCTTAGATATTAACATCACAATCATATAGACAAACATAGCCCATAGAATAGAAATAGTCCTCACCTTAAAAAAATAGAAGAAACTTGGCATGTAGATGCAACATTTCCTATTGTCCATAGCCGTTTAGACCCGTTCTCCTTTCCACTTAGGTATGCATGACCCTATCTTGTTCTTAAATATATATGGGATTTGGAAAATGAAAATTTAGGGCTTGGGAGAGACTTCAGAAATTTTTGAAAATAATTAAAAAGAAACAAAGAACTTCTACGTATTGATTCACTACGTAGTAATGAATAAATACTTTTAATTTTAAAGCTGTAAGGAATAAAAGTTTAAGATATTTACTGTACCAAATAGATTATCATACTAAAATTTTAGAATTTTTCAAGAAGTATAACTATTGATTTTGAATTTTTAAAACTGAATATCTTGAAATTGAGAATTTCGTACATCAGTAGGAAAACCTTAATAACTCGAAAACTATTGGATGGGTCTTTTTGAAATTTTATAATAACATATAAGACATGTATTTGAAATACACATAAAAGAATCAAAATTTCTGAACAACTTCAAATATATATTTCGAATTTTATAAATCACAATAGAGAAATTTTATGATTCTGTGCTGAAGTAGTATAAAAATCATATAAATGTTCGATGGAGTTGCAATTTTTTAACAAAATATCATAGGCGTAAAACCATACAACATAGTATTTTTTTTTTTTTTAATTTTTCGAATTTTCTGTAAAAGGGGAACGACATTTTTAAAAGAATATCTGTCTTCTGGGAGGAGAAGATTAAAAGATAAACTGACACAATAAAATTCCTAAAATAATATGGATGAAAATACTAAGAAAGGTCAGATGATTTGGGTTATGATTTTGATTTATGATGTAATCCCATATATATAGGTTATATTGCTAGGGTTTTAGGACTCCTAATTGGACTTGGAAAATGTTTCTTGTTCCCTATGTAAAAATATGGGGTTGGGCTTTGATCCTAAATTCTAGAACATGCTCTAATTATAAGCCATGAAAAACAAATATAATTAGACCTTAAAATAATATGGAGCTCAATTTAATAATAAAATATTTTACGGGTGCTACAATAAGCCCTCTATCAGATAAACACGTGTCAGGTAAACATGTTGTAAGAGTTCATTTCTGATTTGTTTCAACAAAAAAAAAAAAAAAAAAAAAAAAAAGAAAAAAGAAAAGAAAAACAATGGACGTGATTTGTAGGAGTTTTATTCCACAATTTACTACCAACCAAAAAAATTCTCTCTTTCCTTTTCTTTTTAACTTAAAATTTTAATCGTTTATAACTTTTTAATATCAACTTCATTCTTTGATAAAAGTATATCAAATTAATCTTATTTCACGATCTTCAATTAGACATTCATATTGCATATAAATTTATTGGATTTGCATTGGCCGATTATACAAAAAACATTATATCAGAATAAATATGGGTATTTATTTACAATGAAATTAATTGATGCATAATAGATATAATTTAATTCGCTTTTTATAAGATTAGGATTAAGACTCATATTGCTTACATAAAAAGTAAATGCTAATATTTACTTAATTTTAATACATAAATATAGTAATACACACACACACACACACACACATATATATATGTATGTATCAACTTATGTACGTTTTATAATATTCTGTAGCAACTTTAGAACTTAATCACATTATTAATGTAATAAATTATTTTGTCCTGTGCACCGCATGTGCTAACATCTACTCCCTATGTCTCATCCGATCTTGCACACTTTCCTTAAATGGCCATTCCACCTTATCTTGCACAGCCTAAAAAAGGAAAGTTATAACATAATTTCCAGCCTCAATCCACATTTGAAAAGTCAACAAACAACAAAAAAATAACTTTTCTTAATATCCATACCGACACCCCCTATGCAAGATAAGCCGGGACGGAGGGAGTAGTATATAAAAATATGTAAGATATAACTATAAGAGAAACATACAAATTTAGTGAATGTTCTTCAGTTGTGATCCATACTTGGTGACATATTTTAAGAGAAATAGACATAGATGCTGTTAGGAAACTTATGTTTAATTTTGATGATGACAAAACCTCAATGTAAAGTAAGAACGAGTGCCCGCGCGATTATGTAATCTTTGCAATAGATAAGGGCTAGTACTACTTAGGCAAAGTCACAACATACATACATCAAAGACATAAAGGTTGCAAGCAACAAGGAAGTCCACGTAAACAACAAGGAACTAGAGGCTGCAGTGAGTATCACTACAAGAAATAAGATAAAACATGACGACAAAAATCGTCATATAAAAGTCAATTTTCGTCACTAAATCCTTTGGTGACGAATTCTCATCGTCACAACGATTGTCGTCGTATGTGCGTGGTAAAAGGTATATGCGACAATCTTTAAGTTCGTCACTAAATTTGTCACTTTTGATGACGATAATGGGCACCATCACCATATATTTCCCTCTTTTGTGACGTTTACTTCGTCACTTTTATGGTTAATCTTTTGTCACTTAATCTTGTATTTCGTCATTTAAGGTTAACACTTTAAATGACAAATGTATATTTTGTCACTAAAAAAAATATTTTAATGATGAACACCATTATATTACAATACTTATAATTTTTAGTAACAATTTTTATCGTCACAATTACATTAATATTTCGTCATTTTTCTATTAATTCGTCAGCAAAGGCCCTATTTATAGTTACAAACTACCAATTGTCATGATATATATATGTATAATGACGACCTAATGTGTCAGAAAAGAGTAAACTTTGGTGACTAAAGGCTCATCGTCACTAAATAGGCACAAATAGTGACAATATGTGTTGTCATAATAAAGAATGAAATTATGACGAAGAACTCAGCTGTTACTAAAGACTTAGGTGTGGTGATGACATATTTTGTCATTTAAACAAAACATGTCATGACGAATTTCTATCTTCACAAAAGATTTTGCATAAAAGTGACGAATATATTGTCAAATAAAAATTATATACGATGTTAAATAAATTCATATGTGATGAAAAAAATCGTCATAAAATACTATTTTTGCTGACAAAATATATCATCATTAAAAGAATATTTAGGGTGACGCCAAAATATGTGGTTAATAATTATTTTAGATGACAAAATAGTTTGCTATCATTAATTATCAAATTATGGTGACGCTAATAGTTTGAGCTTAGATGACAATACAATTGTTATATCAATGTCATATTTTATCGTTCTTATTACATAAAAAAATAGTGACGAAATAAAATGTCATATTTAACACTCCATCACATTCACATTGATAGATATTTTATCCTGCTTCCATATATTAAATATTTCAATCATACAATTTTTCTCTACAGTACTTGTCATATGCACAAAAGTTCAAGAAAGAAGCATGTTAAGAAAACCATGTTATTGTGAAGGATAATGAAATGTCAAATATTCATATTCAACATAAAAGATAAAGTGGTGATACTAGGATAACATAACAAAAGTCAAACAGTAGATATCCTCATTGATAAAGACAGATAGAAGTACCTATATAAACAAATATAAAGACTAAATCCTAGATTTTATTTTCAATTTGATTTCTTCAGTAATTGATACTTAAAATCTGCAGCTATATTACTAGACTATAAATGTAAAATTTTCAGTAATTGATACTTAAAGGAAGAATGAGCAACTTACCATATTAGAACTAGTTTCACCAATGTCCTGCCACCAAGGATGTTAATTATCGTCATCACTCTCATCATCGGAATCACTATCTTTTAGAGAACCTTCTTCACTGCTATAATAATCAAGTAACGTGTCATCTGTATCATCTTCCTCATCAAGGTCATCTGAGTTCACATGTTCAACAACTTCAGGTATTCTCGAAATTATTGACTCGTTCATGTCTACGGGATTTGTGAACTCTCTATTTAGTGATTGTATTTCAGCAGGATCAATTTCAAATGCATCATTAATATCATTCTCTTGATACACTCCATCTTCCACCAAGGAAACATCATCAACATCCATTGCCTCATCTTGCTTCTCATCAACATCATATATATGCCTATGTTGGAATGGTTGTACCACGCGCCATTCACTTCCTAATTTAGGATCGTTAATGTAGAAAACTTGTCTCGCTTGATCAGCGAGTATGTAAGGATCATTCTCGTACCACTTTCCAGTAACTCTAACACTTGTGACATTTCCTTCCTTCTGTATTCCAATTTTATTTTTTCTTCCCAGATCAAACCATTCACATTTGAAGATAGTAACATGCCTATCTTTCACATAATCTAGCCGAATTATATCAGTCAGAACCCCATAAAAATCAATTGTATCATCACCATTGTTCCCTTCCACAACAACCCCGCTATTTTGACTCTTACGACGGCTATCACGTTCCTTTGTTAAAAACCTAACTCCGTTAACAATGCATCCAGTGTATTTTCTTATACACCTATGTGGTGCACATGCAAGTGAGTATAGAGATTCATATGCTTCTGATGGCTCCACATGATATAAATGAGTCATCTAAAACATAAGAAAAATGGATCGAATTAGTGATAAGATAGTAAGATTTGTTAGAATGCCTAAAATCATTTAACATAACAAGCTGCCATACATGATTTTTGAACCAATTTTGAAATTTCTCTTTATGTTCTTTCTCTATATTGCTACAACCAGCTAGTAAAAGCTGCTCCTTGTGCAACCTGCATTTATCGATAAAATAGATACATTAAAAATTGTCAGTTATTTCTGTAGAATTTTTGTAATTTTAAAATACATGAATATACTTACTCTAGAAATGGTTCAACCTCTTCACAATTTTGAAAGACAAACCATAGCATCACATTGAAATCTTCCTCGGACAATTCAACATATTTTGTTGCTCCAATATGGCGTATTTTTTGTGAGAAGATAGATAGACTATCATCAGTTGCTAGATCATTGTTACGCTCATCTCGATTAAATCTAGTCTCAATTCCCCGCAAGTACATTGAGCAAAAAGTTAGACACTCTTTTGCTATGTATGCTTCTGCAATGGAGCCTTCTGGATGAGCTTTATTACGCACACTTTGCTTTAAGCCACATAAGAATCTTAAACCAAAAAAGAAAAAAAAAAGTAATAAGCCATCAAATTTTCAACATCTACTTGAATCTGAGAATTTAATTAAGAACATAAATTTGTTATATTACCTTTCAACTGGAAACATCCATCTAAATTGAACTGATCCACCAAGCAACGCCTCATCTGGTAAATGGATAGCCAAATGAACCATGACATCAAAAAATGCAGGAGGATATATTTGTTCAAGTTTACACAAAATCAAGCATATATCTTCCCTCATTTTCTCTAGTTCACTCCTCTTCAACTTCTTACAGCACAAGCGTTGGAAAAATTGGCCTAGCTCAGCCAATACATTGGATACTTCCTTATTTAAGGATCCACGAATACCAACAGGTAGTATTCGTTGCAAGAGTATATGACAATCATGACTTTTCATTCCAGATATCTTTTGATCGCTCAAAGTAACACACCTAGAGATATTCGAAGCATAACCATCGGGAAATTTAACAGACTTTAGAAACTCACAAAAGTCTTGCCTTTCTTTCTTTGTCATGACATAACATGCTGCAGGCATAACATATTTTCCATCACTTCTCCTAATTAAATGCAACTCCTTGCGAATTTTCATGTCCTCCAAATCTTGTCGTGCCTTCACAGTATCTTTTGTCTTCCCATCTGTACTCATCATTGTTCCTAAAATGCTCTCACAAATATTTTTTTCAATATGCATTACATCTAAATTATGTCTTAACTTCAACTTACACCAGTAAGGCAAATCAAAAAGAATGCTTTTCTTAGTCCAGTTCAACTCCTCAGGCTTGCGTTTTCTTTTTCTACTATTGTGCTTTCCCGGTGTCAAATTTTCTAGTCTCTTCAGCTGTACTAACACATCTTCCCCAGACAATTTTCTAGGTGCTTCATCATGTTCTCTTTTACCATTAAACTTCTTACTACGCATCCAAACATGGTTTTTGGGTAGAAAGCGACGATGACCCATGTAGCAAAGCTTGCTTCGTAGTCTCATAGAACATGTCTGATCATTGCAAACCGGGCATGCCATGTACCCTTTCGTACTCCATCCAGAAAGATCACCATATGCTGGAAAGTCATTAATTGTCCAAAGTACAGCAGCATGCAATTGAAAGTTCTCTTTACAAGAAACATCAAAGGTTTTTGCCCCTTTACACCACAAATCTTTTAACTCTTCAATTAATGGCTGTAAATAGACATCAATATCCTTTCCTGGTGACTTCTTTCCTGGAATTAGCAAAGACAACATAAAAAATGGTTCTTTCATGCAATCCCAAGGGGAGAGATTCAATGGGGCCAAAATAACTGGCCACATGCTGTACGTGGTACTTAAATTTCCAAATGGATTGAATCCATCCGTTGCTAGAGCTAGTCTGACATTTCTAGGATCACTTGCAAATGAAGGGAACTCATTATCAAAGTCTTTCCACGCCACAGAATCAGCTGGATGCCTCATATAATCATCATCAATGCGTTTTTCTTTATGCCAGACCATTTTTTTGGATGTTTTCGAAGACATATAAAGACGTTGAAGCCTAGGTGTCAAAGGAAAGTATCTTAATATCTTCTGTGGTATCTTCTTCCCTAT
The DNA here is from genome assembly GCA_958295605.1 of Ajuga chamaepitys. NCBI lineage: Eukaryota > Viridiplantae > Streptophyta > Magnoliopsida > Lamiales > Lamiaceae > Ajuga > Ajuga chamaepitys. The sequence goes on from OY282502.1 coordinate 57,083,829, forward strand.
ACCGTCATTGACTTTCCATCTTGATGTCCCGCAAACAGGACAAGTCTCCGAGTTCTTATGCTGTTTCCAAAATAAGGCACAATCATACTTACAAGCATGGATACATTCATATCCCAAACCCAGATCTCGCAAAATTTTTTTAGCTTCATAGCAAGAATTCGGAAGTGTCTCTCCATCAGGCAAAGCTGACTTCATCAATTGCAACATCATATCTATAGTTTTATTACTCAACCTATTATAGACTTTCAAGTGGAGCAGTTGGATAATAAATGATGTCCTTGAAATCTTCTTGCAACCAGGGTATAATTGTGTTTCTGCATCTAACATAATTGCTTCAAGATATGGTGGGAGACCACTACTACTGTTATTATTACTAGATGGTATGTTATCAGTAACCCCTTCAGAATATGGCTCACCAAGCTCAAAGAACAAGTCGTTAACACCATTATCTTCTTCATCCTCATCATTTCCTAATGAATCACAATCAATCATGTCACCCTCATCAGCATATGTATTCTCTAGATTGTTTGAACGTGATTCACCATGGTAAAACCATGTAGTATACCCTGGATCTATCCCCCGCTCCAAAATATGAGCTTTAACTGTTTTTTGATCTTTTATCAATAAGTTTAAACATCTGGTGCATGGGCATCGGATGTCACAATCTTGACCCATACGTATTTCAACAAATGTCATAAAACTATTTACTCCGTCTATATAAGGTTTAGACCACTTAATTGCACCCATCCAACTCTTGTCCATTTTATACTCCTGAAAAGAAAATGCTTCAAACACCTAAGAACGACCAATTTTTCTTTTTCCATACGAGTTTCCATAAAAATGCATTAAAATCCAAAACAAAATTATAGAGTTAAAAATGCAATTAATGGAAAATAATAACATGCCAAATTCTTCAATATAAAGGTAATTACACGGTAAGACAATAATTACAGTTTTACGCAGTAAGACAAAAGTCAGAATAACATCTACCTATATTTGCATTTAAAAAGTCAGAATAATATCTCTCAATAATTTCATTTAAAAAGTTAGAGCAGCTTCTGGTAAGTGTTATATCATAATCAACTGAGATAAAATTCATCATTATCAAAACTAAGATCACTATTTCTAATCGGTGTAATTGAATCACTAAAAAATTCGACTGAAATCAAACCTGGAAAAAGAAAAAAAAAAAAAAACTAAGGTATTCAATAAGAGAATGTTGAACCAATACAAAATTGAACCAGAAGTAGAAGTCACTCACTAGATTTCCAAAGGATGTTCGATATCACCAAGTTGTAGTGAAGACCAAATATATTTGCGACGATGGGTCGATTGGAGATTCACAAAAGCTACCACAAAATTAATATTCGTCACTTTTAGGGTAGAGGACAGTCAAGATTGGGGGATCTTCAATGGATAAACATCTTTGTGATTAAATGGAAGAAGATGGCGACTATGAAAGTGATTTTGAAGTTGTTCAAATTGTAGAATGGTAGAAGGCAAGAATTTCGCGAAGGAAGGCTGATTTGGGTTAGATTGGGACAATCGCTGCTATCTTTCATTTCAACTGTTAGTTTCTCCCTGTATTAACAATATATAAATATAGATAAGTCAAGGAAAGCATAACAGATTGTGTGGGAGAGTTGGTAGGAAGTTTGCCCAAGGCCATCAGGTCCTGGGTTCGACAGCCACTCTTGACTTCTTTATTTTTACTTTTTATTACAATTACCATTAATATATATTAACTATAAATCCCACAAAGAGCAATTAATTGAGTTGGTTGAGTTGGGTAGGAAGTTTTCCTAATATTGGTGGGTCTTGGGTTCGATTCCTTGCATTAACGATTTTTATTTTATTTTTTTACTACAATTGTTATTGATATTTATTAAATATTTTGGAAGTTTAAACATTAGCTATAGCCTAAATGGTAGAATTTTAGACTCTTTAGGTGGTGGTCTTGGGTTTGAATTTGTCTAATGAATTTTTACAAGTAATATAATATATTACAACAATAATTTTATAACTTGTATTGTTGAAATTGGTTTAAACTTGAAAGTTGTTGCTCAAGGTCATAGGTTCAACTCCATGTTTGAGCAATTTTATTTTTTGATTTTTAATTATGTAATACATTATTTCAATAAAATGATGATAAATTGACATTCATCGTCACTAAAAAAATAAAAATATTGGTGACGATAGAATGTTGTCACTCAATTTCCACATGATTAATGACAAAACACCAAATTTTCGTAAATTAATTTAAGATGAATTAATGTACATTGTCATCAATCTTAAATATATAAGACGAACAAGTATCGTCACTTATTAATCGAACTATTTAATGACGAACAAATATTGTCACTTATTAATTAGACTATTTGATGACGAAATAATGTGTCGTCATGTACACTTAGTATCTGTGATGATAAAATTTGTCGTAGTTTAACAAGTTATCGTCTTTAATAAAGTCACTTCTCTAGAATTTTAGACCTTCAAATAAAATAGTGACGAGCTATTGTCCATCGTCACTAAATATGAACAATGGTGACAAAATGACATTGTCACTACTTTTTAAATTAATTAGTGACAAAATATAACATTGTCATAGAAAAATAATGATTAGTGACGTCATATTTTGTCACCAGTTATTGTGATATTGTCACCAAAATACTTTCATAAAAAAAATTAGCAATAAATTCTACCTTCATATATTATCATGACGATCTTTTGGTTATCGTCATAACATAAGTAAGTAAGTGACGATATATATGATTAACGGTGACAATCGTAAATTTTGTCATTATTGTGAAGATTTTAGTAACGAAAATCATATTCGTCACTATAGGGTAAGAAAATGTGACAAATTTTCGTGCGTCACTAAAAAATTCGTCATGATATGTGCAGTTTCTTGTAGTGTATGCAGTTAGGTCGCTTATACTTTGGTAGCATACAACATTACAAGAAAAATCCAACTAGCAAGCAAGCAAGCAACATCGATGTCAACCATGTGAAAGTCATGGTCAAAGTCAGAGCTTTGATATTAAAAAATATATCCACTAAATATTGACATCAACCTGCAACCACTCTGACCTAATCTCTGTAGAAAGGACAAACAACTTTAAAGTCGTATGAGGAGCATTAAATGTCAACGGGAATATTTTTCTCACTCTTCAACGAGAAGAAATCCCAGTATATAGGTATAAATAGAAGGAGATTGAGAACGAGCAAAGACGAACGTGTTATTGAGCAACTGAAATTACTTTTCTCAAGCTTTGCCTCGGTCCTACTCCTTCTCACTAAGGAAGTTTGTCCACATCTCAACTGATATTCATGTTTAGAGGCATGTACTAGATGTGTAAGAAAAACATTCATTAAACCAATCTACCGAGCGATTTTTAAATGGGGAGTCTTCGTTTGGATCCGGAATTCAAGGTAGACGAGGTATTCTGAGAAACGTGTGCATAGTAGAGGAGTAGCCTTCTGAGTATAAACAAAAACTACTGTTAGGAGCTAAGTTGGGCTTAGACTTCGACGTAGCTAAGTTTGTACTGTGTGAACATCTTAGTGAATTTTCCTAGTGTAAGGGAAGAGTGGACGTAGAAGGATTTACCCCCACCTTCGAACCATTATAATCTTTATGTATATTTTCTTACTGTTTTTAATTGTTGTTGCTGGCATACTGCTTAAGTACTACATTCATTTGTAAGAAAACAAATATGCATTATTTCGCTGAATAAAACTCTACATGAGCATTGTGTACAATTAAGTAACTTCAAACTAGTCTGCTTTGTGCGTATTGCCTTAAGATTTCTTACTGTACAAACTTTGCTGTAAGAACTAGTTTCTTGCAGTAAGCAGATTTATTTGCTCTAAGTATTTGAAAAAGAAAAATCGAGTTAGAGGTCTATTCACCCCTCTACTCTCCTCTAACTCTACCACTTGGGACCAACAGATGCTTGTTTACAATTCCTCTTAAATTGATTCTTCAATTGTGAGGGAAAAAAATAAAATTTTGGTCTTGCATGTATTGACCAGTTGCATTTTTATCCCAATTATTAACATTTTGCAAATTTAGTTCTTTAATTTTTTTAGTTTTTGCGACTTAAGGACTTTTTCCATTGAAATTTTGTGACTCATCAGAAATCCACACATGCCTCCACACATCTAATAAATTTGGTTATCGTTATCTATATATGACACGTGACAACATCTATACCCTGAAAATATATATAAAAAAATATTTTCCACATCAGATTTATTTAAAGAAATAAAGAAAACAATTACATAAAAAATTAAAAGAAATACAAAAAAATATAAAAATCAAGAATAAAATAAATTAAGCATTAAAGGAACATAGCACATAAGGAAACTAATTTTTTTTTGAACCACATCTAAAATAAAATACATATAAAATAAATAAAAAAGTTACACAAAATATTAAAAGAAATACAAAAAGAAAAAAATAAATAAAATTCAAAGTTTTTCTTTAGTTTTTTTCTTTTAAACTCCCCCAACAAGGGTGCCCCCAACGTGGACTCCTTTAACCCACACCCTCTTGTTCATCTAAAGTCTAATTTAGTACGACTGCAAGTGTACGGTGTAGTTATAGCTAGTGGTGGTCAAGGTCGATTCCACAAGGATCGATGACTAAGTCAATTAAGTACCACAACTATAATAATCCGACTCCATCTTGAACAATCGTGGATTGAGCTTTGGTTTAAAAGCTTAAATTGCTTTAATCAAAGACTAATTAACTAAAACTGTAGTAATAGGCAAACAATCAAGTAAATAATATATTCTTACTTGTTTCTTCTCCAAACTTTTATACTAACAGACTTTTTACCTAAAATCACATATTTTCCTATAAACGAGCAGACATGTCACATGATCACAACATAATGCAAAACTAATTATACATGAAATTGGTACCTAGCTATTTCATCATCTAACTAAGCCTAGAAGCATGCATAACGAACATGCATCAAACCCCTCAAACTTAAGTTGTGATTCGTCCCCCAACAACAAAAGAAAGATTAGGCGGGTTTCAAGGCAAATCGATGATGAATCTGATCTCAGGGTATCATGTTTCAATATCAGACAACATAATGTTTTGAGCATATAGTGAGTCAACATGCATTGACAACTCCTGAGACTTAGTACCATAAATAAGTGATTCTCACTAGGTAGTGTATCGCTCTTCTACCAAGTGTATATATAAGGAACCAGGACATGTTTGCAAAGAATTAGAGAGGACTTTATTTTTTAATGTAATATAGGCTTTTTGGACAGGGTGGAGTAAATATAAATGAAATGACTCAACTTAGACTAAATGCTCCTCAAAATAAAATCAAAATTCATCATACACAACTCTTAGGCTATGTTTACTTAAGGCTTGACCCAGTAGATTTAAGGGCTCAAATCCCGATAAAGCACACTCATAAATTCCTTCAACCAGATTTGGTCCAGCACTCTCCAGCCTAAAGTAAACATACTCTTAGTAAAGTAAAGACTAGCTTCTTCTCATTGTTATCCCTTTTTATAACACACTACATCAACCGACTTCTTCTCAAGCTAAAAATAATATGAGTTAGCATTTTTTACCAACTCTCAACAATGCATGGTTCATTAACTGAACTCTTTTGACCCCCCTTTTATTTAGAAAGAAATAGAACTTTTTGTGTTTTTTTTTTCTTTCGATTTTTTAGAGGGAAAAATTCATTTTTAGTCCTGTATATTAGGCCTTGCCCAGTAAAAATCTTGTATGTTAGAAAATTTCAATTTTAGTCCTGTATGTTTTCAAAGTTGTCCAATTTAAGGACACTGACCATCAGAAATGACCAATTTGGCCACAATTAATCACGTGCGACGCACATGACTAATAAATTTAAGAAAGATAAAGAAAGAAAGAAAAATAAAATAAAAAATAAAATGAAATGCACCTCATACGACAATTAGGGTTTACTTCTTTCTTTTCTTTTTTGGGCGAGCTAGTAAAGTAATTTAATGATTTGACATGTGATCTGGACAAATACTTAACATATAAGCATTAACACTCAAAAGCCTTAAATTTATTAGTCCAATTCCGGCTAAATTGATCGTTGGTAATGGTTAATGTCCTTAAATTGGACAATTTTTGGAACATACATGACTAAAATTGAAAATTTCTAACATACAGGACTTTTACTGGACAAGGCCTAACATGCTGGATTAAAAATGAAATTTTCGCATTTTTTAGATAACAACTCAGGGGTTAGTTAAAAGAGATCATCTATTCACCTACACAATTTGAGTATTTTCCTCGCAATTTTCATCATACAATTTGAGTATTTTCCACACAATTTAGAGTAAGGCAATGTTATTTATCATGATAGCAATAAGGGTTAGCCACCAATCACTGGCAATGGCTCCAAAACCTGTTCATCTAAATTCTAACTTTAGTATACGACCGCAAGTGTACGATTTAGCTATAGCTTGTGGTGGTCAAGGTCAATCTCCAAGGATCGGGAACTAGGTTAAATACGTATCAAAATTATAATACTCCGACTCTATCTAGACAACCAAGGATTGAGTTTTGGTTTAAAAGCTTAAATTGCTTTAATAAAAGACTAATTAACTAAAATTGTAGTAATAGGCAAACAACGAAAGAAATAATTAATTAAAGAGTTTCTAGGAGTTGATTTCTATTACCACTCACTAATAATTAATTACCTAATCAATTGAAAATGTAGACCAAATTTTAGTTTTTATTGGACGATCAAATAATAAGTTAGACCCCCTCCCTGAGAAAATAACCCATATAGATTACGTATAAATAATAAACGTCTCCAATTGATAAGCAACTCCAAAATGAACAATTTACCAATACCCACACACATAACTCAAACTTTTCAGTTCTATCGACTACTTACGCTATACGTCGTAAGTGTTGGGTTTAGGCCCAATTATATGGGCTGCCCTCTTTATTTCCCCCAACCCAAACCCATGCTTTGGCTGCCCCCTCTCTCCTTGAACCGGTCCATCTCCTCCTTTATATTCCCGTATTCCCAATACACGGTATTCTCCTAGTTTTCTGTTCTTCTTCTTCCTTAAGTATGGAATCTCTGTGTGAGATGATTAATCCATTCTTCCTGCAATATTCAGCCTTCATCTTCTTCATCCCTCTTTCTCTTTGTGAGTTCTGTTCTATAGGGTTGAGTGCAAGAGTGAGGGGAGTAACCGGGTTTGGGTTCGGGATTCTTCTTTGTGATGTGAATCTCTGATTGGGGCATTTTATCACACTACCAAAAGGATCGATTGGAACGGGCTCAAGGTGTTCTGAGCCCTTCGGACCACGGATACTTTCCTAACAGTGGTATCAGAGCCACGGTTGTTATAACCGTGGTCTCGTTGGTGTGTGTAAATCCCTTCGTGGGATTTTGAAGGTTTCCGGCGAAAAAGAAGGTCTGTTCGCCTTCTCTGTTTTTCTGTCGCAAAAACCATCTCGGCCGAGACTCATCCTCTTCTCGGCCGAGACGAGCCTCTAGAGGCCTGTTGTTCGTTTTTCTCAGCCCCCTTGGCTGCCCTCCCGTCGCGCCTTAGCCCGACGTGAGCCGTGCTCCTTCTGGTGAGGTTTGTCGGGTTCTCCTTCCGGTGAGGACCCGCTCTGGTAAAGAAGCTTAAACCTATTTATTTGCTTTTGTAGCTGCCGTTTGGGAACGGATAGGTTTGTCTGTAATTGCTGGTAGTTTTTTAGTGTGATTGCTTCCGCGTGCTACTCGTTTGTTGTTGAAGGCTTTCAAGTGGCCCCCTGCTCCACTGATAAATCAGTGCCGAGAACTGGGAAATCCTTGAATTGTTTAGTCCTTCCTTGTATCTGTGTGATGGGTTCTTTATCTGGTTTTACCTTGGCCCCATTTGACGGGCGCTCTGATTTTGGTATTTGGCAATAGAAAATGAAAGGGATTTTAATTCAACAACGTGTGTTCAAAAGTATTAGCCTTGCATTTTCTGATTCGGACACTGCCGAAAAAAGGGCAGAAATGGATGAGCTTGCATACTCATCTATTATTCTGAACCTTTCTGACTGTGTGTTAAGAAAGGTTGGGGATCAGGATTGCGCTAAGGCTTTGTGGGATAAATTGCAAGAACTGTATGTTGAAACTTCTTTGCCTAATAAAATGTTTTTACTCGAAAAATTCTTCAGATTTAAACTTGATCTATGTAAAGATATTGAAGAAAATCTTGATGTGTTTACCAAACTTGTTCAAGACATAAAGAAAACTGGAGATAAAAACATTGATGACTACACCCCTATTGTGCTCTTAAACGCCATACCTGACTCTTATAATGATGTAAAATCTGCGATAAAATATGGTAGGGATCAGGTAAACCTTGAAACTGTTATTAATGGCCTAAAGAGTAAAGAAATGGACCTTAAAATCAATCCTAGTAATAAGGGTGAGGTTATGTTTGTTAAGGGAACACCTAAACCTAAGGGTCAAAAGTCTTCCAATAATCAAACTAACCAGGAGTCTGAAGAAGGCAAATCTGATAATCCACATTGGTCCAAATCAAAGAACCGAAAATGCTATTATTGTGGTGACACAAATCACTACATTAAGGCTTGTCCTAAGAAACGGAAAGATCAGTCTAATAAGGTCTCTGAAAATGAGGAAAACAATGTTGGTGATGTGTTCATGGTAACCGAATCTAGTAACGTTTCTTCTGTGAATTCTGTGTTGCCTTCTTCTCTTTGTGAGAGTGAGTGGCTTATTGATTCTGGTTGTTCGTTTCACATGACACCTTCTAAGAACTTGTTTAACTCATATAGGGAAGTTAGTAATGGCTATGTTTCCCTGGCTGATGAGAAAAAATGTAAAATTATGGGGATTGGTGATATCTCCCTTATATGGGATTCTGGCTGTGAGGTTACATTAAAAAATGTTAGACATGTGCCTGATCTTTGCAATAATTTGATTTCATGTGCTGCTTTGGAAGATGAGGGTCTTGAGGGGAAATGGGGAAATGGTTCTATGAAAATTTTAAAAAACTCATCATTGATCCTTAATGCTGAAAAGAGGAATAATCTGTATGTGTGCTTTGCCAAATCGTGTGCTAATTCTGTCAATTCGGTAAAAGAAGATAAAACTGAACTTTGGCATTGCAGACTTGGTCACTTGAGTAATAAGGGACTTGAATTGCTGAAAAAGGATGGTCTTTTTGGAAATGATAAAGTGTCTTGTTTGCCCTTTTGTGAATCATGTGCAAAAGGAAAACAACACAAAGTCAGTTTTCCTACTTCCCCTCCCCCGAACTTGTCTAATTGCTCTAGAATTCTTGAATACTTGCATGCTGATGTTTGGGGTCCCGCCAGTGTTCCCACTCATGGTGGAAAATTGTATTTTTTGTCTGTAATTGATGATTTTTCCAGAAAAGTGTGGGTCTTCTTGTTAAAACATAAATCTGATGTTTTTGAAAGTCTAAAAACCTGGAAAGTCTTAATTGAGAATCAAACTGGAATGCGAATTAAGAAATTAAGGACTGATAATGGTCTTGAATTTTGTAACAACCTTCTGGATAAATTGTGTTCTGATTCTGGCATTCAAAGGCACAAAACTGTTCCTTACACACCTCAGCAAAATGGTGTGGCTGAAAGGATGAATAGAACTCTTCTAGAAAGGGTGAGGAGCTTATTGGCTTTCTCTGGTCTTTCTAAAAAGTTCTGGGGTGAGGCAGTTTGTACTGCTGCTTACCTTATCAATAGGTCACCATCTGTACCTTTGAATGGCAAGTGTCCTGAATCTGTGTGGTCAGGAAAACAGTTGAATTTGTCAAATTTGAAAATATTTGGCTGTGCTGCTTATGTCCATCAGAAAAATGACAAACTTGATTCCCGATCCAAAAAATGTATTTTCTTGGGTTACCCAGAGGGTGTGAAAGGGTATAGGTTGTGGGCAAGGGATGATCCCGGTTTTAAAGTTTTGATAAGCAGGGATGTCATCTTTAATGAATCTGATTTCCCTTGCTTATCTACTTCTGTGCCCTTACCTACACCTGACACTGCTCACCCTAAGGTGGAGCTTCCCGTGGGTACTCCATCTGATTCTCTTGTGACCGACTCTGAAACTGGTGAGCATGTTTGTGTGAATGATTGTGATAATGAGCTTGATTCTTATCAACTTGCACGAGATAGACCTAGGAGGAATATCAAGCTTCCTGCTAGACTTGAGGATTTTCATATTGATTCACATGCCTTTAACACCTTTGAGTCTGTGATTAATTGTGAGCCTAAGTCTGTAAAGGAAGCCTTAAATTCTGAAAATGCAAATGAATGGTTGATTGCTATGAATGATGAAATGAATTCTTTGCATATAAATAAAACTTGGATCCTTGTACCTAAGCCTGATCATTGTTCTGTTGTTGATTGTAAGTGGCTTTTTAAGGTTAAAGATGAAGGTGAAAAAGTTAGATTTAAAGCTAGACTTGTAGCAAAAGGATTCACCCAAAAAGAAGGCATTGATTATACTGAAATTTTTGCCCCTGTGGTTAAATTTGTAACTGTCAGGATTATGCTTGCCTTAGTTGCTCACTTTGATTGGGAATTAAAACAATTGGATGTCAAAACTGCTTTCCTTCATGGTGACCTTGATAAGGATATTTATATGAAACACCCAGATGGGTTTGTTGATTCTAATCATCCTGATCATGTTTGTTTATTAAAAAAGTCCCTGTATGGACTAAAACAGTCCCCAAGACAGTGGAATAAGAAATTTGATTCATGCATGCAATCCTTGAACTTCAAGAGAAGTGCTTATGATCACTGCTTATATTTTAAAGAAAGTGCGTCTATTCCCATTTTCTTGCTTATATATGTTGATGATATGCTCTTGATAAGTCCTTGCTGGAAGTCAATTGAACTTGTTCAAAAACGTCTAAGTGACAATTTTGATATGAAATATCTTGGTGATGCAAAAAGGATTCTTGGCATGAATATTGTTAGGGATAGAAAACATAAGACTTTGCTCTTAAATCAGTGCTCCTATGTGGAAAAAATTTTAGACAAATTTTCAATGTCTGCTTGCAAACCTGCTTCTGTGCCTCTTGCTGCGCATTTTGTATTAAGTAAGGACCTGTCCCCAAAGACAGATTCTGAAATTAGTGACATGTCCAAGGTTCCCTATTCCAACGCTGTTGGATCTGTCATGTACCTCATGATTAGCACTAGACCTGATATTGCCTACACGGTAAGTTGTCTCAGTAGGTATATGGCTAATCCGGGTTTGCAACATTGGGAGGCTATGAAATGGCTGTTTAGATATCTTAAAAGCTCTTTGAATGTTAGTCTAAAGTTTTGCAATTCTGCACAAGGTGTTAACCTCGTTGGATATGTTGATTCTAACTATGCTAATGATAGGGATAATAGAAAATCTACTACCTCTTATGTGTTTACATTGTGTGGCTCTTGTATTAGTTGGAAGTCTCAACTTCAACATATTGTAGCTCTTTCAACCACTGAATCTGAATACATTGCTGTTACTGAGGCTTTGAAAGAGGCTGTTTGGTTAAAGGGTTTACTTTCTGAAATTGGTTATTTGAATGGTGATGTCACTATCTATTCTGATAGTCAATCCGGAATTCAATTATGCAAAAACCCTGTCTTTCATGATAGAACCAAACATATAGATGTTAGATTCCATTTCATTAGAGACATTGTCGAAAAAGGTATTGTCCTCTTAGAGAAAATTCCTTCTCAATTTAATCCTGCTGATATGGGTACCAAGAGTTTGCCTTTAGAGAAGTTTCTCTCATGCATGAGAATCTTGAATTTTGAACTGCCTGATTAAATGTGTTCTTCTGACTTATTTTTTGACTTTGTGTCATGTCTTTGTGACTATAATTTTTGGCGTATATGTCTAAGTGACGGTCTTTGTGACTTATTTGTGCTTTGTGCCTTCTTCTTTTATCCTGTCTTAACTTTGTGTTTGTGAATGCAGGTGTGTTTTTTGGGCGATGATGAATCCTCCGTTCCATGTTCGATCGATAGTGTTGATAATTGTGCCTAAGGTGGAGATTTGTTGGGTTTAGGCCCAATTATATGGGCTGCCCTCTTTATTTCCCTACCCAACCCAAACCCATGCTTTGGCTGCCCCCTCTCTCCTTGAACCGGTCCATCTCCTCCTTTATTATTCCCGTATTCCCAATACACGGTATTCTCCTAGTTTTCTGTTCTTCTTCTTCCTTAAGTATGGAATCTCTGTGTGAGATGATTAATCCATTCTTCCTGCAATATTCAGCCTTCATCTTCTTCATCCCTCTTTCTCTTTGTGAGTTCTGTTCTATAGGGTTGAGTGCAAGAGTGAGGGGAGTAACCGGGTTTGGGTTCGGGATTCTTCTTTGTGATGTGAATCTCTGATTGGGGCATTTTATCACACTACCAAAAGGATCGATTGGAACGGGCTCAAGGTGTTCTGAGCCCTTCGGACCACGGATACTTTCCTAACAGTAAGCTTATTCATAAATCGCTCCTCTGGGATCTCAATTTATTAAGTATATAAATGTCTAGCAATTGACCAAATCATCAAACCATTAATAAAACAAACATATAGATAAATACATATAATGAAGTTCAATTATTTGGAATACAATTACTAAGTTATCATAATCTACTATCTAATCGTGGGATATATTCAAAATACTAAGATAGAATATCCGGGAATAAACATGATTAACAATTCAAAAACAACTAAATAGATAAAATTCGGAATCTGAAGGTAAGAAAAGGGTGATCTTGGGTCGGATTTGGAATAAAAATTGCACAAGGAGAAAAGTCCAGCATCGCGCTTGACCGAACGGGAGAAACTAGAGTTGAACAAAAAAATTAAATGATTGAAATTGTGAAAGGGCAATAATCGGAGGGGCTTCAATAATACAACTTGCCAAAACATGGGGATTAAATTTTCACTTTTCCTTGGGAAATATTGTATCCTCAGTTTAGGAGTAGAAGATTTGGAATTTGATATCATTAAATATTATGAACGCTCACCACGAGAATGCGTGAATACATGCAGTAGAAAAATCAGTACATATAAATAATCATCTCACATAACAGGTGTATATCTGATTCCAATGCAGGCATGTGCATGCATTGCCCTTTCGATTTACGAGAGAGGTGTTTATCCATTTGTATTTTATTTTGTAGACATTAATTGTTATGCAGTAGATGGTATAAATAGGGGAGAGGCTGGGTAGGATTAGATATCCAAATTCAGCAAAATCATATAATCAGTGCAAAGCTAGCTAGCCATGGCCCTCATCAATCTGATCTTCAAAACCCTAAATCCAACACCACTGATTTCCTTGTTCTTAACCCTATTGATGTTAGCAAACAACGTGCGCTCACAAGGCGACGTAACCTCTTTTCAGTACGATACCTTTGAGCCAAACACTGCGGGCCTAACCTACGAACGCGATGCATTTGTTCCATCAGGTTCGAGTGACCTGAGTCTTATAGGAGCAGACGCATCGGGAAACCCCTTGAGATCAAGTGCTGGTCGAGTCTTGTACTCCACCCCCGTGAATTTCTGGGATTCAGGGAGAGAAGCATCGTTCGAAACGACTATCAGATATCTAATCAGAACCTACAACAATAATCCAGCTGACGGTATGACCTTCTTTATCGTGCCCGTTAATTCCACCAAACCTACTGGAGGAGAAGGAGGGAACCTCGGAATCTTTAATGCAGTCGCCCCCAATTCCCCTATTTTCGCTGTCGAATTCGACATCTACGTTAACCAGGGCAGTGACCCGAATTTCCGTCACATTGGAATTGACATCAACTCGGGGAGGTCGGCCAATGTGACGAACTTTCAGGGCTCACTCAACCAAGTGACGACTGTGCGCATAAACTATGACGCGCCCACTAGTAGGATAAACGTGGTCGCCAGTTCCGGATCGGGAAGCAGTGAGGTCAGCTACGTGTACGACTTGAAGACACTTCTTCCTCAACAGGTCCAAGTTGGAATCTCCGCTTCGACAGGACCTACTTTGGTTGCAGATTTCAATATTTATTCATGGTATTTCACATCCACCCTCATCGCGTCCAGCACCAACACCGGAGCCTACATTAAACAAGTTGTCTAAGTTGTGCTAGAAATATTCCCATATCTTGTGTCCTTAGTTTTCATGCCACAAATAAGGACTAGCCATGGCTCGTGTGCATGCAATAAGTCCATAATAACATAGCCGTGCATGCATATCTATGCAGTATGTATCCATGTACCCTTGTTTTAATCAAGAGATCGATATTATGCTTTTTATAAGGAAAAAACTTGTACGTGACCATCACACGGTGTGACGGGAAAAAGTATCACTTTTTGTGATAAAAGTATCACGTTTATCTGTAAAAGTATCATCTTTTTTCACAAAAAAAAGTATCACTTTTTATAGTAAAAGTATCATCTTTATTTGTAAAAGTATCAATGTAGTGAAAATATCACTTTTTCCTATAAAAATATCATTTTTTCCTGTAAAAGTATCGATATTTTCTATAAAAGTGTATCCCGTACCGTTCTCACATAAGACTCCCTCTTTTTATAATCGCTTCTTTCTGCATTCTCCGATATTCATCTGTCATGCATGTTGTAGCCATTGATTGATGACACCAGAAAGGACGATAAAGTAATTAATCCTCATATGTCATACCCATCACATAATATTCAGATAAATGATCACAACTGAAGAATCAATTGAAGATGAATTAAAAACAAATACATATGTATATTTCTCTTAATATATGTCATACCTATGGGTCACATCATCAATAAAAAATGCATATTTCTCTTTTAATTTTATACTTATTATTATATATTCCTGTATCAACCATCCCATATCGTTCTCTTAAAATCATCGAAGATGATTTTTTTTCTTGTTATACGAAACAAGTCGTAACTAAGTACTTTAGAAATAGTAAGTTGCACCATATATATGCTTGTATTAGTCTTCTCTTCATCTCAATTAACCTCATCTTTCAATACATATCTATCTACGCTCTATATAAAATTATGAATGTTTTTTATCCATTTTATGTTATGCCTAATATACTCTTAGTAGCACTAACATTTTAAGGGTAACTAAATAATTTAGAAATTTTAAATATTTATAAATATATATATATATATATATATATATATATATATATATATACTTATACCTATTACAAAAGTATAAAATATTTGTTTGCTCCATTTGATATTGTGCCATATATATCTTTAATAGTATTAAAACTAAAAGTAATTTAATAATTATAAGTGTTTATTTATATAATTGTAAAAGGTAAGAGACATTTTTATATTTCTAAGGGATAAGGTACAAATAGACCCCTCAAACTTATCGTACTCTATCATAAAAGTATAAATATTTTATTTCATCCATTATAAAAGTTAAGAGTAACTAAGTAGTTTCGAAATTCAATTTTACGCGTGTTTATTTTCCTCGGCCGATCATGATAATGGGGCAGGGACAGGTTTGAATCCCCCTCGCCCGATCCTCAAATTAACACACACACACACACACACACACACACACACACACACACACATATATATATATATATATATACTAGCAATTTATCACGTGCGTTGCACATGATTTCAATATTTTATTGAAATTATAAGATTATGTAATTTTGTTAAATATTATTTTCAGTTATGATATTTTATATAATTAAATTATATCATGGTTATTTAATTATAATATTTAAAGTTATTTATTATAATTTTCATATACATTGTTAAATACAATATACTAAAAAGATTCAATAAAATCTTTTAAGCTATAGAAATATAAGCGCTAAATATTTATGTGAATTTCTATTTATGCTTGTCATAATTTGATAAAAGAATTCATAACATATTCCTAGTATTCTATATTTAGAAAGTAAAAATGTCATAAAAAATTATATTATTTAAAAACATATTAAAATAAAATATATCCTTATACAAATAACATTGATTTCTCTATATATTATATGTAATTCTAGTTATATTCGAGGAGTACATAAAAATCTATACTTTTATTTTTTACTTCTCATGTTCATTCTATTTTATTTGTTTTTTTCTCGAGAAAAAATACAAACACGCCTTTCAAATTTTAATCCTAGCTCAAATCAATACCTAAAACCATCATTTTGTTAAATAAAAACCTAAACTTTTGAATTTGGACCTACAATCACTTTAACTTTTCTTTCAATAAATCGATATCTCCGTCAACATTTTATGTTAACACCATCAGTTTCTGTTGATTTAGCGTTGTGGACCCAATTCCCTTTTCATAATTAGCCCGACAACCTATTAAGTTGGATTTCTCCGATTTCTTCGGCCCGGTCGCCGCCTCCTCTCCTCCTAACTCCTTTGCGCTCTTCCTCGTAGACCCATAAGTTATACAGCATCTCTCTTACTTCTTTGTGGCCCCTTCTCCCTGTTTCACCCTCTAGAGATTTTTCACCTTTGATCCAGATGAAATTGATGAGCTCTACTACTCTTCTTCTGATGATACTACTGGCATCGATTCAAAAGACGAAGACCTTGACAATGATATTAGTGGCAATAATTGGGCGGTAGGGGTGGGGCGGAGGCGGTGTCAGGGAGGAGGTGTATAATATGTAAGGAATTAAAATTTAACAGATATCTTTTGAATGGTTGTAACTTGTAAATCCACGGTTATAATTCTGACTGTATAAAGGAATTGGGCCCCACAATGCATGATTAACAGAAATTAATGGTGTTAACTTAAAATGTTGATGGAGATATTTATTTCTTGGAAATAAAAAGTTAAGATGTTTAATTCAAAAGTTTAAAAGTTTTATTGGACAAAATAGTTCAGGTGTCGATTAAAAGTTTTATTGGAAAAAATAGTTCAGGTGTCGACTTGAGCCTGGGCTTTCTGTTAGAAAGTCACAAATATACAATACTAAAATCACCCGTGATATAATTTTTTTACTTAGTTAATTCATATCCCACTTTTCCTTGATTTTTGTACTTGCTCATTCTAGTTCTATCTAATCTAGTGGGTAAATAGATCCTTTTTCTTTTTCCGTCCCCAACACCTTTCTGGAATTAGTGGTCAGTAGGTCTTTCTTAATTAATATTCATATTTTGCTACCCTCATTTTGTTCATGTCTATATTTCGTCATTCAACATTCTTATTAGATAGCATACAAGAGAAACTTTTTTTTACTCCAGCATGCTTGAGTATTATATATAAGACATCTTAATAAATTACAATATGTTCATGGATCGGCTACAAAGATACAATTATCCATATTCCCCAACATGCATATTTGTCTATTACTATTTCTAATTACTAAAATTAAGTATTATACAATTTATTTTCATTTTACTTATAGTATAACCTTTTGTGATTGTTGTGTATCTCTCCGTACATCTAACTAGTCATTTACTTCTTCTTTAGAAAAAATGGAGCTATACTTTTTCACAACTAATTGTACTACTTTAAAAAGCATCAATCCATTCATCCCAACAAAACAATGGTGTTTATATAATTAAAATGGGTCATGTTTGCATAACTAAACTTTGTATGACTTTAATATTTAAAGGCAATGTATACACTAATATAAAAGTACCTTAAGTTTGTGTAAATGATGAAAGACCCCTTACACTCTGTACATTTGTAGATTACAAATCCGTCAAATTACATTATTAACCCTAACCTTATTTATTTGAAGGCTAAACTATGACAAATTACATTATTAACCCTAAACTAATTAATTTGAAGGAGATGGAAAAAATAGGTCACACAAGATTTAGCTGAAACTTAAGGTTATTTAGCCTTGTGCTAATAATCTATATGAGAAAATAATTTGTACATACCTAATTACCGTAAATAAGTGATATATAAGACTTAGCGAAATGACAAAGTTTCATGTGCACCAGTTGCACGGTTGAGTAAATGTATTATAATATCTTTACCCTAAACATATGATATCTTTAAGCATAATTCGTGATACATTCTAACCATGATATATTTACCTAGATTATGTAATACATTTAGGCATAAATAGTAATACATTTTGACCCATGACGCATATTGCATGGATCTTGTGCACATGAGACCCCCTAGTGAAATTATGCTAAACAATGAATGAAAATTAGTCAGCTGCATCATTAGCCGAAGCTAATTAATTTAAAAGGGGTAAAATAGAAGAAAAAAAGAGAGGCTAAAACTTAAGATTGTTTGACCTATCATAATAATCTATATGAGAGAATAAGACCTAATAGAGTTAGACTAAATTATAAAGGAAAATTAGAAAATCACAATCACTAACTAAACTAATTAATTTGAAGGGGATAAAATATGTCAAATAAACGATACACTTAAATATATAGGATACATGCATGTAATAAAAATAGGATAAGTTGTGATTATAAATTGTGTTTGAATTCTTATATATAAATAATAGTACATGGGTACCGTATGAGGTTTATCCAACATGGAATAATTAAAACAATCGGGTCTCTTCTGTATATGCTAATACCTACATATAACTCATATTTTTTATAAGTAAAAAAATTAAAAGAATATAGATTGATACATATAATCTATATGTATGTAGATTTTTGAAGATGGATTTGGAGGGTTAAAAAAACCTTGTGTGAAGTGTGTGTTTTCAAGGGATATGATTTATTTTTGTAGTATGTATTTGTATTATGAAAGAGATTTGAATGTTAATATATAAGATCTAATAAAATTAAGATATTTATTCAAAAAAATAAATCAAGATATAAAGGAATTACATCACTAATCCTATACTAATTAATTTGAAAGGGACAAAAGAGACATAACGAAAATTGGGTGAAACTTAAGGCACTTTTATATTAGTGTATAGATAGTAACTAGCAATGAGCACGTGCGTAGCACGTGGGCTCATTTTTTTATAACTATTAATTTTTTACAATATTAAAATTAATTTGAACGTAGAATGACACTCTCAACATCTCACTCCTTTTCACTTTCTTTTTTAGTCCCTTAATTTGTGAGCATAATCATGAACTTTATATGGGGAAACATGCATGCATAGTATTATCTTTGATTTATTGTTTTTATTATTTGTGTACTACGATAATTAGAGTTTAGATTTAATGAAATTTCATTTGTTTGTTAAATATCGTAAGATAATGTATGAAGAAAGTTGATGACTACGTAAATTTAAGTTTTTTCAAAAAATGACTAAAAAAAGAAAACAAAAAGATGTAAAACATGATAAGATTAAGTGGTGAAAATAAATACTAAATACAAAAGAAAATTTGATAGTTGAAGTACTTATTTGTATCATTTCAAAATTGTTGTTTCATTGGTTTTTAATTTTTTTTGGTGAAACTTCTTGCTTTCTAGAAAAAATATATTACATAATAAAGTTGTTTGTAGATCAATGTTTATAGAATGATATTGTAGTGATATGTTCTAAAATTGTTGTTTAGTGTGATAAACCGTGTTTTGTACTAGCAATTTTGGTTATGAATTGTAGAGTTTAATGTAATTTAAAAAATAATAAATTTTAATTAAAGGAATATAATTAAGTAATGTTTTCACAGTTTTGTTTCGCGCAAAACATAAGCTAAAACAAACTAAGATAAGTCTAAATTTAAAACTTAAAGTCATGATAGAAGGGTGTAAAATGCAAAACTTAATTAAAATAATAAACTCAAAAGTCAGGATAGACGAGCATAAAAAATGATGGGATTTGGTGTAGAAATTAGACCTTCTCTTTCTTAATCTTTTTGGGAACTATCTTAGTATTCGTTTTTGTTTTTTATTTTGGTAATGCATAGGGTAATTGCCACTTCATCATCACTTTTATCTGAAATGCAATCTTCATAAATCTTTCTTTTAATTTTTCGTTTGTCTCTTCCTTGTTCTCTTGTTGTTTCTTTTTTCAGCGATTTGTCTTTGACTTTTCTTTTCCTACCCTTTTGTTTATCTGCTTTCATTATGTTGTTTTGTTCTTCTTCTCTCATTATTTCTTTATTCGTTTGTGAATTGCATTAGCTTTTCTTTTCTTTCCTTTTTTTTTTTAACCGGATTTTCTTGTGGTGCTTTATGGGTGTGTTTCAATCTTGTTTCTTTGTTCCTCTTCTTGCTTATGTGATATCTCTTTTGCTGTCTTCTTTTCTCCACTCTTCTTTTTCCTTGATTCCTTTTTCGTGGTTGTGACGGTTGTCTGCTCTTGATTGCGTCTCTTCTTGTTCTTCGGTTTCATTATTTCTATTTTCTCGGTAATTGCACACAATCTTCCTTATTCATCATTTGTTTTCTCGTTCAATGGTATGAGAAAACGAATTCTTTGTGTGCTTGATGTTAGCTGTGTGTAGTAGTTGAAATCATTATGTCCTTGGAAATCATTTATAATTTAAATTATTTTTTTTTTTATTTCGGGCTCTCGGGTTTGTGATCATGCTTCCGAAATTTATAATTGACTTATAGTGTATTTTTTTTTCTTAGCATTGGTAATGATGCAATATATTCTTGGACCGAACATTCGACATGCGTAGCTGCTATGTTGCCAAAAACTATAATCTCATTGAATGACTTTTAAATTCACTCGGTACATGTCCAATTTTATAATAGGTAGGGTAAGTGATCATTTACCCATTATGCTAACTTTCATATTTGTATGAGCTACACTGAAAACAAAAGAGTGTACATATTGATAAGGTTAAACAAATGATTTTATCTATAAATATATCTTGAATTCTGTATTTTTATATTTTTATTTTTGCAAAATTTAGAATATATTACCTTGGTTTAGCTTCAATGGATTTTCCCATACACATTTTGAAGACAACTTTTTCATCTTCCTTGTAGGTTCCTCTATTACATTTGTCACATGCTTCATACCACATCTTTATAATATTCTCCACATTATATACTATTCAATTAAAACAACAAGAGATTCCCATGTACATTGATAACAAATATTTTTTTAATCAAAATATAATATAATATATGCTCTAAATTATTTGTATATTAAACTTACCTCTGTCAATGTCTCTCTATTTTCTATGATATCTTTAAGAGTCACTTTATGAGCATTTACCATTGTTTAATTCGTAGTCATCTTAGATATCTTAATTTGATCTTGTATTATGTTTGACCTGCATATATTATTTTAATGTGTCAGAAAAATAACTTTCCATCATCTTGGGTTTTCTAGTTTATTGCTTACCATCGGTAAATGTGCTCCATCAGAATTCGAATTTATTTGCAGGACGCTTGCTGCTGTAGTTTGTAACTTTAGTTCAGTTGTTAAGAAAATAGACAGCAATTAATGCATTCCGTTTTGCGTTTTCTTTTAACACTTTCCACAAGAAAAGTTTTACGTTTATGTTCTTTTTTGATGACATATAAAATATTTATGTAGACATAGATTATTATATTTTTCAAGAATTTTGTTAGATAAGAATGACGAAGATTACTTGAAAATAGTTCGATGATGATTTTACTTACTGTGTGTCCATGATGATTATTTCCCTCAAGGTTAATTCTTGTCCCTTAGTACTTTTTACTATTTTGTTATCACATTTGCAAGCATTCCACAAATATCTAGTACATTCAAAATATATCTTTGTTATTTTTTTTTTTTGTTAAATTAAGTCGTATTTATATAGAGACTTAGGGTTTCAGTATTTTACCAAATTATTTTTTGTCTCCAAGCTTGGTCTCGAGGTAAAAAAAAAAAAGATTTTAGCACCTTTTTTTGTCGTCAAGAATAACCTTAAATAGTATATTTCACCTTCAGATATATTTTGAGCACTTATACGTCCAATCACTTCTCCTTTGTTCCTTTGTTTCTAACGCTTGTCTTTTTGTCCCAGGCATAATGCTCTGGAAATTCCTTGTAACAATATTCCTCGCATCTCTATCTTTAGCACGCACGGAAAAGAACTTCGTGAGTATTGTTTTTAAATAATAGTGAACATCCAATATTTTCTGCAAATTTTGATTATTCCAATAGGTGATATATTATTGGTTAGGTAGATAAAGCTGCAATGTTACAACTGCTGAGTATATTTCATTTAAATTTAAATTAAAAAAAAATTCACCTAGCTTCTTGAGTAGAAACCCATTGTGCATCTGAATATTGTTTAATTTTGTCTATGGTGGTATTGTCATCATTTTGTGCCACATTAATTGCCACTTTATCATGGCCTTTATAGATGTACTTGTACAAATAGCAGCTCAAACTTAGCACTGGGCGCGAGATGCTCCTTAGTGATGTGCTTTATGCGCGTAGTATTCGGTGTAATTTACTTTCAGTTTCAGCACTTTTGAGTCAAGATTTTTCTTTCTTGTTTAAAAAGACCATGTTATATATTTTTCTGGCCAACAACCTTTATGGTGTAGGACATATGAACAATGGATTTTTCATGTTGGATTTATCTATTGAATGCACTTCTTTTATTTCTTCGTCTGTTGATATTTTGAATGATTCAAATAAATGGCATGCAAGGTTAGGACACATAGGACGCGAAAGGATGACTAGGTTAGCTCGAGAAGGCCTTTTAGGCAATCTCGCTAAAGTCAACCTTCCTGTGTGCGAACCATGTCTGGCAGGAAAAGCCTGCCGGAAGCCTTTTGAAAAGGCAAAAAGAGCTACTCAACCTCTAGAGTTAGTTCACTCGAACATATGCGGACCCGTAAATGTGAAGGCACGCCACGGTGCATCCAATTTCCTCACATTTATTGATGATTATTAGCGCTATGGTTCAGTGTATCTCCTGTCTGATAACACGTTATTTATGCATGTATTTAGGTCGATTTAGGATCATATTTTATATCATTTACGTGCATATTTGACCGGCATTTATTTATATTAATAATATTTGGATCATTTGACGTGTTTCGACTTGTTTTAAGGTATTTTGAGCATTTTCAGGCTACCGGACGAGGAAACAAGTTGGAGAAGAGTGAAAACCGGCCCAAAAGAGTGAAAACCGTCCAAGAACCGGTCCAAACCGGTCCGAACCGACTTGAACCGGTCCAGTAGCAAAACGACGGAAGAACCGACACGGCCGCGTCAGACCTTCAACACGGCCGTGTCAAAAGTGGTCCACAAAGCGCTGTTAGTTCTGGAATGGAACACGGCCGTGTCACTTAAGCAACACGGCCGTGTCAAATTGTGCTGGAAAAGTAAATTTTGTAAATCAACACGGCCGTGTCACTTAAGCAACACGGCCGTGTCAGAAGTGTTTTCCTGCGATAATTACCTAATTTTAATAGGATTTTGATCCTATCTTCCCCAAGATTCGGCCCCAACTCTATAAAAAGGACCCCAAGTTCTAGAAAAGGGAATCAATCAATCAATCATCAGGAACATAAATTACATCATCTTGGAGGACAAAGAAGACGAAGATCATCGAGACGGAGTCATCCGGGTTTATTTATTCTTTTCTAGTTTAGTTCTTTACAATGTTTTTATTAGAATTTTGTATTGGATTATTACTAGGCATGAGTAGCTAAGCTATTCGTGTCCTAGGGTAAGAAAGTAGGGATTTTTATGATAATGTTTTGATTTATGATTTAATCTATTAATTCCGTTCTTTATGTGTTTTATCTCTATGTTTGTGCTTAAAACTGAATTTAGCTTGATCACCTAGATTTAGTAATTTAGTTTAACAATTCCGCTTCGAGAGGAGGGAATCGTTATCAGACTTAGAATATAGAGCGCAGTTGTCTATGACTGTGTGGGCCGTGGCTTAGGTTCGTTTGGGAGTTATTAGGTTTAATTGACTCGAGAGGGTAATTAGCTTAATTAATCAACGGTTTAATCGCTTCGAGAGAAGGATTAGATTATTGTCGTGCAGCCTAATAAACACTAGAATTGGTAAATTAATAGGTTAATTATATTCAACATTGCATTAATATCCTGAAATCGAAGCCCTAGGATACATTTTCTCATCGATTGTTAGTTCTCTTTGTTTGCCAGTTATTAGTTAATTTCCTTAATTCTTGTTAAAATCAACCTTTGAAACTTAGTATCTAGTTAGGACATTCCTAAAGTATTAGGGTATCAAACTACCTAAAACTATTCCTTGTGGGATCGACCTTGACAATAGTACTACACCTACATCCGTACACTTGCGGAACACTAGGTTAGAAACCGACGTGTCAAGTTTTTGGCGCCGTTGCCGGGGAATAGGATTTAGCGCTTAGTTTTTGATAGGGATAACCCGATCACCTCGGGTCGGGTTAATACCTAAGCCCACTGACCGGCCCAGCACGCGTAGGCCCATCAAGCACGTGAAGGCCCAACACGCATTGGCCCAACAGGCCCAGGAACACGCGTTGGCCCAACAGGTGGTTTGTTCCGCGAATCAAGGCTCAGGATTCGTTCCCAACCGCCATGCAGCGGGAAATAGGCGCGAGAATAGGGAGTTTGTTAGGGTTCAGTTAGGGTTTAGGAAAAGCTGAGTATAAATATGAGAAAAGAACTCTGAATTAGGATTCGCATTCTGAATACTGTATTATCGCTTGTAAGCTCAAAGTTTATAGTGAAAGAAACACCTCGGCAAGAGGGATTTTCTGCCCGTGGACGTAGATCTCCGGATCGAACCACGTATATCTTGTGTATTTTCATATTGTTCACGTAGCTTTTTGTTAAGGTTTCCTGGATTCCGGATTGCGCTTTATCAATTGGCGCCGTCTGTGGGAACTGTAAGGCAATTTTTGACGTTCGTAGTGTATTCAAGAATCATGGTGACGACTCGTTTGAATCAATCTCGCCACGGTGATCAATCCAACCAGGATCCACCCGTGGATCAAGTTTTGCCGCCGAGGCAATTGCCGGCAAGGAGTACATCTCATCATCAGGGCAATCAAGGCCCGGTTGCGAATCCAGACAATCAGAATTTACATCCACCCCCTCAACACATGCAAAACCCTGATTTTGCTGCTGCCCAACCACCGGTTAACATTCAAGTTACCCCAGAATTACTCCAGGCTTTCTTACAAGAGCATGCACATGTTCTTCAAGATTGGGCAGCTAATCACCTACATCCCGCGGGGCCTGCCGCGGGGCTTGCCGGACATGATGCTAATCCCGCGGTGCCTCCACCTCATCAGCACTCGCGTGATCAACAAGACTCGGGGCATCGCGGGCGTCAGGATCGGCGACGGGAACGACCTGGTTCCTCCGAGGACCATGGGAGTTCTAACGAATCACGACCGCGCAACGATGAACCTACTGATATGGATCGCCGCCGTCCACTCAACGCGGCTAAGAGAGTTCGCTATGCCAATCCTCATGCTCTAGATCTTCAAGAGTATGAGCGAGTTCAACGCAATGTTGAACTGGACAGAATTCTGGGCCTTGATGCCAATGGAGATATCATCACACCGTTCTCCCAAGAAATCATGGCCACCTCCCTTCCCGAAGGGTTTAAACGGCCAGCCATACCACCTTACGATGGCACCGGAGATCCAGCCAATTTTCTTGGAGCTTTCCGGCACAACATGCTTAGCCGCGATAACACTACATCCCTTCATTACTGTAAAATTTTCCCCGGGTACTTACAGGATGAGGCTCGGGTTTGGTTTGACTCTCTCCCGCGCAACAGCGTATCCTCTTTCAGAGATCTCGCCGAACACTTTTGGGCGCGGTTTGAAGCACGGGCGAAGCCCATGGCCACCCTGGCCGATGTCATGAATATGGAGCAGCGGGACGGTGAAACCGTTACCCAATTTCTTGACCGCTTCACAGCTGTCAGCCTCAAGGTGGGAAATTGCTCCGAAGACGTAGTCATCAACGCATTCATGAATGGACTCCGTCCCGGGGCACTTTACACCGAGTTGGTTCGAAACACATCGGTCACAACTCGAGCACTGTTCAAAACGGTGTGCAAATTTGCTAAGGCCGAGGAGCAGACTCGCCAGAAGCGTGAGAAACACGCTAGCAAGCGGCAGTCCGACAAAGTACAAACCGGGCCTAGTACGCGACCTAGTGCATTTTCCCGCCTGACCCCGGGGCGTTCAGAATCCCGAGGCGATATTCCACAATTGACTCCGTTGACAAAGTCACGAGCTGAAATCCTTTCTATTCACAAGAACGATCTACGACCTTGTCCGCGGATGACTGCTCCGCCTGAAAAAAGGAATCGTGGGAAGTGGTGTGCGTACCACCGAGATCATGGGCACGAGACAGAGGAGGGCCGAGAACTCAGTAAGGAAATCGAGGAGTGCCTGAGGAAAGGTTTCTTGCGCCAATACATTGCGCGGACCGATGACAAGCCTCGGACAGGTCAGAATGGGGGGTCGTCCCATAATCGTGGAGGTTATCATGACCACGGTACACAACAAAATCGACCCCCGTGGCAGAATAATCGGCCGGGGCCTAGTAATTACGCACGGCAAGATTCTGACAATCGCCAACAACCACGTCTTCCGCCACCACCTCCTCCCCCGGGAGGACCCGGAGACAACGCACCCCCTCACTCCCTACCGGGGCTTCGCGACATGCCTTGAAGGCAGAGGCTCGACGTCCTCCTCCCGAGGAGCCACGTCATAAACGCCTCCATCAATCCGAGACTGTCAGCTTCACGGATAGAGACCCGGTCCCGGAGATAACACCTCATACTGACGCTATTGTCATCGACATGACTGTAGCCAATATAACGATAAGGCGGGTCTTCGTGGATAATGGGGCCGCGGTGAGTGTTATATTTGCCGACTGTTTCCAAAGGATGGGGATTCCTCGAGAACAACTCCGGCCGGCCCCCGGGCCACTACAGACTTTCACTCAGGGTGAAGTCCAGCCAGAGGGTATCATCACTCTCCCGGCGTCTTTGGGGACTTATCCGGCAATAAAAACCATTTTCGTGGATTTTTATGTGGTGAATTCCCCATCACCGTACAACATGATCTTGGGCCGGGACTGGCTTACCCCCGCCAAAGCCATATGCTCCACGTATCACCTCGCATTAAAGTTTCCCACTTCGCATGGCGAAGTGGCTATCCGCGGGAGTCAGCGGGTTTCAAAGGAGTGTATGTACGTGGCACTCAAAAAGACTGCTAAAGTTCCTCCCAACAGCAGCTTCAGGTAGCATCACCGGTTCTGGAACCTCGGGAATGTACCTCGTTGGGGGATGCCACCGCTCAAGTACCGCTTGATCCGTCCAAGCCGGAACAGACTGTAACCGTCGGAGCCGTGGATGTGCCATGGTTACACCAGGCTATAATTCAGACCTTGCGAGAATATTCCGATGTCTTCGCATGGTCTCCTCTAGATATGCCCGGGGTCTCTCCCGACATAATAACACACAAGCTGAACATCGATCCCAGCATAAAGCCAATCCAGCAAAAGCAGAGGAAGTTCGCCCCGGAGCGAAATGACGCAATTCGAATCGAGGTGCAACAACTCTTAGATGCGGACATCTTGTTCGAAGTATATTACCCCTCCTGGCTATCGAATCCAGTAATGGTGATTAAGTCCAGTGGGGCATGGCGGATGTGCGTCGAATTCTCCGACCTCAACAAACATTGTCCGAAGGACTGTTATCCCCTACCTTCCATAGATCAAAAGGCCGAGGCCATTACTGGGTATGAGGCACTTTGTTTCTTAGATCTGTATAAGGGATACTACCAGATCTTTATGGATCTGCAAGATGCCATCAAGACGGCATTCATCACTGCTTTCGGGTGCTATGCTTTCAAGAAAATGCCCTTGGGGCTCAAGAACGCCGGAGCCACATACCAGCGTCTCATGGACCGGGTTTTCCACGGCCAGATTGGCCGCAACGTCGAGGTCTACGTTGATGACCTTGTTATAAAGAGTCTCTCCCATTCTTCATGTATGCAAGACATTGCCGAAACGTTGCGCACCCTGCGAAGCTACAATTTGCGCCTTAATCCAGCAAAATGCACTTTCGGTGTCGGCTCCGGCAAGTTTCTGGGTTATATGGTTTCACAACACGGTTTGCAGGCCAACCCGGCTAAACTTCGGGATGTGCTAGAACTACAGCCACCCAAGACATTCAGGGACGTTCTAGCCTCACAGGTGGTTTGGCGGCATTAAATCGATTCTTATCTAAAGCGGCGGAGCGCCAGCTCCCATTCTTCAAAATCTTGAGACAGGCGAAGTCCTTTGAGTGGACTCCGGAGTGCACCGAGGCCTTCGAGGCTTTGAAACGTCATATACAGCAGCTGCCTACTTTGTCAGTTCCTCTCCCCGGAGAGCCGCTTTACTTATATTTGGCTTCCGCCGAGGAAGCTATTAGCGCTGCACTTGTGCGCGAAGTCAATGGGGTTCAACATCCCGTGTATTTCGCAAGTCGTGTTCTCCACGGGGTGAAGACGCGGTACTCCGTGTTAGAAAAAACTGCTTTGGCAATTGTTATGGCAGCTCGGCGTCTACGGCCATATTTCCAAGGACGTGAAATACGGGTTTTGACCAATCATCCTATCCGCCAGATTCTTGTCAAGCCCGAGGTGTCTGGGCGCCTTGCAAAGTGGGCCGTCGAGTTAGGCGAATATGATATTCAATACCTTCCCCGCCGAGCAATCAAGGGTCAAGCACTCGCCGACTTTCTGGCTGAAACCCCGGGAGACAATCATGAGTCTCCGACAGACAGTGATACACATCACCCCGCTACCCTCGTATCCTCACCTCGGAAATGGTAGCTATATGTGGATGGAGCATCCACAACTCGAGGAAGTGGTGCCGGGGTGCTTCTCATCGACCCCGAGGAGGTTGAAGTAAAATACGTCATCCGATTCAAGTTTAAGGTGACTAATAATGAAGCGGAGTACGAGGCAGTTCTCGCCGGGCTCCGGCTCGCTCAATCTTTAGGTGTTCGTCATCTTGAGCTCTTCACGGACTCCGAGATCGTGTCCAAGCAAATTCAGGGGACTTATGTCGCCAAGGATGAAACAATGGTCAGGTATCGTGCTCTAACACTCAAGCTCATGTCAACTTTTGATGCAGTTATTATCCAGAAAATACCGCGTGCTCAGAATGCAAGAGCAGACGCGCTCAGCAAGTTGGCCTCCGCGGTCCGAACTAATATATCTCCGGATATCATGGTCGAAGACCTATCTCATCCAGCAATTCATGAGTCCACAGTTTCGATCCTGACCGATAGTGATCCAAATTGGATGACTCCTATCATTCAATATCTCCGAGATGGAGTCCTGCCTACTGATAAGCTGCGAGCTCGGCAAGTGGTCCTCAAAGCCCCCAAATACTCCTTTCATGATGGAGTTTTGTACCGGCGATCATACCTACAACCGAGTCTCCGGTGTCTCGCTCCTGCCGAAGCTATTCAAGTTCTACGGGAGGTTCACGAAGGGGCCTGTGCCAGCCATATCGGCTCCCGGACATTAGCCAAGAAAGTTCTCCGCTGGGGATACTATTGGCCAACCCTGTTCAACGATGCTCACAACTTAGTGACCAAATGCAGCAAGTGCCAGCTGCACTCCCGTGTGAAGCATCTGCCGCAGACCGAGCTCACTGGAATCCAGAGTGCGTGGCTGTTTATTCAGTGGGGTATCGACATTGTTGGCCCATTCCCCGTTGCTCCGGGAGGATTGAAGTTCCTGGTCGTTGCCGTAGACTACTTCACTAAGTGGGTCGAAGCCGAACCACTTACGGCCATTACTGGTCAGAATATCTTGAAATTTGTGTGGCGCAATATTGTTTGTCGCTTCGGCATCCCGAGTACTATTATCTCGGACAATGGTAAACAATTTGCCAACGATCCCTTTCGGTCATGGTGCGAAGAGCTTCACATCAAACAAATTTTCACTTCGGTTGCTCACCCTCAAGCCAACGGACAGGTTGAAGTCACTAATCGGACACTACTCACGGGAATAAAGAAGCGCCTGGATAATGCCAAAGGTCTCTGGGCTGAAAACCTTCCACAAGTCCTATGGGCTTATCGCACAACACCGCACACCTCTACCGGGGAGACTCCTTACAGCCTTACTTATGGTTCCGAAGCCATTATCCCTGCTGAAATCAGTGTACCAAGCCCTCGCCTCCTCACATTGGTTCCAGAGGATAATGACGAGGCTCTCCGGGCAAACTTGGATGAGCTTGAAAATCGTCGTGACCAATCATTCATTCAACAGGCCAGGTGTAAACAACGAGCAACCCAGTATCATAACCTCCGGGTCCGGGGTACTCAGTTCAATGTCGGGGACTTAGTTCTTCGGCTCAACTCCGCCAGCAAAGCTGCCCCCGAGGGGATATTACATGCTTCTTGGGAAGGTCCCTACCGAGTTGTTGCCGCGCACGATTCCGGATCCTATCAGCTAGAGCATCTCAACGGAACCCCGATTCCCCGAAGCTGGCACGTAACCAACTTGAGGCGCTTCTACCTGTGAAGGCCAAATCACAAGTACCATCTGCTCTTTCTGCTCATTGTATGTTTCTTTTATGATTATCATCTACCTTTGTATTGTTTAGTTTGCTCCGGCACTTATCATTGAATAAAAATTCTTTGTTTATGCATCTTGCTGTGTTCTCTTTTACGTTACGGGGACGCCCTAACGCAATCATATTATCGCTATTAGTCTCCGGACAATTAAATTTCTCCCTCGGTCCGTCTGAGGAGATTCGCATTTAGTCCCCGGACTCATATCACTTTATCGCCTGTTTAACCGGAGAAGTGTTTACTCCCGCCTGATCCGTCCGGGGAGATGTTACTCCCGCCTGATCCGTTCGGGGAGATTGGATTTATCCATACTGTGTTCCCGAACACCCAATTAAAATAGTTAATAATTTTTCGTAGTGTGTTCCCGAACACCCGGTTAAATGGTTAGTAACTTGTTGCTTTCCTTAAACCTGTCTATGCACACCGCAACACTTTTATTATCTTCTGAATAATACAACATCAAGCATTTTTTTACATAAGACTTTAAAAAAAAGAAAAAAAAAAAACAACAACAAAAAGGAGAAAGCCATTATCTACGGCCCCCGAGCCAATATTCAGCGCCCCGGCGTTGCGGCCTGCTCCTCGATCTTCGCTGCGTCCTCCGGGACCTTGAAGTTCTTTGGCCTCGGGCTCCGGCTCTTTCTCCCCCGCGAGCTTCCCTACGCCGAGGACTTGCTCTAGGCGCTTGCCTGGGGACTTCGTCTCTAGTCCGAGCTCGGCTACTTGGTTGTGGAGCGGACCTCGGGGTCTGGGCCCACTGCACAGGGTCCCACTCCTCCGGAGCCATCACCTCAATTTTTCTGGCCAGCTCCTCGACTACTTCTTCGGCAACCACAGCAGGCTCTTCTTCGACCGTGGTCACTAGAACTGGCTCCCGAATAACTATGCCTTGGCTCTTTCCAGAAGGTTTCTTTTTGTCCTTCCGAGGCGCTTTCGGGGTACCTTGTCTCCGGCTTGTACTGGCAATAAATTCCTCGGCAGAGGGCCTCCATCTGCCTCGGCCCTTTAACCCTTCATACATGCTCAGAAGCAACTCTAGCACTTCTCGCTTTCTTACGAGCTCCGAGGCCTCCGTGGGGTTATTTGTCATAAGCGCTGAGATTTCGCTCTAGATCTCTACGACCCGCTCCTCCACTTCCTCAAAGGTCAGAAGACCGAACTCCGACAGTATCCGATCATACTCCCTCTGATGAACAAGGACACGGCTCATCTCGGCAGCGGTAGACCGGTATTTCATCTCAAAATCTTTGGCTCTCTCTTCGGCTTCAACCACTTTCCTCTCTGCCGAGGCCACCTGCTTTTCTAGCTTCGGCACTACGTGCATCTGCAGGTTATTCTTTTCCTCGCGGAACCACTCAAGTGATCGCATGAGCTTCTTTATTGTTTCGTGTAGTTCCGCGGTGTTCTAAATAGAAAGAAGAGTCAACCAGATTGATTACTCTCAAGTATGTAAAAAGTTGAAGTTCAGTTCGAAAGCAAGTATAAATTGATCATGCAAGCAAAGGAAAGACGGAGAATCTGAGAAACAAAAGTTATATTCAACAAGTAGAAGTACAATGTTCAAGACTCAGTACATCGATTCCCAACATTCCTAAAATATACAACTTTAAATTTGCGGGGATCGACTGACCTCCCGCTCAGTTGCCTCAGTCTCTTCGGGAAACCCCTCTCGCCGGCCCTCGGACACTTCGGCTGCTCCCTCCCCAGTTGCTGCGACGGCTTCGTCCGCAGCTGTGGCTTCGACCTCCATCCGTGGAGGGGGTTCTATGCTCCGGGGTGCGGTGACCAGCTCACCTCGGCGGAATGCCATGAATTCTTTGTCCTGGTCCACCTCACAGTTGGCGACCTCTGCGGCCGTCAGCAGCTGTTTCTTCTCCCCGAGAGCTTTCACCAGGGGCCACTCCGGCAGATTCGCTAGAGCCGCATAGTAGGCCTTCTCCACTCCGGCCACTGCATCAAAGTCATACCCGAATTCTGGACGATATACGTCCACATTCGGGTAGACCTCCTTCACCTGCTCCAGCAGCGCAGATCGAGTGGCCTGGTCCCCTATGGCCACGAACTCCGTCTGGAAGTCGAGGAACGTGCTGGTTTGGAATAACTTATCGGCGAATGCCTTCAGCAACGCTCCTTGCCCTTCGACCACGGCAGCTTCCCGAGCCTCCATTTCTGCCCGCAGCCGCAGCACTTTACCCCGGAGGACATTATTCTCCGCCTCCACCCCACGCAGACGCGCAACCTCGGTTTCGACCAAGGCAGCCCTCTTGCGTGCCTCGGTCATATCGTGGGTCAGTCGGTCGTTGCTCGCTCGGAGCTCCCTGGCCACTTCGGCTAGCTCCTCCTTCCCCTCCTTCTCGCTCTTGCGGCCGAGGTCTAGAATACCTCGCACCAAGCATAGAAGCTCTTCGGCATCGGGCCCCTCCAACCCCAGCAGACTTGATGGCCCCTGTTCCCTCACCTGTCACCAATAACCACAGACCGTAGTCAGCACAGGTAACATACGAAGCATTTGCGGTAACTAACAGTATATCAGAAATGTACCTCCACACTCTCCTCCGGGCGGAGTCTTTTAGCTACTGATGGAGGAGTCCCGGATGATGGCTCCGGCCTCTTCTTAGATCCGGGAGCAGGCTTCACCACTCCCACCTGCTCCTCCGACCCAGCGCTGGGCCGCGCACTGGGTGGCATCTTCCCCCGGGGAGATACCTCAGTGGCCTTCCCCTTCTTTTTTGCTGCGGCAACAGCCGCGGGGCTTCCGGCAGGCTCTTTCCCGAAGCGTCCCACTGCACGAGGAAGGTAAAGATTAGTTATGTGCACAATCAACAGTTGTAAAAGGCAAGATAGAGAGACTCCTACCCTCTTCGGCGCCCGCATTGCCCGAATAATACGGACTCAGCCCTGCCTCCTCCAATTCCTCCTCGGAACAGAGGGTTTTGAAAGTCCCCACTGTCCGGAATGTATGTATCACTTCGGCCCCCGGGCTCTCCACAGGAGCGGTATCAAGTACCTCATCACTCCTCCACTTCGGGAGAGCTACTTTATTCCTAATAAATATAAACCTCTCCTTCCACCCCTCTACCTTACTTGGGTTTTGAACCTTGAACCCACCTCGGGCTCGAGGACTGAAGGAGTACCACCCCTTGGACTTCCCGAAGTTTTTTAATTGGAAGAAGAACCTAAAAAGCTCTACGGTCGGTTCTAATCCGGCGTTTTTACACACCACGGTGAATCCCACTACCTGCCTCACCGCGTTCGGCGCTAATTGGCTAAGGGCAATACCGTAGTATTTCAGCAATTGGATCACAATGTCCCACAGGGGCAGTCTCAGGCCTATTCTAAGGGGATCTATGTACACACTAATAAACCCCTGCGGTGGGCAGCAGGCCCTATCCTCGGGGTTTGGTATTATATACTCTAGGTTGAAGGGAAAGAAAAATAAAGGGATTTCTCTCTCAATCTGTTCTCGCGACATCCGTAACGCTACCGAGGACACCTCCAAATCCTCCTCCGCGCATGGGTAGAAGGCAACCATCATAACGTTGCTTTCCAGCCCATCGGCCCTGTCTACGGTCCTAATCTCATTCCTCTCCGGAATGAGATACGACAGGGGGGGGATATCTAACGGAGCACCCGTAGTCCCTACTACTTCAAGATGAGGCAGAAGATGAAGAGGAGGACATACTTACTTGGGTTGGATTTGCGAAGTTTGGATTTGAGAAGTTTTGATTTGAGATGGATTGCAAGCACAGAATCCCTCTTTTTCCCGCTTTCTAAACTGATGAATCGCAATGAAGAAGATGAAAAGTTACTGTGCAGTTATTCCAATTATATACGCAAAAAACCAACGGCTATGATGCAGCCTATTCAAATTCAGTGATGGAGATTTAAACGTGCTCTTCACGCGCTTTACAGTTCCCAAGGCGCGTAGGGAACAGGTTTCTTGGAAATCGCAGAGCGTGTCACTTCACATCCCTCTCTCTCATGATGGCGCCGCCAATCACATCAACCTCACCCTTCGTCAGGAAGATTCAAACTACACTCCAGTGATTCCTTCACCTCGGTCATACTACCACACTCCGGTGCTCCCTTCATTTTGGCCAGACTACTCACTCCGGTGTACCCTCCACTTCGGCCAGGTTGTTATATACTTCCAACGCATTTCTTGATTCTGGGAAATTCGGTATCTCGATATATGTCTTGTGCACTTCGGCCTAGCTCGACTCCGCGTCCGCAGACTGCTCCGCAGAGTCCCCAGGGACGCGGATAGACTTAGTCATCCATAAACACTTCGGCCCGCCAACGATCACGGCCCTTCTTGCTTACGGTTCCACCCCGGTGACAACCGAAGCTCCCTCCTCGCTTCGGCTGGGGGGGGGGCATCTGATAGGGATAACCCGATCACCTCGGGTCGGGTTAATACCTAAGCCCACTGACCGGCCCAGCACGCGTAGGCCCAGCAAGCACGTGAAGGCCCAACACGCGCTGGCCCAACAGGCCCAGGAACACGCGTTGGCCCAACAGGTGGTTTGTTCCGCGAATCAAGGCTCAGGATTCGTTCCCAACCGCCATGCAGCGGGAAATAGGCGCGAGAATAGGGAGTTTGTTAGGGTTCAGTTAGGGTTTAGGAAAAGCTGAGTATAAATATGAGAAAAGAACTCTGAATTAGGGTTCGCATTCTGAATACTGTATTATCGCTTGTAAGCTCAAAGTTTATAGTGAAAGAAACACCTCGGCAAGAGGGATTTTCTGCACGTGGACGTAGATCTCCGGATCGAACCACGTATATCTTGTGTATTTTCATATTGTTCATGTAGCTTTTTGTTAAGGTTTCCTGGATTCCGGATTGCGCTTTATCAGTTTTTATCTTGAAAAATAGGAGGAAACTAGACTAGATTTTATTTTTTCGTAATTTTAATTTTAATTTTTGTTTTTATTTTTTTGGGTTAATTTTAGTGTTACGCGGTAGTTCTTGTTTTTGGTGTTTTCAGGCTTCGTATGCACACCAGATCAAAAGGGAAAGAAACTCTTCTTCCTTTCGATCCAGAAATTGAAGCGACAACTCGCAGACACCGAACAAGAAGAAACTTCACAGCTGAGATGGAGAACCCACCACAGCAACCGAATGATGAAGCATTAAATAGAGTGCTAACAGCCTTAGCACGATTGGACGATCGCGTCACTACTATACAGCAGCAGATACCTGTACAGCAGCAACAGTTGCCACAACAGCACAGACAGATTCCAATAGAGCCAGATGCGGGAGAAGAAGACAATACACCTACATCCGTACACTTGCGGAACACTAGGTTAGAAACCGACGTGTCACTGTCTCACCGCTCAGAAGCGCTTGATTGCTCTAAGTGATTCTTAGCGGAGGTTGAGAACCAAAGAGATAGGAAACTTAAAACGTTACGCACTGATAGAGGGCGAGAATAATTGTCTGATCAGTTCAGGCAATACTGTGAGGAAAAAGGGATCATAAGACAACTGTCAATTCCATACACTCCGCAACAAAATGGTGTTGCAGAGAGGAGGAATAGGACACTTGTGGACATGGCCATATCAATGATGGCGCAAGCAAATCTACCAATATCCTTTTGGGGAGATGCAATCTTAACTGCTGCCTACATATTGAACTGTGTGCCGTCTAAGTCAGTTCCTTCGACACCGTATGAGTTGTGGCATGAAAGAAAGTCTAACTTAGAAGGTTTGCGCCCTTGGGGGTCAGCAGGGTTTGTTCATAATACTTCCCAAGCATGGGAAACTTGGTCCTAGAGCAGTCAAACATATCTTTATAAGATACCGTGACCACTCAAAAGGCTATGTGATGTATGGTGAACATCCTGACGGAGGAATGATAGAAATTGAGTCACGCGATGTCAATTTCCTCGAGGAGGAATTTCCAACAATTGGAGAAGTTAAAGGAGATCTTAAACTTTATGAGTTACAAGATCCTGAAGACAACGCTGGAATTCCTGGCGAGGATGCGGTTTTACAACCAAATCCAGCAATCGACGAGAATAATGATAGCGATCTTAGAGTTAGTGGGAGAATTCCATTGCATGAAGACTCTCAAGATCTAGAGTTGCGTAGGAGCAAGCGTGGAACGGTTCTCCGAAGACGTTTTGAACTCGAAGGGGAATCTTTCATTTGCGCAACAATGGATGTTGATGAGCCAGCCACTTTTGAAGAGGCTGTAACTTCTCCAAATGCTAAACAGTGGATAAGTGCTATGGAGGAAGAGATGAGTTCGATGGCTAAGAACCAAGTTTGGGAGCTAGTCGATCTACCGTCTGGACGTAAGACAATTGGGAACAAGTGGGTTCTCAAAGTCAAGAGAAAAGCAGATGGCTCGATAGACAAGTATAAGGCTTGCCTGGTGGCGAAAGGCTTTACCCAAAGAGAAGGTGTAGACTATGAAGAGACATTCTCCCCGGTGGTGAGGTTTGCCTCTATCCGTCTCATTTTAGCAATTGTTGCCCACCTTGATTTGGAACTGTTCCAAATGGATGTGAAGACAGCATTTCCCAATGCAGAACTAGGTGATGAGATCTATATGGATCACCCTAAGGGTTTTCAGGTAAAGGGACAAGAGCGCAAAGTGTGCCACTTAAAGCGTTCCATTTATGGATTGAAACAATCATCCAGATAGTTGTACCTTCGATTTCATCAAGCTATCACTTCGATAGGCTTTACGATGGTTGAGGAAGATCACTGTGTGTATGTCAAAAGGGATGAGAAAAATTTCACAATTCTCTCATTATATGTGGATGACATTTTGTTGGCTGGAAATGATACGGAGATGATTGTCGCCACTCAGCAGTGACTATCATCTAATTTTGAGATGAAAGACATGGGAGAGGCAGAATACATACTTGGTGTTAAAATACACCGAGATCGCTCAAAGAGACTCTTAACGTTGTCTCAAGAGACTTATATTAAGAGGGTTCTGGAGCGATTTCGTATGCATAATGCTAAACTCGTTGACACGCCTATGGAAAAACATTGTGCTCTTAGCAAAGATCTATGCCCAAAGACAGATGATGAAAAAGAAAGCATGGCTAAGGTTCCTTATGCAAGCGCGGTAGGGAGTTTGATGTACGCAATGATGTGTACTCGACCAGACCTGTGCTTTGCAGTAGGGATGGTGCGTAGGTATCAAAGTAATCCAGGACGCGCTCACTAGGATGCAGTCAAAAGGATACTTAGATATTTAAAGGGGACAAGTGATTTAGCTTTATGCTATCATAGCGGCAGTCTAAAGCTACTTGGTTACAGCGATACTGATGGATCAGCGGATAGAGATGAACACAAATCCACATCGGGATATGTCTTGTTGTTAGGTGGCGCTGCTATCACTTGGTGTAGCAAGAAGCAGCCTTGTATATCTCTATCTACTATGGAAGCAGAGCACATCGCTTGTACATCTGCAGTTCAAGAGGCTATCTGGTTGAGAAGATTTCTTCAGACTTTGCGCGTCACGGGGCATGTAGATGATGCAGTAGTTGTCCTTTGTGATAACACAGCTGCACTAGCATATGCTAAGGACCCCAAGTATCATGGGAGGACCAAGCATATTGACACCAGATACCACTTCATCCGAGATAATATTGTGCAGGGGCAAGTGGTTCTCAGGCACGTTCCCACTGGTGAAATGATAGCTGATCCTTTCACCAAGCCTTTGAGTAGAGATGTATTTCAAAGGCATGTTATGAGTATGGGACTTCGTAGAATTTAAAATTCTTTCAACTTGTATGAACAATTTTATTTATCAATAAAATGTGCCCTTATTATATGTTAGAAGTTTGTCTATTAATAATTTTATTCGGGTCCAAATAAAATTTTATTATTTCTCACAAGTGAATGAGATCGAAAATTAGCCACTTAGGCTCATAATCATAAAATAAAAGAAAAAATAAAACAGGCCCAAAATAAATAATTCCAGACTAGCCCAAGACTGGGTCCAATCTAACCTAGCCAAAAAAAAAAAAAAAAACTGCCCACAAAAAAAACTAATCTGATTTATTTGAGCCCAAACACAGGGCCCAAGGGCCCAGCCCAATCCTTACAAGCCCTAGCCCACTGCCGCCGCCGTCCCCGCCGCCGCCACCACCGCCGCTGTCGCCACCACCGCCGTCGCCGGAGCAGCAGCGCAAAGAAGCAGGGCAGTAGCAGCAGCGCAAAGAAGCAGCGACAGTAGCGCAGCGCAAGAAGCAGCGACGACAGCGCAGCGCGCATCCTGTGCCGCCGGGGTCGGAGTCGCGCAGGGTTGCGGCGCCGTAGAGGCGTGGGCAGGGCAGTAGCGACGCCGTGCGCAGGGCAATCGCGTGCAGTTGCCGTCGCGCCGCCGTCGGCGCAACGGGCCAGTAGCAGCGCAACCGCGCGCAGGTCATCCGCGCACAGGGCGGCCGCACCGCCCGCGCCGCCTTCGTCTTCACCTTTGAAGCGTCGAGCTTCCCTTGGTCCCACCACCGCCTCACGCAACAGCAGCGAGCCCCGTCGCAGTCGCCGCCGCCGAGGCCGACGGACTGGTACTAGGGCGCAAGGAAAATACTGTTTCCGTTTTCAATATTAATAGGGGTTGATTGATTCATTTTATTATACCAATTGTAAAAAAAAAACGTAGATCAATTTTAACCCTCAGACTTGTTCAATTTAATAAAACACGAAACAACAAATTAATATGATTCAGGCGAGAACGAATCAACTCGCTCTGATACCACTGTTAGTAATTTAAAGCATATAAATCACATACACACGTATATGGAAATCGATATAACTCAATTGAGTTGCAGCGGAAAGTATTTAGTTGATTCCCAAAGTGATGGATCGTATTCTGATTTGTCTACTAGCCCGTCTTGACGAACACTACTAGAGCATCCGCCGTCTACTTCACACACTGGGCTCTTGGTCCGGTGATTCTGCAAGAAAGAGAATTGGAGAGAAACGGAAGAGAAACGTATTCTGTGGTACTATTTTCCGTACTATATTCGTATATATACTAGTATGGGAGATATATGTCTCCTATTATGGATAGGATCTCCATCCCTATAGAGAAAATATCTGATAAGATATTAAATATCTCGTCAGATATAAATCCTAATTATATTGGGATCCATCAAATATGGATGCAGCCAACTATTAAAATAAAATAAAATTTAGAGATCTGAAAAATATAGTTATTATATAATTTGTATTGCAATAACTTATTTCTTAGTATAAATAAAGTGACTTTTTTAAACAGAAACGCAAAGAATTTTTTTTACGCCACAAAAACCTACAAACAATAAAGAATCAGCGACAATTGTGCAGGCACAACTCATGATTTCTCTCCAATGCTATATAGGTATATGTTTCTTTTTCGGTGCTTTACTTTTTACTCCATGTAAACAAACTTCTATTACTTTTAAAAGCTTTTTCACAATTTCACTTATCGGGTCAGTTATATGCTCGATTTCGAATTAATTTGAATTATACATCAAATTTATTTAAAATAGATAATCATTACATTTAATTAAGTTTTAATTGTATTAGTTTCAGTTGATTTTGGATCCAATACATGTATAGGGATCACAACGAGAAGGGTTTGATGAATTTGGAGGAAAAAAGGTTAGATTTCCAAGGTGCACATACATATATATATATATATATATGTATAATTAATGTTTGTCATAATGAAAAAAATATTTTACACTTGTTGGAAGAAGGTTATTTATAACTGATTTCACCAAAATCATTAATACTCAGAATTATGGTAATTTTGTGGTGGCCTGTTGATGTGTTCAATTTGATTCCTTAGACTTTTACTCCTTAAAATAAAATTAGCATCTTAAGTCTTAACCCATATTACAGAATTGATTCACTGTTTATATATTTGCAACAACATTAATTATTTTATATTAATTAGTTTATATTAATTGGACGACATAAAGTCAACTTACAACAATAACAGTATTTTATAATAATGCAGATTTATACTTAAAAAGGATAAAGATATTCGGTTCACGGTCATATTATAAATGACCCAAAGCTGACACATGTCTGGAGTGTTTTACATATGTTTGGATACCTCATGAGTTAGTGTATTAATCGATTTGACACACGGCTAGAAACCAACAGTCACATTTTTCTTAAGAATTTCGGTCACATTTTTCTTGAGAATCCCCAGATTGTGAACCTTGGCAGTAAACTGCAATTGTACGATAAAATGGAAAAAGTGCCAAATGTAATCTGCCATACTATTAACTTATTTGTACGTAAAATAAGCTTTTACTTGCATGATTAATTGCATATATCTATGTTCCAAATGAATGGAAATTCATTGTTGATGCAGGTGGAGGTGGTCCATGTCTCACGTTGACAAGGAAAAAAGAAGAAACACAGAAAAGAGCATACAATATCAATATGAGAAGCAGAAGTGGAATTATGAGAGTCAATTCAAGAAACTTGTTCCTCACCAAGAAATGTATTAAGGGACAGTGTTTCCGTTCTACACCTAGAGTAATAATGGACAATAACAAGTACTCCCTCCGTCCCGGTTAACTTGTCACAGTTGACCGGGCATGGATGTTAAGAAAAAAACAGATTTTATGAAATCTTTGACTCTTTTGGGCTAAAAACTTTTTTGGTCCCGGTACCTTTTGGCTTGTGCTATTTTGGTCCCAGAAAAAGTTATGAATTCAATTTAGTCCCACAACTCATAAATTGGATCCCTTTTGGTCCTAATTTGGCCAGCGGTGACTAATTTTGCCCAAAAACAGCACGTGTGGGTCACGTGCAAAAAA
This sequence comes from Ajuga chamaepitys, assembly GCA_958295605.1. Classification (NCBI taxonomy): domain Eukaryota; kingdom Viridiplantae; phylum Streptophyta; class Magnoliopsida; order Lamiales; family Lamiaceae; genus Ajuga; species Ajuga chamaepitys. The sequence continues at coordinate 57,125,032 of OY282502.1, forward strand.
GTTCCGATCGCTCTTTTCCCGCGAAATTAGTCACCGCCGGTCAAATTAGGACCAAAAGGGATCCAATTCAAGAGTTGTGGGACTAAATTGAATTCATAACTTTTTCTGGGACCAAAATAGCACAAGCCAAAAGTTACGGGACCAAAAAAAGTTTTAGCTCGACTCTTTTAAAGGTGAAGATTGAATGTGGATATTTTGAGGGTGAAGATTATTGCCTTTGTTTGTCATTTATGGGTGTGACAAGTTATGTGGGACGGACCGAAATGGAAAGTAGGATAAGTTAACTGGGACGGAGGGAGTATACAGGTGGTTTGATCGAGAGATACCTGCCCTTCGATTCTATGTTGTCCGTAGGCCTCAGGTGCAGCAGACTTTACAGTTCCAAAGATGATGGAGAGAATACGATAGAGACACAATTTGCAGCAGAAGAGCTTCCTGAGTTGTCAGCACGAGGGGCAAGATTCAGAGATGAGTTCTTGTCGATGATTGTACCTGTGGAAAGTAAGTGTAAAAAATTGTTGCATTTGATTGAGCTTAAAAGCTGCTGGGAAAAGCTGGGAAGAGAGAGAAGTTACAAGCTAGAAAAGCGGTTGAAACAGCTTCTGGAAAAGCAAGGAAGAAAAGCAGTTTTTCTGTTTAAGATAAAAGACAACGGTTTTAACAGAATAACTGTCATTAAACCGTTGTCGTTTTATCATTCCAGGCAGTTTTTGCAGTTTTGAGCTTCTTGATCTGTTATTCTGTTTCAGCAGCGGTTTTTCTTTGCATTTTTCACTCTATTGGTTATATATATGTTAGGAGATAGACTACACTCCTTGTAACACAAGATAGAAGTTAAGAGAGAGGAATTGGAGAGCTTGAGAGGAGAAAAATAAAGTTCAAGTTTGTGAACTTTATTCTTGAGTGATTCCTTGTATTGCTTGGTTCAAAGTAGTGAATAATCTTCTGGTTTTGTCCGTGGATGTAAGCATTTATCCTGAACCACGTAAACCTTGTGTGTTCTTGATTCATTTGTTATTTTAAGTTCATAATCTTAGGTTTGCTTGTTAAGTGTTTGATAGTTGATTTGAGAGGTGTTTAGATTGAGTTTTAAATCAAATTTTATAACAGTGGTGCCATCTGTGGGAAGAGCAGAGAAGTGCAGGATTTAAATCTCAATTATCATGTCAATCTCAAAGTTTGAAGCAGAGAAATTCAATGGGAAGAATGAATATGGCCTCTGGAAACTGAAGATAAAAGCCTTGTTAATTCAACAAGGGCTGGGAGCTGCACTCAAAGGGGAAAAAGGTTTCCCTGCATCCATCACACCAGATCAGAAGCTGGAGATCCAGGAGAAGGCTCATAGTTTGGTAATCCTTTGCTTCTCTGACATAGTATTGCGTGAAGTTTTAAAAGAAACCAATGTAGAAGGGGTGATTGACAGACTTGATCAAATTTACCTCATTAAGTCCATGGCAAACAGATTATACTTGAAACATAAACTATTTTCTTTCAAGTTTATGGCAGAAAAAGGTGTGGAAGACCAATTGGATGAGTTCAAAAAAACTCTGGATGATCTTGAAGCCATAGAAGTAAAGATGGAGGATGAAGACAAGACTGTGTTACTCCTAAACTCCTTACCTCAGTCATTTGATCATCTTAGGGATGCTATGCTCTATGTGAGAGATTAAAAAATTACTCTGGAAGAAGTCCAATCAACATTGAAGGGGAAAGAGTTACAGAAGATGAAGCAAAATAAGCAAGAAAGTATTCCTGAAGGACTTAACATAAAGAAAGGCAGATTCAATAATCAAAAGCAGTCTCAATCTGGAGAAAGTTTCAAGAAGATTCCAAATTCAAAACTAAGATTTAGTGATCAAAAGGAGTCCAAAAAGTGTTTCTTCTGTAAGAAACCAGGTCATCTAAAGAAAAACTGTTTTGAGTGGAAGAAGAAACAAAACCAGAAGGGTACATCAACCACACATGCTGCAGAAATTGCAGAGGCTTCAAATGATGATCCCCAGGTACTGAATATTGCTGAGTCTAAATCAATGAATGAATGGATATTAGATTCAGGATGTAGTTTTCATATGACACCACATTTAGATGGGTTTGAAAACTTCAAAGAACAAAATGCTGGAACCGTGTTGTTAGGAAATGATCAAGTGTGCAGTGTAAAAGGAATAGGTGATTTGAAATTAAGGACACATGAAAACAAGGCAGTTGTTTTAACAGATGTGAGATATATACCTCAATTAAAGAGAAACTTAATAAGTCTTGGAACCTTGGAGAAGAAGGGTTGTTGGTTTAAGTCAGAAAATGGTTTTCTGGATGTTATCAAGAATCAAGCTATAGTATTAAGGGGTGTGAGAAGAGCAAGCCTATACTATTTGCTAGGAACAGTTGTTCTTGGAGAAGCTGATGTTATTGAGAAGGACAACCTAGATCTATGGCATGCAAGATTGGGGCATGTCGGTGAATCTGGGTTGAGACAGTTGTCAAAGCAGCAGCTCATAAGCTTTAAGGATGAGAACCAGAAAAGGTTATGTGAAGATTGTGTTCTCAGCAAAAGTAAGAAACTACCATATCCTGAAGGTAAAAAGTGTTCAAATGCTCCTCTTGAATATATTCATGCTGATCTCTGGGGTCCCTCAAGAACACAAACTTTGGGAGGAGGAAGATATTTCCTAAGTATCATGGATGATTTCTCCAGAAAATTGTGGTTATATATCTTAAAACAAAAATCAGGAGCTCTAGACAGATTCAAAATCTGGTGCAAGCAGGTGGAAAATGAAAGAGATTCAACTGTCAAGTGCTTAAGGATAGATAGTGGCCTTGAATTTGTGTCTGAGGAATTCAATGCTTTCTGCAACAGTAAAGGAATTAAAAGACACAGAACTGTGCCATCCAATCCCCAACAAAATGGTATTATTGAAAGGATGAACATAACCATATTGGAAAGAGTCAGAAGTATGTTATCCAGTTCAGGGTTAGACAGAAGATTCTGGGGAGAAGCAGCATCTACTGCTGCATACTTGATTAACAGATGTCCATCTGCTGCTATTGAAAACCTTACTCCTGAGGAAAAATGGTCAGGAAAATATCCTAACTACAGTCATTTGAGGATATTTGGATGTAGAGCCTATGCTCATTTGAAACAAGACAAATTGGAAGCTAGAGCTGTAAACTGCTTAATGCTTGGATATCCTGATGGAACAAAAGGGTACAGACTCTGGAGTACTGAGCCTGGGGCAGGAAAAATTATCATCAGCAGGGATGTGGTGTTCTCAGAAGAAGACATGCCATTGAAAGAAAGTCAGAAGCTTAGGATTCAGACTGCTGATACAAATAAGAGATTATCAGTTAAGGTGGAGTCAGTAACTGAGGAAGATGATGATCTTGAAGGAAATTATGATTCAAAATATCATGATCAACAGGACTTACAGGACTATCAACTTGTGAGAGATAGGGAAAGAAGAGTTCCAAAACCCTCTACAAGATATGCTGATGAATATCTTACAACATATGCCTTAGTCACTGCAGAAGATATTGAAGGTTTTGAACCTAGAACTTATAAGGAAGCCATTGAAAGTAATGAAAGGGTTCAATGGATGCTTGCAATGAGAGAAGAGCTTGACTCTTTGGAGAAGAATCAAACATGGATTCTGGTGGAAAGACCAAGAAATCAAAGGTTGGTTAGTTGCAAGTGGATCTTCAAGAAGAAACTTGAAGTAACTCAGACAGAAACTGTAAGGTTCAAAGCCAGGTTGGTTGCAAGGGGGTTTACTCAGAAAGAAGGGATTGATTTCAATGAGATTTTTTCTCCTGTGGTTAAACATTCATCAATAAGGATTCTATTAGCCATTGTCACTCAATATGATCTGGAATTGGAACAACTAGATGTGAAGACAACTTTTCTGCATGGTGATTTAAATGAGAAGATTTATATGGCACAACCAGAAGGTTTCACTGTTCCAGGGACTGAAACCAAAGTATGTCTTTTGCAGAAGTCTTTATATGGTCTTAAACAGAGTCCTAGGCAGTGGTACCTAAAGTTCAACAGCCACATGAAGAATATTGGTTTTCAAAGATCAAATTATGACAGTTGTGTGTACCTGAAATTCAAAGGTAAAGAGGTTATGGTATTTCTGCTACTATATGTGGACGATATGCTAGTAGCTAGCAAAAGTAAAGAAGAAATCAAGAGTCTCAAGAGAGAGCTTCAAGCTGTATTTGACATGAAGGTGCTGGGGAATGCAAGAAGAATATTGGGAATGGACATTATGAGGAACAGAGTTGCTGGAGTATTATGGTTAAACCAACAGAGATATCCTAAAGGTGTTATCCAGATTCAAAATGCAAGATTCAAAACCTGTGTCAGTACCACTAGGACAACATTTCAAGCTGAGTGAAATGCAGAAACCACAGACAAGAGAAGAGGAAACTGAGATGAAGAAGATTCCATATGCAAATGCAGTAGGAAGTGTTATGTACACTATGATATGTACAAGGCCTGATGTAGCTCATGCTATATCAGTTATAAGTAGATACATGGCTGATCCAGGTGGAGCACACTGAAATGCTTTGAAATGGTTACTCGGACACTTGAAAGGAACCAGTGGTTTTGGGATATTATTCAGAAGAAATAATAGAAGTAATGATGATATGATATGTGGATATTGTGATTCTGATTTTGCTGCTAATTTGGATTCCAGGAAGTCTCAATCAGGGTATGTTTTCACTTTATTTGGTGCTGCTGTGAGCTGGAAATCTATGTTACAACCAGTGGTTTCTTTGTCAACCACAGAAGCTGAATTTATGGCCATCACAGAAGAAATCAAAGAAGCTTGTTGGTTGAGAGGAATTCTGGAGGAATTTGGTCTAAGCCAGAAATCTGTAAAGGTGTTTAGTGATTCACAAAGTGCATTGCATTTATTTAAACATCAGATGTTTCATGATCGCAGTAAAAACATAGATGTGAAGTTTCATTTTGTTAGAGACATCACTGAAAGAGGAACGGAGGTGTTAATGAAAATAAAGTCTGAGGAAAATCCATCAGACATGCTTACTAAAGCTTTAACTGCAGAGAAATTCTATTTTTGTCTGCAGTTGGTGCAGGTGACTAACATGAAGTGATTTGGCTCCAAGGTAGGAGCAGGTTGGTCAAAACAGAAGCAGTCATTACATTGGATTGAAGTATGAATCTTGTTTCTATGCCATTGTTTGACAAGGTGGCGAATGTGGAAAGTAAGTGTAAAAAATTGTTGCATTTGATTGAGCTTAAAAGCTGCTGGGAAAAGCTGAGAAGAGAGAGAAGTTACAAGCTAGAAAAGCAGTTGAAACAGCTTCTGGAAAAGCAAGGAAGAAAAGAAGTTTTTCTGTTTAAGATAAAAGACAACGGTTTTAACAGAATAACTATCATTAAACCGTTGTCGTTTTATCATTCCAGGCAGTTTTTGCAGTTTGAGCTTCTTGATCTGTTATTCTGTTTCAGCAGCGGTTTTTCTTCACATTTTTCACTCTATTTGTTATATATATGTTAGGAGATGGACTACACTCCTTGTAACACAAGACAGAAGTCAAGAGAGAGGAATTGGAGAGCTTGAGGAGAAAAATAAAGTTCAAGTTTGTGAACTTTATTCTTGAGTGGTTCCTTGTATTGCTTGGTTCAAAGTAGTGAATAATCTTCTGGTTTTGCCCGTGGATGTAGGCATTTATGTTGAACCACGTAAACCTTGTGTGTTCTTAATTCATTTCTTGTTTTAAGTTCATAATCTTAGGTTTGCTTGTTAAGTGTTTGACAGTTGATTTGAGAGGTGTTTAGATTGAGTTTTAAATCAAGTTTTACAACAGTACCATGGGACGAATTACTTGATCATGTCTCCTTGGATACTTTCCCTTATTATGTTTCGTGAGTGCATGCTGTAATAACATATATATCTATGCATATGTAAGTGTATAAGGCAAGATTTGACCAATTATGATTTGTTTTTGGGCAGTGAAGGCAATAAAACCCATCTCGTGGAATGCATGGCATCACATTTGAAAGAGAATAAGGGCAGAAAGTATGGTAGACATTTGGGTTCTGCGACTAATAGAATTCTGCTTCGAAGTATTCAAGGTCTGTTTAATTCTTCCTTTCTTTCATGGAGTTACTTCTCTTGTTCTGATTAAGAGGGAATTGATTTATTTCTTTTTGAAGGTACGGGGAAATATTGGGAAAGATTGGTGAGTGCGCTTGCCCGTGAATTCCAGGCTCCATTACTGAAGCTTGACTTCAGCAGTTTTCCTCCATATGTAAGCCTGGAAGAGAATAATAGAGATCAAATTTGTATTGGATATTGTAGCTACATACTCACCGACTTAAGAGTTTTCAGGACTTTATCTCTGAAGGGAAATCGGACGAGGGAAGTTTGGAATCAGATGAGGAACCATGTTGCAAATATAATGACGAGGAAAATTATTCAAGAGACACGGAAATTGGAGATGACAGTGATGATGAAGAAGATACAAGACCTTTTCTTAAAGAAGGTAATAATATATTTCCAGTCTGCTGCCAAAAGTAAGATTTTACTATAAAATGTTCAGAAAATTTGTTAGTGCAAAGTGGACTTGGGGAGGTGAGGATAGATCCACTCAAAACCATGGTCAACAGGGGAGGTTTGGTCTGGCCTCTTTATCTAAGGCCGGTATTGCATCGTAACCCTGATGTAGGGCAATCTCCTTGGCCGTACTTTCCATTCGGCCCTACTTGTGCTTACATCTCACCTTAGAATGTTATAAGGACTACCTCAAATTTGAATTAAAAATGAAAATTATAAAAGATGCAACTGGAAAAGATACTTATGAGGTTTCTAAGTCAGTTCGTATTTCTATTGACAGGCAATAAAGTGAAGTACACTGGACCGACCACTTGTGTCAGTGAAGTGAATAACAGGTTAGCATTAGTTATAAAACTTACCCCATAGTTCGTAATTTGTTGGATTATTAGTGTGTTGATATATCGTCTCTAGCGGCAAATTGACATCCAGTGCCTGCAATATGCTTTGGACTCAGCCCAGCTTCTTCAATCTGATCACTTTGAGCTCCATGTTCGATTTATCTGTCCGGGAGCACCATCGTCCTCCACTGGAACAAGAAATATTTTGCGTTAATTTGAATCCCATGTGTAGTGTAGTGACTAAGTCAGAATTTTTTATTTAGAAAAATATGCTTTTCCAGTGATATAAGGGGATGTTTACCTTAAGATTTCCGTCAAGTAATCCGTTAGTGCACAAGAAATGAGAGACATGAGCGCTGAATCCACCAATTGAACCTTCTTCAACTGTAATAAGAATCTCATGTTCTTTAGCCAACTTCTTAATCAAATCTCCATCAAGAGGCTTACAGAATCTTGCATCAGCCACAGTAACAGAAATGTCATGTTCTTGAAGAAGTTGTGCTGCTGTTACATAATTTTGTATTATTGTTCCAAATCCCAAAATGGCCACTCTGCTTCCTTCTCTTATGATTCTTCCCTTTCCAATTTGTATCCATATAAATACGAGTGAGTTTGTATGTAGCCTAGGATTAATTATCAACACTATAATAGAAAATTAAATGCTTTAACTTATATATATACCTCTAGTGGAGTTCCCTTGTTGTTCGGTGGAAGAACTGCACCAACACCATTTCCTCTAGGGTACCTGAGGCAACTCGGCCGGTTATCAATGGCAACAGATATGGCAACCATGTCCATAAGCTCCGCCTCATCCGATGAAGCCATGACCACCATATTCGGCAAACAAGCCATGAATGTGGTGTCAAAGGCTCCACAATGTGTCGGGCCGTCAGCGCCCACTAGCCTGGCTCTGTCCATCATAAATCTGATGGGCAGTTTCTGAAGGTCTACATCATGAACCACCTGATCATAACCTCTCTGCAGAAAAGACGAATAAATAGTGCAGAAAGGCTTGAGGCCTTCGGTAGCTAAACCAGCAGCGAAGGTGACCGCATGCTGCGCCGCTATCCCAACATCGAAACATCTATACAGAAAGCATTTTTGAAACATGTTAAGCCCGGTCCCACCTCCCATGGCTGCGTGAATCGCCACTATCTTATCGTCCTCCTCTGCTTCTGCTATCAAAGACTCGCGAAATATTGAGTGTATGAAGTGGTCTTCCCTTTTAGACTTCAGTTGTTTTCCAGTTTCGGGTTCGAATTTCACCACACCATGCATCTTGTCTGCAGCAACTTCAGCAGGAGATAGCCTTTGCCTTTCTCAGTTACAATGTGAATCAGAACGGGCCCTGGCACTGGCATCTCCTTAACCTTCTTGAAGATGTAAACAAGATCTTCTATGTTGTGGCCGTCTACAGGCCTGGCGTAATACAGCCCGAGTTCCTCGAAAAGAGGAGCCCCTTTGTTTGAGACTATCCCTCTAACATAAGAATAGACCTTAGATGCAACTTCATGAGCCTCGTTTCCTATTTGCTTAGTCACTCCCTGTTAATCAAAACATTAGATTGTAAGTATTCAAATCAAGCTGGATATTCAAACATCACAAGATGATAAGTTCTTTAATTAATTACTTTTGCTGCTTCTCGAAGCTGGAGGTATTTTGTGCTGGCGTGTAATCTAGTTAAGGCTTTGCTCAAAGCTCCGACAGGAGGGGCAGGGCCGTCTACGGTGGCATTGGGGAGGGATACTTGCTTGTTGTCATTCAATACGACAATCAGATTTGAATCAAGATAGCCTGCATTATTCAGTGCTTCGTATGCTTGTCCAGCTGTTATTGCTCCATCTCCGATCACCGATATAACGTGATTGGTCTTCCCTAAGAGGTCCCTGGCTACGGCCATTCCTAGACCTGCTGAAATACTGGTGGAACTGTGACCAACTCCAAATGCGTGCGCGCGCGCTTTCTTCTCTTTTGGGGAAGCCTGCTAGCCCAAAAGTCCATCGAATGGTGTGCATTCTGGACCTTCCTGTCAAGATTTTGTGGGGGGTAGGCCTGGTGGCTGACGTCCCATATAATTTTGTCGTCGGGTGTGTTGAATACGTGATGAAGTGCAACAGTGAGATCTAACACGCCCAGATTTGAGCTTAAGTGGCCTCCTGTTTTGGACACTGTATGCACAATCTCTTCCCTTAGTTCATCTGCCAGTCCTTCAAGTTCCTATAAGGGGACACACAAACATTTACATAAGTTATAATTTTTTTTATTATTTTAATTTAATTTTAACTCTGATATTGTTAATGAAGACAAACAAGAGGTCTAAGCTCAATTTGAGAATTGGTTGAAGACAATGGCTCAGTTTGAGGCTGAGTTGGATGTAAATATATTACAATGTGAAATGTGACAAATTATTCAAATCGCAATTCGTCCATATACAAATAGTTACAATGGGATTGATGTATCAATTTGTAAGTAATCATTCTGGCTAATATTTCTAGAGAAAAAGAAAAAGAGACCAAAACGGCATCCTTTTGGTCATATTTTATATATAATGCTCTACTTGTTATCGCATATACTAAAGGACAGTATAATAAATATGCTTTTGCTTGAATCCTGATATGAACAGAAGAATTTCCTAAATAAGGTGAGAATTTTTAAATTTAATATAAAACTCTTTCATTCTGTGCCTATGCTCAACTATGTTTTGCAGGTAAACATGTTAAAAGTTATCCTCTTGGTCAAACACATGACTGCTACATTGCTATGGAAGTGCTCTGTGAGGTACTCGTATAATTAGATGACATGGGGTGGGTTTGACAACAGGTTCTGGAGTCTCACCAACCAATTGTTGTCTATTTTACGGATTCTATTATGGGACTGTCAACTAAAACCTCATACACAGAAGATTGCAAGTTGGTTCGAAGAGCGAAAAAGATGCTTGAGCAATTATCAGGACGTGTGGTTCGGATTTATGGACAAGACGTGTAAGGATTCAACACTCAAAATCTCACAAACACGTCCGGCCAGAGATTGAAGAACAATGGCCGAGAACTGAGAAGAAAACCAGACGAACCAGAAACCGAAAACAGAAAATATGAACAAGAAAGAAACACAATCACACAGAAGAATTTTACGTGGTTCGAACGATTGTTCTACATCCACGGAGGATCAGCACGCCTCAATCCACTATCAATTTCACAAGAATACAAGAATCTCACAAGAATTACACAACTCCTCAGTCAAGAACCCTAAACTGAATAACCGTAATTCTTCTCTAACAATTCTCTCTTGATACTGATTAAGCCAGAGGGAAAACTGTAAATTGAGTATTTATACATCATATAACACGGCTCTGAATTGAAAAATTAGCTCAGAACATCCAGGAGAAGAAGTTATCAGCTCAACTGCCTCACAACGGTTTCAAAACCGTTGTCTAATTCTGTTTCTCTGCAACTGCTTCATAACCACCCTGAGCCGGCGGTTACGACTTCGGCTTTCTTCCAAAACCTGTTACTCCGGTCCGGTTCTTCAGCTGATAAGTCCGGTTCCTGAATCACTCCAGCATTGCCAACAGAATTTGTTACACATTGATGCAATTGACCCATTATTCACAAATCTCCACCTCAATAAATCAAAGTGTGCATCCTATCCTCAATTTCCACCAGGTATTACTTCAGAAACATGACTCAAGCTTGACTAAGCTTGAGCAATGATCAAACTTCGCTCCAGGAACTGATTTTGTAAGGAAATCAGCAGCATTCTCCTTTGTATGCACCTTTTCCACCACCACTGTTCCAGCTTCAACAATGTTTCTTACAAAGTGCATCTTCACATCTATATGCTTTGATCTTTCATGAAAAACTTGGTGTTTTACTAGATGTAATGTGCTTTGATTATCACACAACACTGTAACACACTTTTGTGTTATACCAAAGTCTTTCAGAATTCCTTTTAGCCAAATAGCTTCTTTGCAAGCATCTGTCACTGCAATATACTCTGCTTCTGTTGTGGATAGTGCCACTACTGGTTGATGTATTGACCTCCAAGATACTGCTGTTCCATATAATGTGAATACATACCCTGAAATAGACTTTCTGGTATCTATATTTCCAGCAAAATCAGCATCCACAAAACCTCTCAAAGGTTCATTTCCTGAGTTTGTCCTCACATATTTCAAACCTAAGTTGACTGTTCCTTTTAGATACCTCAGAATCTGCTTCAGTGCTTCCCAGTGCTCTCTCCCTGGATTTGCCATGAACCTACTCACTAAAGATACTGCAAATGCTAAATCTGGTCGGCTACAAATCATACCATACATGAGACTCCCTACTCCACTTGCATAAGGTATATTTTGCATATATTTCTCTTCAGCAGGTGTTTTTGGACTTTGATCTCTTGATAGCTTGGTTTGTTGCCCCACTGGAATTACCAATGGTTTTGATTCATGCATATTGAACCTCTCTAGCACCTTTTGTAGATAATCCCTCTGAGATAAGCACAACACTCCAGCTTCTCTGTCTCTGATAATATCCATTCCTAGCATTTTCTTTGCATTTCCCAGATCTTTCATTTCAAATTCAGTACTCAACTTTCCCTTTAGCTACTGAATCTTGAGCTTACTCTTGCTGGCAATTAACATATCATCTACATATAACAACAGGTATATCTGATCTGTCTTTGCATTCTTCTCCAAATACACACAGTTGTCATATAAACTTCTGTCAAATCCAGTATTTATCATGAATTCATTGAACCTTTTGTTCCACTGCCTTGGGCTTTGTTTCAACCCATACAAAGACTTTTTCAAGTGACATACTTTGTCTTCTTCTCCAGGGTTTTCAAAACCTTCAGGTTGCTTCATGTAAATATCTTCCATTAGCTCTCCATGTAGGAAAGCTGTCTTGACATCTAGTTGTTGAAGTTCAAGATTTTCTTGTGTGACTTTTGCCAGCAAGATTCTGATGGAAGTGTGCTTGACTACTGGTGAGAATACTTCATGGAAATCAATCCCTTCCCTCTGTGTGAATCCTCTTGCTACCAGCCTGACCTTATATCTGATTTTTTCACCATTTACCATTTCCAGTTTCTTCTTAAAGATCCATTTGGAGCTTATAAGTTTCTGACCACTTGGTTTCTTCACCAGATCCCAAGTGTGGTTTCTCTTCAGAGAATTCATCTCTTCCAGCATGGCATTGATCCATTGTTTCTTTTCTACTCCTTTGATAGCTTCTGTGTAATTCTGTGGTTCTGTGTACTCAAGAGCTTCTGCAGCATTCAAAGCATAATATACCATGTCAGCTTGTCCATACCTCCTTGGTGGATGGACTTCTCTCCTGGCTCTATCTCTTGCCAAACTGTAGTTTCTTAGACTATTTTGCTCAGTTTGATCTTCTTCACTGTCTGAGGAGCTACTTGATTCTCCAGGGTTTGCTGGTTGTAATTCTTGTTGAGTCCTTACCCCTGATACCTCCACCTCAACTGGTGAGTTTTCCTCTTGAGTGACTCCTTCAATTTCTGATTGATCTCCAGTTGAGAGATATCCCATGACTCCTTCATTGAACTTCACATCCCTGCTAATGATCAATTTCTTGTGTCCTTGTTCAACACACCACAACCTCTAACCCTTTGTTCCTTCTGGATAGCCAAGGAAAACACACCTTAATGCTCTAGGGTCCAGTTTATCCTGTTTTATGTGAGTGAATGCCAAGCACCCAAATACCTTGAGTTCTGAATAGTTTGGCATCCTTCCATACCAGATTTCATCTGGAGTCTTGAAATCCAATGATGATGAAGGGGTTTTGTTGATGAGATAGCAGGCTGTGTTTACTGTTTCTCCCCAGAAACTTTTGGGAAGCTTTGCATCTATCATCATGCACCTGACCTTTTCCAGAATAGTCCTGTTTAACCTCTCAGCAATGCCATTCTGTTGGGGATTCAATGGTACTGTTCTATGCCTCACAATTCCCCTTTCTTTGCAAAATTCTGTGAATTCATTTGACAGATACTCAAGTCCATTGTCAGTTCTCAGATATTTGAGCTTTCTTCCTCTTTGGTTTTCTACTTGTGTGTACCATTCCTTGAACTTTGAGAATGCTTCACTCTTTTGCTTTAAGATATACACCCACACCTTCCTGCTATAATCATCAATTATGGTTATAAAGTACTTTCCACCACTTAAGGTTTCTGTTCTTGCAGGGCCCCATACATCAGAATGAGCATAATCTAAGATTTCCTTGGTAGTGTGAGCAGCAGTCCCATAGGTTAGTTTCTTTGATTTTCCCATTGCACATTGGTCACATAATTCCAAGCTGTTTGAATTCAAATTTCCAATTACTCCTCTCTTTGCCAGCTCCTGCATTCCTTTTATTCCAATATGACCCATTCTTTTGTGCCATATCATTGCTTCTGTATTACTTAGTGTGACATCTGTTGATCCAATGACAGATTCTCCAATCAAGATGAACAAACCATTCTGTTTCACTCCTTTCATCACTACTTTATTATTCTTAGTAATATGAATATATCCATTCACAGTACTAAATTCACAACCAGATTCATTTAGGGAACCAAGTGATATTAGATTCCTCTTGAGAGATGGTACATACCTCACGTTTGAGATAATTCTTGGGACTCCATCATGCATTTGGATCTTCACAGAGCAAACTCCTCTTACTTTACATGACTGGTCATTCCCCAGAAGGACAATTCCCCCATCAGTTTTGGTCAATTGTTGAAACAGGTGCTCATGAGGACACATGTGAAATGAGCATCCTGTATCCAATACCCATTCCTTGGTTATTCTGCCTTCTGATACATTCAGCACCTCTGCTAGATCATCTGCTTGCTCTGCCACAGCAGCATCTGCTTTCTTTTTCTCAAATTTGTTTTTCCTGGAAGGACAGTTCTTCTTGAGATGCCCTGTTTGCTTACAGGAGTAACATCTCCTCTTCTCCACCCAGTCTGATGATTTCTTGGAATCATTTTCACCAGTCTTATTTTCTTTCTGGCCTTGATTTTGATTTTTCTTCTTTTGAAATTGCTTCTTGAATTTCACATTTAAACCTTCAGCAGCAGGGTTGAATTTCTGATCACTTTGAAGTTGTAATCCTTTGGTTTTTAAAGAAGTAACTATCACATCATAGCTTAATTTTTCTTGTCTACCAAACATCAGAGTATCTCTAAAACTTCCAAGAGAATTAGGTAGAGAATTCAGTAACATGAGGGATTTATCATCCTCTTCCAAATTTACCCCGAGATCTTCAAGATCATCAATCAGATGATTGAAATCATCCAGTTGGTCAATCAACGTTTTCTCCTCAATCATTTTGAAAGACAGCAATTTCTGTTTGAGGAAAAGTTTGTTGGTTACCGTTTTTGATTGGTACAGCTCCTCCAGTTTTGACCATGCCTCCAAAGCAGATTTGCATCTTGAGATTTCTCTGAGTGGTTTATCTCCCAGACACAAAATGATAGAGCTTAATGCCTTCTGGTCAGTTTCTTGGAACTTTGGTCTTTCTGCAAGCGGCCAATCTTCCTGAGCCTTTAACGCCATGGATAGCCCATTCTGGATCAAGATTGCATTCATCTTAATCTTCCACAGGGCGAAATCATTCTTTCCAGTAAATCTGTCCACCTCCATTTTCATGCCCGCCATTGATTTCTCTCCTCAGGTTCAAAGGTTTCCCACAGACGGCGCCACTTTGTAAGGATTCAACACTCAAAATCTCACAAACACGTCCGGCCAGAGATTGAAGAACAATGGCCGAGAACTGAGAAGAAAACCAGACGAACCAGAAACCGAAAACAGAAAATATGAACAAGAAAGAAACACAATCACACAGAAGAATTTTACGTGGTTCGAACGATTGTTCTACATCCACAGAGGATCAACACACCTCAATCCACTATCAATTTCACAAGAATACAAGAATCTCACAAGAATTACACAACTCCTCAGTCAAGAACCCTAAACTGAATAACCGTAATTCTTCTCTAACAATTCTCTCTTGATACTGATTAAGCTAGAGGAAAAACTGTAAATTGAGTATTATACATCATATAACACGGCTCTGAATTGAAAAATTAGCTCAAAACATCCAGGAGAAGAAGTTATCAGCTCAACTGCCTCACAACGGTTTCAAAACCGTTGTCTAATTCTGTTTCTCTGCAACTGCTTCATAACCACCCTGAGCCGGCGGTTACGACTTCGGCTTTCTTCCAAAACCTGTTACTCCGGTCCGGTTCTTTAGCTGATAAGTCCGGTTCCTGAATCACTCCAGCATTGCCAACAGAATTTGTTACACATTGATGCAATTGACCCATTATTCACAAGACGATCGGGAAGCCGTGGAAGAAGAAATGAAGAAATTTGTGAGCTTTGAGTACACCAGGATAATAAGTAGTATTTTATTTTGATGATACCTATGATTCAATGATATGAACTCAGTAGCTCAACTGCTTACTTGACATATCTGGTTTGCAATTTTGAGTCTGTAACTCTCCCTTTTCATTTTTCTTCTAAAATATGAAACTAGATATTACTGTCTCTGGTTATGATGCTCTAGAATGTTTCTATTCAGCCTGCTTCCCTGGAGCAATATATTAGCAGTTTAAAGTCCCGTAGAACAAGGTACGAAGAGGAGCAAATGCAAAAGCTATTCGAAAATATTGTTAATAACAGAACGCCAAAGGTAATTGCTCTTTTCATCGTCTAATCATTTTAAAATTTTGAGGGTTTTTTTTTTTTTTTTTTTTTTTTTTTTTTTTTTTTTTTTATGTCATGAATGATTGATATTATTCTTCATGTGAAGATTCTTGGATTCATTAATTATATGTTGTAACCAACTGGAAATATTCTGTTGTAAGTTCACTATCTGAAAAGCTTAAGCATCCTTCACCTATGGAGCTGAATAAATCAAATACAAATACACACAAACAGAATATGATAGAAAGAACACAAATAGCACATAATTTATATTTTCATTATATAAATTGTGGCAGGATGTGGTTACTTACCAGTAATGTATCACCTCATGATTACAGGCTGAAGAACTCTTGAAGACATTTGTTAAATAGCTGGAAGAAGATAGGGAGAAATATCAGAATATGTGCGCGTGTGTTATTTTAATAACTTGTATAAAATGATTTAAACAAGAGTTGTACCGATCTAGTTCATACTGTGAATGAACATGACGTAATCTGAAAATAGTTAAAGGTTGGAAAATATGAGGAAGACACCTTCCTCTGGAGCATTTTATTACTGGGATGTGATTTACTTTACAATGTACTATAGAGATTTATATTACAATGAATAAACACACTCCCCCTGAATACTATACTCCTAAGACTATTAAGTACTCAAAATGTAGAGAATCCCTTCTACTACACAAGCAGAGAGTTCTCCCGAACTCAACTTGTTCTCCCGAACAACTCAAGAGTCAATTCTCCCGAATAAACTCTATTTGCTTACCTGTGTTCCAACACTGGTTGAACACAGATTGAACTCTATAGTCAAGACAGCTGTTTTTCCCAATTGTCAATCACACAAGCCGTACTGCTCTTCACAGATGCTTCTCCTCTATATACCAGCGTCAAGAGAGTCTTTCTTTAGTGTACCAATCAATTCCATCTTTAATTGATTCAATTACTTGATCCTCTTTGACTTTCCTGTTTTGGCTCTCTCCACTTTGGCAAGAAGATCAATTTGTCCCTTCATTCCTGAAATATAAAACAATTATGCCAAGATTATTTGTTTCAAATTGAATGCCACACAATTCTTGTGTTTACAATCTCCCCCTTGGCATTCAAGTTCGAAAACTTAAGCTTCATTCCTGTGATTCAAGAGTCAAATAATCGAAATATCCGAGAACAGGAGTAACTGCAAAGGTTGAGGATTAGTCAAAGTAATAGCATGAAGACGCGAGTAAAAATTGAAGTAGGTAGAACCAAGTAGGAACAAAAACAGACAGAACCCATTAGAGCGATATTGAATACTGTGTTCCAAGACATCCAAAAAGAACTTAAACAGCCAAAAGTTCACATTATATAAAAAGTTATTTTTCAGAAACTTAAACTGCTGTCTTCACCATGGTCACCCTGTTCTTCCTCATTAGTATCTTCCTCGTCTTCATCATCCTGTCCACCAGAATCTTCGGCCGCTTCATCATCCATAGCCTCGTCGTCTGCAACCTCAACTTCCACTTCGGTTTCGTCAACACCAGTGGATTTCTCCCCCTTTTTCGAACGAGAAGGCAAAGGACGAACCAGATACTTGAGAATTTTCTGATAGTAAACCTTTTGAGCTTGAGCATTCTTAACCTGGAGGTCAAACATCGCGATCTGTTGTCGGACAAACTGTTCCAACTGCGAAGGAACTGCATTAGCAGGAATGGTATCTAGCTCATCGTTTGGAGCATAGACATTAGTGGTCCGAGTTGAGACAGTGAATGAAGGTATGGGAGGTCCCAAGTGATCCCCTCGGCGAGATTCTATCTCCACATTCTGATGTTGGAGCACTGTCCAAATCAGGCTTGGAAACGGTAGCATCTTACGAGTTTCTGGTTTACCTGCAAATTCCACAATAATACGGAAAACATGCTCACCGAAATTGATGGGCTTTTTTGTGAGAACACGATAGATGAAGACAGCCTGACTGGGTTTGAGACTAGATTTGTGAGCAGTGGGTGTCCAGTTCCGCATGCCAATTTTGTGGAGCATGTTGCACTCTAGGGTAAGAGAAGCAGGTGATAGGCCGGAGAGCGGCCATTTCGTGACCTTCCCATCAGTGATGGCAGTGGCTACAGTGGCAAGGTCATCATCCAGTTCGTACTCTGGAGGAGTACTGATGCCACAAACAAAATTGATAATTTTTGGAGAAAATTCTCGAACCAGATTCCTGCACCAAACTCGATGAAATCTCGGAGACGAAGGATCATTAATCCCAAGAGACAGATTAGAATAGAATTCCTTCACAATTTTCTCACAATACTGCTGATTGTTTAAAACAGTTTTAGCAAGACCCACACTAGTGATCAAATCCAGAATGTTATAGTTTCGAAACGATTGAACATCAAGGTTCTTTTCTTCCCAAAATTTCATGTCCTGAAAGATTTTGTGTCTGGCAGAGGCAACCGGAGAGTAAAAACATACTTCATAGTTTTGGTCACGAGTCATCTCATCTACATCAGAATCAACAAGAGGTGATGAAGTACCTTTAGTCTGAGATGCATGGGGCTGTGGACCCTTGTTCTTTGTGAGTCTGGTTGACTTTCGAACAGGAGCAGGTGGGTCTTCTGGAACAAAGTCTGGATCGGGAGTTCCTTCCCTAGTTGAAGACTTTGGGGCCCCAGAAATTCGAACTCCATATTTGGTAGTAGTGGGCATAGTCGGAGAGGGAACCTTGGTTTTGCCCTTTTTCGGATCTGGTGGCGGCGAGACTGCTTCAGAATCGGAGGAATGAGCGACGGCTCTCTTTTTGGATTTCGATTGACGGACAGTGGAGCGAGGTTTGGGCTTCACATTTGATGGAGATCGTCGAGAGGACGAACCAGAGGAGGTACCCGTCCTCGGTTTGGGGGCTGGCTTTTCCGATCGGAAGGTTTGGATAGGGATGGCGGCGATGGCCTCCTGTGGATCTGGCGAGGGCACATCGGAGTTTGTGACGGGGACGGTGGTCGTCTTCCTGCGCTTAGTAATTTCCTTAGGTCGACCCATGAATAAACAAATCAAATCTGTGAAAGAAAACCAAGGAGAGGAGCAGATACGGAGAAGATGAAAGGATTTAATGGGAATGAGCTGAATATGTGGATACAGTGCACTTAAATAGGATGATTAAGAGTATCAATTTGAATAATATCCAAAAGTAAATCCCCTAAATTGTGCACAATATTTTCACCTTATCTAAAGAGATCCCTTTAAAATAGGAAACTGAATATCCTGGAGAGAATAAGCTGATCCTATTAATTTATCTCAGTTGAAAAGGATAACTTAGCTCTGAAAAAATAAAAGGAATAAAATGAAAAATAATAAAAAAATATGAAAAAAAAACGAAACAGAAAAATGTGAAAATTCGTTGACCGTGTACACCACAAAAGATAAAGGAACTACTGACACATACGGAAACGCTGATATTCACTTTTGGAACCATCAGAGGACGAACCTAATGAGAACCCATCCTTGTATCCCCCCTTTTTTTTATTTTATTTTTTTTTTATTTTTTTATTTTTTTTAAGCAAGGTCGTACTGGAATTCTCGTTTCACTTACAGACGACATAAATTTTTCATCTGAAGTCTACCCCACTACTTTGTGAATTCCATAATAGAGAGTACTTCACGTTTCACTTAGAGCTATCAGAATTTTCGTCCAAAAGCTACCCCACTACTTTATGAAGTACACTCGGCATCTCTTTTCACTTAGAGCTATCGGAATTTTCGCCCGAAAGCTACCCCATTACTTCAAGATGCACACTCATATCACTTTTCACTTAGAGTTAATGGAATTTTCGTCCGAAAACTACCCCATTACTTCGTGATATGAGGGATAGTACGACCATGGAAGGAACAGAAAATATAAAGGACTACCGATCAACATTGAATAGTTCATCAAGGAGGCCTTGACGTCTATCAGCAGCTTACACATGATCAGTCATTTTCTGTGCATGAGACCCTGATTTCACAACAGAAATGGTTACTCACTACATCATTTTCCGACGGTAGCTCTTTCTGACAGATAAGAAGGATATATCAGTCAAATTAAGTCTCAACGAAGTCTCAAGCAGTTATCCTTTCAATGTGGGTATAATGAACGGATGTCACCAGACAGATGTATGATTTTTTTTTTTTTTTAAATACAATATCTAAGAAGAAATACAAATTCCTAATGATTTTCTCAGAGTTAGAAATCTGTTAGCATCAAGAGATTTTGTAAATATATCAGCTAGTTGTTCCTGAGTAGGAACATGCTCCAGAATTACAATTCCTTCTTCAACTAATTCACGAATAAAGTGATACCGTATGTCGATATGTTTAGTTCGTGAATGCTGAACAGGATTCTTAGACATACTTATTGCACTAGTGTTATCACAAAAAAGATTTACAGAATCTAAATCAAACCCATAATCACGCAGCATGGTTTTCATCCAAACAAGTTGTGCACTACAGCTGCCGGCTGCAATGTACTCAGCTTCAGCTGTTGACAGTGAAATGCTGTTTTGCTTTTTGCTCATCCATGATACAAGATTTGTTCCTACAAAGAAGCAGCCTCCAGAAGTGCTTTTTCGGTCATCCATGCCACCTGCCCAATCAGCATCACAGTATCCTGCCAAGTTTGAGTTCGTGTCACGGGAGTATTGAATCCCGTATTCTGACGTTCCTCCCACATACTTGATTATTCTCTTCACAGCAGTCATGTGAGATTCCTTGGCATTCGCTTGATACCTAGCACACATACCAACACTGAAACATATGTCAGGTCTACTAGCAGTTAAGTATAATAGGCTGCCAATCATGCTTCTGTATAGTTTTGGATCAACTGGACTTCCTGGATCATCCTTAGATAATTTGGTGCTGGTTCCCATAGGAGTATCTGGGTGTTTTGAGTTTTCAAGTCCAAACTTCTTAACAAGGTTTTTAGCATACTTAGATTGGTGAATAAATATGCCGTTCTTGCTTTGTTTGACCTGTAAACCTAGAAAGTATGTTAGTTCCCCTACCATGCTCATTTCAAATTCCCTTGACATGACCTCAACAAACTCATTGACTCTGACTTTAGATGTTGACCCAAAAACAATATCATCTACGTAAATCTGTGCAATGGTAATGTCCTTGTTCTTTTGCAGTATGAACAGTATTTTGTCAGCGCCACCTCGTTTGTATCCTTGCTCAAGAAGAAACCTTGTGAGTCTCTCATACCAGGCTCTAGGAGCCTGTTTGAGTCCATAAAGTGCCTTTTTGAGCTTGAATACATGTCCGGGGTAGTGAGGGTCCTCAAACCCTTTGGGTTGTTCAACAAATGCAACTTCTTTCAAAAAACCATTTAGAAAAGCGCTTTTTACATCCATTTGATATAAAACAAAGTTTTTGACACATGCAATGGACAAAAGCATTCTAACAG
Source organism: Ajuga chamaepitys (assembly GCA_958295605.1). Taxonomy (NCBI): domain Eukaryota; kingdom Viridiplantae; phylum Streptophyta; class Magnoliopsida; order Lamiales; family Lamiaceae; genus Ajuga; species Ajuga chamaepitys. Next base: position 57,146,058 of record OY282502.1, read on the forward strand.
ACTCTAGACGTGCCACGGGGGCAAAAGTTTCCTCAAAGTCAATGCCCTCCACTTGAGTGTATCCTTGGGCAACCAATCTAGCCTTATTCCTCGTGATATTACCAAATTCATCAGTTTTGTTGCGAAAAATCCATTTGGTACCAATCACATTGGAATTTTTTGGCCGAGGTACAAGTTCCCAAACGTCATTCCTCTCAAATTGCTCCAGTTCTTCCTGCATAGCCTTAATCCAATACTCATCAGCAAGAGCTTCCTTGATGTTACGTGGTTCAATAGTGGAAGTATAGCATGCAAAGTATGAGTATCCAATCATTTTCCGATAATCAGGTTTAGGATTACCTCGGGTTTTGATACCTTCATTGATGTCACCTATTATCAGATCACTTGGATGGTCTTGTTGGATTCTGCTGGGAGGATCCCTTCTGGAATCAAAGATTTGTTCGACATTTTCAACTTGTTCGAGCTTCTGTTCCTCTAGAGAACTTACTACTGAGGAACTTACTTCCTGCTCCAGAAGTTCTGTACTCTCAATTTCCTCATTTGGTTGGGAACTATCATCGAAAACAACATTCACACTTTCCATTACTGAGTGTGTTCTCAGATTGAATACCCTGTATGCTCGACTACTGTTAGCATAACCAAGGAAGAAACCAAGATCACTTTTAGACTCAAATTTCCCAACAGTTTCGCTATCCTTATAGATATAACATTTGCACCCAAATACATGTAAATGACTTAAGTTAGGAGACTTACCTTTCCATATCTCATATGAGGTTATCCCCATGCCTTTCCTGAGATAAATTCTGTTTATTAGATAACAGGCTGTGTTTACAGCTTCAGCCCACCATTTCTGTGACATTCGTTTTGATGCAAGCATGACTCGAGCCATTTCCTGCAGCGTTCTGTTCTTTCTCTCAACGACCCCATTTTGCTGAGGAGTCTTGGGGGCTGAAAACTCATGACCAATTCCTCTTGATTCACAGTAGTTGGTGAATAAGGAATTCTCGAACTCTCGCCCATGATCAGTCCGTATCCTATTTATACAGCATTGTTTCTCCTTCTCGATCCTTGTGCACAGAGTTTTAAACACATCGAACGTTTCCGACTTCTCTCGAATGAAGTTAACCCAGGTGTAGCGTGAGAAGTCATCCACCACAACAAAGATGTATTTCTTGCCACTGATGCTTTCTGTTTGTACTGGTCCCATCAGATCCATATGAAGAAGTTCCAGTACCTGCTTAGTAAGAACATCATGAATAGGTTTATGAGGGGTGTGTTTTTGTTTTCCATATTGACATGGTCCACACACACCATGACCTTTTCTTTTGAGTTTTGGTAGTCCTCTCACAACCTGCGACTTAGACAAATTCATCAGATGATCATAATTCACATGTCCAAGTTTTTCATGCCATAACTCTATTTCACTGACAGTACTAACGTGGCATTTGAAATCCTTATCAAGACTGTAGCAGTGATCAATAGTTCTAGTACCAATAAGAACATCAAAGTTATTTTGATCAAGAACATGACATTTTCCTTGTGTAAATTTAACATTCAGTCCTTGATCACACAATTGACTTATGCTAATGAGATTAGCCGTTAAATTTTCCACAAGCAAAACATCTTCCAGTTTAGGCATTCCTCGAATATTGAGAGTGCCTATTCCAATAACTTTGTTTCTTACTCCATCTCCAAATGTGACGAATTTGTCGCCAAGTGGAGATACATTTGTCAGATATGTTCGAACACCAGTCATGTGTCTCGAATATCCACTGTCAAAGTACCAAGTCCCTTCTATGTTCGATCTGAGGGCCAGAACAGATGTTAGGCACTTGTTTCCTTCCTTTTGAACCCAAATTTTAGATTGTTTGTGATTTCTCAGATCGATTTTTGTTCTAGGACTTGATCTTTGATATGTTCCAGGTCTCCCTTTATAAATATCCCTAATGTTGATCTTGCCTGTTCGAAGGTCATATTTCATCCTATTGCACAAAGGACGTATGTGACCTTTTGTATGGCAGTAGTGGCATGTAGGGATAAATTTAAAGGTCTTCGAATTATGATGATGTTTCAAATGGGTCTGTTCAAATCGAGTTCGAACAGCCTGTGTATGATGAACTTGATCAGAATTACCAGTAAGTGTGTTACCTGATGCATTACCTGTACCGACGGTGGGTCGTTCTGTGGCAGACCTTATTGAGGAGAAAAGGACTGACTTTGTGTTTTCCTCCATCAGTCTTGTTAGCTCGTTCTTGAGCATCTTGATTTCTTTTTCCCTGTTTTTGATCTCTTCCTGCACATCAAACAATTCATTTTTTAATGAGTCTATGGTAACGTCTTTGGAACTGATTACCTGCCGTGCGATTTTCAGTTCATTTTCCAGCATGATTACCCTCACAGTTGGTAGGGCTTGAGGGTAAGTAGAACTGCTTGGATCAGCATTCTTTTCATGGAGTCTGACTTTAGCTTCAAGAGTTTTGATGATTTGCGCAGCTTTGTTAGCTCGGGAGGATATTTCTTCATACATTTCTTGAAGTTGTTCAGCAGTAGGACAAGACTCATCTTCAGATTCGGACTCATCAGTCGTATGTTTTCCCGTCAGTTCCTTGATGGGTCGAACATGGGCCATCAGGCACGTAAAGTCCTTCAGTGAATCACATAAAGCAAGATTGTTGGTGTGATTGACAGCATCATCTGTCTTTGACTCTTCATCAGTTTCTGAGTCACTCCACGTTGCTCTGTAGGCTTTGTTTTTCCTCAAGAAATTTGGACATTCAGCTTGATAGTGTCCATATCCTTTGCATTCTCTGCACTGGTCATTCTCCTTTTTGCTGGCCTGATTCTTCCCGTTTGAATTCCTCCCACCAGATTTATTTTTGTTGAAGTACCCGGGATTGTTCTTTCCTTGTCCCTTGGAGGTGTTGAACTTCTTTATCATTTTCCCGTAGTTCTTTGCTAAAAAAGCCATAGTGTCTGCAAAATTTGCAGCATCCAAGTCATCGGTCTCTTCTTCCTGTTTGTCGGATACTTCAGCTTTTAGTGCAATGCCTTTGGCCTTGACTTTGTCGTAGCCATTGTTAATCTCAAATGTTCGTAGCTCTCCAAGAAGATCGTCCAGAGTCATTTCCTTGACTTTCATGAATGATTCCAGGACAATGATTTTCTCTCTGAATCTGGATGGCAACGTCCTCATGATTTTTGAAACCTGTTTCTCTTCTGAGATGTCTTCTCCAAGTATGTAGCAATCATTTACTACATCACAGAACCTTGCATAGAAGCCATCAATATTTTCATCCTCATTCATTTGAATGTTATCAAATTGGAGAGATAACCTCTGGAGTTTTGATGTTTTGACTGAGGCATTCCCTTCAAATTGACTTTGCAGAATTCGCCATGCATCTTTTGCGGTTGTGCATTTCACTATCATCTTGTGTCTCATGGGATCCACAGATGCTAGAAGTGCATACAAAGCTGTGTAGTTTGCTTCTTCTTCTTGCTTGTCCTTTTCAGTAAAGGACTCAACTGGTTTTGGTACTAGATTCTTTTCATCGTCCTCCATTTGAGGCCAGTCCCATCCTCTTTCAACTGTGAGCCAGCATTTCTTGGATCTCAAGTACACCATCATCATGGATTTCCAGGAGGAGTAGTTGGTTCCCTCCAGAAGTGGAGGTCGTAAAGATGCGTGATCAATGGAAGCCATTTTGTTCCCTCGGATCTACCTGTTTATAAAAACTGGAACCTGCTCTGGTGCCAATTGAAATATCAGAATATGTGCGCGTGTGCTATTTTAATAACTTGTATAAAATGATTTAAACAAGAGTTGTACCGATCTAGTTCATACTGTGAATGAACATGACGTAATCTGAAAATAGTTAAAGGTTGGAAAATATGAGGAAGACACCTTCCTCTGGAGCATTTTATTACTGGGATGTGATTTACTTTACAATGTACTATAGAGATTTATATTACAATGAATAAACACACTCCCCCTAAATACTATACTCCTAAGACTATTAAGTACTCAAAATGTAGAGAATCCCTTCTACTACACAAGCAGAGAGTTCTCCCGAACTCAACTTGTTCTCCCGAACAACTCAAGAGTCAATTCTCCCGAATAAACTCTATTTGCTTACCTGTGTTCCAACACTGGTTGAACACAGATTGAACTCTATAGTCAAGACAGCTGTTTTTCCCAATTGTCAATCACACAAGCCGTACTGCTCTTCACAGATGCTTCTCCTCTATATACCAGCGTCAAGAGAGTCTTTCTTTAGTATACCAATCAATTCCATCTTTAATTGATTCAATTACTTGATCCTCTTTGACTTTCCTGTTTTGGCTCTCTCCACTTTGGCAAGAAGATCAATTTGTCCCTTCATTCCTGAAATATAAAACAATTATGCCAAGATTATTTGTTTCAAGTTGAATGCCACACAATTCTTGTGTTTACACAGGGTAACAATGATATCAGAAGGCAACTTAAGTGAAATGCATCAGGTTTATGCAGACAGCAATGCTTGTTTTGAAGTTGAATCTATAGCATTCTGCTAATTTAAATAAAAAATCACTCATTTCAGGTTCTCAAGGAGCACAACTTAATATTTATGGACTTGGAGAATGCAAACATTAAAGATAAGATATTGACAAGAGCGGGTAAGATTTATTATTTGATCAAATGACCATCTTCATGTCTATTTTACTGGTATTTTTTTTATGGTTACAGAAGCGAAGGAGATCATTGGATGTGCAACTAACCATTACCTCTCCCCGTGCTCCCTTCCTTGTGTTAAGGATGGTCGATTGCAAATACCTCACGAGAGGTAAATGCTCTATGTTGTTTTGAATGGTTAAAAGGGAATTATGATTTTAATTTTTTTTAAACATGAGATGACTGCTGTAATTGTCATGTGTAGCATTAAACGCGCGATTTCGAGGTTAAAGGAGAAGGAAACAGAGGCCAAGAAACCCTCAAAGAAGTTACAGGATCTTGCTAGCGATGAATACGAGATAAGATTTGTGTCATCTGTAGCTTGTCCAGCTGATATTAATGTCAAGTTTGACGATGTTGGTGCCCTTGAACATGTGAAGAGGGAATTATTTGAACTTTGTATTCTCCCAGGAGGCCTGAATTATTCTCACATGGAAATTTGCTACGGGTGGGTAACCTGCTCTTAATTTGTGTGTTGTTTATGGTTACAATTTCTAAACGTGATACATTTTTTTAATAGCCTTGCAAAGGAATGCTTCTTGTCGGGCCTCCCGGAACTGGAAAAACTCTTATTGCAAAGGCTCTTGCAACAGAATCAGGGGCTAATTTCATCAGTGTTACTCCTGCATCTCTTGGATCGAAGGTAGGTATTGTAACCAACTCTACCGTGCACCTTAGTTTTTACGCTTCATGTATTCTTCTATGATGTCGATAATTTGGTTTACTCATCATATAGTGGTATGGAGAGTCAGAGAATCTTACAAGGGCATTATTCTCCTACGCTAGCAAGCTGGCTCCTGTAGTTATCTTTGTCGATGAGGTGCGTCCTACTGCGTTCTTAGTGCAAACCAATATCCTCACAAAATTCTGAGCATTTACAAACGGAAAATGCATACTCTAACAGTATATATTTCCTTTAAAGAAACACTAGAACCCGGGTTTTGTTTTGAGCAACTTGCAGAGGCTACTGAAGGTTATTCTGGGAGTGATCTTAAGGTAGTGTATTGCATTTCATATTAGTTAGATACAGTGAGTGCTACTCATGTCTAAATCTCTTGTGATTTTCTTTTTCCTTTTCAGAACCTTTGTGTTACTGCAGCACATATACCTGTGCGAGAAATACTAGAAAAAGAAAGCAAGGTACTCATTAGTACATCAAAACCAATTCTATCATTAATATTGATGTACATATTTTATTAATCTGTCTTCTCCTATTGTCACTAATGATGCATATGGGCAAATGATGATCTCTTACTAACCTGGAAGCATACGCCTCTACATTATTTTCCGGCTCCAACGGTTACCATGAGTTTTTCTTAATTTGTTTTTGAAAAGGAAAAAAATTATGCCTTGTCGTTTTTTTATAGTAGATACTCACTCCGTCTCAACTTAATTTACCTACTTGTTTTTTCTGTTTGTCCCAAATAACTTTGTCAGTCCAAAAAAAAAAAAAAATTCTCTTAAAATCTCCACCCTCAATCTCCACCTTTGTAAATGTCAAAGATTCCATAAAATCTGTGTTTTCATAACCTTCGTGCCCGATCAAAGTAGACAAATTAAGTCGGGATGGAGGGAGTACTAGTTTGTAGGCTATAGTAGATATATAGTAGATAATGTAGAAAGACTAATAGTTATTTCTTTCATCGCCCCCAACTTGTCAATATTGGCACTAATGGTACGTAAATGTAAAAAAGAAACCAGACTGAAGGTTAAAAATATGTATCTAACAGAAATTCCATTTTTTTTTATTTGACTTCGGTTGAAGCCTTATAGTTACAGGGGAAGAGTTTACATAATATGAATTCTATGGTTGTCTTATTGCAGAGTGCAAAATCTGATGCAGTGCCAGTTATTAGTCCGCTCAATGTAGATGACTTTATTCATTCTACAAATAAATTTATCTCAAACCATAACAAGCTATAAAACCAAGCATGAAGCGACAACCACTACAAGAAATATTACAGATAATGACTGATTTTAGTGACGGACAATTTCCGTCATAATCTAATTACGGACTAGTGACAGAATAGAGACGGATAGGGACTACAAGAGTGTTTGAGTATTAGCAACGACTTAATGACGGAATTATGACGGAATTTAGTGACGGAAAAAAATCCGTCATTAAACCGTAATGTTGTGACGGAAATATTCCGTCATTAATCTTGTATTGACGGAATAGTGACGGAATTGTAGTCGTTGCTATGTAATGACGGGAAATATTCCGTCATTAATCTTGTATTGACGGATTAATGACGGAATTTTAGTCGTTACTATATAGTGACGGAAAATATTCCGTCATTAATCTTGTATTTACGGATTAATGACGGAATTGTAGTCGTTGCTATGTAGTGACGGAAAATATTCCGTCATTAATCTTGTATTGATGGATTAATGACGGAATTTTAGCCGTTGTTATGTAGTGACGGAAAATATTCCGTCATTACTTAATGCCCATGTAAATGCACTTATTCAGTGACGGAATTTTCGGTCACTAGTTTAGTGACGGAATAGTGACGGAAAATTCCGTTACTATATCCCTAAACGACATCGTTTTGGCCCTAATTAATTAGGGACGGAAATATTTCCGTCACTATACCAAACGACGTCGTTTTAGACCTCCAATGCTTAAAAAAATAAAAGCGTTACGCGCCAGCTTCGAACCCCTGACCTGTTGGATATAAGGCAAGTTGCTTACCACCAGGACACCTATTAATTATTGAGAATTTCTTGCTTGGTTTTTACATATTCAGTTTTTCCGTCAATTTGCTTTCTTCTCACTTTGCTCCAAATCCCTAATCTCACTTCTCATTTTGCGCGATTGAGAAAGCTTTCTTCTTCTTCAACAGGTGAAAATCCGGATCTTCTTCAACAGGTGAGCTCGAATTCGAACTCTCAAATTCCAGAATCCGCTTCTCTCTCTTCTTTTTTCTAACATCATTTTACTCGATCTTCTCTCTTCTGCTGCGAACGAGGAAAGCAACCGCTAGGCAAGTACTACTTACAGCGTCGTTTGATCCGTATCACCCCACAAACCCCAGGCCTAAACCTCTTTGACGCAGCGGGAAGTGTTCGCCGAAGAAATCTCTGTACAAAGAACATTGCGATGGCTGTAAGTACCTCTTCTTCTCTGCTAAATATATAGAATGCTTTGTGTGGTTGTGTATGCAGTATTGTTTATCTATTTAAGTTTCTGGTGGTGTTTGGGATTTTAGTTTTATGATTAAGCTCTGCTGAATTGCTATAACATATTATGAGGGATATATTTAGCTAATTGATGTTTTCAGTCGAAATAATTTGGTTGCTCCTGAATATTAGTACCGTGTCCAATAGCTTCCTGATTCTTCAGTCTTTTGGAGTTATCAGCCATCCCTTTTCCTGGATTCAATTTGAAGTGCATTTCATACTTCCAGTTGCACCTTAATTTTTGAATATCAAGTTTTCATTTGGTTTCTGTAGAATCAATGACATGCGCTATTGGATTGGATTATATATGGTAGAATTTCAAGAGTTGTTTGATTTCTGTAGTATTTAATGGCACTTGCACTAGTTGATAAGATGAAATTTGAGGCTTTGTTGGTTTATTGTGAAGACTATAGGATAAAATGCTCTTTGCTCCTATTTTATCAGTTGATTTTAGATGTAGCAATTAATTCATTCTCTATACAATCAGCTGATTTGTGTTTGCATTTGCCTTGGTCCATTGTAGCAATGTAGTTGGCATATCGCTTGATTTTTCTTTGCTATGTGTACTGTACTCAGACCTGACCTGCTTCTTTCTACCAAAAACCAAACACCTTTGATCGGCAGACAACATATATGATAAGTTATTGTATGATAATTTTTCACTTGTAACTTGTATGATGACTATTGTAATATTTTCACCTGGAGACCTAAGTTTTTGTTTTGTTATTGTGGTCTTTTGCAACTCACATGCTACGAATCCACTTGCAACCTTCAATCAGATTTTAGGCCACTTCTTTTTCTTCCCCTTAATTGCTGGCCAAAATTATGATCTAGAGAATAGAATTGTTAAATCTGCGCTTGATTAAATGAATTGTTGCATATTCTTATAGGTTTATTCAATTATTTTGTTTGCTCTGAATAGAAGTGAATTTCTCGGTTAGTTTCTTATTTTAGTTCTCGCGGTTGCCAGATTTGTCTATTCAGTATGTTAGGGGGGATTATTGACAACTGCTGAAAAGAATATTAGCTTCTTGATACTGATTTTTTTTCCTTGTCCACTTTCTAAATGCAGGAGCGCACTGCTGGATGGGAATCTAATCTAAGTAGAACTTTATAACCCTCTTTCGGTGGCGCCTTGGGTAGTTGTGGAGCTTGTTATTTAATATGTTACCTTATGATCGTTGTAAAATGTCATTTAACAAGCTGCTGCATAATTTGTCGAATGTTTTTGAGATTATGTTGGCTGTGGAGGTCTATTAGGAAGAATTGTTTATTGGATAATGATATGCTACCTCGATCACTTGCACTGCATATCAAGGATTGGGGCTAAAATGAATCATTCTGCTTTATACTCTACTAGAAATTGATCGGTGAGACCTTGGTTAGTTCCGATTTGTGAAGCCTCAGCATTAATGAACTCGGAACACACTGTTGCATTTGATTATACTTGAAACTTGCTCGACTTTCACACGCTGACTATAGGCAAAATCAAGCATGTTAAACAAAAACCAAAAGATATCTGAGCATTTTGACACTTTTGAATCATTGAAATTATTTTAGTCCTCCCTTATGTTGCAGAACACCATAGGTGTAATATCAGTTTGTGTCCTTTCTCATCTCTCTCTCTCTTACTTGTGCTTTTGTTCCTTCTATTTTTCATTTTCTTCGGTAAAAGCAGTAATGAGGCCCTGGAGAAATGCAAACAACATATTGAACTGATAGCCAACACCCTGCAGTTGGAAGGATTTTCTCGAATTGATGCATTTGTCAATGTTGACAGTGGTGATGTAAGTTGAGCTAAATTTATTCCATAAAGAACAATCAAACGTGTTTATGTTATTGTAAACCTCGCCGATGTTTTGAGAAATTGTGGTAGTCTTGTTGTCTAGAATGTTGTGACATGATAAAGTACTTAACTGCCGAATATTTGTTATTGCAGGTATTAATAATTGAGGTTAACACCGTCCCTGGGATGACACCTTCCACAGTCTTGATTCATCAGGTAAGTAAAGGGATCATTGCTGATTTAGTTATTATGTCAAATATTAATCACAACTTTGAAGTGATTCCTAATAAAGTTGATTATCTTGTGTAGGCACTTGCAGAGAAACCTCCCATGTATCCTCACCGTTTCTTTCGGACATTGCTTGACTTGGCATCTGAGAGGTCTTTCTAGCTTGTTCTGTTGTAAGTTGAAACTGCTATTGAGTATCAGTTGAAAGTACTCTCAGTGGCAATCAGTTATGGAGGTCCAACACTTCTGCACTATAGGGAGCAATTCAAAGAAGTTCTTGTTTCTGCGTTTGATTCGACGTTGATGGACCTTCTTTTCCAACTTCATATATCTAATTAATATCTCAAATTATTGCAGGGATGTTGATGGACCTTCTTTCCCCCTTATTTCCATCAGCTTTTGTGTTCATTGTATGCCTAGGGAGCATATCACGATCATTCAGTAAGTTCTGTACTGCATTTACATAATTAATCAAAGCTCTTATAAGGACCACCGACCACTCTAATTCCATTGCCATGAATTACTCTAATATAGTCATACTTCTCTGTCAAGGACCTTTGGTTTTTAGATATTTAAAGAGTGCTCTAATTATTTTGGCTCTATTTCCTTTTCATGCGTAGCTGGGGTTGCCAGTGGTGCTACTAGAGCCGCTTTAACACAACACTTTGCTCTTCAGAACATGTAGCTGATATATCTGCTAAGGTAACATACTGCATTTGAAGGGTCAGATGAGATATTTAATCTACATAACATTTTCATATGTAATGAACGATTATTTGTTTCTTATATATAATTATAGAAAAAACAATGTATTCATTTCCGCACTTGTTGCCTTGTATGATAGGAAGGAAGCCAAGAGACAGTATTCATTTCCGCATTACTATGGGCCATTCAATGGCCATTTGGTTTTGTTTTCTGTCCCTCACAATCTTTCATATGTATGGTTAGTCTCCCTTAATGGTCCTATTGCTCATATTTCCTGCTGACGTTAGTGGCTTCTCCATGCCCGAGCGTAAGAACTTCAACTGCAACTACATCTTAATTTTTTTTTTTTCTGCACATTATTCGCAGCGAACTACAAGGCTGTTCGTTGTCTTTCACTAGCTACCTTAAATTGTGAAAGAAGCTCAATTCTTTTGTCAAATTACATGAAAACTGGTCAAGGTGAGACGTCTATCTTTACGACACTTATTTCTTTTAATATGCGTATATACAACACTACATGCTCACTAGTATGATTTTCAAATGGCACTTCTGCACGGCAATATGCCAGAAAGGAATAATAAAAAATCAGAAACTTATAGCAGACATGAACAAATGTTATTTTAAATTAGTGTCCATTCTTTTTGCAGTGATGCTTTGTCATCTCTTGACTAGTACTTTTCATTTATTTTTCAATTACAATTTCTGTGCAGTCATATTGCAAAAGTTGTTTTAAAAAGTCTGGTATTTTTGATAGTTTTCCATACCACTTCAAAAGGATAAAAAAAAATAGAGATGTTTTAAAAAATTAATTTTTGGATTTCGTGGATCAGGTTGGAGACAATTGCACTTGATTCGGTGACAGTGGTGACCACGTTGAGAAAACTTTGCCAAAAAGATAGTTTCAGGTGAGCCGGCCAAAGAACCTGAAAAGAAGACGGATGAGCCCAAGAAAGAGAAAAAGGACGGCCCAAAAGAGAAGCGACTAATCAAGACAGCTTATTAGAATTTTATGATAAAATTATATTTGTTTTTGAACATTTTACAACTTTGGTAGATTGACATATACGTTTATCGTATTATATAATGTTTGTTACGAATTTTAAATTTTATTAGGAGTTTATTAATTATCATAACAGGTTCTATATTAAATTAAAATATAAATAAAATTATAGAAAGAAAATTAGATAGCATAAAGAAGGAGATTTTTTGTTGCTAAACTTCATAGTAAAACAATTGTACTAATATAGTGACGGAATAGAGACAAAAAAAATTTCGTAACGGAATAATTCCGTTACTAATATAGGCAAGATAGTGACGGAAATATTCCGTCATTAATTTGTGACGGAAATATTCCGTCATTAATTCTGTAGTGACGGACTAGTGACGGAATTTTAGTCGTTGTCATTTAGTGACGGAAATATTCCGTCATAATTTTATGACGGATTTTTTTAGAATTGTGACAGAATTTCCGTCACTAAACTAGTGACGGAATAAAAAATCCGTCATTATCGGTTTAGTGACAAAGGTTTTTGTAACAAAACATTTCCGTCACTAATCTGTCACTATTCATTCATTGTGACGGAATTTTTCAGTTTAGTGACGGAAATTTCCGTCGCAATCAATTATTTTTCTTGTAGTGAACCACTACAAGAAAAAAGGGTATTTGTCGCTATTCTTTTTGTAACTACAAGAGTGGTTACTAAAAATGACCCATTTTGTAACTACTAGTAAAGTCTCACGTGCGTTGCACGTGACACACGTGAATTTATAAAATTAAATATATCATAATCTAATTACATCGAATTGGCTAAAAAAACTAAGGTGTACCATAAAAAAAGGACATAATTAGATTAAATAAACTTAGAATCAAAATATATCTTTTACAAAAGAAAAAAAAAATAACATCAACACTAGAGAAGTTTTTGCTTGACTTATGATAGTGTTGCTTAAATGGTCTTATTACTTTTTATGCATAAATTATTATCTTTTTGTTCTTTTTTTTTTTTGTTCTTTTTTTTTTTTTTTTTATTTAGACTTCTAATTCTCAAAGTTAATTCTGTTGCATATCATATGCATGAACTTTCTAATTATATTTTTTAATACTTTGATTAAAGAGGCTAGAAAATTTATTGGTGTTCTATGACTAAAGAATTAATTAAATGATTAAATATACTTAGAATACTTTAAGTACTATTTTTTTCCCATCAATTAAAAAGGGAGGTTTTGCTTGATCTATTATAAAATTATATGTGTAAGCACTTATTTTATGTTTTCTTGGATATTAATTATTTTTGAAAAGATTGCATCTTAGGTGGATGTTGTCAATGATTTATAGTAAAAATGATTAAATACACATAACCACAAATGCTAGTGGACAATATAGTTATATGACTAAAGTTTGAATTTCACCCAATAATTTTTGATGTTAAAGCTAATAAGCCACAAAGATACATATTTATGTAATAACTCTTAAGTGATTAATTTTTGTTTACTTACACTAAGGACTTTCTAAAATCTTTGAATGGTTCTTGGAGACTTACTTACAAACTTAGTTTTGGGGAAAATTACAGATTTGACATCCCAACTTTTCGTGTTTTTGCAGTTTGTCATATAAAGTTTTTTTTTTTCAAATATACCATCTGTCTTTTTTATTTTTTGCAAATTGCCATCTGAGAGAAATTTCAGTTGTCAATAGTTGGACAATCAATAGTTGAAATTTGTTCGAGATGATAATTCGCAACAAAAAAAAGTTTATATAGCAAACTGCAAAAACATGTAAAGTTGGGATGGTTATTTATAGTTTTCCCATTAGCTCTATTGTGGATCTTTTCACTTTTATTTATAATAATAGCAAAATTATTTTTATTATTTCTTCTTTCGCTTTCTTTGCAAATTTGAAAATTATTTTTGAAGTAAACTTTTCATCCAAACGTATATGCTTAAAAATAAAAATTATAAATCAAAGTATTTTTGGTTTTCTATATTCCTTTATTTTAAAATTTATTATACTTAATGTTACATGAAGCTTCTTTAATTTATTTTATATATCATTCTTTTGTATAGCTATTTTAAATATATATATACACACACACACACACACACACAGACATATTTTTACCCTTAGCTTAGATTGACTTAAAATAATGGCCACTTTCTTTTAAAAAATATGATCCCTAAAGAATTTTTTCCTGATTTATGATCATGTTGATTTACGCATCTTATTTTTGTGTATGCATGGATTATTATTTTTTTGTTCTCTTTTATTTTTCTATTTTATTTATACTTCTAGTTCTCTATGTTCATTGCGTTATACAATATACACATGAATTTCAAGATTATATTTTTTAATACATTGATTGGCTAAAGAAATTATTGATGTTCTGACTTAAAATTAGATAATTAAATATACTTTCAGTAATGTTTTTTTTTCATCAACACAGAAGAGTTTTTTGCATGATTTATTATCATATTATATGTGTAAAGTCTTAATATATTTTCTTGGATATTCATTTTTTTAAAAGATTTCTTTTCTAAAAAGTTCCTTCTTAGATGGATTATCAATGATTTCTAGTAAAAATAACCAAATGCACATAACCACAAAGGTTAGTGGTCTTTATAATTAGAAGAATAAATTTTGAAAATCTTAACTATTAATTTTAAATGTCAACGTTAATAAGCCACAAAGATACATATTTATATAATAATTTTAAGTGGTTAATTTTTCTACGTATGGTTCTTGGAGACCTACTTATTTTTATTGTGAATCTTTTTACCTTATCTTTAAAGTAATAACAAAATATTTTTTGTTGTTTGTCCCTCCTCTTCCTTCGCAAATTTGAAATTCGTTTTCAATTTGAAATTAATTATACTGAATGTTACATGAAGCTCCTTCAATTTATTTTATATTTTCGTAACTATTTTAAGTATATGCATATAGACATATCCTTTTTTTTTTAGTTTGGAATGATTTAATATCAGAGGCGTACACTATTTCTTTTACTTTTTTTTCCCTTCACATGAAACTCTTTTATAAAATTTTCTTTGTAAGATACGACATAACTAAGTAATTAAATCAAACCATCTAAAAAGGAAGAAGAAAAAATATAATTTAACAAATCAAAATGTTTATCATGTTTGCTTATAATTTTTGTTAAACACCAATATTCCATAAACTTAATTATAAGATGTCAACTCATTAGGCTATAATTTTTTTTCTCCATATTGTAATATGTTTACATAATTAAAAACCACATATATAGGAAATGTTGTTAATCCTTAACTTACAAATGATGAAAATATTATCAAATTTTTTTTTTAACATATGTGCTTGTGAGAACTATTTTAAACTTTTCATGTAAAAGATATGGCACAACTAAAATAATTAATTTCAACAAAAAAAAAAAAAAAAAAAACTTAAACTACCTCTATTATATTACCTAAGTTTATTAGTTTGAAGATTCATAAATAAACTTATTCTTAATTCTCTCTAAAATTATATCATTCTTACTTGCATCAATTTGTCAAAATTGAAATGGTCAAAATATTTAATTTTCCATAATCTTTCTTAAAATGATAAAAAATACATCAAATAAATTTCTAAGTATATGCTTAAATTATTCGCAAGCGCTTGAGATATAATTTAATATAAAATTAAATTTTATTAAATTTTGAAAAAATTCAAGTCAAAAAATAATTATTGAACTCTCGTTGCCCTTCTCAATATATTTAAATTCTTATTCAAAATTATTATAATAGGCATCTTTATCATCCACTTTGATCTTGCTGAATATATATAAAATTACTTAATTAATTGTATATTAATAATATGATCTAAGGATATATTAGTCATGATATTAATTTGTAAGAAGCAACTCATATTTTTAAGAATTAGGGAGATATGAATAATTTAAATGATGTTAGTTGAAGTCTAAATATAAATATTATTTTAATATAATACCATCATCCATATCAGAAAAATGCACTATTTTCATTAGTAGTGAAATATCTCGTTCTCACATAATTAATTAGTAGAAAGCTCCATGATTTAAACATAATTTGAAATGAAAATTTTATTGGTCATGAAAATTACAATACCTGGTATCGATGATTTGGAAAATAAAGTCGTAAAAAAAATTGAAGGTGCTACTCTATAAACTCAATCTGAAACGCAACCAAATAGACTTAAATTAATTAAAATTTCATCCACTTAAAATTTTATTTAAAAATTCAACTAAAAAAATAATAAATATATCATAAACGACAAGTAACAAATACTTAAATATAAATAGGTTTATAAATTTGTATTTTTTTTATGTCTTATTTAATTGAGTGTGAGTTTATTATAGTGATAGATATAGATTATTTTTCCACCATTATTGTTTTGAAATTAATTAGTGCAATTTAACATATAACAATTTACTTGTTTGACCTTAACTTATAGTTATACATGTAGGGATATTTTTGTTCATACATTATTTTGTAAGAAACACCGAAAATATTTCATACAATTTTAACCAAATTTGGTACAATATAACAAGGTGTTTTGCAAGTTAAAAATACATTAGTAAATAGGTGCAATAAAATGTTGGTCCTAGTAGTGAATGTTCGTTTACGGGGACTCATCTGAGTTGTGGAAGTTGATACTATTAATATGAATTTGCAGGTGAAACCATATTCGAGATGCATTAAGGAAGTGATAGAATGGAGTGAGCAATATGGGGAAGGATACAAAACTTGCTTCTATTTTATTTTTTTAAGAGCAATATGGGAGTCAACGTTTGAAAGTGTAACACACCCATATGATGATTCTACTTGTTTTGCTAGATTATGGTTCAATTGTACAACATTAGTAAGATAGGAGACCTTTTATAAAAAAGTAATCCCTTAATTATAGATTTTGATATTTGTTGTTATTTTATAAATAATTGAGACATATCCGTAATTAGATAGCGCTAAAGAAATGGAGAAACCTTCGTTTCAGGGGTAAATATTTGTCGCCTCCTTATTGGTTATTCATAGTGTATGTCTAGTAACTTCAAATTCAATCTTGAAAGTCGTAGTCGAACTCTCGAATAAATAAATCAAGTGCTTTCTGCAATTTATTATTTACTATATTTATTAAAATAGCTTTTGCTTGGTGTAAACTGAGAATTTTGTTGGTGTGAGAATGTTCAAGTCTGATTTGTGGCCAAATCTTATTCAAGATAAATTAATTTATTAATTGGAGGAGTGTTGTATGTAGTGGATAGCAAATTCCATACATACTAAATTACCATATTGCTTTATAACAGCATATTGCTTTATAACAGCTTAGAACGTGTTAGAGATTGTAGTATTATTGAACTGTGGACTACAAGATAAGTACATCTTTCAGCTGTAAATATGAGGAGTTGTGATTATTTAAGAAGTTTGACTTTTTTGTTTGTGAACTTGTATGAATGTTTTACTTGGATTTGTCACACATCTTTTGCATTTGTCAACACATGCTTGTTTTGTGAATTTATATATTGAAGTTTGTATGATTATTATGTGCAAGATATGAGTTCATTTGTATTGAGTAAAGATAAAGTTTTTTTTTTTTCTTGGAAAGGTATATTATTAGTTTTATATATATGGACTGGTACCTGGTCACGAGACCGCCCACAAAGGAATTTTGGGTACGAGATCACCCAATTATGAGTAAGAGTACGAGACTGCCTTATGAGTTTGAGTTGCTCCATTATGATTCAGCGGCTAGCTATCCTGGGTCTTAATGGAGTTGTGCGCATTGGTACCAAGTCCAGGCCCAAAATAGCGTTTACTATATATATATATATATATATATATATATATATATATATATATATATATAAGTGGAGTTATTAAAGTTTTTTCAAAGGAATCATGTTGACAAGAAAAAAAATATGTTTTGTGAGATTATGATGTTACTTACTAGCAATGCTTATAGTTTATTTTACCTCATATTGCAGATAAAGGCAAGAGTAAGATGAGTTTAAAGGGGGCAAGACGGTGTGCAATGATATTGACGGCGGAACCTCAGAACTGGTTACGAAACTTTACTTAGTGCTTTTATTATACTAGCACTACACTCGTGCGTTGCACGTGGTTATAATTTTTTACTATTATTTAATAAAAAAATTAATTTGAACGTAAAATAATTGTACATTGTGATCATTGTAATATATATACACAACCTCGTAAATTATTCAATATAATGTAATAAAAATTAATTCATTGAACAAACATAATTTTGAATCAACTAAAAAATAAAAAAATCACAAAAGAGAAATAGAAAAGTTAAATAACCTTAATCTTAATAAAATAAGTTATAATAATTAACGTTAAAAGATTCGTAAAAAACGACATACCATGATATAGTGTAGAAATATTTAGTCTTACAAAATTTTCTAAACATGTAAAGTTTGATTTATTCAAACTATTTTTGAAAGTGGGCATAAATAATCTTGGTTGATGCATAAATGCTTTGGTAAGGTGAAGAAGACATATTAATTGGTTTTTCTTAGAATTGAAGATTGAGATTGAGTGAACAACGTTGAGGGGTAGTCGGGTTAGGAATAGCTTGATTAGTCCAATGCATAGTCACTTACATCTAAATGTATCTCACCTAACCATGAGCCAACATTACAGCCAAAAATAAAGACCTATTGATTCTTTGTCACACATGTCAAGTATAAGGTCTAATTTAGACAATAGGCAAGCATATGGTAGACGATGGATGTGATTCAATGTGAGCGCAAATACTTTCTATATCATACACTTGAGATATGAGCGATACACCTATCCGGTGAGGATTGTTGTTTTAAGTTTAATGTCTCGAAAGTAGTTGAAATCTGTCATGTCACTAATGCTCAAATGTTATGTTGTTGGTTTTGAAAGGAAAAAAAAAAAAGAATTTCTCAGACCAGAAGTGTCATTTAATTGCCCTAAAATTTTATGGTCATTGTGATGTTATGCTTTGTGTTTATTGTTCGGGACGAACAATGGTTAAGTTTGGGGGTTTTGATACATGCTAGTTTTACATATATTTTAGGTCAATTAAAGGTCGTAATTTGTGACATATGCATGTGTATTTTGGCGAAAAATGATTAAAATCCATCTTTTGAGCTAGATGATGTGTTTCTGCTTGTTTTAGTGTTATTCAGGTATAAAAAGGCCAAAAATTCCGTTTGGGCAATGTTCGGATGAAAAACGAGCAAGAAAAGTCGGAAATAGCAAAGAGGAGTTGAAGCATGGTCAGAAGTTCTGGCTCGGTCGAGTTGTTTAGAAACTCGGTCGAGTGAGAAATGAAGAGCAAAATGTGAAGTTGGTCAGAGAGCCCAGCTCGGTCGAGGGGGATTCTGGCTCGGTCGAGGCATCTTTCCGAGTCCAAAACTGATTATGCGCGTTTCAAGATTTTGAGCCCATCTTGAGCCCAATTTAGCCTTAACCATATAAGGAGGTTCCCAAACTCAAAAAAGGGACTTAGAGATCATGACATGGCATATAGAAGAGGAAAGCAACATCAAAAGATCAAGATCAAGACGACAATTAGGCTGCTTATTCACTTTCTCATTACTTTATTTCAAATCATGTTTGTTTATGAACATCGGTGTGTTATGAACATGAACATGAGTGAGTAGTTCTTTATTATTCTAGGGTTTTGAAAGTAGGTTTTAATGAATGTTTGATTAATTGAAGTTTTCTATTCTAGTTGATGATGGTTATTCGTTATCTATGTGTTGTGATTTATTTTCATGAATAGTTAACTTGATCACTTAACTACTTCTACATAATTCATAAGTTCGCTTTGAAAGGAGGAAAATTTGTGAATGGAAAGGCAATATATAGCGTATTTGTTGAGCGCTCTGAAAGGAGGTGAGATAAGTGCGTAGGCATTGGTGTAAGATCGATTGGGACTTCGTTAGGTCTAGCCGACTTGAAAGGGTGGCTAGGGATAATGAATCTACAAGTTAATTGCTTCGAAAGGAGAGTTAATATATAAGTGCCGTCTAAAAACGATAATTATCATTGCTAGTTTAGAGTAATTCGATTGTCATACTTAGTTAATTCTGAAATCAATTCTCTAGAATTTGTCTTCCAATCTTGATTATTTGATAAAGTGTTTTCTTATTCTTGGACTTGAGTGTTAAGTAATAGTTTAGGAAAATTAGGTTAATAACCAAATCAATCCAATTGAGAGTCTAGTAAGGAGTGTTTTAGGATATTTAGAGTATCAAACTAGTCATTAAGTTAGTTCTTGTGGGATCGACCTTGCTTGCCGTTATATACACTTGCACCCGTACACTTGCGGATCGTTAGGTTATAAAATAGGCGAACAGTGAGCAGCGACGCGGTCGCGTTAAGAAATGACGCGGTCGCTGCAAACCTTCACCACAGCGCAGGACAGTGAGTAGAGACATGGTCGCGTCAAGCGACGACTCGGTCGCGTCAGTTTGCGAGACCAGGTATTTACAATCGCAGCCAGGCCAGTTTTTTCATTCTTTCCCTCTCCTCTCCCTTACGTGAAACACACAACTGCACACACAATTCACCATTCTTGCACAATCACTACTCAAAATCACACACACTCGATCACAAACACAAGCATACGCCCATCTTCATTCATTGCACCGACAAATTCGAATTTTTCGACCCAAATCGACGGAACTAGGGTACATTCCGATTCTCAAACTTTTCGATTAAACTTCTTTGGTAAGTGAAGCTAACCTGAACTTTTATGATTTCCAATCTATTGTTTATGCTTGATTTATGTTGAAGAGTGTTTAATTTTCGAATTTTGAGAACAATGTTGAGCATATTTGAGATATCTTGACACTTGTAGCGTGAAACTTGCTAGAAAATCGATTAGGTCTTGCTTTATGAATGAGATTTGTCCCAACTGTAGTTAAAATTGCAATGAAAATTGTGGTGGGAGTGAAACAATAACAACAAGATTGAATTTCATATATTTTCGTCATTGGGGACTTTTATCGAGCATGTGTGTGCATGACTTGGACTGATCTTTTTGCCTAGTTTATGCCTCTTGTTGTGCTTTCTTATGTGATACAATGATGAATTGAGTTTAAGATGCATGTCTTTAGTTTGTATGCTTCAATGTTTCACCATCTAATAACTTCAATTGATTAAATTTTGGGGTTGAGTATATAATAGGGGGTACACAATGTATAATTTGTTCGGTTGTTGCTATGGATATGAATATCTTGTTGATTAACTAGGAATTATTGAGTTTTGGAAGCTTGTTGTGATGAACTGAAGTTGTGTGATGTTTTATTGTGTGATGTTGGGTTGTGTTAGGTTGATCAAAATGCCGCCAGGAAAAGCTACCACAAGAAAAAGCAAAGGTAAGAATAAAGTGGATGAAGGATCTTCGACTCCGGCTCCGGAAAGGGTGGAAATTTTACCAAGTGGCAGCTGCATTATTTATGGTTCTGCACTAGAAAGAGCTTAACACAAACGACGATTTGAGTCACTTAGTCAGCGCATAGTTGTGCCCACCCGTTTCGGAAATTCAGAGTTGGCACAAGCTATGGGGATACATAAGAATGTCAAAGCATTTCTCACAATTGCAGGATTGACAGAATTCATGAGATATGACCACACATACGAGTGGTTGACAATTGAATTCCTCAGCACTTTTGAGATAATAGTAGCTAGTAAGCCTAAGCAGAGGCGTTCGGATAAAATCACCTTTCAGTTGATGGGAGCGCAGCACGAGATGACGTTTGATGAACTTGATGAGCTCTTCGAGTTTTCAGCTCCAATTGAAGGAGAGCCACCAGAGTCATTCAATCCGAATGAATTCTGGGGGCAATTGACAGCAGCCCCTCCGCAGGTTTATGTCTTGTAAAATGCTAAGGCCTCGTGGATCCGGAATCTAGCCATTAGATATTTTCAAAAGTTGTTGGCCCATACGCTATTTGCCAGAAAGGAAACAGGCGCAGCTCGATAGAAGGAACTCTGCTACATATGGAATGTCCTTCATAACCGCAGACTAGATAATGCGGTTCTTTTGGCCGAGCAATTTGTTAATGTGATCACAAAGCAAAAAGATAACATCACCATTGGGGGTCTAATCACTACGATTGCTACGTATGTTGGAGTCACTTTCGATAATATGAATCCGGTAAAAGGGGACATCCACTTCACCCGGGAATTCTTGGAGAATATGCAGGAGGTTGTCATGGGAGATGACAGACGGGTGCCCTATGTGTTCCAAAATTTGGGACCTTATTTTCGTCTTCCCTATCCGGCACTCCCTGTTGTATTGAGCCCTGAGGATACACTTGATCTTGCTATATCGTCCGGGGCGCACTTGGCCAACTCCTAAAGTCCAGATTCTCCGTTGTTTCAACCGGGCCACACCGAGGAAGGAAGCTGTTAGGGCCCTCATCCATCGAGGAAAAAGAGAGCCGCTACTACTGTTGCATCATCTTCAGAGGATGTTCACTTCCCTTCAGGCTGACATGGAAGCTCTTAGTACTCGATTTGAAAGACATGGGTCCAAAACTCGAGGCGTTTTTCAAGAACTCAACCCCATGCTGCCACAAGGCGATGAGGCCCGAACCTGGAGACAAGCGCAAGATCGTCGTTGGGATGAGTTGGCTCAATTTTGGAGTCAACACGGATTTCAGCCACCGCCGCCGCAATGATCTGTAAGTTCAACACCAAGTCGTACCACTCTTTTTCCACAACCTTGACCTTTGGCCAAGTTTGGGGGAGGGGGTGAATCGTGGAATGAACTTGGCTGCTATTTACATTTTTTTGCTTTATTCGCCTTGTTTCTTTTGTTAAATTAGTGGTATTATGCTTTGAGGAGCCTGTGAGCTCAATTTGTGATTGTAGTTTTGTGATCTAGATGGGGTCTGTGAGCACTTGCTTATTTTATTGCTTTGAGTATTGGGTCTGTGTGCCCACTTGCTTATTTTACTTACTTTAACTTGGATATTTGGAGTACAGAGTCTGTGAGCCCGGTTTGATTTGTCTTGCTGGCACTGTCGGGTCTGTGAAGAGTCTAGAGGTCTATTGTTTTGTTTTTAGAGTCCAAAGAAGACTTAAGCCCGAGAAAATGAAAAAATAACAAGTGAAAAGAAAAGGAGAAAAAAATTCAATCAAAACATACCCTGGTGAGAAATTGAGCCTAATTGTACTCCTATTTTTGGAGTAATATACATTCTTTCGGTGTGAATTAGCTTGAATATGTGCACTAGTCTCTAGAACTTGCCTTGAGTCTTCACAAAGAATGTGTCAAATATGTGGTGTGATCTAGGAAGTGATCTTAGTCATTTTGGTTTTGAAGCCTATTTATTTGAATTGTGAAAAATTGCCTTAGGACCACAACGTCAAGAATTATCCCTAGTCAGCCCACTTGAGCCTTAAAGCCTTAATTTTTCATAGCCTAACAATGTCAGCCGAAAACCTTTCGATTTAACTCTTTTGGCCTTAATTGGATTAATCAAGTTAGCGGGAGGAGAATTGGAAGGTAGTTCGGGTGAAGAATTTGTGGGAAGGAATGGGCAAATTAGAGGATAAATTCAAAGATGAAGGAGATAAGAAAATAATGATAGTGGAAAAACAAAGAGAAAATAGTCTCTCCTCCCTCTGAAAAAAAAAACGATTGAGAAAAGGAAAAGAAAAAAAGTTGATTGCTAATAAAGTGCCAAAAGGAGAGGCAAGGAAATTATTACTTATCTGGTTTATTTCTTTACGATGCATTCTATGAATTCTTGTATTGATTTAATACTAGGCATGAGTAGTTAAACTACTCGTTTCCTAGGGTTAGAAGTAGTATTTATGATAATGTTTGATTTAAGGTTTTGATTTATAGACTCCAGTTTTAAAGTATTTATCTATATGATTTTTTTCTTCCAGAACTGAGCATAATTTGATCACTTAGGCTTAGTTTACACGTTTAACAATTCCTCTTCGAGAGGAGGGAATCGTTAATAGACGTACGGCATATAGCGTAGTTGTTAATAACTGCGTAGACAAGGGTTAAGGGTCTTTTGGGTGTTGTTAGGATTAATTGATTCAAGAGGGTAGTTGTCTTATTCAATCTACGACTTAGTCGCTTCTAGAGAAGGACTAAGTTAATTAAGTGCCGCCTAATAAATATTAAAACTTGGTTTAAAAGTCTATAAGTTAAACTTAATTGACATTGAAGTAATTCACGAAATTGAAGTCCTAGGATACACTCTCATTAATTGGAATTTATTTGTTTGACAAGTTAAGTTAATTAGTATAAGTAATTTAGTTTATTAAAATCAACCTTGCAATTCGAGTGTCTAGTTAGGGTAATCCCATAAAATTGGGGTATCGAACTGCGTCAGCCTGTTCTTTGAGGATCGACCTTGACTTATCCTATAAACATCTACACCCGTATACTTTCGGTATTTAGGGTTAGAAATTAGGTCTGTCAGGAACCCCTCAATAAAATGGGGTCGCAGAGCGAAGAAACATAACTCTTTTGGAAATGGTAAGGTCTATGATGAGTTATTCTGACTTACCCAAATCGATTTGAGGTTATGCCTTGAAAACAACAGCTTACATTCTTAACTTAGTACCTTCTAAATCAGTTCCGAAAACTCCCTCAGAATTGTGGTCTGGGCGCAAACCTTGAGACACATGAGAATCTAGGGATGTCCTGCATACGTGTTGGACAAGGAAGCTGATAAGTCAGAACCTCGTTCAGAATTAAGGTTGTTTGTAGATTATCCTAAGGAACGAAAGGGGATCTATTCTATATGAGTAACCGAAAGCCCAAGAGTGAGATACCTTGAATGAACTACGAAGATCGACTCCTATACCAATTGTACAAGATGATATACCACGTGATACACAAACACAACCGGAACCTTGTCGTAGTGGGAGGGTTGTTTTTCAGCCCCAACAATTCATGTTCGTGGGAGAGTCTTTGGACTTGGTCCCTGGTGAAGATGAATCTGACCCCTGGACTTACAATGAGGCAATCTAAGACAGGGATGCAAGTTCTTGGCAAACTACAATGGAAGCTTCTTATTATACAGAGACTAGATCATCATTAATATATCTTGAATAAAGTTATACGATGATTGAAAAACTATATACGTAATAATGAGGCATATATTTTTATGTTTTGCACCAAATCACTGGCATTTGAAGAAAAACACATTTTTAATTGTCTCATTACATCATCAACTGACATCTATAAGTTAATTATTTGTTATATACACACAAAATATTAGGCCTAACGTACTTTTCTACAATTCTCTAATAAATCATTTTGATTTCAACTTACATTTGCACATGAAACTCTTTACATATTTTAATGTGAGGAAAAACTTCCAGCAATTTAGTATCAAGGTCCAACACCAACTTTTGTTATGAATGTTATTTTCTATTTTTTCTATTATTATTAAGTATAACCCTCTTTAATATAATTTACTTATCGATTTAAGATTGTTTATTTCAATTTTCCTTAATTATTTTTTCAATGCAACGTCGAAATTTAAAAATTATGTGTTATTTAAAATAAAAATCCTACTATAGTATAATTACAAAAAAAATAATATTTTCTATGGAAGATTGACTATATAAATAGCGTCTCTCAATCTTCATTCAAGACACATAGTACAATCCATATAAAATATAATAAATATTTTAACTAATTCGTAATGTCTTTAATTCCTTATTTAGTTATAGTGAAATACCCCTAATTTTTCAAACATTGCACATCCATTTAAGTCTTATATATACATGTTTAAACTACGCATTTCAATTTTATTTCTCTCATTTTATTCTTTATTTAGACTATACAGTACTCAATTCGACGTAATTTTTTTTTATTTAATCTAATCTATTGTCAAATTAATATTAACATTCACATTTCGTTGTCTTTATTTTTCATCATATTTAATTTAATTATGTGATACTCATTCATATTGTACAATGTTTGAATCATTCATAGTACAACTTAGTTCATTATTTCTTTATAGTTCTTTTTTATTTTTTATTGTACCCTATAATTTATATAGCATAGTATGTTCATTTATCAAGTTATTACATATGCTTAAATATACATACATATATATATATATATAATATTTTTATTGATTTAATAATTTGTTTAATTTTAGATCTTAAATATTTAAAAGAATTTGATGCAACAATTCATGTCCACTAATTTTTACGTTTGCCATTTTATTATTTGTATTATTAGAATAATAAAATTTCACACCTCGGTCTAAACTCCAATTATTATAAACCTTGTTATTTTATGTCTCTCTCCAATTTTCTAACATAACAGTTTTTTCTTTGGTCTACTAAAATAACTTCACCTATTAAAAGTATTACGTTAGTGAGTATGTTTGTAAGTGTGTAAGGTATGTGATTAAAAATGATGTTCAACTTATGAGTGATTCTATGGTATCACTGTGAGATAAAAATAAAATTATATAATTTAGTGGGTCCCTTATATTTAAATACATATGTATTCTTCTCTAGCAGTGGTATCGGTACCACAATGGTACCCAAGTTGGACTCACCGATGCATTTATAGTTTTTATATCTTCATATATATCTTTTACTGATTTCATATATAAGCTATTTTTACCACTTTCCTCCATTTTTTCCATCTTATATATATATATAAATAAATAAATGACTTTATCATATACTTTTTGAATTCAATAAAATTCGTAAATCAATTATTATTTTCTCTTGTTGTAATGTTTATAAATGTTACTTATGAAGTATATCAATTTCATTCTTCTACTCATTTCCTTCAAGCATAATAATTCGATTTATATTTACTTAATAATGCTCATACAAAGAAATTTAGCGTGTAAATATATATATATATATATATATATATATATATATCTAGTTTAATATAAAAATAAACAGTAAGGCTAAATGTGTCCCTAGTTTACTCCAAATTTTGAAATACTACATTGTAATAATTAACTTATATGGACATCTAAATACATATATATATATATATATATATATATATTTTTTTTTTGTATTCTTTTCTCATAGTATAATATATCTGACTCTATCACATTAGCTTATTCTTTTATTTTTCTATTATATTACCTAGACTCGTCTATTATAATTTTCTTTATAATGAAAATTCACGTAGACCCTTTAATATTTATAATTTTTACGTTAGTTTTTTTTTATAATTTTGTTCATTATGTTATTAAAGTTACATCTACTAATAATAATGTTTATTCATAAGTTTGTGTTATATTTCTTCACAATGAATTTTCTCACTTCTATTCATTTTATCATCATATAGTTCTTATTCAATTATTTTGACATTATTTTCTATTGTTGGACTTTAATAAAGTGGTATACACAAAAAAACATACAATTTTCTATCATGTCTTTTTACTTACTCAAAAGTTAATTTTAAAATATAAACTCAGCGATTTCACATGCAAGTCATTTTATTCTTTGATTTCAGTACTTGCTTCAAGTTTATATTATAATGAAGTTTAAGTTACTATTCGCATTAAGCTCTAACACTTGATCAATTCAATAGTTTACACTTTAAGTCTAAATATTCTATATCCAAATTTAATTTTTCATTAGATAACTTATATAATTCTATTATTGTTTCTCAATTTTGTAATAATGATACTTCAATAATTTAGAAAATTAGGGAGATTATTGCAAGTAGAAAATTTATAATATTCAAATTTAGACAAATAAATTGTTACTATTAGATAAGTATTATTCTAATTTATATTTATAATAAGAGTTGGCTATTTTATTTATGATCAAACACTATGTAAGAATTTGTCAATAATTTATACATAGTAATATAAATCATAGTGAATCATTTACATATTGTTCTCACATATAATGTTTACATTTTTAAATAGACTAAAAGATTTAATTTAATTTCATCTACTTTTTTCCAAAAAAATTCTTTAATGTCATTTTTTTTAATTTAACTTTCAATCATTTTTATTTAATAAAAAAAAAATATAACTACGATCATATGTCAACAATCTTGTGTCTATTATTCGATTATGAAGTCAAACTTATAACTATTGAAATCATATTAAACTATTACAATTTACATACTTTAAATATTTTATCATGTCAGTATCATTAAGCTTGAGTTATTCATATATTGTGGTAAATTAAATATATATATATATAATAAGTCAAGCCATATGGAAATAGTAAGTTGAAAATTTTCCCGCCCAACTTTTAGTTCCTTTAAATAGAAGCGAATTTGAAATTTGAATTTTCAAAAATTCGATTTTATTAGTGTGATTAAAATTTTGAATTATTTTTTTACATCTAAAATTCAGTAACAATAAATCTGTAGATATATTTATAACAGATTTGTTACATATTTTTTAAAATTTTGAAATTTGAATTTTTTAAAAAAAAAACTTATCCAATTACATAAATTCTCCTATAAATTCACAAAGTCTTCAGTAAATGAGAATCACGTTTGCAGCTGGGTATTTTCTATTTATAATTCATTTTGCAATAGCTTTATTTCGCAATTATTTCTACTGTTTCTATTCACATTTGTTGATTTGAATTTCTATTATTTCTTTTCCTTCGTCCATCTTTCATTCAGTGTCAACTTTGATAGGTATTTTACAATGGATGATCTAAAAGGACTACCTGCAAATCAGAATAAGAAAAATATCAGCAACACTGAATCTTAATTCTGGCGAAAAGAACTTTGATGATTATAGAAGTCAAATCTATCTACCATCATCGTTTTCTACGGTAATATTTAATCAAAACAAATTTAATTTTTTTAATTTATGTTATGTAGATTATCTGTATTATTTTTCATATATTGTGCTACACTTTTCATTTTGTTTATAACATGAATACATCCAATCCGTTTACAATATTTGGAAAAGATTAGAGATAATCAACTCATTCGAGGTTCAACCGAAACCGAAAAATAAATCTGATTTTATTATCGTAGAATTCAATTTTTTATTTTCTACACAAAACAGTTTATGTATCAGCTTCAATTGAAATTCTAATTTTGTTCTTTTTTTTTTTTTTTTTTCTGTTATGATAATATATGTTTACAATAAAATGACGTTGACAAAACTCAGGCAACAACGTTTACTATATGCAGTATATTTAAGAAGAAACACCCCATATACATAATATCATGATATAAGGTTAAATTGATTATTTCATCTATTGCAGAAAAATTTATATAATATATTGATCTATTGCACAAATGAAATCACACATAAATTTGAACTAATATATATTTGAATGATCAGCAAAATCAAAACTCGAAATACACGTGATTTAAAATTATAGGAATATGAATTATAATTATGATGTGTATATTAATATAAGAATAAACATTTTACCAAAAACTGGATCTGTTTTATCAATCTTTTTATATACAATAATATGTAATGTTCAATTGAATATTTGACAAATCATTCCAAATCTTTTCGATATGATTTTTGATTTCTTAATTTGCCTATTAAATCGCCACTCACACATAACAATTATTCAGAAACATCAATCAGTTTTCAGTTTTCTACTATGTCTACGGATGCGCTACATATATTTTTTATTCCTTCCTCGCCTTTTATTCCACAAAATTAGTTTTTTTTCCACTATAAAATATTTTTTCCCAAATTATTTTATCCATAAGTTATTTTATCCGTTTTATTTCTACTCTCTAGAAAAATAAAAAAATTCACTATGGTAGAATTTTTCGAAAAATACTTAATTTCTTTCGTTTTTTTTCTTCTCTCATCTCTCTCCCAAAATCTTAATATTAAATTATAATAAATTTTAAATAGATCATCTATATATATATATATATATATATATATATATATATATATAATAAGCCAAGTCATCCGGAAATAGTGAGTTGAAAATTTTCCCGCCCATTTTTTAGTTACTTTAGATAGACGTGAATTTGAAATTTGAATTTTGAAAAATTCGATTTTATTAGTGTAATTAAAATTTCGAATTATCTTTTTACATCTAAAATTCAGTAACAATAAATCTGTAGATATATTTATAACAGAATTTGTTACGTATTTTTAAAAAATTTGAAATTTGAATTTTAAAAAAAACCTTATCCAATTACATAAATTCTCCTATAAATTCAAAAAGTCTTCAGTAAATGAGAATCACGTTTGTAGCTGGGGAATGAGAATCACGTTTGCAGCTGGGTATTTTCTATTTCTTATTCATTTTGCAATAGCTTTATTTTGAAATTATTTCCACTGTTTCTATTCACATTTGTTGATTCGAATTTCTATTATTCTTATTCTTTCATCCATCTTTCATTCAGTCTCAACTTTGATAGGTACTTTACAATGGATGCTCCAAAAGGACTAGCTGCAAATCAGAATAAGAAAAAATCAGCAACACTGAATCTTAATTCTGGCGAAAAGAACTTTGATGATTGTAGAATTCAAATCTATCAGAACTTTGATGATTGTAGAATTCAAATCTATCTACCGTCATCTTTCTACTGTAATATTTAATCATCAAAACAAATTTTGATTTTTTTAATTTCTGTTATGTGGATTATCTATATTATTGTTCATATATTGTGCTAAACTTTTCAATTTGTTTATAACATGAATACAGCCAATCCGTTTACAATATTGGGAAAAAATTAGAGATAATCAACTCATTCGAGGTTCAACCGAAATCGAAGAATAATTCTGATTTTATTATCGTAAAATTCAATTTTTATTTTCTATACAAAACAGTTTATTACAATATATATATTTACAATAAAATGACTTTGACAAAACTCAGACAATAATGTTTAGTATATGTAGTATATTTAAGAAGAAACACCCATATACACCATATACACAATATCATGATATAAGGTTAAATTGATTATTTCATCTATTGCAGAAAAAATTATATAATATATTGATCTATTGTACAAATGAAATCACATATAAATTTGAACTAATATATATTTTGAATGATCAGCAAAATCAAAACTCGAAATACACGTGATTTTAAAATTAAAGGAATATGAATTATAATTATGATGTGTATATTAATATAAGAATCAACATTTTACCAAAAATTGAATCTGTTTTATCAATCTTTTGATATAAAATAATATGTAATATTCAATTGAATATATCTGTTACATAATTGACATATCATTCCAAATCTTTTAGATATGATTTTTGATTTCTTAATCTTGCCTATAAAATCGCCACCCACATAACAATTATTCAGAAACATCAATCGCTTTTCAATTTTCTACTATGTCTACGGATACAATTATGAAGATTATAACTTTTGTAATATGTACAGTTTTGTAATATGTGCAGTGGTTTGCAGGATGCACGATCTATTTTTTTATATGGCCACGGGCTATTTTTTTATATTGCCAGCTAACACACTCCACCAAAAAAATACACTACCTATATTTTTTATTCCTTCCTCGCCTCTTATTCCACAAAATTAGTTTTTTTAATTTTTTTTCCACTATAAAATATTTTTTTCCCAAAATTATTTTATCCATAAGTTATTTTGTCCATTTTATTTCTACTCTCTAGAAAAATTAAAAAATTCACTATGGCAGATTTTTTTCGGAAAACACTTAATTTCATTCGGTTTTTTTTCCTTTTCTCATGCCTCTCCCAAAATCTTAATATTATATTATAATAAATTTTGGAATAGATCATACTGATTAACAATAATAAACAGACAACGAAGATATATAATCCAGAATTGCAATACAATTTAATAAGATTGAGAAAAGAATATATTTTCTTAATGATTATTTTTATATAAAATATTTTATTAGTTTAGTTCATTAATTTTTCTTTATGTCTGTTAAGTATCTAAATAAAAAATTCAACTTTATTTGTATTAATGAGCTCATCCTATGGATATAGGAGATTATTGGATAAAAAATTGAAAGATTTGAGGTCATCTATGTCTTTTAAAATTCTAAATCCAAATGCAACTCTATTTATATGAATGAGCTCATCATATGGACTATGAAGATTCAATTCCTCCTAAAATAAAATTATATTTTCTATGTCTTTCTTAAAATTTATTTCTAATAGAGGATATTTTGTAGGTAAACTAATAAAATATGTCATATTAGAATATCTCTGTATTTTATTTTTCTAGAAGATGTTTTGTACGTAAACTAATAAAATATTTTATATAAGAATAATCCTTAAGGTTATTTGTTTCTCAATCCTATTAACTGATATTAGATTTGAAACTTTTTGTTTCTCAATCTGTTCAATGATATCGGATTCTAGATTAATTTATTATCATTCAGTATGATCTATTTAAAATTTATTATAATTTAATATGAATGTTTTGATATAGACAAGAGAAGCTAAATAAATGGATGGAATAAAAAAAAATTTAATTTTCTGGAATAGGATACGAGGAAGAAATTTGTGAAAAAATTAAAATGTATTTTTATTAGTGGAAAAAAACTGATTTTCTGGAGTAAGAGGCCAGGAGTGAATAACACTGCAAAAGAACACAAACCTTTTCTTTGTAACAAATTTTAACCATTTCTTTTTTTGTTATATATTATCAAATAAAAATGTATTTTAATAAAAAGTATTGTTCGTATTAATATTGATTTTCTCTTAAAAAAATAGTCCGTGCATCGCACGGGGGCATTTACTAGTATTATATAATGCACTATCGTTGTTTTGGTGTAGTTGTTGGAATGACCATATAGATGTTATAGCTACGTACCGTACCTAATTAAAAAATAAATAAACTAAAAATCTTTTAATACTTTTTAGCCATGAAAACACAAAAACTTAATATAACATTCAATACCTAAGTACCTTTATGGTATACCACTATTGCAAGTTAAGATTCTTGTGGTCATTAACCTAACAAAGAAGTCAAAGTTTGGAACTATTAAATTCCTACTAAACTATGTTTAATTTTCTATAATTTTTATACACATATATAAATATCTTTTGTGTACATTTCAATTATTTAATATTTTGAGAACCATAAACTAAAGTACTTTAATACTCATAATATCTTATATTCTTATTCCTTTTTAGTAATATACATTATATCATTTTTTAATTTTTTTTGTATACTTTCTTCAGTTCTTCATAATTTCATATAGTTCTGCTAATTTGATTCTTTTACAATTATAGAGAAAGGAGAAAGATCGATTCACAAAAAATTAAGAGTAAATAAAAGTAATATGATACACTATAGTTATCTTGTCAATTTTTTATTTTATTTTATTATTTTTGGCTAAGGTTAATAGAATGAGTATATATATGTGTATATATATATATATGTTATAACTACGTACCTAAATTAAAAAGAAAAAGTAAACAAAAAATAAAAAAATATCTTTAAAATGAAAAATGGTAAATAAGAGCTTTCGCTATTATTCAATTGTTCTAATTTTTATGTGTATAGTTTTTTTTGTCTTGTTTTTGCAAATCGTAAAACCTTTTAGTATTTTTTTTCACAATGAAAACACCAAACCTTGATAATTTTGCAAACATTTGATATCTATATAACTCTAAAGTACCACTATTTGAAATTAAAAGTCTTGGAATCATTATCCTAGTAAAAAAGTCAAACTTTGGAGTTACTAAAGTCCTATAATATGTTTAAATTTCTATAATTTTCTTATGAATACATAAATATCTTTTGTGTAACTTCAATTATTCAATATCATGAGAATCATATACTAAAGTGATTTTACTTATTGTAAGTACCTTTGTGCTAATTGGTCTTTCTCCTTTCTCTTCAAATATTATAGAAGAAACCAATTAGAAAAATTATCAGAAATTTATGAAGAATCGAATAAAATATAAACAAATAAAAAGAATAATATAATGTATTTTACTACAAAGGAATAATAATATAAGGTATTATGAATATTTAGGTTCCACTTATGTCATCAGTTGAATTATATATTTTATGAAATGTGATAGAAAATTTCATAAGTTGAGAGTTGAGAGATGAATTTTTATTATAAAATGGATCTTACTAAATAAATAAAAACTTTAAAAAATAAAGTTACTAAATTAGCTTTAAAAATTTACTAATTAATGGTTTTTTTCTTTTTCTACAGTTTTCTTTTTTGACAATTATAAAAAAGAATCTCATTATAAAAGAGATTAGAAATTTAAAAAGAAACTTAAAAATAAAAATAATATTTTTATGTATATTATTAAAAATAAATAAAAATATGTTGAAGGAAAAACACAATTAGTGTGCCTTCGTAAAAAATAATTGATGAAGGCAATTTAGGTATTCACTTATATTTATAGATTTATGGAACCCTTGTATTTGACACCCTATATAAAGGGGATCTGATGAATAAGAGAACCCTAATTATTCTGTGTCTATCTTTCTTTTTAACTTTTCTGCTTCCCCTTAAACACGTTATCAGCTCGACACTCTAACCAACTGAAAATAAAATCAAAGAAATTGAGCGGCGGCGGAATATCGCTTCTCAAACGCCAATCGCCTGATGGAAAGAAAAATGAACAATTCATCATCATCATTGACCGATTCTCAATCTTGAATCTGGGGCAATTAGCCCTTAAAAATGATGAGAAAAATTATAATTCTCCAACTGAGAAAAAAAAAAAGGGGTAACGAATTTTTGTTTTACCTTTAAATCTTGGTGATTTTCTCAATTGTTTATAATTGTTTACTGGGTTTGCACATATATGCATATAGGTAGTCAATGTTTGTTTGTTTGTTTTGAACATCACCACACGTGATTACTACGTATATATAGATAGGGTATTGTGGGCTTTTGGAGTTTTAAGATGTCTTGGATGAACTACTTTCGTGAAATTTCATTAAAAGATCTTTGTCATATATGCACATTATATTTATTGGACTTAGTTGTTTGTATTCACCATCACGAGATTATAATGAATTTTACAGAATAAAAAAAAGGCAAAAATTCGTATGTGACCATCACACGACCGTCACACGGTGTGACAGAAAAAAGTATCACTTTTTGTGGTAAAAGTATCACATTTATCTGTAAAAGTATCACTTTTATTGAACAAAAAAAAGTATCATTTTTTTGTAGCAAAAGTATCACCTTTATCTGTAAAAGTATCAATGTAGTAAAAGTATCACTTTTTCCCTTTAAAAGTATTACTTTTTCCTGTAAAAGTATCAATATTTTCTGTAAAAGTTTATTCCGTCACACGTGTGACCGTTCACACACAAGACTCACTCTAAAAAGAAATATTAGATCATGATAACGTAGGAACAATAAGCTCGAATCTTGTTTGATCATGTCATTATGAATTCTTTATTTGGCTTTACCTCCACTAAGTAATGCTTATATTTACATTTATCTTGTATGAATTTACTTGGTATATCGGAGCAACTGTTTGTACTCATGGATGCGGAGGTTAGATTGGAAAGTAGCAGTAAACCACAGCCCAGTTGCATAATTTGAGAAATGCCATAGAAAAAAACCGTGTCTTTCTTACAAGGTAATTCCAATCATCATATTTCGTGAATTAAATGTTTTAAGCATTTCGTTCAAATATAAGCATGAAAAAATGTTTGGTTATATATATCTCCTATGATTTACTATAATTATAGCTTTTGAGCTTTATACTTAATGAGAAATTTGTGCACTTGACTTTGACTTTTATTATGTACAATTTTGACAATTATAAAATTTTGGTTGACGTTTAATGATATTCATTGAGCCAATTATGTTTTGTCCGATTGACATTTTCTCATGAAATTGAATGTTTCGGCCTCAATTATTTATGCCCTTTAAGGATTCTATAAATAAATGCCGTAGATAAACTTATTTGTATGATTATAATGGAATTTGGTCATTGCTTAGATTTTGAGTTTACACTTATTTCAATGATTCTCATTATACCATGTGTGTTTAACCTGATTTGATACTTTCTTATGAAATTGAAAGTTTTAATCCAATTAATGTGTTATTTGAGGATCTTGCAATTAGAAATTTAATTAAGCTTATATGCTTGATAATTCTGGAATCTAAGCAGTTTGTCTGTGTTTTTAGTTTTTTTATATAATAAACTATGATTTTTCCATGATAATGCAAATTCATGGCTATACGCAAATCAATTGTATGATAAAGTATTTTCACAGAGTACGAAAAAATTGTGATATATGGCCTCAAAATCTAATTCATAAGAAATTGATGAAACCAACTCATCCTAAATTTGTGGCATTAGACTCTAAAGTAATTGAGTACCGTTACTGACTTCTTTTATGTTGAAACTACTTCAATAAAACTAGCTACTTCCACAATCATATCATACCGACCCTAAGGACAAAGAATCGTCCAACAAACTCAAAGTCTATGCTCTAATGAAACTGAGGCGACATGACAATCCTAACTCACTTTGAAAGTATTCTTTAATTAAAGGACACCTCGATGAACTGAGAGTTGCCATAAAAGAAATTTTGGAATAATAGATAACTCTCTACATTCAAAATTAATTATTTTGTGGGAAGAAATCCACTTACCAAACTACAAAAGGGTCGATGAATTCAATAACGACATGTTTTCTCTGAAAACAAACCTCTCTTTATGTGTAAAGAAATCACAGAAGATGATATCATACAGAAATCTATTTACTTTCATACTCCAAATGCTTATACTAGCGAACCTGTATAGGCTAGAGTAAGAAATAAAAGAATTACAACATTCAATTAGCTCATCAACTAGTGCACGTAGTTAAGAGGCATGGTCAGTTTCTCCTATATACTAACACCAAAGGCGCTAGGATAAAGAAAATTCTCTAGCCTAACTATGGTAAACTAAATAGTGAAAATAATCTCAAAGTAAAGGGAACGGATGTGTCTGTCTCTATAATTGTGGTCATGATATACCACAAAGTAAGGGATATAGAAGCCCTGGAGGCCTCCCGATGTGCCTACCCCAAATGAACATAGTGGTTATGGAAACCATGTGCAAAAGACACATCGGAACCCTCTAAAAAAATGGATAGAGTTGGTAATGAACTTTTAAATAAGTGTGAAAATATTATACTTTTGTATAAAAACTACTAGAGCAGTTAACTATAAGAGATACAGGAAGTCCAAAGAATAGAGACTCACTGCATCACTGCATAATGACCATCATTGAATCACAAGTACTAAAACGACGAATAATCGTCAAATTCTCTAGTAGCCTAATGACGTAACAAATATAGTCACAAAATGCTCTATATGCACCAAGAGCTATTATATTCGTGTCAAAAACTATCATTTAAAAACTACATGTGAGAATGGAATTGAATAATTTATGATACTTCTAATGAATGTGAAAGGAAGCACACCTTAGAGAAATAAATGAGTCAATCTAGTGGCATGTACTCCACTACAACTCTGATCATTGGATCAAACACTATCAACAAAATGAGTCAATCTAGTGGCATGTACTCCACTACAACTCTGATCATTGGATCAAACACTATCACCAAAATGAACTTTGAAAGACAGGATCATATGTTACCCAAAATGAACTTTGGGACATTAATTCATATAGAGTTTGGTACGATTTTCTTAGAGATCCAAGTCATAACATGATGGTCCATATTTAAGAAATTATATGGACATTCTTTCTTTCGAGTGAAACACAAAAGGGATGTAAATCTTATACGATGTACAGTGTCAGTGCTAATTTTATTATAGCACAGTCAATGCTTTCTAAAGTACTAAAAGCACGACCAACATCCCACTCTGCCTCATTAACTGTTTTAGGCATCACTCATTCTACCAAGCCTATTATTTAGCAATAAGTAGGATCGAGATCTTCCTCAACCAAATATATAAGCAAGACATTCTATTCTTACAAAAGAACACAATATGATACGTGGACCTATCAAACCAGAAAGCGGGCCATTAAAGTATCTATATTTCTGGTAAATATTTTGACACATTAACTGATCATCACATTATTGTCCACAATACATGTTGCATCAAAAAAACTCCTAGAAAATATTGTATAAGGGCTCACTACCCTCACTCCATAAAGTCAATCAGACTTATTAACCCTAGAGAGTTCTCATCATAAGGATTTGATGATTATTGCATATCTGTCAGGATCAATGTATAGTATCTTTTAACCCATGTGCATACACAAAAATGGTCTCACATAAGCCACAATCACAAGGATATAGATGGAGGATTAGGCATTGAAAATGCGCACTAAAGTGTCTATCAGACATGGGACTTTGCAATATTACTGCAACTTTACTTTATTTGTCTCAGACCCACTGCTAACCAATAATTTATGCGTACCAGTTGGTAACTGAATTTAGCCTGATATTTTTACATTTACGCATATTTGGTTATGCAGTATATGTGCCTATTTGCGTCCCCACAACACATCAAAATAGGTCTCTAAAGATAACTATGACCCACTATTTGAAACTTTTGACAGGCGAGATCTATTTACCGCTAGATTGGCGGATTGTCACTTTAATGAGACAGACTTCCCGTCGTTAGGGGGAGATAAGAAAAAGAATTTTCTTAGGGAACGACAGGAAGTGTTTCCCAGTATGTCTCATTAGGATCCCCACACTTCATAATGTAAAGTGAAGTAAAAAGAATTATCGATCTTCAAAGTATGAAAAATTTGATTGTTGATGCATTTGCTAAAATCGCTAAAGTGACAAGATCATATTTACCAGCTGCAAATGTGCATGTAAGATTAAAAGTCCCCAGTAAGGGGCACAACACCGCAGATAAAGGTGTTGCAACCACACTTAGTGGAGGTGCGGTTGAGGGCGTGGCTCCCAAAAGAAAATGGGGGATGCCACGTGGTTCGATGAACACCTGCTCAAGGAAGGAGGCAGGTGTGGCACAATTTGAATCATCAATGAAAAGAAATACTCTCAAATTATCTCTAAGTAATTATGTCCATGAATCATCACTGGAGGACGCTCCGAAGTTTAATATGATTTTAGAGATAATGAGAGTGCATGTGAGTTAATGGAAAAAACTTTCACGTGCATTGATGATGTATACGTTGTTGCTCAATGAATTATAGAGCGAGATGATATCGAACCACGCTCTATTATAAGATATAACAAAGAGCATATTGACCTATATGGAATCAATCCAGGTAGAACTCAATTCTATGACAAAACAACATGTATTTGGTTTGGTAGTGCTAGCCTTACCAAGTGTAAAGCCTGTAGGACATAAAATATGTTTTGTCAGCAAGCGTAGTGAGAAGATCCTGAGATGCAAAACTTACCTTAAAGCACAAGGTTTTCTCACAAAGCCTTGGAATTGACTACGAGGAGATATTCTCCCGCAACGGACGTCATAACATCTTATTGATAAGTTTCTGAAGGATTGAAAATGCCGCATACTAATGTGGTTACAACATATCTCTTTGGAGATCTTGTTATATGAGATATGTGAAAGTTTCAGATGGACTTGCATTGCCCAACTCAAGTGACTCTGGACCACGGAGTGTATTTACAATTGAAATGTTCACTTGATCGAAATAAATCTGGACGGAAATGGTATACCCGTCTAAGTGACTACTTGATTGGGAAGGGAAAGAACAAGTATTATTGTCCCCTATGTAATTATAAAGAAAACGAGTTGTATATTTGCAACTATAACAGCTTATGTCGATGTTAAGGACA
This sequence comes from Ajuga chamaepitys, assembly GCA_958295605.1. Classification (NCBI taxonomy): domain Eukaryota; kingdom Viridiplantae; phylum Streptophyta; class Magnoliopsida; order Lamiales; family Lamiaceae; genus Ajuga; species Ajuga chamaepitys. The sequence continues at coordinate 57,185,320 of OY282502.1, forward strand.
TAGCAGGTACTCTTACAGAAATAAGAGATATTGTGATGTATTTGAAATCTAAATTGAGATAAAGGATCATGGGAAAACTCGGTATTGTCTATGCCTTGAACTAGAAGACCGAGTTTGTGGAATATTAATTCCTTAGTTAGCATATATCCAAAAGATTATCAGGCTGTTTCACATGGATAAAATGCAATCTGTTAGCACTCCTATGATTGGTTGAAATGCGGACATAAAGAAAGATCCATTTGAGTCAAAAGGAAATGACGAAAGAACTATTGGGAGATGAAATTCCCTACTTAATTGAAATGTGCGCATTATTGTACAAAAAGCTCAATACACTCAACCATGTATTACTTTCTCAAAGAACATGCTAATTATATTTTACTCGGGACAACACAATATCAATTGAATGATATCAAATAGTATTTTGACATATGAAAGAAACCAATGACTCATATTTGTTCTTCTCATATTAGAGACAAGAGAGATTATAAATGAAATTGTAAAACTCTAAAGAAAATGTCAAATGATCTCATATAGAGAGATAAAAAGATTATAAATGAATATGTAACTCCTAAATAAATGTTGAAGCTACCTCCTACTACGAAATACTAAACACTACTTTGGTAAGTTTAGATGTTGGTTATCTTAGTGGCTAATGTAAAGGTCATTATCAAATTGGTTATGTATTAGCATGAGGAATACGACGAAAACTTGAAGATCAACCTATCACAACTACTCAAGCTACCTCATCACATTACTCATGGATGATATCTCAAGAAATTTATTAACCTATATGGTCAGAGTATTAGTGACTTGAGCTATACCACCGAGGAGCGTACCCGAAGCTATGAAGATGAGGTTATTTGCAACATATAGATGGATTATGCTACGCATCAAAGGTGACGAGACCAAACATGTACAACCAACGCTTTTCTATAACCAGCAACCACATAATATCCTCATGATTTATGTAAAATTGAGGATGAAGAGATTTTCGAAACTTTCTTGATAGATGTACGTATCAAGGGAGAGACGTAGACTTCAGGGGGAGTCTAAACAAAAGTGCGTTGCACTCTTTTCCCCTTCGACCAAGGTTTATTTTTTCCCACTGGGTTTTGTTACTTGGCAAGGTTTTTAACGAGGCAACAAGTTATGCACCAAATCCCTTTTGACTTGGCACAAGGGGGAGTGTTGAAGGAAAAACACAATTAGTGTGCCTTCGTAAAAAATAATTGATGAAGGGCAATTTAGGTATTCACTTATATTTGTAGATTTATGGAACCCTTGTATTTGACACCCTATATAAAGGGGATCTGATGAATAAGAGAACCCTAATTATTCCGTGTCTATTTTTCTTGTTTACTTTTCTGCTTCCCCTTAAACAAAATAGAAAATATGATTAATATGTAGGTTCAACTTATGCCATTAGATGAATTATATATCATATCTCTGAATTTTATTAGGGTATCATCTCCACGAATTGATAGATGAACTATATAGGATTCTAACCAAATAAATAAAACTTTAAAAATATTGTTAATAAACTAATCTTAAAAACTAAAATTCATTAATGATATAATAGGCAAATCAAATTTTGTCTAACCATATAAATAAAAATCCAAATATATAGTTTATAAATAAAACTTTAAGATATAGTTACCAAACTAACCTTAAAAATTTAAATTCATTAAGGATATAATAGACAAATCAAATTTTGTAAGAAACTACTCACACTTTTATAATAGAAGTAGATTCTTTAAAATTGTTAAGTTTACAAGTCTCGTTTGAGGTGACACTTATTTACTAGTTTATTTAGCATGTCGAATTTTTGTGAAGGTTCATGGGTTCTTTAGATATTAGTTTGTTATTTGAACTTGATATTTGGCTTCGAAAAATTTTAAGTTATTTCAGGTTGATGAGAAAGTTGATGCTATTCCGAATTTCTTGAAAGTATATTTTTTTTAAAAAAGTCTCTTGCAAATTTGTGGCTATGCTGCGTTTGAGCACTTGAGAACTAGTAGAAGTAACACTCCACTAATAGAGGGTGTTACAGAAAATGTGGGGGAGAATCAATCAATTGTAGAGGGATCATTCCTCTAAACCAAGCTAAAGCTTTCATTGCGTTTCCATTCCCTTGAAAAGGGAACCCCCTACAGGAAACCCCTTTAGTATGCCTTGAGATAATCTGAACAGGTTCGATAAAAACAAGCAATTTAGTGGTCATATATTTTCAAGAAAGAGAAGTTTTAAAAGGCATTCATGAAAAGAGGCCTGATGCTCAGGTAAAGCCTGGACAGGGTTATCTGAGGCCTAGGTTGGACCAAGTCGAGAGAAAAACAGACGGCTAAGAACTGCTTAGTACCTAGGTGTGGCAAAGTGGGGCTTCTACAACATTGCCCTGGACCCCGTGCTAATATATAAACTAACAAAGCCACCTTCAAAGAAGGATGAATGAATGACACTTTAATTTGAACCAGTAGTTTGCACCTTAGGAGCTGCTTCAGAACTCGTGTGGATAAGGTGGCTTTCATAATCTTTTCTTTTTCACACAGAAAAATCGTGGTGCTCGAAGTTGACAGAGCCTTCTTTTAAAGCATAAACAATGTGAGCTATGGTCCAACATAATTTCCTGGTGGAAGGATCACTAGAATGACCTTTTTTATGGAAGCTAGCTATGCAATTTTAGTTTTAGTAACTAACACTTCCAACAAACACTAGACCCTCTTCGGTAATTAACAAAAGCTCGCACCCATCATTTCACTACCCGAACGCTAACAACACAATTAGGACAAACCAATGATTCTATTATAATAATGTGGCAACAAAATAGCTACTACTTAAATCCATCTTCGATCACAATTAGACTATAAAGTTGAAGATTTTGGTAAAAGATTTTAATAGAGATGAACATAACACTCCTAAATTGAGCTTGCAAAGAATAAAATGATGCAATCGAACCCCTAATCAAAAACTCGCAATCTAAAATCAATTACCTTCAATTTATCGTATTGTGGTGTCGTATTTATAGCAGAACATTAGGTCGTGCAAAGTAAGCAGATGCGTCATCCGTAGAAGGACGTGGAAGGAATAAATTGTAAGACTGTGGTCACAAAGTCAACATAGAGTCAATAAATGACCTGCAGGTCGTGGTCTGAGGGATAGGTGACTTCGCGACCAATGACCTGCGAACTCATCTTCAGAACGTCAAGGTAGGACCAGACCGATTCGGACAACTAGGATGCTTTGAACGAGCTCCTTCATTTTCTCCGCCACGAGCTCAACCAAAGTGTGCAAACAACGAAAAGTGTCTCTAAATGGGCTCCACATGTGCAACATGGCAAGCATGCCTTCTTACACGACCTTAATGAGACGTTTATGATTTGAAATGACTATGATGTTTCCCACCAAGTTTGAGCTCTATAAATAGAAGGAACTCACATACAATTAGGGAGATGAGAAAATAGTGAGAAGAAACGTTGTAAGAGTGAGCTAAATTCATTTGTAAGAGAAAACAAGAGTGATCTAAGTATACACTTTGTGATTTGCTTTGTAAGTTGTAATCTAACCCACAAATGAACAGCATATCAACTTGCATGGCTCGACGAACATGCCACGTCACCTTCACACGTATCTACAACCCCATTTCAGTGAGCAATCAACAATCTAATTCCCAACATCACTGAATCTCGTGAACCCAAATTCCACTAAGCCGTTTACAAATTGAGAAACAAGTTCACAAATTTCTAAAATTATTAACCCTTAACTGAATTTATTACTAGGAAAAGCTCATCTATACATCCAAATAAAAATAAGGGTGACGATTGTACCTCGGTAAGATTACCTAAGCGGTTGTATTGCGAGCTGCACCCCACCAATATGCATCATTTATTTCGTTCTCCTTTTTTTTTTTGGGATGTTGGTTTAGCTTGTTCATAGCAGTGTGAAAACAGTTTAAAAACTTAAAACCGAACCGTTATTGTTGATCCGGTTTGGTATATATACGGTTCGGTTATAGTTTTCTCTTTTCTTCAAATTGAAGCGACACTTCAACCAAAAATTAATTTCATTTAATTTCGTGTAGTTTATTAATTGTATATTTTAATTTAGTATTAGCATGCATACACTTAATTTTAGATGTATAATTATATATATATTATATACAAAAACAAATTAAAATTACGAAGCAATAAAAAAGATTATGAAATAAATCGTCTAAACGGTAGTTATGGTTCTTAACCGGGCAATATTGATTTTTTTTAGTGCAATCCTAATTGGGGATGTGTTTGTGAGATTCAATCACTGGTCTGATTGTGGGAGGAGTTTAGTGGGAAGAGTTTGATAGGATTCGATCCCTGCCTAATTGGGGAAGAGTTCGGTGGAATTAAATCATTGGTCTATGACATGAATTACAAAGTGACACTACAACAAAAGAAGTCTTTTGCATAAGACTTTTTGTCACCACAATTGTGGTCACTAATAATAAGTTATTTGTGACCACTTGTTGTCACAAATCTCTCTACAAATTATTTGAGACAATGTTAAGACTACTGATAGGGATAACCCGATCAGCTCGGGTCGGGTCACCAACCCGATCAGCTCAGGCCAGGCTAACAGCGAGGCCCAGCATGCACAAACTTGAGCCCAGGCCCAGCAAGCGTGCCAGCAACACGCATTCTACCTAGCGAATCAACTCTGTTCCGTGAATTAAGGCCATAATCTTGTCCCAACTGCCATGCAGATTTAGTGGGCAAGATTATAGGGATTTAGTTAGGGTTTTGGTTTAGTAGTATAAATAGGTGAAAAGGACTCTGAATTAGGGTTCGCACTTTGCATTCTGTAATACGTACTGTAAACTCCGCGTTCTAGTAAAGAGAAACACCTCGGCGGTTGCCGTTTTCTGCCCGTGGACGTAGATCTCCGGATCGAACCACGTAATTCTTGTGTGTTCTTATATTTTTTACATAGATTACCGTTTAAATTGTGTGGATACCGGATTGTGCATTATCAAATTGGCGCCGTCTGTGGGAACGACAAGGCAGTTTTTACGTTCGCATTGCATCCAAGAATTATGGTGACAACTCGTTTGAATCAAGCCCGTCGTGGAGACCATTCCGATCCGGATCCACCCGTGGATCAAGTTGCACCGCCGAGGCCATTGCCGGAAACGAGTGCATCCAATCATCAGGGTAATCAAAACCCTCCACCCCCTCAAGATCAGCAAGGCCCTAATATTGCTGTTGCTCAGCCACCGGTGAACATTCAAATCACACCAGAACTGCTCCAAGATTTCTTACAGGAGCATGCGCATGTCCTACAAGATTGGGCAGTCAATCGCCTACGACCAGCGAGGCCTGCCGCGGAACCTGTTAGCCATAACGATAATCCCGGCGTACCTCCACCTCGCCCGCGCGGACAGCCAGCACCGGGCTATCGCGGGAGTCAGGATCGACGACGGGAACGACCTGGTCCTTCCGAGGACCTTGGGAGTTCAAACGGATCACGACCTCGTAATGAGGAACCAGCTAATGTGGATCGCCGTCGTCCACTTAGTGCGGCTAAAAAAGCTCGCTATGCTGACTCTCATGCTCAGGACCTCCAAGAGTATGAGCGGGTTCAACGCAACGTTGAACTTGACAGAATCCTAGGCCTTGATGCCAACGGAGAGATTATCACGCCGTTCTCCTCCAAAATCATGGCCATTACCCTTCCCGAAGGGTTCAAACGGCCAGCTATATCACCTTACAACGGCACGGGAGACCCGGCCAATTTTCTTGGTGCTTTTAGGCACAGTATGCTTAGTCATGATAACATCACATCTCTTCAGTACTGTAGGATTTTCCCGGAGTACTTACAGGATGAAGCTCGGGTTTGGTTTGATTCTCTCCCGAGAGACAGCATATCCTCATTCAGAGAACTCGCCGAGCACTTCTGGGCAAGGTTCGAAGCTCGAGCGAAGCCCATGACCACTCTGGCCGACATTATGAGTATGGAACAACGGGACGGCGAAACCGTTACACAATTTCTGGACCGTTTCACAGCGGTAAGTCTCAAGGTGGGAAATTGCCCTGACGATGTAGCCATCAACGCCTTCATGAATGGACTCCGCCCTGGAGCTCTCCACACCGAGTTAGCTCGGAACACCCCGGTCACAACTCGAGCACTGTTCAAAACAGTGTGCAAATTTGCTAAGGCCGAGGAACAAACACGGCAGAAACGTGAGAAGCACGCAATCAAGCGACAGGCCGACAAGGCACAAACTGGACCTAATACGCGAACTAGTGCATTTTCACGTTTGACACCGGGGCATTCAGAATCCCGAAGTGCAATTCCGCAATTGACTCCGCTGACGAAGTCACGGACTGAAATTCTTTCACTCCACAAAAACGACTTCCGGCCTTGTCCGCGGATGACAGCGCCTCCTGAAAAGAGGAATCGTGGAAAGTGGTGCGCATACCACCGAGATCACGGACATGAGACAGAGGAGTGCCGAGAACTCGGCAAGGAGATTGAGGAATGCCTCAAGAAAGGGTTTCTGCGGCAATACGTTGCGCGAACCGGAAACCAACCTCGGGCAAACCACAATGGGGCCTCGTCTCATCACCGCGGAGGTTACCATGATCGAGATAATCAACAAAGTCGGCCACATTGGCAGAATAATCGGCAGGGGCCCAGTAACTACGCGCGACAAGATTCTGGCAATCGCCAGCCGTCACGTCTCCCACTTCCACCTCCTCCTCCGGGAGGACCCGGGGACAACGCACCCCCCCACGTGATAAACGTGATATATGGAGCCCTACCCACCGGGACTTCGCGACATGCCTTAAAGGCAGAGGCTCGACGTCCTCCTCCCGAGGAGCCACGTCACAAACGCCTCCATCAGTCCGAGGCTGTCAGCTTCACGGATAGGGATCCGGTTCCAGAAATCACACCCCACACTGACGCTATTGTCATTGATATGACTGTAGCTAACATAACAGTACGGCGGGTCTTCGTGGACAACGGTGCTGCAGTAAGCATCATATTTGCGGACTGTTTTGAGAAGATGGGGATCTCCCGAGACCAACTTCGACCGGCCCCCGGGCCCTTACAGACATTCACTCAGGGTGAAGTTCGACCGGAAGGTATCATTACTCTCCCAGCGTCTTTGGGGACTTATCCGAAGATAAAAACTATCTTCGTGGACTTTTATGTGGTGAATTCTCCCTCACCATATAACATGATATTGGGCCGAGACTGGCTCACCCCGGCAAAAGCCATATGCTCCACGTATCACCTCGCATTAAAGTTTCCCACTTCGCATGGTGAAGTGACCATCCGCGGCAGTCAGCGGGTTTCGAAAGAGTGCATGTATGTGGCGCTCAAAAAGACTGCTAAGGTCTCTCCCAAACAGCAGCTTCAGGTAACGTCACAGGTTCTAGAACCCCGGGACCGTACCCCATTGGGGGATGCCACTGCTCAAATCCCGCTAGATCCGTCTAAGCCGGAGCAGACAGTAACAGTAGGGGCCGTGGACGTGCCATGGCTACATCAGGCCATTATCCAGACCCTGCGAGAATATTCCGATGTCTTCGCATGGTCTCCTCTAGACATGCCCGGAGTCTCTCCCGAGGTGATTACCCACAAGCTGAATATTGATCCTAGTGTCAAGCCAATCCAACAAAAGCAAAGGAAATTCGCTCCAGAGCGAAATGAAGCCATTCGAATTGAGGTGAAACAACTCCTCGATGCGGACATCTTGTTCGAGGTGTTCTACCCCTCCTGGTTGTCCAATCCAGTAATGGTAACAAAAAGCAGTGGGGCTTGGCGGATGTGTGTCGATTTTTCCGATCTTAATAAGCACTGTCCCAAGGACTGCTATCCTCTGCCCTCCATCGATCAAAAGGCCGAAGCCATTACGGGGTACGTGGCACTTTGTTTTTTGGACTTGTACAAAGGCTATCATCAGATCTTTATGGATCCACAGGATGCTATCAAAACGGCGTTTATCACTGCCTTTGGCTGCTATGCTTTCAAGAAATTGCCCTTCGGGCTCAAGAATGCTGGGGCCACCTATCAGCGCCTAATGGACTTTGTCTTCCACGACCAGATAGGTCGCAATGTTGAGGTTTACGTCGATGACTTGGTCATCAAAAGCTCCTCCCATCCTTCATGTGTGCAGGATATCGCCGAAACATTGCGCATCCTGCGGCGTTATAACTTGAGACTCAATCCGGCAAAATGCACTTTCGGTGTGGGCTCCGGGAAGTTCCTCGGATACATGGTTTCACAAAACGGCTTACAAGCCAATCCAGCTAAACTCCGTGATGTATTAGACTTGCAGGCCCCAAAAACATTCAGGGAAGTTCAACGCCTTACAGGTGGCCTAGCGGCTTTAAACAGATTCTTATCGAAAGCAGCGGAGCGTCAGCTCCCATTTTTCAAGATCCTGAGGCAAGCGAAGTCCTTTGAGTGGACTCCAGAGTGCACCGAGGCTTTTGAAGCCTTGAAACTGCATATACAGCAGCTGCCTACTTTGTCAGTTCCTTTCCCCGGAGAGCCACTGTACTTATATCTGGCATCCGCCGAAGAAGCTGTCAGCGCCGCTCTTGTGCGCGAAGTGGAGGGGGTTCAACATCCCGTATATTTTGCAAGCCGGGTGCTCCGTGGAGCCGAGACGCGATATTCAGAACTTGAAAAAACCGCTTTGGCTCTTGTTATGGCAGCTCGGCGTCTTCGGCCATACTTCCAGGGGCGTGAAATACGGGTCCTAACCAATCACCCTATACGCCAGATCCTTGTGAAACCCGAGGTGTCCGGGCGCCTTGCCAAGTGGGCAATTGAGTTGGGTGAGCATGATATCCAGTTCCTCCCTCGCCGAGCAATTAAAGGTCAAGCACTTGCTGACTTCCTGGCCGAAACCCCGGCAGGTAATCATGAGTCCTCCGCAGACAATGATGCACCACACCGCGTCACACCCACCCCTCCACCACGGATGTGGCAACTATTTGTAGATGGAGCATCCACAGTCCGAGGAAGTGGTGCTGGGCTGCTTCTCGTCGACCCCGAAGGGGTCGAGGTCAAATATGTCATCCGATTCAAATTTAAGGTGACTAATAATGTAGCAGAATACGAGGCAGTTCTCGCCGGGCTCCGGCTCGCTCGATCTCTAGGTGTTCGTCACCTAGAACTCTTCACGGATTCCGAGATCGTATCTAAGCAAATTCAGGGGATTTATGTCGCCAAGGAAGAAACAATGGTCAGGTATCACACTCTAGCACTCAAACTCATGTCAGCTTTTGATGCAGTTACTATCGAGAAGATCCCGCGTGCTCAGAATTCTAGAGCGGACACACTTAGCAAGCTGGCCTCCGCGGTCCAGACTAATATATCTCCGGATATCACGGTCGAAGACCTTTCTCACCCGTCAATTCACGAAGCTACAGTTTCGGTACTGACCGACAATGGTCCGAACTGGATGACTCCGATCATTCAATATCTTCGAGATGGTATTTTGCCCACTGACAAGCTACGAGCTCGACAAGTTGTACTCAAAGCCCCTAAATACTCCTTTCATAATGGAGTGCTATATCGACAATCGTACCTACAACCGAGCCTCCGGTGCCTCGCCCCTGCCGAGGCCATACAAGTTCTGCGAGAGGTTCATGAAGGGGCCTGTGCAAACCATATTGGTTCCCGAACTTTAGCCAAGAAAGTTCTCCGCTGGGGTTACTATTGGCCGACCCTATTTAACGATGCTCACGATCTAGTGACCAAATGCAGCAAGTGTCAGTTACATTCCCGGGTAAAGCATTTGCCGCAGACTGAACTCACCGGAATCCAAGGTGCATGGCCGTTCATTCAGTGGGGTATCGATATTGTAGGACCATTCCCTGTTGCTCCGGGAGGACTGAAATTCCTTGTCGTCGCCGTGGACTACTTCACTAAGTGGGTCGAAGCCGAACCACTTACGGCTATCACCGGACAGAATATTCTGAAGTTTGTGTGGCGCAATATTGTTTGTCGCTTCGGCATCCCGAGCACTATCATTTCAGACAACGGTAAACAGTTTGCCAACGATCCATTCCGCTCATGGTGTGAAGAGTTCCACATCAAACAGATTTTCACTTCGGTGGCTCACCCTCAAGCAAACGGGCAGGTTGAGGTCACCAACCGGACCCTTCTCACGGGAATAAAAAAGCGCCTGGATAATGCCAAAGGTCTTTGGGCTGAAAACCTACCACAAGTCTTATGGGCTATTCGGACAACGCCGCACACCTCCACCGGGGAAACTCCTTATAGCCTTACTTACGGCTCCGAAGCCGTTATCCCCGCTGAGATCAGTGTGCAGAGTCCTCGCCTCCTCACACTAGTTCCAGATGGTAATGACGAAGCTCTTCGCACAAATTTGGATGAGCTTGAGAATCGCCGGGAACAAGCGTTCGTTCACCAAGCTAAGTGCAAGCAGCTGCCCAATATTATAACCTCCGGGTCAGAGGTACTCAGTTCAATGTCGGGGACTTAGTCCTCCGACTCAACTCGACCAGCAAAGCTGCCCCCGAGGGCAAACTACATGCTTCATGGGAAGGCCCTTACCGAGTCATTGCCACGCACGACTCCGGTTCTTATCAACTTGAACACCTCAACGGGACCCCGATCCCCCGAAGTTGGCACGTCACAAATTTGAGACGCTTCTATCTGTGAAAGCCACACCGCAAGTACTATCTTTCCTTTGATTTCTTTTTTAGTTATTATTTCCCTTTGTACTTTTGAAGTTTGCTCCGGCACTTATTACTGAATAAAACATCTCGGTTCATGCATCTCGTTGTGTTTTTCTTTATGTTACGGGGACGCCCTAACATTAACAAATGATCGTTGTTAGTCTCCGGACTATCACAACTGTCCCTCGATCCGTCCGAGGAGATTCACATTTAGTCTCCGGACTCGCATCACTTTCTTGTCTGATTAATCGGAGAAGTGTTTTCTCCTGCCTGATCCGTCCGGGGAGACATTACTCCTGCCTGATCCGTCCGGGGAGACATTACTCCTACCTGATCCGTCCGGGGAGTAACCTATTCATACTGTGTTTCCGAACACCAACTTGAAACAGTTAACAAGTTCCCTATTATGTCCCCGGACAACCGATTAAAATGATTTGTAACGAATTACTTTCATTACACCAATTTGTACACATTACAACAACTTTATTACTATTTTTCGAATATTACATATCATATGGTCTTTTACATAAAACTCCAAAATAAAAGAAAGAAAAAAAAACAAAGCAACAACAACACAAAACAACAAGGCAACAGATCAACCTACTATCTATGGCCCCCGAGCCAATACTGCGCGCTCCGGCGCTGGGACCCGCTCCCCGGTCTGTGTTGAGTCCCTCGGGATCTTGAAGATCTTTGACCTCGGGCCCCGGCTCTATTACCCTCTTGGGCTCTAACTCGGCCATCCCTTCGCGGTTCCCTTCGCCGAGGACTTTCTCTAGGCACTGGCCTAGGAGCTTGATCTCTGGTCCGTTCTCTGCTAGTTCGTTGTGACGTGGACCTCGGGGTTTGAGCCCACTGTTCAGGGTCCCACTCCTCCGGGACCATCGCCTCAATCTCTTGAGTCAGCTCCTCGACTATCTCCTTGGCGACCGCCGGGGGCTCTTCAACTGTAGTCATCGGGGCTGGTTCCCGAATAACTATGCCTTTGCTCTGCACGGAGGGCTTCTTCTGGCCTTTAGTCTTCTTATCCTTCCGAGGAGCTTTCTGAGTACTTCGGTCCTTACTAGTGCTCGCAATAAACTCCTCAGCAGAAGGCCTTCGCCTGATTCGGCCCTTTAGCCCTTCATACATGCTAAGCAATAGTTCCAGAACCTCTCTTTTTCTCATCAGCTCCGCGGACTCGACCGAGCTCCTCGACATCAGCGCCGAGATGTCACTCTGAATTTCAACAGTCCGCTCTTCTACTTCTTCAAAAGTCAGAAGACCGAACTCGGACAAAATCCGTTCATATTCCTTGTGGTGAACGCGGACACGGCTCATCTCGGCAGCTGTGGCTCGATACTTCATCTCGAAGTCTTTGGCCCTCTCATTGGCCTCGACCACCTTCTCCTCCACCGAGGATATCTGCTTCTTCAGCTTCGGCACTACTTGCATCTCCAGAAGGTTTTTCTCTCCGCGGAACCACTCAAGTGATTTCATTAACTTCTTTATTGTCTCGTGCAGCTCCGCGGTGTTCTAAACAGTTGGTAAGAATCAAACAGAATTATTCTACAACATATAAGGGTTGAATACAGTTCGACAACAGACAATGGATTACGTAAATAAACAGATTGCAAAGGTCCGAAAAGAGGAAGTTATATTTCACATGGCCAAAGTACAATGGGTCAATTACATCATTCCTATCATTTCTACAAATTTACAAAGTTAAATTTGCGGGGATCTACTGACCTCCCGCTCAATTGCCTCAGTTTCCTCGGGCAACTCTTCTTGATGGCCCTCGGGCACTTCGGCATTTCCCCCTTCGGTTGCTATGACAGCCTCGGCTTCAGCGGGGACTTCGGCTTCTATTGGGGGGAGGGGCTTGGTGTTTTGGGGGGCTGGGGCCGGTTCACCGCGGCTGAATGCCAGGAATTCTTCATCCTGGTCCACCACGCAGTTAGCAACTTCTGCGGCCGTCAGAAGCTGTCTCTTTCCCCCGAGCGCGTTCACCAGGGGCCACTCCGGAAGCTCCGCCAGCGCGGCGTAATAGGCCTTCTCCACCTCGGCCGCCGCCTCGGGATCATATCCGAATTCTGGGCGATGGATGTCCACGTCCGGATACGCCTCCTTCACCTCTTCCAGCACCATGGCCCGAGTGGCTTTGTCCCCTATGGCCACAAACCTTGTCTGGAAATCAAGGAATGTGCTGGAGTGTAACAGCTTCTCGGTGAAGGCCCTCAGCAAGGCCCCCTGCCCTCCAACCACGGCGGCCTCCCTTGCCTCCATCTCTGCCCGCAGCTGCATTAGCTCGCCGCGGAGGCCGTGATTCTCCGTTTCTACGCTGCGCAGGCGCGCAACCTCGGACTCAACCACGGCAGCCCTCTTGCGGGCCTGGGTCAAGTCGTACGATAGCCTGTCATTTTTAGCGCGAAGCTCTCGCGCTGTCGCAGCTAGCCCCTCCTTGGCCTCTATCTCATTCTTCAGGCCGACCTCAATTATCCCTTTGGCCAGCCGAAGAATCTTCTCGGCATCGGTGCTGTCGAACCCCAGCATACTGGGGATCACCTGCTCCCCCCGAAACAGTTACAACACAACGAGGCACACGGTTAGGCCTCTGTGCACACCTCATGTAAGTTAAACTACTGATCAGCGTTCTTAATATTACCTCGGTACCTGCCCCAACCCGGGGTCTTTTGGATGGCGCTTGCGGAGCCCCAGTAGACTCCGGCCTCTTCTTTGATAACACCGGAGACCCCGCCAGCATCGCCCTCTCCTCCGACCCCGTCGACGACCGCGCACTCTGTGGCGTCTTCTCTCGGGGAGTCACCTCGGTGACTTTCCCCTTCTTCTTTGCCGCCGCCGACGCTGTAGGGCTTCCTGATGCTGGCTGCTTCCCGAAGCGTCCCACTGCAAATATATATATCTAGGGTCAGTTCTGCGCAAAATGGCAAAATTGAGTAACAGGACTAAAGAACTCCTACCCTCTTCGGCACCTCCGTTTCCTGAATAATATGGGCTAAGCCCAGCTTTCTCCAGTTCCTCCTCGGAACAGAGGGTTTGGAAAGTCCCCACTTGCAGGAATATGTGCCTCATTTCGGCCCCCGGATTCTCCACGGGAGCGGAATCCTGCACCTCGTCACTCCTCCACTTCGGGAGGGCTATTTTATTCCTAACAAATATGAACCTCTCCTTCCACCCTTCTACTTTGCTCGGGTTTTGAACCTTGAACCCTCCGCGGGCTCGAGGACTAAAAGAGTACCATCCCTTAGACTTCCCGAAGTTCTTAAGCTGGTAGAAAAACCTAAACAGTTCTACAGTTGGCTCTACCCCGGCCTGCTTACAGACTACCGTGAATCCTACCAACTGCCTCACCGCGTTCGGCGCTAATTGGCAGAGGGCAATGCCGTAGTATCTTAACAACTCTACGACTATGCCCCACAACGGCAACCTCAATCCTACTCTAAGGGGGTCAATATATACGGTCATAAACCCCTGCGGTGGGCAACAGGCCCTATCCTCGGGGGTAGGAATTATATAATCAAGGTCGAAAGGAAGATAGAATGATGGGAGTTCCCTCTCAAGTTGCCCCCGCGACATCCGTAAACCTATGGAGGACACCTCAAGATCAACCGCCGGGCATTCGTAAAACGATATCGTCCTGGTATTACACTCTAAACCATCGACTCTGTCTATGGTTCTTATCGCATCCTTCTCCGGAAAGATATATGATATAGGGGGGATATCTAACGGATTATCCGAATCTCCCACTAATTTGACCGAGGCCGAAGAGGGGGCAGAAGATGAAGCAGATGAAGAGGATGACATACTTACTTGATTTGAATTCGAAAGGATGGATTTGAGAAATTTTTGATCTGTGATGAATCACAATCGCAGTGTTCCTCTTTTTCCCGCTTTCTATAACAGATGATAAAAATGGAGAAGATGAAAAGTTACTGTGCAGTTATTCCTTATATAAATGCAGAAACCGACGGCTCTGATGCAGCCTATTCAAATTCAGTGCTGAGGATTCATGCGTGCTCTTCACGCGCTTTACAGTTACCGAGGCGCGTGGGGAACAGCCGTCTTGGAACTCGCAGAGCGTGTCATTTCACGTCTCTCTCTCTCTCATTATGGCGCCGCCAATCACATCAGCCTCACCCTTCCTCAGAAAGATTCAAAACTCACTCCGGAGTCCTCTTTACCTCGGCCATACAACCACACTCCGGTGTTCCTTTTATTTTGGCCAAACAAGTCGCTCCGGCGCACCTTCACCTCGGCCAGGTTGTTATAAACTCCCGACGCGTTTCTTGCTTCTGGGAAACTCGATTTCTCGGCAAATGCCCCGTCATCGGCTCCATTCGACTCCGAGTCTACAGACTGTTCCGCAAGGTCCCAGGGCCGCGGACTCACCCCGTCACGAATAAACACCTCGGCCCAACTCGGCACTATGTCCATTGACTGCTCCTCAGAGTCCCTGGAGCGCGGCCCGACTCAGTCACGCGTAAACACTTCGGCCTACCAGAGACCCCGGTTTTCTTTCCGTACGGTTCCACCCCGGTGACAACCGAAGCTCCTACCTCGCTCCGGCTGGGGGGGGGGCATCTGATAGGGATAACCCGATCAGCTCGGGTCGGGTCACCAACCCGATCAGCTCAGGCCAGGCTAACAGCGAGGCCCAGCATGCACAAACTTGAGCCCAGGCCCAGCAAGCGTGCCAGCAACACGCATTCTACCTAGCGAATCAACTCTGTTCCGTGAATTAAGGCCATAATCTTGTCCCAACTGCCATGCAGATTTAGTGGGCAAGATTATAGGGATTTAGTTAGGGTTTTGGTTTAGTAGTATAAATAGGTGAAAAGGACTCTGAATTAGGGTTCGCACTTTGCATTCTGTAATACGTACTGTAAACTCCGCGTTCTAGTAAAGAGAAACACCTCGGCGGTTGCCGTTTTCTGCCCGTGGACGTAGATCTCCGGATCGAACCACGTAATTCTTGTGTGTTCTTATATTTTTTACATAGATTACCGTTTAAATTGTGTGGATACCGGATTGTGCATTATCAACTACTTTTAGAGACAACTAGTTGTTGTAAAAAATATTTGAGACGTATTTGAGACCACTTTTGTGGTCACAAATATATTATTTGCGACGGAGTTATTGAGACGACAATAAAGTTATGACAAATACTCATAAGTTGTGACAAATACTTATTATTTGAGACCACTTTGCTTAAGTTGTGGCAAATACTCATTATTTGGGACCACTTTTTTGTGGTATCAAAAGACCCTTTTCCTTGTAGTGTGATCTACCATTAAATCTAACATGATTCGATCATTGGCCTGATTGGGGAGGAGTTTGGTGGGAGCTTGATTGGAAAGAGGTTTGGTGGGATTCGGTCACTGGTCTATGACCTGAATTATAAAGTGCTCCACCATTAAACCTATCATAATTAATAAAACTAAGAAAGATAATTAAGATTATAAAGATACGTCAGATTATAATTTTTTTAATTCTTATTGAGAGAAGTTTGATGGGATTTGATCCTTGATCAATGTTAAAGTCGAGGAGGTGTCATCCTAAAATCAATTGACGATAGGAGGAGTGACTCACTAGACTTATAAGAAGCTGGATGATCTCTTTTAGTATTTATCAATGTGAAAGCAACTCACGTATGAACCATTTATCATTCATTTTCAACTAGTAAATGCTCACGTGCGATGCACGGGCTATTTTTTTAAAAAGTAAATCAATATTAACATAAACAATACTTTTTATCAAAGTTGACACATAATAATCAAGGAATGAAGGAATTATAGAAATTTGCAGTAAAAAATGTAAATTGCGAAATGAATAAGAAATAGAAATACCAGTTGCAAAAAGTGATTCTCATTTACTGAAGACCTTATGTATTTATAGGAGCAATAATGCTATTGGATAATTTTTTTTTTTTAAATTCGAATTTTAAAATTTTAAAAAATGTGCAACAAATTATGTTATACATATATGTACAGATTTTGTTATTGCTGAATTTTAGACGGAAAAATTTTTAGAAAACTTGAATCCCGCTAATATCATTTGAGTTTTCAAATTTCAAAATTCAAATTCACATCTATTTATGATAACTATTAAAATGGGCGGAAAAAGTTTCAACTTACTAATTTCGGATGACTTGGCTTATTTTATATATATATATATATATATATATATATATATATATTTACGGATGGATACATAACTTCCAAAAAAAAAAATGTGATTTGATTTAATTTTACCAAATTAGTTAGTTAAGGAAACCGTTTCCTAATTTATCGGAGCAAAAAAGGGTAGGTAAGTGGGCCAGCCATAAATAAAATTTACATTCAAATAAATAAAATAATTTTTTATTTCCCAAATAAGTATATAAGTTGGGGGGAGGGGGATGAAATGCTTTATTTTCAGGTATAAAAATAATACATTTTTTAGATAGTTGGAATATAGGGTTTGTAAATAGTATTTTTTACACTAAATTTATGCGATAAAATAAATTTGTATATTCATTTGCATAGTAATTTCGATAACAAAATAACTGATTTATTTAGGTATTGTAACATAAATAATATTGGTAAAGATTCATTCTAAAATATTATGGTTAAAGATTGATTTGTATCTTATGATTTCATAATTTTGTAAAGTAAATCTGGATACAACTAATTATTATTTATATTTAAGGACAAAAAAGCCCATTCCAATAAATTCAGCAACAACTTCCCTAATTTTGCGAAAACATTACCATTACATATATATGTACCAGATTCGGAGATATTTCAGACATATATTGTATTCTTTTTTTAATTAAAAAATTATTTTTTATTACTATATATTGTAAGCAGTTTGGACGGGAAAAACACTATTTTCCAATTGTAGTATAAATCAATTTTGTGTTTACATATATATATATATTCCAACAATTTATAACCTAAATTACAAAGTATTTTAACAAACCGAGTTCCTATTAATTCCAAAAAAATATCTAATACCTCATTGCAAACGCCCAAGACTTTTTTTATTATTTTTCCTTTCTCAATTGTTTTTTAATCATGCAACGATATTTTTCCTTCTGGCCATTGGAATGACTTAAGTACCCTTTCCAACCGTTAGGATCAACTCTCATCTCCAGCCCTAATTTTTCCCTATCTATACACTCACCAAATACATTCGCTGATGGTCCTCAGCATTCCTCCTTCCAACCCCACTTTTCTCTCTCCACGCTCACTAGCCCTATCGTCCCTCTCTCTTCACACTCACCTAATGCATTCGCAGATCAACTATTAGAAGAGCGAGCAAAGGCCTATTGTTTTCCGGCAGAAACGTTAATCTTTATGCCGAAAACTGTCGTTCCTCATTATGGTTTATTATGCTCGAGTCTTTTTGTATTTTCTCCGTTTGGCAGGTTATGAAATTGAGACCCTTCTTAATTTGATGTTTCTCAATTTTCTGTACAGTGTGGTTATAAATCTGAGAACTGGAGTGTTGGTAGCATCCATATGAAATGGATTCCGATATAGTTGGGATATATATCTGATTAGATATTTCATATCTTATCAGATATATTTTTCAAAAGGGATAGAGATCTTATCCATAGTAGGAGAGAGATCTCTCCCATACCAGTATATATACGAATATATCTCATATTCGTAAGGTACGAAAAATCATACACAGTAAACACGTTTATTCCTTTTCTCTCTAATTCTTCTTCTTGGAGTATCACCGAAGTCTTCCAAGAGTCTTAGTAAACGCCGGACGCTCTGGTAGTATTCGTCAGGACGATCAACATTTGGTGAATCGATCTTTTCTATTTCCGCTGAACCTAATTGAGGTATACATCGATTCCCTTATACGTGATTATGTGTTTTAGATCCGTAATTTCTAATAGTGGTATCAGAGACACTATGATTGCTCTCGCCTGTTTTTATTCCAATTTTTTTATCCAATTGGCAAAATTGATTTTCTGGATGAAAATATTAAATTGAATAAGAGGAATGGCGTTTAATCAGCTGTTCAATTGGCGAATTGGCATTCAAATTGGCTTAAATTATTGAATTGGTTTTCTCGAATCATCAGTTGTCGACTGGGTTCTGTTCGTCAGTCGCGGCGGCGCTCGCCGCTGCTGTGTTGCTGCTGCGCGAGGCGGTGGAGGAGTCCGGCGAGGCTCGTCAGGCTCCGAGGCTGTGGGAAAGGCGAAGGCGGCGCCGACAGCGCAGCCGCCCTGCGCGTGGCTGCGCTGCTGTCGCGCTTCGCCTGATGCTGCGCTGCTGCTCCGGCAGTTGCGGCGGCAGCCTCCTGGACTAGGGTTTATGGGTTCTGGGCTGAGCTGTATTGGGCCCGGTCTTGGGCTGGACTGGATCTGTTTTTGGGCCTAAACTTTTTTCTGCTGATTTTCTACGTTTCTAAGTTTGGTGTTTAAGTATAAGGACTTTTCGTGGCGGTATCTGCAGCGATTGATGGACATTCTTGATAGTCCCCGTCAAAGTGGTGCCTTTGCCCTTCACTCCCATCGGACACCATTGGTTCTGCCCGACATGTCTAATACTTGTATTCCTTGAATACTTAATATAATATTTTGATGTGAAATGAAATTTCTATCAATGGTAAACTTAAAGAGTTAATTTTTTGTTTCATTTTAGGATTTATCTAGTTGAAGCATTATAGTAATTAATTTAATGTTGATGAATTTATTGAGATTTGTTTTGTATTTGATGTTCCATAAATATTTTATGATGTTTCGACTATTCGATGTTTCCTCTGAGAATATACATTTAAACAATAACATTCAATAATAAAACCGTTGTCTTTCATTTAAGGGCAACGTTTTTATTTTTTTTTTGTTTTATTTGCTAAAAAAGACAACGATTTTTGTCCGTTATCTTTACTTGTAAAGACAACAGCTTTACAAGAAGATCAACAATTTTTCGCTGTTGTCTGTAATTGAATAGAGAACGGCTATGTACTGTTGTGTACACTGTTCTTTATTGCTAAACAGATAATAGTTTTAAATTGTTGTCAAAATGGTAGTTTTAACAACACCACTATTAATAACAGACTTATTTATAACTAAACAACAGATACAATATGTTGTATATTTGCAAAATTCTTATAGTGTTGGTACCAATGCTCGCAACTAAAAGTTGATAGGGCGGTCTCGTGGCCCGATACCAGTCCTTAAATATAAAATACTGAAAATGCTTAAAAATACTTTACTTGTATAAAAACATTACTCTCCATTAGATAAGCTGGACTACAATCTCGTACACAATACTTGTGTCAACTTCAGGCTCATATATATATATAACCTCAAAATAACATTATAAAATTTTAACAATTAAACTATATAAAACAACTCGAGTACACTTCGCATGGTAAGTCCAACTAATAAAACGTCAGTATAATCAATCTTTATTGTTACTTGAATGTTGGTTATTGTAATTTCAATTACATTTTATAATTGGTGAGAATGAATTCAATTCAAATATACTCAATTAATTGATAAATTTGACGTTATGGATAATTAAATGATACTATAAAGTAAATCAACCATTTTATGCAAAATATATGCTTCATCTTATTTATATTCTATATGATAATATACATGGAAATTTATATAATTAAGTGTAAGGTAAGACACCTTATTTAAGGCTTCTGAATAAACATCATAAAATTTGAATGAGTTTTATAGGTTTAATATCTATATATTTATAAAAGCAAAATGAAGGGCTTTTATGTAATTATATCTTTCCCGCCTAATTTTTTAGGTTATAAATGGTAAGTTTTAGTCACTTTTGGTAAGTAATAATGACACGTCGGTTTCTAACCTAGTGTTCCGCAAGTGTACGGATGTAGGTGTAGTACTATTGTCAAGGTCGATCCCACAAGGAATAGTTTTAGGTAGTTTGGTACCTTAATACTCTAGGAATGTCCTAACTAGATACTAAGTTGCAAAGGTTGATTTTAACACGACTTAAGGAATTCAACAAATAATTGGCAAACAAAAAGAACTAACAATCGATGAGAAAAGGTATCCTAGGGCTTCGATTTCAGGATATTAATTCAATATTGAATATGATTAACCTATTAATTTACCAATTCTAGTGTTTATTAGGCGGCACGACAATAATCTAATCCTTCTCTCGAAGCGATTAAACCGTTGATTAATTAAGCTAATTACCCTCTCGAGTCAATTAAACCTAATAACTCCCAAACGAACCTAAGCCACGGCCTACACAGTCATAGACAACTGCGCTCTATGTTCTAAGTCTGATAACGATTCCCTCCTCTCGAAGCGGAATTGTTAAACTAAATTACTAAATCTAGGTGATCAAGCTAAATTCAGTTTTAAGCACAAACATAGAGATAAAACACATAAAGAACGGAATTAAATAGATTAAATCATAATTAAACCATTGTCATAAAAATCCCTACTTTCTAACCCTAGGACACGAATAGCTTAGCTACTCATGCCTAGTAATAATCCAATACAAAATTCTAATAAAAACATTTTAACGAATTAAAACTAAGAAAAGAATAATTAAACCCGGATGACTCCGTCTCGATGATCTTCGTCTTCCTTGTCCTCCAAGACTTCTTCTAGGTGGAATAATGTAATTGATGTTCTTGATGATTGATCCCCTTTTTCCTAGAGCTTGGGGTCCTTTTTATAGAGTTTGGGAACGAATCTTGGGAAAGATAGGCTCAAAATCCTATTAGGAAATCAAATCTTCACTTTAAAACAGGATTTTAACAATCGCCGAGCTTTTTGACACGGCCGTGTTGCTTTAAATGACACGGCCGTCAATTTCTGCGCAACATTTGACACGGCCGTGTTGCTTTATGACACGGCCGTGTTCTATTCCAGAACTAACAGCGCGTTGCAGGCCACTTTTGACACGGGCGTGTTGAAGGTCTGACGCGCCCGTGTCGGTTCTTCCGTCGTTTTGCTACTGGACCGGTTCAGGCCGGTTCGGACCGGTTTGGACCGGTTCTTGGACGGTTTTTACTCCTTTGGGCCGGTTTTCACTCTATTTGACTTGTTTCTCCTTCGAACTTCATCCAAATGGCATAAAAATACCTAATTATCTTCAAAACAAGTCGAAACACGTCAAATGGCCCAAATATTATAAATATCAATAAGTGCTGGTCAAATATACACGTATATGCTATAAAATATGATCCTAAATCGACCTAAATACATGCATAAATAACGTGTTATCAAACTCCCCCAAACTTAAACTGTTGTTCGTCCCGAACATCATACAAAAAGACACAAAGAAGACAAGTGATTATGCATTTTGTTTAGGGCGATTAGACGATGAATTCAGTTTCAGTCTGATTTTTCTTAAAACAACTAGGCAACACAATTCACTTGAGCATATGCGATAACGCGAAAATCAACTAATCTCGAGACTTTGAACTTTCGAATTATTCAACCCTCACCGGGTATGTGTTTCACTCATCTCTCAAGTGTTTAGGCTAAAATAATTTCCACTCATATTGAATTATATGCAAAGTCTACCATATGCTTGCCAATCGTCTAAACTAGACCTCGTACTTGATATGTGTGACAAAGGATCAAAAAGGTCTTTATTTTGGTTGTAATGTGGGCTTAAGGTAAGGTGGGATACATTTGGATATAAGTGACTATTCATTGGACTAATCAAGTTACGTCTAACCCGACTACCCCTCAATACAATCACTCAATCTCGCTCTTCAAATTTCAGCAAATCACCCCGCAAAGTGACTTCTTCACCTTCAAAAGTCCGTACAACTTAAGTGTTTTTCATTTCTGTGGGTACCACATTTTTGGGACTACCCGACTGTTCTAGTCAAATTCACAATTTAAGCACTTTATTTCCTAGCCTCTCCTCTATAATAACAACTTTTCTCTTTTTTCTCTTTTTTCTTTTTTTCTTCTTCTTTTTTTTTTCTAGGAGAGGCCAGTCTTCGTTTTTCACCTATCACTTTTTTCTTATTTCCTTCGTCTTTTGAAAATATCCCTACTTCCCATTCCTTCCCACAAATTGTCCACCCAAAAATTCCTTCCAATTCTCCTCTCTAACTTGATTAATCCAATTAGGGCCAAAAGAGATAAATCAAAAGGTTTCGGCTGGCATTGTTAGGTTATGAATAAATAAAGCTATAAGGCTCAATTGGGCTAACTAGGGACAATTTTTTCATTATGGGTCAAAGGCAATTTTCATGGTTCGAATAAATAGGCTTAAACAAAAAGTTGCCTAAGATCATTTCCTAAATCACAACATATACTTGACACATTCTTAGTAAAGACTCAAGGCAAGTTCTAGAGACTAGTACATATATTCAATCAAATTCACACCGAAAGAAAGTACATGACTCCAAAAATTGGAGTATAATTAAGCTCAAATTCTCTCAAGGTTAATTTTGATTGAATATTCTAAGTTCAAGCTCAATTTCGTCTCAAAACACCTCTCATGCTCTATTATGTGCCATTTTTTCATCTACTTCTCAAAATCATCTCATCATTAACTATTCATCATCCATCTTTCCCTATTATTCTCTTTTTATTTTTTTTTCACTTGTTACCTATTTCCGGGTTTTATTATTCTTATGACTCTAAAAACTAAAACACTACTAAAACTCTAAACTCTAAACTCCTAAGACTCAACATGGAAACAATATGCAATCAAACTCGGGCTCACAGACCCAACAACACCGATAAATCAGATAACTGGGCTCACAGACCCGATAACATCAATCAAAACAATAAAAATCAGCACAATGGGCACACGGACCCACAATCAGCAAAACTCGAACGATCAACTAAAATGTAAATCAAAACTAGAAATATAGCTGCCAAGACGTCCCACGGTCTACCCCTTCCCCCAAACTTGGCTAAAAGCCAATGTTTGGAGGAAAAACGTGGTACGCCTTGGTGCTAACTTACAAATCGTTGTGCCGACGGCGGCGTTTTGAAACCCCTACGAGCTCCAAAATCGTGCCATTTTGCTCCTACTGAATCTTGGTTCGGCCGTCTCCTCATCACGCTCTGAATTTTTGCATCTTTTTCTACTGAGGTAATGACGCGGCCGTGTTGAAGGTTTGACACGGCCGTGTCACCTTTTAGCCAAAATTGATGTTTCTGGGTCGTTTTTGACGCGGCCGTGTCGTTTGTGTGACACGGCCGTGTTGCATTCCAGTGTGAATTTGTGTTTGGAGCTTGATTTTGACGCGGCCGTGTCCATCGTGCGACACGGCCGTGTTGCATCTTCTGCTCCTTTTAACGCAATTTTTCCGTCTTTTCGACCCCCGTTTCTTGCAACACTCGTCCATGTTGATTCCTAAAAACATAAAACACCAAAACACAAGTAAAAACATAAAACTTAACGAAATAATAAAAATAGAAATAAAAGTAAAACGATAAACATCGGGTTGCCTCCCGACAAGCGCTTTGTTTTACGTCATCAGTCGGACATCCTGTTCCTATCAACCTTTTTCTAGCCACCCCGAGTTGGATGTTTTCTGAATAATTAACGAGCTATTTGGGACATGAGGATTTTCTACAGCAGCTTGGGTAGTGTAAACAATGCTACAATTGTGCCTACCCCTTAGACCCGACTTATGTATTTTGAGTGTGATTGTTTCGTTTTGAACACGAAAAATCAACTCCCCTTTAGGTACATCTATTAGCGCTTGGCTAGTCGCCAAGAAGGGTCTTCCTAAGATAAAAGGAAATTCATCATTCCCTTTCATGTCGACAACTAAAAAATCACTAGGGAATTCAAAATTTAACAATTTTACCATTACATCCTCTGCTACTCCCAACGGCGTTAGTGAAGATCCATCCGCCAATTTGATAGTAGTAAAGGACCTTTTAATTTCCCTTAATCCTAATTGTCTATACTGCTTAAGAGACATTAAATTTATGCTAGACCCTAAATCACACATGACATTATGAAACTCATGACTACCAATTGAGCAAGAAATAGTAAAACTCCCTGGATCTTTTGCTTTTGTTGCTCTTCTCGGTTTCATGCTTGTGGTTGCGTTCTTTTTGGGCCTGCTCGGTTTCTTCTTCGTCGTCTCTTTTCCATCCTTCCACTCCTTTGTTTCCTCTTTATCTTGGATTATCTCCTTTAGTGGTTCCTGTTTCACAACCACATCTCTAGATTGCTCTAAAGGATCAAGGTTAGCAAAGAACGAATTTTTAAAACAAAAATCAAAAGACTCATCAAGAATAGGAGATGGAATTTTCTTATCTATGATTGTATTGACCTCCTCCTTCTCGATGTTTTTGACTTCCTCGCTTGATTCCTTCGCTCCATGGTCCTTCATGCTTTCCTCATGCTCCTCTAGCTTCATAATATTGCAGTGCTCCTTCGGGTTAACCACTGTATCACTCTGATATTGGCCTTGCTTGTGTTGAGCTCCTACTATCTTTATCAGTTGGCTCATGTTTGATGACAATTCTCCAATGCTAGCTTGAGTCTGCACCAATGTGTTCTCGAGCCTCTTGATGTCTGCCCCTTGCCCAGTGATATGCTTGTTTAGCTCCATGAATTTCCCATCTACTTTCTTCTCCAACTGAGCTAACTTTTCATCATACTTTTCAAATTGTGACTGCGCAATTTCTTCTTGTGATGGCTTCTTACCGTCATGGATCATGCCATTTGTAACAGCAAATCCGGGTGGCGGATTAAGTGTATTTTGCGCGTTCCCATATGAAAAGTTCTGATGGTTCTGATTCTGAGGGTACTGATTGTACCGAGGCTGATTGTTCTGGAAATTGTTGAAGTTTCGTTGATTCACAAATTTGATTTCTTCAACTTCTTCCGGACCCCCTGGCTGTTGTGCTAACGTCAGATTAGTTAGCAAATTCACCTGGCTCGTCAATGCTGTTACTTGTGCTGTGAGCTTTTCAATTGGCTCATTATTGACGGGCTCGACTTTTTGGACACTGGCTATCCTCTTCGGCATGTTTCTCTCATTCGACCATTGGTAGCTTGTTCTGGCCATAGCATCCAGGATTGAGAATGCCATCCTCACTGACTTCTCCATCAAACTTCCACCCGCAGCTGCATCCACTTGGTTTCTAGTCGGAGCAAGTAGACCATTGTAGAACTTGCACACTTGCTGCTTCTTGGTGAACTCATGTTGAGGGCAACTCCGGATAAGATCCCGGAATCGCTCCCAAGCCTCTCCAAATGGCTCTTGGTCCAATTGCTTGAACTGGTTGATCTGGTTCTGCAGGTCGAGCATCTTGCTTGGTGGAAAGTACTTCAACAGAAAAGAAGTACTTAAGTCTTCCCAATCTCTGATATCTTCTAGTGAATTGAACCACTGTAGTGCTCTGTCCTTCAGTGAGAAAGGGAACAGTCTCATCTTAACCTGCTCGTGCGGCACATGATTGATCTTGATTGTGTCGGCCAGTCTGTGAAACTTGATCAGATGCGCATTCGGATCCTCCAAAGCACTTCCCCCATACTGGTTTTGCTGCACTATGTTGATTAGTGCAGGCTTCAGCTCGAAATTGTTGGCATTAAGTGGTGGAGGTTGCACTCCTCCTGCCTGCTGGTTTGGACTGGGCTTCAAGCAGTCGCTAATGGGCGTGTCATCTTCATCGCCTGCAGCTGGGTCTATCTGAATTGGGCCGTACTGTTGTTGTAGCTGTGGCCCTTGTGGAGGTAGCTGCTGCTGTATATTCGTGACTCGATCATCCAACCGTGCCAGAGCTGTCAGTACTCTGTTAAATGCGTCATCCTGATTCGGATGCTGTGGTGGGTTCTCCATCTCAGATGCGAAGTTTCTTCTAGTTCGGTGTCTGCGAGCTGTCGCTTCAATTTCTGGATCAAAAGGAAGAAGAGTTTCTTTCCCTTTTGATCTGGTGAGCATACGAAGCCTGAAAACACCAAAAACAAGAACTACCGCGTAATACAAAAATTAACCCAAAAATAAAAACGAAAATTAAAATTAAAATTACGAAAAAATAAAATCTAGTCTAGTTTCCTCCTATTTTTCAAGATAAAAACTAAGCGCTAAATCCTATTCCCCGGCAACGGCGCCAAAAACTTGACACGTCGGTTTCTAACCTAGTGTTCCGCAAGTGTACGGATGTAGGTGTAGTACTATTGTCAAGGTCGATCCCACAAGGAATAGTTTTAGGTAGTTTGGTACCTTAATACTCTAGGAATGTCCTAACTAGATACTAAGTTGCAAAGGTTGATTTTAACACGACTTAAGGAATTCAACAAATAATTGGCAAACAAAAAGAACTAACAATCGATGAGAAAAGGTATCCTAGGGCTTCGATTCCAGGATATTAATTCAATGTTGAATATGATTAACCTATTAATTTACCAATTCTAGTGTTTATTAGGCGGCACGACAATAATCTAATCCTTCTCTCGAAGCGATTAAACCGTTGATTAATTAAGCTAATTACCCTCTCGAGTCAATTAAACCTAATAACTCCCAAACGAACCTAAGCCACGGCCTACGCAGTCATAGACAACTGCGCTCTATGTTCTAAGTCTGATAACGATTCCCTCCTCTCGAAGCGGAATTGTTAAACTAAATTACTAAATCTAGGTGATCAAGCTAAATTCAGTTTTAAGCACAAACATAGAGATAAAACACATAAAGAACGGAATTAAATAGATTAAATCATAATTAAACCATTGTCATAAAAATCCCTACTTTCTAACCCTAGGACACGAATAACTTAGCTATTCATGCCTAGTAATAATCCAATACAAAATTCTAATAAAAACATTGTAAAGAATTAAAACTAAGAAAAGAATAATTAAACCCGGATGACTCCGTCTCGATGATCTTCGTCATCCTTGTCCTCCAAGACTTCTTCTAGGTGGAATAATGTAATTGATGTTCTTGATGATTGCCCCTTTTTCCTAGAGCTTGGGGTCCTTTTTATAGAGTTTGGGAACGAATCTTGGGAAAGATAGGCTCAAAATCCTATTAGGAAATCAAATCTTCACTTTAAAACAGGATTTTAACAATCGCCGAGCTTTGTGACACGGCCGTGTTCTATTCCAGAACTAACAGCGCGTTGCAGGCCACTTTTGACACGGCCGTGTTGAAGGTCTGACGCGCCCGTGTCGGTTCTTCCGTCGTTTTGCTACTGGACCGGTTCAGGCCGGTTCGGACCGGTTTGGACCGGTTCTTGGACGGTTTTTACTCCTTTGGGCCGGTTTTCAATCTATTTGACTTGTTTCTCCTTCGAACTTCATCCAAATGGCATAAAAATACCTAATTATCTTCAAAACAAGTCGAAACACGTCAAATGGCCCATATATTATAAATATCAATAAGTGCTGGTCAAATATACACGTATATGCTATAAAATATGATCCTAAATCGTCCTAAATACATGCATAAATAACGTGTTATCAAATAACTTTCTTTCATTTTCTTAAAATGCAAATAACTATTTATTTGTTTTTCATGTTTAATGCATAATATATCAAATTATTCATCTTTTCACGATCTTCAATTTGACATCCATATCACATACTACCTCCGTCCCAGCTTAACCTGCCTACTTGCCATTTTGGTTTGTCCCATCTTAACCTGCCAACCACATAAATAGCAAATTTCTCTCATAATCTCCATCCTCAAAATCTCCATTCTCAATCTCCACCTTTAAAAAAGTCAAAGATTCCACAAAATCTGTTTTTTCTTAACCTCCGTGCCCGGTCAACCTAGGCAGGTTAAGTCGGGACGGAGGGAGTATATTATATTGAGATATTTTATTTGAAAAACTAGATTTTTTTTGTGGTTAATTGTTTATGTTAAATTTGAGTGTCCATTGTGAATTGGATGCAACTAAAATTAGTAAAATAATTCTCAAATAAAAATATTAATTGAGTATTTTTTTTTAATAAAAATACAGCTAATCTGTTTATTTTACTTGACATAAATTTTCAAATATTTCGTTATTTAAGTTACGCAGAGAGAAAGATCATTGATTAAATAATGAAGTTCTACTTTATTAAATCAAAGACAAAAAATATATTCAGTTTATTAAATCATCAAGTCTGTTAATACTATTTTATCATGAGAGTATGGGAACTTTAAGCATATGTATGATTATGTAATAACAATGTTAACAAAACTATTTTTAATTACTTATTTATATTTTTTTATAATATATATTTTGTTAGAATGACTTTTTTAAGGAAATTTACTCTTTGCAACTGATATTATGATATTTGTTACACTTTGCAATCTTTTTTTTTTTTTTTTTTTTTGGATTTACGTTAACTAAACCTCAAGTATGTTTCTTAAACTTTGTGACCTAAACAATACTTTGTCGCACAACTAACCTCAACTATGTCTTTTTTATTCTTAACAACCTAAGTAGCTTTATTCGTATTGATCAATTTTTATCTTTAGATAAATAAACTATTTATAAAAAAAATAATATTTATATAAATAAATTACAACATCAATTAAAATATTAGAATATGAAAATATTTTGAAGAACTCACAGACTTTAATTTATTTTTTGAAATAATAAATAATTTTTAGAATGCGTTTTATTAAAGTAATGATTTACTGAAAAATAAGAAGTATTTAAGTATATTTGAAACCACAAAGTGAAATGTTAGAAGTTGCAAACGAGAATCTAACTTTAACAAAAAAATTAAAATTTATAATTAAAAAAAATTATTTAGATACATCGAAAATATAAAACAAAAGTAGGAAAAAAAAGTATAAAATTTTGGGCTTTTCTGGGGTGCAACAGTGCACCTAGATGAGATTTACCTACTTTGCAGATTACATGTTAATATTTATAATTTTCAATTTATTTGTATTTTAAATATATTTTCCGCACCTTATTATTTTTCAATTTACCACTTTTAATTGATTTATATTTTAAATATATTTTTCACGTTTATTTCTATATATATATATATATATTAATTTTGGATGTTCGAATTTTGTGGACTTATTTTATTTATTATTATTTATGCCTTCGAAATATTTAATGATTTTATGACTTATTATTTTTTGTTGTATTTTTTTGTTTTTCCAAAATAAGTAGTGATTTCAAATTTTTTTTTGACATTTAATATGGTTGAAAAAAAATTGGTGTGCCTGACTAGAATTTCAAAAATAAAAAATGTACATAAAATCGATATCAGTTTTCGATTCAATAAAATTATATCATGATTTGAGAGATATTATTGTAATTAATAATAGACAATTAATTATTAAATATTAATAATTTTAGGTGAAACCTGTAGAATAGGTAACAAGTATAAGGAGAGAGAATATTATTTTGTTCTAACGATTGACTTATAAGTTGACCAAATCTAATGGTTTAAAATAGTCCAGGTGCATCAA
Organism: Ajuga chamaepitys; assembly: GCA_958295605.1. Lineage (NCBI taxonomy): Eukaryota > Viridiplantae > Streptophyta > Magnoliopsida > Lamiales > Lamiaceae > Ajuga > Ajuga chamaepitys. The sequence goes on from OY282502.1 coordinate 57,215,364, forward strand.
AGTTAGACTCTAAAATTTTATATTACATCTGAAGTATCCAACTTAATTATTAATGTTTCCTTTATTATATATTTCATGATTGTTTTTAACTATTTATGGTTAGAATTGAAAAATTATTTTCATAAACTAAAAAATCTATATATATGTGTGTACACATATATATATATACTAGTAGTATCCCCGTGCGATGCACGGTTTGTAAGTGAAAATGAATAAATTAATATTTTTTATATTTTTATATAATTTTAATAATAAGATATAAAAAATTATATGTTAATGAAAAAAGAGTGCAGTAAAAAGTATTAAAGACTAAAATATATATTAGACTGAATATTTATTTTTCTTAATGTATGAATATCTTTAGCATCCTTTTATAGAAGTCATATTGATGACTGGGGCTGGAATTGCAATATGCGATTGACAGATGATATATTTGTAATGTTAAAAATTAGTTACCGTCTTCATAAATAATTTTTCATTAATAATAGTCAATAATTTATAAAAAGAAAATAATTTTAAGAAAATATATTTTTTTCGGCCCAGACAAAATCAGCCCAAATAGCTTTATCATATTTATTTAGGCTAATATATGGCAAGTTATTGCCAATAATTGTGTTTTATATTGGGTTGAATTTTATATACCAAAAATTGTGATTTCCAGAATTGGTAATAGATTTTGAGCGGGAAAACTTCAAAGTTACTGATTTCAGTGGATTTTGTTATTATATTAAGTATAGATAGTTGTTTCCAAATTCTAACCATAAGACCTTCAAATATGACGACATTGAAGTTGGAGAAGAATGCAACTTTGGGTCACCCAGCCCATTACACGGCCCATGCAATATGAGTCGAGTCTTACATGCATTTTTTCCCTTTTTTTAGGATTTTCACCCTTCAACTCATATCTTAATTCTCCAACTATAAAGGGGGACCTAAAGATAAAATTTTATACACCTTCTGTCATAATTTGGAGTGTCAAGCAAGGGATTCAAGGAAGAGTTCAAGAATTCAAGAGCAAGAAACATTCAGTTACATCTTTTTAATTGTTTTGTTCTTAGCTACTTATGATATTTTTGAGGATTCATTTTTTTTACTACCGAGAGGTTTATTATTAAACTCTGACACTCAAAACTACACAGACTGAAATACAATGGTTCCTGGAGAAAAACATCTTCCTGGAGAAAAATCAATTGGGCTTCATTACCGAGCCCAAAACATGAATATTTGTCAATCACAATATTTGGAAATTATAATATGATATACTGTCTTGAGTTTGAGTTGAAAAGGTTATGTTGCGGGATTTGTGTAAATCAATTGTAACTTATTACCAACTTTATATGCAATTCCGGAATTAAATGGTTTGAATGTTTTAACATATATAAGGTAATATCAATTAATGCAGCAATTATATCATACATAAGGCTTAATTAATTAATGCAGCTAATATTGAAGTTTTCCAGAATTAGCAATGTTGTTTTGGGCGGGAAAATGTTGATATTACTATTTTTGGCGGATTTTATTATATTATATAGTATAGATTTTCGGAAAATTATTATTGATTAGAAGGTTGTCACTGTCACCCTCAAATCCGTAATTACGCAGGAAATTATTAGAATTATTTTAGGAAACTATTAATTACGTAATCTATTCCTATTGATTAGAAGGTTGTCATTATAGTTATAGATACAATAACTATTAGAGTTATTTTTATTGATTGTATTATTGTTCTGTGTATAGAAAATTATACAGCTTTGAATCATAAACTTAGAAGGTTGTTGTATTTGTTATGGAATGATGATGACTAAATCAATTATAAACCATAATACAATGCGATACATCGGAATTGGGAGGATGAATTGAATATAGGGTTTGGAAAGATCCTTTAATCCGACCTATAAATTAAATTCGATACGATGCATACAAATAAAATCGAAGATATCAATTAACCATTCCAACAAATTTTGAGTAGTTTATTATTGGACGGTTTGTTAATTCCGGAATTAAATGATTTTAATGTTTTACCATATATATCAGATAATATAATTTAATTCAGCTATTTATACCATAAATATAAATTAATGCAGCTAATATTTAATTTCCAGAAATAGTATAGTTATTTGGGCGGGAAAATGTTTAGATTACTATTTTAGGCGGATTTTGTTATATTATATAGTATAGATATATGTGTGTGTGTGTGTGTGTAAAAGTCACATCAGGGGCAATTCCGCAATTAATATTTTTCAGCCTAAAATTTTGGACTATAATTGGTAAGTTGGTAAGTTGTTGTCACACTTGGTAAGAATCAAAATTTATTTTACTTCTTAAAGTTGCAAATAACTTATTCCAATCTAATTTATTTACTTTGTATAATACATCAAATTAATCCTCTTTTGACGATATTTCATTTAGCATCCATACCACATGATATATTATAATAAGATATTCAATTTAAAATATTAGATTATTTATTCGTTGATATTTGTTAACGTTTATCGTTTATAGTATTGGTTCGGAATACAACTAAAAGTCACTCAAATAATTATCTTATAAAAGAATATTTTACTTGACTATCTCATTAAAATCACAACTAATCAATTTATTATATCCGACGTGAAGTATTTTCAAGTTTTCTTCATTTATTAAGTTGAGAGGAAAATCAATGTATGTATAATTGAACACTTACTTTATTAAATTGAAAGTAACATTTACTATTTGATTTATAATCAGCTTATTAGATTATTATTTTGCAAATTTTTATTTGTTATATCACAGGCCTATTACTTTCTCGCTTATATATAACTTCACATATGATAATTAATTTGAAAATTAGTTTTCATTACTTATTGATTAATTAAGCTAACTGTGTACGCATATAGGTCAAGAGTGATAGATAAACACTAAATGTGTGTTTTGGTCAAAGATAAGAAACGATCATTTTAAATATAGATATATTTTATTTTCAATTTTAATATTTTATCTTAATGCTAACTTATAGTATATTTACATATACATATAAATATAAATTGAGTTATATTAAATTCATATATAACGGAAAGAAACTTATATTTATATTACTTAATTATAATATATTTATGTTTAATTCAAAGTTCCGAAATATTTATTTTATACGATAAAACCGTCACACCTTCAAATATTAGATTATCTCATATTTAGTTTAGTTAAAATGATTACTTTTTAAATAAACTTCCGTGCATCGCACGGGAGTAATACTAGTTTCTTAAATAATATAACACTAATTATGCAATTATAATCAAATGTATCCCTTTAATTTAGCTATTTGGATGTTTTTTTTATATTTGATATCTTTATCTTTATATGACTTTCGAGTTTGGTTATTATTATCAGTGTTTGTGGGATCGGACCGGTGATCGAACCGGACAAGCCATCGGTTCAAGGTTCGACCGGTTCAACCGGTTCAACCACCGGTTCAACCGGTCAAAGACAACTTGTTGACTTTTGAATTTCGATAGTTCTTTATGTGTAATACAATCTAATTTGATACTAGAGTTTAACTTGTAAAAAAAAATTCAACATATATCAATATCAATTAATTCAAAGATACTTCTAACTCTAATTTTTTTAATAACATCCTAGTGCCAAATTTAAAATAAGACGGGAAAAATAAGGGCAAATGAAGATAAAGGTGAAAATCCCGTTTTTTTACTTAAAATAGGCCAAAACACAACTTTATTTAAAAAAAAATAAAAAAAATTGAATATAATCCGGTTCGGCCGGTTCGGTCGGTTCGGCGGTCGAACCGGTTCTCACCGATTTTCATCGGTTTTATGTGATTTCCAGTTTTTTAACGCTACCGGACCGGTTCCAGGCCCGGTTCCCGGTTGAACCGGTCGAACCGGCCGGTCCGGTCCCACAAAGCATGATTATTATATTCCATATGATAATAATTATGGAAATTTGATATTATTAAGCAAATTTTGAATCAATGATTCCATCAAAACTTAATTGATCCTCTAAAATTTGAAAAAAAAGTATGTTATTCAGTTACAAGAAAGTAGCATTTTAAGTTAATATGACTTTAATCATGACATTATAAGGTCAACTATTGACAATAAAAATGTTGAATCACTTTTTCAAGATATTCTTAATTTATACTCTCGAATTTATATTCAAAAAGCGCATGAACTACCATGTCTTAATTCTCTACAAAAAATATCAATATCAATTATAAATTTATCAATTGGCAAACATTTTAAGGTAAGACGCATTATTCAAGGCATGCGAATAAACATCATTCTTTGATGGAAGAATGTAGTTCAATATTTCTTAAAATTATCATTATTTGATATGAATATAAAATATATTTGGTTAGCATATCAAATGAAGTCAAATTCTTACGTTACCTATACAATAAAAAAAATGGTGAATTACATAAAAATTCATGAACTTTGTCTTAATTTTCATTTAAAACATGAACTCTAAAACATAACAAAATAATTCATCAATTTGATTTTCTTTACAAATTGATACATCAAGTTTCAATCAAACTCCAATTGCTGACGTGGAGTCTGATACATTTGACGTGTAATAAAATTAAAAGAAAAACACATATCATCAAGAATGACGTGATATCTCAAATTTAATCCCAAAACATGCCAACAAAATCAGGGGAGATTTTCACGGCTCCAATTCATCATTCAAACATAAAAGCTATTCAAGCTATTGAGAACTCACAGACATATGTACAAGACTATTGAAGATGTTGGCAGGAAAGGGAGAATTAAAGCTTCAAATTATATTAGCTTCCATTGCAAACAAAACACGGGCCATTCAATTAACCCAAAAAGTAAACTTTCAGAAAAAGTAAAGTTTCAGATTCCTCCTTGTCACATCCCGATTTTCGTAGGTTTAAATAAAAGACATTTTTTACGGGATGTGAAAATAAAATAACAAAATTTTGGAAAAACTCAATCTGGAACATCTTAAATAGAATATTGGCGGAAGCGTAATTTGAATAAAAGTATATAAGTTAACCCAAAACTTTTAATACTATAACATCAATAGAACTTTTTTTAAATGACTAAAGTCAAATATCAATAGAATAAATTACGACTCGAATATACATGGAAGTTTTTTGAACCTTTTGACCATAACATCCACAGCCTCCTCATACCACGACCCAACTCCAATGGCCTGTTGAAACTTTAGAAAGGATGAAACTTGAAATGTAGATGTAAGATGTCCTATTGTCCATAGCCTTTTCGTAATCTCATTCTTCCTTCAGCTTAGACACACATGAACCTATCTTATCGATATATATGGGATTTTGAAATTGGGAGGAATTTAAAAATTTAGGGCTTGATAGAGACTTTAGGAAACTTTGAAAGAAATTGAGAAGTTGTAGGAATGGATTTGGTGCGTAGTAATGAATAAATAATTTTTATTTTATAAAAGACCATGGATAAAACTTTGAAAATTTACCAGTAGCTAGTATACACATGTAAAAAGATTATATTAAAAATTAGGAATTTTTCAAGAAGTATAACTATGAATCCTGAATTTTTGAATTAGAATTTGTTGAAACTGAGAATTCTGCCTAGCAGTAGTAAAACCTTTATAAATCAAACACTACTAGTTGGATACCTTTGAAATTTTTCAACACGATATAAAACACGAATATGGATAACATATCCAAAAATCAGAATTTTTGAAGAAGTATAAATACATAAATCGAATTTTGTAAACTGGAATAGAGGGATTCGCAGATTCTGCAGTGCAGTAGTATAAATATCATACAAAATAAAATGTACTTTCAATGGATTTGAAATTTTTACAGGGGAATAAAATGTATAAAAACACACGACATAGTTAAATTTCATAATATTTGGAAATATTTAGACAGGGGAACAAAATTTAAAACGAAATACCTGTCTACTCGGAGAAAAAGCGATTGAAGATGAAAGTGGCACAATAAAAGTCTCTAAAATGGTGCGGACGAAAATTTTGAGTGAAAATCAGATTATTTGACTGTGATTTTGATTTATGAGATAATCCCATATATATAGATTATATTCCTAGGGTATAACACTCCTAATTGGACTAGGAAATTATTTTCTTGGTCCCTAACTAAAATCATGGGCTTGGACATGATTCTAGAACATGGTCTCAAAAAATAATTAGAACCTAAAATAATATGGAGCTCAATATAATAAAATATTTTATGGGTGTTACACTCCCGAAATCAAATGACTAGAATTCTTCAACGAGAAGCTCTTACATGCGTCCAACTTCATAGGAATTGAATGGTTCGAAAAGAGCTGTTTTTTTTCAAAAGGGAGCATGGATGGCAAGAAGAACTCATTAACTAGAGCTCTTTGTTTGAGAGAAAAAGAACCAACGGATTTGGTTAGTATGTCATATTTCGTTTTTATGTGTCATACATTTTATCTTATTTGATTTCTCACTTTTTTAAAGTTTTTGGTTGAGTTTGAGACACTTCATTTTTAATTACGTGTATATGAGGAGTCACTTTTTTTACACGTAAGATGTTATCTTGGAAGATCGGGCTCCACGTCAGCAATTGGAGCCGATTTTGAACTCCATGTATCAATTTGCAAAGAAAACTAAGTTGATGAATTGTTTTGTTATGTGTAAATGAAAATTAAGGCAAAGTTCGTGAATTTTAATGTAATTAACCCTAAAAAAAAGAATCACTTTTTCCAGATATTCCTAATTTATACTCTCAAATTTATCAAAAAAACGAAAAATTGCATGAACTACAATGCCTTAATCCTCTACTAAAAATATCAATATCAATTACAAATTTATCAATTGACAAACATTTTAAAGTAAGACACATTTTTTAATACATGCGAATAAACATTATTCTTTTATTGAAGAATGTAGTTCAATATTGACTAAAATTATCATGCAATTATAAACATCCGTTTAATAGCTTAATATATGTACAGTAACCTTTTAGTAAATTTCAATTAATTCATGTTTGTGTAGTATGAAAATGTTAATTATTATCATAATTAGTGTACACTATTGTAGAAATGTTTGTACACTATTGTAGAAAATGATATCTATTTTGCTTTTATATTTACTAGTAATACTTCTGTGCAATGCACGAAAGTTTATTTAAAAAGTAATGATTTTAATAAAATTAAATATAATATAATCTAATATTTAAATATGTGATCGTTTTATCCTAATAAAATATATATTTTTTAAAAGGTAGGATAAAACATAAAATAATATTATAAGTAATGTAAATATAAGTTTCTCGTACGTTATATATGAATTTAATATAACTTACTTTATATATAGGTGTGTGTGCGCGGGCATATATATATATATATATATATATATATATATATAATATATAGATTAACATTAAGATAAATATTTAATATAAAAAAAAAAGACTTTTTCAAAATGATCATTTCTTATCTTTGAAATCCAAACACATATTTAGTGTGTCTGTATCATTCTTCACCTATATGCATAATAGATTAATTAATTATGAATGTTGAAACAAACATAAATATTTAAATATAAACTCATATTATTAAATAAAATAAACTGAATAATGTTCTAAGAAATTTGTATTTCTTTATTTTTTTATTTTGCTTTAAATATTTAAATTTATTTAAATAAAGTTTTAAATTCTAAATATAACTATTTACTTTTAAAAAACCTTATTTGCAAGTTTAATACTTTACTTGGTATTTCAGATATACAAAGAATAACAAAATAACAAAATAAAATTCAAAAGTTATACAATAGTTGGAATAATAAATAAAACATATGAGTTCTTCGATATTTCTTAATACTTTCATATATATGTTGAAAATTTTCAATTAAATTATACGTTTGTATTGTAAATAGTAGATTCATTTAAAGATACACATTGATTAATGTAAAAAAAATGTTTAGGTTGCAAAATGTGAAAAAAAACAAAAGACATAATTGAGATTGGTTAATGTAACACCCCAACCCTACAAGCAGGTGAAGGGTTGCCACTAAAACATACTTCTACTCTTAAAAATGTTATCAGTGGAAGACTTTTAATAAAAATACGAGTTGAAAAGTTTTCTTAATAATTAATTAAACTATTATTTATATAGAAGCTATCTCGTATAAAAAAAATCACATCTTTAAGTTAAAATCTCTAATATAATTTTTTGGAATATTATAAGTAGTAAAAACTTCTAATTTAAAAAAAATATATATTTAAGAGATACAATATTTATAACTTCAAAAATTAAACAAACTTTCATAAACTTTAAATAAAATACTTGCAACTTTAATTAATAAATTAAAGACTTCTACTTTGATACTTTACTTCAAATGCATTTACTTTGTTCTTTATTCTTCCAATAGGGAACTTGCCCGCGCCAGCTAGATCCTTTATCATCCATTGGACCTGAAATTGTTTTAAGCATAGCACCATGAGTTATGCGTACCCAGTGGAAAAACTCTGTAAGCAGTCACACTAAATGAAAATGCACTATAATAAATACATCCTTGACTTATGTGCCAATTTTACGACACAAAAGCCTTTGACTTATGAGCCAATCTTACGACTCAAAAGCCATATTGCGTGACTAAGGAGTCAATCTTACGACTCCAAAGTCTGACTAGGAGCCCACCTGACGACTCGAAGCCATATTGTTAAGATCACTTAAGAGCCAAACTTATGACCCGAAAGCATTCGACTTCTGAGCCAATCTTACGACTCAAAAGCCTTACTCAAAAGCCTATCTTACGACTTGAGAGTAAACATATGCCCGAAGGCGAACATATAAATCACAATGTAAATTCAATAGTATAAATGCTACATAGTTACCCACTTCTCATGTAGACTTTCTTGGACTGATGTCGATGTTCTTTAAATGAATTGGTTTGAAGAAGCTCCAAGGTTGTCCGATTCAACTCGTACTGCACTCGCCGATTTAGAATCTTTAGTATTATAGCTTACTTTATTACTCTTTAATTTACAATAACTTATTATTTCTATTATAATCTTAGCTCGCGCATATAATTAGTGCATATGTATACTTATACAATTAATCACATATATAATATATTAACATAACAACATAGTATATATAGTAACATGCGTGTAACTTAACTAACTTATTAATATATTTATGTTCACATAATTCATATAATCATGAATATTTACATATCTATACATTACATGATTGAACATACCAAAATAGTTCTTTGATTTTATTCTTAAATCTCCCCTCCTAAACTTCATAATCGTTTAACTTCAAGGGGTATATTTGGCAATCATTTATTTCTTAATTCTTTCATTTTTTTCTAAACCATCATTTATTTTAAAATGAAGGGAGTATAACCTAACAACTTCAAAGTTCGAGTTATTTTCGTGGTTGTTTTCCTCAGTTTGCTTTTTCTCTTATTGCTTCTTGCTTACTAGAAGGGATGTTTTATATTGCCACCCATTTAAACAAAAAATAAAGAAAGAAATAATTAAAAAAGAATTAAAATTTTCTTTGAATTTGACCCCAATTTGTGCAATTAAACTCGACGTAAATATTCGATATTTCTTTATAAATCATGAGGATTCAGACCATAATTTATGTATTACTGACCGCACAATTTGCTATAGTCATGTGGGTGAATGAATTCAATATCATTTTCATACACGAGACTTGTGAAAAAGGAGAACAATGGGATTTATTCTCAGATCTAGATAAATAAATTATGGCGAGCTCCTCGAATAAAGATTAATATTTTTCTAGAGATAATCAAAATTCGTTAAATCGCTGGAATGAGACAGTATTAATTGACAAGAAACAACCAAACATAATATAAATATATATATGAAACATATAAAAGTACAAAATTACTAGATTTAAATCTATACATATTTAGATTCAGTAAATCAGATAACTCGCTATCGCTGAACAAATCGCATACCAAAAAAATTGATCTTGAATTTATCACTATTTTTTCGCTGAAAGTCCAACAACTTGAGCAGATCAATAATAAAATGTTTAATGATGATTGAATCTTCAAATAAGACACCACGAACAATGGTCGAATGAAGATTAATCTGAGGGAAAACATTATGCGTATAAAATTATAATTATCATAACTCTCGAATGGCGTTCGGGTTGGTGTGTAGTAAGTAAGTGTGTAGACTGTAACCAATTCTAACGTATTTATCTGGTGTGGTTTACATCTCAGTCTCAGAGCGTAGTTTGGGCAAATCACGTTCTAGAATTTTAACTTTTTTCTTTAAATGTCCCATTTTTTTCTTAATTTTATCCTATATGTGCCTGCTCGATTATGGTCCCATATTTACTGGAAATTGTAAATTTTTATGCACGTGAACCTCATGTGATCCTTAATTTAAAAAAAAAATTGTGATTTTTAATGAGGTTTCACCTGAATCCTATGTGGTGGCACGTAGCTCAGTACTAGTATAATGGTCTTTTGAGATGAAAAATGATCTCAAATAATGAGTATTTGTTACAACTTTATTATTATATATAGACAATATATTATCACTAATTAATCGTATCAATATATTTTTTGAAATAGAAAGGATAATTTGAGTTGATTTTGACAAAGATTACGAACATTTATTATAGAACTTGCATGTAAGGAAAAAAAATGTTATATACTGAAAATAGTAATATGGATTGGACGGAAACTGTCTAAGTTTTTAATTTGGGATGATTTTGTTATATTGATAAGTAATGTTCTAAAAATCGCTAGTCGCTAGTCGGTCGGTCGACTGGGGCCTAGCGCCTAGAGTGCCTAGGCGGCGCCTAGACGGGGCCTAGGCGGCACCACCTTAGACGAATAATTTAATTATTTATAAATATTCAATAAGTAAATAATATATAAAAAATTTGAAAATAATATCAACCTATCCTAAACAAACTATATTTTGCCTGTTAGCTAACATAATCAAGGATAGTGCAATATTTATATATACCAAAAACAAAGAATACTGCGAAACTCAAAAGACAAAATTCAATAATCGATAAGCAATACGTGAAGCATTATTTGTCATGAATTAACTTAATTGAGTTCAGGTTCAGAAAAAGAAAAACAAATTTAACTTTTAAAAAAAAAATAAAAAAAAATAAAAAAATTTGGCTAGGCGGGTTAGGCGGCGCCTAGGCGGGTTAGGCGCCGCCTAATCGGGGCTCGGCGGCGCCGAACTCGCCCAGCGCCGCAAACGAACGATTAGGTCAAAAACGGGTCGGGCGCTAGGCGGCCGCCTAACCCGTTTTTTAGAACACTGTTCATAAGTAAGACTAGAATTTCTCGTCGTGCGTTTCACAATTAAAAATATATTTATTTGCATCGGTTTGTGGATTCAAGTCAAGGTGGAGTTGTTAGGAATTGTGCCTTGAATCTGGTTTCGTTTAGGTCGACGTTTGTGTCAAGGTGGAGGCTTGGATTTGAAGTACGCTGGAAGCAACGCGACCATGCCAGAAGGCAACACGGTCGCGTCAAATCGTGGCTAGAAAGTGAATTTGGAACTAGGGTGGCGACGCGGTCGCGTTAGTTGATGATGCGGTCATATCGTTTGTTGGACGCGGTCGCGTCAGTTCTGGCGGTCCAGATTATGGGCTTACGCATTTTAGGCCCAGTTTTGGTCTATTTTGAGTCTAAGTCGGACTTGGGGCTTATAAATAGTCCTATTGATGGTTTTAGGTGAGAGAGAGGGTATTTGCTTAGGTTTTGATTTTTTTTTGGTTATTAGAGCGTAGAGAGTTTTGTTTGGGTCGAGTATCAATCTATTGATACTCGATTTATCTTTGTTTGATAGGATAGTAAAGTCCTATATTGTAACTAACAAGTTGTTAGCGAACCATGTGAAATCTGGTGTCTTAGTTTTCGATTTTCTCGTTTATCGTTTGTTCGTTATGTTCATGATTTCCCAGCAATCAGTGTGGAATATAGATGGTATAGGTGTATTTAATTTATATAGATATTTATATTTTAGTGGTTATTAATTTAGTTATACCGATCCTTTTTGTAGGGGGCATGCTAGTCTTTTCATATGTCAATTAACTAGCAAATGACATATGCACTACATATGATTCATATACAAAAAGTTTAATTTAGGATATTACAAAAATTATATGGTATAATATACAGAAAAATAATTCTATGTTCTAAACTATATTTAATATGACACTTGACTATAAATAAATTTGGATTAGTAAAAAGATGCTCAACTTTTTTTTATAAAAGAATCTTATTATTCAAAAGTCTTGATGTACAAGATTCTCAACCTAAAAAAGGGAAAAATCTGGCCCAACCCAAACAGACGGATTAGCAGAAGTAATAGAAATGCGCGCCAAACATTGCGCAACACCATTACAATCTCTAGATATATGAGAAATTGTAAAAAAAGTTTCTAAATCTCATCCACAATAACTCCACAATAATTTAAAGAACTTACTTACTTTGTGATTGCATGCACAACAACCAAGGAATCCATAATGCAACTCACCTTCATAACAGAAAAATCCATAAGTAATAGGAGAAGACCAGCAGGTAGGCCCATATGAAAATATAGATTGGATTCCGCACAACGCCGTACAAAGACGTGAACAATCTCACAAAGGTAAACCTGAGGAGAGAAAAAATTAGACAAAACCCAAGACGAAATAAAATAATATAAAAATAAACAATCAATAACATGTTAGAAGTATTCCTCATCCTTCTAAGATTGGACGATGAGGGAAGGAGGCAGAGATCTAAACTTTCAGGAGATGTAGAGGATGGAGGAGGCCAAAAAGATGCACAGTTAAATTAGTGGACAAAGAGTTTCCTTCCTTGATATCTCCCGCGGACGAATGCTCTTTGATCGTCACTTTCAGTTGAGCTAGCATGTGTGTGTTTGTTTCGATTTGTTTGTGCACGTGTAATTAACACATCGACTGGATGAAGAATAATGTCCTTGACATGGGCTAGTGGCAAACACAGTAGGGGTATTGTTGCCTTGTTGGTGAGGGTTTTGAAGTGTTTATGATATTAAAAGTTTGATGATGTTATTAGGGCTACATTTAACTTTTTTCAAAATTTTATATTAACCCAATTTATAGAATATACCTGATAGGGGCTGTTTGATTAGAGCTCTCAACAATGTTTAAATATGCACATAGTTAAGATATACCTACGAAAGTATCCAAAATTCTCCAACGAACGGAGCAAATTATTTCTTCTGGGACGTCTGGAATATGAAAAATAGGGTCGGGGGGTTGCCCCGGCGAAAACCCTCCGACGCTCAAGTCAGAAACTAACCCATGAAGAGTGAAATGCAAGAAAACAATGTAATAGTGAGAGTTAAGAGAGTGTAACCTTTTGTCAATTCAACTAGCCACTATTTGTACTTACTGTTTCTAGGGCAAGAAGTAAATAGGTCATTTCGGTTGCCCAATAAACTTTCGGCACCTGTCCCTCTGTTCCTGGCGGCGGTGTAAGAGGGTACAGTACCTTTTGTCAGATAGACTAACAGTTATTTGTACCTTTTTTCGGGGGATGAGGGAGCACGTGTCTTAGTGCACAAGTCATAGTGACTATTCAATTTAGGGCTAAGCCCACATCCAGAGGTAATATGCAATCACATTTCGGGGGGAGGGCATTGGTCACTTACAACGTTCGACCATATCAAGGCTGACCTTTGAGCTCTTCAACTCTTAAGATCTCATCAAAGCTGACATGATATGACAGTCTGCCTTTAACTCCCATCAGAGCTCTAGGGCCGGCAACGGGCCTTGTGATATTGAGGACATTCAGCTCTAACCGACCCTTCAGGACGGTTAACCTCTCCGAGCTTAGTTTATCCCGTTTCCTCTCCTCCAGCGAACCGGCTCAGGAGAAGTCCTCCTAGAGCTATTTGCTCATTCCATCATGACCCTGCTCGGTGTGCAGAGGAGGGCGTGCATATTTTCCCTATCAACTTCTCCCCCCACTCTAAATGGTCTCAAAAGAGCCATTTGGAGTAGAAGTCTCTCTGCGCTGAGGACATGAGCTTCAGTTTGGGGAGTTTCCTTTAGATGATTCGAAATTCACCTTTCAAAGTTTTTTATTTTCTTCGATATATTGTCGTAATTCTGTCTATACTTGGTGAAGAAATTTTGTGGCTAAATTTTTCGCTATGTTACATATTTCTTGTAGTGTATAACCTAACAATTTTGATGTTCACGTTATTTTCGTGGTTGCGAGTAAAATGAATATTTTCCGCAGTTTCTTGTTTCTATTATCGCTTACTGCTTACTAGAACGGATGTTTTATATTTCCACCCACTTAAAAAAAATAAAAGAAAAATTTATTGAAAAACAATTAAATTTTCTTTGAATTTGACTCCGATTTGTTCAAATTTGATGTAAACATTCGATCTTTCTTTATAGATTATGAAGATTCGGACCACAATTTTTTGTTTTACTGACCGCATTATTTGCTAATTGCTACTCACATGAATGAATGACTTAAATATCATTTTCATACATGGGATTTATTCTAAGATCTAGATAAATAAATTTATTATAGGGACATCGAGTTTCTAATATTGGTATAGTGTCAGTACATTATGGAGAGCTCATCGGTTTCTTCTTTACCATATTAATTAATGAAGATTAATCTGAGCAACACGTTGAGTGTACAAAATTATAATTATCATTAACCTCGAATGGTGTTCCTGTTGGTGTGTAGTAGGTACGGGTGTTTGACGGATAATTTCCGTCACAACCTTATAGTATTTTATTCCCACGTACTTGGACGTAATGACGGAATATTTCAGTCGCTATTTAGCGACAGATAGAATTCCGTTTCTATTCCGTGAATACGAGGACATAATAACGGAATATTTCCATCACTACTTGCCAACGAATAAATTTCGTCACTAATTCGTCAACACGAGCTTAATGACGGATAATTTCCGTCACAACCTTATAGTATTTTATTCCCACGTACTTGGCGCCATTTGTTACAACGGTTCACTAACGGATTTCTTTTCTGTCACTAAATTCCGTGATAATTTCGTCACTAAATCGTTGTTAATACTCAAACAGTCTTATTGTCCCTATCCGTAGTTATTCCGTCAACAGTCCGTAGTTAGATTGTGACGGAAATTGTCCGTCATTAAAATCGGTCGATATCAATAGTATTTCTTGTAGTATTTTTGTTCTTTATAAAAAAAATCAAATATTATATGTTAATTTGGAAACTAAAAAGTAGTTAGTTTTTAGTATTCCTGAACAGTTGTAATATTGTAGGAAATGTACATATATGGATTCGTCCATAAAATAAAAATTAAGTTTTAAAAAATATAAAAAAATTAGCTAATATTTTAAAAAATATAAAAATATTAAATATAAAAACATAAACAAATGTAACCTACATAATCGACAAAACAATTTCATTTTCTTAATATAACTTATTTTAAAATATGTAAGGTAGATGTCAAATTAAAGGTCATGAAAAGATTAATTTATTCTTTAAATAAAAATGGAAAAAAAGAAATAGAAATTATTTACTTTTTCAATTTATTTTATTTTATTTATAAAATGAATCAATCAAAAGTTATCATCTATGACTTTTTAATATAGCAAATTGCCAACAAAATTTAAGTTTGAATTAATTTTGAAAATATTTTATTATATATATACAAAGCTTTATCATATATATATATATATATATATATTTTTTTTTTTTTTGATTAAGTTAGTTTTGATTTATACCGAATTTTTTTTTTTAAAAGTAAAATAGGCGGAAAAATATATTTTTGATTTCTTTTTAGAAAGGTTTCTAATTTATAATATAGTAAGATGTTTTATGCATTATTTGGTACCCATGTGGGTGAATGAATTAAATATCATTTTGATAGATGGGACTTGTAAATAAAAAGAAAAACGATGGGATTCATGCATGTTATAGCATGAGGTGGGAAAAAGAATTGAATATTAGTGCATGCACAAATCCTTATACGTACATATGTGTGCATGTTTATTAAGTCATATACATAATCGACACATATACTAACAAAACTAAGATACGTTTTAATATTTTTCTTTTTTTTGTATTTCGTACCTTTCTTTCTTATGCCGAACAAGTGATATGGTACGAGTGAGCTCGGGCCCTTTGATAATTCCTCCTATAAAATTAAGTAAAAGCACTTTGTCTATCTCTTTAAGATTCGTTAGCTTCCATATTTCAATAAATAAATAATATGACTTTAAAAATCTTCAAAATAAAATAAAATTTAAATAACTCTTTAAAGAAAATCAATTAAAACGTTAATAGGAAAGTCAGCTGTTTTTGGTTTTTAGGGTGTTACAATCTCCCCTCATTTTAAAAATTTCGTCCTCGAAATTTGCGTACACTTGCTAGGTACACATAGTGTATTGTTGGTCATCGTTCCCCAAGTGTAGCTTTCGACAACTCTAACTTGTAATTCTTTGATCTTATTCTTAAATTTCCCCTCCTAAACTTCATAATCGTTTAACTTCAAGGGTATATTTGGCAATCATTTATTTCTTAATTCTTTCATTTTTTTCTAAACCATCATTTATTTTTGAAATGAAAGGAGTATAACCTAACAACTTCAAAGTTCGAGTTATTTTCGTGGTTGTTTTCCTCAGTTTGGTTTTTCTCTTATTGCTTCTTGCTTACTAGAAGGGATGTTTTATATTGCCACCCATTTAAACAAAAAATAAAGAAAGAAATAATTAAAAAAGAATTAAAATTTTCTTTGAATTTGACCCCAATTTGTTCAATTAAACTCGACGTAAATATTCGATATTTCTTTATAAATCATGAGGAGCAGACCATAATTTATGTATTACTGACAGCACAATTTTCTATAGTCATGTGGGTGAATGAATTCAATATCATTTTCATACACGGGACTAAGGGTGAGCACTGGGTCTCGGAGATAATCCGCTCCGCATCGAACCCCGGACCGAAAGCACTCTGAACCGATAATATCCGTTGACTATTTGACTTTATCCGAACCGAACCAAATCGAATTTTTCTGTGGTAAATCCGAACCGATCCAAACCGAAAAACCGAAATAGAACCGAGTAGAACCGATTCTAAGTAATCAACTATGGAATTCTTTTATATCATTTAATTAATTTCTTTTATACTATAATATTGAACCATTATGAATTTTAGTAAATTTTAACAATGATATAACTACTGTTTTAGTATTTTATAAAAGATTTAGTAATTAATAATAGAGTACAATATTTATAATAAATCATTTTCATAATAAACATATATCTATTAATTATAAATATATGAACAGTGAATATGTTTATAGTTTATATAAAGAAATACATTACTATGATATGTTTCAATTTAATTCTACATTTCTTTAATCCAATCACTAAAATTTATTATTATATCTAATATTAATTATTTTCATATATAAAGGTCAAAATTCTAGACCTGAACTTACTGCACATAGTTACTATCCTACGCATGAATTCCAAGTAGTGGCTCGTTTCTTGTTCCCTTCTTCTTTGATTCTCCATCTTTCTCGTGCACACACTTTTTTCTCTTGAAGTCAACTTTAATTTTTGTAGTTAGTCATATTAAGTTTACCTACTAGAGCTTTATCGATGAAAAATAATCGGTAAATGTCTAAAGACGTTATCGATAGCTAATAACTTTATAATTTAGTGCTATTCTTTTTTGGACGAGATAACTACTTCAGTAACTTGTAATTAATTTTTATAAGTTATGATTTTGAACTTGTCTTAATATATAACTTATAAGTTGTTTAATATTACACTTTTTCTTTAACAATATGATATTATTGTAAAGACAACACTATAATTCTTTCGTGCATTTTGCTAAAAATATTAAAGGAAAAACTCCGAACAGCTCCGAATAACCGGACCGAAAGAACCGATCTCCGGAAGGAACCGAACCGATCAACGGAGCGGTTCTGGAGATTTAATTTTGAAAATCTCCGAATATCTCCGAGGTTTGGTTAGGCTCTGGAGATTGCCATATCTCCGAACCGCTCCGGACCGTGCTCACCCCTACACGGGACTTGTGAAAAAGTAGAACAATGGGATTTGTTCTCAGATCTAGATAAATTAATTAAGGCGAGCTCCTCCAATAAAGAGTAATATTTTTCTAGAGATAATCAAAATTCGTTAAATCGCTGGAATGTGACAGTATTAATTGACAAGAAACAACCAAACGTAATATAATTAAATATGAAACATATAAAAGCACAAAACTACTAGATTTAAATCTATACATATTTAGATCCAGTAAATTAGATAACTCGCTATCGCTGAACAAATCGCGTACCAAAAAAATTGATCTTGAATTTATCACTAATTTTTCGGTGAAAGTCCAACAACTTGAGCAGATCAATAATAAAATGCTTAATGATGACTGAATCTTCAGAATGGTTGAATGAAGATTAATCTGAGGGAAAACGTTATGCGTATAAAATTATAATTATCATAACCCTCGAATGGCGTTCGGGTTGGTGTGTAGTAAGTAAGTGTGTTGTCTGTAACCAATTCTAACGTATTTATTTGGTGTGGTTTACATCTCAGTCTCAGAGCGTAGTTTGGGCAAATCACGTTCTAGAATTTTAACCTTTTTCTTTAAATGTCCCATTTTTTTCTTAATTTTAACCTTTTGTCAATTCAACTAGCCACTATTTGTACTTACTGTTTCTAGGGCAAGAAGTAAATAGGTCATTTCGGTTGCCCAATAAACTTTTGGCTCCTGTCCCTCTGTTCCTGGCGGCGGTGTAAGAGGGTACATTACCTTTTGTCAGATAGACTAACAGTTATTTGTACCTTTTTTCGGGGGATGAGGGAGCACGTGTCTTAGTGCACAAGTCATAGTGACTATTCAATTTAGGGCTAAGCCCACATCCAGAGGTAATATGCAATCACATTTCGGGGGGAGGGCATTGGTCACTTATAACGTTCGACCATATGATGGCTGGCCTTTGAGCTCTTCAACTCTTAAGATCTCATCAAAGCTGACATGATATGACAGTCTGCCTTTAACTC
The DNA here is from genome assembly GCA_958295605.1 of Ajuga chamaepitys. Taxonomy (NCBI): domain Eukaryota; kingdom Viridiplantae; phylum Streptophyta; class Magnoliopsida; order Lamiales; family Lamiaceae; genus Ajuga; species Ajuga chamaepitys. Next base: position 57,234,398 of record OY282502.1, read on the forward strand.
CCATCAGAGCTCTAGGGCCGGCAACGGGCCTTGCGATATTGAGGACATTCAGCTCTAACCGACCCTTCAGGACGGTTAACCTCTCCGAACTTAGTTTATCCCGTTTACTCTCCTCCAGCGAACCGGCTCAGGAGAAGTCCTCCTAGAGCTATTTGCTCATTCCATCATGACCCTGCTCGGTGTGCAGAGGAGGGCGTGCATATTTTCCCTATCAACTTCTCCCCCAACTCTAAATGGTCTCAAAAGAGCCATTTGGAGTTGAAGTCTCTCTGCGCTGAGGACATGAGCTTCAGTTTGGCGAGTTTCCTCTAGATGATTTTTCCTCCTAAAATTGTTCGAATTCAAATGAAATCAATCAGGGCATAATGCAACTCCCTGATCACTCTTCGAACAATGTCCCGATGTCCACTGTGAGTGCCAGTACAACCCTCATGCAACTCCCTTAGGACGTAATTCCGTTCCTTCTCGGACAGACACCTTGCATGGGGCTGGGCAAACAAACTCTCATACAGTTAGTCGCCTATAAGGCAATATTTTGCATATATCGCGCATTGTGGCCCTCCTACTCGACACTTTCCAATTTCGTGATTATGTATGATGGGAGCTCTGCAGTCATCTTCTTCTTCTACATTAGCTATATCCATTTCCATCATAAGCAAGGTGATGTTTCCTTTCACACCCTCATTAGTTGCTCCCGCCATCTTGGCTAGGTAATCTGCCTTGGCATTTTCCACTATGGGGATTTGTTCAATATTGAGCTTTATGAACTTCTCCCTCAACCCCGCCACAAGCTCCACATATTTTGTCATCCTTTCACATCTTCTCTCATAAGTCCCTAGGCACTGTTGGGCCACCAGCTGTGAATCCGAGTGAACCAAGACTCTCTGTGCTCCCACTCTGCAGCTATCTTCAGTCCCTGGGTCAGGGCCTCATATTTGGCCTCATTGTTAGAGGTTCAGAACTTAAATTTGATCGCGAACTAGAGTTCCTCACAACTGGGACAGGTCACGACCACCCCCGCCCCACAATCCACTTGAGAGACAAAGCCGTCAACGAACACTGTCCATAGTTTCAGCTCTGGCCCTCTAGTAGTTTCCTGAATGAAATCGGCCAAGGCCTGGGCTTTGATAGCTGCCCTGGGCTCAAAATCCACATCATATTCCCCCAACTCCATTGCCTATTTAACCATTCTTCCTAAAATATCTGGAAGTGTTCGTCCTCATAATCACTTTATGAGACGGGAAGTATGGCCTTAACCGCCATGCCGCCACCATCACTGCTAGAACTGATTTTTCAATTTTTTAATACCTCAGTTGTGGTCCCTAGATTCTCTTACTGATGTAATACACAAGCTGCTGCACTGACCTTTCCTCTCTGAGCAACACCCAGCTCAGAGCAGACTCGCCCACTGAAAAGTTCAGATATAGGACCTCCCTTGCACGGGTTTTTTTAGCAAGGGCAGGGTCATGAGATGGCCATTAAACTCCTGGAATACTTGCTCACACTCATCTGTCCATTCAAAATTTGACCTCTTCCTTAAAATTTTAATGAAGGTAAACTGCGCTTAGCAAGAAAAGTTAGAAGAAGTCTATTTGGGCAAAGTCCGGATTAAAACAAGCAAGAAAGTTAGAAGAAGTGAAGGAGAATCAGAGCTTGGGCAGAACGAGTCAACTCGAACGAGGCCATTTGACAACTCAGTCGCGGCCGAGTTGAAGGATAACAAGGGAGAGGATAGTAAGGTCCAACTCGGTCGAGGCCCAACCAACTCGGCTGAGTTGGCCAACTCAGGTGAGTTACCCCCAACTCAAGCGAGTTTTGTATGGCGGTGCAATTATGGATTTTACGCGTTTTTGTCTGTTTCCAGCAATCTTCACCCCAATTCGTTCCCAATTATAAAAGGAGGTCTCTAGGTCTGAAAATAATACACAATACACATTCGGAGAAGTTTAGTGAGCAAGATCGAAGAGCAAGGTCGTGATGAGACAAAGATCGGTGATCGAGATTCGGGTTTTTTCTAATATTTTCTTTAGTTAAATTTTTTAATATGTTTATTAATGAATATTGTTGGATTATTACTTTATAAGTAGCTAAACACATTTTGTGTTATAGGGTTAGAGAGTAGGTTGTGAATAATTTATGTCTTGATTTTATCTTTAATTTTAGACTCCAATTTTATGTTAGTTTATCTATGTGTTTGTTTTCTTCACATGATTTATTTAAATTGATCACTTGAATATGTCTACACGTTTAGCAATTTCTCGTTGGGAGGAGGCAATTGTTAATAGATGTACAACACGTAGCGTTGTTGTCGAAACTGTTCAAAAGGAGTGAGATAATTGCATAGGTATCGGTTTAGGGACTTTTGGTAGTCTTTAGGATTGGTCGACTCGGGAGAGTGAGTAGTCGTAATTAATCAACAGTTTATTTGCTTCGGGAGAAGGGTTAGATTTATATATGTGTCGTCTAATAAACAACATAATTGGTTTAAAAGTCTAGGTTAATCATACATAAGTATTTATAATTGAAATCTATACCCTAGAACACAATTTTACCCATCTGAGTTTTTCTTAATATTTGATTATTTGCTTTTCAAGAAATTATCATTGGTTAATTATCTTTATGCTATTAGTTTAATTAACACCAAATTCATCCTTAATTCGAGAGTTTAAATAGAGTAGAGATATCAAAATTAGGGTACTAAGCTTACGTAATTATAGTCTCTGTGGGTCGACCTTGTCTGCCACTATCTGCTTTAGATCTGTGCATTTGTGGAACACTAGGGTTAGTTTTTAGCGCATCAAATTTCCAGCGTCGTCGCCAGTGACTGGCAATTGTGTTAAGCTTATATTTTAATAAATATCTCGATACTAGACTAGACATGATTTTTCTGCATATTTATTTAATTGTTTTAATTAAATTTTACACTGGTTTTCGTGTTTTTGTGATCTCAGGTAGCGCATGCACACCCGCTCAAAAGGGAAAGATACATTCATCCATTTTGACCTAGAAATTGAAGCAACTGCTCATAGACGCAGAGCAAAGAAAGACCAGAGCATAGACATGGCCACACCACCACCGGAAAATGCGTCCTTGGAAGATATGGTCAGACAGCTTTTTGGAGCAATTAATACTATTCGGGCTGATGTGAACGATATAAGACAACAGAATCAGTTGGGAGGGGGTCCATTGGAGGACCCCAATGTTCATCTAGGCAGGTTTAAGAGGATATCAGAAACACTGAAGGTTAATGAAGTGCCTCATGAACAAGTGAATATGTGCTTATTTCTTTTCTCTTTAAAGGACAAGGCTTGGAAGTGGTTTAACTCTTTGAAAGATGTGACTACATGGGATGAGTTCAGTACCCGGTTTCTGCTTAAATACTTCCCTCTAGGTAAGATGCTCGAACTTCAGTCCGAGATAACTCAGTTCAGACAGTTGGATGGTAAGTCATTTAGGGAAGCATGGGAGCGATTTCGGGATCTCCTCCAGAATTATCCTCAACACGGGTTCTCTCAAGATCAACAGATTTGCAAATTCTGTGAAGGGCTACCTCGGCCCGCAAGAGTATTAGTAGATGCATCAGCAGGAGGATCTCTTTCAGCGAGAAGTACGAGGTCAACTTTCACCATTCTAGATGAAATGGCTTCTACTAGTTGACAGTGGCCAAATCATAGAGTTAGCAGTGTTACAAAAGTAGAACCAGCAGAGCCGGTAGTCAACAAGTTAGAAGCTCCAATAACCGCTTTGGCTAATCAGCTAAATCTGCTAACGAGTGTGACATTAGCTCAGCATACTGACCCGAACATACAGCAGCAGCCTACTCAGAAAGTAGTTGAAGACGCAAATTATGTCAATTAGAGAAACTTCAATAACTTCCAAGGCAATCAGCAAAGGTACAATCAGTACCAACAAGGTGCACGAAATAACTTATCTTATTGCAACCAGGATAATACTCTCCAGCCTCCACCGGGATTTCCGGTTACTAATGGAATGATTCATGAAGGACATATACAGACTTAAGAATAGTTGGTACAGGCACAATTTACCAAGTATGATGAACGGTTAACCCGTTTAATGAAGGAGGTGGAAAGCAATAATGTTGAGGTGAATAAGAACTTAGTGAGTTTGGGAGCAAACATGAAGGCAATTCACACTAACATGGGAGCTGATATGAAATCAATTCAAGCAAATATAGGCTAAATAGCACAAGCCTTGAGTAATCAACATTAGAAGGGGCAGTTTCCGAGCGATATGATTGTTAATCCGAAGGAACAATGCCAAACCATTCATCTGAGGAGTGGCACTGAATATGTAGGACCTAAGATGCCTGTGGATAAAGAGCAAGTGATTGAGAAAAAGCACTTAGAAGAAGAGAGTGCTCCTCAAGAGAAAGAGAAAGAGTCGAAGCCAATTCCGACCAAGGCTACTAAGCCTAGGTCACTTATCATTGAAGATGGCCTGAAATATGTACCTCAGCTTCCCTTTCCTCAAGCATTCTGAAGGAGGAAGTTCGACGAGTAGTTTGCAAAGTTTTTGGATATATTCAAGAAGATACAAATCAACATCCCTTTTTTTGATGGATTACAACAGATGCCAAACTATGCAAAGTTTCTCAAGGAGGTGATAGCAAGGAAGTGAAAACTTGAAGATTATGAAATTGTTAACTTAACAGAGGAGTGCAGCGTGGTGATTCCAAAAAAAAAACTACCATTGAAGCGAAAAGATCTAGGTAGTTTTACGATTGCTTGTGAGATTGGTAATGAAATTTTTGAAAAAGCATTATGATCTAGGCACTAGCATTAATCTTATGCCAATATCTATTTTTGAAAAATTAGAGATAGGCACAATAAAACCCATTACAATCGCCCTACAAATGGCTGGTCGATCCTTGACTTATCCAAGGGGCATTGTAGAGGATGTTTTATTACAAGTTGGCAAGTTCATAATTCCGGCAGATTTCGTAGTCTTAGATATGATGGAAGATAAAGAGGTTCCCTTAATTCTAGATCGTCCGTTTTTAGCAACGGGTAGTGCGTTAATAGATGTACAAAAGGTGGAATTAACTTTGAGGATAAATGATGGAAAACTGGCATTTTCTATCTATAAGGCTATGTAAATTGCATGATAGGGAGAGAGTTAATCAAATTCAGACATGTAGTTCTATACAGTGTTTGGATTCTACATTACATAGAGATCTATTAGCCCCTATTAATAAAGATGCATTAGAAGTTTTTCTGTCGAATTCAGTCTTTGTTTTAAATGATATTGATGCTACTAACCTTGATCTTGTGGAAAATGTTAATGCATTGAACTCCTTGTAGGAAGCACCCAAATATAGCTCGGCGAAAGAGGACATAAGTAAAGAAGTTTTGAAAGAAGAACCAAAAGAGAGTGCAAGTGGGCCTGAATTGAAGCCATTACCGGAACACTTAAGGTGTGAATTCCTTGATGATGAGAAAAAGCAATCGGTAATTATTTATGCTTATTTGACTAATTTAGAATGTGAGAAACTGTTAAGAGTACTTAGGAAACATAAGTTGGCAATATGATGGACTATCTATGATTTGAAAGGGATTAGCCTGACTGTGTGTATGCATAAATCCTAATGGAAGATGTTTATAAACCGAGTGTCCAAGATCAGCGTAGACTAAACCCAATGATGCAAGAAGTGGTTAGAAAAAAGGTATTTAAATAGTTAGATGCGTGTATCGTTTTTCCAATTTCTGATAGTAAGGGGGTTAGTCCAACTCAAGTGATTCCTAAGAAAGGGGAGATGACCATAGTAAATAGTGACAACGATGAAGTCATAGCCACTAGGTTAGTAACGGGTTGGCGTGTGTGTATTGATTATGGAAAACTAAATGCAGCTACTCGTAAAGACCACTTTCCCCGCCTCTTTTTAGATCAAATGCTTGATAGGTTAGCATGGTTTGAGTTTTATTGTTTCTTAGATGGTTATTCGGGGTACAATCAAATTATGATTGCCCCGGAAGACCAAGAGAAAACTGCATTTATATGCCCTTATGGAATATTTATTTTTCGTAGAATGCCATTCGGACTATGTAATGCGCCTACTACTTTTCAACGCTGTATGATGGAAATCTTTAGTGGACTCATAGAGAATGTTATGGAGGTTTTTGTGAATGATTTTTCCATTTTTGGGTCGTCTTTTGACCATTGTCTCGATAACCTTTCTCTAGTGTTGCAGCGATATGAGAAAACTAACTTGGTTTTGAACTGGGAAAAATGCCACTTCATGGTAAGAGATGGCCTAGTATTAGGACATAAGATTTCTGTTACGGGTTTAGAAGTCTATAGAGCAAAAGTAGTCGCAATCGAGCATTTACCACCTCCAGCAAATGAAAAAGTAGTAAGAAGTTTTCTTAGCCACGCGGGGTTCTAAAGGTTTATCCGTGATTTCTTTAAAATCTCTAAACCTTTATCTCGTTTATTAGAAAAAAGATACTGCTTTTCTCTTTGATGATGCATGTGTGCAGGCGTTTGAGACTTTGAAGAAAGCATTAGTGTCTGCTCCAATATTGATCACACCAGATTGGTCTTAGCCGCTCGAATTGATGTGTGATGCAAGTGATATAGCTGTAGGGGCAGCTTTGGGCCAAAAGAGAGATAAAATCTTCCGAGTCATCTACTACGCCAGCAAGACCCTTGATTCAGACCCTTGATTCGGATCAAGCTAATTACACCACTACGAAAAAAGAGATGCTAGCGGTTCTTTATGCATTTGATAAGTTCTGATCTTACCTGATTGGAGCGAAGACGATAGTGTATACAGACCATGCAACTATACAATACTTGTTTGACAAGAAAGACTCGAAGCCAAGACTCATCAGATTGATCCTTTTATTGCAAGAGTTCGTTGCCGAGACCAAAGACCGGAAGGGGTGTGAAAATGTGGTTGTGGATCATTTGTCTCAAATCACAAATGAAGTTGATGAAGAAGGCCAAAAGGGAGAAATCAAGGAAACTTTTCCCGACGAGCACATCTTGACAGTGGAAGACACTCCATGGTACAGCGACATCGTCAACTTCTCGGCGTACAGGGCTTTACCATATCACCTGACGTCCCATTGAAAGAAGAAGTTTTTCCATGATGCTAAATTCTATGTGTGTGATGATCCGTATCTCTATCGGAGATGTGCAGATACGATTATGCGGCGGTGTGTCCCTCAATCTGAATCAGGGGACATCATTAAGCAGTGTCACTCATTTCCAAGTGGAGGCCACTTTGCTTCGGCAAGAACAGCTGCAAAAGTACCACAAAATGGGTTCTATTGGCCGACAATATACAAGGATTGCCATGATTTCATAATGAAATTATAAATGCCAAAGAACAGGGGGAATATCAAGGAAGCATGAGATGCCTCTTACGAGCATTGTCGAAGTTGAATTATTTGACGAATGGGGCATTAACTTCATGGGACCCTTTCTTTCATCTATGGGGTTCCAACCACAAGGTACGGGGCTCCGAGAGCATTACTTAGCGATGGGGGTTCACACTTTTGTAACAAGTGGCTAGCAGCTCTTTTAGACAAATATGGAGTAAAACATCGAGTGACGGTACCATATCACCCGCAAGCTAATGATCAAGCAGAATTGGAGAATCGTGAAATTAAGAAAATATTGAAGAAGTCGGTGAATGGAAATAGAAAAGGCTAGGCAATGAAGTTGGACGATGCACTATGGGCATATAGGACGGCGTAGAAAACTCCCTTGGGAATTTCTCCATATCAATTAGTTTTTGGAAAAGCATGTCACTTACCAGTCGAGTTAGAACATCGTGCATACTGGGCTGTCAAGAATTTAAATTTTAACTTCGAGTCAGCCGATTTATCCCGCATTCTCAAGCTCAACGCATTGGACTAATTTTGAAGCCAAGCATTCGAGAACTCTAGTTTATACAAAGAGTGCAAGAAAAGGTTCCACGATCGCATGATAAAGACTCAAAGGTTCGAAGCCGGCGACCAAGTTTTATTGTTCAATTCGCGTCTGCGAATATTTTTGTGTAAGTTGAAGTTAAGGTGGTAAGAGCCATTCACGATCAAGAGTGTTTGGCCATCCGGAGTAGTAGCGTTGTTAAAAAAAATGGAAGCTCGTTTTTAGTGAATGGGTAAAGAATCAAGAAATACTATAAACCAGAACAAATCAAAACCGTACATGAAGTGCGGTTGAAGGAGCTGAATTAGAGCCGAAAAGGTCGTCGGACTAAAGACGTAAAATTTAGCGCTTGTCGGGAGGCAACCGGCGTTTACGATTTTTAGTTAATTTTTCGCATTTTAATTTTATATTATATTTAGTATTTTGAAGTGTTCTAATTTCTTTGTGCGTGAGTTATAGGGTGACATGACATAGTCGAAGAGGCAATGACAAAAGTGAAAAGATGAGAAAAAAGGAGTAAAAACAGAGTCTAGAAGGCCAAAATTAGGGGATATTCAGCGAGGAACAACTCGCCCGAGGCCAAAACAACTCTGTCGAGCCGAGTTTTGAGCCAGAAAAAGGCTTGGTCTAGTAAGCTCCAACTCGGTCGAGGCCTTACGCAACTCGACCGAGGCGTATTTTAGCATAAAAAACGCCCGTGTCCAGAAACGACCAACTCGGCCGAGGCCAAAGGCAAATCGGCCGAGGCACAACCCAGAGTAAAATACGCCCGTTTCCAAAATACACTAACTCGACCGAGGCCTTTTCTAACTCGGTCGAGTCTTAGGTAAGCAAGTTCAAACTCGGTCGTTTTCCTCTTTTCTCATTCTTTTGCACCTGTTCTCTCTTCTTCTTCTCTAAACCTCGACCCACTCTACTTTTCCCCCTTAAATTACCTCTTAACAACCTCTAATCTTGTGCAAAGAAACACAAATTCACACACCCACCTCATATTACTCAAAGTTTACCAATTTAATCTTGAAAAAGAGGCCAATTGGGACTTCACTCTCCACCTAGGGCTCAATTCCGAAAAGTGCACTTCGAGTAAAGATTTCTAGTAAGAATGCTTAACTTGAACTTATTTGTTTATCAATTATAGTTCTTGTACTAGTTAGTTTGAATTTTAGTTGAGTTTGTTGATATTTGAGCATGACATTGTAGTGTACACTTGTACTGCAATTTTCCAACAATTATAGGTTGGGGAATACTTATTATAAGTTTACTTTTGTGAATTAATGATATATTTGAGTAGTATATGTTGTGGGCAACATTAGTTCAAGATGAATTTGTCATTGTGGCATTTTATCGAACATGTTATGTTTATTACGATTCTTGAGTATATGCTAGTTTTATTGGGCTCAATTGTGTTCTATGCTAATGAAGCGTAATAGAGAAATTAATATTGATTGTTATATTGATGTTTACATCTCGTTTGTGCTACTTTGATACAAATTAATCGTTAACATAGTACGTGAGTGAGTTAAAAATCCATAAGACTAGTATAGAAGGTGTTGCTTGTGTGTACTATGGTACTAATTGGAGAAAGTTGTTTGTAGGTATATAATGGCACCTAAAGGAACCAAAGGGAAAAAAGAGGAAGATAGCCGGTGAAGGGTCATTGTCTAATCCATCGGCATTTTCTCCGGATAATGCTCTCTTCAATAATATCCGACTGCAAACACCGGAAGAGGAGAGAAGATGGACCAAAATCATTGGGAGAAAGATTGTACCCACTGAATATACCCAATCCAATACGGAAGATTGTCTAGGCATCCACAGGAATCTATCGATGCTAATCAAGAGGGTAGGTTGGGAGACATTGTTGGGCAAAAAGTGGGTAACATAACGAAAAGATACTCTAGAGTTTCTCACTACTCTAGTCCTACACCCCAACTCTGCTCAAGACAGGAAGTCGGGCAGTATGTCATTCCGGTTTCGTAACAAGACCTGTACACTCACTCGGGCTGAACTAAATGATATCTACAAGCTGCCTAATATCGGAGATTGCACTCCACCGAATGACTACAATGAGCACACATTTTGGAATCACATGGTAGAAGTCCCCGAACTTGTTCCCTGGATGAAGAGCAATCCATCAAGAAACATGGTGTCTTGGATTCGAAATCCCGTATTTCGGTATTTGCATTGCCTCATTGCCTACACCGTGCTTGCTCGACCTAAGATGGGCACTATGACTCAGAAGGAGATGTTTTTCTTATGGTGTGTGGCTACCGGACGGCAAATTGATCTAAGCCAAATTTTGATGGAGTAGTTCGATCGTTAAACAGTGAAATAATCGGGCGATATTTCGATTGAGGGGTCTTATTACCCCTATAGCTGACCACTTTTAAATCATCACTGACGATGACTCAGCTGAGAGAGTGCCCGGAGACAACCATATATCTGTGGACGACATTTCTAGATTGAGGATGACTTTTTGGAGTAGAGGTGAGGAGTCGTATTTGCTTCTACAGAATAGAGATAGATTCCTTTAGCTTTCTAACTCCCACCTCAGTAAGATTGAGGGGCTCGAGGACATAGATAATTAGAAGATGAACTCACCAGCCCATCAAGCCCAAGAATTCGACTCTACTCCAGATGAGTTTCGACTTTATCGAGCTGGGCATTGAATCGACAGTCAAGCTGACATTCCTAGTGGATCGGGGAAATGAAGCCACGAGAACATGGCTTAGGTACTCTCTTCATTAACCACATCATTGAACAATTTGATGGCACAACAACATCAAAGAATAGATGAAGACAAACAGTGGAGAGGACAAAAAGAGGGGATGTGGGCTCAACAGGATGAGAGATGGAATATTGAGATAGCGTAGTGACAACAACAAGATGCAAGGTGGACCCAACATGAGTGTTTTGAGCCTTAAAAATAATCCCTTTGTACCAAAAATTGAAAAATCTCTAGTTAGCCACTTTGAGCTTTAAGCCTTATTTTTCAAAGCCGAACACTACAAGCCTACACCTTTCTTTTAGCCTTTGGCCCAATTAATTGGACTGATTGAGTAAGAGGGAAGTGGATAGGGTAAAAATATCAAGTGGAATGGATGTTTGGCAATGAAGAGAACCGTGAATTAGGCAAAAGAAAAGAAATAGATAACCCCTCCTAATTGTTTTTCGTTCCAAAGAAAAAAAAAAGAAAGAATTTTTTTTTTTTTTGAGAAAATAAGAAAAAGAGAAAGTTTTAAATACATGTTGTGTTTTGTTGTTTAGGAGGGGTTAATAATGAGAAATTTCCTAAGTATGCTTAAGTTGTTGGAAAAACGAGTAGTCCCAATGTGGTACTCGTAGGCATTGAAGTTCTTGGTTGATGAAAGAAGTACTTTTGTAGGGTGAAGAAGCCATATTAAGTGGTTTTCTAAAATTTGAAGAGAGGGGATTGAGTGAACAATGTTAAGGGGTGGTAGGGTTAGGAATAACTTGATTGTCCAATAATTAGTCACTTGTATACAAATTTATCCCACATTGCCTTAAGACAATATTACAACCAAAATAAAGACCTTATTGATTCTTTGTTACACATGTCAAATACGAGGTCTAATTTAGACAATATGCAAGCATATGGTCGATGATGCATGTGCTCCAATTTGAGCGTAAACATTTTTCATATTATACACTTGAAAGATGAGTGATACACTTAACCAGTGAGGATCCTTGTGATTAAGTTTATTGTCTCGAAAGTAGTTGAAGAATTGCCATGTCCTTGAGATTAGATTCATCATCTAATCACCCTAAAAGATTGTATTCCTTGTGTTGTTTTGTTTTGTTTTATTGTTCGAGACGAATAATGTCTAAGTTTGGGGGAATTTGATACACGTCACTTATACATGCATTTTAGGTCGATTTAGGGACATATTTGAAAACATTTGCATGTGTATCTAGTTGAAATATGATTAAATTCATTACCTTGAGCTAGATGACGTGTTTGTGCTTGTTTTAGTGATAATCAGGTATAAAACGGGTAAGAAGTCCGTTTGGGTGAAGTTTGGATGAAAAACGAGTAAGAAAGTTAGAAGAAACGAAGGAAAATTGGAGCTTGGGCAGAACGAGTCAACACGACTGAGGCCATTTCGCAACTCAGTCGAGGCCCAACCAACTCGATCGAGTTACCCCCAACTTGGGTGAGTTCTGTATGGCGGTGCCATTATGGATTTTATGCGTTTTTTCTGTTTCAAGCCCATCTTTACCCCAATTCATTCCCAATTATAAAATGAGGTCTCTAAGTCCGAAAATAATACATAAGGATGTGACAAGACGAGATGTGGGTAATATAAAAGGAGGTTTCTAAGTCAGAGAAGTTTTGGAGACGAGATCGAAGAGCAAGGACTTGACGAGACGAAGATCGGCGATCAAGATTCAGGTTTTTCTAGTCTTTTCTGTCGTTAAATTTTCCAATATGTTTATTCATGAATATTGTTGGATTATTACTTTGATTATGAGTAGCTAAACACGTTTTGTGTTCTAGGGTTAGAGAGTAGGTTGTGAATAATTTATGTCTTGATTTTATATTTAATTTTAGACTCCAATTTTATGTTAGTTTATCTATGTGTTTGTTTTCTTCACATGATTTATTTAAATTGATCACTTGAATATATCTACACGTTTAGCAATTTTTCTTCGGGAGGAGGGAATTGTTAATAGATGTACAACACGTAGTGTACTTGTTGAAAACGTCTGAAAGGAGTGAGATAATTGTGTAGGCATCGGTTTAGGGACTTTTGGGAGTCTTTAGGATTGGTGGACTCGGGAGAGTGAGTAGTCCTAATTGATCAACAGTTTATTCGCTTCGGGAGAAGGGTTAGATTTATATACATGTCGTCTAATAAACAACATAATTGGTTTAAAAGTCTAGAATTTTAGGTTAATCATACATAAGTGTTTATAATTGAAATCTATACCCTAGAATATAGTTTCACCCATCTGAGTTGTCCTTAACAATCGATTGTTTGCTTTCCAAGAAATTCTCATTAGTTAATTATTTTTATGCTATTAATTTAGTTAACACCAAATTCATCCTTAATTCGAGAGTTTAGATAGAGTAGAGATATCAAAATTAGGGTACTAAGCTTACGTAATTACAGTCTCTGTGGATTGACCCTGTCTGCCGCTATCTGCTTTAGATCTGTATACTTGCGGAACACTAGGGTTAGTTTTTAGTGTATCAGTTGCACCGATATTTTTTAGTCCAAAGGGCATTTGATGTATCTATACGTCCAACACGATACTACAGAGCATACTCTAGGAATTTCCTCCGCCCAGAGTTGATCTGATGATATCCTTTGTTATAATAAGATTAGAATCACACAAAATAACACTAACACTGTTCGGATGCAGAACACAAAAAACTGGCCGAACAAACAAGAAAGCAAAAATCATAAAATAAATGCATACAACGGGCTTTACGTGGTTCGATCAGCGATGATCTACATCCACAGAGGCTCTATGCACCTCAATTCACTTCACTACACAAGCAATTACAAGAATTTCCAAGAATCTAGTAAATCCCCAATTCACAAGCCAAATTGGATTACAAACCCTAGAACTCTAATTCTCTCACTAGTGTAATGTTTATAGATGGAAAACTCTACGATCTAGCTCGCATTTACAAGTGTGTTATATCTGTATAAGAGTTGTAGCTCGAATCCTTGAGATGAGGAAGTTATAACAGATTTAAGATTAACTGCTGCAAGTTGCTGGCATACAGCTTCTACAACGGTTTCTGGCGCAACAGATTCAAACCGTTGCAAACGGTAGTTGTAACCAACTCAAACCCGATTTCCTCTTAACCTCTCCCACTGATTTGACTTCAAACCCGGTTCTCTGATCCGGTTCTTCAAGTTCCGATTCCGGTTCTGAATTCCCAACAACTCATACTTCATATAAGCCTCACTTGATGAAATTGAATTGTGCTCACAAATCTTCACCTCAATGAACTCAAGTGCATGTCCTTACCTCAAACTGCCTTGTCAAGTGTATGAACCTTCTTAACTTCAACAGTACCTGCATCTATCACATCTCTTGCAAAGTGTAATCTTACATCTATATGCTTGGACCTCTCATGGAATGCTTGATGTTTTACCAAGTGAAGTGCACTCTGGTTATCACAGAATATGGTCACACACTTCTGCTTAATCCCCAGATCCCTGAGAATTTCTTTCAACCACACAGCTTCCTTGATTGCTTCTGTTAATGCAATGTACTCAGCTTCTTTAGTGGACAAGGCCACCACTGACTTCTGCACACTCCTCCAATAACTGCAGTCCCATATAGTGTAAAAACATATCCTGTAATAGATCTTCTGGTGTTTATATTCCCTGCAAAACCAGCATCTGCAAATCCCACCAGTGGAACAGTAATATCAGCTTGTTTCTCAAACTTCAATCCTAAGTTCACTGTCCCTTTTAAGTATCTCAACACCTGATTTAAAGCATCCCAGTGAGCTTTACCAGGATTTGACATGTACCTGGTAACCAAAGACACGCTATAAGCCAAGTCAGGCCTACTACAAATAATGCCATACATCAAGCCGCCAACACCACTTGCATATGATATATTTTTCATATAATTCACTTCTTCTGCAGTCTTTGGACTTTTTTCCTTGGACAACTTAAGTTGTTGATTTGCTGGAATACTCAGAGGTTTGGCCTCATGCATCTGAAACCTCTCCACCACCTTCTGAAGATAATGCCTTTGTGACAACCACAAAATTCCAGATTTCCTATCTCTTAAAATGTTCATGCCCAAAATCTTCTTTGCATCCCCTAGGTCTTTCATGTCAAATTTTGTGCTCAAATTCTTCTTCAGCAGCTGTATTTTATGCTTACTTTACTTGCAATAAGCATATCATCAACATACAATAAGAGATACACTTGATCAGCCTTAGAATCCTTATCAAAGTATACACAACTGTCATACAGACTCCTGATGAACCCTGCCTTCAACATAAACTCATTGAACTTCTTATTCCAACGCCTTGGACTCTGTTTTAACCCATAGAGTGACTTCTTGAGGAAGCATACCTTCTCTTCACTTCCTGGAATCACAAAACCTTCAGGTTGTTTTATATATATGTTCTCAATCAAATCACCATGCATAAATGCAGTTTTAAGATCTAGTTGTTGTAACTCTATGTCGTCTTGTGTCACTTTTGATAATAGAAGTCTAATAGAACAATGCTTCGCCACAGGAGAGAATACCTCATTGAAATCAATGCCCTTTCTCTGAGTGAAACCTCTTACAACAAGCCTTGCCTTTTATCTTATCCTTTCTGTGTCTCCAGCTTCAATCTTCTTCTTATAAAACCACTTGGCACTCACCAGCTTCTGCCCCTTAGGCTTATCTACCAGCTTCCAAGTGCCATTTCTCTCCAGAGATTCCATTTCCTCCATCATTGCACTTATCCAGTGCTCACTTTCACTACCACTGACTGCTTCTTTGAAATCCTGTGGTTCCTGATGCTCTATGTCTTCAGCAATGCTTAGTGCATAGTACACACTTCCTGCTTGCCCATAGAAGTCTGGTCCTTGGATTTGCCTTCTTGGTCTATCTCTGGCAATACTATAATTTCTCAGATTTGGATTAACAGTTTGTGCATCCTTTTCTTCAGATGAACTGTCACTTGAGTGTTGATCCAAAACATCAATCCTTTGAGGATTATCATCCATTTGAGGCTCCACCTGAACTGATACCTTGTCTGCTTCAATAGCTCCATCAAGCTCCTCTTGACTTCCAGTAGAGTGATATCCCATAACTGATTCATTGAACTTAACATCCCTGCTTATCATGAGCTTCTGATTCCCTTGTTCCAAACACCATAGCCTGTAACCTTTGATTCCTTCTAGATATCCTAAGAACAAACATCTTTGTGCTCTTGGATCAAGCTTGTCTTGCTTAACATGAGCATAAGCAAGACGTCCAAACACTTTCAAATCTGTATAGCTTGGAACTTTGCCACTCCAAACTTCTTCTGGAGTTTTGAACCCTAGAGATGATTAAGGTGATCTGTTGATCAAGTAATATGTTGTATTAATTGTTTCTCCCCAGAAAACTTTTGGCAATCCAGCATCAATCAGCATACACCTCACTCTTTCAAGTACTGTCCTGTTGAATCTTTCTACAACACCATTCTGTTGAGGGTTCAATGGGAATGTTCTGTGTCTAGTGATTCCTCTCTCTTCACAGAATTCAGTAAACTCAGTAGATAAGTACTCTAATCCATTGTCTGTTCTCAAATGCTTGAGCTTCTTACCCCTTAAGTTTTCCATCTGAATTAGCCATGTTCTGAACTTGGTGAATGCATCAGTCTTGTTTCTCAACACAAACACCCACACTTTCCTACTGAAATCATCAATAACAGACATGAAGTATCTTCCTCCTCCATGTGTTTCAGTTCTAGATGGTCCCCAGATATCTGAGTGGACATAACCTAAAGGTTCTTGAGTGGTGTGAATCCCCTTAGCATAAGGCAGTTTCTGTGATTTGCCTAATGCACATTTTTCACAGAACTCAAGTGTTTGATTTCCAACCTCTCCAATTATGCCTCTCTTGGATAATTCCTTTAATCCTCTCTCCCCAATATGCCCTAACCTCTTGTGCCACAATATTAGTTCATTCTTGCCAAGAATACTACCCACACAACTAACAACAGGCTTTCCAATCAAAATAAACAAACCATTGTGTTGTTTTCCTTTGATTTCCATTAGTTATGTGCAAGTGACCATCAACATACTTGAATTCACATCCAGTGGTAATAAGAGATCCTAGGGAAAGTAAATTTCTCTTGAGACCAGGTACATACCTCACATTGGTGATGGTTCTGGTAACTCCATCAAACATGGTAATTTTCACTGAACCAGTACCTTGAACTCTGCAGGACTGATCATTTCCCAGCAGAACACACCCTCCATCTTCTTTCTTGAGATTCTGAAACCAGTCTTCATGAGGACACATATGGAAGGAGCATCTAGTGTCAAGAACCTACTCCTTCTCCATCTTTGAGTCAGTAACATTCAGAACTTCTGGTGTGTCTTCTTCATGTTCAACAGCAACAGCTTCAGCTCCTTGGCCTTCCTTCTTCTTCTTCTTCAGTGGACAATTCTTCTTTAGGTGTCCAACTTGTTTACATTTGAAACACTTCCTGTTTTCCACCCAATCTCTAGATTTCTTGAAACTATCATTTCCATCCTTAGACTCTTTTGAAGTTTGGCCCTTCTTCTTCTGATTATTTCTTTTGAACTTAATGTCCAAACCTTTACCAAATTGGTTTACTTTCTTGTCTCCTTGATTCTGCAAACATTTGGTCTTCAAAGCAGTAATAATTGAGTCATAACTCAACTTATCTTGCCTTCCAAGCATAGGAGTGACATAAATTACCTTTTCATCCACCATCTTGAAATCCAGTAGTTTCTGCTTGAGGAATAGCTTATTAGAAACTGACTTGGACTGGTACAGCTCCTCCAGCTTGGTCCATGCCTCAATTGCAGTCTTACATCTGGAAACCTCCCTCAAAGGCTTATCCCCAAGACATAGGATGATTAGACTTAATGCCTTCTGATCCATATTGCCATATTTAGGTTTCTCAGCCTCCACCCACTGATCTTCAAGCTTGAGGGCATTTGATAACCCATTCTGCACCAATATGGCCTTCATCTTTATCTTCCATAGAGAGAAGTCATTCTTCCCGGAGAACTTCTCCAAATCCATCTTCATTCCTACCATTCTCTTCTTCTTCTTCTTGTGTGAGAATACTTCTCATAGACGGTGCCACTTGTTATGATAAGATCAGAATCACACAAAATAACAAGAATACTGTTGGGACGCAAAACACAGAAACTGGCCGTACAAACAAGAACGCATAAATCATAAAACAAATGAACACAACGGGCTTTATGTGGTTCGATCTGCGATGATCTACATCCACGGAGGCTCTATTCACCTAATCCACTTCACTACACAAGCAATTACAAGAATTTCCAAGAATCTAGTAAATCCCCAATTCACAAGCCAAATTGGATTACAAACCCTAGAACTCTCATTTTCTCACTAGTGTAATGTTTACAGAGGGAAAACTCTACGATCTAGCTCGCATTTACAAGTGTTTTATATTTTAATAAGAGTTGTAGCTCAAATCCTTGAGATGAGGAAGTTATAACAGATTTAAGATTAACTGCTGCAAGTTGCTGGCATACGGCTTCTACAACGGTTTCTGGCGTAACAGATTCAAACCGTTGCAAACGGCAGTTGTAACCCACTCAAACCCGGTTTCCTCTTAACCTCTCCCACTGATTTGACTTCAAACCCGGTTCACTGATCCGGTTCTTCAAGTTCCAATTCTAGTTCTGGATTCCTAACAACTCATACTTCATATAAGCCTCACTTGATGAAATTGAACTGTGCTCACATCCTTGATATGCGTCCATCATGGACAACAATTCACACCCTGATGTGGAATCAACGAGTTGATCAATTCAGGGCAGAGGATAATGATCCTTGAGGCATGTTTTATTGAGGTCCTGGAAGTCGATGCGCATCCTCCAAGCTCTAGACCCTTGGGCAATCATCATCGTATTGAAGAGCCATTCGGGGAACTGAACCTCCATCACACGTCCAGTTTTCAGCAACTTTGCCACCTCTTCCCTTACTACCTTGTCTTTTTTCGGGCCAAATTACCTAAGCTTCTGTTTGACCGGCCTAACCTAGGGATCCACATTTAATCGGTCTAGTACTATATCTAGGTCAATCCCCACCATATCTTTCGGTTTGAAAGCAAACACATCTGCATTTTTCTTGAGAGCACCACTGCCTGCGAAATATCATGACTCATTTGAGTCTCAATCCTAGTGGTGAAGCCTTTTGGGATAGAGATCCACATGCAAAAATTCTTCCTCAAGGCTGATTTTCAGCTATGGTTCAGGCTCTGGCAACTCTGTCATCCTCATCTTTTTCTCTGGGGCTCTCCCCCGCTGATCTTGAATCCCCTAAACCATGTGATTGGCCTTCCTAACAATATCGGTGTAGCATCTCCTGGCAGTGAGTTGATCACCACTAACCTTTCCAACCTTAGTTCCCACAAGAAACTTCAACTTCATACTTAGGGAAATTATTGCCCAGAAGAAATTTAACATAGGTCTTTCGAAGATAACATTATAAGAGCTGGGGGCATCGACCACTAGAAAATTCAACATTTGCGCTCTTCGTAGTGGCTCTTTCCCTAACTCGACCTGCAGGGTCACTCGTCCCGCGTGTTACACCGAGCCTTCTGCAAACCCGTACAGGGTTGTGTTTACTTGTGTTAACTTCACTTTCTAATTCATTTTTTGAAGACATCTTTGGAAAATTATGTTGGTTGAACTTCCCGTATCCACGAGAACCCGTGCCACTATCTCCCCTCCAATATCCTCTGTGATCACCAACGCATCGTTCGAGGATTTTGAGCCACCCCTGCATCGCTAAGGTCAGACTTGATGCGAGGGAAATCATCCCCCATAGCTGTGACCTGTAACACCTCTCCCTTAGAGTAACTTGCCACGACACAAACTGAGTCCTTCCTTGCGCGGTTAAAGTCACCATCCTCTAGTCCTCCAACAATGATTTGAATATAGGCCTTTTTATTGCCAAATTCCTCCCTATTTCGTGGCTCCTCTGCAGGCTCCTTTCCGTTATCCTCGAACTCTCCGCGCTTATAACTTCTCTTTGATGAGTTTTTCGATCATGCATTTCAGGTGACAACATTTGTCCATCTTATGATCGTAGTCATTATAATATCAGCAATACGTATCTGACTTGGGATGCTTAGGGCCTTTGTACATCGTGGTGGGGTACTTAAAATCTGGGATCTCCGCTATCTCCCGCAGCTCCGACGGTCTCAGAGTAAGTGGGGTGTAATTTTCAAATCTTGGACCACCAAGGGACTTACCCTTCTCGACAGGCTTGCGATCCTTGTAAGAGGACTCCTTATTTTCCACCACTTTCTCTTCTCTCTTCCTATCGTTGCGAGCCTCCTCTAAATTAATATATTTATCAGCTCTTTCGAAGAGCTCATCGAAGGTCTGAGGGGTGTGTTTCGCCAGAGATCAGAAAAAATCCTCGTCCACCAGCCCTGAGCCAGGGCATTTATCTTCATTTTCGAGGCAGTCGAAGGCACCTCCAGAGCCGCAGCGTTCAACCTCCCCACATACTTTCCGAGTCTCTCAGATTAAACTTGTTTGAGGCTCATCAGTGACAAGGCCAATTTCTGTTGCCTTCTCCCACTAGCAAATTGGTGAATAAACAGAGAACTCAACTCCACAAAAGAGGTCATAGAGTTTGTCATGAGTTGACTAAACCAGTGTTGGGCTCGTCAGTGTTGTTGGGAACACTTTGCACTTTACCCATCTATGTACTGGTGCAGCAGGGCCCCATTTTTGAATCTCAATAGATGGTCATGAGGGTCCGTCGTTCCATCGTACTCATACAGCAATGCCTTCAAATACGGGGGCGAAGGATCCATTAAAATCTCCTCCGTAAAGGGGGAGCCCAAGGTTGATATCATAATATATCAAACACATCACATTTTTTTTCCATTATTAAGTTCAACGTTATATGACCTAGAGTCGTGTAAAAAAAATGTAGTATGAAGTATTTCCTTTTTATTCGTATAACATTTAAATATACCCTAGTTTATTGAAAATAGTCACCTAAGTTGTATAGAAAAATAATAGTTGTTTTTTTTTCCTGATGATAACTCCCTTAAACACTATAATATTGATAT
The DNA here is from genome assembly GCA_958295605.1 of Ajuga chamaepitys. Lineage (NCBI taxonomy): Eukaryota > Viridiplantae > Streptophyta > Magnoliopsida > Lamiales > Lamiaceae > Ajuga > Ajuga chamaepitys. Next base: position 57,255,096 of record OY282502.1, read on the forward strand.
TTTTTCATAAGTTTTTGGATAACTTTCATTAGGTAAATAAACTTTCATCTACTAATAATAATATCAATTCATAACTTTGTATTGTATCTAAATCTATTGTTCAAATTGAATTTTCTCATTTTCATTCATTTTATCTTGATAGTACTGCTATTTAATTGTCTTGAATTCATTAGTTCTTGTTGTTCAATACACCAATATAATAATAAAGTGGATCCATTAGTTCCTATTGTTCAATCTATGGTAACATCTCTTTATTCAACTTAAAAGTTAGTTTTCGACTATAATCTCGTTGATTTCAAATGCAAGTCAGTTCATCATTTTAGCGTGACTTCATTTGCTTTAAACTTATATTATAATGAAGTTTGAATTATTATTTGCTTTAATTAAGCTCTAATCTTTAAATTTAATATTTTGTACTTACCTTAAATACCATATATTCATATTTTATTTCTTTTTACATATTTTATGTTAGTTATGCTTCTGTTTGTCAAAGTTATAATATTGGTAGTTCAATAATTTAGAAATTAGGAAGATTATTGTAAATCGTAAATTTACAACATTCAAATTCACACAAATAAAATGTTAAAATTACATAATTACTAATCCAATTTTTATTTTTAATAGGAGTTGAGTGTTTTATTTATAACCAAAAACTATAGTAAAAAAGTTGTAAATTATGATTTATACATAGTGACATAAAACATTACAAATCATTTACATAGTGTGTGGCATATACTTTTTCAATTATTTAAATAGACTATAGGATTTTAAATTAATTTCATTTATTTACTATGTCAAAACAACACAGCTTAGTAATACATCTAAAATTTTTAAGTAATATTCGAGAGTTAAAATTAATGTATTAATTTTTGTTTTATCATGAACTTATATTAAAAGTTGGATTAAGACATAATGTCGAGTATTTATATACTCTTAATATATAAATACTAAACCCTACTTAATATAAAAGTACATTCGTCTATAAATAGAAATATTATATTTTCCCTCCAAATAAATCATTAAAAAAAAAATATTGTGGGTTAAATTAGATTAAAATACGTATTTAAGTTAAGTTTTGACTTATATATTGTTAGCCATAAATAACTCCTTAATTTCCGCCATATATATAAATTAACATCAATCACATTAATCAAGAAATATAATGAATATGTTCCTTATATAAGTGAGAACTCCATTACTGAAAACATAACAATTATTTATACTAATAGAAATTTAGATCAAAATATATAAATTTTTGTTGGTTAATTTTTTGGGTTGGATTCGAGATATAATTTTACTATATATTTGTTAGATTAATATAATTTTTTTGAATATCATAAATTTAATCAATATAAATTTGTTAAAATTAATATATATATATATATATATATATATATATATATTAAAAGTTACTAATCTTCCATTGACATGTCAAATCTTAATGCATAATTAATTGGAGTTATCAATATATGGCGAAATCACACATTTCATTTTTTTTCTATATGTTGTCATATATCAGAATATTTTTTCTTTTTCTTTTTTGGGAAAATTACTGAAAATATAATGGTGCGTGTATAACACTCCTCTCATGTAGTAGACGGATTCTTGGCGGCCTTTGCATATATGATAAAAATGCTGCAGCTATTAATTATGATTGGTTGCTAGAAGTTTTTCTTTTCCAAATTTTTAATACATTTATTATTTTTGTATATAATTTGCTTATAGTTTCTCATATTAAACATCTTTTTCATGATTTTTAATTTGATACTCAGTTGAATATAATTAAAAGATAAATCATATTAGAAAAATATGATTTATATTGGTTATTACCAGAGTTAAACTTTAGTATTTATTATGGACGGAACTGTACATTTTATATTGTGACTGACTGCAGTAAAATTAATAATCAAATATGTATACTTTATTTTTTATTTACTTTTCTTTAAAATTTACTATATCAAATAGTTTTTGTTAGGCTAATTGTCATATACTTTATACAAAACAAAATTTGATATTGATCAAGAAAAATAAAAATTATGGACAAAGTAAACGAGATTATTGTGTGTAACACATCGCCCCATATGTGGCAAGTAACTCTTGGCAGTTGCTCTGAAGACGATGAAAAGTGACAGTGTAAATTAGTTTATTTAGGAAAACTTTTTCATTTCTTAAAAACATAATATATTTTTTCTTAGTCCATTTCAAAATTTATAAGATTAGTCTTCTTTTCACGATCTTTGATCAGAAACCATGTTGTATATTAAAATTTAACATGATATTAGAAAAATGTAACTTTTAATATGTGATTATTTGTATGTTAGACGTAAATGTTTATTGTGATTGACAATTTTGTATTGTGTTTGGTAGACAAAATTATTAAGACCTTGATAATCAAGTATATGTCAAGTGGTGCTTAATTTTTAAATAAAAATTTATCTTGCCGTTACATGTTTTGATGTTTAAAATATCATTACAGAAAGTGATATTATTCAAGAAAAAATATATATTCTGGAGAAAATAAGGTTATTAGTTCACTGTACTTTCTGGTATCTAAATATTTTTGGATTGTTTGAAATATTATATTAAAAATAAATTAACAAAAATATCATGAATCCAGTTTACATTAATATCGATTAAAAATGATAGTAAAATTAGTCAAGTGATTTGTTAACCAATTTGTTCTTTTTTCTCAATTCTTTGTCTTTTCTTAGTTTTCTACCCAATAACTATTTCGCGGCAAAATGCATCTTTCAATCTTTCAATAATTCACGAATATGTGTTAAGATTTCATAAGGTCTCGCAGTTCTAAACAATATTTGTAAACCATGTAAATCGGTGGGTTGCAAAGTGACAATTTCGTGTAGTTCAGCACTGAAGTATCATTGAAAAGTATCTTTTGTATCACATGTTGGGCACGTGATATACTTTTGGCCGGTAAAGTCACCGACGGATTAAAAATTACAATTTCATGTTGTTTAGACACTGAAGTGACAGTAAACCCTTAATTTAAATGGTATCTAAATACTATGATTTGATATTATTTATTTTGTTAATTTCATGTCTTCGACTAGATTGTTATTAAGATCGACATTTCATATTGCTTACGAATTATTTTCTTTCTTCAAAAAATAATATTTTAAGCCTATAGACTGTATAATTATCTATTTATTTATATGTATTATTGTCAATTATTTCAAACACACATTTAAAATATAATTAAGATTTGTTTTACGAGACAAACTCATTATTTTAATAGTTATCTTTATTTTCACGAATTTCTACAATAAATTACTATGAAATTAAAAATTACAAAATACATATAGACCCCATTTGGATGGAGGGATTTGTGTTGTGGATTTATAAATTCATTGTCAAATTCATTTCATGTGTTTGGATAAATTACTAAATGAGTGGATTTTTAAATCCAGATTTTTAAATCAACCCATTTAGAAATCCAGGATTTGAGATTCTCCATTTTACACTATATTTGGGTGGATTTCAAATCCTTTGACAAATGTAGTCATTTATAAATCCCTCCTCCCTCACATTTCTCTCCCCCCCCCCCCCAACCCCTCTCTCTCGTCCTCTCTCTCTTTCTCTCTCTCTCTCTCTCTCGGCCTCCCTATCGCTATCTTTTCCTCTCGTTTTCCAATAAAATGCTCCTAATATTTTATTAATTCTTTTTTTTTCTGTTATCTCCAACGAAATGCTCCCAATATTTTTTTGGGATATAAAATACATAATATGTATATATGTATGTATATATATAATTGGAAAAAAAATTGTTCAGTTAATATAGATATAGATAAATATTATTTTATTTAATAAAAAATATAAATTGTTAGTTTAAACTTTAAAGAAAAAAATTGAATTTTACAAATATTGTATCAATTTTTTGCCAAATAATGGATTTGAAAATTTTGGATTTCAAAATCCTTTCACAAATCCACCATAAATCCAAACAAGAGATTTCAAGTCTATTGATTTAAAATCTAAGGATTTTGAAATCTATTCATTTTAAATCCCTTAACAATTCAAATTTCTCCATCCAAATGGGACCATAAAGAATAAATTAAAAAAACAAACACAATTTTTACATTTGCGAGAATAATGTAGATACTATTCGCAAAATATTCGTATATGTTGGGTATTAATCGGTATTAATTTTATATTATTTCTTAACGTTTGGAAAAAAAAAATATTAGTATTGATATTATTTGGGTTATGATTACTGTTGTAGTTGGTGACTTGCTTTTATTTAATGGAGATTTCATTTTACAATAATATTATTTTTTATTTTTATTATAAGAAATATTCTCAAAATATTTAAATATATTGAATTTGTTTTCTTATAATATATTATTTATATTATTAAATCTTATTATTAGTATTTAAATTGTTTATATTGTTTGATTTAATTTCTAAATATTATTATGTTCATTTTCTAATAATATATTGTTTATTCAAATAATTTATATACTTCTTTATAATTACTATTATATTTTTAACAATAAAAATATAGATAACTTTAATTTATAATTCTTATTATATACCCATTACTATATTTACAAATCGTGCATTGCACGGGGTATATTACTAGTATAAATAATATCACAATAATACATTTTATCTTATTGATTTAATAAGTAATTTTCTTGGAGATATATTTATTAACAGTATATGACTTATTATTAAAAGTCAAATAAGGGGTTAATCGGTGTAACTGCTGAAGCAGTAGTGAGCGTACGAGTCCTTTAGTTTGTTCTTCTTTCAAATACTTATCATTAATGCTAAGTCTCATTATATCATAAAAAGTATACATGAAGTGGTCAATCGAATATTGCATGTGATAATACTTTAGTTGTCTCAACAATTTTTTTATTGTATTTAATGAAATTAAATGAGTACAAAGATATTTAGTTGCAAAACTTAGAAAGAAAAAAAAAAGGAAGAAAGACACATGTTTTTGTCTATTGAGAATTAGATGTCGAAATAAAACTTTTAGTTACATGTTCATTCTTTCCTATCGATAAAACTCATCATTACTTTTTATTCACAATCTAATCATCTAAACTTAATAGATTTTCAAATATTCTATAACTAAATAACCTTCATATACTTTCGTCCTAAAATAAAAGTATTTTCTTACTTTTCGAATTAAGGAGTCAAACATTAAAACTAATAATATTATATTAAACTAATATAATTTTAATATACTTTAAATATTTTATTAAATGATTATCCTATGTCAAAAATATATTGTAATAAATTAAATGTCATACATGTTACACTATATTTTTATAGTTAATGTTTTTTTATTGTAATTAGTGGAATGAATATATATATATATATATATATATACACACTAGTGGTATCCCCGTAAGATGCACGGTCTGTAAATGTTAATGAATAAATAATAAGAACTTTATTTATTTATATAATTTTAATATAATAAAATATTACAATCAATATATAAAAGAGATGAGAAGTTATATGTTAATGATAGAAGAGACAATGAAAAATATTAAAAATGAGAAATATATAAATTTCAGTAAGTTATAGAATATTCATATTTATTTTTCTTAATGCATAAATATCTATGGAGGTCATGTTGATTATCTTGTACAAAGGATAAGTATATATATGTATATTTATATGACAAGCTTTTATATTTATCCATAGTATCTAATTTTTTTGTCTTTTAAAATATTATGTTCAAGAAATTTTCAAAAGCTTTTAGTGAGTACCAAAAAATCTACATTCTAATTTTATTATTTTTTCTTTGTAGAACAAAAATATTAATAATTAACCCACATAATCAACCAATTTCTCCTTTCTTTAATTTAATTTAATTTAGTGTCAAACTCTAGATCAATAATGGATGACTAATTTAATTTATTATACTGAAAAATTACATTAGAAATAAAAAAAAAAAAATTATATAAAAAAATTAGATTATTTTTTTGAAAAAATAAATGTCGAAATTATAAAATATTTACTAAGTAATTCAATTTTTATATTTTTATATGTCTAAAAAAATTAACAACAATAATAATTAATACAAAAATGAAACAAAATTTAGATTAACATTAAATATGAAAAATACCATTAGGGGTTTATTTGATAAAATCGTATTAAATTTATTTTTTTGTTTTAATTTTTTTTTATTTATTTGTTTTTCCTTTTTAGATATGAATATACTTGACCATAAATTTTGTACATACATACTGATACTACACAAATTGAAGGACACGTTAAGTGATAATAAAATTAAATAGAAGAAGAATGGGTACAGTAAACATAATACATAGAATTTTAGAAACAAAAAAAAAAAAAATAGTAATTTTGTCTTTGCCCATAAACTTACTCCATCCCACTCCCTTCCCCACATTTTTGCCCCCTCCCCCCATTTTAGATTCTAGATAATTAGGTTGATTTCTCTCACACAATTTTGGTCCCACACATTCACTCTCTCACTCTCTCATAATGTTGGTCTCTCTCTATTACTCTGGTGGGTGGTTATGTCGTCTTCCTTCCACTTCAGTTACTTTGGATCTCTTAATCTTCACAATAAATAAATATAATTAAAGAAGAATAAATTTTGAATTGCGCGGAACAGGTTATGTGAGATATATGTCCAGGTCTCTTTTGGAAGGTTGTGGGAGTGTCTCCTTTTATAGACTTGAACAAATTAAGTTGATTGTGGTGGACTTACTATTGATTTGAGATAATGATGCTTAAATATATTTTAGACAAATATATGTAGATTTATCTTCAAATAAAATGTTTTATACCAAAAATATTATTTTCCACAATTGACAAAGAGATTTGTGCGGGAAAATTCCTAGCTTACTACTTTTGATGAATTTTGTTATTATATAAAAATAAAATAAAAATTATCGCTCAAGAATGGGAGATGAGGATCAAATTAAAAAGGCCTTCCACCATTATTGAGTGTTCTAGTTTTTACTTACATGTTTATTTTTCTAATCCTAGAACATATTAGCATTTATTATACATCATCAAAGACACCTATACTTTCCAAACATTTAATATGTGAACTCTTGTAATCATTATCCTAACAAAAGAAGTCAAACTTTGAAGTTACTATGTTTAATTTTTTTTAATATGACGAAGTTGGATAGCTCAAGTGGCAGAGCATCTACTACCTAAACCTTTGGTCCTGGGTTCGAGTCACCGTAGGGGGAGGAGAGGGTTTTTTTTTTTGTTTCTTAGATTAGGAGATTTTTTTTTTTTAATATTTTTACAAAGAATATCATTAATGTGAATTCGTTCATATACTATAAGAATCAAGCATCAATCAATAAATTAAATATCATTTTGATACATTATAATTGCCATATTAATATTTTCTATTGTAGTTGGTGGAGTAAGTATAAAGATAATATAGTTAAAATCTTGATAAATCAAACAAAAAAATACACAGTTTCTTCTCTTGAGAATAAAAAATGAGAAATAAAACCAATAAAGTCTTTGAATACCAATATACATTGTTCTCACTTCCAGTTATATGTCGATTATTTACTAATTATCACATTAATTTCAATATCTTTCTTTTAAATCTTGATTATTCAATATTTTGATAACCATAAAATATTTTTTTTCTTATTTTAAGTGTTTTTGTAAATATATTTTTTCTTATATTATTTAATTTAGATTTTTGCTAGTCGATCTTTGTTCTTTTTTTATAATCACAAATAAAAGAGTCCGGTCATAAAAAAGATGACAAGTTTATTAAACTTTTCACAATTTTATAATAGTGGTAGAAATAAAATAAAAATAAATCAAAAGAATAGTATATTGTATTTTACTAAAGGGAATTGAAGTATAAAGTATAATGAATATTTAGGTTCAAGTTATTTTTGTTAGAACATTTTTCCTTTAGTGTTCTTTAGTGTTTCAACTTGTGCTGAAACACTCTGGGAAACAATACCGTGTTTCAACTTACTGGGAAATATGTTCTATCTTTCTATCCAATTTTACCTTGATGTCCTTATGTGTTAGTTAATTGCTTATCTGTATAATTGGATAAGTTGTTTTTATACTGCCTAACCGCATTAGAAACTTATCCAAACCGAAAATCTTCCTTTGGAAGATTAGCGATTATGTTTTGTGTTGATCTTATCTTGCAGAAGATAACTACCATACCTGGTGGATATTTATATGACTGATAAAAGAAGACCAGGTGTGGAAAATAGGAGAAAGAAACCGAGTGCAAAGATCAGAATTTCTTCAAGACATTTTCTCACCAAAAGTCGAAGACTAACAACTTCATACTTCTCACATTCTTTGATGTGAGACTTTGTGTAATCTCTCTCTTAAAAGAGGATTGCTTTGTATGTAAGACTGTAGTTTGAGTGTAAATCAGATGGCTTGTTGTGCAATCGGATTTAGGTTGTTTAAGACTTTTGAAGAATTGTTTAAGACTTTTGTAGGAAACGCATTCCGCTGTGAATGGGATAAAACTTGCTCTGGCTTTTGATGCTTTGCTTGAGTTTTCTTTATCTATCTCTGTTCTTCATTGTAAGTTTTATACAGTTTTACATCTCGACTTTAAAATAAGGAGAGTGTTTGTTCGTGTGTTACAACACCCTCAGTAACACTCCTCATGACCAGTCCTAAATCCTTTCAATTGATACCAGAGCAATCACTTGATGGTACTAAGTGGAATTCTGCGGCAAAAAGGAATCATGGACGTACCTGGAACAGCATTGATGCGGCCTCCTGTTTAGGATGGAAAATTTACTCCATGTGGAAGATAAAGATGAGGGCTTACATCAAGTCGTTGGATGAGAGAGCATGGAGATCAGTTGTGGTTGGCTGGAATCCTCCTCGTAAAGAAGACGAAGATGGTGATGTGGTTCTCAAGTCGGAGGCAGATTGGATGAACGATGAGTTCATTCTCTCGTGCTACAATTCTAAGGCAATTAATGCCATTTTTGGATCAGTAGATACTGCTTTGTTTCGAATGATCCAAAATTGTGTAATTGCTAATGATGCATGGAAGATTTTTCAAAGGCAATGTGAGGGCTCGGAGAGTGTACGAAAGTCAAAGTTACGAATGATAGCAACACGCTTCGAAACACTCCGAATGGAAGAGTCAGAAACTATCTCCTCATACAATTCCAGATTGTGTGAACTTGCTAATGAGTCTCATGCACTTGGAGATCCCATTAGTAATGAAAGGTTGGTTAACAAGGTATTACGTACTCTTCCCGAACGTTTCAACATCAAAGTGTATCCCTTAGAGGATTCAAGAGACACCTCCAAAATGTCTTTGGATGAGTTGATTGGCATCCTTCAAACTTTTGAACTAAACTTAAATCAACAACACCAAATGAGAGGGGTTAACAAGACAATTGTCTTTCCATCTCATTCGGGTGAGTCTAGTTCGAATGTAAAAGGAGATAGCATTTTGCTGGATGAAAACATTGGTGATCCTATTGCTTATTTGACTAGGAAGTATCAACGTTTTCTATCTAAGAACAAAATGAAAAGTGGTTCAAACAGTGTTTTTAATCCTGTCACTAAAGGGTTTGAAAATAGAAATTATGGAAAACATACTTTTGAAAGATCCTTTAGTAAAAATGATTCCCCTTAAACTCCTGGTTTTAACTCTCAAAATCAGAGTGGATATTCTCCCAAAGATGCTAAATCGGTTCAATGTCGTGCTTGTTCTGGATATGGTCATTATGCTAATCAATGTGCTAACAATCTCATGAAACGTGGAACAAATCTTTATGTCACTTTGAGTGAAAATGAATCAGAGGATGAAGAAGAAGGAGTTAATGTTTCGAAGGATGTTACAGCACTTATGGTAACACTGGAAGACTTAAGTGTTGACCTAAGTGTTGAAACACCCTTGAAACATCTGATGATCTAGACACTAATTCAGAACCTTCTGAGTATGAACTACTTCTTATGGCATTTAGAGAAATGCATCAAGAACTAGTGGTTTCTGTTAGCGTGTTAAATGAAACTAAGGCAGAAAATGATTTCCTCAAACACAAAATTTCCCTCTTGGAAAGATCATTGTCTTTCAAAGATAAAGACTTAGAATATGTTACTCGTGATCTTAAAAAGAAATCTGATTGTTTGAGAAGCTGTTGTACTCAACTATTATGGATGCAACAAATGCTAGATGATTATGGTCTTAATAGTGAAGCCCTTTAGGTGTATTGTGATAATGCTAGTGCTATTGACATCACTAAAAATCCTGTACAACACTCTCGCACAAAACACATTGACATCCGTCATCATTTCATAAGGGATTTGGTTGAGAAGAAGGTTGTGAGTATAGAAAACATACCTACTGAAAGACAGCTTGCAGATATTTTTACTAAAGCTTTAGATTTTGAGAGATTCTCCTTCCTCAGGAAATCTCTTGGTTTGTGTATTCTAAGTGTTTGGTGTTTTGTAGGGTGTTCTAACACCCTAGTGTACATATGTGTCCTATTGTGTATTTGTTCTTTCTATTGTCTTCTTGTTAACTTACATAATTTTTCGTTGGAAGGACAAATTCTAATAAAGATGTTTTTATGAAGCTTGATCTCGATGGGTAACCTATACACTCCCTTGTTCATTTGATGTTTTTACCAAAATCATCATCCAATTCTGATTTTCATAACATTCAGATTTTACTGATGGTGATCTATAGGTAACTTTCAATTAAATGACAAGTTCTCTCTATCTTTAGAGGAAAAACACTTGAACTAAGGTGTTGCTTCAAGTGTTGGATCACTGTATAGAACATCATTTCTGGTTGGCTTTTATAAATTGTCTTATGTCTTACTTCCATTTAAAAATTTTGTAATGGTGTAATATTTATTTGTCTTTTTAAATTAAAATAAAATAAAATAAAAATATTGTATATATATGTTTTCGTATTTTCCTATTTTTCGAAACATTTTGTTAAAAATATCTGCAGTTAGTTAGTGGTATGTCTTCATTCTCATTCAATTACCTAAAATGATGGATCATGGAGGTTGTTAAAAAGTAGTGGTGCAACACGTTGAGGGGGAGTTGAAGCATGAGGGGTGGTTATTTTTCAAAATTCAAAATCTTTATAACTGTTTTTGGTCCTGTATATAATTCGAGCGTGTGCTTTATTTTTAATCTTTATCATTTTTCATAATGACGGATTCAGACAAGGATATTGCTCGGATATTATCCTCTATTAAAAAGGGATTATGAAACCAAACAGCCACTTTGCTTTCAAACATTTTCACTTCACAAACTCACGCGTCGTCTTCTATCCCTGCAGAAACACATCAATCTTCTTCCATGGCAGATTACTCACAAAATCTTCATTACATTCTATTCGAATATGTAGCAACTAGAAGAGATGATGTTCCTGAACGTGCTACAACACCATCGGTTCCAGAATCGGCTGAAGTTCCCGTTGAAAACCCTAATTTGGAATTGGCCGAATTCGTGCCTCCGGATGCTTATCTCAACATGCAGTTGATTGGAGATCATTAGAACCCTGTTGATGTAGATGATGTACCAGCATTTAGTTTGATCAGGGAAACCCTTGAGGCAGTAACAGGGCCGATCAAGAGGGTTTGAAAGAGACAAAGGGGGCATTCCCCCACACTGGGGGAGAACAAATCTCCAGCCACTAAGAAGGGACCACCCAAAGTGAAACCACCACCAGCATACCGGTTGCCTTCTGATCTGGAAGATGACGATGAAGATGACTAGATTATGAGATTTTGATTCGGACCAAGAGCACTCAAAAGCTGTTCACAGATGAAGACAGAAGGAAAGGCAAGAGTATTCACGATAATCTTAGAAAAGACTCTGATCATGTTGCTGGAAGTGTTTCAGCACCACCAACTTCCATCTCTGAAGGTAATATTCAACCAGAAACTCCACTAGTTGACCAGATACCAAGTTATGACACAGAGCAGACACTTGCTGAATGGGTTAGGAATATAAAGAAAAAGAACAAAGTTCCTGAGAAGGATGGAAAAGGAACCAGTGCTTCAGCACCTGCTGAAAGACTTGATGCTGAAATCACAAAATTTGCCACTGAAATAGATAATGAGTTAGATGGTGAGACTGACACTGAGGATTTAGAAGTTGAGTCTGAAAAGGATGTTGAAGAGGAGTTAGAGGATGAAGCTGGGTCAGGTGATAATGCTGGTTGGGGAGAAGAAGAGGGAGAAGCATCTGAAGAAACAGAGTTTGATGATTCAAGTGATGAGGATGTTGTGATGAAAGATGGAGTAGAGGATGAGGAGAACACCAGTGAATAGGACGCCTTACCTCCTGTAAGGCCTCAGCGTGTTACCAGGGGTGCTACAACACTAAATGGAAGAAAGAGTTTCAACAACTACTTCTACATTGAAAAGGTATCCAGAAACTGGGAGTATTTCAAAGACAGGGAGGTAATTTCTGAACATCATCTTGATAACCCCCATTTTTCAAAATATGATCTCCTCTCCATTATTGAATCTGCACACCTTGGGAAAACTCTTGTGTTCATAGATTTGCTGATGATATAGTGAAGGAATTTTATTGCAATTTATCCAAGGGAATGAAATTGCCTGATAATCCTCGTTATGGTAAAGTTTTTTGTGCAAAAGGTTGTTCTATTCACCCCAGCACTTATAAATGACTTGCTTCACTTTCCTCCGAATGAAAATGATGAAGATCTTCATGACCTCGATCATGTGATTGCCCAAGCTACAGGTGGTCACAAAAACACCTGGCCTGTTAATCAAAAGATACCAGCCTCCTTGTTAACCTCCAAATATGCTATTCTCCATAAAGTTGGTTGTTTTAATTGGTTCCCTAATACTAACCATAATGTGGCCATCAAGACCCAAATGAAGTTTCTCTACAGGGTTGTCAATGGTGTAAAATTCAACTTTGGTCAATATGTCTTCAACACCATCACCAACTTTGCAGAAAGGCAATCTTAAAAGCAGAATCTTCCTTTCCCGTGTCTCATCTGGAAGCTCATTCAGAAACAGAAGATCAAGGTTCCAACCAATGCCCAATACTTCCATGATCAGCATCTCATAACCATTGATCCAAAGCTTCTCAGTCCCCCTCATGTGCTAGATGTTCACCTTGTTGGGCAAGTTGAAGAAGAGATCTTGGGTGGACACGCTACTACCGGTGCTAGAACACATGCTTCAACAGTCTCTGTTTCAGTTGTGAAAATCCTGAACTGGATACGGATGGCTAGCTCGAGGAAGAAGAATGCCGAGATTGATGCCGCGTATTGGGGGAGTGTGGAGCGTGAACTGCGAAGTATGCGTGCTCCCAAAAAGGGGGAGAGGATGATGAGGATGATGATGTGGCTGGTGGTGGAAAAGATGCTATGGAGGAGGATGTAGCTGTGGCTGGTGGAAAAGATGTAATGGAAGAGGATGTAGCTGGTGGAGGTCATGTTGACATAACGAACATTCCTGGTACAAGCGGTGTCAAAGATGATTGAATTGTGGTATTGATGGTTTCTGATGCTGGACATCATTTTACTTAAGTTTGCTTGTATGGTGTTTTAAATTCTGGATAATCTGATTAAGGGGGAGTATGTTTACTTCTTCTTATGATGGCATGTGTTTAGGGGGAGAGAGTGAAGTTGTTTGTGCTCTTTCACCTCACTCATTAGGTTATTATGTTGATATGTGTATATGATGTGTATTTATGTGATTTCGTGTGTCTGTATTTTGGTTTTGGCCAGCAAGGTAAAAATGAGAAGATTATTAGAACATTTTTCCTTTAGTGTTCTTTAGTGTTTCAACTTGTGTTGAAACACTCTGGGAAACAATACCGTGTTTCAACTTATGTTGAAACACACTGGGAAACATGTTCTATCTTTCTATCCACTTTTACCTTGTTGTCCTTATGTGTTAGTTATTTGCATATCTGTATAGTTGGATAAGTTGGTTTTTATATTGCCTAACCGCATTAGAAACTTATCCAAACCGAAAATCTTCCTTTGGAAGATTGGCGGTTATGTTTTGTGTTGATCTTATCTTGCAGGAGATAACTACCATAACTGGTGGATATTTATATGACTGACAAGAGAAGATCAGGTGTGGAAAATAGGAGAAAGAAACCGAGTGCAAAGATCAGAATTTCTTCAAGACATTTTCTCACCAAAAGTCGAAGACTAACAACTTCATACTTCTCACATTCTTTGTTGTGAGACTTTGTGTAATCTCTCTCTTAAAAAGCTTTGTATGTAAGACTGTAGTTTGAGTGTAAATCCGATGGCTTGTTGTGTAATCCGATTTAGGTCGTTTAAGACTTTTGTATAAAACGCATTCCGCTGTGAATGAGATAAAACTCGCTCAGGCTTTTGATGCATTGCCTGAGTTTTCTTTATCTATCTCTGTTCTTCATTGTAAGTTTTATACAGTTTTACATCTCGACTTTAAAATAAGAAGAGTGTTTGTTCGTGTGTTACAACACCCTAGTAACACTGCTCATGACCAGTCCATAAATCCTTTCAATTTTATTATTTGAATTAGATATCATATGAATTGTAATATAAAATATCTTGACTTAATTCATGAGTATGAACTATAAAAGGACTCTTAAGAAACAAATAAACCTTTAAAATTAAAATTACTAAAGTAACCTCAAAATTTTCACTAATAGATATTTCTTATGAATATTTTGATTCAACTTATGTTATTAGTTAAATGTCATATCATGGAATAGAAAATTCTACGAATTAATAGATGAGATTTGAATTATAGAAGGCTCTTATCAAATAAATAAATCTTTAAAAATAAAGTTAGTAAACTAACCCTAATGGGAGGGGGTCAATAATACGGGAAAAGATCCTCTGTTCCACAATTACCTTGTCCCAATCCTATCCCACTTCAAAATCGAGTCATACAACATAAATGTGAACTCCGAACATATGAATCATGGACCCTAAACTATGATCTATTGAATTATAAACACTAATTCATTAAATTATGAACCATTAAATCGTGAATCGTGACATCGTAAGTTTACAATAGAAAATATACCCTAATCCAAGAAAGTCGAACCCTATACTTTAAACATGAAATCTAAACATGAATTCTGAATCCTGAACCTAAACAATGAACTTTAAATTCATAAATTGCAAAAACATAATTACAATTGACTTAATTTTTTAGTGGAACACGAATGGAACAGGATAAAAGTGGACTAGAAGATCCTAAGTGAAATAATACAACTTGCCAAAACATGGGGATTATAATTTCATTTTTCCTTGGGAAATATTGTACCCTTAGTTTAGGAGTGGAAGATTTGGAAATCGACATCATTAAAGATTATAAACACTCACCACGAGGATGCCTGAATACATGCAGTATTATAAACAAGAAAAATCAGTCCATATAAACTAATCTCACATTACAGGTTTATATCTGAATTCAATGCAGGCATGTGCATTGCCCTTTCGATTTACGAAAGAGGTGTTTATACATTTGTATTTTATTTTGTAGACATAAACTGTTATGCGCTAGACTAGTATAAATAGGGGAGAACCTGGCCAGCATTATACATCCAAATTTAGCAAAATCATATAATCAGTCAAAAGCCAGCTAGCCATGGCCCTCAATCTGATCTTCAAAACCCTAAATCCAACTCCTCTGCTTTCCTTGTTCCTAACCCTATTGGTGCTAGCGAACAAGGTGCGCTCACAAGGCGACGTAACCTCTTTTCAGTACGATACCTTTGAGCCAAACACGGAGGGTCTAATCTACGAACGCGATGCGTTTGTTCCATCGGGTTCGAGTCACCTGAGTCTTATAGGAGCAGACGCATCGGGAAACCCCTTGAGATCAAGTGTTGGTCGAGTCTTATACTCCACCCCCGTGAATTTGTGGGATTCACGGAGAGCGGCGTCCTTTGAAACTACCATCAGGTTTCTGACCAGGAACTATGACAACGATCCAGCTGACGGCATGACCTTCTTCATCGTGCCTGTTGACTCCACCATATCCACCGGTGGACAAGGACTAGACCTCGGAATCTTTAATGCAGTGGTTCCCAGAACCCCCATTTTCGCTGTCGAATTCGATATCTTCTGTAACGCAGGACTTGACCCGAGTTTCCGTCACATTGGAATAGACATCAACTCACAGGGGTCCGCGGCTGTTAGGAGCATCGAAGGTTCATTCAATCAAGTGACAACTATGCGCATAAACTACGATGCACGCACTAGAAGGATAGATGTCGTGGTGATTTACGGATCGGAACTTCGTGAGGTCAGCTACGTCTATGACTTGAAGACACTTCTGCCTCAACAGGTTCAAGTTGGAATCTCTGCTTCTACAGGACCTTCTCGGGGTGCAGATTTTGATATTTATTCATGGCATTTCACGTCCTACTACAGCGACACCTCTTTCGAGTACAATACCTTTGAGCCAAACACGGAGGGTCTAATCTACGAACGCGATGCGTTTGTTCCATCGGGTTCGAGTCACCTAAGTCTTATAGGAGCAGACGCATCAGGAAACGCCTTGAGATCAAGTGTTGGTCGAGTCTTGTACTCCACCCCTGTGAATTTATGGGATTCAGGGAGAGAAGCGTCGTTCGAAACGACTATCATATATCAAATTATAACCTACGACAATAATCCAGCTGTATGACCTTCTTCATCGTGCCCATTAACTCCACCGTAGCTACTAATGGAGAAGGAGGGAACCTCGGAATCTTTAACGCAGTGGCCCCCAATTCCCCTATTTTCGCTGTCGAATTTGACATCTACGTTAACCAGGGCAATGACCCGAATTTCCGTCACATTGGAATTGACATCAACTCGAGGAGGTCCGCCAATGTGACAGATTTTCAGGGCTCTCTCAACCAAGTGACGACTGTGCGCATAAACTATGACGCGCCCACTAGTAGGATAGACGTGGTCACCAGTTACGGATCGGAAAGCAGTGAGGTCAGCTACGCGTATGACTTGAAGACACTTCTTCCTCAACAGGTCCAAGTTGGAATCTCCGCTTCGACAGGACCTTCTTTGGTTGCAGATTTCAATATTTATTCATGGTATTTCACGTCCACCCTCATCGCGTCCAGCACCAACACCGGAGCCTACATTAAACAAGTTGTCTAAGTTGTGGTACAAATATTAGAGTAATATTCTCATATCTTGTGTCTTTAGTTTTCATGTCAGAAATAAGGACTGGAAATGGCTCATGTGCATGATATAAGTCCATAATAACATAGCCGTGCATGCATGTCTATGCAGTATGTATCCATGTACCCTTGTTTTAATCAAGAAATATTATGGGAATCATGAATACTTTTTTAAAATCGCTTCTTTCTGGATTCTCCGATATTAAGGAGATTTAAGGAGGTTTTGGGTACAAGTGGTCGCGACCGCGACTGCGACCTGAAGTTATCGCGGCCGCGACAGAAGGTCGGTTAATCTTTCCTTGTCCGAGTCTAATCGAAATTTTGGTCCATTTTCACCTAAGATGATCCCCACTTATAAAAATTAAGCTTCCATGTCCGAAAAGGAGACGCAAAATCATATTCTACACTTACAGAAGTACTTGAAGACTTAGAATGAAGATCAAGAAATGCAAGAACGAAGATCGAGATTCAAGAATTCGGGTTTACTTCTTCTTTGTTTATTTTTACGTTCAAATAATGTTTCTCCATGAATTTTTTTTTTAATCGTAGACATGAGTAGCTAAACACTTAGTGTTTTAGGGTTAGAGAGTTGGTAATTGTTGATTATGTTTTGATTATTTTATTTAATTCTAAACTCCATTTTTATCAATATTTATGTGCTTTGTTCTTAATTAATGAATTAATTGATTTGATCAATTAGTTAGTTCTACTTGCTTAACAACTCGTAGTTTGAGAGGAGAGGGTAGTCAATAGATATACGAGCATATAACACAGGTACCAATAGTCGTCCGAGAGGAGTGAGGTATTACGTACACATTGGTGTAGGAGCCCTTGGGAGTTGCGTATGTGATAGTTAGCCCGAGAAGGTAATTATTCATATGTAATCTATACGTTAACATCGTTCGAGAGGAGACTTAACTATAGTAGCACCGTCTAAGAACGATAGAATTGGTTTAAAAGTTTAGGATTATAAAATAATCAAACATAGGAGACACGAACTGAAATCGAATCCCTAGAATAAGCTTTAATCTCATTCGAGTTCTTCTCTATTAATCATTCCTTGTTTACAAGCAATTTAGTTTTAGTTATTATTTCTTGCAATTAGGTTTTAGATAAAACACTCACTTTCACTAATCGAGAGTTTAGTTAGGGTAGTTTTATTACGATTAGGATAGTAAACCAGGCACAACTTTCGATCTTTGTAGATCGACCTTGACTGTCACTACCTACACTAGCACCGTATACTTGCGGATTAGTAGGTTAGAAAATAGTGCACTATCTATCTATTTATTACTCCCTCCGGTCAAAAAGAGTATCGTTTTAGAGAAGTTGAAAATGTCCAAAAAAGGGTCGCATTAGAAATAAAACATCAATTCTTCCAATCTTATCATAAACGACCTATTTAATTTAGTTGACTATATATCCTTATTCAACAAAACATACACCAATTAATAGATTGTGTGGGATATATTTTCCATTTCTACCCATCCAATCTTACTAATATAAAGTATGTATTGTTTCATCTTTTCTTGCAATACCTATAATATCCTTACAAAGTATTATATTTAGTAGTTTAAAATAATTTATATTTCCTTACTAGATTATACCTATCATATTTTTAATATTCACAATGTAAAATTTTTTTCTGCAAAAAATTAAGATAAAATTTATGGCATAATCATAAACTTTTATAAAACATACATTCATTTTTTACTATTCATATTTAGATTAGACTGCAAGGTTTTATTTTTACATGTTGAATTCATTCAATTGAGTATTAACAAGTAAATATAATTCAAAATGTTATGATTGCACATAATGTAATTATATATTAAAATTATTTTTAATGGAATAAGAACAAGAAAAATGAATATAGGCAGACAAAATAAAAATATTTCATTTTCTTAACATTATATATTTAAGTTAGACCATGTTGGAATAATGCAAAATCTAAAATATTTGGATGAAAAAAATATATTGAGCAAATATGGTGTGATAAATCTGATCATACCCAAACATTAAGTATAGGAAAATAAAATTTATATTTGAATATTTTTAATTTATTTTAAATCATATTCCTCTACTCGTATTTGAAACTATCAAGTTATTACAGGTTTTCATTGAAGTTGGTTCTGTTTTTAGAATAGTTTAAGTCATCCTACTTTTCTTTAGTTGGGTCATTTAGCACACAAAATGACCACTAAATGTACTAGCCCAATTTTTTATGTAAATAAAGGTACAAAGTCTCACTCTAAATAAAAGGTTCAAGGTCTCAATAAAAATTGACTAGGATTGTCCATGGAGCTTGGAGATTACCGAAATCGGATCGAAACCCGAACCAAATAAGTCCCGAACTGAGAAAATTCATTGACCATTTTACTTTTTCAAAACCGAACTGAACCAATTTTTTTCCGTATGGATTTGAATATTTCTCAATTTTCCGAACCGAAAATCGTACTGAACCGTATCGACCCATACCGAATTGTATTGAACAGAATAGCCAAATAATAGAACAAATTATAAATTTAAAAACACATTATCTCTAAAAGATTAATTTAGTTAAGAATTAAAAAGTAAATTATTCGTAATTTTGTAGTTAGTTATATTTAACATAAGAAATTAAAAACACGTATATTTGATTATTATATAATTTTCAAAACACAAGTTAGTAAGTTGAAAACAAAATTGATGTAATAAAATTATTTATATTATTTATATTATTTATACGTTAATATATTTTGTTCATATCGAATCTCTTATGCAAATAATAAAAGATCTCCCGAACCGAATTGTCATCTCGAAGAAATCTCAATCATTAATTAATGTACACGTGTCCAATTATGGACGACTGAAATTTCTTTTAGATGGCAATTCTTAACAACCTGTAAGTCTAGATTGTAATGTGTCACGGAGATTTTTTTATATGACAAAGTGTAAAAACACAAAAGTTGAGATGGTGATCTGCAATTTTACCACAAAATCCTATTTAAATCACTTTTCCACAATCACCTTTATTTGCAAACATCCCATAGTGTATGAGACAATTATTGGAAATTATCTTCTTGTATCTAACGGAGTTAAGGACAGTCGAGGAATTAGTATTAAGCAATTGTATTGTTGAGCAATCTTCCTTCAATCACATGATTATCGAGTCTTGTTATAACCAACCTTGTTCCATTATTATTTCAAAAAATATTCTCTCTTGAGTTAATAAAATTATGTATTCCAATAAGACTAAAAATGAAAGAGTAGATCAAACTAAAATCAAGTGGAACACAGAACCTTTTTACCAATATTTGAAGATGTAAAATTGATAACATGTAATAAATCAAAGAATAAGAATTAGTTTTGAATGAACAAAAGCTCAACCAGCCTTTGCTCTCGTTATCTTGAAGCAAATTTTCAAATGCAAGCCTCTCCACAATAGTAGTCGTTGTAAGCTCTTTGAGGATCAGAATGCTCTAACAGTTGGTCCCTACAACTTGATGTCATTCCTCGCTATATAAAATAAATTCGGCTAAAAGAAGAAGCACACTTGGATCATCAATCCAGATAGTGCACCAAATATATTTAATTTAAAATTCATCATTTGGAAGTATCAACAACCATATATACAAGACTAATATTCAGAATTTGTACAATAAATTGTTGAGTCCATGCATAAAACTCTTAATCGATGTTTATTGTAGCTACCTGCATGACGAAAAAACAAAGTTTAGCATCCACATGTGAAATTTATTGGTCCCTATTACAATTTCTCCGATATTGTAGTATTTTAACTTTTCAGAACACTATATAAAATATTGGGAAAAAAAACTGATTTGGTACCATAATATTTTAACTTTTTTGATTTGGTCTCATACTTGATTACTTTTTCAATTTAGTCTTGTATCTCTACTAATTACTCAATTTTGGACCAATTTTGACCAACTCACCGGAAAAGACCACGTGCCGGCGCCGATCAGAAAGTTCCGGCGACTTATGCCACGTGGCAGGAGAAAAAAAGTTGATTTGGTCCATAACTTTTCAACTCTTCTGATTTGGTCTCATATTTAATTACTTTTTAATTTAGTCTTGTACATCTATCAATTGCTCACTTTTGGACCAATTTTGACCCAATTTTGACCAACTCACCGGAAAAGGTCACGTGCCTCCCACATACCAGCGCCGATCAGGGAGTTTCGAAGCCTTATGCCACGTGGCGCCACATTTGTAAGGTGTCTTTTGTTTTTTTCTTTTTCTTTATAGATCAATTTACACCTCAAGTTAGAAAATTTTCACCTCAACAAATCATTTAATAAAATAAACAACAAAAATCCAAAATCTATGTTACAAAACAAAAGGAAAAATTAAATCAAACTAACCCTAAAAGAATCGAAAAATAATTTCTCGTCATCATATTTTTTTTCCTTTGGTCTGCTGCTCACTACAAGAAAATCAATCTGTAATGATAGGAAATTCTGCCATTAAATGTCAAAATACTGTCATTAAAGATATATAATGACAGGATTTTCCTGTCATGGCCCCGTCATTGTAGTCTCTCTAGGTAAAGGTCTATAATGAGAGGAAAGACATTCCATCATTATTGTAGTCTTATATTTAGAGGGTATTTGGCTAAGCTTATAAGCTCCTCAAAACATTTTATAAGATGTTTGAGAGCTTATAAGCTCTTCAAATATGTTTGGCAAAATAAGATGTTAGACAACTCATAAGATGTAAAAGTAAGCTCCTAGAGCTTATAAGCTCAAAAAACAAAAAAATAAATTTCTCTAGTCCAACTTATTTTTTAAGATCTTATAAGTTACACTCAAATTTCACCTACTACACACACACTTCACACACTACACACACTATACACATTTATGCACACTACACATATTTCACACACTTCACACATTTACACACACTTCACACACTTCACACTCTACACACACTCACAAACTACACACATTTACACAAACTACACACATTTCACACTCTTCACACATTTACATACACTTCACACGCTACACATCCTTCACATACTACACACACTTCATAACTAAATTAATCTATTCAATTACTCGCTTATAAGATCTTTTATCCAAATACTTTATTAACTTATAAGCTCTTAAAAATTGCATCTTATAAGTTATTGAACAACTTATAAGATGTTGGAGCTTATAAGATGTTTGAAATAAGTTTAGCCAAACACCCTCTTAATAAGGAAAGTGTACTCTCATTAGTATTAATACCACATGATAACAAATCCCATCATTATTAGACTACAACTTGCCTCTCATTAAAGACTACATTAATGACAAAACAATC
This sequence comes from Ajuga chamaepitys, assembly GCA_958295605.1. Taxonomy (NCBI): domain Eukaryota; kingdom Viridiplantae; phylum Streptophyta; class Magnoliopsida; order Lamiales; family Lamiaceae; genus Ajuga; species Ajuga chamaepitys. The sequence continues at coordinate 57,277,533 of OY282502.1, forward strand.
TTCTCATTATATCCCTATTTGCATCTCATCATCATCATCACCATCATTACTACACCATTAGAAATATAGAATTGACCATCAAATAATTCTATAAACAAAATATTTAATTTGTCCGGCAATCACGTGCACGTCGATTCCAAATGCAAATTAATAAAGAAGACATTTAACAACCTCCAAAATATAAATTCCATCATGATGAATATACAAAAAGAATTGCACACTTGAGTACAAAAAATTTACACATGATATGGATCTTTTAATTTTTGCTCAAAATATTCTTCACTTGAGTTCTTCAAAACTAATGCAGATCGCCAATCAGTCATGATGGTGGAACTTCAGAACGACAAGATGAAAACCTTTGACGACAGAGAAGCTGATAAGTAAACGCAAATATAATCTCATTATCATAGTAACCAATCTTTGATGCTTCAATATAGAGCTCAAAACTATTAAAAAACCCTTGCTAGGTGTAATAGTTTTCCAAAAGATACATCAGGATATCTAATTCTTACAACCTCTCAATGCCCAAACACTTTTTGTCCACATAAGGCAGTTGTTATAATTCAAAATTTAACATAAACCTAAGACAATGATGTCATATGGAATAAGATAAATTTTATACAAATTGCCTTTTCCAGACATGCAATGCAACATACAAATTTACCTGGTTGCTAGTATATATAAGCTACACAACTCTAAATTTACCCCATTTATTACAAAGTGAGAGCCAAAAATAAAATATTATAAAATAAATAAAAATAAACCCACAACAAGAAGTTTCATATAATTTAGTTGATTCATACATGAACCAGACGCACAAATTCATATTATACTCATTTAGTTCTTTCTCTTTTTATTTTCCTAAAGCATGTTGTATTAAATGATAACCCACTAACATCCTTCTCCTCATATTCACTGAAGTCTTCACTTTCCTTGTGCACTTAATTACAATGAGGATAGTAAACTAAGTTGAGACAGAAACATATTCACTTGATTCTACTAATCAATCTGATGAGAACCGTGACGTTCTCTGAGAGAAATCAAGACAGAATTCCCAATCTCTCTAAACCCTTAGCAATTACGCTAATAATTTCAATAATTCATTCATTGTCCTCATATCCAAAAATCAACCATAATAAAGAACCAAAACAACCAAAACAAATCCTAAGCCCATGGGCAACTATAGATGGGCCGCAGGCCATGCAAATAAGGAAATAAAATATAGTTCTAACAGCAAACCAAATCACAATTATAATCAACCCGTCAACCCGCACGTCCGCCATTAACCTTCTTCTTACGTCGCTCATAGACGACAATCGAAGTCCCATCATCTCCCCCTCCTGCAAAACTAACCTTGTCCTCAAGGTTCAAATCAGAAAAACGAGTACGAAGCTCTTCGACGGCCTCCCAAGTAGCATCCTCCTCTCCGAAATGCCGCCACTGAATAAGCGCTTCACGAATAGCGGTCCCTTTGCGATGGACCCATCGGTAACCCAGTACTCTATCAGGGGCATACATCGGTATCCCCTCCTCCATATACGGCGGAAGTGTGGCCCGAACGTCATCAGACGGTCCCACCCGGCGACGCAACAATGACACATGGAAGACTGGATGGAGTTTCGACCGCTCGGGCAGCTTCAGCTTGTAAGCTACGGCCCCCAACCGACGTTCAACCTCATAAGGCCCATAAAATTTGCTGGCAAGTTTTTGGTTAAGGCGTCGGAAAACAGAATGTTGGCGATAAGGCTGTAATTTTAAGAAAACCCAATCACCCTCAGCAAATTCCTCGGGTCGGCGCTTTGCATCCGCGTACTGCCGCATGCGATTTTGGGCTGCCAACAAATTATAGCGCAATTCACGCAGCAACGCGTCCCGCTCCTGTAGTTGGACATCGACGTCATGAACCGCCGTGGAACCCGGTTCGTGGAATGGTATGTGCACGGCCGGACGTCCATAAACGGCCTCAAAGGGAGTCATGCCGATTGAACTATGGAAGGTCGTGTTATACCAATATTCAGCCCATGCAAGATGACGCTCCCACTCCTTCGGTTTTTGGTAGGAAAAACTGCGTAAATACTGCTCGAGACACCGATTAACGACTTCCGTCTGGCCATCCGTCTGTGGGTGATAAGCGGAACTCATCCGCAACTGTGTACCCTGCAATTTAAACAATTCCCGCCAAAAAGAACTTAAAAATATCTTATCGCGATCCGAGACAATGGAATTTGGAATCCCATGCAGCTTTACTATGTTACGCATAAAAATGTCGGCCACCACCTTGGCTGTATACGGGTGTCCCAGCGCGATGAAGTGGGCATACTTAGTCAACCGATCCACGACCACCAAGACAGTGTCCATGCCCCGCGACCGAGGTAACCCAGTAATAAAGTCCATCGAAATATCGCTCCACACCTGCTGAGGAATTGGCAGCGGTGAAAGTAAGCCGGCGGGGCTACGGCTATCGGCTTTATTCCGTTGGCAATTATCACAGGCGCGAATATATGCCACAACATCTTGCTTCATTCCCGGCCATATGAATATCTGCTGCAAGCGTTTAAAGGTGCGAAGAATGCCCGAGTGACCCCCAAATGCGGACTCATGAAATTCGCGGAGTAAGCGCGTGCGAATATCCCCCTCCGGGACTACAATGCGACCCGCTTGGACAAGGCAACCATTGCGAAGACCCAAAGTGGCGTCGACGGTCGCCCCCGTCGCGACGGCCTGCAGCTTGGGGCCCCAGTCGGCGTGTGCGGCTGTTGCTGCGGCAATTTCGGCCCACACGTCCGCGATCGGAGCCGACACCCCCATAGCCGTCATGCTGTGCCCCAACTCCTCCTTGGTGTCCGGCTGTTCCCTCCGCGACAGTGCATCAGCGGCGTTGTTTTCGCGACCCGGCCGATAAACTATCTCATAGTCAAAGCCGATAAGCTTCGCGATCCACTTTTGTTGCTCCGGAGTGGAAATCTTTTGTTCTAACAAGTAACGGAGGCTACGTTGATCCGTCACGATCTTAAAGCGTCGGCCGAGTAGATAAGGCCGCCAACACCGAATTGCTTCTAACACGGCCAACATTTCTTTCTCATACACGAACCATGAAAGCTTTGATTTGGCGATGCCTCGGCTAAGGTATGCCACTGGCCGTCCCTGTTGTGACAGCACGGCCCCGATGCCGAGGCCAGACGCATCGGTTTCAATCACAAACTCATCCTCGAAGTTCGGTAGCGCCAGAACCGGTGTGGTGCTCAAGGCGGTCTTCAGACGCTCGAAGGCGCCCTGCGCTACATCATCCCACTGGAAGCTATTTTTCTTGGTCAGATTGTGTAGAGGTCGAGCTATCTCCCCAAACTTAGGACAAAACTTGCGATAATACCCGGCCAGACCCAAAAACCCACGCAAGGCCGAAACTGACGCCGGAACCGGCCAGTTTACCACCGCCTCAATCTTGCGAGGATCCACACGTACACCTTCGAATGATATAAAGTGGCCCAAATATTCCACCTCGGCTACTCCAAAGAAGCATTTAGATAACTTAATAACAAAAGAATTAAATTGCAAAATTTCTAAAACGGTCCGCAGATGTTCCAAATGGCTATCCCACGATGCGCTGTATACTAGAATGTCATCAAAAAACACAAGAACAAACCGCCGTAGATGGGGCCGGAAGATGTGGTTCATTATCGCCTGAAAAGTAGTCGGCGCATTGCTTAATCCAAACGGCATGATGAGATATTCATAGTGTCCGCTATGCGTCCGAAAGGCAGTCTTGTGAACATCATCGGGGTGCATGCGAATCTGATGGTACCCGGCTCGTAAATCAAGCTTAGAGAAATATTTGGCCCCATGCAGTTCATCCAACATATCATCAACCGTCGGAATCGGGTACCTGTCCTTAATAGTAACGGCATTCAGCGCCCGATAGTCCGTGCAAAATCGCCAGGAGTCGTCCTTCTTCTTAACCAAGAGAAGCGCCGAGGAAAAAGGGCTGGTACTATGGCGAATTAACCCCGCTTGGAGCATCTCTTCTACCTGCTTTTCAATCTCCTCTTTCTGAAAATGCGCGTATCGATAGGGGGCGACATTCACGGGTTTTGTTTCGTCCAGGAGGCGGATCCGATGGTCAAACTCTCGCTGTGGGGGTAACGACTTTGGTTGGGTCGTCACCATTTCGAACTCGCCCAGCAACTTACGGAGCTCTTCCTCTTCTTCCTTTCCAGCGGTTGCCGACATCGGGCTCACGCCGGGAGACGACAACATGTAGTATTCGCCCCCTTGGTGGCGATGCAGGCCCATATGGCCCGACGTGCCGTCCTCTGTGGTGTCGTATTCCGTGTACCCGATAGCCTTCAACAACACTAACTTGTCCCCCACCCAAAAGTTCAGCGTATTCACCTTGAGGTCCATCACTAACGGACTTACAACTTCCAACCAGGGAGTGCCGAAAATGGCATCCCATTTTCGCACGGGTAAGGCATATAGTGTGACAAAGAATCGTACTCCCTGTATAACCACCGGTACTTGGTCATAGCGGTATTGACAATACAAGGTTTGGCCGTTGCCGACCACCACCCAGATCGGATTCGGGCAATGATGCGCGGGCAACCTCAGGTGGTCCGCTATATCCTGGGCAATGTAGTTCAACGTAGCACCACTATCCACCATAACCACCACGTTCAAGTCGTGTATTCGGCCCTTGTACCGAAGCGTTTCAACACTCCCATCCGCATTGATGATGTCTAGATTGGGACCCGTTGTTTCACTTGGTTTATGTTCAATTTCTATGACCACCTTATCATTCGGTTTCGGCCGTTCTTGGTCGTAGACAGGTTCATCCTCCTTCTCGTGCTCCATATCTTCCACCATTAAACTTAACGTTTTTGCATTCGCGCATTTGTGATTCCACGAATACTTCTCATTACATGTGAAGCATAACCCGGCCTGTCGTCGTCGACTAATTTCTTCGTTCGATAAATAGCTCCTACTCCGCCCTGCTGTTGGCAGAGTACTTGGCATAGTAACGCTCACAGGTCCTGCCGTCGATCTGCCCCCCGAATTCCGGCCTGTCGCCGTGCCGCGCAGGGTCCCCGACGCTACTTGGTTGGCTCGTAATTGCTCCTCCTTCCTGGTGGCCAGCTCAATTGCGTTCTGCACGTCTCGAGGTCGCCACAGTCGGACCTCATTTGCTATTTCCGGTTTTAACCCGGCCATGAATGCCCCCAGCAACGCACTTTGTGGCCAATGCGGGACGCGGTTGGATAATCTCTCAAATTCACGCAAATACTCCCGCAGGCTACCCGTTTGTCGCAACTTGTTTAGAGATTCGTTGGCATCCTCATACTCCAGATTGCCAAACCTTAATATCATTCCCTCTTTGAATTTCCTCCAGGTGATTCGACCTGTACATGTTTGTTCGAACCAACGCCACCACGGGCGTGCCTCCCCTTCTAGGTAATAAGACGCAATTCGTACATAGTCCCTGTAGTTAGTTCCTTGCAATTCGAAGTATTGTTCCGCCTGATCGATCCAGTTACTCGGTTCCTCGCCCGCAAATTTGGGAAATTCCAACCGGAATCCTCTCGGTCTATGTTCCTCGAATCGGTTTGAGGCTCTACTGTCTGCTGATTCACTATCCTCGGAGTCATCCGAACGATCATCCTCGTCTTCCGACCCTGCCTCTTTGTCGTAGCGTGGGTTCGGATCAACAGCAAATGGATTCTGATCATGTCGCGCCCGTCGAACCCTGGCGCCTCCCCTGACCGCGCGCACGTCGTGTGCTCGTAGCCCTACCCCTGCTTCTCGGCGTCGATTTCGCGCCGGTGGCAGGTACTCTCTTTCTTCGTCCTCTCCACGGCGCCTATCCCGGCGTCGTACACTGCCTTCCCCGTCGGAGTGATTGCTGCGTTGCGTCGTCATAGTGCGCACCGCCTCACTCAACTCGGCCAGTGTTGTCTCGATTCTTTCGAATCGCTGTCTGTTCGTCAACATGGTTGCGGAAGTTCGTGATGATAAACCCTGGCTCTGAGGCCAATTGATGAGAACCGTGACGTTCTCTGAGAGAAATCAAGACAGAATTCCCAATCTCTCTAAACCCTTAGCAATTACGCTAATACTTTCAATAATTCATTCATTGTCCTCATATCCAAAAATCAACCATAATAAAGAACCAAAACAACCAAAACAAATCCTAAGCCCATGGGCAACTATAGATGGGCCGCAGGCCATGCAAATAAGAAAAATAGAATATAGTTCTAACAGCAAACCAAATCACAATTATAATCAACCCGTCAACCCGCACGTCCGCCATTAACCTTCTTCTTACGTCGCTCATAGACGACAATCGAAGTCCCATCACAATCACATTCTGTTAAAGCATATAATAAAACTTGAAACTAAAAGCAATCAACACAAGCATGACAAACAGATAGATTAATCTAGGTAGGAGATATACCTTTCTTAACACACACTTCGGTAATTTCGATGGAGAAGACATACATGGAGCCACAATCCAAAAGTTTGGAACGACAACAATGAACTCCAGAACAGGACCGGAATCGTGAGAAATGCCAGAATTTGGGTCCTGTAACCAAACATAACAACTCAGAGAGAAGCCACTGAAATAACACACTAATGCCAATCAGGCTGACTGAATTGCTATCGCGCAGCACAACTCAATGACAAAAAAGAAAATAAAGCTAAGTTAATTCTAAAATAATACAAGTGAGATGCTACAAATCTAGTTAATCACCCCACTCAAATGAAACACAAAATGATATACGTAAACAGAAAATCATAGAAAAGTAAATTATCATATAAAACCAAATTGAGAAAATTTTGTGGAGAAAATAAATGTACCTAGAACAAGATTCACCAAGTGTCTCCCCTTTAACCACTCTTTCGACTTGAGGCTTCAAAAGGATCACTTAGTTCAGCCCTCAAAGTCAAAACCTAGTAGAACGAAGAAAACACAATATGTGCTCCAGCTACACCTTCGTAACTCCAAATCCCCGTCGGTCCATGGATTTTCCTTCCTTTTCTTTTGCCGCATTTCGCTCAAAGGGCCGAAGAGTCCCGACAAATGATGATTCAGACGAGATTCGGCATTTTTGAACCACGAAACGAACACATATTTACCATAAAATAAGGTGTATAGCATAAGACATGCATTTAGGATAGTTATTTAATAAAAATATAAAGCTCCAATTAAAAGAAAGGAGAAAATATGCAAGTCTTGGAAATGCCAAAAAGTTGACAAAAAATTTCATTGGCCTGAATTGAGCCTGTCAGCTCATGTAAGGAAGAACCTTGCCAATCTGCCCTTGGGTAACACCCGAATAGGTTATACACCGTCGAATTTGTGTATGATTGATGGTGTGTAGATTTGCATTTACACACCAATCTGATGGCATATAACCCATTGTTTTATCCACATGGTAGGGTAGTTTTAGTGGAGCCAAACCAACTTAAATATCAAGACCGGGCCAAGATTTATAATTGAAAGTACAAAAGGATATATAATCATGAAATTTAGAGCATAGGATAGAGTTAAATAGAACCAAATCTATCACCATATAAAACCTTTAGGAATTATTTAGATACAAGAGTCACAAACCCAATCTCCTTTCATTATGTACAACAATGACCTGATTTAGGATCTTAAAGGTAATGCACTCTCCTTTTAGACATATTTAGAGTTTCAATGTAAATTGTTTGGGTCACTTAAAAGAACATACAAACAGTTCTTCACTCAATATACATACTATACAAGTGTAAAAAACATGTAACAGTTATAACTCATTATTATAATGATTCTAGAATTGTAATATAATGTAAAATATACACTATTTGATAAAAAATCCATTCAACAAAATAACTAAATAAGTTTCAAACTGAATCAAACACAATAAAACAAGTTCAGGTAGTAAGTGAAATATATAACTATAATAAATAAAAAAAATATAAAATATGAATATAAATAATATACATGGGGCAGGTTATGGGCGGTTTAGCTAAACCCACAACTCGATTCAAACCCGACAATACTTTCGGTTCAGAACTTGTTCGATTCAAATTTCGGTCCGATTTTTGTTATTTATGTACTCTGTCTATATCCCCCATATTATATATGTGATATCCTATGGTGCATATTGTAGAAGATGTTACACCATTAAAAGTAGAAGATACTTAATAATTAAGTAAATGTTTATATGGAGTATATGTTATTTTTCTTAGAGAATTTTACCATAAAGTTCGTCGTATAACAAATAATTTTATCCCTAAACAAAATAAATTAAAATCAGGACCTTTCATACTTATTGTGCTTCATACATTCGTGATATTACAACCATTTTAGGAACATTCAGAATCTATATTTTTGAAACATTGGAATTAAGCCTTTGACATCTATACATTACATGAAAAATGTATGCCTAGGTAACTAACTGATTGCACCTTTTGGGGGGAAATGCCCCACTAAGCGTCCAGTTAAAACAAGGCTAAAAAATGTAAACTACTCGAGCTCAACTTGCGCCTGGCTCGATTCAATTAATAATCAAACAAGCTCAAATTAAATATTAGAAGCTCAATAACATGTCAAATATGCTTCAACAACAGTATATATGGCTCGATTCAATTCATTTCGCATTAGATTGCTTGATCAAATTTATGGTTTTATTCGCTTCCATGATGATCAACAAAATTTTACTCTAATTAATATTTCCCATATTTTAAACTAAGATTTATTCAGATTTCACATTTAAGAAAGCACTGAATAAGAAGTATGCTTTGTATTTAAGCACTTTAGCTTTATTCCCATGTTTTATTGTATATACTCTTGTTTGTATTAATGGATGCCTTCCAATTATGATCAACATTCTTATATCTTGCATACAAGACACACTTATGGAGAAAATCCATAAGGATCACCATATTCATCAGTGTTCAAGAAAACATCAACCCTGCCTAAGAAGCACCAAGAAGAAATTGCTAAATATCGTTAAGCATTAACAATACCATGATATCAGATACAGACAATCATGCAAAACAAAAGAAGAGATTCTATAAGGTCACTCGAGGTTGAGAAGTAGGAGATGTCTCAAAAATATGTTATCCAGCCATCGCAATTCCATACTAGGAGAACGAAAAAGCAAAGAAAAATTATGATGGAAACAAGAAATTGAAATAACTTACTAGCAATAATCCTTGTACCATTTCTCTGCTTGCTGGAAATCATGATCGTAACGATACACAATAATTGCACTAAGATAGGCCTACATCCACAATGGGTGTTATCAATACAACATGAAGTCAGACAAAGCTTGTGTTTGCAACAAAACAAGTAGTTCAGAATGGACATTAGGCATCTATGAAGATAACTAATGTCTAAATCCATGGTAAGAAGCACAACAGGGGAATATAGACATGAACATAAAGATGTGGAATAATTGCGATAAGAAAAATTAAATCCCCAATAGGTTACACCTATATAAATGATATTACTTATTATTCAGCTCTCTTCAACTCTGTTACTGCAATTTTTATATGATCCCGACAAAGCAATTTATGTAAAATGAAACACACACACCCAGCAATTAAATCCCCAATAGGTTACACCTATATAAATGATATCACACTATTGTCTATTTAAATGCATCGACAGTGAAAAATGAGAAAGAAAGAAATGGCTGATTTAGTCATACAAGTGAAAGAAAGAAGGCCAAAACGTTAGAATACCAACCTCATAAGTTCAGCAAATGGCACCGCCCATAATCCACCATTCCATAAACTATTCTCATATCACTTATATCATACCAAATACAACTTGTAATAAAATACTAATTAATAGAATATTGCATGAATATCTACAGAAAGGGAAGATACCTGTTCTTCATGTAGACTTACAAATATCTAGAATGTACTGAGAATTCGCCATTCTCCTGAAATCCTCCATGTAATACGGTGTTTAATTTCAGCATTTCCTCAATTAGCTCTCCTTCCCTCCATCGAACACAAAATCAAGATTAGCAACAAGATATGGTTTAACAACAGATTAGCAGCAGGATATGGTATAACCGAAAGCAATTACTGATTCACTATTAGCAATGCTGGCTGTCAATAGTTCCTCTTTGGCCTCGCCGTTCGTGATGGAGAGTGAGATCTCGGAGATGTTGATATGGTCTTGCGGTCACGAGAGAGGGTCGATCCCGCCGGTAGCAAGAAAAGGTTAGGTCTCATTGGTCGCAACTCGCAAGGGAGAGAGATAGTAGGGCATTTTTAGGGCATTTGGGGGTTTCTCTTTATTACATCTTACTTTATTTTTAACATTTTTTATTTAATTATTTTTTCAGAAAAGAAAAGAGAGGGAAAATGACGTAGGAGCTTGTGCAATTCTTATTTGGGGATTCAAAAGCAACCTCACAAATGCGGCGCCACGTTGCATAAGTTGTCGGAACTCCCTGATCGACGCCGGCACGTGGCCTTTTCCGATGAGTTGGTTAAAATTGGTCCAAAATTAAGCAATTGATAGAGGTACGACACTAAATTAAAAAATTAATTAAATATCAGACCAAATCAGAAAAGTGGGAAAAATGCAACCCTAGTCCGTAATATTGGGTACTTGCATTTTTTATCCTGTCCAATAAGCCTTTTATAATTTTAGTCCCTTAATTTATAATTTTCGAGATTTAAGGATAAATTTGGCCTCATAATTTTTTCAAACCTGCTGGAGAAGGTAAGTGACTAGCACATGTCCTATAAAATTGAGGATCTTCGCCTATATATGAATGACAGGTGGCAACATCTCACCGTTCAAATATTAATAAAATAATAATTTCCACATCATATTTTATAATAACACCTAATCAACTTTAAATTATGTAAAAACATCTGAAAATAAAATGAAAACTTCAAGAAAATTAAATTACAAATCCAAAACGAATTCCAAAATATAATAGAAATATTCTAGGAAAAGAAAACTAAAAATAAAAAAGGAAAAGCAAAAACTGAAGTGTTTCTTTTTCAACCACCTCCCTCATCCAAAAATGGTGTGCTTGTTCTTCACTCCTCGATTCTGCTTCACCTCCATGATCCGGAGATTTTTTAAGAAGCACGGGTTTGCGAACTTGAGAATCAGCATTCACATGGACGGTGGCCACTAAGGATGTCTGTAGACGGGAACAACAAAGAAAACTAGATCTCTGACAAGCCCTCGAATTGCAATTGCTCCACCCCAAATCTCAAGCCCAGATCTCGACCCAACGCAACCCATCTTGGTCGTCGCCCCAAATCTCGAGCCCAGACACAAGATTGCTCCGAAACTATAGTATCGATCTCCACTGAAACGGGGCGAGCGAGGGGACCTTCATGAGAAGTCGGAAGACGTTATCTTAAAATATGGTGTGGAAAATTATTTTTTATTAATATTTGAAGGGGCGAACGTGCCATTTAGAGACGAAGATCCCTAATTTTATAGGACATGTGTTAGCCACTTGGCTTTCTCCAGCGGGTTTGAAAAATTCGAGCCAAATTTATCCTTAAATCACATAAAATTATAAATTAAAGGACTAAAATTGAAAAAGGCTCATCGGAAAGGATCAATAATGCAAATGCTCAATATTTACAGGACTAAAATTTCATTTTTCCCTAGAAAAGTTCAAAAGTTATGGGATCAAATCAACTTTCCCTCCGCCACGTGGCATAAGTCGTCGGAACTCCATGATCAGCGCCGGCACATTGGAGGCACGTGGTCTTTTCCGGTAAGTTGGTCAAAATTTGTCCAAAATTGAGCAATTGATAGAGGTACGAGACTAAATTAAAAAAATAGATAAATATGGGACCAAATCAGAAAACTTGGAAAGTTAAGGGACCAAATCAACTTTAAACATTGAAATTTTATTGACAATTTACCTGCATAACCCAAAAAAGTTACTAGTTCCTTTTTTTAGGTGTCATTTGAGCATTTGTTCTTTGTTTTAAATTGTTGTCTTTCTATCTTTTTTTCACATTTTCTCCAAAACCACCCATATTATTATTCCTAAAAATATCTAATTATCTAAATTTCTATCAGAGGCAGACTCAGAACATATAGTTAGGGGAGGTCATAAAAAAGACCAACCAACATTAATATACACATGATAATCAATATTAAATATATTATATTTATTATTTAAATAGAATATCAACAATATTTATTATTAAATATGTCGAAATGTATCACTGGTGATTTATATATTAAAATTTATAGATGATTGATCATTCAAGTAACAATATCACAGTGGCACAATTGGCACACCCACGCCCATTTGGCAATCTGTTGTCACAAAAGCCCATTGCAACCTTATTAGCCTAGCAAACCAAAAGAATTAGAATGGACAAATTTAAAATGAAGAATCTACAACTACATCTAATTTTATCATCTTTAAACCATATTCATCCACATATTATTTTTGTTACATACTTTATAAGAGTGAAATGTAATAAATAAAGATTTTTTCACAATTCTGGAACCACATGGTAATCTTAATTAATATATATCCTATAAAATTAGAATCTATTAGTAAAAAATAACCATTTTTTTCGTAATTGCAATGGAAATTAAAAGTAACACTACCTACTAAAAGCACAAAATCAGTAATCTTTCTGACTTTGCAATATTTCAAATTTTAAAATAATTTGTGAAATCGAAATGTTACCATTTTTACTCCGATTGTAAAATGAGATATTGACTTTTGAAACATAACTCTCATTTTAAGATAATAATTTTTTTATATAGGACTTCTATTATGGGACTGCAGAAATATTGTAGACAGTGGAAAATTTAGTGTTATCATAGCCGGATTGGCCGATTCAACCGGCTAAATCGAGAACCGGATAGGAGTCCTATCCGATCCCAAGTAATCGGAAAAATCCGGCCAGAACCAGCAAAACCGGACATACCGGAAAAACGGTGGAGCCAGTTATATTAAAAAAAAGTGAGATTTTCGATCGGAATCTAGTAAACTGCCTTTACTCGCCATAGATTCGCCGGAGAAATGTGAAGAGATCATATCCGGGAAATTTGTGGATCTTCAGATCTGCAAAGTTTGGGAATTTTGAGATCTGCAAAGTTTGGGGTGTAACTTTCTTCTCTTACAGATAATGCTGAAACAAGAAAAAATAACAGGACTAAGAGGTGGTTTTGTTTCTTAATTCAAGGGGAGTGGGCGAAGGGAGAAAGAGAAGATGAAATTTTTGGGAAAGAGTTTTGTACTTTTCATATATGATAGTCATAGATGATTCCACTTACGTTTTCTGCTTTCTTTTTTCTTATCGTTTTTTTTCCTAAATGGAATTGAAGCGACATTTTCTATTTTCTAGGAAAAATTTGACCAACTCCTCATATTCTTTGATCAAACTTTGTTACTTATTTTTTTAGGTTAATAAATCTTTTAAATTTAATATGTTAATATTTTTGTCCAATGAACTTTTTATAAATTATATATTGTTATTATTATGATCATCTATTTTTATGATAGATATTTTGTTAATAACAAAAGTGTTACATAAACAATAAAAATGTATAATTAAAAATAATTACACCAATTAAACCTCTAATCGGTGGTAGCACCGATTTAAGTACCTGTCCGGTTATAACAACACTGATGAAAATAATATAACTATTATAGGTGAATTTATAGAGTGTCTGAGAAGATATACACATTATAAGTTTATTAAAATACTAAATGAGTGAATATGTCAGGAAACTAATATATGATGCGCTGTAAGTAAGAAATATCGATAAAATAAAAATACTCACTCTCATATTATAAAATGACCATATATATATAATAAATATGTTATTGTACATGCATTTTTCAGGGGTATAAAACATATGTGAAACTTAATAATGCATATATGAGATGGTAATAAGGAGTGTAATATATTTTTTGAAGGGTATTATTTTAATTAGTTTTTTTTTTTTTTTTTTTTTGTGTACGACTTGGTTATTGATAATAACTTCTATTAAGAAAATCAAAATGATGAGTCACAAATTGATTATTTATCTACAAAAATATAAAAAGAAAAAATTGATTGTTAGGAAAAATATTGTAATGTAATAGTTTAGAAAGTCTCGACTAAACAAGTTTAAATTATTAAAATATGATATAATGGTAAAGAAAATAAGTAAAGATGTAGAACATGCTAAAGAATAAGTATAACAATAAAACATGGTCAAATGAACATGAAAATTATAACTTAATACGAAAATAAGAAATTGTATAACTAATAGAGAAAAAAATTACCACACTTCAATATATATAAATATTAAAAAAAAGAAACAAAAGAAATATGCAAATAATAGTAGAGGAAATATTCAGAAAAAAGACCAATGCCGCTGAAAATTATTTTGTTTCATCACCAAGAGATCTAAAATGAAATTTATACACTTAATAAGAAGTATTTGTAAACATTAGAATACGAAAAATTAGAAATTTATTACTCTCTCCATCCCACTTAAATTTGCACACTTTCATTTTCGGTCCGTCACACTTAACTTTGCACACCCTTTAAAAGGAAATTTCTCTCACAACCTCCACCCTCAGAATCTCCACCCTCAATCTCCACCTTTGAAAAAGTCAAAGATACTCCAAAATCTATTTTTTCTTAACATCCGTGTCCGGTCAGCCCGCAAAATTAAATGGGACGGAGGTAGTCATTTCTTAACAAAAAAGAAAAAAAATTGATTGTCTGACAAAACATTGTAATGTAATAGTCTAGAAAAACTCTCGGCTAATTAAACAAGTTTAAATTATTGAAATATGATATAATAATAAATAAAATAAGAAACGTGTTGAACATGTAGGGGCTTAAATGTGTCAAGTCGAGCCGAACGTACTGATGTTCAAGCTTTTTTGAAATATTATTGAGCTTATAATATTATGTTTGAGCTTGTTTCTATCGAATATTGAGTGGTGAACTTAAAGATAAGTAAACAATAAATTCTAAAAAGAGCATTAGAAGTTACAATTTTGAGTGTGGAATACATGGTCAAATAAAAACAAAAATTATAACATAATTATGAAAATTAACAAATTGTATAACAAATTGAGAAATGTGCATTAAACTTCTCCATGTATAAATAATTAAATATTAATAAAATAAAATAAAAAGTGCAAATAATAGTAGAGGAATCATTGATAAAAGTGACTAATGCAATAGAAAATCAATTTAATTTCATGGGCAAGATATTTAAAATGAATTAGGAGTTATCAGTCGAGGACCCGAAATATAAGTCAACTAACAGGTTCCAAAAGAATTATTTTATCAACCTAGGGCCTAAAAGATTTAAAACTATCAATGGAAGACCTATAAATCAAAAATCATTACAGGATCTGTTTGGGAAACAACAGAAAATTTTAAAATTAATAATAATTTTCCCCTGCGTGTGATTCAAAAAAGAAATTACAGATTTTTTAAAAAAATAACAATATAAAAAAACTACAAAAAATAACAAAAATAACAAATTTTAGAAAAAATAAATACAATATAAAAAATAATAATGCAAGATTTTTAATCTATATTTCACTTGCTTATCACGTCGAGACAAATTTATTTTGTGGGCTTTGGAATTTTCCAAACAAGCCCTCTAATTGTTTTTGCTTTATAGGTCTTCCATTGATATTTTCAGATCTTCTAGGCCGTAGATTGATATAAATTTTTTTTTCAGAACTTGAATTGATAATTGACCTATTTTTCGGGTCCTTGACCTATAAAACTCCAATGAATTATGTACACTTCATAATAAATACTTGTAAAATTATATTAAAAGTAAATAATATTTTATATATGAATTTTATTAACCTCTAATTAGTATACACAAAGAATTAGTTTTGACGTATATATCATCCAATGTAACATTTTTCATATATAATATAATTGAATGTACTAAAGAAAAATAAATATTAAGTAAGAATTTGGAGAGAGATATGAAAATTTATACCTTCATAATTACACAGTCTATTCTATCATCATATAACTTCATTCCTGATACAATAATGATGTTGGTTCTATGTGTATTGAGAAGCATATAATAATCTGAATATATAAAACTATATATATATATATATAATAGAAAATTTTGTGAGAATAAATATTTCTACATTATATCATGGTATGTTGTTTTTATGATTGAATCCTTAAACATTATTATAACTTGTTTTGTTAAGAATAAATATTTCTACATTATATCAGGGTATGTTATTTTTATGATTGAATCCTTAAATATTATTATAACTTGTTTTGTTAAGACTAAGAATATTTAACTTTTTTTTAAAAAAAAAAAAATTGAATTGTGTTTGTTCAATCAATCAAATCCTTATTGTTTTTTTCTTGCATTAATGATCTAAGAAGTTGTGTATATATGTTTCAATGATAAATGACTACATTGGGTTTTATTAGAATGGACAACTAATACCACCGCATCAAGGTTGGATTTATGTTCCAGGTTATTTGTTGCTATCAAAGTACAATTATTTTACCCTTGAATTAATTTTTTTGATTAGATAACACTCATAATAGTAAAATAATAGTGGCCACGTGCAACGCACATACGTATTGCTGGTGTGTGTCTATATATATATATTCCTTATATCTATATTAAGTATCTATAAAGATTTATTATTTTAAAGAAGTGGACTTATTTATATACTTTTTGTTTAAATTTTTAGTGTATTATAAAATATAACATGTATGAACTTAATATAAACATACATAACAATTTTTTAAAGTATAAAAATTATAAATTAAAATAGTTTAGGTGTAATTTAATTCAACGAGAATGCTCGACCCCGCCCCAATCCTTCAGGAGGCGGGGACGAAAATGCCAAAATTTGCCCCAACTTGCCCTATTGCCACTCCTAATAATGATGTAAATCTATATCTATATTTATCTATCTATACATATACTTATTTATTAAAGTACAAATTTTTTGTTTCGTTCATTTTATATTATAATATATTCTTAATAATATTAAAATTTAAGGCTAACTAAGTAATTTAAAAAATTAACCTATTTTTTTTTTTTCTTTATGAAGGGTAAGAAACCTGTTATATTTCTACGGCATAAGGTACAAATAGACCCCTTAATTATTGTACTCTCACGTTTAAATAAACACCTCAATTTGATTACAAAATGTAAGAGGTAACTTATATTGGGTTAAAATCATTTTTTGTCCCATAACTATTCACTCGTCCAATTTAGAACAAAAATTTGTTGCAGTTTCACTATAGTCTCGTAACTTATATAATTGTTTCAAATTAGTCCCATAATTTTTATTACCATGACTTTTATGAAAAAATTATTTTTGGTCTCATAACTTGACCTATCTACACAAAAGGTCCCGTAATTTATTTTTCATCCAAATTCGCTATGTAACACTAATAATTGACTAAATTTATTCCCGCCCTAAAATGGTTCAGAACCCTATGTTTATTTAAGAAACCATACATTCTTTTATCACATTATGAAATATCCTTACGGATGAGGCGTAACAAGAAGAGTATGATCCGGATGAAAGTTCAAGCAAGAAAACTTTACAAGATTACTCGGGTGAAAACTAGAGCAATAACAACAAGGAATATTTTCAAATTCTATAAAGACAAAAATGAGGTTTCTTGGACATCTACGCCAAAGCTGTAACAAGATTCTTGAAAGAAGTAGTGATCTCAGTAACGAGTTATAGAAGCCTTTCAAGATGCCAAGTTTGGATGAAAGGAGAGAAAAAATCCGACAAAAAACCTTATATAAGAGATACCTGTATAAGAGAATGCGGTTGATTTCATCAACTTTACTATTATCCATGGAAGATTTCAAACAAAGGAGATCTGTAGAAGACGTCTCAACCAGTCCCCATCAGAAATCCAGAAACCTTATTTGCATTTCGTAGAGAAGTTTAGAAGACCATTCAAAGTTATGGAGACATCCTCCCTAAGAACCAGAAAGAGACCCTCGAAACACTCAAGGATGTCCAGGAGGGATTGACCAGCTTGGAGAACAAAGCAGGCACGTCAAGGGAAAGTGGAGAAGGGTGGTCACCACCGTCTTTCCATACATAACCTCTATTATATCAAATGGGGAAGGATACCGAAATAAGAAGAGAGCCAACCGATAGTAAAACGATGATATCTTTCCTAAACAAGAAAATCTATCCCAAAAAAGATGGATAAGATAAATTTGGAGGATTTACACAACCTTGTAGAATCCTTCATTCGTTTGGATCTTGTCTTTATAAGATGCAAGTAAGGGAGAAGAATGTATTGATGGGGCATTAGTTGGTGCCGAGAAATACAACTACGTATCCAACCAATGTGGCAGAAAATACACGATCCTATGATCCACCACCAGACATCAATATGTCACATGTAGGAGATTTCAGGACGGGTTGCAACACATGCCATCCCGCAGAAACAAGTAGGAGAACTCAGAGGCCAAACCACCTTATTCAGGCACCTAATGGAAAATCCCAATTGGATTCAATTCATCCATACGAGTTGGTATTAAACCTGGATATTTTGGATTTCAAGAATAGAGAAGTACTCATCGATGAATGGGCAGCTGGGACGCAAATTGCAGCAGGAACACTTGATCTGAAGAAATAAGGGTTCGTCTCACTTCTAAAAATGAGCCTTTGAAGGATCATTGAAAATTACATGGGATCATATTGACCCAGCAATTAAAGAGAAAGTTTGGGTACGCGAATCATTATATAATATCATTCAAAAGATGGCCCAAATAATCAAAATCTAGTTGATTGGATTGGACTACTTTGAAGGAGTTGAAGAAGAAAATGTCAGGCGATATACATAGGCGCTCTACATACTAGAGTTGCGTAATATTTGTTACATAGAGGAATTCATCAAGCTCTTCACAGAGTATAAGTGGAAGCCAAAGGTTGAGAAAATGATGTTCTTCCATTGTTCTTTGCCAAGATCCAGAGTCCGTGGAGGAAAAATATTTCTCAGGGGCGTATCAGCCACATATAGGAATGCATGAACCAGAGAGAGAATTGTTATAGAAAAATGCGTTGCCAGCAAGCGTGAAACCCACCCGAAAATAATGCAATACGGCGCATGTTGGAAGGTGGACAAAATAGATTTGCCCAAAGTGCCCTGAACAGAAAAAGGCACAAGGGAAAATAAAATATGGAGCACCCAAGGGGACCACAAAAAAATTATTAAACGATTTTCGAGCAAGTCTTGATGAGCTGAGGCACGAGACCATTATCCATAAAAAAAGAAGGGACATAACATTTTCCTCTATTTTCCTCATTTTCTGAGATCTCTCC
The DNA here is from genome assembly GCA_958295605.1 of Ajuga chamaepitys. Taxonomy (NCBI): domain Eukaryota; kingdom Viridiplantae; phylum Streptophyta; class Magnoliopsida; order Lamiales; family Lamiaceae; genus Ajuga; species Ajuga chamaepitys. Next base: position 57,296,846 of record OY282502.1, read on the forward strand.
CTATGCCATATCCATGTATGATAAGTTCTATCCCTACCATGTGCATCCATATCAGCCTTACAACATCAACTCCTCTTAGACTTCAGATTACCACAACGTAAGCAGGGACATGACATTGAATTAGTGTCAAAACCATTTGTATTGCGTAATCCAAGAAATTTTTAATTCCATCAGCATAGGCACGAGAAAGAAAGTGTTGTCAACATTCTTTATCCATTATTTTTCTGCACACAATCCACAAAGGTTAATATGATAGAATGAACGGTATGTGGCCTTGTTTGGCCTATTACCCATAACCTCCAAGGAGTAGTAAGCATCCTACCAAGGAGGTCGTGCGGGACGCAAGGCTGCCAACCTATATACCATTTCATCCGGAACATAAAAAAATGGCACATAATTGATAAACCTAACTGTAAACATGTTGACACACATTTGCAACACTTATAACTGCACAAGATTGACAAACCTCACCATAAACAGTTTTAGAAACAATTGCAATGCCATTCCAATTAGTTTCTAATAACAAACTAAGCAGCACAATGAAATGTACATGGCCTTATTTAACCTATCTCCTATATCCTCCAAGGAGTCGTAATCGTCTTACCAAGGAGTCCGTGCGAGACACAAGGTTGCCAGCCTATATACTGTTTCATTACAAACAAGAAAAATAACAATACTAAACATATTGATAAACATAATGTTAACAAGTTCACAAAGATACATGGAGCATGAAATATAATCCAACAAGTGTACTTTCAGTTCCATGCCAGCATCATTTTCTTAAAGCTAATAATTAACAGAGATACAAACAATCAACACATGCCTATCTTTCAATTACCAGTTCAAATGGAGCATTTAGGGTAATTGTAACCAGTTTTAATAACCACAGAAATATAATTGCAAAGATACATACATAGATTGCATAAATGTAGCTTTTGTAATCTTTTTACTATAGCACTCCTTTAAACTTGGTTGAATAACTGCAACACTTTTAATTGCACAAGAATAAAAAATCTCACATTAAAAAGGTTTAGAAATATAAACACTGTAATTCCAATTGTTGACCTATTCCAAAAATTTTGACCGCACTGTTGAGGCACGCAAAATTAAATTCCTTAACTTCCCTCTACCAATTAGTAGTAGCGGTAAGTCAGGGTCGATCCTACAAGGAGCAGTTTGATTTATCGTGTTTTATGTATTAATTAAGCGAAAAGGACAAAAGGATAAAAAAGGGAGGGGGGGGAGTTGATTTAATTTTATTAATACACTAATAATCTAAAAGATGAATTGAAAATAAGAGATAAAAGTAATTGAAATCAAATAAATAAAGGATCCCAGCACCTAATCTAGTTATCCCCGTAGTCTAATTAACTCTTTTAATTAATACAACTACTTCTTAAATTAGTTTTAGAGCTTCTACCCCTAAATCAACAATAGACTTTGCTGACTCAAATTATTCCTTAATTGTAATTAACCAAAACAAGATCCTTAATAAATCTATTTAACCGAACAATCTAGAAAAAGCGCTCCATATTTAATTAGCTAAATGCATAAAGTACTAGGATAATAGGGTAGACATGGCGTTGGACTCACAAGCTCGGTCCAATTAACCCTGATTTATGTTATCTAAGTGAATTCATTCATTAAGTGCTATAAACAGGTATAAATTCACAACAATTACGGATTATGCCAATACCCCAGCTGTAAATATATGGCCAATCGAAATAGGTGATCAATCTAATTCAATAATCCACACATAAAAATAATTAATCCAGATAACATTAATAATTCTAGAATGCAATTCGAGAAATAGTCACCGTAAGAATTACAAGGAAATCATACTAGTGTTCACACATTGATTAAGAACTGAAATGAAAAGACTAGCCGCACATATCGGCATTCAAAATCATAATTGTCAGATAAATAAAATTAAATTGTCAGACGGAACGATGTTTCTTTAATGTCCAGCCTCCCATCTCCACTCCTTGAATTCCTTCTTCCTGAACATCCTTTATTCCGGAACCATTAGAAATTGAATTTTACGGTTAAAAGATGCATTTTTTGTGGACCAGTACAAAATCTACAAATTGGCCCAGTACAAAAATATGGAAGCAAGAAAACATAGCTTTTAAAAAAAATGAATGTACATTTCCTCTCGTTCTGGCCTAGCCCTCCCTGAAACCAATGGAATAAAACGGTACTTTAACGACTGAGGCAAAAGAGACGGTGACAACAATGGCGATGGCATATGAATCTTGAGAAGGATTGGAAGAACAATGGTTGCGCAGTAAAAATCCTATAGTGAAATTTTCCTGAAGTGAATGAAACGATTCAATTCCTGGTTCTAAGTGTTGTGAAAAACGTGTTTCAATCAATCAGGGTAACATTTTTTTCATTTTGATTCAAAGTTGCAAAAGGATTTAACACCTTTAATTATCATACAAATAACAAAATGAAAAATATTAACTACAGTAAAAGACTACAATTTTGGAAACGAGGTGTATCACTTTTCGTTGATATACTACGCTTATATAAACCGTTGACCAAGAGGTGTAGTGTATTAGAGAGTTTATTCACAGATTGACTACACTATCTAAAAATCGTAGACAAAACCATAGTCTACTAGCACAAAAATTCGCTAATAGAGTACACTTACAAAAAATCGAGGCACAACCGTAGTCTAGCAAATTATTACGCTAATAGACTACATTTTCATCCAAAAGTGTAGTTAATGCTCCAATAGACTACAATTCCATAAAAAAAGCTAGGTCTATTGGGTGTAGTCTATTAGCATAACTATTGTAGTGAAAGGAGGCTGGCGACTTCCTGAAGCAGCCGTCCACTTTGGAGGATACCAATTCCTTATGAAAGAAGATGGCTAGAAGGTGCGAGAGGCCATCACAAAGAACCCTTTTCAGATATGGAGTTCGAATCCCTGGACCTTCTACTATTGCGTTGCTATGTTCCATCATCTATTCTTGTCAAGTCTAACAGTTCATCCTGCAGGTGTCAGGTTGTCACTGGATTCGGGTACCTCATGAAGATAGAGGAACCCACTGCCCATCTTAACAAGCTCAAGGCGGTTATCCATCAGAAGGACGTCGAGGTCTTGGAGACCACCACTCAGTTCAGTATGGCCAGTATAAAGAAGGCTACCCTTTAGAAGAAAGTGGCAGAGATGAAGAATATGATGGCTGAGTCTAAGAAGACTTAGTCTGATCTGATCCCCCACTATAACAGCAGAGAGGCGGAAGTGTGAAAGCAAGGGTTCACGAAAGGAATGAAGAAGTGATGTGAGAAACTTTCCTCACTGTGACCGGCTAGAGCTTCTTGCGCGATCTTCACATGGGCTTATGTTCTACATTTCTAATGGAAGTAAAAGGCCAAAACAATAACCATTCTCGACTAGTTTTCTGTCCTTTTCACGATATGCAACTACTGATCAAATTATTCGAAACATAAAACCTTGGCCCAAAAAACAGAAAACCAAAAAACAAAGTTTTTTATAGCATGATATCCTTCTTCAACGAAATTCACCTTTCAAAGTTTTTTATTTTCTTCGATATATTGTCGTAATTCTGTCTATACTTGGTGAAGAAATTTTGTGGCTAAATTTGTCGCTATGTTACATATTTCTTGTAGTGTATAACCTAACAATTTTGATGTTCACGTTATTTTCGTGGTTGCGAGTAAAATGAATGGTGTTCCTGTTGGTGTGTAGTAGGTACGGGTGTTTGACGGATAATTTCCGTCACAACCTTATAGTATTTTATTCCCACGTACTTGGACGTAATGGCGGAATATTTCAGTCGCTATTTAGCGACAGATAGAATTCCGTCTCTATTCCGTGTATACGAGGACTTAATAACGAAATATTTCCATCACTACTTGCCAACGAATAAATTCCGTCACTAATTCGTCAACACGAGCTTAATGACGGATAATTTTCGTCACAACCTTATAGTATTTTATTCCCACGTACTTGGCGCCATTTGTTACAACGGTTCACTAACGGATTTCTTTTCTGTCACTAAATTCCGTGATAATTTCGTCACTAAATCGTTGTTAATACTCAAACAGTCTTATTGTCCATATCCATAGTTATTCCGTCAACAGTCCGTAGTTAGATTGTGACGGAAATTGTCCGTCACTAAAATCGGTCGATATCAATAGTATTTCTTGTAGTATTTTTGTTCTTTATAAAAAAAATCAAATATTATATGTTAATTCGGAAACTAAAAAGTAGTTAGTTTTTAGTATTCCTGAACAGTTGTAATATTGTAGGAAATGTACATATATGGATTTGTCCATAAAATAAAAATTAAGTTTTAAAAAATATAAAAAAATTAGCTAATATTTTAAAAAATATAAAAATATTAAATATAAAAACATAAACAAATGTAACCTACTTAATCGACAAAACAATTTCATTTTCTTAATATAACTTATTTTAAAATATGTAAGGTAGATGTCAAATTAAAGTTCATGAAAAGATTAATTTATTCTTTAAATAAAAATGGAAAAAAAGAAATAGAAATTATTTACTTTTTCAATTTATTTTATTTTATTTATAAAATGAATCAATCAAAAGTTATCATCTATGACTTTTTAATATAGCAAATTGCCAACAAAATTTAAGTTTGAATTAATTTTGAAAATATTTTATTATATATATACAAAGATTTATCATATATATATATATATATATATATTTTCTTATTAAGTTAGTTTTGATTTATACCGATTTTTTTTTTTAAAAAAGTAAAATAGGCGGAAAAATATATTTTTGATTTCTTTTTAGAAAGGTTTCTAATTTATAATATAGTAAGATGTTTTATGCATTATTTGGTACCCATGTGGGTGAATGAATTAAATATCATTTTGATAGATGGGACTTGTAAATAAAAAGAAAAACGATGGGATTCATGCATGTTATAGCATGAGGTGGGAAAAAGAATTGAATATTAGTGCATGCACAAATCCTTATACGTACATATGTGTGCATGTTTATTAAGTCATATACGTAATCGACACATATACTAACAAAACTAAGATACGTTTTAATATATTTTTTTTTTATTTCGTACCTTTCTTTCTTATGCCGAACGAGTGAGTTCGGGCCCTTTGATAGTTCCTCCTATAAAATTAAGTAAAAGCACTTTGTCTATCTCTTTAAGATTCGTTAGCTTCCATATTTCAATAAATAAATAATATGACTTTAAAGATCTTCAAAATTAAATAAAATTTAAATAACTCTTTAAAGAAAATCAATTAAAAAGTTAAGAGGAAAGTCGGCTGTTTTTTGTTTTTAGGGTGTTACAATCTCCCCTCATTTTAAAAATTTCGTCCTCGAAATTTGCGCACACTTGCTAGACACATAGTGTATTGTTGGTCATCGTTCCCCAAGTGGAGCTTTCGACAACTCTAACTTGTAATTCTTTGATCTTATTCTTAAATCTCCCCTCCTAAACTTCATAATCGTTTAACTTCAAGGGGTATATTTGGCAATCATTTATTTCTTAATTCTTTCATTTTTTTCTAAACCATCATTTATTTTGAAATGAAGGGAGTATAACCTAACAACTTCAAAGTTCGAGTTATTTTCGTGGTTGTTTTCCTCAGTTTGCTTTTTCTCTTATTGCTTCTTGCTTACTAGAAGGGATGTTTTATATTGCCACCCATTTAAACAAAAAATAAAGAAAGAAATAATTAAAAAAGAATTAAAAATTTCTTTGAATTTGACCCCCATTTGTTCAATTAAACTCGACGTAAATATTCGATATTTCTTTATAAATCATGAGGATTCAGACCATAATTTATGTATTACTGACCGCACAATTTGCTATAGTCATGTGGGTGAATGAATTCAATATCATTTTCATACACGAGACTTGTGAAAAAGGAGAACAATGGGATTTATTCTCAGATCTAGATAAATAAATTATGGCGAGCTCCTCGAATAAAGATTAATATTTTTCTAGAGATAATCAAAATTCGTTAAAGTGCTGGAATGAGACAGTATTAATTCACAAGAAACAACCAAACATAATATAAATATATATATGAAACATATAAAAGCACAAAATTACTAGATTTAAATCTATACATATTTAGATCCAGTAAATCAGATAACTCGTTATCGTTGAGCAAATCGCGTACCAATAAAATTGATCTTGAATTTATCACTAATTTTTCGGTGAAAGTCCAACAACTTGAGCAGATCAATAATGAAATGCTTAATGATGACTGAATCTTCAGATAAGACACCACGAACAATGGTCGAATGAAGATTAATCTGAGGGAAAACGTTATGCGTATAAAATTATAATTATAATTATAATTATCATAACCCTCGAATGGCGTTCGGGTTGGTGTGTAGTAAGTGTGTTGTCTGTAACCAATTATAACGTATTTATCTGGTGTGGCTTACATCTCAGTCTCAGACCGTAGTTTGGGCAAATCACATTCTAGAATTTTAACCTTTTTCTTTAAATGTCCCATTTTTTTATTAATTTTATCCTATAGGTTCCTGCTCGATTATGGTCCCATATTTACTGGAAATTGTAAATTTTTATGCACGTGAACATCATGTGATCCTTAATTTAGAAAAGAATTTGTGATTTTTAATGAGGTTTCACCTGAACCCTATGTGAATCTAATGTGGCGCGTAGCTCAGTACTAGTATAATGGTCTTTTGAGATGAAAAATGATCTCAAATAATGAGTATTTGTCACAACTTTATTATTATATATAGACAATATATTATCACTAATTAATCGTATCAATATATTTTTTGAAATAGAAAGGATAATTTGAGTTGATTTTGACAAAGATTACGAACATTTATTATAGAACTTGCATGTAAGAAAAAAAAATGTTATATACTGAAAATAGTAATATGGATTGGACGGAAACTGTCTAAGTTTTTAATTTGGGATGATTTTGGTATATTGATAAGTAAGACTAGAATTTCCCGTCGTGCGTTTTACAATTAGAAATATATTTATTTGTAAGAAATATCAAAGTCAAATAATCGAATAAAATAATTAAATCACTTGTTTTTGTTAAATAAAAGAATATTAAATTATCAAGTAACTTATATTTTCATTAATTTTTTTTTTTTCGCAACTCATATCCAATATAAATAGTTCAACTCACAATAAATATTCAGATCTAAGCACAATAATCAATCAACAATTGTTTATGTTATATTTAATATTGATTAAAATATTCAATATCAGTATTAGAATAAATACTAAGAAAATAGGTTTGTCTTTTATCTGTTGCAAATAAAACAAATGGATTAAAAAAAGTGATTCATACCTTTAGGATGTTGGAAAAATCTCCGAGAGAGAGAAAGACAGGGAGAGCTACAAAAACTAAAGCATGTGGGTGAATAAATTCTTTTTTTTGTTACTCACCTATTTCATCCCTAGTGTGGGCACGTGTTACTTCCTATTTCTTTTTTTTGTTCTTTATAAAAAAATCAAATATTATCTGTTAATTCATAAACTAAAAAATAGTTAGTTTAATACTGTAGGAAAGTACATATATGGATTTGTCCATAAAATAAAAATAAAATTTTAAAAAATATAAAAAAATTAATTTTGATTTAAACCAATCTTTTGTAAAAAGTAAAATAAGGCGGAAAACATATTTGATTTTCTTTTATAAAGATTTCTAATTTATAATTTAGTAAACCGCATTATTTGCTACCCATGTGGGTGAATGAATTAAATATGATTTTGATAGATGGGACTTGTAAATAAAAAGAAAAACGATGGGAATCATTCAAAGATGTATATAAACAAATGCATTATACAGAGCAAGTACATTATGGCGAGCTCCTCGGATGCTTCTTTACCATATTAATTAATGAAGATTAATCTGAGCAAAACGTTGTGTTTATAAAATTATAATTATCATTACCCTCGAATAGTGTTCCTGTTGGTGTGTAGTTTGGAAAAAACCTGCAAAATACAAATAAAAATTAAAATAACTAAAAAAATACAAATAATTGAAAGAAAAACGGTAAAATAAAAAATAAAACTGGAAAAAACCATTTCACATAAAAATGTTACTAAAGTAATTAAAATAATTTATTGAAATACATATAATTCTAGAAAAAAAAGACGAAAATTAAATTATATGAAATCTACAAAAGAAAAATAAGACAATATAAAAGGAAATCATATTAAAACTTTAAAGTTAAAGAAAACTGAAAATAAAAAAGATTAAAGTTAAAAAACTGAGGATCTAAAAGATAAAAGAAAAAGAAAGAACGATAATTGCATCTTCTTCCTCCCTCAACGGGAAAGGATCTTTATCCCACATTTACCCTGTCCCAACTCTGTCCCACTTTAAAATCGAGTCATACAACATAAATCGTGAACCCCGAACACATGAATCATGAACCCTAAACTATGATTTATTGAATTATAAACAATAAACCATTAAATCATGAACCATGAACCGTGAATCGTGACATCGTAAATTTACAATAGAAAATATACCTTAGTCTAAAAAAGTCGAATCCTAGACTTTAAACATGAAATCTAAACATGGATCATGAATCCTGAACCTAAATAATGAACTTTAAATTCATAAATTGCAAGAAAATAATTATAATTGGATCGATTTTTAGGTGGGACACGAGTGGGATAGGGTAAAAGTGGACTAGAGGATCCTAAGTGTCCCTCAACTGCTCCCCCCAACACCATCTCTTCCTAAGTTGAACATACATATCAATATCACACATTTTTATTACTTTTAGCAAGAACAAGATCATTCGTCAACTAACAATTTTATACGTGGTCTAAGACTTATTTTTTAGGTTCAATTCTTCATACCTTTAAATAGTATTCTTCGTGAAAACTCATCACCTCATAGCTGAGCAATGAAAAATCGAAATTGAATTTTCTTCTGAAGAAATGGCTTCGATTTTCTTGCAGGCGATGATGATTAGGGTTCTTTCTTTAAGAATTTGAGTTCAGGAAATTTTTACTCTTATCTGATCGCTGACATAGAATCTACAGATGATATACAGTTTCTATTTAAAAAATGATAAACAAGGCCTCCACATCAGCATAGGTGAGCCAAGTCATTTTAGTTGGACGAAAAATTCAAAATTAGACACTCACATGAGAAGCACATGGAAGATTCCGGTGAAAAACTCAATTTTGGGACGGGAATCAGATAATTTGCAGAATTATGAGATGAAATTACAATAGTAAATTTTTTAGGACATTTAGCGAAAGAAACTAAAATTATAGAACGTGAAGTGATTTTTCCCGTGTAGTCTCTGTTAGGAATTGTGCCTTGAATCTGGTTTCGTTTGGGTAGACGTTTGTGTCAAGGTGGAGGCTTGGATTTGAAGTACACTGGAAGCAATGCGACCAAGTTAGAAGGCAACGCTCATGTCAAATCATGGCTAGAAAGTGAATTTGGAACTAGGGTGGCGACGTGGTCGCGTCAGTTGGTGACGCGGTCGCGTCGTTTGTTGGATGCGGTCGCGTCAGTTATGGCGGCCCAGATTATGGGCTTACACGTTTTAGGCCCAATTTTGGTCTATTTTGAGTCTAGGTCGGACTTGGGGCTTATAAATAGTCCCATTGATGGTTTTAGGTGAGAGAGAGGGTATTTGCTTAGGTTTTGATTTGGTTTTGGTTATTAGAGAGCGAAGAATTTTTTTTGGGTCGAGTATCAATCCATTGATACTCAATTTGTCTCCGTTTGATAGGATAGTATAGTCCTATATTGTAACTCTCTCCCTTGATATTGGATTTGAGACTCTCTCATTTGACCGTGGACGTAGCTAACAAGTTGTTAGCGAACCACGTTAAATCTGGTGTCTTTGTTTTTTGATTTTCTCGTTTATCGTATGTTCGTTGTGCTCGTGATTTCCTAACAAGTGGTATCAAGAGCTTGGTTTGAGTTTCCGATGTTTGGTGGGAAAGATGTCTGGGATAAACGTGAAGATCGACAAATTCACAGGGAAGAATAGTTTTAGTCTATGGCATATTAAGATGAGAGCCTTGTTGAAGCATCAAGGGTTGTGGGCGCTGCTGATGGCAAAGCCAAAGAATGATAAGGGAGAGGCAGAGGTCTCGGTATCTGCCGAGATGACCATTTTGGAGGAGAAAGTGCATTCAACGGTCATGTTGTGTCTCGAAGACGACATCATCACCGAGGTAGCAGAAGAAGAAACTGATGAAGTCGCTCACCAATAAGTTGCTTTTGAAGCAACATTTATTCGGGCTGCGTAAGCACGAAGGTCAGCCTTTTCGTGAACACTAGATCAACTGAACACAATCCTATTAGAATTGTGTACCTTGATGTTAAAATAGAAGATGAGGATGCTGCGTTGATCTGGTTGGTTTCTCTACCATCGTCGTATGAGAATTTTGTGCAATCGTTTGTTGTTGAAAAAGATTATGTGTCTCTGGAAGAGGTGTGAGCATCACTGCATTATAGAGAATTGCGCCATCAGGTGACCGTTCCAACGGTAGAACTGGCTACTATGCTAGCAGTCAGTAATAATCGGGGTTCGGGGAAAAAGAAGTTCAAGAAGAATTCAGGCCCCAATGGTCCCAAAACAGGAGATGTCTGTAACTACTATAGGGAGATAGGGCATTGGAAGTGTACATGTTCGAAGTTGAAGCAGAAGCAGGAAAGCACTGTTGATGCCGTTGTAGAAGTTGGCGCCAACTCCGATGAAGATTCGGTCCTAGTTGCTGAGAAACACACAAGTAAATCTGATGCGTGGGTTCCCGACTCTGGGGCGTCATACCATATATGTCTGCGTAGGGAGTGGTTCACAACCCATAAGCATGAGGAATGTGGCAATATCTCTTTGGCCAATGGTTCCAAATGCAAGACGGTTGGAATAGGTTCAATCAAGGTGAGGACACATGATGGTAGACTGTGCATGTTGAACGATGTCAGGCATGTTCCACTTATGACAAGGAATCTGATTTTACTGAGTCGATTAGACAGCAGGGATTTCAGTTTCAAAGGTGAATGTGGAGTTTTGAACATCTGCAAGGATTCAAACGTGATTTTGAAGGGCGTCAATAGGGCAACTTTGTATTTAATACGAGGTTCAACTTTGTTTGGTTCTGCTGCTGTTAGTAGTTGTTAGTGTCCCATTGTTTGGGATAATTTGGGTAAGAGGAGTCACTCGTACGATTGGGTATTTAGGGCGCATCTGGTACATTGGGTACATTTGGTGCATTTGGATTGTTTGGGAACATTCTGTTTGAATTTGTTAGAGGATTTGATTTGAGGTGGAGCTTTGAGAAGTTGCATCGGTTTGTGGATTCAAGTCAAGGTGGAGTTGTTAGGAATTTTGCCTTGAATAGTTTCTTTTGGGTCGACGTTTGTGTCAAGGTGGAGGCTTGGATTTGAAGTATGCTGGAAGCAACGCGACCACGCCAGAAGGCAACACAGTCGCGTCAAACGTGGCTAGAAAGTGAATTTGGAACTAGGGTGGCGACGCAGTCGCGTTAGTTGATGATGCGGTCGTGTCGTTTGTTGGACGCGGTCGCGTCAGTTCTGGCGGTCCAGATTATGAGCTTACACGTTTTAGGCCCAGTTTTGGTCTATTTTGAGTCTAAGTCAGACTTGGGGCTTATAAATAGTCCCATTGATGGTTTTAGGCGAGAGAGAGGGTATTTGCTTAGGTTTTGATTTTGTTTTGGTTATTAGAGCGTAGAGAGTTTTGTTTAGGTCGAGTATCAATCTATTGATACTCGATTTGTCTTCGTTTGATAGGATAATGAAGTCCTATATTGTAACTCTCTCCTTGATATTGGATTTCAGACTCTCTTGTTTGGCCGTGGACGTAGCTAACAAGTTGTTAGCGAACCATGTTAAATCTGGTGTCTTAGTTTTCGATTTTCTCGTTTATCGTTTGTTCATTGTGTTCATGATTTCCCAGCAGTCTGTGTGGAATATAGATGGTATAGGTGTATTTAATTTATATAGATATTGATATTTTAGTGGTTATTAATTTAGTTATACCGATCCTTTTTGCAGGGGGCATGCTAGTCTTTTCATATGTCAATTGACTAGCAAATGACATATGCACTACATATGATTCATATACAAAAAGTTTAATTTAGGATTTTACAAAAATTATATGATATAATATACAGAAAAATAATTCTATGTTCTAAACTATATTTAATATGACACTTGACTATAAATAAATTTGGATTAGTAAAAAGATGCTCAATTTTTTTGATAAAAGAATCTTATTACTCAAAAGTCTTGATGTACAAGATTCTCAACCTAAAAAGGGAAAAATCTGGCCCAACCCAAACAGACAGATTAGTAGAAGTAATAGAAATGTGCGCCAAACATTGCGCAACACCATTACAATCTCTAGACATACGAGAAATTGTGAAAAAAGTTTCTAAATCTCATCCACAATATTTTAAAGAACTTACTTACTTTGTGATTGCATGCACAACAACCAAGGAATCCATAATGCAACTCACCTTCATAACAGAAAAAATCCATAAGTAACAGGAGAAGACCAGCAGGTAGGCCCATATGAAAATATAGATTGGATTCCGCACAACGCCGCACAAAGACGTGGAAAATCTCACAAAGGTAAACCCTGAGGAGAGAAAAAATCAGACAACACTCAAGACGAAATAAAATAATATAAAAATAAACAATCAATAACATGTTAGAAGTATTCCTCATCCTCCTAAGATTGGACGATGAGGGAAGAAGGAGGGAGAGATCTAAACTTTCAGGAGATGGAGAGGATGGAGGAGGCCAAAAAGATGCACAGTTAAATTAGTGGACAAAGAGTTTCCTTCCTTGATATCTCCCACGGACGAATGCTCTTTGATCGTCACTTTCAGTTGAGCTAGCATGTGTGTGTTTGTTTCGATTTGTTTGTGCACGTGTAATTAACACATCGACTGGATGAAGAATGTCCTTGACATGGGCTAGTGGCAAACATAGTAGGGGTATTGTTGCCTTGTTGGTGAGGGTTTTGAAGTGTTTATGATATTAAAAGTTTGATGATGTTATTAGGGCTACATTTAACTTTTTTTCAAAATTTTATATTAACCCAATTTATAGAATATACCTGATAGAGGTTGTTTGATTAGAGCTCTCAACAATGTTTAAATATGCACATAGTTAAGATATACCTACGAAAGTATCTAAAATTCTCCACGAACGGAGCAAATTATTTCTTCTTGGACGTCTGGAATCTGAAAAATAGAGTCGGGGGGTTGCCCCGGCGAAAATCCTCCAACGCTCATGTCAGAAACCAACCTATGATGAGTGAAATGCAAGAAAACAATGTATTAGTGATAGTTAATAGAGTGTAACCTTTTGTCAATTCAACTAGCCACTATTTGTACTTACTGTTTTTAGGGCAAGAAGTAAATAGGTCATTTCGGTTGCCCAATAAATTTTCGGCACATGTCCCTCTGTTCCTGGCGGCGGTGTAAGAGGGTACAGTACCTTTTGTCAGATAGACTAACAGTTATTTGTACCTTTTTTTGGGGGATGAAGGAGCACGTGTCTTACTGCACAAGTCATAGTGACTATATTCAATTTAGGGCTAAGCCCACATCCAGAGGTAATATGCAATCACATTTGGGGGGAGGGGGGGGGGGGGGAGGGGAGGGGGAGGGTATTGGTCACTCACAACGTTCGACCATATCAAGGCTGACCTTTGAGCTCTTCAACTCTTAAGATCTCATCAAAGCTGACATGATATGACAGTCTGCCTTTAACTCCCAACAGTGCTCTAGGACCGGCAACGGGCCTTGCGATATTGAGGACATTCAGCTCTGACCGACCCTTCAGGATGGTTAACCTCTCCTTCAGCGAACCGGCTCAGGAAAAGTCCTTCTAGAGATATTTGCTCATTCCATCATGACCCTGCTCGGTGTGCAGTGGAGGGCGTGCATATTTTCCCTATCAACTTCTCCCCCCTACTCTAAATGGTCTCAAAAGAGCCATTTGGACTAGAAGTCTCTCTGCGCTGAGGACATGAGCTTTAGTTTGGGGAGTTTCCTTTAGATGATTTTTCCTCCTAAAATTGTTCGAATTCAAATGAAATCAATCAGGCCATAATGCAACTCCCTGATCACTCTTCGAACAATGTCCCGAGGTCCACTGTGAGTGCCAGTACAACCCTTATGCAACTCCCTTAGGACGTAATTCCGTTCCTTCTCGGACAGACACCCTGCATGGGGCTGGGCAAACAAACTCTTATACAGTTGGTCGCCTATAAGGCAATATTTTGCATACATCGCACTTTGTGGCCCTCCTACTTGACACTTTCCAATTTTGTGATAATGTATGATGGGAGATCTGCAGTCATCTTCTTCTTCCACATCAGTTATATCCATTTCCAACATAAGCAAGGTAATGTTTCCTTTCACATCCTCATTAGCTGCTCCCACCATCTTGGCTAGGTAATCTGCCTTGGCATTTTCCACTATGGGGATTTGTTCAATATTGAGCTTTATGAACTTCTCCCTTAACCCCGCCACAAGCTCCACATATTTTATCATCCTTTCACATCTTCTCTCATAAGTCCCTAGGCACTGCTGGGCCACCAGCTGTGAATCCGAGTGAACCAAGACTCTCTGCGCTCCCAACTCTGCAGCTATCTTCAGTCCCTGGGTTAGGGCCTCATATTTGGCCTCATTGTTAGAGGTTCGGAACTCAAATTTGATCCCGAACTAGAGTTCCTCACAACTGGGACCAGTCACGACCACCGCTACCCCACAATCCACTTGAGAGACAAAGCCGTCAATGAACACTGTCTATAGTTTCAGCTCTGGCCCCTTAGTAGTTTCTTGAATGAAATCAGCCAAGGCCTAGGCTTTGATAGCTACCCTGGGCTCAAAATCCACATCACATTCCCCCAACTCCATTGCCCATTTAACCATTCTTCCGAAAAGATCTGGAAGTGTTCGTCCTCATAATCACTTTGTGAGACAGGAAGTATTTCCTTAACCGTTTTATGACAGAGGAGTGCAGTGTGGTGATTCAAAAAAAGCTACCATTGAAGTGGAAAGATCTAGGTAGTTTTATGATTGCTTGTAAGATTAGTAATGAAGTTTTTGAAAAAAACATTGTGATCTAGGCACTAGCATTAATCTTATGCCATTATCTATTTTTGAAAAATTAGGGATAGGCACAATAAAACCCACTACAATCGCCCTACAAATGGTTGGTCGATCCTTGACTTATCCAAGGGGCATTGTAGAGGATGTTTTATTACAAGTTGGCAAGTTCATAATTCCGGCAGATTTCGTAGTCTTAGATATGATGGAAGATAAAGAGGTTCCCTTAATTCTAGGTCATCCGTTTTTAGCAACGGGTAGTATGTTAATAGATGTACAAAAGGTGGAATTAACTTTGAGGATAAATGATGGAAAAGTGGCTTTTTCTATCTATAAGGCTATGCAATTGCATGATAGGGAGAGAGTTAATCAAATTGAGGCATGTAGTTCTATACAGTGTTTAGATTCTACATTACATAGAGATCTATTAGCCCCTATTAATAAAGATGCATTAGAAGTTTTTATGTCGAATTCAGTCTTTGTTTTAAATGATATTGATGCTATTAACCTTGATCTTGTGGAAAATGTTAATGCATTGAACTCCTTGTAGGAAACACCCAAATATAGCTCGGCGAAAGAGGACATAAGTAAAGAAGCTTTGAAAGAAGAACCAAAAGGGAGTGCAAGTGGGCCTGAATTAAAGCCATTACCGGAACACTTAAGGTGTGAATTCCTTGATGATGAGAAAAATCAACCGGTAATTATTTATGCTTATTTGACTAATTTAGAATGTGAGAAACTATTAAGAGTACTTAGGAAACATAAGTTGGCAATATGATGGACTATCTATGATTTGAAAGGGATTAGCCTGACTGTGTGTATGCATAAATCCTAATGGAAGATGTTTATAAACCGAGAGTCCAAAATGAGCGTAGACTAAACCCACTGATGCAAGAAGTGGTTAGAAGAAAGGTATTTAAATAGTTAGATGCGGGTATCGTTTTTCCAATTTCTGATAGTAAGTGGGTTAGTCCAACTCAAGTGATTCCTAAGAAAGGGGAGATGACCATAGTAAATAGTGACAATGATGAAGTCATAGCCACTAGGTTAGTAACGGGTTGGCGTGTGTGTATTGATTATGGAAAACTAAATGCAGCTACTCGTAAAGACCACTTTCCCCTCCACTTTTTAGATCAAATGCTTGATAGGTTAGCATGGTTTGAGTTTTATTGTTTCTTAGATGGTTATTCGGGGTACAATCAAATTATGATTGCCACGGAAGACCAAGAGAAAACTGCATTTGTGTGCCCTTATGGAATATTTGTTTTTCGTAGAATGCCATTCGGGCTATGTAATGCGCCTGCTACTTTTCAGCGTTGTATGATGGAAATCTTTAGTGGACTCATAGAGAATGTTTATGGAGGTTTTTATGAATGATTTTTTCATTTTTGGGCCGTCTTTTGACCATTGTCTCGATAACCTTTCTCTAGTGTTGCAGCGATATGAGGAAACTAACTTGGTTTTGAACTGGGAGAAATGCCACTTCATGGTAAGAGATGGCCTAGTATTAGGACATAAGATTTCTGTTGCAGGTTTAGAAGTCTATAGAGCAAAAGTAGTTGCAATCGAGCGTTTAACACCTCCAGCAAATGAAAAAGCAGTAAGAAGCTTTCTTAGCCACGCGGGGTTCTATAGAAGGTTTATCCGTGATTTCTCTAAAATATCTAAACCTTTATCTCGTTTTTTAGAAAAAGATAAAAAGATACTGCTTTTCTTTTTGATGATGCATGTGTGCAGGCGTTTGAGACTTTGAAGTGTCTGCTCCAATATTGATCACACCAGATTGGTCTTAGCCGCTCGAATTAATGTGTGATGCAAGTGATATATCTGTAGGGGCAGCTTTGGGCCAAAAGAGAGATAAAATCTTCCGAGTCATCTACTACGCCAGCAAGACCCTTGATTCGGATCAAGCTAATTACACCACTACGAAAAAAGAGATGCTAGCGGTTCTTTATGGATTTGATAAGTTCTGATCTTACCTGATTGGAGCGAAGACGATAGTGTATACAGACCATGCAATTATACAGTACTTGTTTGACAAGAAAGACTCGAAGCCAAGACTCATCAGATTGATCCTTTTTATTGCAAGAGTTCGTTGCCGAGATCAAAGACCGGAAGGGGTGTGAAAATGTGGTTGTGGATCATTTGTCTCGAATCACAAATGAAGCTGATGAAGAAGGCCAAAAGGGAGAAATCAAGGAAACTTTTCTCGACGAGTACATCTTGACAGTGGAAGACACTCCATGGTACAACGACATCGTCAGCTTCTCGGCGTACAGGGCTTTTTTACCATATCACCTGACGTCCCATCGAAAGAAGAAGTTTTTCCATGATGCTAAATTCTATGTGTGTGATGATCCGTATCTCTATCGGAGATGTGCAGATACGATTATGCGGCGGTGTGTCCCTCAATCTGAATCAGGGGACATCATTAAGCAGTGTCAATCGTTTCTAAGTGGATTTCATAATGCAATTATAAATGCCAAAGAACAGGGGGAATATCAAGGAAGCATGTGATGTCATCTTCCTTCCACTTCAGTTACTTTGGATTGTGCGGAACAGGTTATGTGAGATATATGTTCAGATCTTTTTTGGAAGGTTGTGGGAGTGTCTCCTTTTATAGACTTGAACAAATTAAGTTGATTGTGATGGACTTATTATTGATTTGAGATAATGATGCTTAAATATATTTTAGACAAATATATGTAGATTTATCTTCAAATAAAATGTTTTATACCAAAAATATTATTTTCCACAATTGATAAAGAAATTTGTGCGGGAAAATTCCTAGCTTACTACTTTTGGTGAATTTTGTTATTATATAAAAATAAAATAAAAGTTATCGCTCGAGAATGGGAGATGAGGATCAAATTAAAATTGCCTTCCACCATTATTGAGTGTTCTAGTTTTTACGTACATGCTTATTTTTCTAATCCTAGAACATAGTAGCATTTCATATACATCATCAAAGACACCTAAACTTTCCAAATATTTAATATGTCAATAACTCTTGTAATCATTATCCTAACAAAAGAAGTCAAACTTTGAAGTTACTATGTTTAATTTTTTTTAAATATTTTTACAAAGAATATCATTAATGTGGATTCGTTCATATACTATATAAGAATTAAGCATCAATCAATAAATTAAATATCATTTTGATACATTATAATTGCCATATTAATATTTTCTATTGTAGTTGGTGGAGTAAGTACAAAGATAATATAGTTCAACTCTTGATAAAGCAAACAAAAAAATACACAGTTTCTTCTCTTGAGAATAAAAACTGAGAAATAAAACCAATAAAGTCTTTGAATACCAATATACATTGTTCTCACTTCCAGTTATATGTCGATTGTTTACTAATTATCAAATTAATTTCAATATCTTTTTTTTTAAAATCTTGATTATTCAATATTTTGATAACCATAAAATATTTTTTTTTCTTATTTTAAGTATTTTTGTAAATATAATTTTTCTTTATTATTTAATTTAGATTTTTGCTAGTCGATCTTTGTTCTTTTTTTACAATCACAAATAAAAGAGTCCAGTCATAAAAAAGATGACAAGTTTATTAAACTTTTCACAATTTTATAATAGTGGTAGAAATAAAATAAAAATAAATCAAAAGAATAGTATATTGTATTTTACTAAAGGGAATTGAAGTATAAAGTATAGTGAATATTTAGGTTCAAGTTATTTTTGTTAGAATAATTTTCCTTTAGTATTCTTTAGTGTTTCAACTTGTGTTGAAATACTCTGGGAAACAATACCGTGTTTCAACTTACTGGGAAATATGTTCTATCTTTCTATTCAATTTTACCTTGCTGTCCTTATGTGTTAGTTATTTGCTTATCTGTATAGTTGGATAAGTTGGTTTCTATACTGCCTAATCGCATTAGAAACTTATCCAAACCGAATGTTGATCTTATCTTGCAGGAGATAACTACCATAGCTTGTGGATATTTATATGACTGATAAGAGAAGATCAGGTGTGGAAAATAGGAGAAAGAAATCGAGTGCAAAGATCAGAATTTCTTCAAGACATTTTCTCACCAAAAGTCGAAGACTAACAACTTCATACTTCTCACATCCTTTGTTGTGAGACTTTGTGTAATCTCTCTCTTAAAAGAGGATTGTTTTGTATGTAAGACCCTAGTTTGAGTGTAAATCCGATGGCTGCTTGTGTAATCGGATTTAGGTCGTTTAAGACTTTTGTATAAAGCGCATTCCGCTGTGAATGAGATAAAACTCGCTCAGGCTTTTGATGCTTTGCCTGAGTTTTCTTTATCTATCTTTGCTCTTCATTGTAACTTTTATACAGTTTACATCTCGACTTTAAAATAAGAAGAGTGTTTGTTCGTGTGTTACAACACCCTCAGTAACACTCCTCATGACCAGTCCATAAATCCTTTCAATTTTATTATTTGAATTAGATATCATATGAATTGTAATATAAAATCTCTTGAATTAATTGATGAGTATGAACTATAAAAGGACTCTTACGAAACAAATAAACCTTTAAAATTAAAATTACTAAAGTAACCTCAAAATTTTGACTAATAGATATTTCTTATGAATATTTTGTTTTAACTTATGTTATTAGTTAAATGTCATATATCATGGAATAGAAAATTCTACGAATTAATAGATGAGATTTGAATTATAGAAGGCTCTTATCAAATAAATAAATCTTTAAAAATAAAGTTAGTAAACTAACCATAATGGGAGCTAGGGGGTCAATAATACGGGAAAAGATCCTCTGTTCCACAATTACCTTGTCCCAATCCTATCCCACTTCAAAATCGAGTCATTCAACATAAATCGTGAACTCCGAACATATGAATCATGGACCCTAAACTATGATCTATTGAATTATAAACACTAAATCATTAAATTATGAACCATTAAACCGTGAATCGTGACATCGTAGGTCTACAATAGAAAATATACCCTAGTCCAAGAAAGTCGAACCCTAGACTTTAAACATGAAATCTAAACATGAATCCTGAATCCTGAACCTAAACAATGAACTTTAAATTCATAAATTGCAAAAAAATAATTACAGTTAACACAATTTTGGAGTGGAACACGAATGAGACCGGATAAAAGTGGATTAGAGGATCCTAAGAGAAATAATACAACTTGCCAAAACATGGGGATTATAATTTCATTTTTCCTTGGGAAATATTGTACCCTTAGTTTAGGAGTGGAAGATTTGGAAATTGACATCATTAAAGATTATAAACACTCACCACGAGGATGCCTGAATACATGCAGTATTATAAACAAGAAAAATCAGTACATATTAATCATCTCACATTACAGGTTTACATCTGATTCCAATGCAGGCATGTGCATTGCCCTTTCGATTTACGAAATAGGTGTTTATACATTTGTATTTTATTTTGTAGACATAAATTGTTATGCGCTAGACTAGTATAAATAGGGGAGAACCTGGCCAGCATTAGACATCCAAATTTAGCAAAATCATATAATCAGTCAAAAGCCAGCTAGCCATGGCCCTCAATCTGATCTTCAAAACCCTAAATCCAACTCCTCTGCTTTCCTTGTTCCTAACCTTATTGGTGCTACCGAACAAGGTGCGCTCACAAGGCGACGTAACCTCTTTTCAGTACGATACCTTTGAGCCAAACACGGAGGGTCTAATCTACGAACGCGATGCGTTTGTTCCATCGGGTTCGAGTCACCTGAGTCTTATAGGAGTTGACGCATCGGGAAACCCCTTGAGATCAAGTGTTGGTCGAGTCTTGTACTCCACCCCCGTGAATTTGTGGGATTCACGGAGAGCGGCGTCCTTTGAAACTACCATCAGGTTTCTGACCAGGAACTATGACAACAATCCAGCTGACGGCATGACCTTCTTTATCGTGCCCGTTAACTCCACCGAACCTACTGGTGGAGAAGGAGGGAGCCTCGGAATCTTTAATGCAGTGGTTCCCGGAACCCCCATATTCGCTGTCGAATTCGATATCTTCTGTAACGCAGGACTTGACCCGAGTTTCCGTCACATTGGAATAGACATCAACTCACAGGGGTCCGCGGCTGTTAGGAGCATCGAAGATTCATTCAATCAAGTGACAACTATGCGCATAAACTACGATGCACGCACTGGAAGGATCGATGTCGTGGTGATTTACGGATCGGAACTTCGTGAGGTCAGCTACGTCTATGACTTGAAGACACTTCTTCCTCAACAGGTTCAAGTTGGAATCTCTGCTTCTACAGGACCTACTCTGGTTGCAGGTTTCGATATTTATTCATGGCATTTCACGTCCTACTACAGCGACACCTCTTTCGAGTACAATACATTTGAGCCAAACACGGAGGGTCTAATCTACGAACGCGATGCGTTTGTTCCATCGGGTTCGAGTCACCTAAGTCTTATAGGAGCAGACGCATCAGGAAACCCCTTGAGATCAAGTGTTGGTCGAGTCTTGTACTCCACCCTCGTGAATTTATGGGATTCAGGGAGAGAAGCGTCGTTCGAAACGACTATCATATATCAAATTATAACCTACGACAATAATCCAGCTGACGGTATGACCTTCTTCATCGTGCCCATTAACTCCACCATAGCTACTAATGGAGAAGGAGGGAACCTCGGAATCTTTAACGCAGTGGCCCCCAATTCCCCTATTTTCGCTATCGAATTTGACATCTACGTTAACCAGGGCAATGACCCGAATTTCCGTCACATTGGAATTGACATCAACTCGAGGAGGTCCGCCAATGTGACAGATTTTCAGGGCTCTCTCAACCAAGTGACGACTGTGCGCATAAACTATGACGCGCCCACTAGTAGGATAGACGTGGTCACCAGTTACGGATCGGAAAGCAGTGAGGTCAGCTACGCGTATGACTTGAAGACACTTCTTCCTCAACAGGTCCAAGTTGGAATCTCCGCTTCGACAGGACCTTCTTTGGTTGCAGATTTCAATATTTATTCATGGTATTTCACATCCACCCTCATCGCGGCCAGCACCAACACCGGAGCCTACATTAAACAAGTTGTCTAAGTTGTGGTACAAATATTCTCATATCTTGTGTCTTTAGTTTTCATGCCACAAATAAGGACTAGCCATGGCTCGTGTGCATGCAATAAGTCCATAATAACATAGTCGTGCATGCATGTCTATGCAGTATGTATCCATGTACCCTTGTTTTAATCAAGAGATATTTATCGGAATCATGAATACTTTTTTAAAAATCGCTTCTTTCTGCATTCTCCGATATTAAGGAGATTTAAGGAGGTTTTGGGTACAAGTGGTCGCGACCGCGACAGAAGGTCGGTTAACCTTTCCTTGTCCGAGTTTAATCGAAATTTTGGCCCATTTTCACCTAAGATGATCCCCACTTATAAAAATGAAGCTTCCATGTCCGAAAAGGAGACACAAAATCATATTCTACACTTGCAAAAGTACTTGAAGACTTGGAATGAAGGTCAAGGAATGCAAGAACGAAGATTGAGATTCAAGAATTCGGGTTTACTTTTTCTTTGTTTATTTTTACGTTCAAATAATGTTTCTCCATGATTTTTTTTTAATCGTAGACATGAGTAATTAAACACTTAGTGTTCTAGGGTTAGAGAGTAGGTAATTATTGATTATGTTTTATTTAATTCTAGACTCCATTTTTATCGTTATTTATGTGTTTTGTTCTTAATTCATGAATTAATTGATTTGATCAATTAGTTAGTTCTACTTTCTTAACAACTCGTCGTTCGAGAGGAGAGTTAATAGATATACGAGCATATAAAATAGGTACCAATAGTCGTCCGAGATGAGTGAGGTATTACGTACACATTGGTTTAGGAGCCCTTGGGAGTTGCGTCTGTGATAGTTAGCCGGAGAAGGTAATTATTCATATGTAATCTACACGTTAACATTGTCCGAGAGGAGAGTTAACTATAGTAGCATCGTCTAAGAACGATAGAATTGGTTTAAAAGTCTAGGATTATAAAATAATCAAACATAGAAGACACGAACTGAAATCGAATCCCTAAAATACGCTTTAATCTCATTCGAGTTCTTCCGTATTAATCATTCCTTGTTTACAAGTAATTTAGTTTTAGTTATTATTTCTTGCAATTAGGTTTTAGATAAAACACCCACTTTCACTAATTGAGAGTCTAGTTAGAGTAGTTTTATTACGATTAGGATAGTAAACCAGGCACAACTTTCAGTCTTTGTGGATCGACCTTGACTGTCACTACCTACACTAGCACCGTATACTTGCGGATTAGTAGGTTAGAAAATAGTGCACTATCTATCTATTTATTACTCCCTCCGGTCAAAAAGAGTATCGTTTTAGAGAAGTTGAAAATGTCCAAAAAAGGGTCGCATTAGCAATAAAACATCAATTCTTCCAATCTTATCATAAACGACCTATTTAATTTAGTTGACTATATATCCTTATTCAACAAAACATACACCAATTAATAGATTATGTAGGATATATATTCCATTTCCACCCATTCTTAATTTTTTCCAAAAAAGTGTAAAGCAATATTTTTTGGCCGGAGGGAGTATCTATTACTAATATAAATGTATTGTTACTAATATAAAGTATGTATTGTTTCGTCTTTTCTTGCAATACCTATAATATCCTTACAAAGTATTATATTTAAAAGTAATTAGTAGTTTAAAATAGATTATACCTATCATATTTTTAATATTCACAATGTCTATTTTTTTTCTGCAAAAAATTAAGATAAATTTTATGGCATAATCATAACTTTTATAATACATACATTCATTTTTTACTATTCATATATAGATTAGACTGCGAGTTTTTATTTTTACATGTTGAATTCATTCAATTGAGTATTAACAAGTAAATATAATTCAAAATGTTATGATTGCACACTACAAGAAAAATAATTGATTGCGACGGAAATTTCCGTCACTAAACTGAAAAATTCCGTCACAATGAATGAATAGTGACGGAAATATTTTGTTACAAAAACCTTTGTCACTAAACCGATAATGACGGATTTTTTATTCCGTCACTAGTTTAGTGACGGAAATTCTGTCACAATTCTAAAAAAATCCGTCATAAAATTATGACGGAATATTTCCGTCACTAAATGGCAACGACTAAAATTCCGTCACTAGTCCGTCACTACAGGATTAATGACGGAATATTACCGTCACAAATTAATGACGGAATATTTTAGTCACTATCTTGCCTATATTAGTAATGAAATTATTCCGTTACAAAAAAAAAAAAAACTCGTCTTTATTCCGTCACTATACTATCTAATTTTCTTTCTATAATTCTCTTTATATTATAATGTAGAACCTGTTATGAAAATTAATTTACACTTAATAAAATATAAAATTCGTAGATGGAGAAGATGACAACGAAATGAGTTAATGAAGCCTTAGCTTCTCTCCTATCACATGTACCAGCCTTATGAAGGATCATCGAAAATCACTATTAAAATTTAGAGTTTCAAAAGCGAGTTTTGGTCAAACATAAAATTGACTATCTCATGGACTTCTTCCATGCTAATGTGTAGAATATGTTTACCCAGGGAAACTAATCATGACTGTTGTTGCAAGCAATTAAGAATCAATACAATATGAAGCTTAAGAAGTATCTTGAGGAATATGTTTAAAGCTAAGCCGGCTCTCAAATCTTGTCCACAGAATGTCTCACAAGAAGGCAGATAATCCACTAAGGCAGAATATTTTTAACCCTGGCCACTTTGTCTTCAGCTTTAATGGACACTTACTAGAGTCTTGAACATGGAAGCTACTCTCAAAGGTAATATGCTTGGAACAATTTGCAGCTGGGGAAAGACAAGTGGTGCATAGTCATCTACAACAGTCAGAGATGCTGCTAGCAACTCTGAAGAATGTGACCGAGAAGCTAAAAATGCTGGATCCTGGCAGTGACAATACCAAGAGAGTTTAATAACAACATGCAGCTAAATAACTATTTAACGGAAACTAAAAGAACATGAGACCACACCTTCTTTGTATTAGCAAAGACATAACTAACCTATACAATCCGTGAACACCCTCTTCATGTGCAATACTTCAATATGGCACCACACCACTTCTCATTCATTGTGTCTACATAAGACGGAGAAAATATTAACCGTTGCAATCATTATTATCCTGAGAGTATGTAGATAACATGGAATCCTTCTATGTGGACGCATACAAAGTCAAGTCTTCAATGACTGTAAAGTTCAAATGGTGATGTTTATGTATCAGCCAAACTGGACACTAAATAGTATCTTAAAATATACACAATTACAATATCCCCCCAACATTGCCAAATATGCAAGAGAAAATACTTTCTACTTAAACCATAAACTTAACAAAAAGCATTTATTTGAAATAACCCATGCAGAACATCTGCTGAAACAAAAAGACCTAGCATTTAGTTTTTGACTGAATAATGTTTTTCAGTATTATTATTCTTCCCAGATCAATTTTGCATGTGCACTGTGAGAATCAGCCACCAAAGAAACTACAGCAGAGGTAATTCAAACTTACTCTAAATTCAACATTGAAAATTGAGCAAATGAATATAAGCAAACTGATTATGTTCTTTATTTATGTCAGGTATGTGCAGTACTACCTGACATAAATTATACACCTCAAGGCTGAATGCTTCCATTATAATAAAAGCACTTAACGCAAAAATCAGTTACTACAAAATCAAGAATGAAGTTATGAAGATCTTTGCTTCGGACAGTCAATCAATCAATTGATGCTATCGATTACAGAAAATGAATTCAAAAGAGAAATAAATGGAACGATAAATAGATAAAAGCCTCGAAGCTTCATCTTGACTAGGAAGCATATTATCATGCACAAATTAAGGTTAAGTTTCTTTAGGTAAGGTATCAGTTGCTAAGCATGTGTTTGCAATAATCCGTTGAATGAATTTGTTCATAGGAGAATTTCTTCTAAGAACTCACAAACTTAAGATAGCTCCTTATGATTTATTCACTTAGTGTAGGCAAACAAAAAATAAAATAAAATAATAGAGAGTTTTGTTTATTCATCACATTCTTAGATTAAGACAAAATCAGTGCCATGCAGTGTTTAGCATAACCTATTGGACAAAGAAAGTACAAAAACATCACAACACCTTGCTCTTTGTTTCTTGTTCTCCTTTTATTCAAAGAAAATTTAAATGGATATTCTTCAAACCAAGTTGTTCAAATCTCATTTTAAATGCTAAAATTATGCATACAGATCAAATATAATTATTAAAATAAAAAATTAGTAGGTCCTTTCATAGCACAAGTAGAACTGTATAAATTATAGCCACCATATTCCAGTCCCTCAGTAACGTTTGTGATAAGGGCAGTGAGGCAATTGCTAGAAATTGGAAAATGAAAATTTGTGAAGAACAAAATGATGAACGAAGTAAGGGAGTAAGAGGAATAATATCTGCTTCAAGCAACTACGTAGAAAACAATGTGGGTGCAAGTGGCAATTATTTTCCTCATTCATGTTCTTACCTCTTGTCTTCTGGACATCAAGCAAGAAAATTTGGGCAATTCTCGTGTTGTCTCAATTCCCCGCTAGATCTAACAGATGACATAACAAATTTGAATATTACTTAATTTTATCTCACATGATGTGAGCAACCATTTCTGACTATTTCTATCATTAACACATATCCATATCTCACTAATTGTTATTGCTACTTATCCATTTGCATTTCTGGGTTGATTACTTGACTTGGAAGACTTTAACCATTGGCTAGATTGACGCTACTGCCGCTGAAATAAAATTTTACATTCAACATTTTGCAGTACAATTTTGTCATTGAAATTTGAATGGAAGATTAATGGCTATAATGCAGAAAGATACATCTTAGTAGAGACACAAAGAGACACTGACTTGCGCTGTTGTAAACCCTGTTCAGTAAGTACCTGAATTTGAATTGTGAAGATGCTCTTGCCATATCGTGGGAGTAGGTGTTCTCCATTCATGCACTTCAACCCCAAGATGATTAGCAACATCATAAACCGTAGCCTACAAGATGATGTCCACCGATGAATAAATTAGTGCATAACTAAAATAATCGAGCTCTGCTAACACTTGACTGATGCAAACAGAAAAGTTCAATCCACATTACATAACACAGATAATTTCCAGGAAAACAATAGTGCATACTTATTCTTTATTTATCTTCCAGAAAGACAATATTCTGAAATTGAAAATGTATATAAATTAGGGCAGAAACAACCTGAATCAAAAGCCTTGCCTTGCCTAGCAGTTGCTTTCCTCGTTCGCAGCAGAAGAGAGAAGATCGAGTAAATTGATGTTAGAAAAAAGAAGAGAGCGAAGCGGATTCTGGAATTTGAGAGTTCGAATTCGAGCTCACCTGTTGAAGAAGATGCCGGATTTTCACCTGTTGAAGAAGAAGAAAGCTTTCTCAATCGCGCAAAATGAGAAGTGAGATTAGGGATTTGGAGCAAAATGAGAAGTGGTAAGTTTGGGGAAAACTGAATGTGGAAAAACTGAATATGTAAAAACCAAGCAAGCAATTCTCAATAATTAATAGGTGTCCTGGTGGTAAGCAACTTGCCTTATATCCACCAGGTCAGGGGTTCAAAGCTGGCGCGTAACGCTTTTATTTTTTTAAGCATTGGAGGTCTAAAACGACGTCGTTTGGTATAGTGACGGAAATATTTCTGTCCCTAATTAATTAGGGCCAAAACGACGTCGTTTAGGGGTATAGTGACGGAATTTTTCGTCACTATTCCGTCACTAAACTAGTGACCAAAAATTCCGTCACTGAATAAGTAATGACGGAATATTTTCCGTCACTACATAGCAACGGCTAAAATTCTGTCATTAATCCGTCAATACAAGATTAATGACGGAATATTTTCCGTCACAACATAGCAACGGTTAAAATTCCGTCACTAATCCGTCAATACAAGACTAATGACGGAATATTTTCCGTCACTACATAGCAACGGAAAAAATTTCGTCACTGATCCGTCAATACAAGACTAATGACGGAATGTTTTCCGTCACTACATAGCAACGGTTATA
Organism: Ajuga chamaepitys; assembly: GCA_958295605.1. Lineage (NCBI taxonomy): Eukaryota > Viridiplantae > Streptophyta > Magnoliopsida > Lamiales > Lamiaceae > Ajuga > Ajuga chamaepitys. The sequence continues at coordinate 57,325,011 of OY282502.1, forward strand.
ATTCCGTCACTGATCCGTCAATACAAGATTAATGACGGAATATTTTCCGTCACTAAATAGCAACGGCTAAAATACCGTCACTAATCCGTCGATACAAGATTAATGACGGAATATTTTCCGTCACTAAATAGCAATGGCTAAAATACCGTCACTAATCCGTCGATACATGATTAATGACGGAATATTTCCGTCACAACCTTAAAATATTTTATTCCCACATTTTTAGCGCCATTTGTTACTACGGTTTAATGACGGATTTTTTTCCGTCTCTAAATTCCGTCATGATTCCGTCACTAAGTCGTTGCTAATAATCAAACACTCTTGTAGTCTCTATCCATGACTATTCCATCACTAGTCCGTAATTAGATTGTGACGGAAATTTTCCGTCACTAAAATCAGTCACTATTAATAATATTTCTTGTAGTGGCACATAATGTGATTATATATTAAAATTATTTTTAATGGAATAAGAACAAGAAAAATGAATATAGGCAGACAAAACAAAAATATTGCATTTTCTTAACATTATATATTTAAGTTAGACCATGTCGGAATAATGCAAAATCTAAAATATTTGGATGAAAAAAATATATTGAGCAAATATGTGTGATAAATCTGATCATACCCAAACATTAAGTATAGGAAAATAAAATTTATATTTGAATATTTTTAATTTATTTTAAATCATATTCCTCTACTCTTATTTGAAACTATCAAGTTATTACAGGTTTTCATTGAAGTTGGTTCTGTTTTTAAAATAGTACGTCATCGTACTTTTCTTTAATTGGGTTATTTAGCACACAAAATGACCACTAAATGTACTAGCCCAATTTTTTATGTAAATAAAGGTACAAGGTCTCACTCTAAATAAAAGGTTCAAGGTCTCACATATAAAAATTGACTAGGATTGTCCACGGAGCTTGGAGATTACTGAAATCGGATCGAAACCCGAACCGAGAAAATCCATAGACCATTTTACTTTTTCAAAACCGAACTGAACCGATTTTTTTCCGTATGGATTTGAATATTTCTCAATTTTCCGAACCGAAAATCGTACTAAACCGTATCGACCCATACCGAATTGTATTGAATCGAATAGCCAAATAATAGAACAAATTATAAATTTAAAAATACATTATCTCTAAAAGATTAATTTAGTTAAGAATTAAAAAGTAAATTATTCGTAATTTTGTAGTTAGTTCTATTTAACATAAATAATTAAAAACACGTATATTTGATTATTATATAATTTTCAAAACACAAGTTAGTAAGTTGAAAACAAAATTGATGTAATAAAATTATTTATATTATTTATACGTTAATATATTTTGTTCATATTGAATCTCTTATTCAAATAATAAAAGATCTCCCGAACCGAATTGTCATCTCGAAGAAATCTCAATCATTAATTAATGTACACGTGTCCAATTATGGACGACTGGAATTTCTTTTAGATGGCAATTCTTAACAACCTGTAAGTCTAGATTGTAATGTGTCACCGAGAATTTTTTATATGACAAAGTGTAAAAACACAAATGATCTGCAATTTTACCACAAAATCCTATTTAAGTCACTTTTCCACAGTCACCTTTATTTGCAAACACCCTCATAGTGTATGAGACGATTATTAGAAATTATACACACTTTGATTTATTGAGATGGAGATTTATTTGCTCAAGCTTGATTAAGCTTGAGTCATGTTTCTGAGATAAGAAATGGTGAAGGTTGAGGAAATGACACACACTTTGATTTATTGAGGTGGAGATATGTGAGTTATGGTTCAATTACATCAAAGGTGTACACACTTTGTATAAAAATGGTGCTGAATCAGGAACCGGATCAAGAAGCTGGAAAACCGGTCTGAGAAATCAAAACAGAAGGAGAACCGAATTCATAACCACCGGTTCAGGGTGGTTATGAAAGCAGTTGCAACAAACAGAACAGACAACGGTTTTAAAATCGTTGCAGAGCAGTTCAGCTTGCAGTTTACTCATCTGGATGATTCGAGCTGTTTCTTTTATATAGAGTTATGATAAATGATGTAATCAATCACAATTTATAGTTTTCCCTCTGGTTTTTATCAACTTCAAGAGAGAATTGAGTGATTAGAGTTGCGTACTCAGTTTAGGGTTCTAAGTTGAGGGGATTGAGTAATTCTGGAATAATTCTTGTAATCTTGAGTTGTTGATAGTAAATTGAGGTGTGTTAATCCTCCGTGGATGTAGAACATTTGTTCGAACCACGTAAAATTCCTTTGTGTTGAATTTTTTTTCTTCTTGTTTGCGCGATTCATTTTCGTTTTCTGTTCCGTCTGAATTTGTCCGTTTTGTTCGGCCGTTGTTCTAAGTTTCTGGCCGAACGTAATCCGGTGATTTTATGTGGGTAGACTTAACAAGCTCTTCAAATATGTTTGGCAAACTAAGATGTTAGACAACTTATATGATGTAAAAGTAAGCTCCTAGAGCTTATAAGCTCCAAAAAAAAAAAAAGTTTCTCTAGTCCAACTTATTTTTTAAGATCTCATAAGTTACAGTCAAATTTCACCTACTACACACACACTTCACACACTACATACATTTCATACACTACACACACTATATACATTTATGCACACTACACACATTTCACACACTTCACACATTTACACACAGTTCACACACTTCACCCTCTACACACACTTCACACACTGCACACATTTACCCAAACTACACACATTTCACACTCTTCACACATTTACATACACTTCACACACACATCCTTCACACACTACACACACTTCACAACTAAGCTAATCTATTCAATTGCTCGCTTATAAGATCTTTTATCCAAATACTTTATTAACTTATAAGCTCTTAAAAATTGCATCTTATAAGTTGTTTGAACAACTTATAAGATGTTGGAGCTTATAAGATGTTTAAAATAAGCTTAGCTAAACACCCTCTTAATGAGAGAAGTGTACTCTCATTAGTATTAATACCACATGATGATAAATCCCATCATTAGACTACAACTTGCCTCTCATTAAATACTACATTAATGACAAAACAATCTTCTCATTATATCCCTATTTGCATCTCATCATCATCATCATCATCATTACTACACCATTAGAAATATAGAATTAACCATCAAATAATTCTATAAACAAAATATTTAATTTGTCCGACAATCACGTCCACGTCGATTCCAAATGCAAATTAATAAAAAAGACAATTAACAACCTCCAAAAAATAAATTCCATCATGATGAATATACTAAATGAATTGCACACTTGAGTACAAAAAATTTACACATGATATGGATCTTTTAATTTTTGCTCAAAATATTCTTCACTTGAGTTCTTCAAAATTAATGCAGATCGCCAATCAGTCATGATGGTGGAATTTCAGAACGGCAGGATGAAAACCTTTGACGACATAAAAGCTGATAAGTAAACGCAAATATAATCTCATTATCATAGTAACCAATCTTTGATGCTTCAATATAGAGCTCAAAACTATTAAAAAACCTTGGCTAGGTGTAACAGTTTTCCAAAAGATACATCAGGATATCTAATGCTTACAACCTCTCAATGCCCAAACACACTTTTTGTCCACGTAAGACAGTTGTTATAATTCAAAATTTAACATAAACCTAAGACAATGATGTCATATGGAATAAGATAAATTTTATACAAATTGCCTTTTCCAGACATGCAATGCAACATACAAATTTACCTGGTTGGTAGTATATATAAGCTACACAACTCTAAATTTACCCCAATGATTACAAAGTGAGAGCCAAAAATAAAATATTATAAAATAAATAAAAAGAACCAACAACAAGAAGTTTCATATAAGCCACTAACATCCTTCTCATATTCATATTATACACATTTTTTTTTTCTCTTTTTATTTTCCTAAAGCATGTTGTATTATATGATAGCCCACTAACATCCTTCTCCTCATATTCACTGAAGTCTTCACTTTCCTTGTGCACTTACAATGAAGATAGTAAACTAAGTTGAGACAGAAATATATTCACTTGATTCTACTAATCAATCACATTCTGTTAAAGCATATAATAAAACTTGAAACTAAAAGCAATCAACACAAGCCTGACAAATAGATGGATTAATCTAGGCAAGATATATACCTTTCTTAACACACACGCTTCGGTAATTTCGATGGAGAGAAGACATATATGGAGCCACAATCCAAAAGGTTGGAACGACAACAATGAACTCCATAACAGGACCTGAATCATGAGAAATGCCAGAATTTGGGTCCTGTAACCAAATATAACAACTCAGAAAGAAGCCACTGAAATAACACACTAATGCCAATCAGGCAACTGAATTGCTATCTCGCAGTACAACTCAATGACAAAAAAGAAAAAAAGCTAAGTTAATTCTAAAATAATACAAGTGAGATGCTACAAATCTAGTTAATCACCCCACTCAAATGAAACACAAAATGATATACGTAAATAGAGAATCATAGAAATGTAAATAATCATATAATACCAAATTGAGAAAATTTTGTGGAGAAAATAAATGTACCTAGAACAAGATTCACCAAGTGTCTCCCCTTTAACCACTCTTTCGAATTGAGGCTTCAAAAGGATCACTTAATTCAGCCGCCAAAGTCAAAACCTAGTAGAACGAAGGAGCACAATTTACCATAAAATAAGGTGTATAGCATAAGACACACTACAACAAAAGAAGTCTTTTGTATAAGACTTTTTGACACAAAAATTGTGGTCACTAATAAAAAGTTATTTGTGACCACTTGTTGTCACAAATATCTCGACAAATTATTTGAGACAACTTTAAGACTACTTTTAGAGACAACTAGTTGTTGCAAAAAAAAATTTGAGACACATTTGAGACCACTTTTGTGGTCACAAATATATTATTTGCGACCGAGTTATTGAGACGACAATAAAGTTGTGACAAATACTCATAAGTTGTGACAAATACTCATTATTTGAGACCACTTTGCTTAAGTTGTGACAAATACTCATTATTTGAGATCAATTTTTTGTGGTCTCAAAAGACCTTTTTTTCTTGTAGTGACATGCATTTAGGATAGTTATTTAATAAAAATATAAAGCCCCAATTAAAAGAAAGGAGAAAATATGCAAGTCTTGGAAATGCCAAAAAGTTGACAAAGAATTTCATTGGCCTGAATTGAGCCTGTCACCACATGTAAGGAAGAATCTTGCCAATCTGGCCGTGGGTAACACCCGAATGGGTTATACACCGTCGAATTTGTGTATGATTGATGGTGTGTAGATTTGCATTTACACACCAATCTGATGACATATAACCCATTGTTTTATCCACGTGGGTAGGGTAGTTTTAGTGGAGTCAAACCAACTTAAATATCAAGATCGGACCAAGATTTATAATTGAAAGTACAAAAGGATATATAATCATGAAATTTAGAGCATAGGATATAGTTAAATAGAACCAAATCTATCACCATATAAAACCTTTAGGAATTATTTAGATAAAAATTACAAGAGTCACAAACCCAATCTCCTTTCGTTGTTTACAACAATGACCTAATTTAGGATCTCAAAGGTAATGCACTCTCTTTTTTAGTCATATTTAGAGTTTCAATGTAAACTGTTTGGGTCACTTTAAAGAACATACAAATAGTTCGTCACTCAATATACATAGTATACAAGTGTAAAAAACATGTAACAGTTATAACACATTATTATAATGATTCTAGAATTGTAATATAATGTAAAATATACACTATTCGATAAAAACTCCATTAAAAAAAATAACTAAATAAGTTCCAAACTGAATCAAACACAATAAAACAAGCTCAGGTAGTAAGTGAAATATATAACTATAATAAATTAAAAATATATAAAATATGAATATAAATGATATACACGGGGCAGGTTATGGGTGGTTTAGCTAAACCCACGACTCGATTCAAACCCGACAATACTTTCGGTTCGGAACTTGTTCGATTCAAATTTTGGTCCGATTTTAGTTATTTATCTGTCTATAGCCCCTACATATTATATATGTGATATCCTATGGTGCATATGGTAGAAGATGTTACACAATTAAAAGTAAAAGATGCTTAATTATTAAGTAAATGTTTATATAGAGTATATGTTACTTTTCTTAGGGAATTTTACCATAAAGTTCATCGTATAAACAAATAAATTTATCCCTAAAATAAAATATATTAAAATCAGGACCTTTCATACTTATTGTGCTTCATACATTCGTGATATTACAACTAGTTTAGGAACATTCATAATCTATATTTTTGAAACATTGGAATTAAGCCTTTGACATCTATACATTGCATAAATAATGTATGTGAAGGTAACTAACTGATTGTACTTTTTGGGGGGCAAATGCCCCACTAAGCGTCCGGTTGAAACAAGGCTAAAAAATGTAAACAACTTGAGCTCGACTTGCACCCGACTCGATTCCAGTAATAATCAAACAAGTTCAAATTAAATATTAGAAGCTCAATAACATGTCAAATAAGCTTCAACAACAGTATATATAACTCGATTCAGTTCATTTCGCATTAGGTCGCTCGATCAAATTTATGGTTTTATTCGCTTCCATGATGATCAACAAAATTTTACTCTAATTAATATTTCCCATATTTTAAACTAAGAATTATTTAGATTTCACATTTAAGAAAGCATTGAATAAGAAGTATGCTTTGTATTTAAGTACTTTAGCTTTATTCCCATGTTTTATTATATATACTTTTTTTTTTTTTTTTTTATATTAGTGGATGCCTTCCAATTATCATCAACATGCTTATATCTTGCATACCAGACACACTTATGGAGAAAATCCATAAGCATCACCATATTGATCAGTGTTCAAGAAAACATCAACCCTGCCAAAGAAGCACCAAGAAGAAATTGCTAAATATCATTAAGCATAAACAATACCATGATATCACGCCGAGGAAGCAAACATGATGAGCTCGCTCAAAATTCTCAATGCCCTCAAAGTAAAACAAGCACCCAAGACGACGAGTAAGAGACTCATGTACGTGGAAGCAAACATCAAAAGAAATCCGACACAAGCCAAGGTGAATACGGGAGCCACACACAACTTTATTGCTGAAAGTGAGACCAAGAAACTCGGTCTCACATAAAACGCAGGGCGAGGATTGGCTCAAGATAGTAAACGCCAAGGCACAACCACTACACGACGTAGCCCGATGCGTAGAGCTACGATTGAGAACTTGGAAGGGCCGAGAGAATTTTTCAATCGCACATCTCGACGACTTCAAGGTCGTGCTCGCCATGGACTTTCTAAGGCAGGTAACCGCTATCCCCATGCATTCCTTTAATACCATTTGCATTTTGGAGAAAGGGTCTCCTTGTATGGTTCCGAAAATTGAGTCACCCGATGGAAGAGCGCGAGAGGTCAAGCAAATATTAGCTATGCAACTCCCCGGGGGAGGAGGGGTGAAGAAAGGGATGTTGACATACTTTGTCATACTAAAGGAGGAAGGGAAACCCGATGAGGAGAAGGTTGTACCACCAATCATCCAAGAGGTCCTCGAGGCGATCAAAGACGTGATGCCAACCGGGATGGCCAATGTGGTGGCCGACACAGTAAGCCGCAAGGTGGAACTTGCAGCTATTAGCAAAGCCAAAGGAGAGGTGATCGAACACAACAAGCAAGGATTTGAGCATGACGCGATGGGAAAGGCAGGAGTCTACCCGAGGAGGGCAAGACCCAAAGATTTTAGATAGAGGACGGCCTACTCTACACCAAGGGGCGATGTATATGCGTGCCAAAGTGGGCCAACCTGAGACGAGATCTCACCAAGGAGTGCCACGACACCAAGTGGGCGCGACATCAGGGTAAAAAGAGGACATTAGCTATTGGATTCGGCATACTTTTTCCATAAATGAAAGATGGTTCCGAATGCTATGTGCCAACGTGTCTTGTGTGCCAACAAGACAATGTAGAAAATCGAAAACCGGTGGGACTACTTGAACCATTACCCATCCCCGAGAGGAATGGAATTCCATCTCACTCGACTTCATCAACGCATTTCTGAAGTCGGAGAGATTCGGCTCTATCATGGTAGTGGAAGATCGTTTCTCTAAGTGCAGGACATTTATCGCGTGCACGAAGGATTGCACCGCGGAAGAGGCAGGGTGGACGTTCTTCAGGAACGTCGTGAAATATTGGGGGTTGCACAACAGCATCGTAAGCGACCGAGATCCCCGTTTCAGGGCATGTTGTGGACGGAACATCTCAAGCTCATGGGCACGGAACTTGACTTCTCCGCTAGTTTTCACCCTCAAACTGAACGGGTGAATGCCTTGTTGGAGTGTTACCTCCAACATTTCGTAAGTGCTAACCAACGAGATTGGGCTAAGCTACTTGATGTTGCCCAATGTTCTTATAACTTGCAGCGTAGCTAAGCCACTAGGAGGAGCCCTTCGAGCTGGCGACCGGACAATAATCCCTGACCCCGTGTACATTATCTTTAGCCGATTGACGAAGTCCGGGAGCATCCAAGGTGGCCATGTCTTGGGAGGAACTAGCCAACACAAACCGATCATGCTTGAAGAAAGCTCGCAAGTGGATGAAGAAGTGGGCGGACGAGAAATAGAGACTCCGGGAGTTCAACGTGGGCGACCGAGTCCTTGTGAAGCTTCTACCTCAACAGTTCAAGGAGTTCCGAAGCTTGCACAAAGATTAATTCGAAGGTACGAGGGCACTTTTTCCATCATTTCTAAGGTAGGCAAGGTTTCTTAAAAACATGACCTATCGAGTACTTTGAAAATCCATTCGGTCTTCCACGTGAGCATGTTGAACCAATACAACGAGGACGGGGAAGACCCAAGCCGAGGGAATCAAGTCGAGCACCGCCTGTGGTCACCAAGTCTTATGACAAGGAGGTTGAAGAGGTGCTCGCTAGATGGATTGTGAGGCAATGAGGAGTTCCACCGAAAGCAGAGTACTTAATCAAATTATGGAAAAACTACCAGAGTTCGAGGCAACATGGGAACCCGAGGAGGATTTGTGGCAATTCAAGGAATTGCTCGGTTAACTGACGACGAGGATGACGCTGAAATAGATGTGGGAGAATGTCATGCATTTTGGCCGAGAATACATATTTCTCTTGGACTTGGGTTTTCCCTAGTCTAGCCCACAAATTGAGCCAATTCCTTAGTCCACTATCTTAGCCCACTTGTAAGGAAGACTCTAGAATGTATTTAGAGTAGTGTAGGAGTTTTGTACATAGTTCTAGAATTAGTCTAGAGTTTTCTTATAATTGTAGAGAATTATGGATTGTTCTAGAGAACAACTCCTGGCCTTTGAATCAAGTTGATCCTCTCAGTCCATTAGGGAGATGACCAAGAAGTAGGATCACACTTGTAAATTAATTCAAGCATTTGGAGTTCAAGTAAATACAAAACTTTCCCAAATTTCGGAGTTATTTACTTAACCTTTCACTTAGCACACACAACACTGACTAGGGAGCAAGACTGACTCAGTCACCGAGAAAGCCAAAAAATAGTTAAGTGCCACACGTAACGTGTTAAAGAAAAGTCTGATAGTACGATCCGGCCAAGACATACAAAATTGAAATTGCAAGTTTTCCTAGGAAGTATTGTACCCTAAATTTAGGAGTAGAATATTTGGATTTCAGATATTGATCGATATTTCTGTGAAATATTTATTGCGGGAAGATCATTAAAGATTCTAAACGCTCAAAACGAGACATACGTGGCAGCATTATTAACTATTTTGAGCAAAGAAACAAAGAAAAATTCAGTACATCACTGATTTGAATGGCACCACATGTGCATTGACCTTTCAATCTAGCAAAGAGGTGTTTATTGATTTGAATTTTGATTTTGTAAATACATTTTTAATTAGGAAAATGATACTTGGCCACATTGTGGCCAGCCACAATTTAAAAAAATTAATGTAAATTTTTTTAATAATTTGTAATTGTCTATTATGCCCCTGTCAATGTGGATTATATATTTTCTTCCTGATTTTGTTGACCCACCGGGGTCAACTAATTATCTTTGAACTATGACTTTATTATTTTCCCCAAATTCTCTTCCCTACACTTTCCAATTTAAAACACACACACTAACCCATTATTTACCACTACAATACAAATTCTTGTCTCTGAAATTTTCCAGTTGCATACAATTTTGGAGATTCTCATTTTCTGTATATCCACAATGTACCAACCCATTACTGATCTTCGGTTGCGAAAAAATATCGTATTTTTAATAAGTGTAGTCTGTAATAGAGTTAAAGTAAAAGTATACTCCCGTCTTTTTTCTATAATTGACGATTTTACTCGTTAATTTATTTTCAAATTAAGTGTCGTTTTAGATATTTTTCACGCTTCCAATATTTAAGAATATATATAATTTTGTAGATTTTAATATTTATATAGCGAAATTATTAAATATTCAGTATCTTAAATTATTGAGTCGAATTTTCTGTTTTTTCAGTAAAATTATAAAAAAAAATTAGATTATAAATTTATTAACCTCTATCTCTCTGTTTATTACGTTTTATTTTACCAATGTATTGGTCCTATGATCTATTTGAATTATCTTCAGATTATCATGCCTTAAGAAATAATGAAGAAAGGAGTTTAGGTGTAAAAGCTAACACGCATCATCCATTGATTAGCAAATCTGTTAATAGGCCCAAAAAAATAAAACACATAGCAATTTCATTACACTCCTAATAGGATAGAAAATAGGACGTTAATGTAACACAAAAGAGCCCAAATCAACAACTTAATTAGGAGAAACATGACAGCTTAGGCATTTTCCGCAATCTTCATCTATTTTTCCACAAATTGAGAAGTAGGGCCAAGATAAGAACCCATGTGACCGTCGAAATAAGCTTTACAAGCTTAATTTTTTTTCCAATCCTGTCCAGCTTCTGCTGCATAGCGTCTAGCCTAGCCGACATTTCCATCAAGTCGGCGTGCAGACCGGCAACCGTTGAATTAGACCCACCAGTGTTCGGAGGGTCGAGCCATCCGAAAAAATTGCACCCACCTAGCTGCCATTAAAATTTTTAACCGCATATGACAACAATACGGAACTCCAAACAAACTAACATACACAATAATAAACAAGCGTACGTTTCATGTATTGCAAACATATTTATATTGTCTACTACATTTGAACTGATCTCACCTTCCAGTTACGACACCCATAAAATCTCTTGCCAAAACTTTCCGCTTTCTTGGAGCTTTGAATTACAGCCCTTAAACCGCAGTTGCATACCAAGAAGTCCGTTGGCGATGTGTTCGAGTAAGACATGTCTTACCGACGTAGAAGGAAGGATGATTGAACCTCAACTTGCTTCCTTGTTAGACCCTTGAAGATGGGCTTCTTCAACAATGCTGCTATTGCATATGAAGGGTTTGGAGAGTTGTTTTTTCTACCCAAGATGCAGTAGTATGAAAAGGCTGTGTAGATGAGTTTTAAAGATGTTGACCGGTTCACATGTCCACGTTGGCTTTATCATTGTTTCAAAAAGTTCCACACAAGTTGGTTGTCCACATAAAAGTGACGTGTTTTGTTGCATGTGCCCTTCATTGTATGGAAATTTGACCACTTTGGTCAATGTACTAAAGGTTCTAGGCGTTTTTGTAGTTCCAAATGCAAACTGTATTTGGTGCATCCTAATCCCGGTTTTTTTTTTTTTTTTTTTTTTTTTTTTTTTTTTGCGTGAGCTGGATTAGTGTATTGGACTAATCGCTTAAATATTTAAATTAGTTGGTTCTTTCATTTAGATAATCGAATTTAGTGTTTGTGCATTAAAATTATTTATAATAATAAGTAGTCCATAAAATCCATTTAGTCTGATAAGGTCTGCCAATATTCGAAGCTATTACAACACGAGGGGAGAAGTTGCACTTAGGCTAAGAGACGGAAAAAAGTACAAACATAGGATAGATGCAGCTAAACGCCACATAATTAACCAGTACTTAAAAATGGACATTACGTAAAAGTAGTTCTACCCCAAACATGCTAACATGCAGACCATAAACATAGGCAACTAAACATCGGACGAGCTCGAGTCTGGGATGACCACCACCGGCACTTCCCTCAATTTTTTTTCCCGCACAGTTTTGAGGAACATATCGTAAACTTTGACCAACGGTTCCTCTTGCAAGATCAAACCGCGTAGCTCTTCTTCGTGGCATGCATCAACAATCCTTTTGACTAGGTTGCCGAGCTCAAGCTTTAGTTCGTCATTCTCCTTGCGGGTCCTTAGATATAACACCTCCAGGCTTCGAGGGGAAGGTGGAGTGAGCCATTCTTGAGGGACGGTACTGCGTGGTGGAGTGGAAGACATTTAGAAAGTATGTTGGAAAGTGTGTAAAGTTTAGGTTCAAAGTTGTGTTGGCTCACACAACATTGAGGTCTCCTTTTATAGGCCAACTGTGGGAAGCGACTAACCTCATATTAACAAGTTAATAAATAAATGTTTAGGTTACACCAAAATGTAATTACCTTGATGTTAAATTTAAATGCGAATATGTAGTCGAATAGTGAAAGGAACCGTTTCGTTAGATGTTAGTCTGCCGAATATGTATTCAAGAATCAAGTCGAATCGGTTCGCTAGGAGTAAAATTGCCGATTATCACATGGCCGATGCGTATTTCAAGTAATCGGGTCGAATATCTCATAATATCGGTGCCACTAAACTAATCGAGTCGACTAGTAAAGTAGAACCGGGTTCTCCATTTCTTATTTTGACGAGCATGACACGTCACGTGGAATTTCCTACGTATCGGTTCGATCATGTCATGTCCTATCGGTTCGACTCTACTACTCGAGCCGAACAGGTAGTATCGGTTCGGTTCGGTATGACTTGTACCGTCGATTATGAGTTGTCACATGCACATTCGCAATGATCGGGTAGAATATGTCGTAATATCGGGGCCACCCGACTAATCGAGTCGACTAGTATAGTAGAACCGGGTTTAGGATTCTTATTTTGACGAGCATGACACGTCACGTGGAATTTCCTACGTATCGGTTCGATCATGTCATGTCCTATCGGTTCGACTCTACTACTCGAACCGAACAGGTAGTATCGGTTCGGTTCGGTATGACTTGTACCGTCGATTATGAGTTGTCACATGCACATTCGCAATGATCGGGTAGAATATGTCGTAATATCGGGGCCACCCGACTAGTATAGTAGAACCGGGTTTAGGATTCTTATTTTGACGAGAATGACACGTCACGTGGAATTTCCTACGTATCGGTTCGATCATGTCATGTCCTATCGATTCGACTCTACTACTCGAGCCGAACAGGTAGTATCGGTTCGATTTGGTATGACTTGTACCGTCGATTATGAGTTGTCACATGCACATTCGCAATGATCGAGTAGAATATGTCGTAATATCGGGGCCACCCGACTAATCGAGTCGACTAGTATAGTAGAACCGGGTTTAGGATTCTTATTTTGACGAGCATGACACGTCACGTGGAATTTCCTACGTATCGGTTCGATCATGTCATGTCCTATCGGTTCGACTCTACTACTCGAGCCGAACAGGTAGTATCGGTTCGGTTCGGTATGACTTGTACCGTCGATTATGAGTTGTCACATGCTCTTTTGCAATGATCGGGTAGAATATGTCGTAATATCGGTGCCACCCGACTAATCGAGTCGACTAGCATAGTACAACCGGGTTTAGGATTCTTATTTTGACGAGCATGACACGTCACGTGGAATTTCCTACGTATCGGTTCGATCATGTCATGTCCTATCGGTTCGACTCTACTACTCGAGCCGAACAGGTTGTATCGGTTCGGTTCGGTATGACTTGTACCGTCGATTATGAGTTGTCACATGCACATTCGCAATGATCGGGTAGAATATGTCGTAATATCGGGGCCACCCGACTAATCGAGTCGACTAGTATAGTAGAACCGGGTTTAGGATTCTTATTTTGACGAGCATGACACGTCACGTGGAATTTCCTACGTATCGGTTCGATCATGTCATGTCCTATCGGTTCGACTCTACTACTCGAGCCGAACAGGTAGTATCGGTTCGGTTCGGTATGACTTGTACCGTCGATCATGAGTTGTCACATGCACATTCGCAATGATCGGGTAGAATATGTCGTAATATCGGGGCCACCCGACTAATCGAGTCGACTAGTATAGTAGAACCGGGTTTAGGATTCTTATTTTGACGAGCATGACACGTCACGTGGAATTTCCTACGTATCGGTTCGATCATGTCATGTCTTATCGGTTCGACTCTACTACTCGAGCCGAACAGGTAGTATCGGTTCGGTTCGGTATGACTTGTACCGTCGATTATGAGTTGTCACATGCTCTTTAGCAATGATCGGGTAGAATATGTCGTAATATCGGTGCCACCCGACTAATCGAGTCGACTAGCATAGTACAACCGGGTTTAGGATTCTTATTTTGACGAGCATGACACGTCACGTGGAATTTCCTACGTATCGGTTCGATCATGTCATGTCCTATCGGTTCGACTCTACTACTCGAGCCGAACAGGTTGTATCGGTTCGGTTCGGTATGACTTGTACCGTCGATTATGAGTTGTCACATGCACATTCGCAATGATCGGGTAGAATATGTCGTAATATCGGGGCCACCCGACTAATCGAGTCGACTAGTATAGTAGAACCGGGTTTAGGATTCTTATTTTGACAAGCATGACACGTCACGTGGAATTTCCTACGTATCGGTTCGATCATGTCATGTCCTATCGGTTCGACTCTACTACTCGAGCCGAACAGGTAGTATCGGTTCGGTTCGGTTCGGTATGACTTGTACCGTCGATTATGAGTTGTCACATGCTCTTTAGCAACGATCGGGTAGAATATGTTCGATCATGTCTAGTCTTATCGGTTCGATCATGTCAAGTCCTATCCGATCGACCCGATTCAGCATGAGCCCTTCTATAGAACGTGGTAAAAAAAAGGAAAATTACTATATCTACAAATTTAACACAGAATTGTTATATCTTAAAAAAATTTAATTTTTTTTTAATTTAATACGATTTCTGGTAGATATTATTTCCGGCTTCTTCTAGATTATCTTGTGGGGTTGTTTTTCCTTGAAATTTATAACATTTCCAAGGTAATGCCCCCAGTGTCAACTTTATGGGCCCGGTAACAGACGAAGTCAGTTGCCACTACGCACTGTCTCATTTCAATATGTGGCCCACTTCTGTGAATATTCCTCCAAGATTTAACGTGGTTGCTCCACGTACCTTCTTATAGGGTTTAGGGTTGTCTCCTTCCCCTTTACATGCACATCGTAGCTGTGTCTTTTTTGCAGTTTTCCCTCAAAAGGCTCAGCTAAGGCCTTGTAGACGGGGCGCGGCAGAAAGATGCATGCGAAGTCAGCTAGCTGTCCACCATGCAAACACCTCGCCACGATACTATTGCAATGCACGTGATACACCTACAGTACGGGTATGTACCTGTTTACGCAGATCCTTTTCTGTCTGCGATCCTTCTCGTGGATTGTGTCGACAAAAAAGATTGGGGTACATGCAAAGTATGAGTGTATAACATGTTGAGATTCAGGTGCAGCTGATGATTGGTTCGTGGGCCATAATTTAGATCTTGCTAAAATAAGCACCAAAGCACACTGTCCATGCCCATGTATGGCGAAGTATCTTTTTCCTTATACAGTTCACAGCAAGTAGTTTAGGGTTTAGGTCCATTTTATATGTTAAACCGGGTTAGGGTTGTCTCTATTTGTTAAACTTCTTTAGTAAAATTAAAAAACCAATATGGGGTATTAAATTTGCGTGAATGAACTGTAGGACTATTTCTTAGAAGGATAAATTTGTGAAATCAGATAATATATTTTGAAATAATAGGTTTTTTTTAATTATATGCAGGACCCCTCCCTAGGGTTAAGACACTATTACAGCTTTCTCAAAACTTCCATCGCATGAAGCGATATTTTCCCTAAATCAAAACTATTTGAAAACCCTTTTTTAGCCTGAATTTTTTTTTTTTTTTTATAGAACTTATGAGTAGATACTCATTTTACGTGTTAATGTTGTGAGCCTTACTAAACCCCCACATCTGAACATAACTTGTAATACTTAAAGTAACTACGACCATAACCCAGGATTGCTTATGATCCTCCCAAGCCTTCGCTCCTTCAAACATCATCCGTCTAAATGTCAAATGTCTTCATCTACGCTATAAAAAGAAGTTAGATCCTGCACTTTTTTGTTCTTCGCCTACCCTTTTGAACATGCCGTCGATTCCTATCTCTGTTATCCATGAGGAGCTGAGCAAGTGGTCTGTACAGGATGAAGAAATTCTGTTGAAGATGATGTACCAAAAATCCTGGACTTGTGATTTGAGTGATCACGACAACATGGTTGATTTTGTGACGACCACTGCCGGAACTTTTATAAATCAAAACCTCAGCTACTACAAGCCAAGAGAGATCGTTATTAATATCCAAGAGTTACGCGATAGGTTCGTTAACTTAATCTTCATCTTCACTGATAAGCATTTTATGCAGAACATGAAATGGAGCTACATATGGCTTACCCCTAAGTACTGTATCCAAAGTTTTGACCCTCGTCGACGCGAGGACTACTTCCAACGACTCAAAGATCAGCCGATGTATAATTACTATAACTTTATGTTTCGTGTCCTTCCTCTGGATACGATGGACTATGGTTGGATGTTGGCTGCTGTTGATGGAAAGCAACCAGGTTTAATAAGACAACCCATTCGTAGTGAATGTATGTATTCGAATGATGGGATGGAAAGTGTTCACAAGTCACCCATTGCAGGGATGACCAATTTCCGGGTAGCACGCGGAGGTTGAAGGTTGCATGCAAGGAAAGCAAGATTGCAAGTACGTATGCATGGCGGTTCGTGGAACAGTATTAACTAAGGTCGTTTTGAATAGTAGCAGGGTTATATGTTAGGTTGTGTAATGTCCTTGGCTTGTGATTTGTGTTTAGGGTTGTTACTTTTTGATGGTCAGTATCGATGTTAGGACGTTAATCACGCTCGTGTTTAAGTACGACACCGATCGTGAATAACGTTTAACGTGTTTGTTTAGACTATGATTATGTAAATTACTCTTAAGATGTAATCAACTATCGTTTTGCTAATGTAGATATTTTAAGTTTAATGATACTATGTGTGTTCAGACTAAATTAGGCGCAAGTTTGGTAATGAATTTAATTAACGTAAGATATTTTGGCTAAATGGAAAATTACTGAACCCTTAAAACCCTAAACAGTACTAAAAACTCTATTATATGTAGCGGCTAATGTTGGTTTTGTTTTGTCGCTTTACAGTATGAATCCTGTGTGCACACCATGTAAATTTAACAGTTTATACTCGGACATGCCAAAATTATACATTTTTGGAATATACTATCAGTAATCATATGTATTTAGTAATTTTTACACGGAAATAATTATTAAGTATATTGAAATTCAAAATTTACTTAAATAAAAATTACTTATGCTTTTGCAATATTTAATCATTTTGCCAATCTATAGTAAGGGTCTATTTTAATTTAACAAGAAATCAGAATAAGAACTAAACCCAGCTTGACCATAACCCAATTTAACGTGATACCACACCCTTCGAACCCATGCAAAGTATGGTGTGCACGTGTGCCATTCGTGTGATGTGGTTGATGACATGGAGTTCTTAAAATAAACTAGGAAAACCACCTCTTGTTTTCTTTAACCATTATATTCTCCCTTGCTTATCCTACAAAAAGGAATCTGTACTATCAATTGCTACATCTCCCAGCCTCCTTCAACCCCACATACATAAAACAGAAGACGCCTCCCCCCCCCCTTTCCACCTATCCCGTGCAATACAGAAAAGATGCCAAGCATTCCACTCGAGGAAATGCAAAACCTTAGGTATTGGACAATATGCGAAGAACACGCGTTGCTCTCCATGCTCGTCTTGAAATCAGCTTCTTTCGACATTTCCGACACCATCGTGATGAAGGATATAATACGTTCTGCTTCTAGGATGCTGACAGACTTATTTGCAATACCAATTTCCGAAATGGATGTTCTCAAGAAATTGCAGGCATTTGATACTCGCTACGTAAACTTCTGTAAGTTTGCATGTAAGTCAGAGGTCGTTTATGAACCACTTTCGAACAGGGTGTTCTGCCTGTACCAATACGGCCAGACAATTGTGAGGGTGAGTGAGTATTTTGATTTTCTATAATTTTGTGTGAAGATCTTTTTGGGTTTTCTTGTATCTACAAGTACCATTTGTTAATAATCATTTATGTTTGGATGATCTCTGTATGTGGTTTAGGAAACGGAAGATGAGAACTACTTCAGGATTAACGGTGAGCCTTTCTTTTTAGCCTTCAACGAGTTGTTCCGTACAAAGGGGATGGATTCACTTGACTTTATATGGCTACTTCGATCCTTTTCTGGGCTAGACGAAAGCTGTTTGGGTTTATCGGTGAAATCGGTTAGAACTTGGCCTAGCAGGCAGTAGCGATGTCTAAGGAGTGGTCCTGCCATAGTGTGTGCTACGTGAGATGGTTTGTTAACCAATTCAGATGGACTGTGTGTTTGATTATTACTTTATTGACGTTAAGTCCTAGCACTACATGTTTGATCTTTGTATCGTTCTTGTATTCCTATCAAGAGTTATGAACGTATCTTTGTTTGTTTTACCTGGTAAAAGTTTTTGAAATTTTTTGACCTCAATTTACACTCATGTTTATTCGTAAACTGTTTCATCATTCAACACAAAATTTGACCTTAAGAGCATCCAAAAATGTATATGTTATTATAACTTCTTACACTGAAATACTAAATATTTATTTTGATAGAAATTCATTGTTGTATTATAATTGGAAAAATAAAGAAACAATACTAACGATATTAGGCCACAAAGGTTATATTATACACTGTTATTATCGATAAGGATTTTCAATTTGTTGCCATTACTATTGTTATTTATTTAAAAAGCGGACTGCATGATGAAATTTTCATCAATGTCAAACAGTATTTAACCAAACTAAATCTAATTTAAGCAAATCCTAAGCTGAGATAAGCATATATTAACCCAAATGTTTTTAGATTTCTCCGCCAATAGTGAAATTGAAATTTCGGAGATTACGGAACAATATTAAGAAATGTATCTGACATAAATAAAAAAACAACCGAATGTCGTTCCGTATCGTAGCAAAAAAGAAATATCGTAGAAATATAGGTGAATATCGGGTATTTTTGTATCATATGTAATAATCATAACACGATTCATCTATTTTAATTAAGAAAATTTAGGGTGCAGATGGGTCCCTAATTATTCTATGAAAATTAATCTAATTGACCAAAAGAAAGCCAACAGACCTTCCTTATACCAACAATTTCCACCTCATTTATGCTTGCAGGAACGTTTATATTTTTAAGAAATTTTGGTTGTATCTGAACTTTTGACCCTCTTTTCAAACATTTATATTGCCCCACCCCCTCACCTCCAAGTAAACACATCTTTACACATTCACCTTACTGTATTCTTACACACACCTTCACACCATACAAACAACAGCCACCCATACTCCGAAGGTAATGGCACCGACAACGAGAAACGCGGCTCGGAAAGACGCCCACAAAACACCATCTCGATACTTCAAAGCCGTTTGCCGCACAACGGAAGGAACAACTCGGCTGAGCCTCCCTGTGGAAATGGCAAAATGGTTAGGTAAGGAGACACAGGATGTGAGAATCGAAGTGTGGAACTCCGGAGTAGTTTTTGACTGCGTGTTCGAGTACCGGACGGTATCGTATGAAGGGAGCCCGATGTGCAGACTTACAAGGGGCTGGGGAAAGGTCGCGGCTGCACTACAGTTGAACCAAGGTGACGTGGTCGAGTTTAAGAAGTGCCAAGGTGACCCGATTAGGTTTCACGTGTGGGTAGCCCGGCATCAAGCAAGCATCAAGATTGACGATGGAGAATGGATTTAGGCAAGAATTTAGGGTGAAACTCCACCAGTAATAGTTTATTTGCCCAGTTTGTTCATCTTTTTTGTGGTTTTTTTTTTGCTTGTGTTTATTCAATCAAATCGTCTATGGACGATACTCTATCTGTGTTTCACTAAACTGTGGTTTTACAACTATTAGTACTCCAAAACTAAGTTTCCATAAGCATTATTGGTTTTCCGGTGATGAGGTTACGTAGACTGAATTAACCACCGGTTTTTGTAGGTTTTAAGGGTTTAACTTGTTATATATATATATATATATATTTTTTTTTATCATAGCTAAGGTAAATGAGCATATTTGTGTGGTGAATGTGTATAACTGACACGATTATTTCGACTATAAATCCATATTAAATATCACTAACCTATGAAGTAGTAAGATAAATGATAGTCCTAAACATGCATGGGTTAATTGCGCTTACTCAGGAAATAATAAATTTTTTAAAATTACAACACAATAAACTATTCAGACATAAGATTCAATAACCTTAGATTTTTATTTAAATTACCCATATTCTCAATAAACTGATACATCATCCGAACAACATTTTGTTTGGGCCCCAACGATCATCGGCTGAACCGACTCGATAATTAAGGTAGAGGTAGATTAGGTAAACAAGACTTATCACGATCACTAAACCGTTACAATATTAAAACCGATTAAAAATTCAAGCTACCAATCGACATTTCATATACATCATTCAGATCTGGAATGTTAGACCCAACAACATTGGTGTGCCTACCCCTTCGGCCACTACTTCGACCACGACGTCCTCTAACACCTCTTGTCCCCCCGCGAACCTCGTGGCGGGAAGGAATACGTGTTCCCCTAGGCCTTCCACAGGTACGAGTTACTTCAGGGTTGCGTATCGGGTTACCTGCGATGGGTGATTCCCCGGTTGTGTTCCGCTGAGAATCATTCTGATTTTGAGTGCTGGAATGCTCCATAGAAATCAAATCATCCTTCAATTCTCGTAACCTCTCTCTTATCAATCCCATTTTAGCATCACTTCCCATAGCTGCGTCCGTGCATTCTTGGAAACAACGTTCAATCTCTTGATACTTTTTGTACTCAGAGGTCATGTGTGGATAACCACCTGCAAAGAAAATGCCGGAATGGCGGCGATACACATCCTTCCTCCACCGATGAAGAATATACCGTGAATGAACGTCTCGAATATTTTCCTTACACATAACCTTTAAAATATGACAACACATAATCCCCCTAAACTCGAAGCACCTGCAATCGCAATTCAGATACTGACCATCTAACCTGTACTCGACCCAATATGTAAAATCTTTAACGTGGTGCCCGTTTCGGAAAATTGATTCAATAACCTTGAATTTTTTAGCATTGACTAAATTATCATTTGCTACCACAACCTCCTCCACAGTGTGACAATAAAACCCTCTCCTAATTTGATCTTGCAACTTGCCAAATAATTTATTTGTATACACTGCACGAAATTGAATCTCCCAAGGATAATCAGTTATACAGCTCATGACTTTGTACTTAGAATCGAAATCAGCGAGAAATTCTCTATGGATCTTATCAACTATGGCAATCTCGTATTGCTCTACAAATTGCTTAAGGGTGCATCGAGAATTTATATATCCGTCAAAGAAAGCATGCATCCCTTCACTTCTTTGGGTAGAGGTCATGCCAGCCCAAAAATGGTGATTGAGAAACGCCGGGACCCAACTTTCTCTCTCTGCATACATGTTCCTCAACCACTCGTTGGCTTCAAGCCCATAACTTGATAAAAATTCTGCCCACCTTGTCTCAAATATGTGAATTGGACGACTTTCATAAATCAACTCCTTAAATTCCTTAATTGCCGTGTGGTAGTTCTGAATACCCTTAAACTTCACAGGCAGCTTGCACAATATATGCCACAGACAGTACCGGTGAATCGTGTTAGGCATAAGACCCCTAATGGCTATCTTAATACTCTCGCACTGATCGGTAATGATACATGTTGGTTGAATCCCGTCCATAGCTTCAAGCCAGTTTGCAAATAACCACTTGAATGAGTCGGCATCTTCGTGAGTCACCAAAGCACAACCCAATAATATTGATTGGCCATGGTGATTTACACCCACCACAGTGGCAAAAGGCATCTTATACCTGTTCACCAAATAAGTTGTGTCAAAACTTACGACGTCATGAAAGTCTTCGTAAGCAGCCTTGCTACGCGGATGTATCCACAAGACATTGCGTAGCCGTGAGTCATCACCAATATCCATAATATGGAAAAAATCACGTTCTTTCTCGTGTAGTCTCAAAAACAAACGTCGCATCGCCTCGGCGTCTCCTTCCCCTAGTCTCAGCCTCCGCCTAGCATCAACGTAATTCCGACAGTCCTTCGGAAGACAGCCAATATTCTGCGGCCCACCAGCTTGAACCTCAGCCAACCTTACATTTTTGCACACCCTAATCCCAGCAATATCGTTGGCCTCTAATTGACGCTTCAGGTTAACAGTCAAGCTCCTGTGAGCCGGCATCAGTATTGACATGGTCGAACAGAGCTCGTGGTTGTGGTCTTCGACAACCTTGCCTACCTTCCAACTCCCGTCATCTTGCCGGATCCCGTTCACATGCGCCTTACAGTCGACCCTTTTCGATGTCTTCTGCACCGAAGATTTACGACCACGATCACATTGCCAAACGGAATACTTGTACCCATTCGGTGTAAGACACCGAGAGGCGCGCTTGGTGACACAAAATCCTTTATACTTCGCATGATCTTGATATGCTCTAAATAGCGATTCTTCATTTGCAAAAAGAGTACCTGGTTGAGGACACACCTCACCACGACTCCTGTCGTCAGAAACCGACAGGGACGTGGAAGGAGGAACCACACCGACGGCCGAGGTTTGTTCATGTATGCTATCCTCAAGTATTTCCGTCGAGTTGAATGACGATGAAATTGCTTCTTCTCCAACATCGTTCTCATCCAAACTTTGATTGGTGTCGTTCGAACCAAATAACTCTCGTTCCCAATCACTAGGAAGGTCCATCTATAAACGAAAAAAAAATCTTTTTGAAGAAACGCTAGGCAATTTTTTTTTACAGAAAATACAACTTAAATTAGGAGTGGCTGCATATCCTTCTTGCTAAAAAATGGACATTCATGCAAATATATATAGAAAAGTTTGTTTCATGAGGTTGAACTATTTACTGCGTTGAAAATTAAGCTAAAAGAAAAGAAGACAAAAAATTGGGTCAAAAAGAAAAAGGTCAAAAGAAGATGGGTCAAAAAGGGGAATTGTTACAAAAAAAAATTGGGAACGAAAACTGAGGGGTAATTTAGGGAAAATATTATATATATATATATATATATTTTTTTAACTTTGTGGCTGGCCACATTGTGGCCAATTAGCAGTTCCCTTTTAATTATTAATTGTTATGGACTAGACTAGACTAGTATAAATAGGGGAGAGCCTGGATAGCATTAGATATCCAAATTTAGCAAAATCATATTATCAGTCAAAAGCTAACCTAGCCATGGTCCTGAATCTGATATTCTCCAAAACCCTTAGTCCTACTCCTCTTCTTTCCTTGCTCCTAACCCTGGTGATTCTAGCGAATAACGTGCGCTCACTGTTAGTAATTCTCGACTACATCTAATGTACGCAGCGGAATGATAAATCAAGAATATTGATCGTGATTTATAACTGAATTAAACGTTGAGCATAAATTACGCTAAAGTTAGAACAACTTACTTGTGCGTAATTAGTCGGACAGAATTGAGCGATTGATTCACCACTTCAGGTATCCACGCGTATATCGTCCGCCGCAGGAACTATCCTTGGTACAATTATTCGATAAGTGATCGCTAGGAAATCACTTATCAAATTCTATAGTGCCTCCAATTTTTATCTGATAAAACCCTTAATTCTCTACTATAGAGAATATGTATATATAGTACCATATAACCCTAGGTTTATGGGCCTAATATCCATGTCCACTTAATTAATTAATTAGTCTGACTTATTAATTAATAAAGCCCACATATCCTAATCTAGTCCATATCTTTCAATCTCCCACTTGAACTAGCATTAGATATAATTCAAAGCACCAACTTTGTACCCTTGAGCAGAACAACAATACACATAAAGTGTGACCCTTCAGGCCCCCATTATCGACGATAATCTAATTAAAGTCTGCACAAAACTCCTAGACTGCGTTGCGCAGCGAACTCGATATATGAAGGACGTTTACGTGAATCTAGTAAACAAACCTTTATATGAAGTTTACGTAATATCCCTTCATTCACGAACCACCCGATCGAGCCTAGGATCTGCCATGTGTCTATCCAAATAGCTCAATCATTTTTCTCATCTTTATTATATGACACATTCAATCATATTCAATTACTTTAATTGAATATATCTTTTGCATTGGCCAATGACTTTATTGTCAAATAATATAGAGAAATATGAGTGTTCTCTTGAGTTTCAATCGAGGAATGAATCCCATTCTTGGCTCAACTACCATTTTCATTTGCCTCATGATGAACCCAACACAAGACGTGTCTTATCCTCCTTTGGGAGGCAAGCGTTGTACTTGGTCAAAGTTCATCACTTAACAAAAAAAATGAGTATTGACCTCAGGTCAAAGGATCATTACATACTCCACACACTAATAAACCGTAGACATTGAAAACAAACGGTTTAATAGTAGGGTATACCAATACTCTCCAAAGTACCCATGTGTCCATCACGGATATCTAATATCTCGTAGTCGTGAGACCTACTACATTCTCTGAGAATGTGATGCAGACCATATGTTAACCTATCGCGTGTCATCAATATCCCATTCTTGATGACCATCGGTTATGAAAATTTTAGAATCATACTATATCATTTATGTCTCACACCATAAATAACAGTCATGATTCAAGGGAACAGTTATAAGAATAATAACAAACCATCAAAATAATTATTCTAATAAATGCATAAACTCAAAAGATAATCAAAATGTCATAGAATGCGATCAAGAATGAATGCCTCAAACGAAAAGGTTTCTAAGACATACAAACTATAAACTCCCACTGAATCAAGACCAACTACCAACGTGTCTAACACCCAAGCTCTCAAAGCGCTTGTTGTGTCTAGCTATACACAACTGTTTGGTAGAAGGATTAACGAAGTTATCATCAGTGGATACTCTATCTAACTTCACATCTCCCTATCTATTATTTCTCCAATCAGATTATATCTCCAGGGAATATGCTTGTTTTGTTCGTGACTCTCGGTTTCTTTTGCTAGCGCAATCGCACTTACCATTGTCACAATACAACAGTATTGCACTGCTGGCACTTGGAACGACACCTAGTTCTTTTACGAACTTTAACAAAGCAACAACCCCTTTTTGGCAACTTCAGATGTAGCAATATACTCGATTTCAGTGGTGGAATCGGCACTTCTACTCTATTTGGAACTATTCCAATTCACTGCACCACCGTTGAGAACGAAAACATATCTAGACAAAGACTTGAAGTCATCATGGTCCGTTTGGAAGCTAGCATCAGTATACTTAGTAACTGATGACTCTAGCTGCCCACCATAAACTTTAAGCAATATCCTTTAGTCCTTCTAAGGTACTTAAGAATAGTCTTGACAGTTCTCTAGTGTTCCTCACCGAGATTTTGCTGAAATCTGATCTTTCACGGATTGCAACATGGAACGATTGCTCCCCATTATCAGTATATCGTCGACATATATGATAAGGAAGACAACATTTCATTATTACGTTTACTATAAACGCATAGATCCTATTTGCTTCTGACAAAATCAAACAATTTGATAGCTTTGTCAAAACAAATATTCCAACTCCTAGATGCTTGCTTGAGTCCACAAATGAACTTCTTTAACTTGCATACTCCATTCGGTTTTTCTTTGGATATAAAACCTTCAGGCTGTGACATATACACAGTGCCTTCGATTCTCCATTGAGAAACGCGGTTTTAACATCCATTTGCCAAATGTCAAAGTCATAGTATGCAGCTATTGCAAGTAATATCCTAATGGACTTGATGTTAGTGACTGGCGAAAAGGTTTCATCATAGTCAATGCTCTTGCGATGACTATAACCCTTTGCCACCAACCTAGCCTTGTAGGTTTGTACCTTGCCACCTGCATCTCTCTTCTTCTTGAAGATCCATTTGCAGTCTATGGGACGAGCCCCAACTGGCAAATCAACTAGTTCCCGCACTAGTTGAGGTACATCGAGTCCATTTTAGATGTTAAGGCAGCCAGCCACATCTTCGAAACGGTGCCCGACACTGCTTCGATATAGGTCTTAGATTCGTCGTCTTCTGAATCAACTTCATCATCTTGGTTCTCAACCAATAGATTTAGTCTTTCAGGTGCACGACGATTCCTTTGAGGCCTATTGAGTTGGTTTTGCGTTGGTTCATTCGGTTTATTCTGATCGTGAGTTGGATTTCAACATTTTTTGGATATTCTCAAGAATTTCACTATGATTCTCTTGAGGTGGGACTGATACTATATCTTGTCTTTGATGCATCTTATTGTCTTGAAGTGACCCTCTAAGAGTTGTTTCCCCTCCCAATAGATCATCATAACTCCCACTAAGTTCTTGTCCACTCCATTGGATAAGACCTCATCCTCTATGTTATCTTGCGGGTTTGATACAATATCTTGTTTTGATGCATCTCATTGTCTTGAGGTGACCCTCTAAGAGTCATTTCCCCTCCCAATTAGATCATCGAAAACTCCCACTGAGTTCTTGTCCACTCCATTGAACAATATCTCATCCTCTATGTTATTTTTGTGGTTCTTGAATCTTTTCAAGATCTACCTTGTTGTGACCTTGTTCCTCGAAGATATAAATATCTTCAAGAAACGCCACATTCTTGGAACTATCACCTGGTGATCTCCAGGGCAGTAGAATTCATATCCTTAGTTTCTTGAGGATATCCACAAAATAGCATTTTTCACCTTTTAGTTTCCAATTTATCAGTCGTCATCTTCTTAACAAAACAGGACAAGCCCAGGTCCACATATGGTTAAGACTCGACTTCTTGCCACACCATAATTTTTATGGTATTTGCGTGACCGATTCAAGAGGAACTCTATTCAGAACATAACCATCGGTTAGTAAGACATAACCCCAAAGGAATAAGGGGAGACTGGTGAAACTCATCATGGATCGAACCATATCTAATGAAGTTCGATTTCTCCTTTTGGATACTCCATTCATCTGTGATGTACCCGGAGGTGTCTAGTCTGACCGGATTCCATGTGATTTCAAGTAATCAAGAAAATCTCGGCTTAAGTATTCCCTCCTCGATCTAATCGGAGAGTCTTAATACTTCTCCCAAGTTGTTTCTCAACTTCTAACTTAAACTCCTTAAATTTCTCGAAGGCCCCAAGATTTGTGTTTCATGAGATACACATATCCATACCTTGAAAAATCATCAGTGAAAGTTATGAAGTACGAATATTTCCTATTGCTTAAGTTGGAACGGTCCGCACACCGCTGTGCGGACCAACTCGAGCACAACCTTGGCACGTAATCCTTTTTCCCAGAAAGCGGTTAACTTGTCATCTTTCCTCTGAGATAAGATTCGCAAGCACCATATGATTTGAAATCAAATTATGTGAGATAGTCTAACTTTCTCAATCTTGCTTTTCTTTTCTCATTGATATGACCAAGTCTACAGTGCCACAGGTAGGGTTTATTATCCGTATTACTTAGATTAGGTCGTTTGTTCTTGTACATTGAGAATATTTTGTTCACATTCAAGCATATATGTTCCATTCAAAAGAAAGACACTTCCTTAAAACAATCCATTAAGCAAAACAAGCATCTACTGTTTGCAAAATAGAAAGAAAAAGTCATAAATGTCTAATATTCGAATGGAAATAATATTCTTTGAAATCTAAAGAACAAAATATCAATTATATAAATCTAATTTATATCTCGAAGGAAGATCTAATCTAATCTACTTTCAACGTACAAAATAAACTACTTAAGCTCTCATCCAATGCACCATGTGCTTTGAACTTCGGGCAGTCTCTTTTCCAGTGCCCCTTCTCATTACAGAACAGACACTCATTCTTTGGTATTCTCGGCTTCTTTTGAACCCCTCCACTCTTAGGCATCAAGGCCGCATCCTTAGATGCTTTCTTCCTCTTCTTCTGCTTATTCTTCTGTTTGAAAGATCTCACAGAAGAGCTCACCATGAGCACAGAGTTGCCTTTAGAAGTAAATGATTCGTAGGTCTTGAGCATGTTGTGAAGCTCTGGCAGTGTTTCCTTCGTGTTGCTCATGTTGAAATTCACTATGAAGTTTTCAAATGAACTTGGAAGAGACTGCAAAATCAGATTTATTGAGACACTTGAGGGTAGCTTCGTTCCAATCGATTCCAACCTCTCAATCAATCCGATCATCTTCAATATATGTTCAAAAACCTGGCTCTCATCATGAAGCTTACACTTGAAGAGGTCTCTGAGTATCTCATACTCCATGGTCTGAGCTTCTAAAGCGTACAGACTCTCCAAGTGTTTCAGCATCTCATAAGGGAACATGCTCCAATGTTGCCTATGCAGTTCAATACTCATAGAGGACAACATTAAGCATTGAGCCGATGTGGCATCCTCAACACGTTTCTTATGAGCTTCTTCGTCTAACGTAGCGTACTCAGGAGAATTCTTGTCAGGGATGACACTGATTGGTTTGTCCAAGACATACTCAATCTCGTCTTGCCTTAGCACCAATCGCAAACAACGGAGCCAATCCGTAAAGTTTGACCCAGTCAACTTGTTTGTTTCCATGAAACATTTATAAGCCAAAACGACATTTTTTCTGACGAGAAAATAATAAATGGGAAAATAAATTAGAATAAAGTAAACAAAGATCACATTCGTATCACTAATCAAAACAAGAGTTTATTGTAATGATTAGCTCCCACTAATTTTAACATATTTTGCGCCCCCAAACACAAAATACGGATTTATAACAATTATAAATCTTAATGGTCCAAGATCCAAGTCTATATTACTGCAGTCTCTGCTTTGGCTGATGACTACAATAATATCACTAGGTAGGCCTCTAAGCCAATTGCAACAACAATTTGCAATTCTTGGTTTATTAATCCAATTAATATTGCATCCTCAAACTATTTTGGTCGCTTTGGCGTCTCAAAATAATTTAAGCAAGTCAATTCCATCAAACGATGTCAACCATACATCTATGAATGAGCCCCAGTCTTGTCGATTTAGAGTAAACACTTTGGTGTAAAACTCGTGGTCGAAAAGATTAGGAATCTCAACCAATTATGATGGACGACGCATTTTGTTTCCAAACAAGACTTGGTTTTTAGTGGGGAATTGTTATGTGATACTAATTGTTTAAATTTAATATCTAATATTAAATTATAACACAATTACTGGGTGCCGCCTACCCAGGCATAAGAAATGCGGACCACACATATTGGGCGCCGCCTACCGATACACAATGTCGCGGACTACATGTATTGGGCGCCGCCTACCGAAACATAAAAGCCGTCTTAAATTACTATAATTTAAATTGAATAAGCATAAAATCAAATAATAGCTTATCACATAATATCAAATAAATGCTCAACAAATAAAATTATTAATCCAATTAAAATTTTATTCTTTAATTAAATGTGGATTAAAATTAAATATATTAATTCCAAATTAATATATACATATACTTTTAATGTTAATTCTAAATTAATATAAATATATAAGTCTACTATTATTCTTTCAAAAATAATAATACTATTATAATTTATTAATCTAATTAATAAATTAATATTAGTCTATTAGATTGAAATATATTAATTCCAAATTAATATAACATAAATGTATAAATATATTTTATTATTATTACAATAAATTAAAACTTATTAATCCAATTAATAATTTTAATTATTAAAATCCTGGTTATTCTGAATAAATAGTGGGCCAGCTTATTTAAATAACTCCGCCCAAATTTATTAAATCTGCCTATCACTTTAATTTGGCCCAGCCCAAATTTAATGAAGCTCAATTTCAAAGTCCAGCAATTCATTCCAATTGATCCAATAATAACATAATCAGGCCTAGTCCAGATTTTAAAATGGGCCAGACTAACTCAGCAGGCCCAGCCCAATGTTTCAAAACCCTAGTCCAACTCTGAACTACCAACAACCGTGCCGCCGTCGGTACCGGCGCTACCGCCGCCGCCGCCACGACTGTCGAATGCGCAGCAACGGTAGCCACCATCGCTGCGACCGCCAAATGCACAACAACAGCAGTTGTCGCCACGTCGTCACGTCCGCCGAAAACGCCGCACCATCGTGACCGCCAAAATGCAGCAACAACAACCGCCGTCGATGATCGTTAACAGCAGTTGTCTCGCCGCACTCCTGCCATGTTGCGCAGCAATGGCTGAACGCTGCCGCGCCGCTCCGGCAGACGGTTCATAAGTTTATGGTGCACAGTTCGCGAATTGGGGGGAATTTAACCAAGAAGTTTTATTTCGAAATGACATGATTATAAATTTCACCAAAGACAGATTCTGGGGTAGGATGAATTTAAATAGGCGGGTAGTTTTCTAAATTGGATAGCCAATGTCTTCACGTTTGTTTGCATTAATTGCAACAATTTTCAAAAAAATTAGCCAATTAATTTCCAAACAAAATTTGAAAATTCTAATCCACAATTTAATCTAAATCAAATCGATTATAAATCGAGCCCCGAGCTCTGATACCACTGTTAGTAATTCTCGACTACATCTAATATACGCAGCGGAATGATAAATCAAGAATATTGATCGTGATTTATAACTGAATTAAACGTTGAGCATAAATTACGCTAAAGTTGGAACAACTTACTTTTGCGTAATTAGTCGGACAGAATTGAGCGATTGATTCACCACTTCAGGTATCCACGCGTATATCGTCCGCCGCAGGAACTATCCTCGGTACAATTATTCGATAAGTGATCGCTAGGAAATCACTTATCAAATTCTATAGTGCCTCCAATTTTTATCTGATAAAACCCTTAATTCTCTACTATAGAGAATATGTATATATAGTACCATATAACCCTAGGTTTATGGGCCTAATATCCATGTCCACTTAATTAATTAATTAGTCTGACTTATTAATTAATAAAGCCCACATATCCTAATCTAGTCCATATCTTTCACTCACAAGGTGATGTAACCTCTTTTCAGTATGGATACCTTTGAGCCAAATACTGAGGGCCTAACCTACGAACGCAATGCGTATGTTCCACCCGGTTCGAGTCACCTAAGTCTTATAGGAGCCGACTCATCGGGGAACCCCTTGAGATCAAGTGTTGGTCGAGTCTTGTACTCCACCCCGGTGAATTTCTGGGAATCAGGGAGAGAAGCGTCTTTTGAAACCACTATCAGATATCTAATCAGAACCTACAACAATAATCCAGCTGACGGCATGACCTTCTTTATGGTGCCCGTTAACTCCACGAGTGCTACTGGTGGACAAGGAGTGAGCCTCGGGATCTTTAACGCAGTCGCCCCCAATTCCCCCATTTTCGCTGTTGAATTCGACATCTTCGTTAACCAGCCGGGTACTGACCCCAATTTTCGACACATAGGAATTGACATCAACTCGGGGACATCCGCAAATGTGACCAACTTCCAGGGCTCAATGGATCAAACGACGACTGTGCGCATAAACTACGACGCACCCACTAGAAGGATAGACGTGGTCGCCACTTACGGATCGGGAAGCAGTAGGGTCAGCTACGTGTACGACTTGAAGACACTTCTTCCTCAACAGGTTCAAGTTGGAATCTCCGCTTCGACGGGACCTACTTTGGTTGCAGATTTCAATATATATTCATGGTATTTCACATCCACCCTCGTCGCGGATGGCAGCAACACCGGAACCTACATTAAACAAGTTGTCATGTGATCTAATTATCTAAGCTGTGATAGGATACAACTCTCATGCAGATGATGTGTGATCAACTATCTAACTAATTGTGTCTTTAATTTTCATGCCATAAACAAGAAGGACTAGCCATGTATAAGTCGTGTCTATGCAGTATGCATGTATGTACCAACTACTGTTTGGTTTAATCAAGAGATGTTATGGGAATCGTCATGCATGCTGTAGCCAGATATAAAGGATGATTGACTAATTAATCCTCGTATATCATACACTTGAAATCTTAATCAGATAATCTAATTAATCAAGTCATATTATGGATCACATTATCAATAAAATATGCAATTTCTCTTTCAAATATTTGGGATAATTTTCTCACTACCATAAGAGACAACTAGTTCTTGTAAAATATATTTTGAAACTTAGAGACGACTTTTGTCATTCCAAATATATTATTTATATCAGAGTTATTGAGACGACTAATTAGTGACGACATGTTGTGTCTAATAATAAAGTTGTGACAAATACTCACTATTTGAGATCATTTGTTGTTGTGTCAAAGACAATTTTCCTTGTAGTGACAATTGTGGTCACTAATAATAAGTTATTTGTGACCACTTGTTGTCACAAAACTGTTTACAAATTATTTGAGACCATTTTCAGATTACTTTTATATACA
Source organism: Ajuga chamaepitys (assembly GCA_958295605.1). Classification (NCBI taxonomy): domain Eukaryota; kingdom Viridiplantae; phylum Streptophyta; class Magnoliopsida; order Lamiales; family Lamiaceae; genus Ajuga; species Ajuga chamaepitys. The sequence goes on from OY282502.1 coordinate 57,357,633, forward strand.
ACTAGTTGTTGCAAAAAATATTTGAGACTTATTAATATATTATTTGCATTAGAGTTATTAAGACGACTAATTTGTAACGACATGTTATCTCTAATAATAAAGTTGACACAAATATTCATTATTTGAGACCATTTTTTGTTGTTTCAAAAGATATTTTTTCTTGTAGCGTAGTACTCTATATGTTCACAAAAGAAAGTCATTTTAAACTTTTGGGTGACAATTAAGTTTTTATGGAATGGACAAAAACACCCTAGAAAATAAATACTTGTAATCTTAAATTTCATTCTTCTCTTCAACAAATCTTTCATTACCATAAATTTTATTAATCGAGAGATCATATAATTTAGGTAATGACGATATTATGGAATTTCTAAGAAGATTTGTTTAGATTTACGTAAGAACAATATTAAAAGAAATAGAGAAAAATTGCTAGAATGACTTTTGTTGGAAATATAATTTCTCCAAAATTTCGTTTTTTTTTATAAAAAAGAACCGTGTTAGTAAGTATTAATCATTAAAAGAAATTGAAAACTCGATCGGATTGTTGATACTTCTATGTATAATGGATAGAAAACAGATGCTTCTGTTGAGAGGTTTCAAGTGAGATGTCATCATAAGCGGTCCCTCTAAAACAAAATCTATGCACGATTATAAAAGTGTTTTAAGTTCCAATCAATTTATGTTTGATTTATTTTACTTCTTTTAAGTTTAAATATTTTAAGGGCAACATTGTAGTTTCATAACATACCTAATTATTATATTTCAATCATAATTCTAATTACATATACCTAATTATATACCAAGCATAGTACATATCATACTTATTCTATTTCCAATCCTAATTCTAATTCTAATTATTTTTTAATCAGATATCCTAATTATATATCAAACATCATACATATTATAATTATTATATTTCGATCCTCATTATTCTGATCCTAATTATCTTCTAATGACATATCGTATTTATAGAACCAATCATCTTACATTGAGGTGGCCAAAGAAAGGTTGAATCTAAAAAAATTAAGAATACCAACTTTCCACAAGTGATATGCACGCACGTCTAGTTTATGTCAAAAAAAAAAAATTAAGAACACCCGTATTTGTTTATAAACTAGATCTACATCGGTGTGTTCAAGTTGTACCGTGAACTTCAACTAAATCATAGCGAAAGAGGACGTTCGTAAACCTTGGTTTTTGCCTGGATAAAGAATAACAATACTCATATTTTCGAGATTTTTTTACGGGGAATGCGAATATGATACAATTCCCTGTTACCAACTGAGCTTTTAATATTGGGGAGTGTACTTCACGTCATAAATCAAAATGTATTACTATTTATGTTTAAAGATATTACATAATGTGGGTAAATGTATCATAGTTAAAAAATATCACAAATTATGCTTAAAGGTATCACCTGTTTTGGGTAAATATATTATAATACCTTCACACAGAACCTATTTTTAAGCATAAATCGCGATACCCACCCTGAATTATATCGTGCAACTGGTGCACATGAGACTTTGTCTTTAATATTAGGGGATGAGTTGCTTGGTAAAATTAATTTTTCAATTGTGACTTAACTTATATCATTTTGTATTTATCAAAATTACTATGGTTAATTTGTTTTATATATAAAAAAAAAAAGACAATTATTTTATATAGAAAGATACGTCCATTTTTAATCAATGAAAACATTATTAACGTGTATTAGAAAATTATAAATTAATAAAATTACAGTAATGACTTATTTTGTAATATGGTTATGTAATTGTGTTTCATGATAAGTATATACCTATTAGGATCCAAACTGCATGATTTTACAAATTAATTATGAGAAATTGTATGGTGCACCTAGAGTACCAATACACTTTTAAATTCATTTATTATAGTAGGTTAATGACCTGCAATAATTGTCAGAGACTGGTCTTGCCCCCAAAAAAAAAAAAAAATGTCTGGGATTTTCATATTTTAGATTGTGAGCTAGGGTTTTAAGTTGTGGACTTTAATATTTTGAATTTGAAATGAAATATTATTTTGGTTAATCTATTTAATTACTTTTAAATATTTGAAAAGTTGTAGTAATTTAATACTCCCTCCGTCCCGGTTAACTTTGCCATTTTGACCGGACATGAATGTTACAAAAAATAAGATTTTTCTTTTTCCTTGAAATTTTTAAAGGTGAAGATTGACGGTTGAGATTTTGAGGATGAAGATTGTGGAAGTTAGTTTCCTTTTTTGGAGTTGCAAGTTTAATTGGGACGGACCGAAAAAGCAAGTAGACAAAGTTAAGTGAAACGGAGATAGTAATAATTACTACAACTATGTTACCGTTTAAGCATTCAATAAAATAAATGTATATAACATTCTTTCCTCAAAGAACATAACAGACACAAAACCAAATCACATTAAAAAAACAACAAAAGAATTCCATTCATTGAACAAGCAAGGCAGACATTCCATAAAGACATAAAAAGAATGTGTGTGTGTGTGAGAAAGAGAAGGGGGGTTAGGGCCGCGGGGGTAATGAATGGGGAGCGTGCGAGTGTTAACCAAGTACGTGATGTTGCCATCCATTTAAGAAAGATCGTCGGAATCCTTCAATTTCTCCCAAATAATATTACTTAACGAGATTTTTCGGAGAGCAATCTCGATTTTTTGCTCACTCCAGAGAAATTAAGAAACGAATGCAATCTCGAAATGTTTATTGAACGAGATTTTTTGGAGATCATTCTCGACTATTGGCTAACCCGGAGAAATCAAGAAACAAATTGAATCATCATTCTCGATTTTTTGCTAACCTCGGAGAAATCAATAAACGAATTGAATCGCTAATTGAACGAAATTTTTTGGAGAGCGATCTCGATTTTTAGCTAATCCTGAATAAATCAAGAAACGATTTGAACGAGTTTATTGATCTATAAAAAATTAAGAGCCCCGTGCGACTTGATTGCGTCGAGAGATTCGTTTCTACTAATCTTTTACATTCAAAAAATCCATTTCGTAGAGTATACGCGTTCACTTAATTATATCCTCTGCGATTAAATATCTTTAACTTTATAATTTCTTGCAGTAAGGAAACTTTTGTTTTTATGCAATTATCTGAATTGATGGACACTACTGCTAAAATTATTCTAGAACTGGTAAGATAGGGGTGAGCATTGTTCATCTATTAAGTAGTGATGGTAGGCATCATAATCATTCCTTAGTAGGAACTATTAAGTCTTTCGAGTTATCTCTTAGACTTAACGGTAGTTTTGCGGACACCTATTTAGTTTTTGGTGGAGTTTCTCTTCTGCATGAATTTTAATTTCTATTTGTTTACTTATTTTTTCAGTTTAGTTTTTTCTAAGGAAGTACAATAGTTTGACATTGAAGATATTTTCATTGTTAAAACATATGAAAACTAGCCAAATTTTAGTAATAAGACATTCATCTCTTTTACAGGTTGGTATTGTTGGATGCTTCTCGGAAGAGAATATTAAAATTGTATTTTAGAGTACATAGGAACAATTGATGAAAAGAGAGATTATGCGAGATCACTGAAGTACAACCCAAGGATATTTCGACCATATACTACCGATTTGCAGCATCAGGTAATAAATTATCTTTTGTATTCAAATTATTCTTTAAAAGTTTTGATGTTTCTCATGGTAATTATTTCAGTAATTTTAAATATTACAAATATTATATTTTTTTTAATCAAAATTGGTTATTAAACATCAATAGAATAACAATTTATGCATTATTGTAATGAGAATTGTAAAATAGTGATTCTAATATATCTATTATTGATGTATTTCCTATAAGTGAAAATGAGTAAAACTGTCATCTATCTATCAACATAATACTTCTTGTATGTATATATATATTTTTTTTTTATTTCATTTTGTTTTTGTTTTGTAAAAATTAGATGTCAACAACAGATGTATATCGACAAAGGAAACGTGCAAGGGAAAAGGCGAGTAACATAGAACAAAACATTACTTTGAGTGTTATAATCCATTGCATTGTGCACTTCTTCTACCTAGAGGTGAAATAGGATGACATAAAAATATTAAGTCTCCTCTAATGGTCAAAAAGGTAAATCTTATGCTTATCTCTTTTTTTAATTATTTTATTAATTATTTTTATTGAGTTTTTCTTTTTCTTTCTATTGATTTATGAGTATATACATATCATTTGAAATCTCTAAAAAATCTAAAAAATTGATACACCCATATGTTGAACATATGCTAATTTAGTTTATTCATTAGATAAATGTTTTTAATCATTTCGCCTTAAAAAATGAATTTATCCATATCTATATATGAATAAAAAATTAATCATACAAAAATATGTAATTATATCCAGTTGTGTTATTTAACATAACAATGTAGAAATTTCATAATCACCGTCTAATTTTTACAATAAATCAATTACTTTAAGATCATCAAGAAAAGAATAATAGTATTTTGTCACATACAAGTTTTTCTTCTGCTGTGGATATTCTTTGTCAAGAACAGGAAGTATTTATGTTGTGCTTTCTATTTTTGCTACCTTAATTATTTTATGATTGTGTATTTGAAGTATTGATATGAACTTAAAATCGTCATTATAGTAGCGACATAACAATCAGTGAATACCATGATAATTTATTCAATATTGTTTAACCAACATAAATTAAACATAATTTCTCTTAAACTTATAATGATGAGCAATTTGGGTTCTTCTAAATTATAGACTAAAATTTAAAAAAAAAATGATGATAAATCGAGTAAAATAAAGCTAATTTTCTTAGTAGATGCATTTCATATTCCAAAGATGTATAATATTTCTTTTCCCACTTCATCAATTATGATGGTGTGCACATAAAATATTTATTTTAATCAAGTAATGCTAATAAATGAAAACAAGAAATTCTGAAATAATGTAATGACTTCATATCCATTATAGACGTTAATATATTTATGGATGGTTTACCAAAGATCATACTGTATGACTTTTTTAAGTAATTAATTAATAAGCTCTCTTACAATTTGATGTCAATACAATTCTCTAAAATATTCAATTGGTATAACATATAGGGAAAATTGGTGTAAATGCCCTGTAAGTTTTCACTATTTAGTAACTAGGACAGTAAGTATACCACTTTTTTAAAATGCCCTGTAACTTTAAAAAAATTGGTAAAAATGCCCCGTCACCGGCTATAGGCTGTAACCCATCCGGTGACGGGTGACGTGGATGAAATGCGCGACGTGGAAAGGTTTTTCTGATGGGTTTTTTGTGACCTGGAATTATTTACCAAATAATATGTGTAAATGACATGGCATTAGTCATTTAGGAGGGAAAATAAAGCTATTCCCTCCATTATCTTCCTCATTATATACCCATTTGCCCCATGGACGCTGCCTTATTCCTCTGTACATATTCTTCCTCTGCTTCTTCTTCAAAACACTTTTTTCGACATGCTCACCACCTGTTTGTAAATATTCCTCAGTCAAATTATTCGAAATATCTTAGCTCATGTTATAAATTCTGATGATTAATTAGTTACCTGAAGAGGGTTTGGATCTCTTGAGATGAGGAGTAGCGTCCTGGTTAGAGGAGCTGAAATCTGCGGGCCAGAAGTCGGCGGAGGTGGGGCAGAGATTAGTGGAGCCACGGCGGCCGGGAATTAGGCCGGATATGGTTGCACCGCCACACATTCAATTAAGAAAATGACTAATGAAGAAGATAATGGAGGGAATAGCTTTATTTTCCCTCCTAAATGACTAATGCCATGTCATTTACACATATTATTTCGTAAATAATTCCAGGTCACAAAAAACCCATCAGAAAAACCTTTCCACGTCGCGCATTTCATCCACGTCACCCGTCACCGGATGGGTTACAGCCTATAGCCGGTGACGGGGCATTTTTACCAATTTTTTTAAAGTTACAGGGCATTTTAAAAAAGTGGTATACTTACTGTCCTAGTTACTAAATAGTGAAAACTTACAGGGCATTTACACCAATTTTCCCTAACATATAATATAAAATTTTATATTTATAAAGTTGTCGATACTCGCAGTTGTTGAGAGAAAGGGAGTAACAAAAAAGTGTTATGCAGAGTATATTACTGTTACAAATTGCAAATGAGGAATCCAAGGAAATCATATCTTTTTTTCATATCTTTTTATTACAATTCAGATTTTATATTAGCTATTACCCCCGTCCCGCTCTAATTTGCCTACTTTCCTTTTCGGTTTGTCCCAACCTAATTTGTCAGCCCATAAATGATAAGTTTCTCTCACAATCTCTACCCTCAAAATCTCCACTCTCAATTTCCATCTTTGAAAAAGTCAAAGATTCCACAAAATCTGTTTTTTCTTAATCTCCGTGCCCGACCAATGTAGGCAAATTAGGCCGGGACGGAGGGGTATTATTTAATTTTTTTTCTTAAATTTCTATAATGTTTTTCATATCTTTTTATTTAAATTCAGATTTTATAATATTTTTCATATTATTTATTAAAATTCTGATTTTATTTTCAAATTAATATTTATTTTTAATTTTTTTCAATTAATTTTATTTGAAATTGAGAGTGAGTCATGTGGCACAATTTTTCTATTAAAATGGTCATGAAAATTCACGTTAGCTGCCAAAAAGTTGTTTCCAACTCAGTAAAGTTGCCGAAAAGCTTGACTTCCGACGAAATTGGGACACTAATTGAATAGAATTGCTACATGGTGGACATGAATTGCACTAAAAAGCTAGACATAAATTTCGATCCTCCCTAAATTATTGAGCATGTTTTGCAATTTTTTCTTTTTTAACTGTAATATGATTATGCTGTTTAACATCTAATTGCATCACCACCTTCATGAGATTCATCTTAGCAATACCGATCTATGTTTTAGAAAAGTCCTAAGGCTTGACGATCTGTGCACGTAGAATGGCCCAAGTAGATTGTGCCCAAATTGTGATCAAATTTCACGCAAATCTAGATGTTTTTTTTTTTAATTGTTCATAGATCTCTAGAACAACAGTTAGACTACTAAAAATTGTCATCACGTTTTGCATCCGGAAGAAACTTTTTCATTTAATATTGTGTTGATTAATAGACCAATAAAATATATGCAGGTGATTTGTAGACTGTGTTGGTAAAACATAGTAAAAATGTTAAGTGATTTTGCACAAATTGTAAAAGTAACCAATAAATTAAGGATATTTTAAAATTTCCTTTAATTTTGAAGAATTTGGCAAAAATATCTTATGATGGGCTTTCTTTCTTTTTCTTCTTAAATGCTAATTAAGTTGAGATAACAAATTATTTGTGGTTAACACTGTTGGATCGATCAATTAGAAGACAATAATTGTTGATATATTGCTTCAATAATTCCGATTAAATTAAAAGTGCAATTATATTCTTTTAGTGGAATAGAATATAATTAATAAATTAATATGATAAGTCAAGAGTTGACCGGGTCATAATTAATTTATTGGAGCTTGATTTAATTGGGTCCGATCGGGTCCCTTCGGTGGCTCAATATGAACTATAATAAATTATAAATACTATAATTTATTATTGCAATACAATAAATATATTGGATATTGATAGATATAGAAGATGGAGATATCCAGGATCTCCTATATCTATCAGGATATGTTACTTGGAAAGAAAGAATATAATGTGACATTATATATATAAAGTCACAGAAATTATTATTTCTTCCACACACAATCACACATACAATATATCCAAGGAGGTGTCCACACATCGTGTATTGCGGTGTTGTTCGTGAGAACACCGGAGAAGACTTGGAGGTTTGAAGGCCACACGCTACAAAGGTATTAATTTAATCCTTCTAGCGTAAATTAATTAATTGTAGAACATATGATAAATCGGTCGATCCTACAACGATGTATCCGATTTTCAATATTCTCTATTGTGGATCGGATAGGAATCGTGGTTTTAACAATTGGTATCAGAGCGTAGGTTTTGATATTATTATATGTTCTCTTTTAATTGATTTAATTATGCATATAGTGTTGAGCGGTGTTTTAGGTTTACAATTTTATTGTTGTTATGGATGAATGTTTTAATTTTTTTATTGAATAATTTATGGCTTAGTTTTATTGGTGAAATTGTATTTTGTATATTTTCGAGTTGTACACAAAGGGGTAGATTACGACTCCATGTTTTTCCCTTGTTAGATTTTGAAATAGGGTACAAAATATGTAACTTTGTTGTAATTTTCGAATTTGGGATATTCTGTATTATTGCTCAAAATTGTTGGGGTCAAACTGAAAGAAACCGAAGTTTTAGAGAAAAAGGTGGGGTTGATCTTCATCTTCCCAAATTTTTGAAGGACTTTTTTACAAATCTGAAAGGACCACCATTGATGTCCATCTTAAGTTTTGAAAAGTCTCCAGGACACCTGATATCACCCGAAAAACGAGGAGGCGGTGGTCTTCTTCACACCGTGACCTTGAAACGCAGATTGACGACGGTGGTCGCGGCCCAAATTGCTTCTGTCTCGTTTTTCATGCCAATGTGACGCTGCATCAGTGGAGTGAATAGGCGGCGGCTGCCCGCCGGTCTTCAGCAGTAGAAGAAGTTGGTGGTGGCGGCGCGACGCAATTATCCGACGAGCAATGGCAGATTTCGGCGGCGGCTGAGGCAAGGCGGTGGCAGGCCCTGCTGCTAGGGTTCAAGAGAACCGGGTCGCGACCCGGGTCGGGTTGGTCCGGCTCGAGTCGTGGGTTAGCCGTTGGGCAGTTGGGTTAATTAAGTGAACCCATTGGTATTCAATTGGATATGGGCTTATTTTTTAAAAAAATTGGGCCTGTTTTAATTGAATAATGGGCTGACTAAATTAATAAGTTGTTGGGCCTCCCTTGGGCTGCTGGAAATTGATCAATAAATTCATTCTGGACCAGAAAAATTGCAGATGGACCGTGAAAATTTGGGTCGAGTTGTGGTTCAATTATTTTTTCATTTTTCTGTAATTTTGAGTCTAGGATGGCCATAAATTGTTCTTATTTAATTATTGCTTATTATTTGCTTTGATTATGCTTGAAATTAATTGTCATTCACATAGCATGTCATATAGAATTGTATGAACACCGCTCTAGGTACTTGACTATCATGCATATTTTCTTTATTTATTTTCTTTCTAATTTAGAATTAGATTTGAGAATTAATAAAGTAATTAATATTTAATTATTTTGAGAGTCAAAATAATTTGAAAAATATTAATTGGATAAAACCCAAATTTGTTTTATAAAATATTAAGTGTGTGGGGGTTTATTTATAAATCCATGACCTCCTTTATTAGCCCATAAGTAAGAATGTATGTATGCCTAGTACTAATTCAATTGGCCTCCTTATAGGAGGGCTGCATTGTTTTTGGTTACTTGATTGGGCCCATTTATGTAGTAAATTTTAAATTTCAATTAATTATGTTTATCCTATAGATTTCATAATTATTTGATAGTTTTAAAATTTATTAATATAAAGGTAATACACTTAAATCAAAATATTGTAAGGGTTTCCTATAGAATATCCGAGCAATATTATTGAGGGTCAAATATATGTGATACTAAATCAATATAGCATGAGGTGCAGGATATTTGATTTAGCGGGAGATCCCAACCTAGTTGTAAATCAACATTTACCACTCCTATAGAGGGGTATGCCTTGATTTTGGAGTTTTAGGTAGTCACATAATACTGTAGTTTTTTTGGTCTACTTATTAAAAGTTTTATTTCATGTTTAGAACATGCATTCATTCTTTCTTTGCAAGCTCATATATGGTGTTTTATTTCAGAAAAAATGTCTTCCAGCGCATTATCTGTGATATTGACTAAAAACAACTAGTGGGAGAAAACTACGTTGATTGAAAACGTAATTTGATGATTGTTCTCACTGCTGAGAAGTTGAAATTTGTGCTAACTGAACCTTGTCCCAAAGTAGCCATGGAGTCCAGCGATAAGGAACATGAGGCTCGTGACAGGTGGATTCATGTCAATGACATGACTCATTGTTACATTTTGGGTTCTATCTCAAATGTGTTGCAACGGAGGCATGGAGACATGGAGACATCTGCTGAGATCATGGAGTCTTAAATATATGTTCGCTTATCAAGGACGCCAAGCACGTCAGGCTGCTATTAGAGCTATTATGACTGAGCATATGAAGCCCGGGACGCCCGTTAGAGATCATATGCTAAATTTGATCGGAATGTTTAATGTGGCTGAGGCTTTGGGAGCTGCAATTGGTTCGGAAACTCAGGTAGACATGGCACTGGAGACTCTCCCTGAGATGTTCTCCCAGTTCAAGGTCAGTTATAACATGAATAAGCTGAACATGTCTCTGAATGAATTAATGAAAGAGCTCCAAAACGCTGAAAGCATTCTTAAGACTCAAAATAGTGATGCTTTTGATGTTGCTTCTGTTGGACAACCCTCATCCAAGCCGAAAGGTAAGGGTGGAAAAAGGAAGAAGTTCAATAAGAAGGGCCCACAACAACAAGCAAAGAAGGCCAAAACGGATGGGAACCCTAAGGGAAGTGCTTTGAATGCGGCGAGAAGGGCCATTGGAAAAGAAATTGCCCGGCTCTCATAGCTGAGAAGCAAGCTAAGGCTGAGTTATCCTTCATTGAGTCTTGTTTAGTGGTTGATTCTACGGATACTTGGATAGTAGATTCTGGAGCCACTAACCATGTTTGCAATTCTTTGCAGGGGTTCCAAATAACTAGACAACTTAATGAAGGGGAGCATACTCTGAGGGTTGGCACAGGAGCTGTGGTTTCTGCAAACTCTGTCGGAGTTATTTATCTTTATTTTTCAAATAGGAAGTATTTGGTTTTAAGTGATTGTTATTATGTCCCGGATATTACTAGAAATTTAATTTCTGTTGCTTTATTATTCAAACAAGGATATTGTGTTCATTTTTCATTAATGGCAGTCGATATTTCTTTTAATAAAGCGATTGTTTGTAAGGGGCATATGGATAATGATTTGTATATCTTAAAACCAACCGACAGCTCATTGCATCACACAGCTAAGCGTATAAAACTGTCTCCTTCTAATGAAACTTACTTATGGCACTTAAGACTTGGTCACGTTAATCTTAATAGGATTCATAGACTAGTAAGGGATGGTCCTTTAAGTAACTTGAAGGTAGAATCCCTGCCTGTATGTGAATCTTATTTAGAGGGTAAAATGACTAAGAGGTCTTTTAAATCTAAGGGATTTAGGGCCAAAGAAGTTTTAGAATTAGTACACTATGATGTATGTGGACCAATAAACGTTCCAGCTAGAGGTGGATATGAGTATTTCATCACGTTCACAAATGATTACTCAAGATATGAGTTATGTTTACCTAATGGTCCACAAATCTGAGGCACTTAAGAAATTCAAGGAATTCAGATTGGAAGTGGAAAAACAATTAGGTAAGAACATAAAAACACTTCGATCAGATCAAGGTGGGGAGTATCTATCCAACGACTTTAGGACATACTTAACAGAGAATAGGATTTTATCCCAATTGAGTGCACCAAGAACCCCACAGCAAAATGGTGTCTCGGAAAGGAGAAACAGGACCTTGTTGGACATGGTCAGGTCTATGCAAAGCTTCTCAACTCTCAAAACTTCTTTTTGGGGATATGCCCTACAAACAGCAATATACTTACTAAACTTGGTTCCTTCCAAGTCTGTACCTAAGACACCCTTGGAGTTGTGGAATGGGCGTAAGCCTAATCTAAGACACCTTCGGACATGGGGTTGTCCAGCACATGTGCTGAAGAGTAAGACGAAAAAGTTGGAATCATGATCAGAATATTGTGTGTTTATAGGATATCCGAAAGGAACAAGAGGGTACTATTTCTATAGTCCTCAGGATAAGAAGGTTTTTGTAAGCGCAAATGCAACTTTCTTAGAGGAAAAGTATATAGAAGAACGCGAATCCAAGAACAAGGTTATTTTGGAGGAGATAAAGGAAAATCTTCCTAGATCATCTGCTCCAGAGATCCGCACTGAACCTGTTCATGAATTCGCGACTCTACCATCCGGTGTTGAATCCAGTGGGAGATATATGGCGACTCCGCCAAGAATGTCTATGGGAGAATCAACACTTGAAATGGTAGAAAATCATGCCCCTAATGTTCAATCACCCATAGGTGGTGAGATGGACATCGAGGAACATGAGGAAAGAGAACCGTCTCCAATTGTTAACGAACCTATAGCGATTAGACGTGCGAAGAGAGTCATTCGACCACCTTCCAGACTTGTTCTTTATGGAGAGTCTCTTGAGGCGGTCTCTGTTGAACAAGAGGAAGATCCTGCATCGTTTAGAGAGGCTATGGAAGATAAAGACGCTGATCATTGGAGAAGTGCTATGGATTTAGAAATGAATTCCATGTACACTAACTCTGTCTGGGATCTTGTAGATAAACCCGATAGGGTAAAACCTATTGGGTGCAAATGGGTCTACAAGAGAAAGAGAGGAATAGATGGAAAGGTAGAAACCTTTAAAGCAAGATTGGTTGCCAAAGGTTATACCCAAAGAGAGGGAATCGATTACGAAGAAACCTTCTCGCCAGTAGCTATGCTTAAGTCTATTCGGATTCTCTGTCCATTGCGGCACATTTCGATTACGAGGTGTGGCAAATGGATGTCAAGACTGCATTTCTTAATGGAAATCTTGACAAGAGCATCTATATGATGCAACCAGATGGTTTTATCCAAAAGGATCAAGACCATAAAGTATGCAAGTTCAAAAGGTCCATTTATGGACTGAAGCAAGCGTCTAGATCTTGGAATATCAGATTCGATCAAGCTGTGAAAACTTATGGTTTTGATCAGAATCCTGATGAATCTTGTGTCTATAAAAAGAAAGAAGACAAAAGAGTAGTTTTTCTTGTGCTGTATGTAGTTGACATCCTTTTGATTGGAAATCATGTCGGAATGTTAAACTCGGCAAAACACTGGTTGGCACAACAATTTGATATGAAGGACTTGGGTGAAGCAAACTATGTTTTTGGAATCCAGATCTTACAAGATAGGAAAAACAGAAGGATTGCTTTGTCCCAAACTTCATACATCGACAAGATATTGGTAAGATTTGCTATGCAAGATTCCAAGAAAGGCCAAACGCCTTTCAGACATGGAATTCACTTATCACGGGAGCAATCACCTAAGACTCCTAAAGAAGTGGAATACATGAAACGGGTTCCTTACGCTTCAGCAGTAGGAAGTCTCATGTATGCTATGCTATGTACTCGATCAGATATCTGTCATGCTGTTGCGATAGTTAGTAGATATCAGTCGGACCCAGGGCCCGAACACTGGATTGCTGTTAAACATATTCTCAAGTATCTTCGAAGAACTAAAGATTATATGTTGGTTTATTCAGCATCAGACTTAGTGCCTGTGGGATATACTGATTCTGATTTTCAAGCTGATAGAGACTCTCGAAAGTCTACGTCAGGGTCAGTATTCATACTTGGTGGCGGTGCTGTTGTTTGGAGGAGCATAAAATAGTCTTGTATTGCTGATTCCACTATGGAAGCTGAGTACGTGGCAACTTGTGAAGCAGCCAAAGAAGCTGTTTGGCTTAAGAATTTTTTTCAGAGCCTAGAGGTGGTTCCTTCCGCGTCACAAAATATTCCTTTATTTTGTGATAATAGTGGAGCTGTGGCAAATGCAAAAAACCTAGAAACTATCGACGCGGGAAACACATTGAGCGGAAGTATCACCTCATAAGGGATATTGTTCAGAGAGGAGATGTGATGGCGTGTAAGATTGCTTCTGCAGAAAATCTTGCTGACCCCTTCACAAAGGGATTACCTGCTGGTGTATTTGAGAGTCATATTAGAAATATGGGTATACTAGACATGTCTCATTTACTCTAGGGCAAGTGGGAGAAAATGTTTGATAGTATGAGTGCCCTTAGTTGTATTACTTAGATGCCCTTGAGTAAATTTTATCTTGTTTGTTTTTTGACATTTTGAAATAAATTTATGAGTTCTTCTTTTGATTAATTCTTTATGAGCTTGCATGTGTCCATGGATGGTAGATAAATTTAAATCGAGTGTTTGAGTTGTTCAACACAGAAAGATTCGATTTATTATTTTATCCGTAAATAATTTTTTGTTCGCGATCAGTAAATAATTTTGGACAATTTATTTTGATAAGATCGTCTCAATTTCATTAAAGTTTGTCTTTGACTTGGTAATGAAATTGAGGATACATGTATGGTGTATTGGATAGGACCACATGAAATTTAAATTGTGTTTTGACCATATAATTTAAAATTCATTGATTGACGTATGTATTACCTTAATCCTGAGTGAATAATGTACCTTTATTACCAACTGGACATTCTTTGAGACACCAAAGAGTGAGATTGTTATAATATTGATTAATACCTCGGTGTTTTGGGAGTTAAAGTGAAGTGATAAAGAACATATATTTACAATATTGGAATCCTTCACCTATTTAATAGGCATGATCAGGATCTCACGGGTTCTTCTATGAACAGTAAATCTGAGCTCAGTATTCGACATTTGTTGTCGAATCACTTTGTGTGACGTAGTCACACATGACTGTCAGATAGAAGATGAATGTTGAGATTGACAAGTGTTTGAACATAGGCTTATTGGTCATGGTAGCCTATCGCAAATATTTTAGTTGATCGAGTGGGGGCAATATGTTGGATCGATCAATCAGAGGACAATAATTGTTGATATATTGCTTCAATAATTCCGATTAAATTAATAGTGCAATTATATTCTTTTAGTGGAATTGAATATAATTAATAAATTAATATGATAAGTCAAGAGTTGACCGGGTCACAATTAATTTATTGGAGCTTGATTAATTGGGTCCGATCGGGTCCCTTCGGTGGCTCAATATGAACTATAATAAATTATAAATACTATAATTTATTATTGCAATACAATAAATATATTGGATATTGATAGATATAGAAGATGGAGATATCCAGGATCTCCTATATCTGTTAGGATATGTTATTTGGAAAGAAAGAATATAATGTGACATTATATATATAAAGTCACGGAAATTATTATTTCTTCCACACACAATCACGCATACAATATATTCAAGGAGGTGTCCACACATCGTGTATTGCAGTGCAGTTCGTGAGAACACCGGAGAAGACTTGGAGGTTTAAAGCCACACGCTACAAAGGTATTAATTTAATCCTTCTAGCGTAAATTAATTAATTGTAGAACATATGATAAATCGGTCGATCCTACAACGATGTATCCGATTTTCAATATTCTATATTGTGGATCGGATAGGAATCGTGGTTCTAACAAACACTACAAGAAAAGTGCCAAATTTCAACGAAAAAATTCTACAAGCACTTTAATCCGTCAGAATTTTTTACTTTTCAATGGCAATTCCAAAAAAGACACGTTGAATTCCTCCAACCGCATAAATAATCATTAGAAAATCCATTAAATTTTAAAATCTCACCAAATTTTCCATCGGTACTCTTCCGTAAGAAATTCATACTTAATAAATATTTTTTTCCTCAATTTTTTTATTTTGCAAACTTTTCTTAATTTTCTTCCTAGAATTTTTCCTACGAACCCTTTTCTTCCACCTTCACACTCACGGCCTTGATCTTCACCTCTGCAACTTCACCGGCGCACGAGTACACTCCGCTCCCTTGTCGACACAATTCGTTCTATTGCCAACACATTCGTCTCGGTCCCCACCGTCACTGCTTCTCGTCATCGGGATTTCCCTGACTCACCGAGTCGCGCTGCGTTGCGACATTGAGGCGCTCAGTGAACACTTAGGGTCTATCAAATATATCTTTTCTCACCCCAGAATAGCTATGGTCATTGTCAACTTCCACCTGGTGAATTTTCCGAAAGACCGTTATTTTGATTCCAAAATGAATTTAAATTAACAGATTTCTTGGTAGACAAATTGATTGAATGTACAAAACATCACTACAAGAAAATTGTAAAATAGCGATTACCAATTTGGTCGCTAATCTGTCGTTAAGAGGTGATACCGACAAATTAGCGACAGGAAATTTTAGTAGTAATATGACTAGTCGCTATGAATATCAAAGGACTAACCAAGGCAACTCTGACTAAAGAGTGTTGTCATCAGGGTCTATTTGTTTCGGAACATAAGCATCCGACGTTCGTCACCGCTCTACCACTTACATTTGGGCCATGTCATGTTTTAAGTTATTTCCCTTTTGCATATACGTGGATATTTATCTGTTAACTCTTTGTTACCGAACCCGGGTATTTGTTCCTGAAAGCCAAGGTCACAAGGTCAATGGAACAGTGTCAGAGACTGCAGCTAACAAACAAGCTCAACAACTCAATACATTAATTTACTGTATAAAGTAGTTTGTCTCCTATTGGAAGTACTATGTATTGCATTAAATGTAACCTATGGTAACTAGACAGCTGTGGTGATTCTAGGAGCTTCTAATGAGAAGTATAAGTATAGTTGGTAGCCTTCTTGTAATGTATTGAAGATTCCATCAGAATATGCAATGCCATTCACTGTTCCATCATCTCTTCTTTCTATGTTTTGTCTCAATTTCTTTCATGGTATCAGAGCTGGGTAAAACCAGTCTCCGATACTCCTTCTCACCCATATTCTATCTATCCAACTAGCCATTTAAACTATGGCACACGAAATTATCACTGCTGCAGCACCAGTCACAATCCAACCCCTACAACCTTTGAATAGCTTGTCACTATAAAGCTGAATGACACCAACTTTTTGGTGTGGAAAGAAAAAATATTAGCCACCGTGAGAGGCTATGGTCTAGAAGGCTATTTAGATGGAACAAAGAAACAACCTAGTGAGCACTTACCAGCAGCTGCACCAGATCAACTTCCTGTCCTCAACCCTGAGCACTCAGCCTGGATGAGACAAGATCAGATGCTTGTCTCATGGTTGTTGTCCTCATTAACTGAGAGTGTTCTTGTCCAAACTGTTGGTTTAAGCTCTTCAAATGAAATCTGGGAGACTTTGGAAAACACTTTTGCCACTCAGTCAAGGGCAAAAATTATGCAGTACAAATTTCAACTGCAAACAATGAAGAAGGGATCTCAGTCTATGAGGGAGTATCTTAATCGGATTAAGTCGTGTTGTGACCTGCTAAAATCTGTAGGTCAAGCTATGAGTGATGATGATGAAGTACTACACATCATTTCGGGCCTTGGTCCAGAGTACAACCCAGTTATGGTGTCAATCAACTCAAGGATTGAACCACACACTGTAAGAGAGGTGCACTCGCTTCTCCTGAGCTTTGAAAGCAGACTTGAAGGGACTGAAACTATGCAATTTAGCAATGAAGGATCTATCCCCAGTGCCAATGTTGCCACTCAAGGAAGGGGAAGAGGATACAGTTATGGTAGAGGAAGAGGAAGAGCACCTAACCAAAGCTTCAATACTAATCAACCAGCAAATAGAGGTGGAAGGAGTCCTTTCAGAGGTGGAACATGCAATAGAGGAAGAGGCAGATCCAACAACAACAAGGTTCCTTGCTAATGGTGTGGCTACACTAATCATACCAGTGATAAATGCTACTACAGAGATGAAGCTTGCTATCCTCAGAAAAGTCAGCAAGGAGGAGCAGCTGGACCTTCTGCTAATGTTGCAAGCTTTAATCGAGGAGAGAGTTATCAGGAAAATGCTTGGTTTCCTGACTCAGGGGCCACAAATCATTTGACATACGAGTTTGGAAATCTGAATACTGCTTCAGAATACCAAGGAGAAGAGAAGGTGCATATGGGAAATGGATCAGGTTTGTGCATCTCACACTTTGGTAACGCTGTTGTAAAATCATTGAATCCTTCTCAAACACACACTTTTCTTCTCAAAAATCTTCTTCATGTCCCACAAATCACTAGAAACCTTATAAGCGTCTCACAATTTTGTAGGGATAACTCTGTGCTTTTTGAATTCTATGCTAACTCCTGCCTTGTGAAGGATCTCACCACAAGGGAAACCCTCCTACAAGGGAATGTTGAAAATGGGCTCTACAAGTTTCAGTTAACATGAACTAGAAGTGACTACAACCAAAACCACCCCACTGCCTCAAACCAGAATCAGATTTCCTCTCACAACACTGCTTCTGTCAACTCTGCCGTTTTATGAAATAAAGTGGACTTGGATGTTTGGCATTGTAGACTAGGTCATCCCTCATTTGATATAGTTGAAAATGTACTAAAATCCAGTAATATTCCTTCTTGTGCTGGAAAGAGAGAGTCACTATGTACCCCTTGTTTACAAGGAAAAAGTCATAAAATGCCATTCAATGACTCCACTTCTTCTTATAAACTGTTTGATCTCATTCACACTGATCTTTGGGGACCATCCCCAGTAAAGTCTTTCAATGGATACCAATATTATGTTTGTTTCATTGACAACTATTCTAGATACACCTGGCTCTACCTTCTAAAATCCAAATCCGACACATATCAAGCATTCTTGCACTTTCACTCCCTGGTTAAAAACCAGTATCATCTTAAGATTAAACAGGTCCAAAGTGATGGAGGAACTGAATTTAAAGCCCTAACCAAATATTTCAATCACCAAGGAATTCAACATAGAATTTCCTGTCCTTATACACCTGAACAAAACGGCCTGGCAGAAAGAAAACACATACACATTATAGAAACAGGATTAAATCTTTTGTCCAAGTCTCATGTTCCTCTTAAACACTAGGATGATGCTTTCATCACTAGTGTACATCTCATAAACAGACTCCCAACCAAAGTTCTAAACCATAAGACACCTTTAGAAATGTTAACTGGAACTAAGCCCAATTACAACACTCTCAGGACGTTTGGTTGCCTTTGCTTCCCTCATTCAAGACCTTACAGAAAGCATAAACTTGAGTTCAGGTCTGAGAGGGGAGTTTTCCTAGGATATAGTCCTCATTACAAAGGATATAAAGTCCTACTCCCTAATAATAAAGTTATAATCACTAGGCACATTCAGTTTGATGAGTCCCAATTCCCTTTCCAATCCAAAAACACTAAAACACCAACACCTTGTCCTACTTGCACTTCACACTCACCTGTTCCCCAAACACTTAGAATAGGAAGTCTTGATGTTCAACTCCCTACACATGCTAACTCTCAGCTCCCCACACATGCAGACTCCACTGAATCCAGTTTTTCTCATATTCAACACATCCATGACTCAGCACCACATCAATCAAATACACCCACACATGATGATCATACAGCAGAATTACCAAGTGAGGAGGCACTGGGTGTGGGTGGATCAGAAGGAGAAAACGACCAGAATGAGGAAAATGGTCAGAATAAAGCAGGCAAGGGAAAACTCACCATATGGTGACCAGATCGAGATCTGGGATCTTTAAACCTAAAATCTATCAGATTACAGGTCCTTTGAATAGTGATGAGGAACCTAAGAACTACCTTGAAGCTCTCAAGCTTCCAGAATGGAGAAATGCTATGGAAAAGGAATACGCAGCATTGGTAAAGAACCAAACTTGGGAGTTATGTGATTGGCCTGCTGATAGGAAAGTGATTGGATGTAAATGGGTATTTAAGGTCAAGAAGAGTGCAGATGGGAGTATTGTGAGGCATAAAGCCAGATTAGTGGCCAAAGGATACTCACAACAACCGGGGTATGACTTCACTGATACTTACAGCCCAGTAGTGAAGCCTGTCAGCATTAGAGTAATGCTCTCTGTTGCAGTTTCCAAAGGATGGAATGTGAGGTAGCTGGACATAGATAATGATTTCTTGAATGGTGACATAGAAAATGAATTATACATGGAGCAAGTCCCAGGCTTTGAACTGGGAAACAACTTGGTGTGCAAGCTTAAAAAATCTCTTTATGGGCTTAAGCAAGCTTCAAGGGCTTGGTATTTAAAGCTTGAGATGGTGTTGAGAAAGATGGGGTTTCTGAGGTCACAAGCTGATAACTCACTGTTTCACAAGCATCAAAACAATGCGGACATCTTCATATTAACATATGTAGATGACATATTAGTCACTGGGAGTAGCAATGAGGAAATTCAGAAGGTTGTCGATGGCTTGAGATAAGAGTTATCTCTGAAAGATTTGGGGACCTTAAGCTATTTCCTAGGCATTGAGGTCAAGAAGACATCAGGAGGAATGTTTCTTGGACAGAAAAAGTATATTGAGGAGGTCATTAACCGAGCTGGAATGAGTGGAGCAAAGGGAACAAATACTCCCATGATAAGCAGTGAAAACTTGTCAAAGTTTGATGGAGAGCCACTTCTTGACAGTAAGAGTTACAGGAGCATAGTTGGAAGCTTGCAATATGCGACGATCACAAGACCAGACATAGCATATAGTGTGAACAAAGTGAGTCAATTCATGTAGAACCCACTTGATAAACATTGGAAAAGTGTTAAGAGAATTCTAAGGTATTTGTCCGGAACATTGGATTATGGTCTTATCTTTACGAGTGGACCTTGTGACAAGATCACAGCTTATGCAGATGCCGATTGGGCATCAGACCTGGATGACAGAAAATCTACATCAGGTTTCAGTGTGTATCTTGGAAAGAATCTGGTCGCATGGAGTGCCAAGAAGCAGAATATTGTTTCCAGCTCAAGCATTGAGGCAGAGTATAGAGCATTAGTTAATGCATCCTGTGAGGTAGTTTGGTTGCAATCAATCCTAAAGGAACTTAAGCTGGGGACAGACTTGCAGACCACTATATGGGTGGACAATCAAGGTGCTATCTCACTCTCAGCAAATCATGTCTATCACTCGAGGACAAAGCACCTCGAACTGGACTTACATTTCATACGAGAGAAAGTACTAAGCAAGATTCTCACAGTCCAGCACGTACCTTCAATCGACCAAACGGCAGACATATTCACAAAACCTCTGTCACAACAACCCTTTAGTCGGTTTAGGAATAAACTAAATGTTGTTCCACAAACCTCCCTCGAATTGAGGGGGCATGAAAGCCAAGGTCACAAGGTCAATGGAACAGTGTCAGAGACTGCAGCTAACAAACAAGCTCAACAGCTCAATACATTAATTTACTGTATATAGTAGTTTGTCTCCTATTGGAAGTACTATGTATTGCATTAAATGTAACCTATGGTAACTAGACAGCTGTAGTGATTCTAGGAGCTTCTCATGAGAAGTATAAGTATAGTTGGTAGCCTTCTTGTAATGTATTGAAGATTCCATCAGAATATGCAATGCCATTCACTGTTCCATCATGTCTTCTTTCTATGTTTTGTCTCAATTTCTTTCAGTTCCTCTTGCCAATTGGTCAAGGCAAACAGTTAACTTTTGATTTAAATAAGAAACATGGATGTCAATTTCTTGAGTTAATTCATTGTGATTTAGGGGAGCAGCCCCGCTTCCTACCACTGATAGTTTTCGGTACTATGTGTTTTTGGTTGATGACTACTCTCGCTTTGCAAAATAACATTTTTATGATATTCTGGTTCGTTTTCATCGCTTTGCTTGCAATTAATTTTCTTGCAATATAAATTTTTTTCAACGTGATGGTGGAACTGAGTTTCGAGATCATCAAGTTCGTTCTTTTATGGTCTCTCATGGCATACATCATCGAATTTCTTGTCCATACACATCCCAGCATCATCGATTTTCTTGTCCATACACACCCTAGCAAAATGGACGGGCTGAAACAAAACACCGCCACATTACTGAAACGGGTTTATCTATGTTGTTCCATTCTCATTCTGTTTCACACTGGTTTGATGCTTTCGCCAAGGCTATAATAAATTTTTTTTCCCTCTATTGCTTGAAAAATATGTCGCCATTTCAGTTATTATTTTGTATTCCTCCAAATTACGCTAATTTCAAACTATTTGGTTGTCGTGTGTTTCCATTTATGGTGCTTGGTTGGGCATTTAGGGGTAAGGAATGGGAATGAATGATGACTCATTCCCATTTATGGTACTTGGTACATAATAAATAAGTTAATCATTATACCATTTTATTAACAATTCCCCCCATTTCATTCCATAGTATGATTGAACCTTCATTCATACCCATTGCCATTGTCATTGATGATTTGCAACCAAGCAGGCCGTTAGAATTATAAAAAAGAAGAAAAATGATCTGTTTCAACTACTTTAATGTCTTCATGAAGGAGAGCAAGGGAGTCAGTAGTTAACATGGTTTTGCATCCGATTGTGAAGGCATATTTGATATAGAACGTCATATACTTTAGCATTTTCTTAGTTCCTTATCATATATATAAAATACTCTATCGGTTTCAAAATAGGTGACATTTTAACTTATTAATTATTTTTTAAATTAAGTGTCGTTTTAGATATTTTTCGTGATTTCTTTCAATTTTGTCCTTATCACAATCCTAAAATATCTCTTAGTATTTTTTAACCTACCTATATTTGATTTCATCAAATCTTTATCAACTAAAATCTTATGGTATTTCGTCCTTAATTATGGACTCCATCTCATGGGAAAAAAATTACTGTACCCACGCAGAAAGTGGGAATCCACTTTTCTGCCACTTTGACTTTGAAATTGTAAAATTACTCAAATTTCAAGTGTGATGTCCATTATACCCTTATTTAATTTATTCTCACCCTCACCCTCACTGTCACCCAGGTCATGTATCGGACGTGATACACGACCACATGATATGTATCATGTCCTATGATCGTGTATCATGTCCTTTGATCGTGTATCATGTCCTGTGGTCGTGTATCATGTATGTGATCGTGTATCACGTCGGACACGATACACGACCTGGTGGACATGATACACGACCACAAGACATGATACACGACCGGTCGTGTATCATGTCCACCAGGTCGTGTATCATGTCCACCAGGTCGTGTATCATGTCCGAAATGGTCGTGTATCATGTCCATCAGGTCGTGTATCATGTCCGAAATGATACACGATATTCTTATGTCACAGCCAATTGAGGTTAAAGTTCCTCAATAAAAAGAGGGGGCAATTTTGATAATTTGGGTATTTTTACAACGTATAAGTTAAAGTGACAGAAAACTAGGTTTGCACTTTTTGCTTGGGCCTGCAGCCCCATTACCACCCATCTTATTTGTTCCTCTTCCATTCGCTCAATTTACTTTTCCCTCTTTTTTTTTCTTTAGATTGAAATCAACTCTTTTCCTCCTCTTTTTTTACCAGACTCCGGCAAACAAGGTGGGCAGGTGGAAAATGGCACAATTAATGGAGGCAAAAAGAGTCTCAGCTTTATTAATTTATTTCAATATGCGGATCCTCATTCATAGCACACAACCAAATAAAAAGACAATTGAAGCAAAGAGAGACGAATCCATGCTTTCCCCTCCACACTCAAAGGTCTCTTTGAGCAATACCATAACTATTTCATGTTGATCAGTCAGAGAAAACAGGGAAATTTTATTGTATCAAAAAGAGCAGCGTAGAATAATGAGACGAAGCTGAAGAGAGAGGGAATATAATTATGCGTAAGAGAGGGAAGAAGTATAATTATTGGAACTGATATGCGTATGAGAGAGAAAAAATATAAGGATTAATAGGTAAGAGAAAGAAAAATTAGTTGAGGGATATATTTGTCAAGTTATTTAATAATTAATTCTTCTCGTTCATCCTGAAACGTCACTTATTTGAAACACAACGACTAAGTTTTTGGTAGGAAATTCCCAACATAGATCCAACATATGTAAACTATTAACCGTAATTCATATTCTTATTTCTTATTTAGTTCATAATCCTATTTAATCTATAATTCCTTATTCACATGACTCTATTAGTGTATCTGTATACATACCCTAATAAAGGAATTTCGGCAATTAAAAAATTTTCAATTTTTTTCCTTCAGATATTCGATTTTTATATAAAAGTATGAATTGTTTCATCTTATCTTTTGTTTCGCCTTTTCTTTTGACGTTTATAATATCCTTGTAAAATATTAAATTTTAGGAATAGATAAGTAATTTTACAATTATTATTATTATCTTCATTTTTTTTTCATACCAATGTACGTATCCAACATAGATCCAACATATCCATATTATTAAACCGTAATTCATATTCATATTTAATCCTTAGTTCATAACCCTCCTATTTAATTGGTAATTCTTTACTGTTATGACTCTATCAGTGTGTATATATAATATACGTACCTAACAAAGGGATTCTGGTCATTCGAATTGTGTTCGATTTTTCTTTTTCTCTGTAAAGTTGATCCATAAATTCTATTTTTTTGTCTTCCTATTTTTAAGCTTCGGGTGGTAAAAAAGTCAATTCATCATAATCTATTCCGAGCTACATCATTTTTCATCGACGTGTGGAAGAGCTCAGGAGGTACGTGACACACTTTGAGTTCCACTACTTCTCTACTTTTGGGACTTATTATTTTATTTTTAGAATTTCTTTTAGTTTTATCAAATTTCAATATGGTTTTCTGATAATTTTTGACATATAGGTTTAACTTTTTATTATCATTTCATTTTATAGATATTAATCTATTTCAAAGCTTGATAATTTTAACGACTTTCTACGTGGATGGAGTCTCTCGTATGATCGTCTTTCTGTAAGACAATTATGTATATCACGTTAATGAGTCATATTACTTAGCCAAAAAGGTAATGGACCATGGATGGAGCCAGGTATGGGTTGAGATCCGTCTCATAATGAGACAATGTCACCCATGTTTTTACCTTCCATGGAAGATATGAGCTATTTATGAACGTTTTCTCCTGCTACGATTTCTTTGTCTCTTCGAAAAAAAATACACTTGATATGAATAATATTATGATCACAACCAGTGATGCATTATTAGATGGTAAATGTATTTTATAGTTTGAGAAATATTTGTTAATTCAATGCCACATCATATTATACCATTTATAATTTTATCAGGAGATAAATATTTACGGTCTTTCTATTTCTATTACAATACATGTCAGGGGCCTATGGTCTAGCATACACATGACCTAATTGAACACAAATTATTTACGATATAGCCTACATATGACCTAATTCGGACTTTTCCGAAATAAATATTCAATAAGGATTCCTATCATAATAGATTTTTGAAAAATATATATTATGATGTAGTATACAAAAAATAAAAATAAAAACCGAAGAAGTAACAAAGTGAATAACAATTATAATTATTATTACATGGCATACTATATTAGAGCAAGTCGCTCTGCATTATGATGATGCATGAGTAGCTGTAAAAAAATCTGAGTCGAGTTGAGCTTGCAGGTTTTTGTGTTTTGTTCATTTATTTTTTTATCAAATTTGATTGGAGATGAGCACTGCTTAAGAGTGTGATTCTGTGCTTAACTATAAATAATAACTACAAGTTAATTGTCACCCATACAGAAGCAAAAAGAGAGAAATAGCAACATCAGAAGTTGAAGAAGCAGCAAGCAACAAACAAAGAGAGCACTCATAAAGGTAATGTAAAAGAATAATTACCCATTTCCTTACTACCGTTTTCATAACAAATATATTGATAATTTGATTCTTACTCCTTTATTTTTATTATTTCAAAAATTTCCACTTTTACTTTTTGTAGTTGATTGTTTTTTATAACAAATATATTGATAGTTTGATTCTTATTCCTTTTTCTCTCCAATTTTCCAACTTGAAAAATAATAACAAAGATGATGTTTTAGATAATAGAAGAAAGGGGCAACTTACATGTAGTGCAAGAGCATAATTGAACCTATCTTAATTGAACGATGAGTAATTTAAATTTTATGAATTAAATCAGCTTTGTTACGTGGAAAATTCTATTGTAATTTTGTATCATATTTTATGTAGGATCAATATAATTAATTGGTAATCTCAAGCTTCATGAACTGAATAAAGCGCCTGATTGCATTCATTGTGATGCTACAAGATTTCAGCATGAACTTCCGACTTTTTGTTGTGCTAATAAAAAACTGAAACTTGCTCCTATTGAAGTTCCCAAAGAATGATACAATTTGTTTGCCTCTAACACAGACTTGGATATGAAATTTAGATTGCATCAAACTTCTAGCATTAAAAACTAATGATGATAATCATTCTCCGTTCTAATCTTATTTTGTGAAAACTCAGAATGAAGTTGAGAATAGAATGAGACAAAACTCATCTGTCTCATAAGTTATTGTCCAGAAACTAATCAAATTTTTCGAGGAAAATTCATATGCTAGAAAAAAATTCGAAAAAATTCATGCATTATTAAAATAAGTGTAAATGTCACTACCTAAGATGTTATTGTTAAAATAATAATACAAGAAAAATATGGTTACCCGACTTAACAAAGAAGGAAAATGGAGCATCAACTCAAGTTCGTAATACACAATTAGTTAACCAGTTGATAGTTCCTTACTATCCATATTCATTGTCTAGATATAATAGTTATGTCAATGTAGAAATATGTTCTGGAGTAAAAGTTGTGAAGTACTTGTACAAGTACATTTATAAAGGTCATGATAAAGTGGTAGTTGATGTGGCACACAATGATGACAATACAACCTTTGGCGAAATCGAATAATTTTAAGGTGCACGATGAGTTTCTGCTTAAGAAGTCATGTGGATATTTTTTAATTTAATTTAAATTAAATATACCCAGTCGTTGTAATATTGCAGCTCCATCTACCTAGCCAACAATGTTTTACCTATTAGAATAATCAAAATTTGGAAAAATAGTGGATGCGATTATTATTCAAAGACAACACTCACATAATTCTTTGTCATGTGTGCTAATGAAGATGAAAGAATATGGAGAATTCCCATAGCACTCTGTGTGGGACATAATAAATAAGTGTTGGAGAGAGGGAGAAAAGAGAAGTGATTGGGTGTATAAGTGTTGTAAATCCATTTAACGGTGAACAATGCTATATGAGGTTACTCTTGAACCATGTGCGAGGACGAACCTCTTTTAAGTATTTCTTGACAGTTGGAAAAATAGAAATTTTCAAATAGGTAGCTAAAAAAAAGGACTACCTGAAGCATATCAAAGTATGTATGAATGTCTAGATGAAACTATTACTTCTCAAAGTGTTGTGAATGTTGTTTGCTATTATCTTAATATATTGCGCTCCCATGTATGTCAATAAATCTATGCAGCATGTACTCCAATGCATTGTTGGAAGATTTTAAGAGAAAAGCAAAAGGCACACCTGCTATAAAAATAAAAGTTTTTTTGGAAAGTATAATTTTTTTATCCAGATCATGAATAAAAATATAACTTTGTATAATCTTCCGAACATATGTATGGATAGTGATAATGTAGATGCAAACTTGTGTAGAGAGATTCAAGAAGAAATTTCAATTAAAACATCTAAATAAGATTATGAAGCGAACTTAAAGTTTGAATAACGAACAACGTATGACCTTTTCAATCATTTTGGAATGCTTATGTAATGAAAAAAGGTGAAACATTCTATATTGATGACACAGGTGGAATAGGAAAAATATACGTATATCGTGCTCTCTTAGCTTATCCTAGAAAAAGAGATCTAATTCTACTTGCAACTGCAACTGCAACACACTAACACTTTTAAAATTCTAATAAATGCAGATGAAAGTAGTGAATGTAATATTTCTAAATAAAGCAAAGTTCCTGTATTATTTCAAGAAGCCAAACAAATTTTATAGGATGAAGTACAAATGGCTAAAAGATGTGCTAATGTGAATCAGTCACTCAAGAATATACCGGGAAATGATAAAGATTTTGGAGGAAAAGTGATCTTTTTTTGTGTGTGGAGATTTTAGACAAGTATTAACGGTTGTTCCTAAGGAAACAACTCTTCAAACAATATCTACTAGTATGGTCAAATAACAGTTATGGTCTAAACTATAAAAAATAACCCTTACAGGAAGCAATCCATGTTTTGGTAAATTCTTCCTAAGAGTAGGAAAAAGTGAAGAACCAACTGAAGAAGAAGGGAATATGACAAATCCGAATGAAATTATCATCAAATATGATTTTGAGAAATATTCTATAAAATAACTCATCCACGCTATTTTTACAGACTTACAACAGAATGCACATTCAGCACAGTACATGTAAAGCAGGGCAATATTAACAACAAAAAATTGGAAAGTTGATAATTGAATGGGGAGATAATATTTTTATTTCCGAGAGAAGAAAAAGTTTTCTATAGCTTTAATGAAGGTACTGTGGAGACGGACAAACATTAGGGGGAGTAACTTTTGAACTCTTTGACTCCAAATGGATTGCCACGACATAAGTTGTTGATTTTTTTTCTATTACCCATTTAAAAAATTTAGACCACGGTAATGGTTTATGTAATATAACAAGAATGGTTTGTAGGAACTTAAAAAATAATGTAATTGACATAGAAGTTGTGTTTGGTTAACATATCAGAAAACATGTCTTTATACCTTGAATACCACTTTCACTCGTAGAAAATGAGGGATATCTATTTAATTTTAGACATGGATAGTTTTCTGTTAGACTTTCCTTCGCCATGACAATCAATAAGGTAAGAAGCATGTGACAGATGCAACAGAGGAACCGACAATGAAGATGAAAATGTTGTTCGCAAAAACTGCAATGAAAATTTCATAGAGGCTAAACCGAGGTAATACTTTCTAAATTTTAGAAAAATAAAAAATAGAAATATAAAAATACCGAACTCAAGGTTTATTTATAGAGAAAACCATTTGTTTAACCCTATCAATATGCACACTCTTTTATTTTTATTGTATC
Source organism: Ajuga chamaepitys (assembly GCA_958295605.1). NCBI lineage: Eukaryota > Viridiplantae > Streptophyta > Magnoliopsida > Lamiales > Lamiaceae > Ajuga > Ajuga chamaepitys. The sequence continues at coordinate 57,386,319 of OY282502.1, forward strand.
TCATACAAATATGAAAGTTATCACAACTGATAAAATGACTACTTTCCTATAAATAAATACAAAACGAACGAGCTACTCTACTCCGTGTAATTACCTATTTTGTTAAAATGAGATTTAAAGAAAATTATAATGAGCTATAATTTCTTTATAATTTCAATATGGTGTATAATTTCACTGTTTTCACTTAAAAAAAGTACAACATATTGAAGCCATGATTTTGTTTATGTAAACCATCTTGCAAATGACAAAAAAGATACATATTTGCGATCATTATAAACGTCAAAATTGTCATCTTTCTATTATCCAATTTTTTTACTATATTCATAATGTAACGACCTGATTTTCATAAAAATATTTTAAAGCATTTTTAAATAGAAATAAGTAATTTTATTTTATTTTATATATCTATAAAAGACAATACTAGACGGGCCGTTAAAAGAACCAAATAAAAATGCATATGAATTTATTTACCAAGTAATATTAAATTACAAATTAAATACCTATTATAAACTACATTAACTGTCATTAAATATTTACATGGGAACCCTAAATATTTATATCACATATAGACACAGAAAATAACCATCTCATAATCATATTCCATAAGTTGTCAACAAATAAATGTTCATGAAAAATTATATAAAAGAAAATCAACTAAACAAAATTTATTCAAGGCATACTCCTAACAACTAACTTCACAAAATCATGATTTTCCTTAAGTCACATTTCGTAATATTATTTATTTAAGAATAACGAAATAACCATTAGTAACATATATCACATGTGAAAGTAGATTAATCAGTCAAAACTGAACACCTAAATAATATTCTATCAAATACATCAATTCTAAACTCAGTTAGCACATTGGATAACTCAAATAAGACAATTAAATATAAGTTCACTTAACACGACAGTAAATAAATATTTCAAATAATCTTGTATTATTCTTAAACATATCCTCGATAAAATAATTCAACAATTATACACAGACATGATTAAATCAAATTAATTTGAGAATATAATTAACTTCATATAAAAAAATTCTATTATCTATAATCGCAAAAATAAATTCAACTATAAATTACGCGCAACAACGGAAACACAAGTCATAAGTAATTAAAAGGGTGCCTACATAATCTAGAGTTTAGCAAAGGCGGGAACCTATATGACAACAGAGATACAAGTAAGTTTATAAATAAGCATGCTCGGAACTACGCAATTCATCAACTAAATTAATATAAATAATTTATCAATTAGTTAAATTACTAGAAATATAAATTAAATAACCATGTCACTGATAACATAATTAAAATAATGCATGTAGTTAAACTAAAAAGAATTTTGTTTAAGTATAGACAATTAAGCAAGCACAATATCCAACCAGCTTAAATTAATGTGAAAATCAAAGAAACCATGATTGAAATATAGTAATATTTAGTGAATCTTGTCCACTAACCATTTTACTCCACCTATAATAATAATAGTAATATTTAGTGAATCTTGTCCACTAAGCATTTTACTCCACCTATAATAATAATAATAATAATAATAATAATAATAATAATAATAATAATAATAATAATAATAATAATAATAATAATAATAATAATTACTACTAAACATGTTTGAAACAATTTAATTAATTAATAACACAAGAAGTACCAACAACACAAGCATTATTGAGAGGTTCCATTAATCAAATTAATAGAATAAAATATTAACCAATTAAAATAACAATAACAATATGAAGCAAACTCGCATAAGTGTTTATCTAGTCATTGCTAACTGTTTCATTATCTCAATATAAAGTCAACTAAATACACATAAATTAATGATAAGTAATTTATTAAAGTTCATTGGATTTCATATGCTTCGGGCAGAGCCTCAACTCCACTCGCCCGTACTAAGGCAACCTGAAAGGATCAATATTGGGTTGGGGTGAGCTTCCTTTAGCTCGTGGAAGTCACAGTTTATCACAACAATTATATAAACAAAAGGCATATAATGTAGCAATTATTATAATGATGCGCTTGTATTGGCAAGACACATAGAGCTAACTTGTATTGGCAAGTAGCATACTGATAATGGGCTAAACTTGTATTGACAAGTAGCATAATGGCAATGAGCTAAACTGGTATTGGCAAGTAGCAAATTGAATAATTACTTGTATTGGCAAGTAACAATGTCAAGTAAATATAATAATAGCGATAAACAATAAACCCTCCACCTGGACTGTCTGGAATAAACTTGATGAAAAGTCATGCATATGCTAAGCCCGTGATCATGACGTATAACCTATAAATACGAGGCACGTGTTTTATTATTATCGTTATTAAGATTAATTATTGGAATAAGAGTGAAAACTTAAAGCAATATGAACATAGGTTAGGGTAGCAAAGTGGGATGAGAGGGATGTGGGTCTAATCTGTAATATCTCGGAATTTGGTAGGAATGGTTTAGATAATAATTGGGAATTAAGAATTCAATTCCCATTTGTTTGACTCCTGTAAATCGTCTTCCATCAACTCTATTTTCTTATCTTTCTATAATTAATTTATGGTGGTCTCCTACCATTTTTTCCCAACACACACTCATATACAAACATCAACATACATATACACACAAACACACAAAAAAACACACCTTCACACCTCACTTGATACACACACATCATACCGAATAACACACACTCACACACACAACTATTCACGCATACACACGGACACACACACACACTGTCTCACACCTACACTTCCACATATACACACACGTAGACCAATTCACACACACTAAAACATGCACACACTCATGCACTACAACACACATACTAACATTATACACACACCTGCACAAACATTTAAATCCACACTAATTCACGCAGACACACACACATTTGAAACACACACACTTTCACACACACACACATCAACTCAAGCACACACACACACACACTAAAACATGCACACACTCATGCACTATAATACACACAACACTCATTATCCTCTCAAAAATCTATTGGGTTCGACTAAACAGAGGAAGATGGTTTCATTATTGGCCGATTGAGAAAATAGAGTTGCAGTGGGAAGAAATTCATTTTCGTTTACAGAATTATGGTACAGTTGAACAAGGCTGGGAAATTGGTGTTGATATAGTAAAATTACTGGAAATAAAGTTGTTTGTTTTGAGAGGGAATGAATAGTTGTACCTCTTCGACCTTCTCTTGATTCGGTGTTCCAGCCCAGACGCGAGACCGATTGTCGATCTGGGTATAAATCTGATTCTTGGATCTTGGGATTGGATTCTTTGTTTGGTTTGTAGGGTTGGAAGGATGCTTGAGGGTGGTGGCGTGATGGTGGTGGTTTGAGGCGGCTTGGCGTAGGGGCCGCGAGATTGGATGGTGGATATTGGAGTTCCATCGAAGGACAACCCGGAAAGATAAAAAAAATAGAGAATACATAGGTGTAGGTTTCTCTCGTTAGTGATTATATAGCTAGGGTTGGGAGATGATAGGGTTAGGAGTGTTACCGATAGAGTTTAGCAGGGTTAACCCAGTTGTTTAGGAGCTTGAAATCAGCGATATAGCTTTACCTATTGCAGAAATTTGAATTCCTTCGGGCTCAAGACACGGGCCCTTGCACATTAGTGAACTGGACTTGAGTCTTGGGCTCAAAGAGATGGCTTATTATGACATGTATGAATAAATGAATGAATGCAATAAATTAATTTCTATTGAGACTTCGAACTTAAATAAGTTAATAAATAAACGAGTAAATTGCAATAAATGGATTCACAAGTTAATAATAATTCCCAATATAAATTGGACTCAAAAATATTAAATGGGCCAAATTGAATTGGTGTTGGGCCTAAGCCCAACAAATGGTTAAATGAATAAAATGATTGGCCAATTTAATAATTCAAGTCAAATAATAATAATAATAATAATAATAATAATAATAATAATAATAATAATAATAATAATAATAATAATAATAATAATAATAATAATAATAATAAATACCCGGCGTCACTTAATCAAGACGAGGGCCGAATATGTTATTTTAAAGTTTATAACTGGTCTGGAATCAAAATAGTATAAATAAGATTTTTGGCTAAATTTACATATTAATATTTTTGCACTTTTTGTTTTACAAATAAATATCAATGAACCACTTTAGAAAGACGCAATAAATTATATAATATCTAATTATTTATACGGGCATGTAAAATAATATTATAGAATTAAATAATAGACTAAAAATTTGGGATATTACACATAACAACATTTTCGACTGTAATAATACTAAGGGAAAATTGGTATAAATGCCCAGTATGTTTTCTCTATTTAGAAGCTAGAACACTAAGTATACCACTTTTTAAAAATGTCTTCTAACTTATGAAAAATTGGTGAAAATGCCCTGTGACCGGCTATAGGCTGTAACCAGCCGGTCACCTGTGAGCTGTCTTTTTACTTTCGGAAAAATTTGTATAAATGACCAGTATGTTTTCCCTTATTTAAAAACTAGGACATTAAGTATACCACTTTTTAAAAATACTTTCTAACTTACCAAAAAATGGTGAAAATGCCTCGTGACTGTCTATAGACTGTGACACAACCGGTCATTAATGAGGTGAACCTTTTTTCCTGACGTGGCATTAATTTTTTATTTTTATTTTTTCTATTGACTCACTTGTTAGGATGGAAAAAATAAAAATAAAATATTAGTTTGAATTTATAAAAAATTATAACCCCAAAAATTTATTTAAAATTTAAAAAAATGAAAATTTTATTTGTGAAATTTATTTTAAAAATTATAAAATTTAAAGATTTAAAAATTTATTTCTGATATTTATTTCAAAAATTATAAAACTCATTTAAAATTCAAAATTAAAAAAAATAATTCTAAAATTCATTTTAAAAATTATAAAATTGATTGAAAAAATTAAAAATTAAAAAATTTATTTCTGATATTTTTTAAAAAATTCTAAAATTTATTTAAAAATCAGAAAAATAAAAAAAATTATGATTTTTTTAAATTTCTAAAATTCATAAATATTTTCAAATTTCTTTTTTACTTTTCTCATGTTATTATTATTTTATTTTAAATTATGAATTAGGATAATTATATGATATATTAATAAATAAATTTTAGATTAATATTTTAAAAAATTAAAAACTAAATTGTTCTATTCTTCTTCCCTAATTACAACATACTAAACCCTAATTTATGGATGTCATGCAATCTTACAAAAACACCAACATGGAAGACGAAAAAGAAGCCAACAATGCTTCGCCCAACCCACCCATCCACTAACAGATCGGAACCTGACCAATCACCCGATTCTTCGCCTATTTGCCTCGACCCTGTCGAACCCGCCACCGCCAAAGTTGACGACATATATTTTTTTCACGCTAACAACTGAGTCAACAGAAGAAAAAAATTAATGCCTCGTCAGAAAAAGAGCTTCACCTTATTAATGACCGGTTGTGTCACAGTCTATAGACGGTCACGTGACATTTTCACCATTTTTTGGTAAGTTAGAAGGTATTTTTAAAAAGTGGTATACTTAACGTCCTAGTTTCTAAATAAGGGAAACATACTGGTCATTGATACAAATTTTCCCGAAAGTAAAAAGGATAGCTCACAGGTGACCGGCTGGTTAACAGCCTATAGCCGGTCACAGGGCATTTTCATCAATTTTTCGTAAGTTAGAAGACATTTTTAAAAAGTGGTATACTTAGTGTCCTAGTTTCTAAATAGTGAAAACATACTGGGCATTTATACCAATTTTCCCTAATACTAATATATGATAGTGAGTAATGTTGTTTAATATAAATTTACCTATTATTAAATTGGACGGATACCGAGTAAATCTAACTGTCATTCAAGAAGATCACAATGCATTTGTTACAATGTTCGGCGACACAACAACTACGCATGTCGAATTCTCGGTGCAAGAATATATCACATCATTAGCAATGGTAAGAAAAGAACAAATTATAAATAAATTATAAATCTTAGTGCATGGTTGCAAACCCAAAAACCCGAATTGAAAATTTAATTTAAATTATAAATATTTTCCAAGGGCATAATGATTCGGACTACTATAAAGGGTCTAGACCAAAAGCAGAAAGAGAGATTTGATTCCTCATACCATTGACGAGAAAATAAAAGAAGAACAGTGAAGATTGGGTGCACTTACAGATGAAATATAAGTAATGGAACTGAACAACAAGGAGATACATAATGAATAGCATATCACAAAACCACGAGAAATGAATCAAGGACGAAAAAGAACAAGAAGAAGAAGGAGAGTGCAGAAAAGAAGATAGAAGAAAAAAAATCATATAAGCAAGAAGAGAAACAAAGCAACAAGAATGAAAGACAAGGAAAAACTTCAACCAACAATGCAACAAAATGTGAAAAAAAAAAAAAAAAAGATGAACAAATCAACATGAATGAAAGACGATTAAAATGTTCAAACAAAAAAGCACCGCAAAAGAAATCAAATAAAAATCATATAGAGAAAGAAAAGTCAAAGACAATCTACTGCGAGAAAAAGAAACAACTAAGGAAGAGGCAAAGTCAAATTAAAAAGAAGATTTATAATGACTACATTTCAGATGAAAGTGATGATGAAGTTACAACCACACAACACATTACCAAAATAAAAACGAAAACGAATACTAAGATACCCCTTTAAAGATCAAGAAAGAGAAGGTCTAAGTTCTCCACCAAAGCCCATCAATTTTGTATACCCTTCTATCTTGAACTTTGAGTTTATTATTGTTCTATTTTAATTTAGTTTTGTGTTTATACTCTTCTATTGTAACTTTTAAGTTTTTAATTTTAACATATTTTAATTTATTTTTTATTATGTTTTACGTGAAACAAAGATGTGAAATATTTACTTAATTTTGTTCAATTTTTAAAATATATAATTTTAAAATTACATAAGAATCTATAATTTAAAAGTGAAATTTATAGTAAAAAATACAGGTTATCTCAACTTACATGAAATTATTAAATTTACTCACTGTTCGATTCAAACAAATTAAATAGTGCCCTCGCATTACATGTAATATCTCTTTTCTATTTTCCAATGCATTAACTTTCTATTATTTTTTCTCTTTGAATTTTGATCAATTGCAACGCACGTGTCCATTACTCTCTCTCTATATATATACACACACACTACCTTCTTTTGTTATTATTGTAGTTTTAGGTTAGAATAAAAAAATTAATAGAAAAATAAAGTTTGATTTTGGTGCAGAATGTCATATATAGAGGACACTAACTAGTTTCTTGATTTGGATCCGGTGCAAATACTGCAATGGAGCCAGTGTTTAGTGTATGTGACATCCATGCAATTGTTATATAAGAAACCTACTCATAAATTAATTAAAATAGATAGTATAAAAGAAAGAGCACGAGAGAAGGTTAAAGGACTTGAGGGGAGAATAAAACTTAGATGAGAGTTTATTTTTCCATTTCCTCCGCCCCTTAATTTTCTTATCATAAGCTAAAACTACATCTAGAAAAAAAACGAACAAAGTATTAGACTATTAGTATGTAATCTATCTAGACAAATATAATAGCAATTCAGAAATCGATTATAACTCAATTGGTAGAGCATCTTATAACCAGGCTAGTGGCTAGGGCTCAATTCCCACAAATCTCACTACAATCAGGAATTGTACTAAAAAAATAAAAACTATATAATAGCAATTTATTTTTTGGAGTCCCACTTAAATAATCTTGCCAAATTTGTTTAGCATTACCTCTTTCTTCCTCCATTGTTTCCATCTCCTGAAGTGTAGATGTTCTTTTGTGTCGTATTGTTTTTTGTTTGTATTGTGATATTGTCCTCTCATCAAGTTTTCTTTATGAGGTTTTTCATGCCTTTGCCCTTTTCATGCTTGTGCAACATTTGGTCTCTATTTTTAGATGGGTCTTCCTGATTTTCCAAGCCTATGTATTTTTCGGCTATGAAGGGGAGCGACTTTACGGATTCTTTGCTTGATGTGCTTGCACTCACAGAGCAAGTGTGGAATTATTGTGGATGAGATTTAGAGGCTCGTGTATGAGCGTGGTTTTTATACAATTTTTTCATATGTCTAGAGATTGTAATGGTGTTACACATTGTTTGGCGTGTTTTCTCTTCTACTTATTTCAATCCGTCTATTTGGATTGGACTATATATTGTGTTTCTAGGTTGAGATTCTTGTAGGTCAAAACTGGCGAGTAATCAGATTCTCTTATTCAAAAAAAGTGTTCAGTGCATAATCACAGTGTTTTGTTTTTCCTTTATTTTTTATGCTGCCATGATTCCGAATTCAAAACTTTGCTAGTGTAAAAATTATAGGGGTTTTATCAGTCAATGACCCGTATAATAGGTCAACTATCATATATTCCCACTGCTTATCATTTCGAGACAATTATATTTTGTTGGTTTTGCAATTTTCCAAATAGACGCTATAGTGATTTTAGATTTATGGATTTTTCATTGATAATTTCTAATCTTTTAGATCCTAAATTGATAGAATTTATCTTTCAGGACCTAAATTGATAGTTGGCCTATTTTTCGAGTTCATAACCGATAAAACTCCAAAATTATATGAAGTACATAACCGATAAAACTCCAAAATTATATGAAGTACAGTATAATTTCTTCTGTTGGCCCAGCATTAATTCTAGTGGGCCAACATTAATTATTCATGATCTAACACATTAGTTGGGGGGGGGGGGGGATTCTTTTTGGTCATGTATGCTAGAATCTAGTCCAGTTTCAATTTTCTATGTTAGGATTAGGTCCAATTTGTGAAACGTACAGTGCAAGTGACATACAGTTGGACTCGATCCTAACATACAGGACTAAAATTAATAATTCAAAACATATAGAACTTTTTCTGGACCGGCCCTATGTTAGAGGACTTTTTTCCCCATTAGTTTGATACACATATTGCATATATATTTTCGAACTATGTAAATTTTTGTTGGTTCATTATTTGAGTATTTTATTTTATAGATTAATATTTTATAAATCGTGCACTGCGATGAGTTTTTTTTTACTATTTACAAGGTTATTAATTATATGAAAGAGGAAAGGAAAAAACTTCTTAAAATCAGGATTACCTGATTGATAGGCACATTATAATGGAGACTCCAGAAGGACCATTACAATCCAAAAGGACTAGAAAATAGGGCCATTACAATCCAAAAGCCATACAGAAAATCAGCCACAGAAAAAGTCAGCCTTCAGTCATACAGAAAATCAGCCACACAGCCTTCAGCCATACAGAAAATCAGCCACAGAAAAATTCAGCACAGCAGTTGATTCTGGAATTTACCGACAATCAACGTTTTGTACGGTAATATATAACCGTATAAAGCATTATTTATTCAATTTCTTTTATATAATAAATTTATATTATTTCCACTACATTGTGCTAACATCAGACAAAATATTGACAAAAGACTAAAGAAAACCAAGTCATTCGAGATTCAGCTGAGTTGAAGGCCTGTCAATAAATTCTAATTTGAAAGTTTTTTTGGATTTTTAATCGTAGTAGCTTTCCTTTTTTTATTTTCTATTATCTATTATCATCTGTATTTATTTATTTTAAATTGAAATTGATATTTTCGATAGCTTTTCATCTCTCTCTCTATATATAAGCCAAAGTCAGCAAATTTTAGTAAGTTTTAAATTTTCTCCCTCATTCTTTAAGTTATTATTTTTGTAAGAGATTAAAAAATTTGAATTTGTATTATCCAATTTTTTTTGTTATATTTTGAAAATTTGAATTTATATTGCTCCTATTATGATGGTGCGTTTTGAAAATTTGAAAAAAAAAAAATCTTATCGGATCCGTTGTTATCTCACGTGGAAAATATTCTAAAGAATCTGTAAAAACGCATCATAATCAAGATAACACAATGAAAATTCAAATTCAAATGTTAATTAAAAGAATCTATAAAAACGCATCATAATCATGAGTTAATTAAAAGAATCTATAAAAACGCATCATAATCATGATACACAATAAAATTCAAATTTAAATGCATAAAATTACATCTGTAAATTCAAATGTTAATTAAACGAATCTATAAAAACGCATCATAATCATGATACACAATAAAATTCAAATTCAAATGTATAAAATTACATCTGTATTCACTCAAATTCAAATGTATAAAATTACATCTGTATAGATACATCCTCATTCACCCTTTGTCATATGCTGACATCCAAAAAATGAACATATGCTGACATCCAAAAAATGTATGGTTTCAGTGAAGCAGCAAGAACTTGGAAAAGACAATCAAAATAAATCGTTGCTCAAATGAAGCTGAAAAATGATAAAAGGAAACTATACTATTCAAATTAATTTGTCAAATTAATTTGTCATCAACCTTTTGTAAAGTAATACATTATTTACAACATGTGACATTTTGTAAAGCAATACATTATTTACAACATGTAACCTTTTGTAAGGTTATACATTAGGTCATACATTATTTACTAACATGTTTCTTTAACTATTCAATAACGCGTTTCTTTAACTATTCAATAACACGCGCGTGTATAATGTAATTTTGATTCAATTATTATATGTATATAATCAATTCAGTAGAATTTTGGCAAAAGATAAGAGAAAACAATCAACATATTTGGCGGATTTTGAGCGCAAAAGGATGGACAATCAACATAAGTGACGGATTTTGAGCGCAAAAGGATGGTAAAAAATTTCGTAAAAATCAATGTATCAAACTATATATAGATTGTTGTATATCAATAATGATATAGAACCACTGATGGATTTTCTTATAGCGTCCACCCATGATGTGTTCGGCCAGCAAACACATCCCACAAAAAAAACACACGTTACATATATTTTTTATTCCTTCCTCGCCTCTTATTCCACAAAATCAGTTTTTTTAGTTTTTTTCCACTATACAATATTTTATTTTACCAAAATTATTTTATCCGTAGATTATTTTATCCGTTTTATTTCTTCTCTGTAGAAAAATAAAAAAATTCACTATGGCAAAGTTTTTTTCGAAAATAATTTCATTCGATTTTTTTTTTCTCTCATCTCTCTCCCAAAATATTAATATTAAATTTATAATAAAATTTGGAATAAATCATACTGAATAATAATAATAAACAAACAACGAAGGCAATACAATTTAATAAGATTGACAAAAGAATATATATTTTCTTCATGATTATTCTTATATAAAGTATTTTATTAGTTTAGTTCATTAATTTTTCTTTATATCTACTAAGTATCTAAATCAAAATACAACTTTATTTATATTATTGAGCTCATTCTATGGATATAGGAGATTATTGGATAAAAATTTGAAAGATTTGAGGTTATCTATGTCTTTTAAAATTCTAAATCCAAATTCAACTCTATTTATATGAATGAGCTCATCATATGGACTATGAAGATTCAATTCATCCTAAAATAAAATTATATTTTCTATGTATTTTTTAAAATTTATTTTTAATAGAGGACATTTTGTAGGTAAGGTAATAAAATATTTTATGTAAGAATAATGCTTAAAAAAGAATTGTTTTTGTTTCTAATAGAAGATGTTTTGTACGTAAACTAATAAAATCTTTTATATAAGAATAATCCTTAAGATTATTTGTTTTCCAATCCTATTAACTGATATTGTATTTGAAACTTTTTGTTTCTCAATCTGTTCAATGATATTGGATTTTGGATTATGTATGTTCGCTTTATTTATTACTATCAATAAGTGTGATTTACTCAAAATTTATCATAATTTAATATGAATGTTTTGATAGAGACAAGAGAAGCTAAAGAAACGGATGAAATAAAAAAAAAAAAATCTGGAACAAGATATGAGGAAGAAATTTATGAAAAAATTAAAATGTGTTTTTATTAGTGAAAAAAAACTGAATTTTCAGAGTAAGAGAGGCAAGGAATGAATAATACTGCAAAAGAACACAAAAGTTTTCTTTGTAACAAATTTTAATCATTTCTTTTTTTTTTTGTTAAATATTATCAAATAAAAATGTATTTTTAATAAAAAGTATTGTTCGTGTTAATATTAATTTACTCTTAAAAGAAAATAGCCCGTGCATCGCACGGGAGCATTTACTAGTTAAGTGAATAAATAGTTTACAAATAGTGCACGGAACATAACGATATACAAGATTCACCATACACCGATGTGCGAACGACAAGGTGGTGCATTGACTTTAGAACTCGCACAACTGTAGCATCGTGCATCGACACAAGGGCTCAATTTGTTTATGTTTGTGGATGACTGGAGTACTGAAAACTGTAAGGAATAAAGTGAAATATGAGGATGGAGTAAATAAGTGAATGTTTATTTAAGTTGATTGAAGATTAGATTGTTGGGTGATTAAAATATAAAAAATGTGGTAAAAGTGATTTGTTGTGTGACAGAAGTAGTTAATGAATAATTGGTTATTAATTAAAGTTGTATTAAGAAAATTGAGTTTGATTGATAATGTGTAAGAGGTAGTTAGTGAATGATTGATTATTGATTAAAAAGTTGTCTTGAGAATTGAGTTTGATTGATGATGTGTGTAAGATGTAGTTAGTGGATTGGTGATTGATATTTTGTTGTTTGGTGGTTAAAATAATTTATTGGGAGACTTTACAGTTGGATACGATATATTAACCACAACCTAGAGCAAATACATATTTATTGAGCTAAATTCTAAATAATTGTGCCCAATTAAACAAACAGGCCCTAGAACTCGCACAACTGTGTTTGAGTTTATAAATGTAATTCCTGCCTTGGACAAGTATAATACTAAAATTTAATATGAATAAAGTACACAATTAGTATTTATTTTAAGATTCAAGGAAGAGTTGATAGCGAAGATGCTTATTTTTTAATGTGTGCAATCTTTGAATATATTTCATGAAAGATAATGTCTAACCAGAACATCTTATGTAGTTCTAATTATTGTCAACTAACATAATTTGCTTGTTTGTTATAAAATTACACGCGATGCAAGTACGCATTTTTCTAATATTGAATAATTACAAAAAAAATTATGGCACTACAAGAAAAAACTTGTAATAGGACACTTGTAAGCGTCCCTTTTATATAACTAGCAATACGCATGTGCGTTGCACGTATTACTATTTTTTTACTATTATTTAATCAGAAAAATTGATATGAACATAAAATAATTATACTTTATGTGATGATATTGATTTATCATTCTAATAAAATTCAATGTAGTTATTAATCATGGTAATATATATACACAACTTCTTAGATTATTCAGTGCCAGAAAAACAAAATGAAAAATTTAATCGATTAAGCAAACACAATCCAAAATCAAATCGAATTTAAAAATAATCATAAAAGATAAAAAAAGAGGTTAATAATCTTAGTTTAGCAAAACACGTTATACTAATGTTAAAAAATTCATAAAAACGACAAACCATGATATAATGTATTATTCTTACAAAATTTATATATATAAAGTTTGATATATTATAATTATTGTTTGCTTCCCAATATAGATAGACTTCGGCATCATTATTATATTAGAAACAAAGTTATACGATTACTGAAAATTGTATGATAATGAAGATATAGATTTCCATTGAACAAATGATACAAAGTCATTTGTCTTATTACATCATCAACTAACATCCATAAGTTCAGAATTTATTAGATACACACACAAATATTAGGCCTAACATACTTTCACTATAATTTCTTAATTGATAATTCTGATTTGAACATACAATTGTAAATAAAATCATTTGCATATTTCAATTTCGCTTGATTATTTCTTCAATTCTACATTGAAACTTGAAAATCATGTGTGATTTAAAATGAAAATCCTACTATAGTATATTTATAAGATAAACAATATTTTTTTATATAGGGTTGAATATATACATAATGTCTAATAAACTTCAACCGAGATACATGCTACAATATATATGTAAATATAATATAGTTTTTTTTCAACATTTCAACTATTTTTATGAATTTACTTCCCTGTTTAGTTTTAGTGAAATACTCCAATTTTTTCACACATTGCACATTCATTAGAAAATCTTAGATACATGTACTTAAATCATTCTGATTTTGTTTCTTTCATTTTATTTTTTATTTGGACTATACCATATTTTATTCCAGTGTAGTTATTATTTATTTTTATCTAATCTATGCTTTTAAGTTAATATTAACATTCACATTTTACTATCTTTATTTTTCTGCATGTTTTAATTTAATCATCTAATACTGATTCACATAGTACAACTTTTTTAACCATTCACATAGTACAACTTAGTTTGTTATTTCTTTATACTTCTTATTTATTTCTTTATTGTACTTATAATTTTATGTAGCGTAATAAATACATTTCACCAGATATTAAATATGCTTAACATATATTTTTTATATTTCTATCGATTTAATAATGTCTTGAATGTTAGATTTTAAATATTTAAAATAATTAGGTGTAATTATTCATGTTCACTAATTTTTACGTTTTCCCTCTAACTACTTCTATTATTATTACAATAAAACTTTAATATAAAACAAATTTTATCTTAGAAAATTCTTAAATATAGAAGATTAAGAAAACTATTGAAGTCTATGTAACATTTTTTACTTTCACAAATATGTGAGTGTAAATTTTGGCTCCCTCACGCCGCAGCAGAGTATTTTTCAGGGTGAACCCCTTTTCCCTATTTGTGCTGAAGATTTTTCTTGTATTTTAGAATATTTACGGATTTGTCGGCGCATCCATGACTTAAAGTATCCCGAACTGCACCCGTTATCTCTCATCTCTTTTTGGTGCAGATAACATATTTCTATTTGGTGCCACAACTATAGAAAGTCAACATCTTAAGTTCAATATCAATCTCTACAAGTGTGTTTCAGGGCAAATGTATTAATTTTGAAATATCAGGACTTCTTTTTGGGCATAATAAACAAGATCATATTTCTCATTCAATCTGGCAATTGTTTGGAGTAGCTGAAGTGGCTTCGCATGGTAAATATCTCGGACTCCTTTCTATTGTTGGCCATAATAAACAAGAGATTTTGCAGGCATTAAAAAATGAGTTTGTAAGCGCATCAAGATTGACAAGAAAAGGAATTAAGCAAAACGGGTAAAGATGTGCCCATTAAATCTACTATATAAGCAATATCCACGTACACAATGTCTTGTTTCCAATTATCAGACTATGTTCTTATTAATCTGGAGAATTTAGCAAAATCTTATTGGTGGGGATAGGGGGGATATCTCGTCCGCGAAGAAAATTCGGTGGAAGTCTTAGGACGTCCTCAAGCAATGAAAATCTCAAGGTGGCCTAGGCTTTTGCAATTTGAAAGCATATAACCTTGTCATGTTGTCTAAGCAAGCATAGGACCCTTTAGTTTCTCCATCCAGACTCTTTGCCCAAATCATGCAGTCCAAGTACTATCCTTCCACGTCTGTGTTACATGCTACGCTTGGTTCTCATCCCAGGTTTACATGACACTGCATTATGACTGGTCATCGTGTTATTCTTCTTGGTTGTCGATGGCTCATGGGCAATGGCTAGAAAACAACCCTCTTCCATGATAGATGGGTTCCTTTGCCTCCTTATTTGACCATCGGATCAGCTACATCTGGCCTCCCGCAAGATGCTTGAGTCAATTCCATTATTGATTCAGATCTTGGACTCTACAATGGGCTGTTAATTCGGGCCAATTTTGACCTATTGAACACTGATGTGATTCTCACTATTCCTAGAAAAATCACCATTCTTTGAACCGTTGGATGTGACATTATTTTCATTTTAGTAACCTTTCCGTCTGATCACATATAATTTTAGTATGAGTTCTTCCGAAGATTTTATTGGCACTTACTCCTTCCCAATTAGTGGCTATGGCCCGAATCTCATTTGGAGGAGAATTTGAAAGCTTAAATTATTAGCCCGTATCTCGCATGTTCTTTGGAGATGTTGCTCTAGTTCTTGCTATTGTCCAATGACTTAGCTCGCCGTCATCTTCATCATTAACCACGTTGTTCTTTATGTTCACCACCTGAGCACTCTTTAGTGCATCTCTTCTTCATAGGGCCCCTGTCCTCATCAATCTAGCAAGCACCTGGAATTTATGAAACTATCTTTCGATTCTGACAGCATATACGTGACTTGTAGTTTCAAGAGATTTTACTCCTCGATGACTTAAATATAGCATAATTGTTTATTTTCCTTGCCCACTTAATTTGGTTTCAACAAAATAAATTTGTCTTCTCTGATGTCAGTACATACTCACGAGTATTGCTTAAAACAACAACCCAGAGCTTGCAAGATTTTTGGGATGCTAATTCCTTTTGCTTGTTCTTCCCCGGAATTCCATTGTTCATATATTTTTTATGGGGGTATATCATTTGCTTGTATCTAATGAAAGATGTTATGAGTCATGTATTTTTTTTTAAAAAAAAAAAATTGGCATATTATTGGCAAAGATGTTATTAATTTTGTTTTGTACATGCTTACTCATAATTCTTTGAGTCCTTCTGTTAGTAACACTTACATTGTGCTTATTTAAAAAATTAGAAAATCAAAATTTATTACCCAATTCCGCCCGACTAGTTTGTGGAATTTCATTTATAAGTTAGCTTCTGAAGTGCTCTCTAATTGGGTACGACCCTGCATCCCTTCTATAATCTTTGAATCTCAGTCAATCTTCATCCCTGGTCGATTAATTACGGATAATATTCTTATCGCTTATGAAGTACACCATTATATGAAGCTTAGGAAATCCAGGAAAGAGGGACTCATGTCCATTAAGTTGGATATAAGTAAAGCCTTTCACTGAGTTGAGTGATCTTTCGTCTACTGCATGCTTCTTGCTTGAGGTTTTCCTAGGAATTTTTTATGACATTATTTTGCCTTGCTTGTCATTTGTGCAATTTAGCTTCCTTCATTAAGGTATTAATTTTGGCTAACTCACGCTACATCGTGGAATTCTTCAGGGGGATCCCCTCCCCCCTATTTGTGCTATAGTTTTTTCTTGCATTTTACTAATTTCGTTATCAATCTCTACAAGAGTGTTTCAGGGCAATGTATTAATTTTTAGAAATCAGGGATTCTGTTTAGATCTAATACACAAGCTCATATTTTTCACTCAATCTGCCAATTATTTGGAATTACTGAAGTGGCTTCACATGGTAGATATCTCGGTTCCTTTTTATTGTTGGACATAATAAATAATAGAGTTTTCCAAGAATTAAACAACATATTAGTAAGTGTAGTAATGGTTGGTAAGAGAAGCAATTAAACAAAACGGGTAAAGAAGTGCACATTATATCTATTATATAAGCAATATCCATGTACACAATGTCTTATTTCGAGTTGTCGAACCATGTTCTTAGTAATCTGGAGAATTTGGCAAAATCTTATAGATGGGGTGTGGGGGTGCGGGGGGGAAAGGGGGGAGGGGGGAGAAGGGAAATAGCTCGTCCATGAGGAAAAATCGTTGGAAGTCTTGGGACGTCCTCAAGCAACGAAAATCTCAAGGTGGCCTAGGCCTTTGCAATTTAAAAATATTTAAACTTTTGCATGTTGCTTAAGCTAGCATGACGCCCTTTAATTTCTACATTCAACCTCTTTTCCTGAATCATGCAGTCCTAGTACAACGTCTGTGTTACATGTTGTTCTTGGTTCTCGTTCCAACTTTACATGGCACAGTATTATGGGGATCATCGTGTTATTCTTCTTGGTTGTCGCAAGCTCATTGGCAATGGCGAGACAACAACACTCTTCCATGACAGATGAGC
Organism: Ajuga chamaepitys; assembly: GCA_958295605.1. Lineage (NCBI taxonomy): Eukaryota > Viridiplantae > Streptophyta > Magnoliopsida > Lamiales > Lamiaceae > Ajuga > Ajuga chamaepitys. The sequence goes on from OY282502.1 coordinate 57,404,133, forward strand.
TCCTTTGCCTCCCCGTTTTACCATCAGATTAGCTACATCAGACCTCTTGCAAGACGTTCGAGTTAGCTCCATCATTAATTTTGATCTTGGACTCTGGAATGAGCTATTAGTTCGTGCCAATTTTGACCTTTTGAAGGCTGATGTGATTCTCGCTATTCCTCTAAAAAATCACCATTCTTCGGACCGTTGGATGTTAAATTATTCCAATTGTCGTAACTTTTCGGTCCGATCCGCATATCATTTTTATATGGGTTCTTCCGAAGATCTTACTGGCACCTACTCCTTCTGGGTTAGTAACTATGGCTTGAACCCCATTTGGAGGAAAATTTGAAAGCTTATCAGCCTGCATCTTGCATTTTGTTTAGAGATGTTGCTCTAATTCCTGCCATCGTCCAACAACTTAGCTCGTCGTCATCTTCATTATAAGCCCCACTGTTCTTTATGTTCACCACTTGATAACTCTTTAATGCATCTCTTCTTCACGTGGTTAATTCTAACAATAACTACAGTTCATAACCATAGTGGTTAATTCTAAAGACTACGATTGTGAACCGTAGTGGTATATTTAATATCTACCACCACGTTATGTATGACCATGGTTAGGAACTTCCTTTGACTACGGTCTAAACCGTAGTAATATATATTAACGACTACAGTTGAAAATCGTAGTCGTAGATTGAAATGACTATGGTTGTTGGGTCTAATTGACTACGGTTTGAAATGTAGTAAAAATGAACAAAGATTACAGTTTATGGTTATTCATTGACAATGGTCTTAAACTATTGTCGTAGATGTTTCTGAATAAAGAAAAAATGGTAGTTGATCCTATATGAAAATTGTAATTTACATTTTTCTATTATATTTATTAAATTAATGTACAATTAAACATACGATCAATATTTGCGTAGTAAAAACAAAAGATAAATGAATAATAGATAATGAATTATAACTCATTCTCTCAAGCATCTAAAATCATTTACAATACAAAATTACTAAAAATAATGGAAAATAGCCATTGTTTCTAAATTAAGCAATTAACATTTAACTCAAAGTAACTCAAAATGCTGATGAAGTTCCACATCAATTGCCTCCACTAAGATTTACACTGAACTGGGGTCAACCAGGTTTTGGATGGTGGAACCTGGGTAGAATTTTTTAACCACAAGCCGAGTATGAGTACATAGTGTATATGCTAAACACAGAACATTTTAAGAAATCATACAAATGCTTACAAGTTATGGGTTTGATTGGTTGTTACCAAAAAAAATCATGCAGAAGTGTAATCGTGTAGGGAAATCATTATCTTTGAGTTTGTATACAAGAAAAGTTTTAAATATTTTTCTTCTCTTTCCATCTAACATTATCTTTTGCACCAATAAAGGAATAACACATCAAAAATTGATGCTAAATCAGAGGGATATCTAAGTAAGACAAACTATTACAACACCCATTACACAATGATCCAAAATTTAAAGTTTACACACATGACCAAGTATTTTATAGCAATTTTTGTAGTTATGAAGTTTAGATCAATAAATACGAGATCAAAATCTATAAAGTACATAAGAAGTACACCGTCGATTAGTTATGAAGAGACACCCAAATTGCGACTACTCCGTATAGGCCTCTAGTTCCATAATTATACTAAAAAGAATAGGAAATTACCTTATCCCAAGCGCTTGTGGCATGAGAGTCCCCTGAAGTACTCTTATTGGTACCAGCCCCACTTTTTGTATCAACAAGAGCAAGGGACAATGTATTCTCTATAGAATCAACACATTCACATAAAAATAATCGTACTTTGCCTCTTCTCTTGGTGGACGCCATAACCTTCCTCCTACGCGCACCAAATACCATTTAACAATCTGAATCTCAGTACCTCAATCTTAAAGTCGCAAACTTAACGAATTGAATAAACCAAAGAAAAATCTCTTTAACATGTTTACCTTGAAATGTCGAGGGAGTTATCTAGGGTTTGGTCCGCGTTCCTTTTGTCTTGAGCAATAGCTGAGCGGCGGCACCCTGGAAGGGCATGGCCCTCGATGGAAGGGTTTGGCTGACAAAAAAAGGGGAAGATGAGAGATTAGAATAGGTCGTTGAGGGTTTGGAAAATGTAGTGAAAAATATCCTAAAACGTGTCAAGGAAAAGGGGGAAATATACTTAAAAACGTGCACCCATAAACTATTTATAAAAAAATTAATAAAAAGATGTCAACAACAACGGTAAATACACAACGTTAACTAAAACAAGTTATCTTTCAACGCACTGTTGTCCTAAACGACAACGGTTTTAGATAGGACAACAGTGTTTCTATAATTGAACATAATTTTAGCCCAAAACTGTTGTAGTATATGCATTGTTGTTGTACGTTTTTCTTGTAGTGAAAAGAAGAACGAAGATTGTGTGCACTTAGAGATGACATATAAATAATGGAATCGAACAATAAGGAGATACGGTTTATCACAACAAACATGAAATTATTAAATTTACTCACTGTTTAACTCAAACAAATGCAATAGTGCTCTCCCATTACATGTAACCTCTCTCTTCTATTTTCCAACAGAGGAAATTGCGGTTTTGGTCCCATAGGACACAGGGCAGTTGCATTTTGGTCCCAAGGTTTTCACATTTGATCCCACAAATATAAAACCGAGCACATTTAGTCCCATTAGAAATTTCACAAGCATTTATAGTCCCAAGTTTTTACATTTTCAATCCCACAACGTTTATCTTTAACGTTCTTTTGTCACGTGCATAGCACATGTCAGTTAAATGACGTAATAAATACGAGAAAATTGCACTTTTAGTCCCACAGGACACGAGGCTGTTGTATTTTGGTCCCAAAGTTTCACTTTTGATCCCACAAATTCAAAATTGAGCACTTTTAGTCCCATAAGAAATTCCACAAGCATTTATAGTCCCATGTTTTTTCATTTTTAGTCCCATTTTTTCTTTTTGTTGCATATTAGTTCGACCCGATTTTTTCGAGCATGTTTAAAGGGAATAAGGCGTGTTACTTCAACACAGGGGTGATGGTGATGGATCTGGAGAGATGGAGAAGAAAAGATTACACAGAAAAAATTGGGAAATTGATGGATACAGAGGGAGAGGAGGATATATGAGTTGAATTTTTTTCGCCCCTTCATGTTGGTTTTTTAAGGGGAGGTAGAAGGGAATTGATCATAGGTGGAATCAACATGATCTAGGTGGGTATAATATAGAGAATAACTACCGCGGTTTGCATGCGGGTTGGGTCAGTTTGGTGCATTGGAGCGGGAGGGGGAAGCCATGGGTGAGGTTTGATGAAGGGCGGCCTTGCCCCGTGGATCATTTGTGGGCCCCTCATGATCTAGAAAAATTAATTTGCGAAGGTATAGTAGATTAAAACAGAGGATATCGTTGATAATCCCATGTACGAGGTATTTTTTTGGTTGGAATCCAAATGAATTTGGATTTGAGAATGTGACATGAGATGTTACAGACCATTTTTCACGCAATTATACAAGTACAAATTACTAATAATGAAGACCTTTTCAGATCCTACAACTTATAATAAGTTTTTCTAGATTTTCAAAAGCTAGTTAGAATGTTTTCATTTAAATGAAATCTATAGAGTAGCAGATCTCTTATTATTTCGATGTTCATGGATTTGAAAACCATTAATTTTTTTTTAACTACGTTCCAATATTCTGTTTGGCTGGGACCGAAAAAGAACTATGCTTACTGTCATTTCTCATTTATATTTATACGATTTTTTTAGTTAAGTGACTCAGATGAATTGGTGAAGCAAAATCAAATATCAAGCAGAAACTGAGAGGTGAGATTAAGTTACTTTATATTGGTTGATGTAAAGAGGAGCATGGAAGTAGAGGAAAAGAGATGAAATCAGCTACCAATCGAAAAATTGATTTTTGGAGGGAAAAAATAGTTGTCTGGTTTGAAATGAAAAATGCAAAAAATCTTGGGACTAAAAGTGCTTGTTTGGTTGGGACCAAAACTGCACAAAAACTTTGGGACTAATAGTGCTTGTATGGTTGGGACCAAAACTGCACAAAAACTTTGGAACTAAAAGTGCTAGCAAAGATAACAGAAAACGTGACGGTGGGATTAAATGTGCTCGATTTTATATGTGCGGGATCAAATGTGAAATCCTTGGGACCAAAATGCAACTCCCTTGTGTCCTGTGGGACCAAAATCGCAATTTCCTCTTTTCCAACACATTAACTTTCTATTATTTTTTCTCTTTGAATTTGGATCACGTGCAATGCACGTGTTCGTTACTAGTATACATACATATATATATATACACACTACCTTCTTTTGTTATATATTATTATACTTTTAGGTTAGAATACAAAAATTAATAGAAAAGTGAAGTTTGATTTTGGTGTAGATTTCCATATATAGATTTCCATGTGTAGTGTGTGTAAATATGTGTTAGAAGTGTTGTGTGTGCATGTGAAGGAGATTCAGACATAAAACACTAAACTCGATGCAGTAACTACACCGGAACCAAATCGCTGGTTTTTCTGCTCCCTTTTTACTGTCTCCTAATACATGATTCTTGCCTCCAATAAATTACGTTTCTCTGATTTTCTCATATATATATTATTTGTGACAATTTTTGGTAGTGAAGGCAGCTATGATACGTTAGCTCAAGTGGCGAGAGCATCTACCACCTAGATATTTTGTTTTAAATTCGAGACGCCTAAGGGGAATTTCTTTTTTGTTCTTAGATTAGAAGAAAAAAATATTCTACTCCCTCCGTTTCATATTAATTGACGTTTTAGAATGTTCTTCCATTTTCTAATTAATTGACGTTTCACATATTTTTCACCAATTCTACCAATTTTCTCCCTAGACTCAATCCTAAAATATCTCTGTTTTTCAATCTAACGGAGATATTTTGATTTGGTTAAATCTGTAGCTGAGGGTACATCTGTCAAAATATTCAATCCTTAATTCTTTTCTTTCATCTTAAAATGTCAATTAATATGGAACAGAGGGAGTATTTTTTAAAGAATATGATTCAAAAGAAAAAAAAAAATAATAACAATGGGTCAAAAGCGACCCAGGCCTATTTACAGGGCCAAAATTACATTCCACCAACAAAAGGCATGTAAATGGAATACACGGTGAGATAAAATGTTACAAGAGTTAATTAATCTCACTACAGTCCTTATAAATTCCCCACCCAGCCAATCGCCATATTTGTTTCACAAAATGTTGGAGCTGTACTTGTTAATTAGCTCTATAGCCAGCATGATCATGATCTTGATCATGCGCATATTCTTAACCCTCGTTGCGTCCACCACGCGGACGGCGTCGTACCCACCAGAATCATATCCAATAATCGGTTCATTGTTTGCAGCAATGAAAAACAATGATCGGTTGTTGCAGTGGACGTCGGAGATCGTGACGTCCTCTCCCAACTTAACATTCCTCCTCCGCCTCCCGTTGAAAAAGCCGTCAGTGATCACGGCCAACCCCGCCAACGTGCAGCACATTCTCAAATCCAATTTCAACAACTACCAGAAAGGGGACTACATCACCGGCACTTTAAGAGACCTTCTTGGTTACGGTATGTTAACCTCCAATGGTGACACGTGGAGACTCCAGAGGCAAATCTCCAGCCATGAGTTCAACAACAAATCTCTTCGGATATTTATCGAGACTGTTGTCGACACGCAGATCTCCGATCGCCTTATTCCCGTCCTAAAAAACGCTGCAGCTGACAACACTGTCATCGACTTTGAATCCGCCCTTAAGAGATTCGGCCTCGACAACATGTGCAAGATAGCATTCGGGTATGATCCTGGCTGCCTGTCGCCGTCTCAGCCGCCAGGGAAGGTTGCTATTGCGATCCAAAGAGCTTTGGAGCTCTCCATTAACAGGTTCCGAGATCATGTCCCTAATTTTTATAAAATCAAGAAGGCCCTCAACATCGGATCAGAAAAGCAGCTTAGGGTTGCTGTGAGAGATGTCCGTGAGTTCGCCAGAGAAATAATCCGGAACAAAATTAAATCAAATGATGATGATGATCTCCTTTCAAGGTTCTTGAGTTCAGGCAACGAAGACTTGGTATGTGATATGGTGATAACCTTCATAATAGCAGGCATCGACACAACTTCTATTGCTTTGACATGGTTTTTCTGGCTGCTTTCGAAACATCCTGAAGTTGAAGCTGAGATACTCAAAGAAATATTACTCAAAGAAAAAGCCGAAACATCAACCTACGATAAAGCCAAGGACATGGTTTATACGCACGCAGCACTGTGTGAAACCATGAGGCTGTATCCACCAGTACCCGTCAACGGCAAAACAGCGGTTGCTGATGATATTTTGCCTGATGGAACAGTAGTGAAGAAGGGAATGACAGTCTTCTATCATCCCTATGCTATGGGAAGAGTTGAGAAAATATGGGGTGAAGATTGGGCGGAGTTCCGGCCGTCGCGGTGGTTGAAGAAGGCCGCTGACGGTGAAACATGGAGTTTCGTCAACAGGGATCCATATACGTACCCAGTATTCCAGGCTGGTCCCAGAATTTGTCTCGGGAAAAACATGGCCTTCTTGCAGATGAAGACACTGGTTGTCGCCGTCTTGCCGCGGTTTAAGGTGGTGCCGGTGGTGGTGGATGGAGCGGACCCAGTATTCGTATCGGATTTGCCAGCAAAAATGAAGGGTGGTTTCCCCGTTAAGATTCAGCACAGGAATTAATGTATATTGTATATTTTCTTGAAAATAATACGATTGTACTTATGGCACCATGCCGCACTTACTTTTTTGTCGTTGGTGATCAATTTGACCGTAGATGCACGTATTTAACAATCGGTCAAAAAACGAGTCCCGTGAAATTTTCCGGCAAAATTGCACAGCGGTAGAGCCCATGAGATCACCTGTTGCACTTTGGTGTTACATCTTGTGTTTCACTCATTCACTAACCGACACGTGTATGGTATGATGTCATGAATTAACATGTGTCACCTAGTAAATTGAGTGTAACAGAGGATGAAACACCTACTGTAACAGGGAATCCCAATTGGCGATGGAGTTGGTGTTGGTGATCATAATAAATTGAGTGGGCCCTATACACTACTAGAAAATCAAAATTTAGAGACGGAAATATCGATCTCTAAACATCAAAATTCGGTCTCTAAATTGATTCAGAAACCAATTTGCAACCGATTTAGTTTGTCTCAAAAAAGTTGGTCTCTATTTGTTAGAAACGAATTTTGAATCCGTTGGTAAATTTAGCAATCGATTTTTCGGTCTCCATTCCGTTGCTAAATTCAGTAATCGATTTTTTCCGTCACTAAATCGGTCTCTATCTACTTTTCCTATAATCAATAGAATTTGACCATTTTGACAACTACAATCCGATTTTCGGTCTCTATTCCGTTGCTAAATTTAGCAACCGATTTTTTCAGTCAATAAATCGGTCTCTAATTGCTTTCCTACAACCAGTAAAATTGGACTATTTTGACCATTTTGAGACCAATATTCCGTTACAAAATCCGTTGCTAATTCTTTTCCATTTCTTTTTTAATATCATAGATAATTCTTTTCCTTTTTTTTTTAATTAATAGATAATAATAATACAATATTATATAGCATACAATTATAAATAACAAATTCTCCAATATTTCTACATAGCAAGCATCTACTTTAACCAAATATATTCGACAATATCAATGTTCCAAAATATTTATCACACAAAGTTATCAAAAATGCTCCAAAGTCAAAGAACCACCACCATAAACCATTCGAAGTACCTAGCTTATCAGCATCAACTATTTATAACAAAATCACGTAAGTAGTAAGTTTCTCTAAAATCACTTAATTCAGCACATATACTTAAGTTGAATCCATTTAAATTTTTTTGAGCTTTAGATCACAAAATCAGTTAAGACAACATCCTCAGACATGTGCACTTCTTCTTCATCTACAAGCTTGTGAATGTTCTCTCTTATGAACTCCAACCCTGTATGCATTGATGAAATTGAAATGGAAAACGGAACTAGATAAGGTCTAGCTATTTATCTTGGTATCACATAAGGGCACATATTTTTCTAATATCGTGCAACTATATTTTTCAATCACACATAAACATAGAACTATATAGAGGAGAAAAACATAGCCAAATCAAGCGTTTCCATTGTAATTTATGTGAACAAATCTATCCTTAAATTAGTCGAACATGAGAATCCACATTCCATCTCATTCCTATTTGGTTCATAGCTACAGCAGCAAGGAAATTAATATATTTACTCTATTTTGTTGTACACCAACAGTCCCAGCCTCTAACTGTGCTAAACAGAAACTTCACATTACAAATCAACAGCTTTTACATTTTTTGAAAAATATTAGCAGAAATTCAATAAATCATATTATTCTCTTGTTAAATTGAATTTTTTCACAAAAGGCCCAAGTTTATTTTTGCACTAGGCACCCCAAACCATTGGACCAGCCCTGTCAAGACAATAATTAACCTCTCATTCCTACCTTAAAATTTACATAGAACACTGCACTAAATCATACCTCTGTCTTTATACCCAGCGCTAAGGAGGCAGCTGCAGCAACCATCAAGATTATCAGAGTGGTATCTCGGCAAGCATCCCATACAAACCTCTACAGGATAAAATAAATTAGATTATATCAACTTTCCAGTGATACACGTGCACTTATGTTTACCTTAATTGACAAGTAAGAGGCCGTCCAGAGAAAAAAAAGTTAGTTGCTCATCCAGTAGAAAGAATACGTTCAATTAAAAAATATTTGGTAGCATGAATCAGGTTTACCATTATAAACATATTTCTGTAACTCAAATATATGTGCTAGATTGTAACTTAAAAGTGGATACCTGAGTTTAAGAACTACCACCATAAGCTATTGGAGAAACCGTTCCAAATCGGAACAATGCTAGCATCACCTCTTGAACTTGGGACCGAACTTGGGACTGAACTTGAGCCTCCGTTTGAGCTTTTAAGGTCTTCATCTCGGCTCTAAATTGCTTTCAGCTCTCTGTATTTTGTTAATGTACAGTACACCATTCTGATAGTATATACAAGAGCACTATTATATCGATTAGTGTATCCAATTATTTATGTCAGCACCATTTCACTTAAGTGGAGCAATCTATTTGATTCTTGTTAGGGTGAATTGCAAAATGGGCTTCAAATTGCTACGAAAAGACTTTCAAAATGTTCAAAACAAGGAACAGAGGAACTCAAGAATGAGCTTGCACTTACAACAAGACTACAGCATATCAACTTGGTGAAAGTACTTGGAATTTACACAGGAAGGGAAGAACAGATGCTGGTATATGAGTATATGCCAAATGGGAGATACTTACCTTTTTTATCAGTGATCACTTACTCTTCTAAATATGTTTGCTAAGTGAATGTTGAGAAAATGCCTCTTCAATTGAAGAACATTTAAAATTTTAATCATTAACTAAACAAAAACCAAAATCGAAAGAAAAGGATTGATTAAAACATCCACTGCACATTTTATATAAAAGTTAGTTTATGTTCTGCTACAATTTCAGATACATGTTTATGAGAAGCATTCACTATTGTTACTCCTTCAATGATAACATCAGCAAGGAACATCTAGGACTCTTGACAATATCCCCATTGTATCATGATAGTAAATGCTAAATGCTGCCACGTCAAGTGTAAATTATACAAATACAAGAGAAAGACAGTGGAAATCTTGAGTCGTGATATTGTCTAGTATTATGACAAGGAAACAATAGCATTATGTTGAGATGATATAAATCTAGAAAATCATGTCTTTGAATAGTTGTTCTCTTACAACAAGTATACATACTTTGAAGAGGCTAAAAGCAACTAACTTATTGACCAGGACTCCACTATTAAAGGATACATGTACAAAAAGAGCCACAATCAAGTTGTCCAAACTCAACTAGATCATTGAACAATAACCACAAACAACAAATTTATTCAATACCAATCAAGGATTAAAAATTTAGAACACCAACATTTTAAATTTATTCTGTTTAGATTCTTATGGACTCTTAACCTCGCCAAAAACATGGACAAACAAGAGAAACAGATAAAAACTAAACTAGGCAAACCTACAGCCTAACAAGCAGACAAAGCTACAAGTGCTACAAAGAGCTTACATAGACTATCATACAGTTCAGCTCTATATGTGTCCGTCTAAGCATACTAGCAGAAATAACAAAGATGAAACAAACACTATAAGTATTGCATAATAGCATTTTCTAAGCATGCCTTAAACTCGCGAAAGTACATTTGAATGCGATCTCGGGGCACTTTCTTACATGCATATCCATCTGGATGGATTATAGACTTGAAATTTTTTGTTATTCTTCTAGAACAAACACCGGACGGGATAAACCTATATACAAGCAAAAAATAACATTGTTACACATTATATTGTACCTTCGGTCAATTACATGTATCATGAGCTTACTATTGCCCGAAATTGACCCTGTTGTAGTAGAGGATGTCGAAGGACCAATAGGTTGCTCTGAAGGAAATTGTGATTAATAAGAAGTTGCATCTCCAGCTGATTGATCGGGAGGGGGAGAGGGAGGTCTTGGTATGGGCTGAGTGGTGCTTCGTATTGCGGCAGAGGATGATTTTAATGGTAGATAAGTTGTAGCTGCTCTACTTCATCTCCGTACAGGTCCTACAGCTTTACCCCTTAGTCGTGTCATCTGAAATCGAAAAGATATATATTATAAACATCGAGCCAAAGGTTATAACTTGTAGTATATCGTTATACAAGAATAAATCTCAGCTTAATAATATATTATCTTCATTTAGAAAACTTTCAAGCATGAATTTCCTATAATAAATAGTATTTCATCCAACATAGTAGACAGATATACGAACTATGGAACTCCCAAGAGAGCATATTGATTGAAGTCAAATAAGAGTAGTGGTGGCATCTACTCAAGTATCTTTTGAAAATATATTTTCTACAAAAATCTAGAAAATTCGATAAAATAGGATAAAAGGTGCATGGCCTTGTTAGACCTATCGACCAGTCCTCCAAGGAGTTATAAATCGTTATCGGTGTGCAAGGTTTCCAGCCTATATACCTTTTCATAAAGTACAAAAAATAATTTGTATACCAAATATATTTAAGAAAATTGAGATGCAGGGGTATAAAAAAATAGAGTTAAAAGGAAACAAATTTAATGTAGGGGCAAGAAATGGCAGTATTAAGTAAGGAGATCGAATCATGCATACCGCACCTTGATCACCAAAAGTAATATTTATCGTTCCTCAAACCAAACCAGAGCCTTTGCACACCTTACAATTCCTCTGCTCCACCTGCCATTATAGAGATAGAGAGATGTTGGAATCAGTTGTTGATAATGCCCATATCAGATGTTGGAATAAATGAAAGCTTAGGAGTTAAGGCTTTATTTGAAGAGCAGCTGCTATATATACTATACCAAAGTTCCTTTGAACTTAACTTTCTTAGATATTGCTTAAAACATAAATCCGAGTAAGCAGAGAATAGAAACAAGTGTTAGTTTATGCCAAAGCCTAAGGAAAAGCAGAAGCTGCTGCCAATTGTCAAGTGTGATTAAAAAAGCAAAAAAGCTTATTGCTAACCTTTTGGATGCTTAAAAGTTGATTTTGTATGCGCGACATGTCATTCTAAGATCTAGTGTACCCAATACATCCTCCACAACCCCCTAGGATTTTGAAACTGACAATTTTTTTATTGAAGCAAAAGCAAGTATTTAGTAACACTCAAATCTACTATTTTTTAGCCAAAAGTGCAAAAGGGTTTATTCTAAACTTTTGTAAACTTTGCCTCAGTCAATTAGCTAAAATGAGATTTCTATCATTTGAAAAAAAAAAAAAAAAATCAGCCAAGTATAGTAATTATTGTCTATTTACAGAAGTACAAGTAAATGCTTATGTAATTAAAAGAATAATTTGTATTTACCACTAAACGTTTACTCAATCATAAAAAAAGAAATTGAGGGACCAGCAAGGCAGCATCCATCCAAAACTGAACTTTGAACATATAATCCGTTAATATAGATCCATATTGGACTCAAATGAATATAGATCCATAAACACTTTAAAATCACTTTTGCATTCTAAAAGTGAATTAGAGTTCTCTTATAGTTTTGAAAAACCCTCTAAATTTGGGTCAAGCCTTAACAAACACCCCCTTTATTTGTGGAAAACATTCATATACAAAAACTAATGTTTATATTTTGAAGCAGCCACATGGTAAACGCTAACTGATTGTATCAATAGGATAAGTTTATACTCACGATATGTGGTGAGATGGATGAATATGCACTTTACAACCACCTTAAAAACCTGGAATTTTGACTAATCACAACATTAGGCACATAGAGAAAATAGTGAAAATAAAGAATCAAGCATAAGGGAACAATGATCATTGATCAAGGCCAACTTAATTAATAGCATGGTAATTAAGAAAGTTAAATATATATGAACAGAGCTTATGTTTGAATTCTTAATCTCAATTATAGCACAATAAATAAAATCAAGTAGTCAAATCCAGAAAGTTTATTGGCAGTTCTTCTAAAATCCCATAACCAAAAATACCTAAAATCCACAATCTTCATTGGAGAAAAGATTCAACACAGTAATTCTCTTCAATCACTAAACTCAACTCTCAAATTTGATTCATGAAATCAAAATTTCCGCAGAATTACCCTTATTATCAATCCAAACCTTTATCAATTAATCAAATCCAGAAAGTTTATTGGCAGTTCTTCTAAAACCCCATAACTAAAAAAAATACCTATGCAATCTTCATCAGAAAAAAAGATTCAACATAGTAATTCTCTTCAATCACTAAACTTAACTCACAAATTTGATTCAATAACAAAAATTTCCACCAAAAAATTACCTAATTAGCAACCCAAACTCTTGCAACTTGTCAGGGTCAACAATTAGTACAACGATGCACCAAGTATTCACCTACACAACAAAAAAGGAAAATAGTTGAATTAAGAAATTTAGGTGGATAAAATTATCCTAACCACACGAGGATAGCCTTCTACATATAGGATACAACCGATGGATGTGGAGATTCAAGATCCATCCGGATCCCGAAATAGCATAAGTGCTTTGTTATTCGAAGCAAAGCAATTAGACCAATACGAAGTCGAGCATGAGCATGAGAATTGGGGGTAATCACATCAAGTTAAGAAAACATCAACAGAAGATATCATTCATTCTATGATGAATAAGAATGTTTTGATCTCTTATACAAGATGCCGATGGATCATTCACATAGTGGACAAAAGAGAATAGTATCCAGGTGAAGTGATAGGAAGAAAACATAATGAACTAAGAGATACAGAATCATAGATTTTGAAGAGAGTAATTTTAGTTTTCGACCAAATGTACAAATCTTTTTCACTTACAAGTGGTAATATTTCAGTTGGAAAAACGAGGATTATAGATTCTAGATGTTAGTAATTCTCGATTCCATCTAATGTACGCAGCGGAATAACTAATCGAGAATATTGATCGTGATTTATAACTGAATTAAACGTTGAGCATAAATTACGCTAAAGTTGGAACAACTTACTTGTTGCGTAATTGATCGGACTGAATTGCGCGATTGAACAACTTACTTGTTGCGTAATTGATCGGACTGAATTGCGCGATTGATTCACCACTTTAGGTATCCACGCGTATATATCGTCCGCCGCAGGAACTATCCTCGGTACAATTATTCGATAAGTGATCGCTAGGAAATCACTTATCAAATTCTATAGTGCCTCCAATTTTTATCTGATAAAAATCCTTGATTCTCTACTATAGAGAATATGTATATATAGTACCATATAACCCTAGGTTTATGGGCCTAATATCCATGTCCATTTAATTAATTAATTAGTCTGACTTATTAATTAATAAAGCCCACATATCCTAATCTAGTCCATATCTTTCAATCTCCCACTTGGACTAGCATTAGATATAATTCGAAGCACTAACCTTGTACCCTTGAGCGGAACAACAATACACATAAAGTGTGACCCTTCAGGCCCCCATTATCGACGATAATCTAATTAAAGTCTGCACAAAACTCCTAGACTGCGTTGCGCAGCGAACTCGATATATGAAGGACGTTTACGTGAATCTAGTAAACAAACCTTTATATGAAGTTTATGTAATATCCCTTCATTCACGAACCACCTGATTGAGCCTAGGATCTGCCATGTGTCTATCCAAATAGCTCAATCATTTTTCTCATCTTTATTATATGACACATTCGATCATATTCAATTACTTTAATTGAATATATCTTTTGCATTGGCCAATGACTTTATTGTCAAATAATATAGAGAAGTGTGAGTGTTCTCTCGAGTTTCAATCGAGGAATGAATCCCATTCTTGGCTCAACTACCATTTTCATTTGCCTCATGATGAACCCAACACAAGACGTGTCTTATCCTCCTTTGGGAGGCAAGCGTTGTACTTTGTCAAAGTTCATCACTTAACAAACAAAATGAGTATTGACCTCAGGTCAAAGGATCATTACATACTCCACACACTAATAAACCGTAGACACTGGAAACAAACGGTTTGATAGTAGGGTATACCAATACTCTCCAAAGTACCCATGTGTCCATCACGGATATCTAATATCTTGTAGTCGTGAGACCTACTACATTCTCTGAGAATGTGATGCAGACCACATGCTAACCTATCGCGTGTCATCAATATCCCATTCTTGATGACCATTGATTATGGCAATTTTAGAATCATACTATATCATTTATGTCTCACACCATAAATAACAGTCATGATTCAAGGGAACAGTTATAAGAATAACAACAAACCATCAAAATAATTATTCTAATAAATGCATAAAATCAAAAGATAATCAAAATGTCATAGAATGCGATCAAAAATGAATGTCTCAAACGAAAAGGTTTCTAGACATACAAACTATAAACTCCCACTGAATCAAGACTAACTACCAACGTGTCTAACACCCAAGCTCTCAAAGTGCTTGTTGTGTCTAGCTATACACAACTGTTTGGTTGAAGGATTAACCAAGTTATCATCAGTGGATACTCTATCTAACTTCACATCTCCCTATCTATTATTCTCCAATCAGATTATATCTACAGGGAATATGCTTATTTCTGTTAGTGGCTCTCGGTTCTTTTGCTAGAGCAACCGCACTTACCGTTATACAATACAACGGTATTGCACTGCTGGCACTTGGAACGACACCTAGTTCTTTTACAAACTTTAACAAAGCAACAACCCCTTTTTGGCAGCTTTAGATTTAGCAATATACTCGGCTTTAGTGTTGGAATCGACAGTTCTACTCTGTTTGGAACTATTCCGATTCACTGCACCACCATTTAGAACGGAAACATATCCAGGCAAAGACTTGAAGTCATCATGGTCCGTTGGAAGCCAACATCAGTATACCCAGTAACTGATGACTCTAGCTGCCCACCATAGACTTTGAGAAATATTCTTTAGTCCTTCTAAGGTACTTAAGAATAGCCTTGACAGTTCTCCAGTATTCCTTACCGAGATTTTGCTGAAATCTTCTCTTTCACGGTTTGCAACATGGAATGATTGCTTCCCATTATCAGTATATCGTCGACATATATGATAAGGAAGACAACATTTCGTTCTTAAGTTTACTATAAACGCATAGATCCTATTTGCTTCTGACAAAATCAAACAATTTGATAGCTTTGTCAAAGCAAATATTCCAACTCCTAGATGCTTGCTTGAGTCCATAAATGGACTTCTTTAACTTGCATACTCCATTCGGCTTTTCTTTGGATATAAAACCTTCAGGTTGTGACATATACACAGTGCCTTCGAGTTCTCCATTGAGAAACGCGGTTTTAACATCCATTTGCCAAATGTCAAAGTCATAGTATGCAACTATTGCAAGTAATATCCTAATGGACTTGATCTTAGCGATTGGCGAAAAGGTTTCATCATAATCATTGTAGGTTTGTACCTTGCCAGTTGCATCTCTCTTCTTCTTGAAGATCCATTTGCAGCCTATGGGGCGAGCCCCATCTGGCAAATCAACTAGTTCCCAGACTAGATTGAGGTACATCGAGTCCATTTCAGATGTTAAGGCAGCCAGCCACATCTTCGAATCGGTGTCTGACACCTCTTCGATATAGGTCTTAGGTTCGTCGTCTTATGAATCAACTTCATCATTTTGGTTCTCAACCAATAGATTTAGTCTTTTAGGTGCACGACGGTTCCTTTGAGGCCTATTGAGTTGGTTTTGCGTTGGTTCATTCAGTTTATTCTGATCGTGAGTTGGTTTTCAACATTTTAGAATATTCTCAAGAATTTCACTATGATTCTCTTGAGGTGGGACTGATACAATATCTTGTCTTTGATGCATCTTATTGTCTTGAAGTGACCCTCTAAGAGTTGTTTCCCCTCCCAATAGATCATCATAACTCCCACTGAGTTCTTGTCCACTCCATTGGACAAGACCTCATCCTCTATGTTATCTTGCGGGTTTGATACAATATCTTGTTTTGATGCATCTCATTGTCTTGAGGTGACCCTCTAAGAGTCATT
Organism: Ajuga chamaepitys; assembly: GCA_958295605.1. Classification (NCBI taxonomy): domain Eukaryota; kingdom Viridiplantae; phylum Streptophyta; class Magnoliopsida; order Lamiales; family Lamiaceae; genus Ajuga; species Ajuga chamaepitys. The sequence continues at coordinate 57,420,720 of OY282502.1, forward strand.
TCCCCTCCCAATAGATCATCGAAAACTCCCATTGAGTTCTTGTCCACTCCATTGGACAAGATCTCATCCTCTATGTTATTTTTGTGGTTCTTGAATCTTTTCAAGATCTACCTTGTTGTGACCTTGTTCCTCGGAGATATAAATATCTTCAAGAAACGCCACATTCTTGGAACTATCACCTGGTGATCTTCAAGGCAGTAGAATTCATATCCATAGTTTCCTGAGGATATCCACAAAATAACATTTCTCACTTTTAGTCTCCAATTTATCAGTCGTCATCTTCTTAACAAAACAGGACAACCCCAGGTCCACATATGGTTAAGACTCGACTTCTTGCCACACCATAACTTATATGGTGTTTGCGTGACCGATTTAAGAGGAACTCTATTCAGAACATAACCATTGGTTAGTAAGACATAACCCCAAAGGAATAAGGAAAGACTGGTGAAACTCATCATGGATCGAACCATATCTAATGAAGTTTGATTTCTCCTTTCGGATACTCCATTCATCTGTGGTGTACTCGGAGGTCTCCAGTCTGACCGGATTCCATGTGATTTCAAGTAATCAAGAAAATCTCGGCTTAAGTATTCCCCTCCTCGATCTGATCGGAGAGTCTTAATACTTTTCCAAGTTGTTTCTCAACTTCTAACTTAAACTCCTTAAATTTCTCGAAGGCCTCAGATTTGTGTTTCATGAGATACACATACCTATACCTTGAAAAATCATCAGTGAAAGTTATGAAGTACGAATATTCGCCTATTGCTTAAGTTGGAACGGTCCGCACACCGCTGTGCGGACCAACTTGAGCACAACCTTGGCACGTAACCCTTTTCCCAGAAAGTGGTTAACTTGTCATCTTTCCTTTGAGACAAGATTCGCAAGCACCATATGATTCGAAATCAAATAATGTGAGATAGTCTAACTTTCTCAATCTTGCTATTCTTTTCTCATTGATATGACCAAGTCTACAGTGCCACAGGTAGGTTTTATTATCCGTATTACTTAGCTTAGGTCGTTTGTTCTTGTACATTGAAAATATTTTGTTCATATTCCAGCATATAGAATCCATTCGAACGAAAGACATTTCCTTAAAACAATCCATTAAGCAAAACAAGCATCTACTGTTTGCAAAATAGAAAGAAAAAGTCATAAATGTCTAATATTAGAATGGAGATAATATTCTTTGAAATCTCTAGAACAAAATATCAATTATATAAATCTAATTTATATCCCGAAGAAAGATCTAATCTAATTTCAATATACAAAATAAACTACCTGAGCTCTCATCCAATGCACCATGTGCTTTGAACTTCGGGCAGTCTCTCTTCCAGTGCCCCTTCTCATTGCAGAATAGACACTTATCCTTTGGTATTCTCGGCTTCTTTTGAACCCCTCCATTCTTAGGCATCAAGGCCGCATCCTTAGATGCTTTCTTCCTCTTCTTCTGCTTATACTTCTGTTTGGAAGATCTCACAGAAGAGCTCACCATGAGCACAGAGTTGCCTTTAGAAGTAGATGATTCGTAGGTCTTGAGCATGTTGTGAAGCTCTGGCAGTGTTACCTTCGTGTTGCTCATGTTGAAATTCACTATGAAATTTTCAAATGAACTTGGAAGAGACTGCAAAATCAGATTTATTGAGACACTTGAGGGTAGCTTCGTTCCAATCGATTCCAACCTCTCAATCAATCCGATCATCTTCAGTATATGTTCAGAAACCTGGCCCCCATCATGAAGCTTACACTTGAGGAGATTTCTGAGTATCTCATACTCCATGGTCTAAGCTTCTGAAGCGTACAGACTCTCCAAGTGTTTCAGCATCTCATAAGGGAACATGCTCCAATATTGCCTATGCAGTTCAATACTCATAGAGGACAACATTAAGCATTGAGCCGATGTGGCATCCTCAACATGTTTCTTATGAGCTTCTTCGTCAAACGTAGCGTACTCAGGAGAATTCTTGTCAGGGATGACACTGATTGGTTTGTCCAAGACATACTCAATCTTGTCTTGCCTTAGCACCAATCGCAAACAACGGAGTCAATCCGTAAAATTTGACCCAGTCAACTTGTTTGTTTCCATGAAACATTTATAAGCCAAAACGACATTCTATCAGACGAGAAAATAATAAATGGGAAAATAAATTAGAATAAAGTAAACAAAGATCACATTCGTATCACTAATCAAAACAAGAGTTTATTGTAATGATTAGCTCCCACTAATTTTAATATATTTTGCGCCCCCAAACACAAAATACGGATTTATAATAATTATAAATCTTAGTGGTCCAAGATCCAAGTCTATATTACTGCAGCCTCTGCTTTGGCTGATGACTACAATAATATCACTAGGTAGGCCTCTAAGCCAATTGCAACAACAATTTGCAATTCTTGGTTTATTAATCCAATTAATATTGCGTCCTCAAACTATTTTGGTCGCTTTGGCGTCTCAAAATAATTTAAGCAATTCAATTCCATCACACGATGTCAACCATACATCTATGAATGAGCCCCAGTCTTGTCGATTTAGAGTAAACACTTTGGTGTAAAACTCGTGGTCGAAAAGATTAGGAATCTCAACCAATTATGATGGACGACGCATTTTGTTTCTAAATAAGACTTGGTTTTAGTGGGGATTTTATATGTGATACTAATTGTTAAATTTAATATCTAATATTAAATTAAACGCAATTACTGGGTGCCGCCTACCCAGGCATAAGAAATGCGGACCACACATATTGGGCGCCGCCTACCCATACATATTGACACGGACTACATGTATTGGGCGCCGCCTACCCAAACATAAAACGGTCTTAAATTACTATAATTTAAATTGTATAAGCATAAAATCAAATAATAGCTTATCACGTCATATCAAATAAAGCTCAACGAATAAAATTATTAATCCAATTAAAATTTTATTCTTTAATTAAATGTGGATTAAAGTTAAATATATTAATTCCAAGTTAATATATACATATACTTTTAATATTAATTCTAAATTAATATAAAATATATAAGTCTAGTATTATTATTTCAAAAATAATAATACTATAAAATTTACTAATCTAATTAATGAATTAATATTAGTTAATTAGATAAATATATTAATTTCAAATTAATATAAGTATACTTTAATGTTAATTCCAAATTAACATAAATGTATAAGTCTATTATTATTATTTCAAAAATAATAATAATATTTATTACTCTAATTAACAAATTTTATTTGTAATTTGGGATTTAGAAATAATCTAATTAATCAATCTAATTAAATTAAAATTATATATATATATATATATATATTTTAAGGAACAGCCCTTGTGGGCTGTATTTCAACCCATATAAATTGTTCATGTATGCCCATGTGCATAAAATCAGAAGCAGCCCGATTCTGCAAATTTCAGCCTAGTCAGAAAAGGTTGGCCCAGCAACCCGGCGACCCAGCTCCAGCTCAGCCCTAGCCCAGCCCAAAACCCTTTAGGGTTGGGCTGGGTGCCGCCTCCTGCCACGGCCGCGCCGCCGTCCCAGCAACCGCGCCACCTTTAGTCACGCAACAGCGCACCTGCGCTGCCGACGAGCGTCACCGGACAGAAAACGCGCAGCAGCAGCGAGACGTCGAGAGTCGCCGCCGCTGCCGGAATCGTCCAACGAAGCAGATCGGAAGCGCAACAGGATCATCGACGACCGCAGCGCCGTCGTCGTCAAAACGCGAAGCAACAACAACGACACACCACGCAACAACTGCTGTCGTCGCAGTCGTTTTTCTCCCGGGAACCGCAGTTCGGCATGATTATGTCTCAGACTCCGTCGCCGCACGCAGTAGCGGCGAATGCCGCCGCCGCCGCCGTGGTCGACGGACAGTTTTTCCAAAACACTTTTAAATACTTTTAAGCAAAATGGGTCAACCAAAAGCCAGTTTTAAAATTTCATACGTGATCAAACAGCACAAATTTGTCTTTTAGAATTATTCAAAATTAATTCATTAATTTTGAAAATATTAATCTAATTAATATCAATCTCGATTACATATTATAATTTGACCGAATTTAATCCACATGAAATTAAATCAATTTCAATTATAAATCATCGAGCCCCGGGCTCTGATACCACTGTTAGTAATTCTCGATTCCATCTAATGTACGCAGCGGAATAACTAATCGAGAATATTGATCGTGATTTATAACTGAATTAAACGTTGAGCATAAATTACGCTGAAGTTGGAACAACTTACTTGTTGCGTAATTGATCGGACTGAATTGCGCGATTGATTCACCACTTTAGGTATCCACGCGTATATATCGTCCGCCGCAAGAACTATCCTCGGTACAATTATTCGATAAGTGATCGCTAGGAAATCACTTATCAAATTCTATAGTGCCTCCAATTTTTATCTGATAAAAATCCTTGATTCTCTACTATAGAGAATATGTATATATAGTACCATATAACCCTAGGTTTATGGGCCTAATATCCATGTCCATTTAATTAATTAATTAGTCTGACTTATTAATTAATAAAGCCCACATATCCTAATCTAGTCCATATCTTTCACTAGATGCAGGTAAATTAACAAATTGAAGATTACCAGTCAGTTTCATCATTTCATTGGAGTTTTCACAATGCATCTATGGTTGGAACATGTTGAACTGAAATCTGGATAACAGTGTTAATCAGGCCTGATTGGCTTCTCTAGGGCGTTAGAAAACACAATCCGGGTTGCACTCCTCGAATTCACAGCCAAAATCAATCACAAAACATTATCCGAGTTGATTTACGATGTTTCCACAGGTGAGAGGTAAATCACCAGAAACTATGAGATAATTCAAAGTAAAATCTGATGACGACAAACTCAGAGAAGCATTCTTTGATTTAAAACAAAACTGTATGTTACTGAGATAGAGAACATCACCTTGAGGGGAGCGCGAGCTTTCTTACGGATTCGAGCTGAGAACCCGATGTGAGAGAAAGTGAGAAAAAATGGAGGACGATCTATTTGTGATTTTGTACGGACCAGAGAGGTGAGAGAAGATGTGGAAGAAAGATGTTAGGGATATATTTTTTTATTTTTTATTTTGTTTTACTTTTCTTTGATTGACTAATTAAAAAATACAAAAATAATCCCTCCTTTGACATATAAATCATGGGCATGGGCATATTTTCAGCTTTCGTAAAGTCCCTCATTTTCATCCCAAATAATACATGAGATGAGTTAGTTCTTTAGGAATTGAATATTAGCAACTGATTAATTCAGTTGCTAAAAAAATACTATTTCTATCAAAAATCAAATAAAGACATAAATTAAAAATAAAAAATTGAAAAATAAAATTAAAGATTAGAGACTGATTAAGTCGGTTGCTAAAAATATAATAAATTAGAAAATAGAGACCGAAAAAACTTTGGTTTCTATTTTGTTGCTATTAAAAAATATTCTATTATAAAATAGAGATGGAAAAAAATCGGTTGCTGTTTTGGTTGCCACTAAAAGCCTTTACAAAGGGAATAGGAACAGATGCATTTTGGTCACTAATTCAGTTGTTATTTTGTTACTATTCCGTCACAAATATCAAAGTAAGATTTAAGGTTTCTATTCGGTCCCTATTCTATCACAAATTAGAAACAGATCCAATCCATCTCTAATTTCCGTTGCTATTTTGCAATTTTCTAGTAGTGTTATACCTCACAATGAGCTGCCACCTCGAACTTTTAAGCATTCTTAAACAAGACAGAACTGTTAGTTAAATAGGGAACCACCAGTGAGTTATTTAATGCACATTTAATATCTTAGCATTTGTATAAAGAATTTCTCCGCTGCATAGAGTGTGTGTTATCTAAGGCTTACATATCAGTATTATAACATAACATAGTTGCAAAAACGAACAAGTAATGGTTCGCCTAGGCTAAAAAGAAAAACATAATATTTTCCATATTATAATACCCAAAGCAGTTCTTTGCAGGAACGGAACCAGAACTTTATAGTGAGGGGGACGAAATATTTTATTTGGAATATTTATCAAAGTTTTTAGGATTTGAGGATGACGAAGTCCATTATTTAACTACAATGACACTGCATATGTATATGCATAATAGTTTTGCCGAAAAATTTGAAGGGAGCCGCGTCCAGGGACAGAACCAAAGCCATCCCAAGGGTCGCCATTGCCCTCCCCCCCCCCCCCCCCCCCCCCCCGGCAAATTTGTTAAATTTTTTTAACAATATACTATTAATCTTTGATTTCTTTATATATCTGTATTGAAGTGTAAAGATTTGACCCCCTCCTAAAATATTTTCTATTACTTTCTCCTAATGAAAAAATGTCCAGTCTAACTTTTTAAGTGTCTAAGGTTGTATTACATTTAGGATATCAAATAAAAAGTATTAATATATTAATTTATAGAAAAAATAATATTTTTATTTTTGTTTTATATATAATATTTATTTATTTGTACTGTTTGGCCCCCTCAATTTTCAATCTTCATTTTGTTCCTAGCGCTGTCGCAGGCCTCCACCGACTCCATCTCTGGTTCTTTGAGTTGCTTGCCAAAACTTATGGGAGCTAAAATATTGACGAAACATTTATCGGTTCAACGGAAGTAGAAACCACAAGGCACATATTGCAAAGTTCATTTTAATGCCCTCTCCAGGATAGGTATTTGTAGAACAAACTTGTGAGATCGGTTTTTGTTTTCTTGCAAAGTTTGATCCAGAATAAATAATAAATGGTAAGCAGTTTAGAACTTGATATTTTTATCGGTGAGCAAAAGTGACATGTTTGATGTTTCAAATATCAACTTTCTTGTACTCCATTTACTAAAACTCACAAGGCAAAAGCTTGCGTGCATCAAGTGCACAATAAATTTTACTGTCCACTTGAGGATTTTTAGAGATTTTTAGGGTTTAGGGTTTTAGGTTTTCGGTTTTCGGGGGTTTTCGGATTTTTCAGGGTTTTAAGGCACTATAAGAAATCTGCTAAACAACAACGCCACTAAGACAACGGTTTTAGTTCCAATTGTTGTCTATTAACAACTAACCGTTGTTATTTTTAAACTCGTTGTTGTTTAGCAGAAAAATTCGCTGAACAACAACGGCTATCCTAATCCGTTGTTGTAATGCTATTGTTGTTTAGGGCATATTTTTTTTCTTCTTGAAACCATTTTTCCTTTAAATCGTTTTTCTTTACTTTAAATCACTTTTTGAAAATCGCCTTTTCTTTAATTTTTTAGATTTTAGATCAACTTAATTTCTTTTTAAATTCATAACAACAGAAAAAAACATTTTAAATTAGATTAAATCATGTAACAATTAGAAACTAACTTATTTTTTTAACTCATATGTAATGATTTTGAATTTAGAATTTACACCTACTGTAGAGAATTTCCCTAGCCGTCGTCGCCCTGCCATCGCCCTACCGTCGCCCCGCACGCCCGTCTCCTTCTCTCTGAAATATTTGTGAAATCACTTTCTTATGTAAAGAAACTAATTGAGAAATGGAAGCTCATCATGCATCTCTCGGTCGACGGACTGTAATGATCTATTCATCTCATGGTGCATTTAAGAGACTCGTTGATGATTTTCAATCTAAATTCGATTTTATTCATTAACTAATCGTTTATGTTTTATTTTCGTGCAACTGTCAAACGAAATTCGCAGTTGGAAGAGATTCATCAGAAGCTAGCTACGGAAAGATTGAGCATCACTACAAGAATTTTACAAATAGACAACGAAATTTATCTGTTGTCTAGTTACAAATAAGTCTGTCATTGATAGTGGTGTTGTTAAAACCACCTTTTGACAACAATTTAAAATTGTTGTCTGTTCAACAATAAACAACGGTGTCCACAACAATACAAAACCGTTGTCTATTCAATTTCAGACAACAGTGGAAAACTGTTGACGTTCTTGTAAAACCGTTGTCTTTATAAGTAAAGATAACAGATCAGATAAAAACCGTTGTCTTTTTTAGCAAATAAAACAAAAAAAAAAAAAAAAATAGTTGCCATTCAATGAAAGACAACGGTTTATTATTGAATAATGTGGTTTAAATGTATATTCACATATGAAACATCCAATAGTCAAACATCATAAAATATTTTCTGAACATCAAATAAAAAACAAATATCAATAAATTCATCAACATTAAATTAATTATTATAATATAATCCAAATACTTCCAACTATATAAGTCCTAGAATGAAACCAAAACCAACTCTTATTTACTCAAACAATTCCTATATCTATACCAAGACCAAATCTTTCTGCACAATAGTTTTCTTCATCGGCAACCCAAGCAGCGATAACTCTGTTCCAAAGCATAATTTAAGACACAAAAAGAAAAAGCAAGCCTATTAATAAAAGGAATATAATAAAAGGAATAAAAAATTCAAATCAAGAACTTAAAAAAAATAAACTACAATAAAAATTCACCAAAAACAAACTGAAAACATTCCTTCGTTAATTTTCTCCAAGGAAGCAAAAAAAATTATGATGTAATTCCGATAAAAATAGATGTTAACTTCTGAAAATATCATTTACCCTCCTCTGGCAAATGAAATCTTCACTTATGCAGAAAATAATATTTAGGCTAATTACATATCCCACCCATCCCAATCTTTCACTGTGTATGTGCACGCATGATGTTGGGAAAGAGAGAATAATAACATACCAAACACTCAATATCCTTGCTGGAGTATGTAACTGTGTCTCTCTGAATAGGTCTCCTGCACACTTTGTTCACAATGCTTTAACAGTTAGAAAATCATAATAGTTAATAGATTTCAAAGCACGTAAAGAACATATGTAATCCATAGCCAATTAACTACATCCCTTTTGTAACTTCAAATTAAAAGTATGGTTTTCTAACATTTTCAATTTAAACCTTTAAAACACATGGTTTTTTAACTGTTTCAATTTAAACCTTTAAAATTCCACATGAACTTTGAGCACGGGGATTTTAGCCTGAGCATTTACGATTATGTTGAATCCTGTTGACCATTGTCCCAGCTATACAATAATAAACTAATAGAATAACTCAAATTTCACCATTTCGTACCTTGTATGAGCCAAGCAGTCTATCACGAGCAAGAATCTGTCGAAAGGGGAAAAAGAATATTATTTGAAATGACATGATTATAGATCTATGGAAAAAAGAAAAAAAAAAGACTTACGTTCTGCTGCTATTCGACATAATTAATACTTTGAAATCTAGCTTAATTTTATCCGGAATGCATTCATAAATACATAAGTTATACATTCAGGTTTAGATTCTTCACTTGAAAGATTAAATTTGTGTGATGTTAATGCTGTAGCAGTCACTAACCTCTGCTGGCTCCAGCTACCATCAGCTCCCAGAGATTTATTAGGAGCTCCTCATACAAATTGTGTTACATGTCTGGCGGCATATCATTGTTTTTCCACATCAATCACCATTTATCTCCAAAGAAAACTGCATGAAAATAACACATAGTAATAGAATATTCTTAATTCTAAGGAAAAGTATCCTCAATATTTTTCTTGTATGAATGTCTGTAAATTTTTAGACATAATTGAGATGTCAAAGAAATCAATTCATTTTTCACCATGCATCCAACATGTATGTATCGTTTCACTTGAGCTTCGACAATTGAATAACTCAAACATTCATCCGCCGGTTCAAAAATCTTATTCTATTACCACACCAACCATGCCTGTCAGAATTGCAACAAGATTGTCAATTTCTCTAGTATAAAAAAAGATGGTGCAAAGTACTTGTAGGCAGCACGAAGTACATGTCCTAAGAGGTTATGATAATGATCTAATTTGCATTCAAGCCTATGTTCACTATCTCCAAAGTGGCTGGATCAACCATTGGTGGAGCAAAGCTTTCGTATATATTAAAAAGTAGGAACAAAATGAATGAGTATATCTGATTTTATTTTTATTGTGTGAAAAATTGTACTACAGCTAGATTCCAGAAGCAAACTAAAGAAATGGTGTTTACCGGCCATGAATCATAGACAACGTCAAGAATAAGCCTTTGCGTTTTAATGCTGCCATTTAAATTCTGAGGGAAGCACTCCCAAGGAAAATACAGGATTTATTAAGGAATACCGTACAAACTAGCAGGCTTATCTACATTTGATTGCATCATAACATACAACACATATATCTACCTGGAAGGATAAAACATTAAATGTCTCTAAAAACCAGGAGTATTGAAATGATACTATAGAACCACTATTTTAAGTTATGTAAATAACCTGTGCCGGGGATGTTGCAATCAGTGACTGTACCTTTTACAATGTAAGTGAAAAGACAATTACTATATGTCATTCTAAACATGAGACAGTTAAGATAATAAGGTAAGTGAAAGTGCATTAATTCATGATTTCTTAAGTTCTTTGAACAACCAAAGAAGAATAAAGTAAACAAAGCATGTAGTTTCGTACTCGCAAAATATGCATTACAATAGATAATGAATAAAAAATTATAAAAGAAAAATTCATTAACTAATAAGTGTAAGGACAAAGAGAATTATGTATCTGTTTTGAATTTGCAGAAAAAGCAATACATTGAAGCTTAGAATAGAGAAGAGGCATTTGATCAAACATTTGATTTACATTACAGAGACATCAGAATTCTGTGGCAATTAACAAAATAAGTCACAAAAATAATGAAAGAGAGACGTGAATGAAGTGAGAGAGACCTGAGCCATTTCATGATGAAAATGGATTTTCCTATCAGGCGGGGATTCGTCGGTTGAATCGGCTATGTTTGTATCATCCTCTGTCAAATAAATAAAAGTAGGAATAGTCACTTAGATTGCCACTGGAAATAAATAATCCGTCATCACCAAAAGAATGGTGATCAGCATGGGCAATGATCAGAGCATCCTTGAATAGATAAATTCCTAAGGCTGGTATCTTTAGAATGATCAAAAGCAAGAAAGTGTGCAGCCTATATAAACTAACACAATTTCTGATCAAATAGGATCTAGTACTTGTTCCTACTTGAAAGAAGTCTTATCATCTGGAAACTAGAAGATCAGAGCTTTAGATAAAAGAATCGACTCTTAATTATGAATGCAAGTGTAATAACGAATAGATATAAGCATGGTACAATAAATATAAGCTTCGTCGAAATTTTAGTTATGAATGCAAGTATAATGATGAACAGAGATAAACCACCTCTAATATGGCTGAGAGAAACTCACACATAGCTTTCACATACAAAGAGCCAATCCAGTCCAGGTCTCTACCATACTCCCCGCATGAATCTATTCCACTGCTTTCCATATACGTCACATGTTAATTTATACAATAGAACACACTTGGAGATTCTAGAAAATCATTTGAAAGCATAGTGTAATAGTTACCTAAAAATGCCAAAATTTCAAAAAAATTATAAATAGAGGACTGATAAAGCATTAGTCAATTTTGCATTTGCATTTTTCCAGGAGAAAAACAAAAAACAAGAAAAATCACTGAGAGATCGATGGTGAAGAAGGATTTAAGATCGGACCATATATTCCTTCAAGTTCCTGCGCAATTCGATTCCAGTTATGTGGACTGCGTTCCTTAATGAGTTCTCTGAGTTCGGCATCTTCATGCAGCCTCCAATGGTCTCTGCAACATAGCTTTGCGTGCGCACCGTTTTTGCGATATCGATTGAACAGTAATCGCGTTCTAGATTGTTTCGATTCATCGGCTTTGTGTGCGCACCATTTTCGCAGTCTCGATTGAACGAAAATCACATTTCTAAATTGTTCCGATTCACTGATTAAAGGTTCAACCAATTTGGGGGATTTTGTGAATTCATAATTGCGAAGTGCAGAAAGAGAAGATGTCACGAATGTGACGAGTTCGTAATTTGTACGCGAGAGAGAGACAAGAGAGATTGAGAGAAGATTGTTAATGCATTCCAAAATTGAGGAAAAATGGTGCATGGTCAGCTGATATTGTAGCTGCTCACGCATACAACATGAATTTTTAACAAGATTTTTTTTTTATGTATTTTTCTTTTTCTAAAGAAGAAAAATAATTGATTTTTAAATAAACTATTAAAATTAAGTACTATTAGACTATAAGATTATGGCACCGGCCCGACAATTCCAATGAAGAGTTTATTAATACAAAATGCAATATATAAAATAAAATCATAATTATTTTTTTATTTAAAATATATTATTAATTAATTATTAAAATCACAATGAAGAGTTTATTAAAATATCTAGAATATAATTTTAATGAATTTTAAATAACATAACATATTTTTACAACATAATAAAAATATTGTAACTTAAAATGCCTTTTTTACAACAGCTTTCAGAAAATATTGACAATAGTGTTGTCTATTGGAGCAATGTATTGTCAATAGACAACATATCTGGGCAATTGTAGTTAAAAATGTTGTCTATTTATTGAAAAAGGCGCTAATAGACGACAGATGTTGAAAATCGTTGTAAAATTGTTGCCTATTAGCGTGTGTTGTCGCTAATAGACAACAGATTGCGGTAAAATTGTTGTTAATTCATGAATAGACAACACTGCTGAAAAAACTTGTTGTCTTTTAACTGTTATCTATTTATGAAATTGTTGTAGTGGCAAGACCTCATCTGGACCAAATCTCTCCCAAAGCCCTAGTGGTATTCAGTCTGTTTCGCTTTTTAGGTTTTTGTTTGTTTGTTAGTTAGTTTGTGTTTCCTGTCATCTCTTCTTCTTGTTGAATATATACGGGGATTAAGAAATCGAATAGTACAAATCGGCTCTTGGAGGTACAAATAATACCATTCTTGTGACTTAATTTTTAACCTTTTCTCCTCTTATGTTAATAAGCTTGAAGAATGGGTCAAATTATCATATTTAATTTAAAATTTGACTTTTGTATTAATGCAGTGGAAAGTTTATTCCGAGGGACAGTGGCCTCATACGAAAAGGCGGTGGAGGCGGCCATGGATGAAATGCAGAATGAAGAATCCCATCCTGATTCGGATAAGACACCATCATATTGCTCTTATCCTGCTTTATTTGGTTTGTCACTTTCATATAAAACCAATTGAACTTTAGCTTTATTGATTTATTTCATATTGAATATTTTGTTGTCCTTATGTGCTTATCAATGTTGATGATTTTGAATCATTAGAAGGATTTTTTTTTTTTTTAATCATTAGAAGGATTATGGCTGAAGGGATTATTTTCTGCTGAGCTTATCGCCCGAAATAATCAACTACCCTATAATACTCACTACTACAAAAAAACGTTTAAGACTACTGTTAAGTAATGACTCAATTACAACACAGACAAACAAGTTCAAACCAGAAAAGAATGAACACAAACTGGAAATTCGGCCAAAACAAGAACCGAACGCAAAACAGCCAACAAAACGAAGAACATAAAGCTTTACGTGGTTCGATCAATGTGGTCTACATCCACGGAGGCTCTATACACCTCAATTCACTCCACTGAACAATCAATTACAAGAAACAACCCAGAAAACTAGAAGCCCCAATTCACAATCCGAATGGAGCTTAAGAACCCTAGCTTTCTAATTCTAATGATTGTGTAGTGTTTACAGAGGGAAAACTACGTGTATCAACTCGTCTCTACAAGTGGAACAAATGTATATAAAGAACTAAGCTCGAATCAAGAAGCTCCAGAAGTTGGAATCAATTCTGTTTCAATTGCTCAAAACTGATATACGCGCCTTCGACAACGGTTTTACATGCAACGGTTCCAAACCGTTGCATAATTCTGTTATAACCGTGTTGACCCCGGTTCTTCACTAACCTTCAAAACTGAACTGCTTTAAACCCAACTCTCCGGCCCGATTCTTCCCAACCTGAACCCGATTCCTAATTCCTCTCAACCTCTACTACAAGTCATGTCCACTTGATGAAATTGAATTGACACCTACAAATCTCCACCTCAATGAATCCAAGTGCACTTCATCACCTCAAACTACCTTGTTACCTCCAGATTTTAACTACATTGTTCAAGCCTTATCAGGCTTGAGCAATGAACCATCTTGCTCCCTGGAACTGCCTTAGTTAGGAAATCAGTTGCATTGTCCATAGTATGCACCTTCTTCACTTCAATAGATCCAGCTTCAATTACATCTCTTGCAAAATGAAGTCTAACATCAATATGCTTAGACCTCTCATGAAAAGCTTGATGTTTCACCAAATGAAGAGCACTCTGATTATCACACTGAATAGTAACACATTCTTGTCTGATCCCTAAGTCTTTGAGGATTCCCTTGAGCCACAGAGCTTCCTTGATTGCCTCAGTTAAGGCAATGTATTCTACCTTAGTTGTTGATAAAGCAACCACAGACTGTTGCAGACTCTTCCAGCTTACAGCTGTCCCATACAAAGTAAAGACATACCCTGTAACAGATTTCCTTGTATCCAAGTTCCCAGCAAAGTCTGCATTAACATATCCAACCAAAGGTATAGCACTAGCTTCTTGTTTCTGAAACTTTAACCCCACACTGACAGACCCTTTCAGATATCTTAAAACCTGCTTCAAAACTTCCCAATGTAATTTTCCAGGATTTGACATGAACCTACTTACCAGAGACACACTATAGGCCAAGTCTGGCCTGCTGCATATCATTCCATACATCAAACTGCCAACACCACTGGCATATGGAATAGTTTTCCTGTGAATCTCCTCAGCTTTTGTCTTAGGACACTGACCCTTAGACAGCTTAGTCTGAAGATTAACTGGAATACTTACTGACCTTGACTCATGCATGTGAAATCTCTCCACAACCTTCTGCAAATATTGTTTCTGAGAAAGCCAAAGTGTTCCAGTCTCCCTTCTTCTGATGATGTCCATTCCCAGAATCTTCTTTGCTTCCCCAAGATCCTTCATGTCAAATTCTGAGCTCAATCTTCCCTTTAGTTGTTGTATCCTATCCATACTCTTACTGGCAATCAACATATCATCCACATATAACAGCAGAAATACTTGTTCAATTCTTGAACCTTTGTTAAAGTATACACAGCTGTCATACAAGCTTCTTATGAATCCTGCACTAATCATGAACTCATTGAACTTCCTATTCCACTGCCTTGGACTCTGCTTCAACCCATAGAGTGATTTCCTGAGAAAACAGACCTTCTCTTCATTTCCTAGAATCACAAAGCCCTCAGGTTGCTTCATGTAAATCCTTTCAATTAGATACCCATGCAGGAATGCTGTCTTGACATATAACTGCTGTAGTTCCATGTTTTCTTGAGTAACCTTTGATAGGAGTAACCTGATAGAGCAATGCTTCACTACTGGAGAAAATACCTCATTATAGTCAATGCCTTCTCTTTGTGTAAAGCCCCTAGCCACCAGCATTGCCTTGTATCTAATTTTATCAGCTTTTCCAGCTTCTACCTTCTTCTTGTAGATCCATTTTGAGCTGACTAGCTTCTGCCCCTTTGGTTTGTCTACAAACTTCCAGGTTTGATTTTTTCTCCAGAGATTCCATTTCCTCCATCATGGCCCCTATCCAGTGTTCTCTTTCATTGCAACTTATTGCTTCTTTGAAACTGTTTGGCTCTTGAAACTCCAAGTCTTCTGCTATACTTAATGCATAGTAGACACTTCCAGCTTGTCCATAGAAATCAGGCCTTTGGATTTGTCTTCTTGGTCTGTCTCTACCAATGCTGTAAGTTCTGAGATTTGAAATCTCAGTTTGACCTTCTTCATCATCTGATGAACTGTCATCTTCTTGTTGAGCTTGAGCATCCTTCTCTGGTGATATCTGCTCTTTTGCAGGCTCCACCTGAATAGAAATTCTTTCAGGTTCCACAGCACCATCAGCTTCCTCTTGACTTCTAGTAGAGTTGTATCCCATCACATTCTCATTGAACTTTACGTCTCTGCTTATCAAGAGTTTCTGGTTTCCCTGTTCTAAGCACCATAACCTGTAGCCTTTTATGCCCTCAGGATATCCTAGGAATACATATCTATGTGCTCTTGCATCAAGTTTGTCTTGCCTAATGTGAGCATAGGCCAGACAACCAAACACTCTTAAGTCATAGTAGTTAGATACCTTTCCACTCCACACTTCTTCTGGAGTCTTAAATCCTAGAGTTGATGATGGTGATCTGTTTATCAAATAGCATGCAGTATTTAGTGTTTCTCCCCAGAAGGATTTGGGTAATCCAGCATCAATCAGCATACATCTAACTCTTTCAAGCACAGTCCTGTTAAACCTTTCAGCAACCCCATTTTGTTGAGGATTTAATGGGATAGTTTTATGCCTTGTGATTCCCTTTTCTTCACAAAACCCAGTGAATTCAGTGGATAGATATTCCAAGCCATTATTTGTCCTAAGATGTTTCAGTTTCTTCCCTCTTAGGTTCTCCACCTGACTCAACCATTTTTAAACTGAAGGAATGCTTGTTTTCCTACTGTAATCATCAATGATGGACATGAAATACCTTCCTCCTCCATGTGTCTCTGTTCTTGAAGGCCCCCAAATATCAGAGTGTACATAATCAAGTGGTTCTTAAGTAGAATGTATCCCTTTAGCATAAGGCAACTTCTTGGCCTTTCCCAGAGCACATTTGTCACAGAAATCTAGTGTTCTATTTCCCATTTCACCAATGATGCCCCTCTTTGAGAGCTCCTTCAATCCTTTCTCTCCAATATGACCCAGTCTTCTATGCCACTTCATGACATCTTCTCTACTAATCACAGATTCAGCACAACCTAGCACAGGGGATCCAATCAAAATAAACAGGCCATTGTGTTGCCTTCCTTTGATTACCAGCTTGTTGTGTTTAGTGATATGAAGATAACCATCTAGGGAGTTGAACTGACAGCCATTTTCCACCAGAGATACAAGGGATAGGAGGTTTCTTTTTAGGCCAGGTACATACCTTACTTGAGAAATGGTTCTGATGACTCCATCATACATTTTGATCTGGACTGATCCTGTGCCTTTCACTCTGCAGGAGTGATCATTTCCCAGTAATACACATCCACCATCTTCTTTCTGTAAATCCTTGAACCAGGATTCATTGGGACACATGTGGAATGAACACCCAGTATCAAGAACCCATTCCTTTTCCATTTTTGTGTCTGTGATGTTTAAAACTTCTAGAGTGTCTTCTTGATGCTCAGTCATAGCCACTTCTGCCCTCTGATTCTCCTGTTTCTTCTTCTTTTGTGGACAGCCCTTCTTTAAATGTCCAGCTTGCTTGCATTTGAAACACTTTCTGGTTTCAACCCAGTCTCCTTGTTTCTTTGCATTCTGAGTTCCAGATTTGTTATCTTTGAATCCCTGGAACTTCTTCTTTTGAAAATTATTTTTGAACTTAATGTTCAAACCTTCTTCAGCCTGTGCAGAGCCCTTTTCTCCCTGATTTTGAAAACACTTTGACTTCAATGCGGACAGGATGGATTCATAGCTGATTTTTCCATCCCTTCCAAACATCAATGCATCTTTGAAACTTTCCATGGACTTTGGAAGAACATTCAGCACCATCAGAGCCTTATCATCATCCTCCAAGTTCACCCACAGATCTTCTAACTCTTTAATCATCTTGACAAACTCATCAAGTTGATCAGAGATGATCTTATCATCAGTGATTCTGAAAGACATCAGTTTCTGCTACAGAAATAATTTGTTTGATATTGACTTTGATTGATATAGTTCTTCCAATTTTCCCCACGCCTCCACTGCATTTTTGCACCTTGATACCTCCCTCAAAGGTTTATCACCCAAACAGAGGAATATAAGACTCAAAGCCTTCTTATCCAGTTCTGGAAACTTAGATTTCTCAGCATCAGGCCATTGATCAACAGGAAGAAGTGCAGAGTCTAGACCATTTTGAATCAGTACTGCATTCATTTTGATTTTCCAAAGTGAGAAGTCATTCTTACCTGAAAACTTCTCCACATCCATCTTCACTCCAGCCATTCTCTCTTCTTCTTTGAATGTGTGTGTAGTCTTCCCACAGACTGCGCCACTTGTTAAGTAATGATTCAATTACAACACACACAAACAAGTTCAAACCAGAAAAGAATGAACACAAACTGGAATATTCGGCCAAAACAAGAACCGAACGCAAAACAGCCAACAAAACGAAGAACACAAAGCTTTACGTGGTTCGATCAATGTGATCTACATCCACGGAGGCTCTATACACCTCAATTCACTCCACTGAACAATTAATTACAAGAAACAACCCAGAAAACTAGAAGCCCCAATTCACAATCCGAATTGAGCTTAAGAACCCTAGCTTTCTAATTCTATTGATTGTGTAGTGTTTACAGAGGGAAAACTACGTGTATCAACTCGTCTCTACAAGTGGAACAAATGCATATAAAGAACTAAGCTCGAATCAAGAAGCTCCAGAAGTTGGAATCAATTCTGTTTCAACTGCTCAAAACTGGTATACGCGCCTTCGACAACGGTTTTTACATGCAACGGTTCCAAACCGTTGCATAATTCTGTTATAACCATTTTGACCCCGGTTCTTCACTAACCTTCAAAACTGAACTGCTTTAAACCCAACTCTCCGGCCCGGTTCTTCCCAACCTGAACCCGGTTCCTGATTCCTCTCAACCTCTACTACAAGTCATGTCCACTTGATGAAATTGAATTGCCACCTACAACTACGGTAAAAAATCGTAGTTATAGGCATTCAGCGACCGTGGTAGTAGATACCGTAGTCGTAGACCCTCTAACAATAACTACGGTTTATAACCGTAGTGGTTAATCCTAAAGACTACGGCTGGAAATCGTAGTCGTTCTAGTTTCTTATACTAATACGCTACATAAGACCACGGTTCGAAACATCCTTTTACTACAGTTTAAACCGTAGTAATTTATAATAACGACTACGGTTATCAACCATAGTGGTATATTTAATATCTACCATCACGGTATATATGATAACGGTTTTGAACTTCATTGGACTACGGTATGAACCGTAGTGAATGATATAAACGAATACGGTTGAACACCGTATTCATAGATTAAAATGACTATGGTTGTTTTTTATAATTGACCACAG
The DNA here is from genome assembly GCA_958295605.1 of Ajuga chamaepitys. NCBI lineage: Eukaryota > Viridiplantae > Streptophyta > Magnoliopsida > Lamiales > Lamiaceae > Ajuga > Ajuga chamaepitys. Next base: position 57,439,715 of record OY282502.1, read on the forward strand.
TTTGAAATGTAGTCAATATGAAGAAAGACAACGATTTTTATTATATTAATGAATTTAATGTACAATTAAACATATGATAAACATTTACAATCAACAAAAAGCAATCAACATTGAACTAAAAACAGCACCCACTCAAAATGCGGAGGAAGTTCCACATCAATATCACCATACATTATATCATGGTCTTCGTCTTCCTTGGATAGTCTTTTCCAAAAAGTGAAAGCATCCTGTATTTAATTTTGAAAGAAAGAACAAAACAAAATTCTCATTAATAACTATGATGACAAATAAGATTTATTTAAGCTTAACAAAATAAAGATGAGTAACATAACCATTTGTTAGACGAATGGGCGTACAAAGTCCTAGAAAGGATACAAGAAGCCATTTGAACTCATAACAAATCATCATCCATCAACTTCAAAGTAATAACATATAACTATTCATCATCAATTAATCATGACGGAGAATTAAATTCTCATTCTTACGTCATCCTTAGACACCACATCATAGAATCCAAAACCATAAATCCAATAACACCAAGATTTCACAACTAAAAAAATATGGATGAAAAGAAAAAGCAAAGAATCAAGCTTAAAGATGAGAATTATATAGCATAATCTAATTTTCATTATTGAAAAAAAAAAAAAAAAGAAGCTAAAGCTAATTGAACAAATGTCTAGAAAGAACAATCACGAAGATTTCTTAATACTTGATTAGTAATCTATGTTGTCCTGAAAGCATTCTACCCACTCAGCTGCACATCATCATTGTCTGACTTAGTATAAAGTAATCTTATGAACTACGATGCAAATAATATTTTTCCATTAGCCAGACAACTAACTTTAGATTCAGTCTTTAAGTAATAAAAATAAAAAAATAAAAGAACTTACTATGGGTTGCAGCGAGTCCATGTCAGCTGATGATATTTGATTGAATAAGTTGTTTCATGTATCGCAATACATAAAAACTACACTGAAAACCATCGGGCTGTTTAGAAGCCTAAATTAAAATAATATTATTACAACAAAATTTACATACAAATTAATACATGAAATGAAACTCATGAATTACGAGGTGAGAAGAAAACTTGAAACTGAAAACAAGATATCACATTTGATCACCCTTTATTATTTTGAATTGCAAATTGCAATTACAGAAGTAGTACAACCAAACAATACGTGTATTCAAATTGATCTAGTATCAAGATGTTGCAAGCACAATTTTCAAGATGCCTACTGCAATTTAAAGAGTAAGATGTAGACCTCTCCACAGAATGTAACAAATTACGTTAGCAACCAATGCCTCGAGCAGCCCCGCCTAGAACCCAACTAGTCTTTAAGCTCCAGTTCACCGCTTGACTAGCATCTAACGACTTTTGCAACCTTGATTGATGTAGTATTATTTGAAGCCAAAATAGAAGCCAAAAGCATTTGCAGAATGCAATAAGAAATAAAACACACACAAATAGACATAGGATGAAAAGGCTTATATACCATGTTGGTTACATATGCATAAAGCTTTACTATTTGTCATATTGAAAATAAACATTGCCAAATATTGTCAAAATTGTTCTATATATATTTTTACCTTAGGATCGATTTGATTGGGAAGTGAGAGAGTGAGGTAGAGTGATTATTGTTTGAGGGGTAGATGAGAGTAGCTAATTCATTTAATCCGTTTTATAGTCACTTTTGCCCAAAAATGATCCCACCCTACCCCAAGCCAATATTACAACCCTTGTACAGACCTTTTTTATTCTTTGTCACACATGTCGAGTACACGTTCGAATTTAGATGATTGAAAGCCTATGGTAGGCGATTCGTGTTATTTCAATGTGAGCGCGAAAAATAGGTATTCAATTACAGTTAAACCACAACGGTTTTGCGAAATTGTAGTCTTTTAGCAAAAAAAAAAAAAATGTAAAACACAACAGTTTGTACAAATGACCATGGTTGAGCGCTAAAAGACTACGGTTATTATGTAAAACCGTTGTCTTTTGGGCATAGTGATTAACATGTTTTGTTGTAGTGACTTGAAAAGGTGTTCTAGATTATTGTCTCTACCTCCACCTAGGGACAATAGCATCTTTTAATCACTTTGTTTTTCTTGAGATTTTAATACTTGTAGAACAACATATTGAGCCCATGGGGAATCTTACGTTCTTTATAGTGGTATAATCTTGAAAGAAGATACTCAAATCCCATAAATACATCCATATTTGACCATGAAGTCCTGGTACTAACGGAAAACTTCACTTTCGGGGAACTTTCTGGCGTGACTGTGTCAAGATGCGGTGCGATCGCGCCCAGGTTTCTGCTGCACACTCTTGAATCCGTGCACTTTGGCATGACTTGTCCCTTCTTCAACTTGTTTCTTCATATAACCTCATAAAAGCTCTGTTTTAACCTGAAAACCATTAAAACACTACAAAACACATCAATACACGTCAAATGGTCCAATATATCAAATATGAATGATTCTCGACCAATTATACATGCAAATGTTACAAAGGGCAAAGGCTTCTCCCTCTTACTTGATTAATCCAGTTAAGGCCAAAGGCTTAAATCAAAAGATTTTCGGCTTGTAATGGCGGGCTATGAAATAATAGGCTCTTAAGCTCAAATGGGCTAAATAGGGATAAATTATGAACTTTTGGTACAAAGGGCAACTTTTCAAGGCTAAAAAATAGGCTTTAAAGAAAAACTGCCTGAGATCATTTCCTAAGTCACAACACATACTTGACACATTCATAATAAAAACTCAAGGCAAGTTCTAGAGACTAATACACATATTCAACCGAAATTCACACCGAAAGAAATCATGTTACTCCATGAATAGGAGTTCAATTAAGCTCAAATTCTCACAAGGTTAATTTTGATCAAATATTCTAAGTTCAAGCTCAATTTTGTCTCAAATTACCTCTCATGCTCTATTGTGTGCTAATTTATCAATGTTTTATTAAAAATCACTTCATCATCAACACATTATCGTCTATCTTTTCCCTAAATTCTCTTTTTCCTACAACTCAGATTACTAGGACTCGGGCTTATGACTCCTAGACTCCAACAAACAAAATAACAACTTAAACATAAAAACAACTACTATGACCAACATGACTCACTAATTCAAAATGCACAAATAGGCTCATAGGCCCAATGACTTCACCACAAAACTCGCAACACGCAAGGAGCACACAGACTCATCAAAGCACAAATCAATTACATGATCAAACACAAAGAGCCACACCAGATAATATGCAAAAATGTAAATAGCTGCCAAGTCGCCCCACTATTCTCCCCCTCCCCCAAACTTGGTCAAAGGCCAAGTTTGTGGGAAAAGAGTGGTACGTCTTGGTGCTCAACTCACATATCATTGCGGCGGTGGTGGTTGAAACCCGTGTTGGTTCTAAAATTGTGCCAACGCATCCTAATGGTCATCTTGCTGCTGTCTCCAAGCTCAAGCTTTTATTTTCTAGTGCTTATGCTAGTCCTAGCTTTTCGTGAAGTCATCTTAGTAAACCTGACACGACCATTTTAATTATGAATTGCAATCTGACACGACCGTGTCGTAGGCTGGCGCAACCGCGCCCAGAATTCTGACCTGCAAGTTAAGAACCAATTTTTTTACGCGACCGCGACAAGATCTCGGCACGACCGCATTAGAGTTTCTACCTCTCTGTTTTCTGGATCAATTTGGACGCGACTGCGTTCATTCGCGGCGCGACAACGTAGCTTTCCTATGTAATCCAAGCCAGTCTTCTATCATTTTATCCCTACTTCTTGTTATCATGTTCGTTCGCTCTTGGTTCGTTAATGTTGGTCCCTAAAATCATAAAAACACTAAAAATACCAGTAAAATAAATATAAATAGCAAAAATTAAGAAAAACAGTAAACATCGGGTTGCTTCCCGACAAGCGCTAAATTTACGTCTTCAGCTCGACGACCTTCTTGGTTCTTTATTAACCAAAGCCCAACGAACTATCTTTACTTACCCTTGGATTAATTAAGACTTTATTTACCAACTCAGGACTCTTTACAGCAGTATAAATGATACAACATTTGTCCTTTTCTTTTAGGCTTGCCCTATTAACAATGGGGAATGTGATTACTTCATTTTGAATACGAAACGTTAACTTCTCTTTAGGCATATCTATCACAGCTTGACTTGTTACCAAGAATGGTTGACCTAAAATGAAAGGTACATCCACATCCTTTGCATGTCTACAGCTAGAAAATCACTAGGGAATTCAAAATTTTCAACTCGAATAAGCACGTCCTCCCACTACCCCCAATGGCGTTAGTACTGATCCATCCGCCAATTAGATAGTAGTAAAGGATTGCTTTAATACCCCTAATCCTAATTGTGCATACATTAGATTGACACTTGATCCTAAGTCACACAAAATATTTTTGAACACTTGACTACCAATAGAACAAGATATGGAAAAACTCCCTGGATCTTTCTTTTTAATTGCCCTTTTTGTGTGAGTCTTTGTGTTCTTCGGGGGACTCATGTCCTCCTTCGTCGTTGCCTCTTTCTCAACGTGCATCGTCTTTGAGTCCTTTAGCACATAATCAGCTTCCATGACACTTCTAACCGGGGACTCTTTCATGATTCCCTTATTCTCAATTTCTTCCTCGGGTTTGTCCTGCACTACAGAAAACGTACTAGAACATTCTAAAGGAACATGATTAGCAGAGATATTATCATGTAAATCGAATTCAGATGAATCATTAAAAGAAGAAAGTAGTATTTTCTTATCTTTGTCATTGTTGCGTTCATTCTTTTGTTGTTCAAATTTCTCCCTTGCTAATCTCTTCCTTGCTGCCCGTTCTTCCTTTGACAATTTCTTCTTAACTTCACGTTCTTCCAAACGATTAGCATGTTCAATGCGGAGTTGCTCATTCCTCTTTTTAGTTTGTGCTAGAGGAAATGGAATGGGAGGTATGTATTCGGGGACTTCCTTTCCTTTCGGTGGTGCAAACTCAAATTCGAACACCTTCTCTTGGGTTTGTTCGATCCCCCTTTCAGCTTCTTTCGGCTCTTAACTCTTGTTCAGTCTTGCCCCTCTAGTAGATAGCATTATACTTCTCCCTTAGGTTGATGACAGTGTCACTAGGAAATTGTCCATGCTTGTGTTGAGCCCCAACAATCTTTATTAATTGACTTAGGTTGTTGGATATTTCTTTCATATTCTCTCCAAATTGCTTGATCTCCGCTCCTTGACTAGTCACTTGCTTGTTTAGCTCAATAAATCTTCCATCCATCTTTCTCCCCAATTGAGCTAATTTTTCATCATACTTTGCAAACTGTGACTATACTATCTCTTCTTGTGTCGGTATTTGGCCATCATGGATCATACCATTCGTGACAGCAAAACCTGGTGATAGATTAAGAGAATTTTTCGTGTAGCCATAATAGAAGTTTTGGTTATTTCAAATAGGTGGATATTGATTGTGCCTCAGCTGGTTATTCTGGAAGTTATTGAAGTTTCTCTTCTTTACGAAGTTAATCTCTTCAACATTTTCCTATCCCGATGACTGTTGTGCTGAAAAATCAGTGTGTTGTGCTAACGTCAGACTACTTAGCAGACTTACCTAGTTTGTCAAGGCCACCAACTGAGAAGCAATAGTAATCTTTGGCTCTGCTTCTACAATGCTAGCCACTTTTCTTGGCTGATTTCTCTCAGTCGGCCATGATAACTGGTTCTGACCATTGCATCCAAGACTGAGAACGCATCCCTGACACTCTTTTCCATCAGGCTACCCCTAATGCTGCATCTACCTGATTTTGTGCTGGAGAAAGCAATCCATTATAAAACTTACACACCTGCTGCTTCTTTGAAAACCTATGTTGAGGACAACTCCGAATAAGATCCAGGAATCGCTCCTAAGCTTCGTCTAATGGATCTTCATCCATCTGCCTAAACTGTTTGATCTTCATCCAACCTCATATTTACGTGCTCGTGTGGCACATGATTTACCTTTATGGTTTCAGCTAATCTGCAGAACTTGCTTAGATGCACGTTCGGGTCTTCTAGTGCGCTCCCACCAAACACTACAGGAAATCTGCTAAACAACAAACCCTCTAAGACAACGGTTTAAAAAAAAAATTGTTGCCTATTAGAAAAGTTTCGTCGTTATAACTTTTATCGTTGTTGTTTTGTGGATGAATACGCTGAAAAACAACAGTTATACTATTGTGTTGTTGTTACTGTTGTTGTTTTGTGCTAGAATTTTTTATTTTTTTATAAATTATTAAAATGGTGGAGTCACTATTATTTTCATTTTTACCCCCAAAATTATTTACATTTCACAAATTAACTTTCACCCCCAAAATCATGTTACATTTCTTAATTGGATAATTAACTATCAAAATAATTTTTGGTTTATTTACGTTTTTCTCCTTTTATGTGATACTCCCTCCGTCCCGGCCTAAATGTCCTACTTGCCTTATTTGTTTGTCCCGGCCTACTTGTCCAACCCCAAAATGGCAAACAAAGTCAACACTCTAAACCCCTCATTTTTCAGTTTTTTACAGAAATGCCATTCAGATTTTATTTATCAATTCCTAATTACCATTAACCCAAATCCATAATTTAAACTAAAACCTACCCACTTAATACCCAAACCCAAACCCAAACCCAAACCCATTGTTTTATTACAGAAACCCTACTTCCATATCATATCCCCCCTCCTCTCTCCTCTCTCAGCCGCTCTTCTTCTCTCTCTACGAACTCTCTGGAATCAATTTTTCTGGGATTCTTCTCCTCCATATTCATCATCCCTTCCACTCTCTGGTGTCTTCTCACCCATGTCACCCGGTCTTCTCTCTCACCTTCTCACCCAAAATTTGTTTGAAACCCTAAAAATCTAGATCTCCCGGGTTTGTGTTATCTGGTCTTTTATTTTTCCCAATTTGGCCAGATCCACACCGATCTGGTATATTGAAGGCCGATTTCAGCTACTTGTTTGGTGATTTGGGGTCGAGGAGACAAAGAGACGAGATCTGTTCTGGAATGGAGATTGATTCTCCAGATTCGACAGACGGTTTTGTTTGGGACTCGGAGGAGAGTTTCGTGCCTGAAACTCAGTTTTCCGAGGACGACGGAGTGGCAGCTCTCCCTACTGGGATCGAGGAGGCCCCCCCGGTGCATTTGAATCAACATTCCCCAGAAATGCAACGCTTCATCCTCGAGTGCGTTGCTTTCTGGGTCCCGATGGTGAAGAGGTTCAGTTTCTGTTTAGTTTCTTGTCGAAGTTTGGGGGTCTTCTGAAAACCCTAATTTCCTGATGAAGTTTGGGGATCTTCTGCAAACCCTAATTTGTTGATGAAGTTTTGGGGATCTTCTGCAAACCCTAATTTCTTGTGATCATCTCGGGTGCTTGCATCTTTTATGAGAACGTTGGCTGCATGTGTGGTTATCTTTGTTGTTTAGCTGGTTTTTTTGAATTGTTGACAGCTAGAGTTGTTTGTCTGTAGGGACCACCCCAGTGATGAAGTTATTCTGAGGGGAAAAAAATGTGGGTTATCCAATATTCTGTCTTTGTTGTTTCGGTAGCTTTTTCAAAATGATGAACATTTTTCGTTTTGATTGAGTTCATAGCTGCCCAATTAAAGACAATTTTCTGCAATAGCAAGTGTAGAAATTGATATTGAGTCATGAGCTTTTGTGTAGCTTGATTTGGTCAGATTTTCTGTCCAAATTAATGTTGCCTTTTGGCTGATTTGTGGGAATTTAGGTACAACCCCAATGATGATATTGTTCTGAGGGGAAAAAGTTCAAAAACTGCTGATAGCACTTCATTTGATTTTGAATCCTGTGTTTACAGTTTAAGCAAAACGAACACCTTCATCAGTGTTTACACTGTAAACAGCTGCAAAAACCTTGAATGCTGCTTTAAAACTAATCTACCAAATACCCCAATTCTCCCACAATCCCACTTTCCATCTGCCTGTCCAATTGGCCCTGTTCTCTCAAATGCTCGATGCTCTGCCTAACAAGCTCCTCTTCAACTTCTAGGGCTTCGGGTAGGGCATCAGCTCTTGCTAGTCTTGCCTTTCCCATATGTGGAACCTTATAATTATTCCCACCTTTGTCTTTCATTATCTCCACCATACAGCCCTGCAAACTAAGAAATATATTGTCTAGCTTCGCTGGTTCAAGGTCCTCAAATGATTTAAGGACATTGGCCACCAAGTCATCCACATTATAGCTACGAGTCTCAATTTGTAGCGATTGAAGTGCTCTGAAATAACCTAAGTCGAGAACATTGGTATCTGGTGAATTCGGAGGCTGGAACATCAGCTTGATGTCAAAACCATCAGCTGTTGCAGCATTTCTGAACTCTATATCGCTGTCAATTAGGTGTGGCCTTGCGTTATCCTGCTGAATTATGATTGTTTTGTTTGCATTGCTTGGCCATTTTGCTTTGATCGCCGGAATAACCTAGTTTGTGAAGCCATATGAAGAAACATAAAGCAATTTATTACACACTTAATGTTTTGTATTGTCATCAATTTCAACCCATTTTTTACTAAATCTAAAAAATGTGTTTTAATTTGGAGACATACTCACATTAAAATCTCTAAATGATGAATTTATTCTGATAGAGAATAAAAAAGTTACCTGTTCCAAAAGGCAGCTTTTTATTACGGCACTGTTTACCGAATTGATTGGTTTTGTAACCATTGTCCCGCGTACTCTGTTTACGCTGTTTCTGATGGCAGGTTCCTGTTTAGTTAATGGGAAAATTCCGATTTTCCCATCGAAAACTAGTGCCCCGCTGTCTGAATACTGTGGCCGAGCCACTGCACACATAAACATTACCTTAGAGATGAATCGTTTGCTTTTACAGGCTCGATAAGGGTCTTCCTCACCCACTAGCTTATATGCTCGATCCGTTACTCTTTGCATATAAAACCATTTCTCGTCTATGTGTATGACATTATGCATGCTTTCGTATTTGCATTTCATGTTTATGCTGTCCTGATGCAAATAACTAAGGCTGTACTTCAGCCTTTGAATTTTGTTTGCATCAGTCAATGTTGGTTTTATTGAGTTGGTATGAGCTTTAATCTTGCCTGCCATGATCCATCTGCCTATTTGTGACTTGCTGACCTCTAACTCTTTTGCTAAACGCCTGATTGTACCCCTCTTTTCAAACGGTATTGCCTTCATGGCGACTTCGTCTAATTTCTGTATAATGGACGGAGGTTGCCGGAGCCTTACTGCTGGAAACGAGATGGGAACATCTTCTGAAGTTTGTTTCCTTGCAGCCTTCCAAATGCGCCGGATCGTCCGACTTGAAACTCCATATGATGCAGCCATTTCGATAGCGATTCCGTTTGTTAAAACGCCGTCTTTGTTGTTGTTAAGAAGGTACTGCGCTATACGAAGTCGGTCTGATGGAGCAACATCTTTACCCCTTTTTTTAGTCATGAGCTGTAATTTGTAATCTGAGTATTTCTTTGCTGTAATAGTTAGAAAAAACTGCATTGAATGCAATTGTTGGCATATTTATAGACTAATCTATGTGGTAGGTTGAATTTAATTTGAATTTTAGAGGGAAAAGATTCAAAAGTAATTCCCAGCAGTTTGAGAAATTTTAACTGCTGTAAATTTAAGTTTTTGGAGGGATTACTCCCCCAAAAACTTGGCAATAGAAATTTTCAATTTTTGGCCTGCTTCGCACAAATTACTTTACTGCATTTTCAATTTTGATCAATTCAGTATTTTTAATTTTATTTTATTCAGTGTTCAAAAAAAAAAACAGGTTAAAAAAAAATTACAAAAATGGAGGGAAAGATTAAAACTCTAATCCTTCCTCCCAAAAATTACTGAAATTCAAAAAAGTCAACAAAACAACACCATTTCTTAGTCTCCGTGCCCGGCCAAGGTAGGACATTTAGGCCGGGACGGAGGGAGTATATTTTATTGAATTATTTATTATTTAAAAATATTAAAAAAATTAAAACAGGAAAATAATACCTAATAACATAAACCATATTCCTCTATTATAAAGGTTAAACGACAGCGGTAAAAAATCGTTGTCTTTATGTCGTTGTAAAACTTAAAACCACAACAGTTAAAAACCCTTGTAATGATTGTTGTTGTAAAGACCGAAACAACAACGGTTAACAATTGTTGTTAAAAATACAAACGACAACAGTTAAGCTACGTTGTAAAGGGCGTTGTTGTAAATGTCAATCACAACGGTTAAAAACCGTTGTGGTATAGGTCTTCAACAACGGTAAAAACGTTGTGGTAGGTAGGAGTCTACTACAATGCCAGGTACGACAACGCTCATTAATCACAAACGACAACGGTTTTCCACCATTGTCGTTTTGCAGAATTGTTGTTGTGAACGGAACTATTAAACAAGTAAATTAAACCTAATTGGCCAAATTAAATTCAATTATAGGATGAAACCAAACACATAGATTGATAAAAACAACTAGAGTCTATAAACTAAACCCTACTTTCTAATCCTAGGACACAACGGTGTTTAGCTACTCATGTTTATAATCGAAAGAAATAATAATTCATAGACCAACATTGTTAATAATAAATAAAAAAAGAATAGACCCCGAATCTTGAGTCGCCGATCTTCATCTCGTCTTGCTCGTCGATCCTCGCTCTCAAGCCTCGTAATTGCAAGTTGATGGGTGTCAAACCGCCAAATTAAATAACCTACTTTCAAACTAAACTAGTATAATGGCAAGTAGGGTCAAATCCATGGGGAACAATGATTAAATTCTTTTGAATATGAAAGCAATTAAAAAGGGGGTTTTGAAATTTGGTTTATTAACTAAAATCCTAAATATAATTAACTAAACAACCAAGAAATTAAAGATCAGTTTAATAATCTAAGACAAAATGAAATGTAGAGGAATTAATCAATATAAGAAAAGTCTGATCCATGGGTCTACATTCAATTACGTATTGATCATAGGCTTACTAATGAATTTCTTGCAGTTCAAGTGTTTAACCAAAGATTTATTAGGATAGCCGTAATAAATCTTATGTTTTCCTAATTTAATTGACCAATCCCAGCAACCGATCAATACGTATTATTAACGAGTTGGGCACGATAGCGTTCCATACCACATTAATAACAACATAGAGAATTATGAAAACAGTTAAATCTAATTATTTATAGCCGAGATAGCTGCAACTATAAATAATTAACCTATGAATTCGATTAGGTTGAACTAATTATGATAGCTCAATCAATTTAACCTATTGCTACTAGGGTTCAATCGTTCTTGACAATTACGGATCAAGAACGATTAAATAGCAGTAGAATTTATATAATCAACCGAGTCGTCAATTCAATATCATAAATAAATTCTATATAAATACGCTTGAATTCATAAGCACTTCAAATAAACAAGAACAATAAAATACAACGCCTCACAATATCATAATTGAATTTAAAGCCCTTGAATCAGAATAAGAACCTTAGCCACGCATGCCGGAATTGATGTTCTTCATAAAAAGTATTCTAGCAATTGTATTGAAGGAATAAGAATTAACGGAAAAGAAAAATACTTGTAAATTGTACTGGGTAGGAGAGAGAGCGCGTATTGGAATGAATTACACTGACTGTCGCGTCGCTCCTCTCTATAAATCACGCTAGCAAATTAAAAATCCTATTCCTACTCCTAATCAAATCTTTTAATAATATTCAACCTTATCTATAAAAAGGAAGTATCCAAATAATATCTAATTAATTACAATAAAAGAATAAGAGTTTTTATTAAATAAAACTCTTAATAGGCCCACAATGATATGATCTTGGTATCTAGGCCCATTTTTCAATCTCCAATTCAGCCCGTCTGATATCTTGGCCCATCTTGACCCAACTTGGCCCAATTCTCCATAATTTGAGCTCAAATATCCACTTTAAACCCAATTTCTCCTTAAGCCCAAAATATTTCTTCCTACAATCAAAGAGAATCAATTACTCCAATTAAAATGCAAAAGTAAACTAATTATTGGGGAAAATGCATATAAAATATGGAATAATAACGACACATCACAAGTATGTAAGATTAGTTTAGTTTTAGTTTAGTTTAGTTTAGTTTAGTTTAGTTTAGTTTAGTTTAGTTTAGTTTAGTTTAGGGTTTTCCAATAATTTTTGGGCTTTGTCTCTTTCAGAAAAAAGTTGTAGCCCTTTGAATCAACTTTCTAACACGATAAATTGCACCTCAATCGGAGTTGTAGGTCTCAAGATATGGCCAAAATACTATAGGTGTGTCAAGCTGACAAAAAACTTCACTTTCGGGGAACTTTCTGGCGTGACCGTGTCAAGATGTGGGGCGACTGCGCCCAGCTTTCTGCTGCACACTCTTGAATCCGTCCACTTTTGGCGTGACTTAGCCCATCTTGTCCCTTCTTCGACTTGTTTCTTCATATAACCTCATAAAAGCTCCATTATAACCTGAAAACCATTAGAACACTAGAAAACAAGACAATACACGTCAAATGGTCCAATATATCAAATATGAACGATTTTCGACCAATTATACATACAAGTACTGTAAATGTGTCCATTTTTGTAAAAAATGCTACAAAACAAATAAATAAGTGATGTCCACCAAACATACGAAAACGAGGGTTATAGAGCATTAATTCATAAACTTTTGCACAGTTATAGCTATGAATTAGTGCCTAAAAAATACGTAAACTATGGAGTTATCATAATCCACCAAACTTTGCCAGTTGTTCATCCCGGACAAAAATAAAAATACTAAAAAACTAGAATAGAGACAACTTTTATTATGAATGGTTGGCGATGTTATTACTTCAGGTTTGATTTTTATGAAAGTATAGAACACGACAATATGGCGACAGGTACACTTCTACTAATCTTAGAACTTAATTGTTTGAGATAGTGATCCTCACGGGTTATGTGTATTGTTCTTCACTAAAATGTATAGAATAAAACGTGTTTACACTCAAATTGCATCATGCACCGGCCCGACTTACTGCTTGTATATTGTCTAACCCCTCAATACTTTTTAAGTGTGTATGCAAACCCAGAATCAGGTAGTCCCTTCTTTTTAATTGTAACATAAGAACTTTTGATAAATGTGAGATAAAATTTAGGAAAGGGTGATTGAATTAGCTAATGTATTAAATATAGCTGTGCGTGGCTGTATCACATATATTATTTAACCTAATAATTGTTAAAAGGTACCTTATAAAATAAAATACATTAAATGTAGCTGTCCGTGGCTGTATCACATATATTATTTAACCTAATAATTGTTAAATGGTTAACACGCGTTAGCCACGAGAATCTTTATTAATGACTCGTGATTCACGATCTATCTTTAAAGAAATTGGGATAGAAAAATGGATGCACTTCCATTCAAACCCATTAAGTTCATAAATATCAAATAAAAATTGATAATTTTGAAGGCAAAAATTTGTATGTTACCGTTACACGACCGTCACACGGTGTGACGGAGAAAAATATCATTTTTTTATGATAAAAATATCATATTTTTTGAACAAAAAAAAGTATCACTTTTTGTAGCAAAAATATCACCTTTATCTGTAAAAGTATCAATGTAGTAAAAATATCATTTTTTCCTAAAAAAGTATCAATGTTTTCTATAAAAGTATATTCCGTCACACGTGTGACCGTTCACACACAAGACTCACTCAATTTTGAATAGATAAAGCTAGGCAATTAGGGAAAAGCTAAATTGGCACATTGTGCCTTAAATGTTTTTTTTTTTTTTTTTATGTATGTATGGAAAATTATTAGTAAAAAGATATTTATGGAGACGATAATTTAAATTTTAACAATAAAGCTCGATTACGGATAATAATAAAAAAAAGACGTTAATTTTTTAGATTGCTTCAGAATGATAGTTAACGTTTATTTTTCATCTTGCGGTAATTATCAATTATATTTGTAATTGTAATTTTTTCATCTTATGATAATTATCAATTATAATTGTAATTGTAATTAAAAGATGATAAAAACAAATAATGCAAAAAAGAAAAATCGGTCCAAAAACAATATGCTCATTTATGCGTGTCCATTATTTAGTTAATAATTTATAAACATTATCATTTTTAATAAAATCTAATTTCCTTGATATGACACGACAACGGTGGTCGATAAGAACCTGTGTACTCTTAATAGAAAGAAAAAGTCTCATGTGGATCAGTTGTACGATGCAATTCGAGTTGGGTGTCATCATTTATACTTAAAAGTATTATATCTTCTAAATAAAAGTATAGTGATATCTTTTTACTTTGATGCTTTTACACATCATATGCAATACCTTTAGAAATAATTAGTAATACATTTTAATTCATGACTCAAATTACACGAATCTAAATTTCACACAATGTCCCTCCAATAAAAAAGAGAGTGTTGGAATAAACAACTTACCATACTAACCACGATGGAAGACGAAATCTTTAATCATTGACCTTTGAGATTTTCATGATCATAAACAACTTGTCAACTAACGACGAGGGGAGACAGAATCTTTAGTCATTGATCTTTGAGATATCACAATTAGTACTTCCTCTAGATAAAAAGGATAATTTCCTTTCAAGTTTCATACAAATTAAGAAACGTTTTTTATTACATGTACAAAATTTATGCTATACTTTATTTGATATCATGAGTAAAATATTATTATATATAAATGATAATGTAATTAGTAACCATTTAGCTGAGGTGTATTTAGAAAAAAAAAAAAAATTACACTTAAAAAAAAAAGGAACAACTCCCTCCATTTCATATGAATTATCGTTTCAAAAAAGAATTAAGGATGAAATAATTTAACAGATATATCATCAGCTAATATCTATCTCAGTTCTATAAATCCTAAAATCTCGCCAACAAATTGCGGAATGTAGAAGGGATAGGGGATGCAAGCGTGGAATGTAGGAGGGATTGGGGATGAAAACGCGAGAATGGGGGGAAGATTTTGGGGGAAACAGATTTGGCCAAATAAAATATATGTGATAGATTGAAAAGTATAAATATTCTACGGTTGAGCCCATAGAAAAATTGGTAGAATTCGTAAAAAAATCTAAAACGTTAATTAATTAGAACAAGTGAAAAAGTAGATAGAACGACAATTAATATGAAACGGATGGAGTATTATTTTAGACATCCCAAAAAGTGTATATTTTTAGGAATGACACTCATGTGCATAAGATGCACATAAGTGTTATTGTACACTTGTGGGCCCCACTTGTAATTTTTTACTCACAAGGTAAAAATAAATAAGTAAATTGCTGGTCAAACCTGATTTAAGTCAAAGGCAAAACTCTCACCTTCTTCATCAAGCAGCGCGATTTCTAAGCCAAAATCCTCACTTTCTTCATCAAGCAGCGCGATTTGTTATGTTTATTCCTCAGGCCGCGCGATTTTTGCAGTTTCTCATGTCGATTTCACCGATCTTCATCAACATACTGTCATTGATCCTCTGTCAATTCTCGCAGAAAGAGATTTCGGCCAAAATTTGCAAAAAATCAATCATAGTAATTGTCAATTGGCTTTGAAAAAATCATGAACATGAGCTATTAATGATTTTGATTTCATCATTATTTGAACATTACAATTCTGTTTTCATTACAAATTCGAAAATGTTTTGAAGAGGTTTATTTTATGATTTCTCGTAGATATGGATACTGAAGTTTATAATGATAGAACAGTGCAAGAACATCAGAAAGGTAAAAATCCGACAGTAAATGTTATTCTGTATGACAATACACATTTATTTACCTAACAGTATGCTTCAATTGCTGCATTTTTTTTGAATGAAAGTTATTGATTTTTCATGTGTTTCGTTTTAATGTGTTCACATTCTCTTGCAATAATAATTGGTAATGAGCATGAAACAGAGAAATCAAGTTCCGAAGATATACCCAAGCAGATCGATATTGGACGATGGTTTGAACAACAACAATGAAGGTAACAAGTGACAGTACAAGTTACTCTATATAACAGTAAACATTTGTTTACCTAGCAGTATACTTTAACTGTTGCCTTTGTATTGCATTAAAGTTACTGGTTTTTAATATGTTCATTGATAGTATACTTTGATTCAAATAACAGTACATCCTGAATAGTATACTTTATGTTCTTCACTTTTTGTGATTTTTAACAGAAATCCCAAATGAGTCAATAGACATGTCTGATTCACTACTTGGGGTTAAAAGAAGCACAATTACTGAAATGTACGATTTATACTTCATGCATGCTCATTGTCAAGGGTTCAACATTCGAAAGTCAACAAATAGAGTCTCAACAAAAGGAGGACTTGTGGGAAAATCATTTGTATGTTCTAATGCTGGGGAAAAAAGAAGATCAGATGAAAAGAGGAAAAGAAAGCCAACCCTACGAACAAATTGTAGGGCAGAAATGAAGGTTTCAAGGACTACATGAGGGCTGTTTGAAGTTGTGAAACATAATATATTCCACAATCATGAATTAATTAGGGGATATTTGAACCACTTACATAGATCAGAGAGGAAAATCACACATGAAAAGGCAGAGACAATAGTGAATATGGTTGATTCTGGAATAAAGTCAATGGACACCTACAGATACATGGTTCATGAAGCTGGGGGTGAAGAGAATGTTGGCCACACCAAAAAAAGATCACCTAAATTTCATAAATCATATGAAAATGCAAGAAATTGAAGGAGGAGATGCAGAAACTGTCGACATGATATAAGAAGAAATTCAAGAAGACAATGAGTTTTTCTACAAAGTGAAGATGAAAGATGGAAGGTTGTGCAATATCTTTTGGAGGAATTCATTAACGATGGAGGATTTTGATATATATGGGGATGTTCTTATATTTGACACAACATATAGAACAATCAAGTACAATTTGATTTGTGCTCCGTTGATAGGCATAAACAACCACTGGAAGAACATGATGTTTGGATGCGCTTTTCTATCAGATGAAAAACTGGAGTCATTTGAGTGGCTTTTCACAGTATTCAAGAAGTCAATGAGAGGAAAATCACCAGTAACAATATTCACAGATCAAGATTTTGCAATCGGAAAAGCAATTGAGAAGGTACTGAAGACATATACTGTACAGTATATAAACATATACTCGGCATATTGTATCACATTCACAGAATCTTTTTCAGCACACTATAAATAATTTGTTTTATTTTTAATTCAGGTTTTCCCTGGTTCAAGACATAGACTTTGCCAATGGCATCTTTACCAAAATGTTGTAACAAGTGCTTATCAGGTTGTGTCGATGAAACTGAGTTTGAAACTTGTTGGAAGAATATGATAACAACTTACAGCCTTGAATGGCATGAGTGATTTACAAGATTGTATGCTCTAAAGGACAAATGGTGCACTGCATTGAGCAAAGACTTCTTTTTTGCTGGAATACAGTCATCCCAAAGAAGTGAAAGCACAAACAAAGTGATCTCATTCAATGCAAAGAAGAAAACAAGTTTGTCTGATTTCTATGTTATTTTCAAAGAAACTATAAAATGTTGGCAAAGCACAAAAAAATATGATGAGTTCAAATGTTCAACATCAAAGCCTTATTCAAGTTTACCAATGACAAAAATCATAAAACAAGCATTAGAGGTCTATACTACAAAAAATTTCAAAGATTTTGAGGAGGAATTTCAGAAATGCATTTCAAGTTACTCAATTATAGTTGGAGTAGAAGATAGTACAATGATCTATCAAGTTTCATCAGGCATTATTGATGAGTGTGGAATTCTTTGTTACCACTGCTTGAGAGTGTTACACATAAATTCTGCACAAAGCATTCCAGAAATTTACATCAAAAAGAGATGGACAAAAATGACAAAATCAAATGTTTGGGAGAAATAGAGCAAGACAGATACAAACAAAGAAGGAAATCACATAGCCAGTCAATGGAGGCATCAACTGGTACGCAACTACTATAACCTGATATTGAAAAGCGAGACAATGAAGGAATAAGGAGAATCATGGAAGAAGGATATAAGAGAAACAAGCAAGCTATTGATGCTTTCTTCGAAACTGCAAAACCAGTGGGTGCAGTTAAATCATTGAACAAATTTGATACTTATCATAATATAGTAGATGATAGGAATAACTGTAACTACGTTGTACAAAACTATTGACAATGTACGCTTGTTTTGTTGAATAGAAGTGTATTTGTTCATATAATTGAATAGCTGTCCAGCGATGTGTTTGAAATTCATCTTTCACACTGACTTTGGTGCCCGATCAGGACATCGCGAAGCTGCATAACACGATAAAGAAACTCATGCAGTCCCTAGACTGGTTCCACGGAGAGAAAGATAACTTGCAAAAGCAAGTAGTGCCGCGGTTGGAGAGACGGATGGCCGCAGCGGAGAGAAGAGCCAAAGAGGCCGAGGAGGCAAGAGCTAGGGCCGCGGAGAGGGCTAGAGATCAGGAATTGAAGTACTTGTCGAAGGTGGCCGAACTGGACCGCGTCCTTATCCATCAAAGGGAGTATGACCGGATACTTACAGAGTACGGCCTGCTGACTTTTGAGGAAGTTGAGGAGCGGATCACGGAGATTCAAGGTGAAATTTCGGCACTGATGACGACGGGTTTGGCAGAGTCCTCGGAGCTGATAAGAAAGCGAGAGGTGCTGGAGTTACTGCTAAGTATGTATGAAGGACTGAAAGGCCGCGGCAAGTGGCGGCGCACCGCCGAAGAGTACATCGCGAGCTCCAGCCGGGGCCAAGGTACTGCAAAAGCCCCCCGGAAGGGTAAGAAGAAGCCGGCGGGGAAAAGCCAAGGGATAGTAATCCAGGAGCCAGCCTCGGTAACTGCAGTCTAGGAAGTCCCCGTGGTTGTCGCGCAGGAGGAAGTCAAGAAGCTAGCTGAGGAGATCGAAGTGATAGACCCCGCGGAGTGGGATCCCGTGAAATGGGCCCAGACGTCGAGGCCAGCGTCGCAGCCGAGTCTTCGGGGCAGGGCGAGAGGCGAAGCCCCAAGACAAGTACCAAGGGTATGTCCTCGACGCCGTAGCAGGGAAAGAGCCGGGGCTCAAAGCCAAGAAGCCGCAGGATCCAGGAGGACACGAAGCAGTTCCCAAAATGGATCTCAATGTCGGAGCGCCGAGTACTGGCTCGGAGGCCAAAAATAGATTTTACTTTTTTTAGCGTTGTAAGTAGTATGTAAAGAACCTTTTGGCATGTAATCAAAAAATGTAAAAAACCTTTTTGGCATGTAAAGATGTGTACTTTGAAAGGAAAGTAATGAGCTGTTAAACAGAATGCATTTATAACTGCTTTAACAGGTACTCGGGAGCACCATAGGTACAGAATGCTTGCTGGAAAAACAAGGCATAGAATCTCCCCGGACGGATCGGGCGGGAGTTAAGGACCTCTCCGGTTAAACAGGCGAGAGGGAATATAAGTCTGGGGACCAAATGTGAATCTCCCAGGACGGACCGGGCAAGAGATCAAACTGTCCGGAGACGGATAATAATAGTAAGACTACGCTATGGCGTCCTCGTAGCGTAGAAGAAAGTACAGTAAGATTCGCAAGTGAAAAACTTTATTCAAGATGATTGTCGGAACAATTAAAAAATACAAAGAGAACTCACAACGAAAAAGAAATGTACAATGAATGTAAAGATAGGAACGATACTTGTCTCTTGGTGTTCATAGATAGAAACGCCTTAAGTTGGTAACATGCCAGCTTCGGGGAATCGGAGTTCCATCAAGATGCGCTAACTGGTAGCACCCGGAGTCGTGCGCAGCGATGACGCGATAAGGACCTTCCCAGGTAGCATGCAATTTCCCCTCGGGGGCAGCCTTGCTGGCTGAGTTGAGCCGGAGTACCAAGTCTCCGACATTAAACTGAGTACCCCGAACCCGGAGGTGGTGATACTGAGCTGCACGTTGCTTATACTTGGCTTGCTGGATGAAAGATTGTTCACGACGATATTCGAGCTCGTCTAAGTTTACACGGATAGCTTCGTTATTATCCTCGGGATTCAAAGTCACGAGACGGGGGCTAGGTACGCTGATTTCTGCCGGAATGACGGCTTCGGAGCCGTAAGTGAGACTGTAGGGGGTCTCTCCAGTGGAGGTATACGGCGTAGTGCGATAGGCCCAAAGAACCTGCGGAAGATTCTCGGCCCAAAGACCCTTAGCGTGATCTAAACGTTTCTTTAAACCCATAAGGAGTGTGCGATTAGTGACTTCGACTTGACCATTGGCTTGAGGATGAGCTACCGAGGTGAAAATTTGCTTAATGTGGAGCTCCTCGCGTCATGACCGGAAGGGATCATTGGCGAACTGTTTGGCGTTATCTGAAATAATGGTGCTCGGGATGCCAAAGCGACATATAATATTACGCCAGATGAACTTCAAGATGTTCTAACCAGTGATGGCAGTGAGAGGTTCGGCTTCTACCCACTTGGTGAAGTAATCAACAGCGACTACAAGAAATTTGAGTCCCCCCGGAGCGACTGGAAACGGGCCCATAATATCAATTCCACATTGGATAAATGGCCAGGCACTTTGTATTCCAGTGAGCTCGGTTTGTGGCAGATGTTTCACGCGAGTGTGACGCTGACACTTGCCGCACTTGGTCACCAAATCATGGGCATCGTTAAACAAAGTTGGCCAGTAGTACCCCCACCGAAGAATTTTTTTGGCCAACGTCCTTGAGCCGATATGGCTGGCGCAGGCCCCCTCGTGAATATCCCGAAGAACCTGATCAGCCTGGGCGGGAGCAAGGAACCGAAGATTCGGTTGCAAGTACGACTGACGGTACAAGATTCCGTCGTGGAGTGTGTACTTAGGTGCCTTGAGAACTATCCGCCGAGCTTGCAACTTGTCAGTCGGCAAAGTACCATCCCGGAGATAATGGACGATTGGGGTCATCCAATTGGGACCACTTTCGGTCAAGACGGAGACCGTTGCCTCATGAATTGCCGGATGAAGGGCATCTTCGACTACGATGTCCGGAGACACAGTAGTGAGGACCGCGGAGGCCATTTTGCTAAGAGCATCAGCTTGAACATTCTGTTTACGTGGTACCTGCTGGATATCAACCGAAGCAAAAGTTGACATAAGTTTAAGCGTCAAAGCAAGATACCTGATCATCGTTTCATCCTTAGCGGTGTAGGTGCCTTTGATCTGATTAGAAACAACCTCGGAGTCCGTGAAGAGCTCGAGATGGGGGACTGCTAAGGATTGAGCGAGCCGGAGCCCGGCGAGGACTGCCTCGTACTCCGCTTCATTATTAGTTACCTTGAATTTAAACCGAATGACGTATTTAACTTCAACGCCCTCGGGGCCAATGAGAAGCACCCCAGCACCACTCCCTCGAGTCGTGGAAGCGCCATCCACATATAGTTGCCATTTATGGGGTGGAGCTTCAAGGGCGGCGGGTTGAGGACTATCACTAGTCGCAAAAGATTCGGGGCTGTCCACTGGTGCTTCGACCAAAAAATCTGCTAGGGCTTGACCCTTGATGGATCGGCGTGGGAGAATTTGAATATCATACTCTCCTAGCTCGATTGCCCACTTAGCGAGGCGCAATGACACATCAGGCTTGACAAGAATTTGACGGATGGGGTGATTAGTAAGAACCCTGATTTCTCGTCCTTGGAAATAAGGCCGCAAACGCCGGGCCGCCATGACGAGAGCTAGCACTGTCTTCTCCATCACGGAGTATCGAGTTTCTGCTCAGTGGAGTGCTCGGCTCACAAAATACACCGGATGTTGCACACCATTGGCCTCGCGTACAAGAGCCGCGCTGATGGCTTCTTCGGCGGAGGCTAAGTATATATAAAGTGGCTCTCCGGGGAGAGGAACGGACAGAGTGGACAATTGCTTAATATGATGCTTTAGAGCCTCAAAAGCTTCGGTGCACTGCGGGGTCCACTCAAATAGCTTTGCCTGCCGCAGAATTTTGAAGAATGGGAGTTGACGCTCCGCGGCCTTGGACAAAAAACGGTTTAAGGCCGCCAAACCGCCAGTGAGGCGTTGAACGTCTTTTACTATCCTCGGTGGTTGTAGGTCTAATACATCCCGAATCTTGGCCGGATTGGCCTGGAGGCCGCGTTGTGAAACCATATAACCGAGAAATTTACCGGAGCCAACGCCGAAGGTGCATTTTGCTGGATTGAGACGCAAATTATAACGCCGCAAGGTACTCAACGTTTCAACAACATCTTGCACACATGAAGATTGAGAAGTACTTTTTATGACTAGATCATCAACATAAACCTTAACATTACGACCAATTTGACCTCAGAAGACGTGGTCCATAAGGCGCTGGTATGTGGCTCCCGCATTCTTGAGCCCGAAGGGCATTTTCTTGAAGGCAAAATATCCGAAGTCAGTGATAAATGCCGTTTTGAGGGCATCCTGACGGTCCATGTGGATTTGGTGGTATCCCTTGTATAAGTCCAAGAAGCAAAGTGCCGCGTGCCCAGTAATGGCTTCGGCTTTTTGGTCGATAGAAAACAAAGAATAACAATCCTTTGGACAGTGTTTATTAAGATCTGAAAAATCGACACACATTCGCCATGCCTCGCTGGACTTCGTTACCATCACCGGATTAGATAGCCAAGAAGGATAATGAACTTCAAACAAGATGTCTGCATCTAGGAGCTGCTGTACTTCAGTTCGAATGGCTGCGTTCCGCTCCGGAGCGAATTTCCTTCGCTTTTGTTATATAGGTTTGACATTGGGATCTATATTCAATTTGTGAGTGATAACATCCGAAGAGACCCCTGGCATGTCCAAGGGAGACCACGCGAAGACGTCGGAGTATTCCCGCAAGGTCTGAATGATGGCATGGTGTAGCCACGACACATCCACAGCGCCGACGGTTACAGTTTGCTCGGGCTTGGACGGATCTAGCGGCACCTGAACAGTGGTGTCCCCCAGCGGTGTACATGAATTAGGTATGAGAGCCGAGGTTGTTACCTGAAACTGCGGCTTAGGAGGAACCTTTGCTGCCTTTTTTAGTACGACGTACATGCACTCCTTAGAAACCCGCTGATTGCCGCGGATAGCCACCTCGCCATGTGATGTAGGAAATTTCAGTGCGAGGTGGTATGTGGAGCATACGGCTCTTGCCGGAGTAAGCCAGTCCCGACCCAGAATCATGTTGTACGGGGACGGAGAGTTAACCACGTAAAAATCCACAAAAATGGTTTTTATCGCCGGATAAGTTCCAAGAGATGCGGGGAGATTAATAACTCCTTCAGGCTGGACTTCACCCTGGGTGAAGGTCTGTAGCGGCCCGGGGGCTGGTCGGAGCCGCTCACGAGGAATCCCCATTTTTTGAAAACAGTCGGTGAATATGACACTAACTGCGGCTCCATTGTCTACAAAGACCCGCTTTACTGTAACATTGGCTACGGCCATGTCAATGACGATGGCGTCGGCATGGGGGGTGAGCTCGGGAACAGGATCTCTGTCTGTAAAACTGATGGTCTCAGATTGGTGGAGGCGTTTGTGACGCGGCTCCTCGGGAGGAGGCCGGCGTGCCTCTGCCTTCAAGGCATTCCGAGAAGCCCCGGTGGGGAGGGCTCCATAAATCACGTTTATGACATGGGTAGGCGGATTGTCTCCGGGTCCTCCCGGAGGAGGCGGTGGTGGCAAAAAGTGGGGTTGCTGACGATTTCCGTGGTCCTGCCGTGCATAGCTGTTTGGCCCCGGCCTGTTATTCTGCCATTGCGGCCTGTTTTGACGTGAACCACGGTCATTATAGCTTCCGCGGTTCTGTTGTAAACCTCCATTCTGGCTTGACCGAGGCCTGTCGTCAGTTCGAGCAACGTACTGTCGCAAGAAACCTTTCTTTAGATCGTTCTTGTGAACAGAAAGAATTTCGGCCCTTGATTTTGTAAGCGGGGTGAGTTGTGGAATATCTCCTCGAGATTCTGGACGTCCCCGGTTTAGACGAGAGAAGGCACTAGGTCGCGTACTGGGCCCGACTGGTGCCCTATCGGACTGCCGTTTGCTAGCATGCTTGTCACGCTTACGGCGAGTCTGCTCCTCGGCCTTAGAATATCTGCACACAGTGTTAAACAAAGCCCGGGTTGTGACTGGAGGGTTTCGAACCAACTCGGTGTAGAGCGGTCCAGGACGAAGGCCATTCATGAAGGCATTGATGATAACATCATCCGACCGGCTTCCCACTTTAAGACTCTCCGCTGTAAAGCGATCAAGAAATTAGGTAACGGTTTCTCCGTCCCGTTGTTCCATATTCATGAGGTCGGCCAAAGTGGCCATGCGCTTTGCCCGCGTATGAAAACGCGCCCAAAACTGCTCGGCAAGATCGCGAAAAGAAGTAACGCTACCCCGTGGTAGAGAGTCAAACCAAAGTCTAGCCTCGTCCTGGAGATACTCAGGAAATACCTTGCCCAGATGGTGAGGAGTGCAGTTGCGGTTGAACATAGCGTACTTAAAGGCGTTCAGGAAATTACTCGGATCCCCAGTGCCGTTGTATACAGCCACTGGGGGAAGTTTGAAACCATCAGGGAGTGGGGCCGCAGGAATCTCGTCCGAGAATAGGGTGATGATTTCCCCATTAGCATCAAGGCCCAAAACCTTGTCGAGCTCCGCGGCGAATTGGGCCTACTCTTGTTCCGCAAGATCCAGCATACGAGATGGGTCAAGACGAGGACGCTTCAGAACGTCAGCAGGTCGACGGCGATGTGCACCGTCATAAACGTCTCGGGGCCTCGACCCATTAGAGCTGCGATTATCCACCGGAGAAACTGTCCTTTGTCTCCGGCGTTCAAGTCTCGCTCGATGAGGGGGATCCTCATCCAAGTCACGCGATAAGTCCCGAGGTGGATTTCTTACTCGTTCAGCGCCATTGTTGGCACGCTCACCGGAGTGGGCGCGACGGTTGTTCCATTCTTGGAACAAAGCAGCGCGTTCCTGAAGGAAGGCCTGCTGCACATGCGACAGCTCGGGAACTGGCGGGGGATTAACTTGCGCTGGGTCATCAGCAGGAGGGTGATTCGGGATATTAGCATGCTACGCGGGCGGATTCTGGTTTCGTTGACGGGGCGGCGGAATCTGGTCCACAGGGGGATCACGACGGGACCGGGTAGGATTAGTGGACCTACGAGTATTCAACTTTGCGACTGTGATGAAAAACTAGGGTTTTCGTGGGTTCGATTCCCACAGACGACGCCAATTGTTAATGCGCAATCTGGTCCGCCAATTAACTCGGAACGAAAACCAACTTAAAACGTAAATAAACGCAAGAAACTGGAAGAACACAGGATGTACGTGGTTCGATCCGGATATCTACGTCCACGGGCTAAGAATATCCCCTGCCGGGGTGTTTTCCACTATATTCTTTTAGTTTACACGTAGTAGTCTTAGAGTACAAAAAATACCAACCCTAATTCTGAGTACAATTTTCCTACTTATACTCCTCAACTCAAACCCTAACTCACTCCCTATAATTGCGCCAACTCAAACCCTAACTAACTCCCTATCATTGCGCCTATTATCTCTGCATGGGAGTTGGGAGAAGATCGTGATCGTGGGGATCTTGTTTCCTCCATATGCCGTGATTGGGCCGTTTTAGGTTGAGTGCCCCTTCTGGGCCGGTTGCTGGGCTTGCTTTCATGAGCTCAGTTACTTCGGGTCGGGTTGATCTGGCCCGGGGTGTCAACCCGCAGTTGCTGGGTCATACCCATCAACATACATATACATACTGTACTGTTTAGAAATATAGACTCTATAATATAGACATGTACAAAAAAAAACATACAAAACCCTAGAAAAAATCTGGATTTCAAATTGAAGTTTACTCAAACCACCCTTTCTCTTCATCCACGAAATTGGGGGTTAGCATCAAATGGCATAGCTTCAAAGCCTTCAATGGAGATAGGCTCCTTCTTCTTTCAGGCTTTCATGAAGCTGTGTAAAGGTTCAATAGTGGACGTACCTGGTTGAAGGAATTTTAGAATAATTATCTATTTTTCAAGATAAATATTTTAAAATATTTCAGATTCTCTTAAAAATTATTTTTATTTTATAAATTAATTTACATTAAAATTTACTAAATAATTTTTCAGATTTTATAATTAACTTAAAGATAAAATTTTGGATTTTTAAATATGATATACATATTTAATTATCATATATATCTATATCATTTCATAATTTATTACTTAGTTTTTATATATTTTACGATCCATATTATAATTCAAAATAATATATTAATAACATATCAGAACAAAAGCCGTCACATCACCCTTTAACCATCACATCACCCTTTGATCGATTGACTTACTTGTTATAGTCGGTCACATGGTATTCTTATCAATTTATAAAACATAAGGGGCATTATCATAAACTCAAAGTTAAAGAGCATTTTTTTAGTTATTGAAGATATAAAGGGCATTTTTTACCATTTTTCACTATAGTATATAATAATTATTTTTTTTTTTTAAAAAAAGTCCACATGTGACGCACGTGCACATACCTAGTGTTATAAAATGCGTGAATGACATGGGAAAATATACTACTCATCATTTTGGAAAAAACAATTTTTTTTTGTTCTATAGAATATTTTTCATTTTGGGTCCTATAATTCAGCGCATGTCCAAAAAAAATTGTTCTAAGTTACGAAATTTTAATGTTAGTCATGTAAATTTACGTGATTGTCTAGTTTTAGGACATTTAATTGACCAAAATAATTGATGTGGTGCATACGTCGCCTAAATCATTAGGGTATTTCAATGACTTATCTTATGTGGCACTTTATATAAATTTGAAAATATCGAATAAATCTATCTATATATATAAAAGCAAAATGGAAGACATTTATGTCATTGTAACTTTTCCGCCTAAAATTTTAGCAATAATTTGGTAAGTTCATGCTAATTTTGATAAGTTCATCATTTTCTTTCAATTTTTTAAAATGCAAATAACATTTTTATTTCTAATCCGTTTTTTATGTAAAATATATCAAATGATTCGTCTTTTCACGGTGTTCAGTTTGACATACATTTCACATATATTCATATGTTTAGTTTGAAAAATACTTTTTTATTGATTATTGTTGGAGTTATATTTGAGTGTTAATTGTGAATTGGACTAAACTGTTGGGTCTATGTTGCAACTAAAAAGTAATAAAATAATCATCTGATAAAGAATGTTAGTTAAGATATTTTTAAAGTACAACAGATTTATTTATTTTATTTGACATTAATTTTTAATTTTTTTATTTATGTTATACATGCGATAAAAAATAATTGTTTAAATAGTGAAACTCCTATTTTATTAAATTAAAGGTAAAAATTAATGTTTAATTTTTACAAATAATTAATTAAATCATTACATCTGTTAATATATATATATATATATATATATATATATATATATATTATAATAATAAGAAGTATGAAAGCTTTATGCATATGTATGTTTACATATCATATACATTATTGAGATTATTTTTTATTACTTCTTCATATTTTTATATAGTGTATTTTGTTACAATTATTTTATTAAATAAGTTTACTCTTTGCAACCTAAGCAATTTTGATCGCATTAATCCATTTTTATCTTTAAATAAATATAATATATAAATATAACAAACGTATAATTTATTTGAATAAATTATCATACCAAATAAAACTTGAAAACATTCAAATATCTGAAAAAATCACATACTTTAAATAATCAATATACTTTTGGATTTTATTTTGTTAATAATAGGATTACTAAAAAATAAAAAGTATATGAGTATATTACCAAGTGAAATGTTACAAGCAAATGATAATCTGATTTTAGAAAGAAACAATCAATTATGTATAGTTATAACTTAGAAATGTTTTAGATATATTAAGAAATCTACACATGTAAAAAAGCTACTTCCTTCGACCCAAAAAAGAAAAAGAAAAACGTGTCGCTTTAGACTTTTTTTGAAAAAATAAGGATGAGTGGAAATGATAAATATATCGCTGCACCTATTTATAAATTGTGGATTTAAGAAAATATACTCAACTAAAGTAAATAGGTTGTTTATGGTAATATTTGAAGAATTGTGTTTTTCGTCTCTAAAGTGGCACATTTTTCAGACCAGAGGGAGTACAAGTGAGTTAAAATTATAAATTATATTTTCCACCAAAATATTTTCTGTTATTTATGGTTATTTGTACAAGCGCCAACTTTTTTATTGTTTGTTCATTTGTTTCCTTTTGCCCTTCTTTCTAAGAAAAACCATTTTTCCCATTTTTAAGTACCAATAAATTTATTTTTATCTTAAACATTTTTTTACATATTATATATGAAAATAATCATCTTTTCATGATCTCTAATTTTGACATTCATATCACATATTTAAAAGTGTGATATTACATTACACAAATATATAGTTGTTAGTGGTTGATTATTCACTTATTTGATTAGATTTGAGTACTTGTTGTGGATGTTTACTGATGCCATATTTACGCTGCAAATACGAATTAGTTAAACAATCCTGTTAAAAATATTTTTTATTTTATTTTTTAAATAATTTAATTTTTTTATTTATGGTATTTACCTTTTATTCATAAATTATTCTATATCTAAACTAATATACATATAAATGTGTGTGTATAGTAAAATAAAATAAAATAAAATAAAATGGAGTCAAATATGTAAAAAAAATCATAGTTCTGTTCAATTGCAAATCATATATTCTCAAGAATTTTATTTATGTATGTGTCCCTAAACTAAGTTGTTATAGTGTCAACATTATCACTTTGTTTCTTAATTTGTCAACAACTCTTTTCTATGTTTTTTTAAATGCTAACAAGTTTTTTTTTTTTTAATCCGTTTTACATATAATATATCAAATTAATAATCATTTCACCTTCTTTTAGTTGAATTATGTGTTAAGTCTTTTGTGGATTAGACTATGTATATAGTGAATTAGATTATATAAAAATAAATAAATTGACAAATTTTAACAATAAAAATATGAGATTATTCAGAAAGAAAAATTTAATTTTCTTGTAAATTATCAATGTACTTTATCACTATCTTATCTTTTTTTAATAAACTGTGTGTTATTATATTTGTATTTTTTTCCAACACATGCAATTAATTGGACTATTTGTGGTTATTCGCATAGGTTAAGAATGATAAGGTATATTTGAGTTTTTTTTTAAAAAAAAATAGCATTTTTTATTTGTTATATTTAATATTTATTTTAGTTGTATCAATAACAATATTTTTTATTCATAAATAATAAGTATATATTTAATCCAAAAATTTTAGGGGAGAAACGAATATTTACACTATTTAAAATTTTACAATAATATAATTCAAAATTTTAAAATATTTACATTTTAAAATAATAAAATAATATAAAATTAAATTTAGTTAAAATATTATTCTACTAGCAGACTTCCGTGCATCGCACGGAGTAGTACTAGTACTATACAAAAGAAAATTCACATCACATGCCATGTTGGCATGTCCCAAAATTTATCGATTTTTATATGCTTATCAATAATATTTTTTAATCAAATAAACTCTAGTTTTAGTTCTCCATCATCTCCGCACTCCCATCATCGCCGCTGCTACTTCGTTTCCCGAAACATTCACCGCTAGAACCATCACCACTCAATGCCCATCTTAGACTGAATGATTTGGAGCAATGGAGGATATAGCTTAACAAATACTACCTCCGTCCCGACTAATTTTATATAGGAGATGTTGACACAAGTATTAAGAAAAATTGTTTTTAGGGTGAAGATTTTGAGAGTGGAGATTGTGTTATAATTTTCATTTTCAAAGAGTGTACAATATTAATTGGGATCGACAAAAATAAAAAGTGTACAAGATTAGTTGGGATGAAGGTAGTACAATTTAGAGATTTGAAATGTGATGTGATCTTGATTGGAGCTAATGCACTTTTTCGACTTGAGGGTTCACATAATTTCTTTTTCTTTTTCCTTTTTCTTTCATTGTCTTTTACAATTTGAAGTTGATGGGTAATTTCAATTTTATTTTTATTTTTTGCTCAGTAAAGTACATATTGCGATTGAGCAAAAAATTCTTAAATTGAATAATTTCATAATATAGGGAATATAAAAGACTTTTTTCGGGGATCTGCTTCTAAGTTCGATGACTGAAAAAGAAAACTCTGCAATATAGGTTTGATTACAATGACTTTTTAATGACGCTAGTTGCTACCTAGTTAACTCAAGGGGTGAGTTTTAGTTGACGGACTAAAAGTTGCTCCCTCTATTCCACTTTAATTTGTACATTTTTATTTTCGATTCGTTGCACTTAATCGAAAACCGAAAATAAAAATAAGTAACAAAGTGAAATTAAAATTGAAAGGGATCACACAGATGGATTAATCCTTAACCGATGAAGTAGGGCTAAAATCATTTTTTGTCCCGTGACTCTTCACTTGTACAATTTTGGTCCCAAAAAAAATTTAAAAATTCAATTTAGTCCTGTAACTTTGGAATTGGTTCAGATTTAGTTCCTTTTCTTTCCGAAAGTGACCAATCTGACTGGAAAATTGCATGTATCATTCACATGACTCAGTTTTCCAACATAATTTTTAATATGTCGCACCAACAAGTTATGAGAAACGAGAAAAAAAAAATCCTCTTTCTTTTAATTTTTTTAATTTTTAATGTTATTTTTACTTCAAAATCACTTGCTGATGCCAGGTATTAAAAAAATGGATGGAAAAATGAGTCTGGTGGCCAGCACGTGCAATTTTTCGGTCAAATTGATCACCGATGGCAAAAAAAGGGACTAAATTTGGACCAATTCCAAAGTTACAGGACTAAATTAAATTTTTAACTTTTTTTGGGACCAAAATTGTACAAGTAAAAAGTTACAGGACCAAAAATGATTTCAGCCCGATGAAGTAGGTCTCTTGTATAATTGTTGTATTAGTTTTAGATTCGTGCAATTCATATCATGAATAATTTTTCATGAAAAATATATTAGTTTTTATATTAAAATTTATTATTTATTCTTACAAAAAATATTATGTGTTACTGTTTATGTTAAATGTATTACTCTCTCCGTCCCGACCTAATTGGCCTACCTTAATCGGGTACGGAGACTAAGAAAAAGTAGATTTTGTGAAATCTTTGATTTTGTCAAAGGTGGAAATTAAGAGTAGAGATTTTGAGAATGGAGATTGTGAGAGAAATTTGTCATTTTTGGGCTAGGACAATTAAGTTGGGACAAACAAAAGCGAAAAATAGACCAATTAACTCGGGACGAAGGGAGTACTTGTTATGAGTAAAAATATTATGCTGACAAATAATATCTTAATTTATAATAAATAATATGTTTCAGTATAAACAACGATAAATTTTTATGGATTCACTATTTAACTCGAATTGCACGAATTTTAACTATCTAAGACATTTTACCTAAATAATGTCATAAGTCGGGACCACTCGTCATTTGTTAGTCCGAAAAATTACAGAATTGTCATTTACTTATTAACATATTAGCCCGAAGTTTTAATAGGGATTTGCCTACTTAGGGATTAGGCTAGCCCGATAACAAGCACTTTTTCATCTTCTTTAATATTTTTCTAATTATATTAAAAATATGATTTTTAATAGATTTTCGTAAAAAGTATTTAATTTTTACATTACAATAAATAAGATTTTTTGTATAATATTTTTTGAGATCATGATTGTGGCCACTAATAAATTTTTATTTGTGAACACTTATTGTCATAAATCTATATTTTACAAATTATTTAAGACCATTTCAAATCTACTTTTAAAGACAACTAGTTGTCACAAAAAATATTGGAGATACATTTGAGGCCACTTTTATCGTAACAAATATACTATTTGCGTCCGAGTTATTGAGACAACGACAAAGTTCCGACAAATACTCATAAATAATAACAAATATTCATTATTTCTTATAAGTTGTGACATATACTTATTATTTGAGACAATTTTTTATTGTCTCAAAAGACATTTTTTTGCAGTGTAAATAGAATTTAAATATATTGTTAGAGTACAAACATTTAATTTAGAAACTTGATTTTACTGCACCAAACTTGAGTTGAATTTAAAGTGTTAAGTACTTTAACTTAAACGTAGAACCATTAAATTTGTTAATGAAACTATTAAGCTGCAATAATAATTCTGACTATTTGGATGTATGAGCTGGATTTAACCACTTTGAAAGCGAATATACCCTTTTTTTTTTTAAATTAAATTAAGCACTAATATAATGTTAATTAATAATTTTTTAAACTAGCTAGGTTGTTAGAAACTAATCAAACCATTATAAAAACACTGACATAGTAGTTGCCGTCTAAGCATCTATCTTAAACTAGTCTTATACTTTTCACAATCATATCATTTCTTACTTTTTAATTTCTGACCTATTCTTCTGAGATTTTCTGAACTGCACAATTTATATTTCAACACAAAAAACAAGAACAGAAAAATAAATACACCACACGTAAAACGAGAACAAAAAAAACACACCACACCTAAAAAACACGGGACTAATCACTACTTAATTCTGACTATTTGGATGGATGAGCTGGATTTAACCACTTTGAAAGCGAATATCTTTTTTAATTAAACACTAATCTAATCTTAATTGTTTCTTAATCTTATCGGAATATGAGAATACTGACAAAGTAGTGGCCTTCTTAGAATCTCTCTTAAACTAATCTTGTACTTTTTTTGTAATTACACTTATATCATTTCTTCTTTTTAATTATCTGAAACTTTACCTAATTGCATTGTAATTTAAATTTATGACCCAGAAAAAGAAAATTCTTTTAGATTGAAAGGAATCACAGAAAATTATGGCAAATTAGTCGCAACTTCTATGTCAATCGATTTACATGTAATGTAAACATACTGTAATTAGAATCATCGTACCATATAGACTGCTGAGATATACTCGCAAGATTTTGTCCAATTTTAACATAAATAAATTTATGGCATTTTACCAAAGCTGGATCAAAATATATGCAATTGTAACGCAAGAATTCCCCAATGAAAGCTAACACAACACAATCAAGCAAACACACAAACACTTGAAATGCAAGAATGTAGAAACGCCAAAATTACGTGGTTCGGCTGTTAACGAAGCCTACATCCAACGAAAAGATCACAAACTATGCACTTCTTGAGATTACACCAACAATACAATAACAACACACCACAGAATTCTAATTCTGAGCTCTCCCAGCTATGCCCGCTGCGCTCACTCTCTTACGAATCTGTTTTCTTGTTATCATGTGTATCTTCTTATTCTAGAAGCTAAGTAGTTACAAGCTATATATAATAGAAGTTACAACTGAGAGAATGGAAGTAGTTGCCTAACAGAAAAGCTAACAAACTCTCATAAGCAAAACCGTCAAAACAGATTTCTGCATGAGAGCATTAAATGCATAGTTATATGCATGCACGTGTTCTGTCATTCTTCAGAGTATAAGGAATGCTGTGATGAATTCCTTCTAGCTGAATTAATCAGTTACTATCTTCACAACAATGAATATACTAAAGTCACCAGAATCAATACACTAAAATCGCTATTTCTAATTTTAGTATATGTTTTTGGGTGGAAAAAATTGGAACATCCTATTTATAGTTGGTTCCACTTTTTTATATTATGTAGGATATGAATTTTAACATTTCAATCCACCCATAAATAAATCCTAGATCCATCCCTCGTCCTAACCAAAAGAAGGATCCAGAAGAATCTAGTAGTTAAAAAGAGATATAGGAAAAATTGATAAAAATGTCCCGTAAGTTTGTCCTAATTAAAAAAATATCCTTTAACTTTGGCACTTAAAAATGCCTTCTATAAATTGATTTTACTTTTATAAATTAAGTTTAAAAATTTTCAAGTTACTTTAAGATTTACTAAAATAATTTTACTGATTTTATAGATAAAATTAAAAAAATTAATTTTATATTAAAGATTTTAGTAATCATATATCTATATATATTTTTGTTTTTAAATCATTCTATAATTTATTTTGAATATTTTATATATTTTACAATCTAGATTAATTCAAAATAATATATTAAAAATTTATTAACATAATTTCTTAGATTAGGATTTAAAACTATGAATTTTTAAATAATATATAAATTTAGCTATCATTTATATCTAAATTTTAATATTATATTAGTTTATATATATATAAATATATATACATTTCTTTACCATCCTAATAAGTGACTAAGCAGGAAAAACACAAAAAAAAAGTTAAAAAATTAAGTGCCACATAAGCAAAAAACAGTCAACTCATGGATGACTTGATGAGTAACCTGTAGTAGCCGGTCACGGGGCATTTTTATCAATTTTTTGTAAGTTAGAAGACATTTTTAAAAAGTGTCAAACTTAAAGAATATTTTCTTAATTAGGGCAAATTTACGAGACATTTTTACCAATTTTCCTGGAGATAAATTGCAAGCTCAGCAACAACACAAGAGAGCACGTGCAAAGAGTCGAATACTTATGCCAGTTGTCAAAAGCTTATAGGTAATTTATGTCACATGGATTATGCTAGTTGAACATGTAATGTCTATAAATAGAGGAAGTAGTGGTAGTAACAGCTAGCTGAAAAAAATTACAAGGCAGTTATCTTCTCTATTGTACTGTTACATCCATAATGTACGAATTCAATTCATCAATGGAGATTTGATCTTCCTCTGCCATATGAATTTCTTTTTAGCTCTTTGCTTGTTTTTACATAAATCAGATAACTATTTTAAGGAATTTCAACTTTAATTTTTATAATTTGACCCCAACATTCGGGTTGAGTATATAAACCCAAACATGTTGTAGGAAAATTAGGAAATAAAATGGAACACAATTAAATAAAAATACTTGAGGCATGTAAAATTGTACAGTCACTACAACAATTCTGCAAAACGACAACGGTGAAAAACCATTATCGTTTGTGATAATTAAGCGTTGTCGTACTTGGCGTTGTGGTAGGTTGGCTTTTCACCGTTGTAATTTATATTTACCACAACGGCCGTTACAACGCAGTGGAACCGTTGTCGTTTGGATTGCAACACTTATTGTTAACAACAATTATTAATCGTTGTCTTTTGTGCCTTTACAACGGTTTTTTACCGTTGTCGTTTTAATGTTTAAAACAACAGTAAAGAC
Organism: Ajuga chamaepitys; assembly: GCA_958295605.1. Classification (NCBI taxonomy): domain Eukaryota; kingdom Viridiplantae; phylum Streptophyta; class Magnoliopsida; order Lamiales; family Lamiaceae; genus Ajuga; species Ajuga chamaepitys. The sequence continues at coordinate 57,474,841 of OY282502.1, forward strand.
ACGCTTTATGACCGTTGTCGTTGTACCTTTATAATAGGGGTTTGTGGTACCTGGTATTAGCTATTATTTTCTTGTTTTAATTTTTTTAATATTTTTAAATAATAAATAATTCAATAAAATAAATCACATAAAAGGAGAAAAACCTAAATAAACCAACAATTATTTTGATAATCAGATCATCCAATTTATTATATCTAGTACATTATTTTAGCAAAAACAACCACCAAGATGCTTCCGAAACTAATATAAATTAACTACGCGATTGGATGGCACATATCTTCTTGACTTAATCAATGACCAAGATAACTACTGAGTAGCTGCAAAATATACAAAAACAATTACATGTTCAGTTGGGCAGAAGCATATAAATATAATCTCATAAAAAGTCAAAGTCCAAGAGAGATAGATACCCTCCGAACAATCTTTTTTAGACTTCAGGAAGGTACCACAAGCATCTTCCTCGCACGATGCATCAGATATTTCAAGCTCTTCATTGATTTCTGCATTTGACTTCTCTTGAGGAATTGAGCAGTCACCAAAGTCTTTGTCGCTATTATCTCTGCATGTCCTTGACAATGAGAAATACCAAATCCATAAGCCACTTTCATTAAAAAATGTATGCGTTAGCATTTTTATAGTAAATGATAAAGTTTATTTAGGATTTAAAAGGGACGAGACATCCCTTGCACTATATGTGTCAACATATAGGGATACAATTATCGGTACCGGGAGAAGTAAGCATGGCGGCAATCAGACCCCCAGTGCTTGTTCCCGCAATTACATCTGTGAAATATAAGCTCAAATCATCCTGTAAACTTCTTAATGCGGTTAAAAATCAGTTAAAGGGTAGTTCAACTAATAAGATTGACAACAGAGGGCACAAGAGTCATTCCAAAATCAGGTTTAAAATAGGAAGCAAAGGTTGGGTTTTGTTCGGCTGATAACTGGACGAATTGTTTAACAGATTTCAAACCAAGATGGGCCGAGTTTTCTGTATCTATTCGTTCTGTTAACCGTTTGCATGGGCCGAAATTTCCTGTAACCGTTTTGTTTCTGTTTTAACTACTTTGGAAGAGCTAGACTGATGTGGAGGGCTGTGATTAGTCAAGATAAGGCGGTTAGCTTGGATATAAGAGATCAACAGTGAGTCATAGATGGGAATCATCTTGTATTTGACAAAGAGAGGAGAGAAAAGGGAGTTGTGATCAAAAAGAGAAGGAGTGAGTTGTGTTGTTCTTCTTCTTGTGTAATCTTTTGAGAGATACAGCTTGTATTCTAGGTTTCCTTGAAATCAATAAAGAGGTGTGATCTTTGTGGCCGTGGATGTAGGATTCACCACGAATCCGAACCACGTAAATCGCTTGTTTCTTTCCATTCACATACATGTCATTTTCTTTGTAGTTGGATTGTCAAACAAGTGGTAGTTGTAGTGTTTGTAGAATTGCTTGAGTTACAAATTGGTGAACATATTTTGGTGATAAATCCAACAAGTGGCGCCGTCTGTGGGAAAGCTATGACTACTGCTCGGTTTGATGTGGAGAAGTTCAACGGGAATTCTGACTTTGGTCTGTGGAAAGTAAAAATGAAAGCTCTCTTGGTGCAACAAGGTTTGGCAGTTGCCCTTAAGGGAGAAGATGATCTCCCTATTGCAATGAAGGCTGAAGACAAACAATCCTTGCTGGAAAGAGCACACAACACCATCATCTTAAGCCTTAGAGATAAGGCTTTAAGGGAAGTTTCCAAGGAAACTACAGCGAAGGGTGTATGGGATAAATTGGATCAAGTGTATATGGTTAAATCTATAGCTAATAGACTGTTCATGAAGCAGAAGTTATTTGCCTACAAGATGCTTGAAGAAAGGTCAATCACTGATCAGATTGATGAATACAAAAGATACTTGATGACTTGGAAAATATAGAAGTTAAAATGGATGATGAAGACAAGGCATTGATCCTGTTAAACTCATTGCCCAAGTCATATGAAAATCTCAAGGATGCTTTGCTATTTGGAAGTAAAACGAAGCTATCCCTGTCAGAGGTTGAGTGAGCTCTTAGATCCAAAGAATTGCAGAAAGGAGCTGATAATCATCAGAGTGAAAGGCATGCAGAAGGACTGAAGATCAAGAAAGCATATCACAAGAAACCTGCTCATCAAAAGAATAAACAGGCCTGGAAGAAAGGTGATCAATCTCAACCCATGGATAAGGAAACAAGGAAGTGCTTTAAGTGTCATAATGTGGGACACCTAGCAAAAGATTGTCCCTCCAAGGCAAAGAATCAATCCAAGAAATAAAAAAAATCAACATCAGAAATCTCAACTGACCAAACCTACTGCAGATATGACAGAAGCCAAGGATGATACAGATTATGCTGAGGTATTAACTATTTCCTCAAACCCTGTATCTTCAGAATGGGTATTAGACTCAGGTTGCTCATTTCATATTTGTCCTATTAAAGACTGGTTTAAAACAATAAGATACACAGATGGAGGATATGTGCTGTTAGGTAATGATGTTGAATGCAAGGTCAAAGGAATTGGATCAGTAATGATTAAAAAGTTTAATGGAGCTGTTAGAATTTTAGAAAATGTAAGATTTGTACCTCAGCTCAAGAGGAATCTTATATCTCTTGGAATGTTAGACTCATTAGGATATAAATTTCAATCTGAAGGAGGTGTTCTAACAGTGTCAAAGGTATCTTTGGAAGTAACTAAAGCAGTCAAGAGAAATGAACTATACTTTCTTTTAGGAAATACATTTCTGGGAGAAGTTTCCATGACAAAGGGAAGAGATAACACCTTACTCTGGCATAAAAGACTATCTCACATAAGTGAGAAAGGGTTGGAAGAACTAAGTAAACAGAATATGCTGTGTGGTGATAAAATCACTCATATGGACCTGTGTGAATCTTGTGTATATGGGAAAGAAAAGAGGCTAAAATTCAACAAATCAGAGCACACAACTAATGAAAAACTGGACTACATACATGCTGATCTTTGGGGTCCATCCAAGGTTCAAACTATCAGTGGAGGAAGGTATTTCCTGTCAATCATAGATGACTATTCAAGGAAAGTTGGGTATACATTCTGAAGGCCAAAAGTGATACTCTACAGAAGTTCAAAGACTGGGTTATTGAGGTGGAAAATCAATCTGGAAGACAAATAAAACACCTCAGAACTGACAATGGTCTAGAATTTGTTTCTGAAGAGTTTAATGAGTTTTGCAGGGGTAAAGGTATCAAGAGACACAAAACTGTTGCAGGTACTCCTCAGCAAAATGGCTTGGTGGAAAGAATGAACAGAACTCTCCTAGAAAGAGTTAGATGTATGTTGATCAGTACTGGTTTGAGTAAAAGTTTTTGGGGGGAAGTTGTTACAACTGCTGCCTACTTAATAAATAGATCTCCTTCCACTGCTTTGTCCTTTAAAACCCCTGAAGAATTATGGAGTGTTCATCCAGCTAACTACTCAGAGTTGAAGGTGTTTGGTTGCTTAGCATATGCACACACAAAGCAGGATAAATTAGAGCCAAGAGCTCTAAAGTGTGTATTTCTGGGATATCCTCAAGGAGTTAAAGGGTTTAAGATGTGGTGCATTGAACCTGGAAATCAAAAGTGTTTGATCAGCAGAGATGTCATATTTGAAGAATCAAAGATGCCACTTCTGAAGGAAAACCGCAGGGAAAGCAACAACTCAAATTCCTACCAAGCTCAGCTTGAGGTGGAGCTTGACAATTCCAAATCACAAGAGGAGTCTGGTTCAAATACAGCAGAGAATGATCTAGAGGATGAAGAAGCTGATAACATAAGATCATACCAATTGGTGAGAGATAGACAGAAAAGGCAAATCCATGCACCACAGAGATATGGACAAGTTGATATTGTGTCTTATGCCTTATATACTGCTCTAGAAGTTGAAAACTCTGAACCAGAATCATACCAAGAAGCAATGGAGAGTTCAGAGAATGATAAGTGGACAGTGGCAATACAAGAGGAGCTGTTATCTTTGGAAAAAAACTCAACCTGGGAAGTTGTCAATAAACCAAAATTTCAGAAGCTTGTAGGATGTAAATGGATCTTTAAGAAAAAAATAGAGTCCACAAAACCAGCAAAGATCAGATACAAGGCTAGGTTAGTAGCCAAGGGGTTCACACAGAAAGAAGGAATAGATTATACAGAAATCTTTTCACCTGTGGTAAAGCACTGTTCTATAAGAATTCTACTTGCTTTTATGGCTCAGTATAATCTTAAGCTACATCAAATGGATGTCACTACAACTTTTCTGCATGGGAAGCTAGAAGAAGAAATCTACATGAAAATTCCAGAAGGAGTGCAAGTTTCAGAACCAGACAAGAAAGCCTGTTTGTTGAAAAGGTCATTGTATGGACTCAAACAGAGTCCTAGGCAATGGTATATGAGGTTTGATGAGTTTATGCTGAAGATTGGTTTCAAAAGAAGCAAGTATGACAGTTGTGTATATCTTAAAACCAACTCTCAGTCATCAATTGTGTATTTGCTCCTTTATGTGGATGACATGTTGATTGCTTGTGAATCACAAGCTGGTATTCTTGAAGTGAAGAATTTACTGAAGACTGAATTTGAAATGAAGGATCTTGGAGATGCAAGGAAAATCTTGAGAATGGATATTTTAAGGAACAGCAACAGAAATGAAGTATTCTTGTCACAACATGATTACTTACTTAAAGTTTTGCAAAGATATAATATGCATCAGAGCAAGATTATTTCTACACCTCTGGGACAACATATCAAATTATCTCTTGAGCAATGTCCTAAATCAAATCAGGAAGCAACATATATGAGGAAAGTGCCATATGCAAGTGCAGTTGGTAGTGCATGTTATGTACACTATGGTTTGCTGCAGGCCTGACCTAGCTCATTCTATGAGTCTTGTGAGCAGATATATGGGGAATCCAAGGGCACAACATTGGGATGCAATGAAGTGGGTGATGAGATATGTGAGAGGTACAACTGGGAAAGGTTTGATGTTTCAGAAGCAAGACAGCTTTGACAAGGCATTGATGGGGTATGTTGATGTAGATTATGGTGCTAACATAGATACTAGGAAGTCAATTACTGGGTACGTTTTCACTTTGTTTGGAACAGCTATCAGCTAGAAAGTTTACCATCAGTCAGTAGTGGCCTTATCAACTACTGAATCAGAATATGTAGCTTTGACAGATGCAATTAAAGAGCAACATGGTTAAGGGGAATTCTGAAAGAGTTTGGTTTGTTTCAACAGCAGGTAACTGTCTGCTGTGATAGTCAAAGTGCAATACACCTAGCCAAACATCAGAGTCATCATGAAAGAACAAACCATATTGATGTCAGGTTACATTATGTTAGAGATCTAGTAAGTAAAGGATTGATTCATGTGAAGAAAATCTCTACAGACTTGAATCCTGCTGATTGTTTTACTAAACCTCTTCCAGTAACAAAATTTCAGTTGTGTTTGGATCTTATCAATGTAAGGAGCTATGTTGATGAACAAGACCAGGGAAAGTCAGCTGAGACAAGTCAGTGAAAGGCATAGGAATGATGATTCGGAGCTTAAGGAGGAGAATTGTGAAATATAAGCTCAAATCATCCTGTAAACTTCTTAATACGATTAAGAATCAGTTAAAGGGTAGTTCAACTAATAAGATTGACAACAGAGGGCACAAGAGTCATTCCAAAATCAGGTTTAAAATAGGAAGCAAAGGTTGGGTTTTGTTCGGCTGATAACTGGCCAAATTGTTTAACAGGTTTCAATCCAAGATAGGCCGAGTTTTCTGTATCTATTCGTTCTGTTAACCGTTTGCATGGGCCGAAATTTCCTGTAACCGTTTTGTTTCTATTTTAACTACTTTGGAAGAGCTAGACTGATGTGGAGGGCTCTGATTAGTCAAGATAAGGCGGTTAGCTTGGATATAAGAGATTAATCGTGAGTCATAGATGGGAATCATCTTGTATTTGACAAAGAGAGGAGAGAAAAGCGAGTTGTGATCAAAAGAGAGACGGAGTGAGTTGTTTTGTTCTTCTTCTTGTGTAATCTTTTGAGAGATACAGCTTGTATTCTGGTTTTCCTTGAAATCAATAAAGAGGTGTGATCTTTGTGGCCGTGGATATAGGATTCACCACGAATCCGAACCACGTAAATCGCTTGTTTCTTTCAATTCACATACATGTCATTTTCTTTGTAGTTTGATTGTCAAACAAGTGGTAGTTATAGTGTTTGTAGAATTGCTTGAGTTACAAATTGGTGAACATATTTTGGTGATAAATCCAACAACATCAAAATAATCAGCCACTCTTGCATTTGGACCATCTAATTCCTGTCCATACTACTCACAAAATTAAAGGAACGGCAATGCCACTTACCCATTGTGTCCTCGTTACACGTGACAATCATGTACAAATTTAGTTACCATATCTAAAATCTGTTAAATTAATATGTTCATGGTGGCCGTGAATGAGTAAAAAAAATCGAAAAATGATATCGGTTACAAACAAAAGAAAGACGACGTATGTTTTGTAATTAATAAATGGGTGACCTGGAGTTTGGATTCGATATGACCTAGAATTATTCCTGGAATGATGCCTCTAATACCACCTCCATTAATGCTCAATATTGTGATGGTTCTGCCTTTTGTTTCAGCTGTTGATATTTGGAACAATGCTAACTGCATAATTGCAAGAAAGTCAAGTGCAAAAACAAGATTCATTTTCTCCATTCTCTTAAACTGTAAATGTAAACGGAATTCAAATAAAACTATATATCATTAATCTATCTATCGACAAATTTGGCGCCACTTCTCACATCTATTTATGGTAAATGAACGTGAACATTGACCAGAAATCATTTTAAATCAAACAGGACTGAAGAAGAATTCAAGAATGGTCACCGCCTAATAACGGGCCAGCGAGATCGATCCATTTGTTTGCATAATGGTCCCAATCGTCTTCTGACATTCGTCCAAGCGCACAAAGTAAAAGCCTATGGATGACATACATGCAGAAAAAAAAATATGATTCCTACCAACTAAGGACTATAGATCAAGGGTAGAAACCTTGAGTGTAAAAAATAACCCAAAATAATATGCTTTGTTAGTTTCCCAGTCTCCCTCAGCACCGACATGTGGAAGCATCTCTGTTTTGAGTATTTCTTTAGGATATACAAGGAATTTATTTGAAGCAGCCACAATAGGAAGATATCGCATAGAATTATGATTCAATGCTTACACAATTCTTCTCGCTCTTGTAACACCAACTGTGGATCCTCTCTTGCTAATAAAATATTAGCTGCCATATAAGATAATGTTTCAATTCACAACGTTAATGTGGGCCTAAAACTGAAGTAACTAACTGCCTTGTGATTTATATGATTACAATGAGAGATTTCCAGGTCGCAAATAAGTGGATAACATAGCAAACCCAAATTCTGGCATGGAATCCAATGAAATATTTAGGAAAGATTTGGCTATAATACATTTCAATGCAAGTGTTGTTTATTTCAAGGGAGAAAATCAACTTTTTCTGTGGAAGTAAGATACATAAATTTCTATGTTGTGATGTTTTAGTCACAGCTGAGTAAATTTAGGAGAATGAACCTAATGAACAATAGTATTTCCATATACATAACCTACACAATGCCACTGTAACCCTGTCCTACCACCTCTACTACCTAAAATTTCCAAATCATTATTGAAAGTTTCTTTATCACAGGATTGAGGATTGTGGCAAAGGTCGGTGCTAAGCAGGTGGCAACCTATAGTGACTAGCAATTGGTGGTCCACCAGGTTAAAGGGGAATATGAATCTAAGGGCTCCACTATGGCTCAATACCTTGGTAAGGTCCGCAACTTGATTGCCAAGCTTGAATACTTTGAAATTAATCATATATCTCGAGCAGAGAACACTAAGGCTGATGCATTGTCTAAGCTCGCAGCCTCACCCTTCCACGAACTCATCAAGAGAGTCCAAGTGGAGGTTCTTCCTCGGCATAGCATAGAGGAAACTGAAGTCATGTGCTTGACACCAGAGTCTAGTTGGATTGATTCTCTCAAGGACTACTTGAAGAATGGGACATTACCTCAGGATTAACTAGAAGCGAGAAGGATTGTCTATCGGTCTGCCCGATATACATCGGTGGGTGACAACTTGTACAGGCGTTCTTACACATTGCCATACCTGAGGTGTCTGAACCCGAGTGAAGCTGATTATGCTCTAAGAGAGGTCCATGAAGGGGTGTGTGGTAATCACTTGGGGGGCAGAGCTTTAGCACAAAAGGTCTTGTGTCAAGGGTACTATTGGCCAACAATGAAAGAAGATGCTATGAACTTGGTCAGAAAGTGTGAGAAGTGTCAAATGCACGCTAACATTCTTCACTCACCAGCAGTTCCAATGTCTTCAGTCTCTACACCGTGCTCCTTTGTTGTCTGGGGAATGAATATTCTTGGACCATTTCCTCAGGCCACGGGGCAAAGAAAGTTCTTGATTGTTGTTATTCACTATTTTACCAAGTGGGCCGAGGCTGAACCTTTAGCCAGCATTACGGAGAAACAGATTTGAAGCTTTGTATGGAAGTCTATTGTGTGTCGCTTTGGAGTTCCAAAGGCTCTTGTCACAGACAACGGGAAGCAGTTTGATAACGTGCACTTTAGAGAGTTCTGTTCAGGCCTCAGTATTGACCTTAAGACGACCTCCGTCACTTACCCGCAGTCCAATGGTCAAGCCGAGGTCACCATCAGAACAATCTTGTAGGCTCTGAAGACAAGATTGGACGATGCTAAAGGTCTTTGGGTGGATATTCTCCTCGAGGTCTTGTGGGCTTACCGAACAACACCGAGGACTGCAACAGATGAGATGCCTTTCAGCATGGCCATTGGTTCAGAAGCAGTCATTCCCGTGGAGATTGGGATTCCAAGCCCGCGGGTTGAAAACTTTAACATGGAAGAGAATGACGAAGGGCTCTGCGCCAATCTTGACCTCATTGACGAACAAAGAGAAAAGTCTATGGTGAAGATGGCTGCTTATCAGCAAAGGGTGGCCAAGTATTACAACACCCGCGTTAAGTCGCGGTACTTCCGACCAGGAGAGCTAGTCCTTAGAAAAGCTCAGTTCAACTACCAAGAAAGACGTCATAAAGTATCTCCCAATTGGGATGGTCTTTATCGTGTTCGTGAAGTGGTGAAAGAAGGCACCTACAAGCTTGAAAATCTTGATAGCAAGCCAATTCCGAGGTCTTGAAACACTGAGCATGTTAGTCAAGAACAACTCAGAAACACACAACTCTTAAGAATCTGGAACTATACGAAGAAAAACAATCTGAATTCAAACACACAATTCGGCCAGAGTTGTGACCGAACTGGACTTGCGCAGAACAGGAAATAGAAATGGATCAAACACCAATTTAACGTGGTTCATTCAAGATGAACTATATCCACGGAGGCAAGACACACCCCAATCCACTAAGAAATCCAATCAATTACAGAGAATACACTCAAGAAATGAAATCCCCAATTCTGTTGACAAATTAGGGCACGATCACTCAATCTCTAAATTCTCTTTCTAATCTAAAGAACAAGGAAATTGCTCAACGTAGTGATCTTCTCCTCAATGAGAGCTTTACAATGATATAAGGATTGAAGCTCGAATGCAACTGTACAGAAAGTTCTAACTGAAAGAAGTTGAGCTCAGCTACCGGACAAATGTGACGGTTTTCTTCGTCACATTTCTGCAACTGCTCCGTCACAAACGACGGTTATCTTCAACTGCCTCGAACCCGGTTTATTCTGAACAGCTTGTCTTCTTGATGCTAAAACCCGGTTCATTCTTCCGGTTCTTCACTTCCTGATTCCGGTTCCACATTCCCAACACTCCATTTTACCAAGTATAGCTCACTTGATGATATTGAACATCACCTCACAAATCTCCACCTCAATGAATCAAGTGTGCCTCTTCCTGCCTCATCACTGCCTTGTCCTGTTAATGCTCTTCATGACATTGCTCAAGCTGCAGCAGGCTCGAGCAATGCTCCACTTTGTTCCCAGGTACACCCTTAGTAAGAAAATCAGCAGGGTTATGCAATGTGTGTACCTTCTTCACTTCAACAGAACCAGAATCAATGATATCTCTAGCAAAATGCAACCTAACATCAATGTGTTTTGACCTTTCATGAAATGCTTGGTGTTTCACAAGGTGTAGAGCACTTTGATTATCACAGTAGATTGCCACACACTTCTGCTTGATATCCAAATCCCTCAAAATCCCTTTAAGCCAGATTGCTTCTTTAATAGCTTCAGTGAGAGAGATATATTCTGCTTCTGTTGTTGACAGTACTACAACTGATTGTTGTACACTTCTCCAGCTGATGGCTGTTCCAAACAAGGTAAACACAAATCCAGAAATAGATTTCCTTGTGTCTATATTTGCTGCAAAATCAGAATCAGCAAATCCTTCCAATGCAACAGTGCTTCCATCCACCTTCTTCTCAAACTTCAGTGACAAGTTCACTGATCCCTTTAAATACCTCATCACATGCTTCAAAGCTTCCCAATGCTCAACTCCTGGGTTTGACATGAACCTGCTTACTAAAGACACAACATAGGCCAAGTCAGGCCTACTACAAATCATTCCATACATAAGACTTCCAACTCCACTTGCATAAGGGATATTGCTCATATGTATGATTTCCTATTCAGTCTTTGGGCATTGTTCTTTGGAGAGTTTCTTCTGTAGATTAACTGGAGTGGAGAGAGGTTTAGCTTCATGCATATGAAACCTCTCCAACACTTTCTGTAGATATTGTCTCTGAGATAACCAAAGCACTCCAACTTCTCTGTTCCTTAAAATGTTCATGCCCAAAATCTTCTTGGCCTCTCCCAGATCTTTCATTTCAAATTCAATGTTAAGTCTATCCTTCAACCATCGTACCCTCTTCTTGTTCCTGCTGGCAATTAGCATATCATCCACATACAATAGAAGGAAGACTTTATCTTGCTTTGAACCTTTGTTGAAGTAAACACAACTATCATAAAGACTTCTTACAAAGCCAACACTGATCATGAAGTCATTGAACCTCTTATTCCACTGTCTTGGACTTTGTTTGAGTCCATATAGTGACTTCTTCAGCAAACAAACTTTGTCTTCTTGTTCAGGAACAACAAAGCCTTCTGGCTGTTTCATATATATCTTCTCATTGAGTTCTCCATGTAAGAATGCTGTCTTTACATCCAGTTGTTGTAATGTCCTCTTGAGTAACTTTTGATAAAAGCAACCTGATTGAGCAATGCTTTACTACTGGAGAGAAAACTTCATTAAAATCAATTCCTTCTCTTTGTGTAAAGCCCCTAGCCACCAACCTTGCTTTAAACCTCACCTGTTTGGATCCTGCAGTCTCTAGTTTCTTCTTGTATATCCATTTAGAGCTTACAAGTTTCTGACCTCTTGGTTTATCCACCAATATCCAGGTCTCATTCTTTTCCAGGGACTCCATCTCTTCAATCATTGCCTGAATCCAGTGTTCACCTTCTTCACAGTCTAGTGCTTCTTTAAAACTACTAGGCTCTTGTGATTCCAGGTCTTCAGCAACACTTAAGGCATAGTAAACACTCCCTGCTTGACCATAGAAATCAGGTCTATTGATTGTTCTTCTAGGCCTGTCCCTTCCAATGCTGTATTCTCTAACATTTTGTGAAGGTCCAGTTTGTTCTTCTTCTTCAGATGATGAATCACTATCTTGTAGATTTTCTTGTGGTTGAGGTGTGTGATCATCTTCAGCAGGATGCTCCACCTGAATTGATATCTGTTCTGTCTCCTTAGCACCATCAAATTCTTCCTTAGAGCCTGTAGAAGTGTAAGCCATCACATTCTCATTAAACTTTACATCTCTACTTGTGATTATCTTCTGATTTCCCTTCTCAAGACACCACAATCTGTAGCCCTTTATTCCATCTGGATATCCAAGAAATACACATCTTAGAGCTCTTGCATCTAACTTGTCTTGCTTGACATGGACAAAAGCAAGGCAACCAAACACCCTTAAACCTTCATAACTTGGTTTCTGTCCACTCCACACCTCTTCAGGTGTTTTGAACCCAATCACTGATGAGGGTGACCTGTTAATGAGATAACATGCTGTAGCAATGGTTTCACCCCAAAATACCTTTGGCAACCCAGCATCCAACAGCATACACCTTACTCTTTCAAGAAGAGTCCTATTAAGCCTCTCTGCAACTCCATTCTGTTGAGGATTCATTGGGACAGTCCTGTGTCTCTTGATTCCTCTTTCTTCACAGAAGTTTGTGAACTCAGTAGAGAGGTATTCTAATCCATTATCAGTCCTAAGGTGCTTCAGCTTCTTCCCTTTGACATTTTCCAGTTGAATCAACCATGTTTTGAACTTATGAAAGGCATCACTCTTATTCTTCATCAACATAATCCACACCTTTCTGCTGTAATCATCAATCAAGGACATGAAATACCTTGCCCCACCATGAGTCTCTGTCCTTGCAGGACCCCATATGTCAGAGTGAACATAATCTAATGGCTCTTGAGTTGTGTGAACACCCTTTCCATAGGGCAGCTTCTTGGATTTGCCCAAAGCACACTGATCACAGAACTCCAGGTCTTGATTTCCCATGTTTCCAATTACTCCACTTCTTGACAGTTCCTTCAACCCTTTCTCTCCTATGTGTCCAAGCCTCTTGTGCCATTTAACAAGCTCAGAACTGCTCAAGACCATATCTACATTTCCAACAACAGGTGAACCAATCAGGATAAACAACCCATTATGCTGTCTACCTTTAATCACCATTTTTCCATGTTTAGTGATATGCAAGAAGCCATCTACTGAGCTAAACTGACACCCACTAGTTACCAAAGAACCAAGAGATAGAAGATTTCTTTTAAGGCCAGGAAATATCTTACATTTGAGATGACTCTTACCACACCATCAAACATCCTTATGCGCACTGATCCAACTCCTTTGACCTTACATGATTGGTCATTTCCCAGGAGAGCATTTCCACCATCTTCTCTTTTCAGTTCATCAAACCATGACTGGTGTGGACACATATGAAAGGAGCAGCCTGTGTCCAAGACCCATTCCTTTACCATTCTTGATTCAGTAACATTTAATACCTCTGGAGGATCTTCTTGATGGTCAATGGCAGCAGCTTCTGCCCCTTGATTTCCACCTTTCTTGTTTCTCTTAGGACAATCCTTCTTCAAGTGACCAGGCTGCTTACACTTGAAGCATTTCCTCTTCTCAACCCATTCATTTCCCTTCTTTGGATTAGAGTCTCCTGCCTTTGGATCCTTAGCATTCTGTCCCTTCTTGCCTTGCCAGGGTTTCTTGAATTTGACATTCAAACCTTCTCCAGATTGCACCATGCCTTTATCACCTTGAGTCTGGAAACATTTAGGCCTCAGAGCCTTCACTATTCCATCATAAGATAGCTGCTCATCTCTCCCATACATCAAGGCATCCTTAAAGCTTTCCATGGACTTTGGAAGAATGTTTAACACCATCAATGCTTTGTCATCCTCCTCCAATTTCACATCCAGGTCTTCCAATTCTTCAACCATCTTAATGAACTCATCAAGTTGATCAGAAATTACCTTACCTTCAGTGATCTTGAAGGCCAACATCTTCTGCTTCAAGAACATCTTGTTGGAAACTGACTTAGATTGATACAGATCTTCCAATCTCTTCCATGCTTCTGAGGAACTCTTGCATCTTGAGACCTCTCTCAATGGTTTATCACCCAAACACAGAAAGATAAGACTGAGGGCCTTCTTATCCACTGATGCAAACTTGGGTTTCTCACTTTCTTCCCACGAGTCCAGAGGTATCAAAGCAAGATCAAGGCCATTGTGAACCAATACTGCATTCATCTTGATCTTCCACAGTGTGAAATCATTTCTTCCTGTAAACTTCTCAAAATCCATCTTCATACCAGCCATTCCTTCTCTTCTTCAAGCTGTGAGAGTTGTTTCCCACAGACGGCGCCACTTGTTAGTCAAGAACAACTCAGAAACACACAACTCTTAAGAATCTGGAACTATACGAAGAAAAACAATCTGAATTCAAACACACAATTCGGCCAGAGTTGTGACCGAACTGGACTTGCGCAGAACAGGAAATAGAAATGGATCAAACACCAATTTAACGTGGTTCGTTCAAGATGAACTACATCCACGGAGGCAAGACACACCCCAATCCACTAAGAAATCCAATCAATTACAGAGAATACACTCAAGAAATGAAATCCCCAATTCTGTTGACAAATTAGGGCACGATCACTCAATCTCTAAATTCTCTCTCTAATCTAAAGAACAAGGAAATTGCTCAACGTAGTGATCTTCTCCTCAATGAGAGCTTTACAATGATATAAGGATTGAAGCTCGAATGCAACTGTACAGAAAGTTCTAACTGAAAGAAGTTGAGCTCAGCTACCGGACAAATGTGACGGTTTTCTTCGTCACATTTCTGCAACTGCTCCGTCACAAACGACGGTTATCTTCAACTGCCTCGAACCCGGTTTATTCTGAACAGCTTGTCTTCTTGATGCTAAAACCCGGTTCATTCTTCCGGTTCTTCACTTCCTGATTCCGGTTCCACATTCCCAACACTCCATTTTACCAAGTATAGCTCACTTGATGATATTGAACATCACCTCACAGAGCATCTTAGGAAGTACTACCAATAGGTTATGTTGGTCCTTGGACCTTAGACCTTGGACTTTTATTTTTTGCTTTATTTGATTCGTAGCAATTTTCTTTTGTTTGGTCAGTAGTTGAGGTCAGCTTTTGTTTCTAAGTTAGTTTGAACATTACAATGGAATTTAAGTTCTTATTCCTTTCAAATTAATTGTACAACCGTTTGACACTTGGAAACGATAGGATTGCAATGGCTTACCATTGCCACTATCATATTTGATAGGATTGCAGTGGACTACCGCTGCCATTATCAAAAGGTCCTACCCTCGTTGGGCCCTAAGCAGAGGTGGTAACGTCTGGATTGATCAGCCAGCTAGCTACCATCCAAGAAACTCCTTAGGAAATTATCTAGGAACTTTCTAGCTCCGGCAATTCGTCCTTTGATATGATCTTAAAGGATAGAATAGCCGAGGCCTCCTAAGGCTGAGGGTTGGGATGACCCTACTCATAGAGAGAAAGGAATCCTCTACCTCAATTTATGACAAGTATGAAAACGCTGATGGGGAACAATCTCAAATCAGAATCATATAGAAAGTCATAAATTAGAAATTCAATCATAAAACGACTCTTGGGAAAAAGCCGATGAAGAAGTCTTTGTACAGAAAATAAGGGCAACGCGGGGCTCTATGTCAAATACAGTTTAACAACAACAAAATGATAAACGACAAAGGTTATAGGAGAAATCACGCAGAGGCTCTATCTAGGAAGGGGGAGATAAGGCGGTGTCCTCTGCAGGGGCAACATCAGCCCCCTCAACCTCCATGTCTGCACTAGAGGTGAAGTCTGCAGGAGGGACCAAACGACTAATGTCAAAGATAGGAGCTAAGCTCTGCACCTTATCCTTGCAGACGCTAAAGCCGTCTCGCCAGTGGTCTAACAGTGCATCCTCCATGGCCTCCTTCTCCTTCAAGGCCTTATCCGCTCGCAAGTTGGCCTCCGTAACCTGCCGAGATCCCCCTCCCAGCTCAAACTCAAGAGATGCAATCTTGTCGGTCAAAGCGGAGGTCTCCGTCCGCAGGTGATCCACCTCAGCCGCTTTGGAGTCGAATTTGATCTCCGTTTGCATCCTCTCCTCAGTCTCCTTAGCTAAATCCTCCGCGAGCTCCCTAATTCTCCTTGAGCCATAGTTGATCTTCCGAACCATCCCGTGGTGGTTAAGGAGTTGCTGGATATAGCAAGATGAAGTCATGTGGTGTTGTTAAAAAATGAGAATGACTTAAAATAAATAAATAAATAAATAAAAGAAATAAAAAACGTTACCTTGGCAAGAAGCTCGTAGCCATCGATGCATAACGCCTCCAAGGTGGCCTCACTAATCGTAGTCCTATCACTAGGAGGTATGAGCAGAGACATCATCTCAACCGCCGTCTCTCGGGTAAACATGGAGTCAGAGACCTTCACATCCCAATCTGGGCAGTACTTATCCGCTGTAAAGGTGGTCATACTCCCAGATGTATGATCCCCGGGGTCAAGTGCTCCAGAGTGGTGCACAAGGACGACATCGTCCTCTGTTGCGATCGACTCTGGGATAGAACCAAGGTTCGGGGCTCTCGATGAAGATCGGGGTCTTTCAAAAGAGTGAGGGCGCAATGGTGTCTTCTGAAGAGGGCCTGAGGATTGCCTCTGAGCAACCCGAGCTAAAATCTTAGCTCTGTCAACCTTCTTGGCGTTTCCAACCTCCCTATCAACCTTCTTGGCATTTCCAACCTCCATGACTGTCAACAGAAGCATTTGATTAGCACAATTGAAAGTATAGAGAAAATAAGTGAATACAAGTGTAAAGATGCATAGTAAGGTCCACGGGTCTAGACGTAGGTAAATGGGTTAGCTTCGCAGCAATCAAGTTATCTTCCGTAAGGAGGTCTTTCAAGCTCACAGGACCTCGCATAATAATCGCCAAGAGTGCTTGGCGGTCGTCCGTGGAAAGATTGGGTTTGGACGGAGGAGAACATGCAAAGTTCCACTCCGAAGGAAAATCCCAAGGTTCATCTTGAGAGACATAGAAAAACCTTGACGTATAACCTTTAGCGTCTCGAGTAATATCTACGAGGGGTTTGGTCTTATTCATAGACACGAAGTACCATAGACCATCACCCGTGGGATGTTTTTGAAGTCTATAGATGGAAGCAAAGACTCGAGCACTCGCGGAGACAGTCGGAATAGAAGATGCCACGATAGTGAATCCGACAATAATCCTCCAAGCATTGGGGGCTAACTGAGTTGGACAGACTTGAAAAAACTCAAGAATTTCGACAATTCTGGGGTGCAATGGAAACCTAAGCCCCGCATCAAACATATCCTCATATAGGCAGAGCCACCCCAGTGGCAAAATACTCAAACCCCCGCTCTCGGGCTCGGGAATACTGTAATTCCAATGACTAGGAAAATACATCCTATGCTTAAATTCTAAGACGTCGGCCTCCGTAAGGTTGGAAATCAAGTCTCGACCCTAAGAGGTTTAGTTCTACGACTACAATCATGTCTAGGGATGGATAGAGATCGGCTATGGGGATATCATCAATACACTCATTCGACATTGCAACAAAACGGAGGAGAAAAGGTTAAGAAATCTTACTCAAGTGCCTTGGGAGAGTATAGCTCGACTAAATATTTTTTCCAAGGTCCTCCGAGCTCCCAACCTGTGGAAGAAATGAAGATCAAGTAAGTAAACTTAATTTACTTCAAAAAATAAAAAAAAATCAAAGAGAACGACCTTGGTATCAATGGTCTGGGCAAAGAATTGTTGATGGGTGCTAAGGAGGGTAATGGTGTTCAATTGGGCTATTGGCAAGAAAATTAGATTCAATTACTTTGCAATTAATGATCATGTCACGTCACCTGCATGTCTAGCCTATTTAAACATGGGATAAAAGGCCTTAGAGGAAATGGGTCTTAGTACCCATGTCATAACAAAATACCCCTATTTTACTTATTTCACTTTATACTTGACAAAATACCCTTTTATGAAGCAAACTACCCATTTTGCCCTTGAGTATAAAAAAAAAAAAAAAAAAAAAAAAAAAAAGAGAAGAAAAATTCATTTCAATTCAGATTTTATAATTTGAATTTTGGTGAAGTCCAAACAAAATTTTGAAATCAAATTTTAAGTCCTAATTAATTATCACAATTAAATAAATCGACCCTATAAATCAAACAATCATGCAAGATCCGATCCGAACGTAAAAATGGTATCAGAGCCCTAGGTTATTTAAGAAAGTCATGAATTTATTACGTACTATCCTAACGGAGGAGACATACGAGTGAATATGAATCCGAACGGAAGTTCGAGAAAGAATACTCCACAGGAATACTTGAGTGAGGACTCAAGTAATCAAGAATATTTCCATAATTTGGAAAGACAGAGACAGGAATTCTTTGGAGAATTTATCCGAAGAGTTGAAAGGAGTCTTGAAAGAATTAAGAAACTCAACCACGAGTTTCGACAGCCTTTCAAGATGCCAAGCGCTGATGAAACGAGAGAAGAAATCAGACGAAAGACCCTTAAACAGGAAATTCCTGTTGAAGGGAATGCAGCTGAGCTCATCCATTTCGCCAGCATCCATGGAAGATTTCCCACCCAGGAAATCTGGAGAAGGAGGCCAAATCAGTCCCCATCAGATATCCAGAAACCTCACTTACATTTCTGGAAAAAATCATGAAGGGACCAAATTGGGAAGAAGTGAGCGGAGAAAAATCTAAGATTTCAGATCTTAGAGAAATCCAGAGGACGGTCCAAAGCTATGGAGAAACCATCCTCGACCAACAGAAGGAAATCCTTGATACCCTCAAGGAGGTTCAAAGGAGACTGACCATCTTGGAAACAAAACCAAGTATGGCCAGGAGAAGAGAAGGTTCCCCATCCTTCGGCACAGAACCCCTATTACATCAAAAGGGGAAAACTACCGAAGTAAAGAGAGAACCAACGGATGCAGAGAAGATGATTGCTTTTCTAAACCGGAAGAGTCTATCCTAATGGATAGAATAAATCTAGAGGATTTACACGACCTTGCACAGTCCTTTGCAGGATTGGGTCTTGTAGATCTAAAGATGCAGGAGAATGTATCTACGGGAAATCAACAGGTTCCCCGAAATACACCACAGAATCCGAAGAATGTGGCGGAAAGCGAGGGATCCCATGATCCTCCAGCAGGTGGAAATATACCACCAACGGGAAATTTCTCTGCTGGTGCTTATTCCTTTCCAGGAGCAGAGATAAAAAGGAGATCTCCAAGACCAAACATAATGCAATCGCTTTATGGGAGATCCCAGTTGGAGCCGATACATCCATACGGCGTAGTTCTCAACTTGGATACATTAGATTTCAAGAACCGAGAATTACTTATAGACGAGTGGGCAGGAGCAATGAAGATTGCAGCTGGCACACTAGAGCTGGATAAAGAAAACTTTATCTCACTTCTAAAGATAAGTTTAGAAGGATCTGCGAGAATTGCCTGGGAAGCTACTAACCTTGAGATAGTAGCAAATGTCTGGGCTTGCGAAGCCTTACCAGAGATCGTCGACAAGATGGCTCAGGTGCTTAAAGTAGGATTCGTTGGAGTAGGCTACTTTGAAGGAGCCGAAGATGATAAAGCCAGACGCTACAGGCAAGCACTTCATAGCCTGGAGTTACGTGATATTTGTCACGTAGATGAGTTCATCAAACTCTTTACAGAGTATAGTGGAAATCGAAGATTGAGGAAAGAGACGCCATTCCTTTATTCTTTGCCAAGATTCCCAGTCCCTGGAGAGAAATGCTGATCAAAGAATATCAGCCACCTCTAGAGAACAACTTGGATACAGTGGCAAGAAGGATGTCGTCCCTCAAGATCAAGCTTGCTGAGTGGTGCTATCAAGCGGCGCTCCACAAGAATTACAAGAGGCTAAGAGGAATAAACAAAAGTGTTCCTCTATGCTGTGTTGAAAATGATATCCCTACTATTGTAGGAGGTCAACCATTCAGGCAAAAGAAGATGAAGAAGAGAAATCATCCATATGCCAGAGGAGATGGTAACCATAAGTCTAGGACTCCATGGAGACCTAGAAAGTTTTGGTCCAAACAGAAGGCCCGTAGTTACAAAACGGGGCAGAGGTCAGGACCAAGCAGGAGTAGAAGTTTCTCTTCAGGCTCAAATCAAATGAGCGTGGGAAGATCATCTTCAACCAGGAAAACTTTCAGAAGGGCTCATACAAGAGCTAATGAAAGTTTCAAGTATTGCAATTGCTGGACATGTGGTGCAAAAGGCCACATCTCAACAGATTGTCCAGACAATCAAAGACGAGGAATCAGAAAGTTTGAAGCAACTCCAGAAATGGAAGAGGCTGTATACTTTCAGGATCTGATTCAAGTATATCAATTTGAAGGAATCCCTTCAGACGAAAGTATATACGAAGAAGAAGATTATAGCGAGGATGAGTCTTCAGAATCAGAATCAGACTGAAGAAGAAGACGTCTTCCGACAGGAGACGCGAGAAGATCTCTCCGGGTTCTTCTCACAAATGTCAATCTCTCATAAGACGCTTATGAAGATTAAGAGAGAAGATCCAAAACTCCAAATCTATGATGGATTTGCGGTTGGGAGATTGGACAAGACTTTGGGACATTTCCTAAAGAAAAGAAAGCATCATATCATTTACAAGGTCACGGCAGGGGAAATTGCCATCCCCATGGAATTGACAAATAATGTGATGGAGATGCAGCTAGTTCCGATGAGAGAAGTCAGAGAGGAACTAAGCAGGATGAATAGAGAGATTGCTCAGAAGATGCAATGGATCCATATCGGAGCCATAAGAATTCTGATCAAATCAACATTCAAGGAAGGAATTGATTCTCCGATTGATATTGCTATCTTCGACAAGAGAATCAAGAACTTGAGAGATGCAAGCCTGGGAGGAATCTCAGGAAATCTATATGCCGGGAAATTGGTATCCTACATCTATCCAAGGATTGCCTATAACTTGGCAGATCGCGATTTTAATAGAGTTCTAACCCTTCATCAAGATTTCAAAAACAAGGAGTTGATGAAAGAAGGGAATAGACCATACTCTATTACCTACAGTATTTCGTATGCACTGTCCAATACCCACCATTCAGAATTGTTTGTGGGAAAGGAGTTCATCGAAATACCGGATATCTTCGAGCAGGTGGCACATGCAGTCCGTCCGGAGATTATGGAGTTACCACCTATCCATGAAATGGATATGCGGATCGAGGATCAACCTATTATGACTAGAGCAACAAGTCATAGGTTTGAACCAAGAAGGGTTTTGTTTCATGATAGCAGAATCATGAGTCGGAGATGGGAAAAGAGACCTATCTCACAAGAGAATCTGGAGCCAGAAAAATTCGCAACGAAAGGTGAATTAAAATGCCCAGAAGGATGGCGAGAAGTGGAGATAGTATTTGATATCACCCAGAAGGATAACATATTTCCTTGTGATGTCCTATATTATCTACAACAACCTTCATTGGGAAGATTTGAAGGGCTTCTCCAATTAGGAGAAAACGAGTTGATAATCCAAGGAATAGCAGGACGAGAAAGTGGGCGTCTTATTCTTGGATTGGAATTTCTCGAGGGGCACAAACCTTGGGAAAGACAGCCAGATAGGGTGGTCTTTACAGTAGCTCATAGAAAATATCAGGTTCTGTGACGTTCTGTGAAGAAAGCAGCACGCTATTAATGGCAACTAGTCCATTCTCGATATACATCTCTATAGGGATGTTATATGAAGAATATCGAGCGGAATATTTCGCAGCCTACATAGACTCAGGCGCAGGAATATGCACAGCAAAGCAAGAAATCTTTCCTACAGGAGTAGGAGAGGATCTACCAGCTATTGCAGGAAGAGATTTCTCTAAGAGGGTTCTTATCCTCAAACGAGGAATTAAGCAAGCGGAAATAATGATTGGCGGAGCCGGAGATACCCCATGGTACAAAGTCAAGACTCCACCAATTTATTTCCATGATACGGGAGCTGATATTCTGTTAGGAAACAACTTCCTACAGACATTCAAGCGGTTCACACAAGAGAATGAAACAAGAAAACTTATCTTCACAACCCTATGTGATCATAAGATTATTGTTCAGAGATTAAGGGAGGCATTTCATCGAAAGATGCCCATTAATTTTCGCAGCAAGCGTGGTGATGAAGGAAAACTAAGTCATCCAAAGATGAAGGATCAGCGAAGATATGGAGATGCACTCCTTCAATATCGAGCTGAAACATTAGGCGGAGATAAGGATGAGAGAATGTCAAGAGAGACAATCCAATTCCTCAAAGCGTCTATGGAAACAAGTCCACAACTTGATATCACCATTGAAGAACAAATATCTTTGGAGGATGTCAAGAAAAGGATCAAGAGGAATTTCAATGAAGATCCTCTAGCATGGTGGGACAAGAATGAACTCAAAGCAACTTTGAAGGTGAAAACTGGAAAAGAAAATGAGTTTGTTCGGTACAAACCAATCCTTATGAATCAGGCAGATCGTGAGGATATGAAGAAAATTCTTAAGGAACATCTGGACCTTAAGTTGATTTCAGACGGAATCTCTCCATACAGTAGCCCAGGATTTCTGGTGAGAAACCATGGAGAAATGAAGAGAGGAAAGCCAAGATTGGTGATCAATTACAAAGGGATCAACAATATCTTGGAATTCGACGGATATTATATTCCGAGTAGAGAGCACTTGGTAAACTGCATCAAGAATGCCAAGGTATTCTCTAAATTTGATTGTAAATCTGGTTTCTATCAGATTAAGATGGAAGAGGCCAGCAAGAAGTATATGGCGTTTTCCACACCACAAGGACATTATATCTGGAACGTGATGCCAATGGGATTAGCGAATGCCCCCCAGATATATCAAAGGAAGATGGATAATCTGTTCAAGGATTATTTTAATTTCATGTTCGTATATGTCGATGATATCCTCATCGCTTCAAAGAATATGAAGGAACACATCAAACATCTGGAGATCTTTTCAGAAGTTTGTCATAAGGAAGGATTAGTGCTATCAGAAAAGAAAGCAGTAATCGCCACTAGACAGATCGAGTTCCTTGGGATCGAGATCGATGAGTCTGGAATCATCCTTCAAAAACATATAGTAGAGAAGGTGCAGGGATTTCCAGAGGACCTCAAAGACAAGAAGCAACTTCAAAGTTTTCTTGGAGTTGTCAATTTTGCCGGGATGTTTATTAAAAACTTGGCAAAATACAGGAAGGTGTTTAGCCCATTGTTAAAGAAAGATGCAGATTTCAAATGGGAAAAAGAGCACCAGGAATCAGTATTACAACTTAAAGAGATTTGTAAAGATCTTCCAAAGCTTGCAATACCGAACGATGATGAAGAACTGGTACTCTATACAGATGCCAGTGATCATTGGTGGGCAGCAGTATTAACCAAAGCTACCCCAAATGGAGAAGTGCCATGCCGATACTGCAGCGGTCTCTTTGGAGAAAACGAAGCAGCAAGATGGCATATCAATGAGAAGGAATTCTTTGCAGTGCGAAAGGCTTTCAGAAAATGGCCATTATTCCTACTGCCTAAGAAATTCATTCTTAAAATTGATAACACGAGTGTTAAAGCTTTCTTAACAAAAAATATTGAATCTAAACCTAAGAAAGCTAGATTACTTAGATGGCAAGCTGATTGTCAATACTTCGATTATGAGGTTGTCATTATAAAGTCTCATGAGAATGTTCTTGCAGACTTTTTAACGAGAGATGGAGTCCAGTGAAGCCAACTCCATCCTAACAGGATACAGGCATCTCCAGGAACGCTTGGAGGAGCTTGACAAGAGGATCAACGATTTGGATATTCAAGCCAAAGTCGCGGGTCGAGTACAACAAGAGGACTTGTTAAAAGTCCACAGCGCGATGAAGGCTACCAGACTGGCAAGTAGTTGCCTTTGGGACAGCCTGATTATTCCTATCCGACGGGAAGCCTCCTCAGGGAAGCAAAAAGTCGAGTTTCGGGAACGGGCCCCTAACCCGGTCGCCACAGATTCAAGTACTGTGAGCACGAGTTCTAAGTTGGATCCCTATACGGATCTAACCGAAGAAGCAATTGAGCAGACGGAGGTTAATCCTCCTGATGTTTCAAGCCAACCCATCACCTCTGGGGTAAAAGAGGGAGAGATCAATCTTAGGCCAATGGCTGGTACCTCTAAGATTGATATTAACGAGCTTAAAGTTTCTCCTTTTCAGGTTTACCAAAGAACATGGGAGAAAATTCTCACAGGAGCTGGAGTTAACCCAGCAAGATGCCAGATTGATAGATATGGTAAATATCCAAGAATGTGGACGAACCCCGGAGCCAGTCCACAAGAAGTAAAAGAATGGTATGATTTCGGAGCTCTAGCTTCGGTTTATACTGTCGCACCAGGTTTTCCGGAAATCTCAAAACTTCCGGGATGGATTTTTAATGCTGTGTTCGAGACATGGGAAAATAACAACCATCTCGAACGAGGAGATATTCTGGAGCTAAAGTTTACATCAGCGGCTCCAGAACCATACAAGAATGGGTCTTATCCAGCGTTCCATTTCATTAAGCTGCAAAGACCTGATCCCAGGCAGGCCAACAAAAACATGTCTGCCCAAGATCACAAGATTCCTTTAGTATCAACCTTTACGGAGGATGATATTACCACGAGGAGAGCATGGGGCATATGGGTTTGTCTCATGGAGATGAGAAAGATTAAAGGGAGTTTCAAAGTCTTCCACAAGACGGCGAATGGATCTCTCTTGATCAACACCATGACATCCAAAACTTCTCCATATGCGGAGAACATCTTTGAGCAGAAAAGAGAGATGTTATGGAAAAACGAGCTGCCGGCAAGTTCAGAGACCGCCCGGAAATATTGCAATATGGCACATAACGGACGGTGGACAAGTCGAATTTGTTCCAGGTGCCCGGAACAAGAAAAGGCACTGTTTGGGCAAGCTTTCCCTGTCATCAATGACAAAGGAAAGAGGAACAAGAAGGAGCCATTGCGAAAGCAGAAGATGCCAAAGGGACCACCCAGAAAAAATTAAAAAAGGGGTCCCCCACAAACAGCAATGGGATGAGTCACAAGAATTGCATCCACCCAAAACGACAAAAGGTGGAAGCACTCACTGCAGAATAATTGAAGGCTGCATGTGAAGCAAGGGTCCACAGCATGTGAACCATGTGAAGAAGGGACCACATGCATGTGAACAAGATAAGATGTTGCATCCAGAAAATTTGAAGAGCTAATCAAAGGCTTACAGCTGGACGCAATAATTCAAGGATAGAGGTCTTGAACCTTTATAAATACAGGGTAGAAGGAAGCAGAAAGCATCGACCATTCCCCTCTGTTTTCTTACAACAAAATAAACATTGTAATAGTTAGTTTCCAGTCTTTCCATTCTAGTTTGCGAGTGTATGTGTAAGAAGAGTGTAGCTACCATGAGTAGCTAAACAGGTCGTCTCCTCCCAAAAGGAGATGTACTAATGTAATAATATTTTCATGATTTCTTAATAAAAGTTGGGCTTTTGTTCATCATCTTCCAAAGTTTTATTTCTGTTCATTAACCAAGGAGAATACCGTACGCCTCGAGGTAGAAAACGAATCGAGGCTGTGCTGGTTGCTGTTGAAGGAATCTACGTCTGGAACCATAGGTTGTGATCGAGTGGTTGGGCTGTGAGGAGCAGTTCGTAAAAACCGGTGGATACGATCCGACGACAATTCGGTCAAAAAGGTACGAAACTTGGTTTATGTTTCAAGAATTTAAATGACGGAAGCATGATGGGCCTGATATGGTCGTAATGGACTATTTCCATAATACTAAAGATTAATTTTGCATGAGAAAATTAATTTTGGGGTTAATTTATAATTAAGAAAATATAGGACGGAAATTTATTTGAAATATTAATTGGACAAAACCAAAAGGATAAAATATAAGGACTGAATTGAAATAAGAAAATCCTCGCTGGTTTTATCAGAATAATGAAGAGCATTTTTAACAAAAGGACAAAAAGGACAAGTTGGTCATTTTGGGGCATATTATCAAGAAAAAAGTCAACTAAGTAAAAAAGAGGATTGACACTATCTGACAAGGACATTATACCTTGTCTCCCAAAGGGCTTATGATATGTATTGGAGTTTCATTAGGGTGAATGAGCTACACATGCAAGCTAAAGCCATGATGTGACAATACATGACACATTAATAAGCAATGTCACGTGGGTTGATTCTTTGGAAAATAATGCAGAGGTTCAGCTTGTTCAATTAGGCATTTAATTCATGGTTTGCGGGATCGGACCGGACTGGCCGGTTCGACCGGTTCAATAGGGAACCCGGTCTGGAACTGGTCCGGTAGCATTAAAAAATCGGAAATCACATAATACCGTTGAAAATCGGTCAAAACCGGTGAGAACCGGTTCGACCGCCGAACCGGCCGAACCGGTCGAACCGGATTATATTCAATTTTTTTTATTTTTTTTAATATAAAGTTGTGTTTTGGCCTATTTTAAGTAAAAAAAACGGGATTTTCACCTTTATCTTCATTTGCCCTTATTTTTCCCGTCTTATTTTAAATTTGGCACTAGGATGTTATTAAAAAAATTAGAGTTAGAAGTATCTTTGAATTAATTGATATTGATATATGTTGAATTTTTTTTTACAAGTTAAACTCTAGTATCAAATTAGATTGTATTACACATAAAGAACTATCGAAATTCAAAAATCAACAAGTTGTCTTTGACCGGTTGAACCGGTGGTTGAACCAGTCGAACCTTGAACCGGTGACTTGTCCGGTTCGGTCACCGGTCCGGTCCCACAAACACTGATTTAATTGACATTTCAATTGAGAGGGCCCACGCAACTATTGCTTATCTAAGATATAGTCAATAGTTGATTTATGATTGAAATGGTTGGCAGAGGTTGGCCACTACAAGGTTAACATTGGACCTCGGATGTCAAACCTCGGACAAATTTTTGCCATATATTGTCTAAACATTTTCCAAGGGTCCAAGGTCTCAAATTGTGCTCAAAATTTTGGATGATACTGCAAAAGTCTTTCCAAGGGTCCAAGAACTATACTCAAGGTCTAAGGTCTCATGTGGTGTTCAAAATTTTGGATGATACTCCAAAGGTCTTTCCAAGGGTCAAAGGACTATTCTAATGGTCTCCCAGGTCTTACTGAATGTGCTCAAAATTCCTACGGACCAACCCCAAGGGCTCCTAGGGTGTAATAAAAATTCCTAAGGACTATCCTAGGGGACTCCTAAGGTGTGTCAAGAGTTCTAATAATTTTTTCAAAGCTCTTTCCAAGGGTCTAAAGACCATTCCAAAGGTCTCCAAGGACTATCCCAAGGACTCCTATGATGTACTAAATTTTCCAAAGGTCTATCCAAAGGACTTTCCAACGGACTCCTAAAGCTAGCTAAAGCTTTCCAAGGACTCCTAGGGTGTTTCCAAAGGACTCCTAATGTATGTCAATAATTACTGAGGACTATTCCCAAGGTCTTCTAAGGAGGTTATTGCACATGTGTAATCGAAATCTTATCTCTCTACAAAGGAGTAAAAGAAGTTACCTTATGTCCGAGGTGCAGAGGACTTGC
The DNA here is from genome assembly GCA_958295605.1 of Ajuga chamaepitys. NCBI lineage: Eukaryota > Viridiplantae > Streptophyta > Magnoliopsida > Lamiales > Lamiaceae > Ajuga > Ajuga chamaepitys. The sequence continues at coordinate 57,502,137 of OY282502.1, forward strand.
TTCAACTGAGGTCCGGGGAGCAGAGGTATCTCTAGACCCTTTCCAAGGACTCCACTCTCCAGTGACTAAATCTCCAATTTTTTACCTCTACTAGTTGAAATGGAGGATGGTGAAATGAAGAATTTTTTACCACACAAGCCATTTTATAAGGGGGTGAAAAATTATTAGAGAACAATTATTTTACAGTATAAGGTGAGATGTGGTACTGTAATATTTTCTTCTTGACCCATATCTGATACTTCTTAAGTGCATCATGACTTCTGCACTCAAGAAGTGGGAGGCAAGTGATGAGGGATAATTTCGTAATTATACATGTTGACACGTGGCAACATAAGATTGCGACACATGGACTACTAGTGGACATAATATGGAGATATCATTCGAGGTGTTGGGCCAGGGCTGAGGTCCAAGGTCTCCCAGTCCAGACCCTGGGACCGAAGTGTTGGCCCAGGGCCGAGGTCCAATGTCTCTCATATATAGACCTCGGCCAAGGTAAGGGAGAGGTAAGCAAAAATATAGCAGACATGACATACTTTTTACCCTACCATCAACCGTCAGAGACTAACTTAAGCATCAGAGAATCTACCCCTGGGGGACGACCTCGGGGTTCTATTTTGCAGGTTGATACCGACGATCGAGCAACCTCGAAAATCTCAAGCGTCGCCAGACCTCGGATCCGACAGTTCCGGTTCCTGACCTCATTAATAATAATAATTAAATTAGCCGCGAAAATTATATTTCGTCGCTAATGTTGTGGCAAAAATGTAATATTTCAACGCTAATTATTAGCTGCGAAATTATATTTCGAAGCCAAGTGTGAGGCAAATTCTAAACTAAATTTTACGACGAAAACGTAAAAATTCATTGCTAATTATTAGCCGCGAAATTATATTTCATAGCTAAGTGTGTGGCGAAAATTTACACTTTTGTCGCTAAGTAATAAAATTATAATAAATAAATAAATATAATATCTGTGAAAATTATATTTCGTCGCTAATGTTGCGGCGAAAATGTAAATGTTCGTCACTAATTATTAGCTGCGAAATTGTCTTTTGTAGCTTAGTTTGCTACTAAAATTTAAAATTTTGTCGCTAATAAATAAAATAAATAAAAAATATTAGCTAGGAAAATTATAAAATAACACGAAAAAATTGCTAGCTAAACATTTTATGCACAACTAGTTTTGAAGCATATTAATACTTCCATCCCTGTTTGGAGAAAAAAGTACAATGCATTATTGAGCCTCTCTATTTCGAAGAATTAGCTAAAATGATATGCTCTTGAATCATTTATAAAACCATTCTAAAATAAATATAATCAAAATAACAATTCAAATGTCAACGAGTTCGGTACCACGAGTAGTGTTTCAAGTACTTAAACATGAAGTTTGTTCTAAAACACAAAAAAAAAAAAAAAAAAAAAAAAAAATTAATTATGTTCCTCATTCAAGCTCCTTCATCGACCACATGAACCTGAAGAAAAATAATCATTACATCATGTATCCATTTAAATTTTGCTGCATATCATAGTAAAAATAAGATACATAAAATAATAAAATACATCTACTATCATCAATATTTAAAAATAATACCACAAAAAATAACATTGCACCACAATAAAATTTGCATCAATCTTGGATGTATTCCATATTTTGTGTGACTCAATGTCAAAATAAATATAAACTTTAGGATCAATACAAACCCGAAATTTCACAAACAAAATTAATAGAGCCTCTCAATCCATCAATAACACATTTTTGCTTAAAACTTATGTTAAGATTAGAAGACCCGAAAGCTCCCTAAAATCTATTTTGAAAGGTCTAGACTAAATACAATGATATGAAATAATCTATAACATCATTTCATTACTCTCCCATAAGATGCTTCAAAAATGAAAGAGGGGGCACAGAGAGAAAGCGCAATATGCTTCAAAAATAAAAGTTAGTAGACTTACTTTAACACTAAAGTGGCAGGGTAGATGACGACATTGCACCCAACAGACACTGAACTTCAGTAGGGGCTATTTTCTGAAATATCTTCATTGTCATTCTTTGATAAGCCTCCATGTTTTCCTCAAGGATTTTGATATTTTGTTGTGGTGATTGCATGGAGGCTCAAGCGCTTTTTAGTTCACCTTGAGTAGATTGAAGCTTCTTTCTAAGTTTAGCATTGACAACAACTTTCAAGTAATATGTCGCTAAGTGTTGGCGGCAAAAATAGATATTTATCCGCTATTTGACATATAATTAATAGGAAATTAGATTTAACTATATATTTTTTTTAAAAACACATGTTTTGCGACAAATATATAATATATTTACCGCTAACTTTGTTGGGAATAGTATATTTTCATCGCTAAATTAGAGACGAAATGTAGGATTTCGTCGCGAAATAAAAATAGCGACAAAACAGTTCCAAACGTCGCTAAAGTTAGCGGTGTATGGATAAATTTTGCTGCAAATATTCTTTTTTGTCGGCTTCACACTAAAATTATTATAATTTAAATTATTAAGAAAATAATTTTATTTATTAATTTTGATATTTTAGTAATTTGCGACGACTTTCAAGTAATATGTTGCTAAGTGTTAGCGGCAAAAATACATATTTTGCCGCTTTGATATATAATTAATAGGAAATTAGATTTAACTATATATTTTTTAAAGGGAAAAATTCGAAACCGGTCCTGTATGTTAGGTCGTGTCCAAAACTAGTCCTGTATATTATATAATTTCAATTTTGGTCCTGCATCTTTTTTGCAATATTCAATTTAAGGACAAATTCAATCGCTGGTCACTTAAGTCGTCGGAAATGCACACGAGCTGCTCACGTGAGATCCAAAATTGGGGGAATTGCGACACGTGTATTACTATGCTGACTAGGCTGGACATGAATTTTCCTATTTTCCACATCAGTTATCTTCCTCAACCAAATAGCAGGAGAAAGGGGCACTTTCTACAAATAGTGAGCAGCTCCATCTACAAAAATTAAGGTTTTCATTTTCTGCAAATGGCGAGCAGCTTCAGTCGCTCTCGTTTCTCCAGCCCATTCCCTAACGATCTTTTCAACAAAAATGAATCAAGCTTCCGCACAACAAGCGCCGCATTCCGGCCAACGGCTTGATAAGCTCTGGTCCGTCAAGATCATTCAAGCAAGAAATTTATAACAACAGATTCCCAAACACATTAACTTGGTTCAAGCAAGAAATTGAAAAGCCCATTCCCAAAAATTTCAACATTTCCTACGTTGTAGAACCCAATCTTGGTTCAGCATTGTAATTCTAAACCATTAATGGCCGACGAGACAGAAACAAAGACGATGATGGAGACCACAATTTCGGCACCAGGGCACGACCATTTTACGGTGATGGATCGGTTGGAGTTGCTCGCTATTAATGGAAATGAAGAAAATCCAAACCCTAACTTTCACCCTTTTCTGCAATTTTGATGGGGAAGAAGGCCAGGTTGAAAAATGAAAGTTTTTTTTTTTTTTTTTTCGAAATTATATTTTAATGACATGTTCAGCCTAGTCAGCATAGTAATACATGTATCGCAATTCCCCCAAGTTTGGACCTCACGTGAGCAACTCGTGCACATTTCCGGCGACTTAAGTGATCGACGACTGAATTTGTCCTTAAATTAGACATTGCGAAAAAGATGCAGGACCAAAATTGAAATTATATAATATACATGACTAGTTTTGGACACGGCCTAACATACAGGACCAATTTCGAATTTTTTCCATTTTTTTAAAAACACATGTTTTGCAACAAAGTATAATATATTTACCGCTAACTTTGCTGCGAATAATGTATTTTCATCGCCAAATTAGCGACGAAATGTAGGTTTTCGTCGCCAAGTAAAAATAGCGACAAAACAGTTCCAAACGTCGCTAAAGTTAGCGGCGAAGCATGAAATTTTGCCACTATTTATAATTTTAGCTGCGAATATGGATTTTGCCGCTAAAATTTCGCTGCTATTTACTCGTTTTCTTGTAGTGATAGGTGCATTAATAATTTATTATCTTTATTCCTCAAAAATTAATTGTATTTGACTTGTGAAAAATTGAAAGGAATAATTTCACAAAAGAATTACTGTTTTTTAAAAAAGTTACTCCCTTCATCCCGAATGAACTTGTGCACTTTTCATTTTGGTCCATCCCAATTAAATTTGCATATCCCATAAAAAGGAAACTTATCTTGCAATCCCCACCCTCAAAATCTCCACTCACAATCTCCACCATCAATCCACCTTTGAAAAGTCAACTGAAAAAATAAAAAATATTTTTTCTTAATATGTGTGCATCCTTAGGGGTGCAAATTCATTCGGGACAGAGGCCGTATTATTTTTTTCCACAAAAGTATATTTTTTTACGGACCGTGTTATCATGAGACACTTCTGTATATAAACGGATGCACATATCCCACTATGGAAGCACGTGCCGCACAATTTTTTTATTTTTTTTGGTTTTGTTATTTAATTTTTTATATTAATACACTAATTAAGTTAAAAAGTAGTATTATATCTTTGTACTCAATCAGTTTTTTATTTTTAATATTATATATATATATATATATTAATTGTGTTCGTCATAGAATTTTTTTGGATCCGTTACTAATTCGATCTGTACAAATTTTTGGATGCTGAAGTGGTTAAGAGGAGAAAGAGACGCCCACAATACGAGGATGACTTTTTGAGATGTAAATATTAATTATGTGGGCAGGTATAGATGATAGAAAATATAGGATTGTTTAAGAATAATTATGTAGCATGGTTACGTGCTAGAAAATATAAATATTAGATTGAGTTTGGTGAATAAGTATTGATCTATTTTCCACAATGTTCTGTTTTCTATGCACGCATAAATTGACATCGTTTATATATAGCTATATAGGGTGTTTCAATAATTTTAAAACAAGAAGAAAAACCAGGAGAGAATATGGAGCTATATATGTTCGTACAATAAGAAAATAGGGACACCATAATACATAGTACCAAAAAATAAGTGTATAACGAAAAATAACAAAATGGGTCCGGTAATTTATAGGTAGTTCAAAAAACGAATCATTTATATTTATTACTCTTAAATTTCATCCTTTTGAAATTTTCATTAAATAATTGTAAGTGCACCGCTCATGACTGCGTCAAATGGTCCCATAACTTTTTACTTTTTCGGATTTAGTCCCATAAGTTATTGCTTTTTCGATTTAGTCCCACAACTCTAGTAATTGCTCAATTTTAGTCCAATTTTGACCCAATATTGACCAACTGACCGGAAAAGGTCATGTGACTTTCACGTGCCGGCGCGGTTTTGGAAATTCCGGCTAAAATGGTCCCATAACTTTTTACTTTTTCGAATTTAGTCCCATAAGTTATTGCTTTTTCGATTTAGTCCCACATCTCTACTAATTGCTCAATTTTTGTCCAATTTTGACCTAATGTTGACCAGCTAACCGGAAAAGGTCACGTGATCTTCACGTGCCGGCGCGATTTTGGGAATTCTGACGACTTATGACACGTGTCGCCGGACTTCCGAGGTGGAATTTTAATTTTTTTTATTAGGAGACCACATCAGCAAATTATTTACCTTGTCAGCTTATATTTTTCTTTTGCCTGAATTGAATTAAACTCCAAAAAATACAAATGCAAAATAAGGAAATGTAATATTTTATCGATCTAACCCTTAAATCAGAATTAGCATCCCTTCTTCTTCTTCGTCTTCTTCTTCTTCAGTTCGCGTCCTTCTACAAGAAAAAGCTCTAACTTTTCTCTTCCAATCTTTTCTATTAGAAAGTCGCGGCTTCAACTCCCCAAAATTGGAGAACACACGAAGACAAAGAACCATGTCCCAATCTAGGAATAGCTTGCGAAATAGTATTGTGTGTGCGAATTCGTAGCCCTAGCTCTCTTAGCTCAACACAATTGATTACAGCAACAATCAAACAATCAAAACAAGCAATCAACTTGTTTCAAGAACACACTTGTATGCAAGAAAGTTTAACAAAGAAGAAAATATAAAATCAACAAAGAGAGTTACGTGGTTCTCGCTTCAATACACTTGTCGCCTCCTCTATATGGAATGACAAGAAATATATATGTATCAGAGATGGGAAAAAAAACCGCCTTAGAGAACAACGGATGAGATTAAATCAAGAAACCGGATCACAACTCCTCAAGTAACAAACTAACTGCTTTCTGCAAACAACAACAGTTGAAAGACCACGGTTTGAATAAAAACCGTTGTAGAAGCTGAATAACAGAAATAACAGAATTAGTTTCCTGAAACAGAATTTAGTTGTTATGAAATCCTCTTCAATCAATTTACACTTAATCCTGAGTTGATAAGCCATATCTTTAACAGTGTGCGACTAAGGTTTGAATTCCCCCATTAAAACCTCTTGGAAAGAAGAAAATGTTGGGCGTAGGTTCTACGGCTGCTCTCACGATAGCCGATATGGTTTTTAGTTCTTGCTTCAATTTTATTAGTTTATTCAAGGTTGAATTGAATTAATTGAAACATACTGGATATAATTTTGGCAGAATGAAGGTCATTGTACGAGTTTTAGGTGGATAGATGCACTTCTATGTGATAGAAGCAAACACATAATGAGAGGGCTCTTGTGAAGGCTTAACGAGAAGAACGCTGAAAATGAGGTCCTGCATAACGCCCGCATGAATCTCGAAGAAATTGTTTCCGTAACCGAGATAGATAATGAGAGAATGAGCTACTCGTTAAAGAAAAAAAAACAGGTGGAGTTAAAGAACAAGGAGTTGGAGTCCATCAACAATGAGTTGATAAAACATAAAAGTCGGCGGAATTTTCAAAATCGCGTCGGCACGTGAAGGTCACATGACCTTTTTCGGTCAACTGGTCAACATTAGGTCAAAATTGGACCAAAATTGAGCAATTACTAGAGATATGAGACTAAATCGAAAAAACAATAACTTATGGGACTAAATTCGAAAAGGTAAAAAGTTATGGGACCATTTTAGCCGAAATTTTCAAAACCGCGCCGGCACGTGAAGGTCACGTGACCTTTTCCGGTCAGTTGGTCAACATTTGGTCAAAATTGGACCAAAATTGAGCAATTACCAGAGATGTGGGACTAAATCGGAAAAGCAATAACTTATGGGGCTAAATCCGAAAAAGTAAAAAGTTATGGGATTATTTTGGTTTTTTTCCCGTTTATCATGATAGCATGTCCATATCATTTATAATGCTGGAAAAAATAAAAATGCTCTAATCATACGCAGTCATATTGCGGTGCATGTACAATTTTCCGAGCACAAATTTCAACTTTTTGCCAAAAAGAATTTAATTCAAGCAATTATAAGATAAAATAATTAAATTCGAGAATTTAGAAAAATAAAGCACTAGTTTTGAGAGTGAGTTAAAAAATCAAAGAATCTGTACACATGCAGTCAATATATATGTATATCATAAGCAGAAAACGTACAACCTCTCTTAACATAGTGAAGTAGCTTCTCATACAGCAAAAATATGAATCCTTTCGTAATATTCCCAGCTCTTATATTCTCATTATTTCTGTTATGGTCTATTATCAAGTATATCTGTAAACCTGCTGGAAACAAAAATCCACCCCCATCACCACCAAAACTCCCACTAATTGGCAATCTACATCAACTGGGCTCGTTGCCTCACCGTAGTCTCCATTCCTTGGCCCGAAAACACGGCCCGCTCATGCTTCTCCACTTCGGCAGTGTGCCCGTTCTTATCGTCTCCTCGGCTGACGCGGCGCATGAAACTCTAAGAACTCACGATACCGCCTTCGCTGACCGGCCGCAGTACAAGGCGTTCAAGAAACTTGTTTACAACTTTAAGAACATAACATTTTCGCCTTACGGCGAATACTGGAGGCGGGTGAAGAGCATCTTCATTCTGCGTTTACTGACTAACAAAAGGGTCAAATCTTTCCGCACAATCAGGGAAGAAGAGAGGGCCCTCTTGGTGGACAAGATCAGTCAAACGGGCGGCCCGGTGAATTTGAGTGAGTTGTTTGCTGAGTTCACTAACGATTTGATCTCAAGATCGGCTTTTGGCACTAAGTATAGAGAGACGGAGAAAGGGAAGAAACTTTTGTTGTTGTTGGTGGAATTAATGGAGTTATTAGGGACTGTTGGTGTTGGAGATTTTATTCCGTGGCTTGGTTGGATAGATCGTGTTAGTGGTTTTGATGGGAGATTGGATAGGGTTGCTAGAGAGATGGATGATTTTCTGGAGGATGTTATTCAAGAACGCATCGAAAATCGAAAAAAAGAGGCGATCCATGAAGAAGATAGAGAAAACTTTGTTGATATTTTGCTTCAGATTCACAGTGAGGATAGCTCCATTGGAAGAGATACCATCAAAGCATTAGTTTTGGTAAGTCTTGGCTTATACTACTCTTTGCAAAAATTATTACTGCGCTGCTAAAACATTAGTTTATTCGGCTCAAAATGAGTTATATCATTTTCAATTTTCTTAACACAATTTGGAGTGGTTTAATTTTTTGATGCATCGCTAATAGATCATTGGTTCATTAGTTAATTGTTCTAGTTCAAATTTAGGATCTAGGCATTATAACTAGCCTATATTTCATTTCATAGTTCAAAGATTCATGAATTCACGTTAAACTTTTCATCAATTTAGGATTCACGATTCATTGTGTAGCTTTTAAGTTTTGTTAGGAACACAAAATAGATTATCGAAAATGAAACAGACAATTTGGTTTGAGTCTTCTTTGTATATTATCATTATTATTATTGTCGTCGTCAGTCAGTTAGTAAAAAATGTCTGTAATTTAATACATGAACAACTTGACACCCTTGTGATGGTGGGCACCAGATGATTAAATAAAAAGTTCCAAAGACTTAATTAAGTATGATAGCTAATAAGAACTAAAATAAAAATACAATACATAATAACTAAAAGTACTTCTAGTAAATAAAATATAAATCTTATCGGAGATACACCGCTGTACATTGAGCCAAAAAGCATAAAAAATTCATGCATTAAATCATACATTTGAATTCAATTAAGATTTACTACAAGAAAAATGGTCTTTTGAGATAATAAAATGTGATTTTAAATAATGAGTATTTATCATAACTTATGAAAATTTGTCACAACTTTATTATCGTCTCAATAACTCATACGCAAATAATATATTTGTGATGATAAAAGTGGTCTCAAATACGCCTCAAATATTTTTTGCAACAACTAGTTGTCTCTAAAAAGTAGTCTTAAAATGGTCCAAAATAAATTGTAGATAAATTTGTGACAACAAATAACTTATTGATTGCGACCACAATTATAGTCTCAAAAAATATTATATGATTATATATAATAAAAATTGAAAATTTGTTTTAGCTTTTATGACTAAATTTTTTTGAAAGCATATGCCATTACATAAGAGGACATGAAAATAATAAGATATTGTAAACTATATAGTGTTGGTCCCAAAAATAATAATAATATAATTAAAAAGCACTTAAAACAATGACGAACCCAACATGACTTAATTAAGTGTGATGGCGAATAAGAACTAAAATATAAATATAATGCTTAATAAATACAAGAAGAATGTCTATTTCTTATTCGTAAAATAATAATATAATCATGTTTTAAGAGTTCATGCCACGTCTTAGTACTTAAAACAGAAGTATAAAAAATTTAATTTCACCAATAAGTTGCATGAGACTGAATAAATAAAATAAAAAAGATTCATATTCTTTACAAAAGGGAAATTATGGAAAATAGGGCTACAGTTACACGTCCCACATGTTCTACATTGGAGAAGATCGATCGTGTCAGACTTGTTTATCTTCTTATAAGCTTCTTCATAAAATCAACTTTCATGTAAAAAGGGGTGGGAGTACTAAGCAAGTGTAATGGGCTGAAATGGCTAAAAACAGTAGTTGTTAACCAATTGAGTGGTTAAAATCATGTTTTAGGTTATAGAATTCAGATCAGATCCTCTATTACGATGTTTATTACAAAATTATTCTTTACCTTTGCTTTTTTCTTTATTTTTTTGGTATTCACAGGATGTACTTGCCGGTGGGACGGATACTATATCTACAGCTATGGAGTGGGTGATGACAGAACTCTTACGACACCCTATAGTAATGGAGAAGTTACAAGACGAAGTAAGAGATATTGTTAAAGACAAACAAGACATAACAGATGATGACCTGGAGAAAATGATTTATTTGAAAGCTGTGATTAAGGAAACTCTTCGTTATCACCCACCAGTCCCAATAGTTCTACGTAGGGTAACACGCAAGGATGTTAAAATAAATGGTTACGACATTTCAAGTGGGACAGTGGTGATGATTAATTTTTGGTCTATAAGCAGGGACCAAGTATCTTGGGATGAACCTGAAAAGTTCAAGCCAGAGAGATTCTTCAGCTCTTCGGTAGATTTTAAGGGCATGAATTTTGAATTGATTCCGTTTGGAGCTGGAAGAAGGGGTTGTCCAGGGATGACGTATGCGGTTGCTACAATTGAGTTGTTGTTAGCAAATCTGGTGCAAAAATTTAACTGGGAATTACCTGATGGAGCAAAGGGAGAAGATTTGGATACGACTGAATGTCCTGGACTTGCAGTACATAGAGTTGTTCCTCTTCTTGCAATTGCTACCAAGGCTTCATAATTCCCTCACGTATAGAAAAAGATTGAATTTCCAGTTAAGCTTGATTTTACTTCATATCAAGCATGCATGTGTTGAGAAAATATCTGTTAATTTAAAGACATATTTTCTTATTAAAATTTCTTGTATGAATTGGTCCCTAAAATTTACTAATGAATTGGTCTAAGACCACTAATGGTAAGCGGACCAAAATTTCCTAACCAATTACAGTCTTCTAAAACCCTTTTCTTTTGTGCATATATCATCTCTTTTATTAGTGGAGGAATCAATCTTTTCACTTCTTTCTTTCTTTGAGTACCAAACTGCTAAGTTAATCTATTCGCACAATTAGTTGCTCCTGCTCAGATCCTAGTCTATACTAGAAGACTTGTTGTATTCTAGGGAATTATGCGAGTAAATCTTTTAGAACAGTCCAATTTTGCATGCCTCAAGTATTTGTGATTTCATTGTATTACACTTTATTCTCTAATTTACAATCTAAAGGATTTACATATCCTAAATACCGATACAAAAGAAAACCTCTAATTTCTGCAAGCAGCTGATAATTTGATTCAGAAGCCATGGCAAAATACAAAGATGAAACTCCTACAGTTCGCGTATATACAGTTTGCGATGAATCCAAATACCCGATTATGAGGAATGTTCCTTCTTTGGGTTGTAGGGATGAGCTCTTAGAATAGTTATCTACTTATGGCTAAGTTGCAGAGGTTACTGCTGTAATGGGTGGCTCGAGAAGAAAGTACAAGCGATTAAAGTCGAAGATACAAGTCGGATTGCCAAAGAAAAATCCCAACACATTCAAGGGGACATGGAAAAGAACACGTGTATCTCGATAATTCCCAAACTACCAATGAGGATGGGAAATGGAAAGTTCTTCTCGGCAAGACTCTGGCCCTTAATGATGTGTTGTATGTGCCTAATATTCGAGCAAATACTATTTATGTGGCTTTGTTAGGAAAGGCTGGAATAAATATTATATTTGATTCTGATGAAATTGTGATAAACAAAGAATAGTGCACTAGTTTGGAATGATATTGTAATCATGATGTTTCAAATGTTGTCATTGAAAATGCATCTCCTTCTGCTTTTATCGTTGACTCAGTTGATTTATGGCATATTAGATTATCACATGTTGGCTTTAGTTATATTCTTAAAATAAAAAAAATAGGATTAGTTTCTTCTATCAATAATACTAGTTTAAACAGTTGTGAGGTATGTTATGAAACCAAACAAACAAAGAAACCTGTCTTTCAACAAAAAGAAAAAGTGAATTATTGAGTTTGATTCACACTGATAGAAGAGACTTAAAGTAGACTATGACTAGAGGAGCAAAAAGTATTATGTGACATTTATCGATGATTTTTCTAGATATCTAAAGTATATTTGCGTAAAAATAAGGATGAGATCGTTAGCATGTTTCTTTTATATAAAGTTGAAGATGAAATATCAACTAAATAAAAGGATTAAAAGAGTTAAATCAGATAGGGACGGCGAGTATATTTTATTTAATTCATGAATTTACCCCTCCGTATTCTCCCAAGTCAAATGGTGTAGCGGAAAGGAATAATAGAACGTTAAGAGAAATGATGAATTACATGCTAGTTAGCTCTTCTGCACCTGATAATTTGTGGGGTGAAACTATATTATCTACATGTCACTTACAAAATGGAATACCTTATAAGAAAATAGGAAATATGCCTTATGAATAATCGAAAGGCTATTCAACTAATTTAAAATATTTTAAAGTCAGCGGTGTCTAGCTAAAGTTATGTTACGTGATCCTAAGAAAAGGAAAATTAAACTGCTGATTGCATGTTATAGGTTATCCCGAATATAGTGTTGCATATAGATTTCTTGTGTTGAGAAATGATGTTTTAGATGATAATACTATTGTTGAAACAAAGAATGCTGAGTTTTTTGAGCATATTTTTCCATAGAAACTTAAAACAATTTTTCATGCCCCTATTTATGTTGGAGTTGATAATACTCTTAAAAATAATCCTGAGGAACTTAGAAGGAGTAAAACGTAAAGAGTAAAATAATTTAGAAATGAATTTACGCTTATCTTGTTGAAAACTACCGTTTCTGAAGCTTTTTCTTCTGAGTTTGATTTTTGGGAAGTAGCTATAGAAAATGAACTTGAGTCTATTAAACTAAATAAAACGTGGACTCTAGTTGATTTACCACCTAGAGCTAAACCCGTTGGTTGCAAATGGATTTTCAATAGAAAATATAATCCTGGTGGATCGTTTGAAAACTATAAAGCCAAATTAGTAGCAAAGGGATTCACTAAAAAAGAATATGTTGACTATTTTGATACCTTTGCTCTGGTGGCCAGAATATCTTCTGTTTGTGAGTTCTAAATTTGATTTCTAAATGGTGACTTGGAAGATGATTTTTTTATGATTCAGCCAGAGGCACTACAAGAAAAGTTACTTTTGGTGAGAAGAAAATAGTGAGAGTAAGAAAAACCTCTCACTAAATGTGTTATATCCATAGTTTTTGTTAGAGTAAAAAAGGGCTCTCACTAAAAAATCTAAGTTTTGGTGACCAAATAAGAAATTAAAAAGAAATAGTAAATTTTACTCTCACTAATGAGAGTGAAAAACGGGCGGGTTTATTTCCCACCATTTGTTTTGACTTCAACTAAAAGAAAAAATAAAATAAAAAAAATCAAATTAAACTCAAAATCAAAATTGAAAAGAAAGAACAAATATCTCTCAGCAATTGACGATCGCCTCTCTCTTGGAAACCCTCTCTCTCTGCTTCTACTGCGTCGGCCGGTCTCTCACCGCCACCATTGGATTAGCAATAAGTATAAAGAGGTTCGACTCGGTTTCTCTCTCTTTCTTAAACCCTTGGGTCATTAATTTTTTCTAATTTTGTCTCTCTCCCTCTGCCTCTTGGAAAACCCATTCTCCGCTTCTACTGCATTGGACGGTACCTCTCCGCCACCATCGATTGAGCAGCAAGTATAGAGAGGTTCAACTTTGTTTCTCTCCCTATTTCTTTCTTAAACCCTAGGTGTATCTATTTTCTAATTTCATTTCTTTGTGTATCCATCGCTGCATGTTGTAGTTGTAGCTCTTCCTCCATTACAGGAAATCTCCACTAAAGCGTCGTCGACTTTTTCAAATAACAGGTATAAAGAATTTCAAATATTCTTCTTCACTTTACTGTCTTTTGTTTTATATATGAATCTTTGGTTTGATGTTTGTCATCTCATTATTCTGCGGACTATTTGTTTTTTGTTTGACCCAATTTATGTCCTCTTTTTATTTTGGTGTTTTCTGTTTGTTTATTTGACCCAAATTATTCGATGGATGGGGATTTAATTTTGGTTCAAGATGATCTTATTGTGTTTATGATTGCTCTGATATAAGTGGAACATTTCATGGGCTTCTTTTTATTTGTCGGATTTGGTGTCGTATGCACCATGTTATTTGTGAACTTATTTATTTGTAAAATAAAATCTTAAATTTTTTACTTTCAAATCTGAGATACATATGATTTAATAAGTCAAATCTACAAATAAAAGAAGTCGTATAAATTAGGATTTATTAAAATGTTGTCAAATTCTTGATAATTTGTTGATTTTGATTGAATTATGTTTTAGGTGAGTAAAGCTTGCAATGTTGCTAAATATAGCTAATCTTATGGTGTAACATGATTGAGGTGAAAGAGGGAACAAATTATATACTGACATCAAAAGTATCCTGACGATTTATGGATTAATGATAATGTCTTAATAACATCATATCATATTGAACCATCAGTTATTTAATGTATAGTATATTTTTTCTTTATTTTTTTTGAATACAAATCTTTTGTGTTAAAAGTTGAAACGTTCTACTAGTGTGCACTTGAGAGTACATGACGATTTAGTTTGTTTACGATGATGAGGGTGTTCATTCTTGCAATTTAAGTGCATTGTAACAGTTACTGATATTTCTGATTCAGATTCCAGTTCCGATTGAGGTTAGACTTTTTAATTTGGTCGACTTGTGTTGGGGTAATTATTTCTATTTTAGTTTTCTTTTTAAATTTATGATTTACGTTCTTCTAACCAAAAATAAAAACATGTACTTCCGAGAACAAGTGAAGCTTTCTTTGTGGAGCAGAGGCTTATTATTTGTTAGATTAGAAGTTTGTGTGAAGTACTCTTTTTTTAGATCTCATTTTTCTGGAGAAAAATATGCCTTTTTATTTCCATGGCACTTGTATTTGAAAGCTATCTAAACAATGGTGCATGTTGAACATGTATTCTCCATGTTGTGATCAGAATTCGATTACGACATATTGAAATATGTTCAGCTTTATTTGCATATTTTATTTGGAGATTTGGTTCTTCAATTTTGTATCACATGCACGTAGGACTTGCAACTATAAGTAACATTGAATGTAATTGCTTCATTTACAACGAAATTATCTTCTTAATATTATATCTTTTTTCTTTAGGGATTTGGCAAATCTGGTTCCTTTTGGAATATCCTTTTAAGTAACACTGAATCCATTTCCTAATTAGCGCGGGAAGTGTGTGTATTGTGTTCGAAGTGTGAAATGCTTGCACATTGTATATGAAATGTGTTTAGTGTGTATGAAATGTGTGTAGTGTTTGTGATTTATAATTTATAACAAGTTTTGGTGTTTGCTGTTGCTATTGCCTGCAGAGGCAAACAAGGGAACAATTTCGGAATATGTATTATTATCATTATCTATTTTCTGTCCTTTAATTTGTAGTTTATTATATAGCTTTCCCAACTTTATTCCTCGACTCCTGTAATTATAATTGTTCAAATTAAATATGTGACCTAATCAGGGATGATGGAATGCCTCGTCTACTTAAAGTGAGAGTTTTTATTTTAAATACAATGTACGAAACCAAACCCAAAAAGGAACCAAAAATGTTTGGTTCAATGTATTTCATTGAGTTCGATAAGATTCGTCCTTAGATTTTTACATACTCCGGAAAATCGAACTGAACCGAACCAAATACATACTTCAGAAAATTGAACCAAACCGAACCGAATGATCACCCCTATTAAGAACACCATTATTTCTTTATCTCTGAATTTTGATTATAGAAAAGGAAATGAAAATAAGAATTTTGCTTCTAGATGACACTTATATATTATATCTCTACTAATATTGTGATTTTTGCTTTGGGTTAGAACAAATCATTTGTATAAAGAAGTATGATTGGTTTCTTTTGGTGAAATTTACAAATTAATGTACCTTGAGTGAGGCTCACACATTAACTGCCACTACAAGAATTTTGCAAATAGAAAACAAATTATATTTGTTGTCTAGTTATAAATAAGTCTATTATTAATAGTGGTGTTGTTAAAACTACCCTTTTGACAATAATTTAAATTTGTTGTCAGTTCAACATTAAACAAAGTTGTCCACAATAGTACAAAACCGTTATCTATTTAATTACAGATAACAGTGGAAAACTGTTGACCTTCTTCTAAAACCGTTGTCTTTATAAGTAAAGATAACAGATAAAAATTGTTGTCTTCTCTGGCAAAGAAAAAAAAATATTGCCTTACATTGAAAGACAACGGTTATATTATTGAATCTATTGTTAATTTTCAAATTCTCATATAAAACACTCAATAATTATTAAATACGGAATATCAAATAAAAAACTTATGTAAATAAATTCATCAACACTAAATTACCATAATCCAATCCAAATTGTTTAACTAAACAAGTCCGAGAATAAAACTAAAACAACATAACAATGTTATTCTTAATCCTTTAATTATCCTCAATTATGAAACTCAAATATACAAACAAATTCTAAAAGTACATTAAGAATAAAACCCGGCCATTCCTTTATGAAATGCAGCATCAATCTGCTCAAACATGGTCTTGCATGACATCTCAAAGGCAGGAATTACCGAAGCTTCAATTTTAGGGTTTCCTGCATTAGAAATAAAGGCTACATTATAGAAATGTAATTACGATAATTGGGGAAGGCAAATTTATATAGAATTGGGGAATGAGAGTTAACACTAGCCACCTCCGAAACCTCACATATAAGAGCAACATTTTTCTCGAAAATACAAAAAGAAAAAGTAATACACGAAAGAATGAAGTTGAAAGAGCGAACAACCAACTCAAATTTAGTTTAATTGCCAAACATAATTCAATGTCACCTTTACAAACAATAAATAATTATAATCATAGTATTAACGATTATCCCACAACCACCAAATATCATATGAACCTAGTTCTCATTCTTAATATATACAACTAAAGTAATGAGATGGCTCTGAGACACACTAAGGACACATCAGTAAATTCAAGCACTAAGGCGAGTCACAAATCGTTGCATGAAGGACAGTGTCTCTTGTCAAAACTGTGTCTTTAGGGAACCCAACAACGTTTTGCAGTATATCCATATCTATTTCTTCAAAACTGGTTGGCAATTCAATATCTCAACTATAAAGCTTAGGTTCCTTGGCAACATTCACTGTGACAGTTTTTTATGTAAAAACTCTTGGGAATCTGAAAACTATACAAATTGTGCTCTGTCAAAGAAAGGGAAAAATTCGAAATTGGTCCTGTATGTTAGGGCCTGTCCGAAACTGGTCCTCTATGTTTCATAATTTTAATTTTGGTCCTGTATCTTCCATGTGTTGTCCAATTTAAGGACAAAATATAATTCCGATCACTTAAGTCACCGGAGACTAGCACGTGCGTGTCACGTGATTAAAAAAATTAGGGGAATTGCGACACGTGTCTATCTATGCTGATTAGGATTTCCACGTCATTAAATCATAAAAAAAAAATAAATAAATAAAAAATTCATATCCAACACAACAGAAGTCAGCGTTTTAAAACAAAACAGAAATTATTTTCACTTATGATCTCATTTTCACTCCAGACCCCAGATTCTGAAAATTAGGGCTTGGGTATTCTTCCTCCAGCAATGGCGAGCAGCTCTTCCCGATCCACCGCCTCAAACGGACCTCGCACCACCGGCTGCTACTACGGATGGTGTACCGCCTGTTATTGCGGACTTCGTTGTGTCTTACGTATGTCCCGGACCGCTGACAATAGAGGACGATAATTCTACGGTTGTATCAATTGGAACGTATGTCCCGGATATTCACCATTTCGATGGCCTGACCGACGAACAACTGCAATTTTCCACAATATCAGTCTGAAATCGGCAAGAAATTGATCAGAAGAAGAGATGGGTTACAGTTCGTGTTTTTCGTTTATTTGGGGGACATCATTTGTAAGTAAAAGAAAAAAATTCTCTGTTCACGGATTGGTAAGTGAGGTTAGAGAGGTTAGCACAAATTGTTTTTCTAAAACACGACTTCGGTGAGAAGGATTTAGGAGTTTTCAGTTTTTTTTTTTCCTTATCTAAATTATGATTTAATGACATGTAAATCCTAATCAGCATAGATAGACACGTGTCGCAATTCCCCTAATTTTTTTAATCACGTGACACGCACGTGCTAATCTCCGGTGACTTAAGTGATCGGAATTATATTTTGTCCTTAAATTGGACAACACATGGAAGATACAGGACCAAAATTGAAATTATGAAACATAGAGGACCAATTTCGGATAGGCCTTAACATACAGGACCAGTTTCGAATTTTTCCCGTGAAAGAAAGCATCAATAGTCAACACCAAAGAACTATGAAAACTGAATAACAAAGTTACAAGAAACAAGGTTCTCCCACCTACCAGAACATCTTTCATAGTCGGCCCTCCATTTCGCAGATATCTTTTATTGAGTGCACCAGAAACAACTAATGACAATCCTAGTTTCATTTCACAGATTTGCAACTCTCACAGGTTCAGTTATGTCAATGTATTCCGAGTATTAATTTGGTGATTGGTCAATGAAACTTGAAGTCATGTCCTCAAAATGACAAGCCTAAAAAGAAAAGGTAAGAATGAGAAAACCTTGACTAGAGACTAAATTAAATAAAAGGTAAACCTTTTTCACTTTCATTTTAAATTGTGCAGTTCATTAGTCCACGCTATCTCATACACTATTGTTCCATAAATGGAAGAAATGTTGCGGCCATACAAAACAAAATTGGGATAAAGCAAATAACTATGATTAAAAGGGTTGAAGAATATAAATTACCTTGCCAACGCTTTTACCAAAATGGAGATGGTTGACTGCATCAGCAACAGAACGAACGGTTTCTTACCGTTGTGGTATGTAGGGGTCTACTACAATACCAGGTACGACAACGGTCATTTATCGCAAACGACAACGGCCAATCTTATGACTCAATAGCCTTTGACTTAGGAGCCAATCTTACGACTCAGAAGCCATATTGCTTGACTTAGGAGTCAATCTTACAACTCAAAAGTCTTACTCAAAAGCCCATCTTACGACTTAAGAGTAATAATATGCCCGAAGGTGAACATATGAATCATAATACAAATTCAATAGTATAAATGCTACATAGTTACCCACTTTTCATTAAGACTTTCTTTGACAGATGTTGATGCTCTTTGATTGATTTGTTCTGGAGAGGCTCCAAGGTTGTCCGGTTCAATTCATATTGCACTCATCGATTTTAGACATTTAGTCTTATATCTTTCTTTATTATTATTTCCCTTATCATAACTTATTACATCTATCATAATTTTAATTTGTACATATAATTAGTGCACAAGTATACTTATACTTATACATTTAATCACATTTAGAATACATTAACATAATAACGTAGTAACCTACGTGTGACATAGCTAACTTATTGTTATAATCATGTTGACATGATAACATGAAGTTAGATTCATATAGGGTAAACACATCTTTTTAGAAAACTGTAATTTTTAGGCCTTAAGACCAGCCTGTCTCGTAAAATTCACTATAAATCATATATTTGATAAAATATTCTCAAATTTTAATTATAGACTTCTAATATCATGTATTATATCATACTGAAACTGTTTTAAACTATAGACTCCTAACATTATATGTTATAATATAGTATAACAGCTTTTTAAAATATTTAGTAAATAATTTTATATAATTTTTCAAAGTTGTATGAATAATATGAACTTCTACAAATAAAGTATTCAAATAAGATTCACATATTTAGATAGTATAATCTTTATAATCATATAATTAAAAAATAATCAACAATAAAAATATTCAAAAATTGCAAAGCACATTTACCAAACATGTGTATACCGATTTTGCATCACTTAGCAAAATCGGTAAATCAACGATCAGCCATATAAGATCTTTGAGTCATGTATACTAACTATTATGTATACTAACTATCTAACACCTACTATAAAATAATTAAATTTCTTAAACTCTAAATAATTACAATAATAAAAAAATGAAACTATTAAAGAAGACATATCTCAAAATAGATACACTAAAACAACGATGCCTAAAAACACCAAATCTCCAAGCATTGTTGGACACACTGGACCTTTGAATTTCGTTTAAAAATAAACTTACTGAGGGCCTCCTAATTAAAGGAACCCTTTATAAACACATACATATTTTCGGTATGTGTTTATACATGAAACCATTGTAGGCCTCTATATTGGTGAGTTAAAGGCTGTTTGGTTCCTATTTATAGAGGTGTTAAGCTGCTTAGTAGATTATGGGGGACTTAGGAGATTAGTGTATCTGCATGTGTGGTGTCAAGAATACATGTGTTTTGGAATGATTATAGGGGCTGCTTGTATGTGTAAGAAGTAAATTGATTAAGAAGAGAATAGCATGTGTGAGTGTGTTACATGGGTTGACAAGAAAGGAACGAGTGTCATGGTTAGGAAGCATGAGGTGTAGTTTAGTTTATCTATTTCCTAAAAAATGTTACAGCATGTTGATTATCATCAGTTTTTATTAATATAATACAAGATGTAATGTAATATTAATATTATAGTACTAATTTATTATACTGTATAGTATTAATATCATAGGCTACTTACATAGCGAGATTAAAATGCATCACATAGGATGATAACTAGTTAGTGAAATCCCTTCCCCATGTGTTCCCGAAATTATACTAAAAATTGGAGTAAGGATTTATGAAATATTTTGATTACACTGTACGCATACAAAAGTTCACGTAAACTTCTATAAATAATTGACTATAATTTGTATTAAACTTTTATCCATAACTCCTAAAGTAAATACTACTCGTGTACTTACTAAATTAAGAATATATTTTAATATCTTTTATTTTTTGTAGTTTTCTTTCATATACCGGACAAGTGTACAAATGAGTTTGGTCCCCTTGATAGCTCTTCCTGTAAAATTGAGTAAAACCACTTTGTTTCTCGAAATTTCATTAGCCTCAACGGTTGGATAAAGAATTTGATTTCAAAAGCTTTATAATAAAATAAACTTTAAAGAATTCTTTCTAAAAAATTAATTAAAATATCAACAAGAATGTCAAATTTTTTTTTTGTTTTGAGGTATTACGAGCAGAAATTGGAAAGCTATGGAAAGAGCACACCAATATGCAACCGCCAACAAGCAACAAAATATGGCAAAGGTAACATGTGTCCCATTCACTTATTTATATGTATGTATAATGTATTCATTAATTTAAAAGAAGAATAATTATCACATTGTTTTCCTTTCAATTATTTTTGTTTTAACTTCCGTTGGTAATAACCCTTCCTTCTGCCATGCGTGTAGTAATGACCTAAACAGTGAAAACCAGTTAATTTGTCTACATAAAATCTATAAAGTAAATAAACGAATTTTATTCTGTATGAGATGTTTGTTGATTCATTTCAAATTAGGAAAACAAGTTCTTCATATTCTCAGGGTGTGAGAAAAAATGATTCAAGAACTTATATTATAAGATTCTACATGGAGACCAAGATTATATACTTTGTGGTGATTATCCTTCATTTTGATGTTTGGCCAAAAGAGAATTTATGCGCCTACTATATGTTTCACAGCATTTTTTACAGAAAACATTTCTCAAGGATCATTTGGATACCTCATTCACATTCAAAACACTGTAACAATGCCTATGGATTGCATATAAAACCAGAAATGCTCCAGCTTTGATGTGATAATCAGATTTTATCTTTCTCCTGTGTTACAAAAAGAAAGTACGTAGTTTTGATAATAATTATGGAATGAGAGACTAAGGTTTGTCGTGGAAGAGATTTATTCATGCTGGCATATCCATATTTTCTTATTTGAGATAGTGTAGGGTAAAATTTTGGGATTGGAATTGGAGATACCATTGGTGCCAATGTTGCTATGGTGAAGTGTATCGACAAAATCTTTCACATTCTTTCAGTTTGAACAGAACAAGTATAAAAAAAGTAAGTCAAATAGTAAATATATAGACTGGAAAATTATGGGTTTAAGGTTTTGTAATCATCATAATCAGAATTCCAAATAACAGAGAGAAAGAAACAATCTGACAAGTTAGTAACTTTAATTCACGCAGTGTTAATCAGTTGTTTCTTTGACATTCAAAATATGCATTACCAGGCAAACTGTTCTGATAAATCCTTGAGCCAAACATTAAGGGGAAATTATACATTGTCTGTATAAGAAGACCGAGTGAGGTATTAGGGCAAACCTGGAGAGATTCCATAGAGCGTTACAAAATATACTTGAAAATTTGAGAGAGAGATGAGTGAGAAAGGAGATAAAAAAGAAATAGAATGGAAAAAAAAAAAACTCTCCAAATTTGTTATGGATGTGGTTTCTTTCTTTTTTTTTTTTCTTCTATTTCTTATTTTATTGTAAATTTTCCTTTTCTAGGGTGGAGTATATCGTGGTTTTAGAAAGGGCAAAGTTTCATGTGCACCAAAGCACGGTTCAATCCGGGTTGGGTATCACTCTTTATGTTTAAAGGTATTAAAATATTTTTACCCAGAGCATGTAATATCTTTAATAATAAATCGTGATATCTTTTTACCATGATACCTTTACCCATCACATATAAAATATTTAGACATAAATCGTAATAGTTTTTTACCCATGATCCAGATTAATTGGTGTACAAGAGACCTCCTCTTTAGATAGACATGTGTATGCCGGTTTTTTTTTTTCTTGTAACTTGAAAGTCGTCCAGGAAATTTCTTGTCAGTTTTCTCTTTTCTTCTTAGGTAATGTGGGTGTTTACTTATTACCTGGTCCAATTCACTAAGGATTGGACAAACCGAGCTATGTTTCCTGTAAAGTTGCTGGCAATATATTCATACATAATTATATCACATTTTCTCACATTTTCCATTAAAAATAAATTCCAACTCAATCTACGACAAACAAAACTGTTGAAAGTTAATACATTTTGAAAAATAAAATTAAAACTATCTAGAATAATTGATAAAAACGTATAGCATCATTGTCTAGAACTCCCTAGTCAAATTGTGTCAAAATAAATCTTGGAAGTTGCAAGGTAGTGTTGGTTAGAAGAAAATAATTAAATATGAGAAGACCCTAGAATTAGATATATAGGTGGATGGAAGGCTATATATAGCCACATACTCTCACGTTTCTGTAATAAGATATAGGGTGCGCTAACTTATGACTTGGCCTAATTCTCAATGGATTGGGCCAGTTGAGTCATGTTTTCTTTGGGATTGTTGGTAATATATTCACACATCACATTACATTTTATCCTCTTTTACACTAAAACAAACCTCAGACCAATTTCCAACCAACAAAATCAAACACTTATTTAGTTAACAGAACCTTCTCTCCCAGTCTACAATAATCCAACCTCCTCCAACCATAAATAAACACATTCACATAATGATTATTACCACTTAAATATTGTCTCCTTCCATCACCCAATAAAGCTTAGTTCTTCAACATAAATTCCTACATTCACAAAGTTTTAACACATTCACATAAAGATTATTACCACTTAAATATTGTCTCCTTCCATCACCCAATAAAGCTTAGTTCTTCGACATAAATTCCTACATTCACAAAGTTTATTGCACATCGTTTCAAACACTATTTTCACAAATGAATAAATTCAAAAAATTTCAAATCCCCAAAAACTAACAGTGGTACCAGAAACTTGTTCAATCATTATGTCTCTTGCGTGTGGGAGCTTGTGTGATTCTTGTCGGAGAGAGATTAGAGTAGTGGTGTAGTAGGCATCGAAGAGAAATGATTTTCGATTCTTTTAGGGTTTGTTTGATTTATTTTTTCCTTATCTTTTGTAACATAGATTTTGGGTTTTTGTTTATTCTATTGAATGATTTCTTAATGTGTAAACTTTCTAACGTGAGGTGTAAATTGATGTATAAAAGAAAAAGAAAAAAACAAAAGTCACCTAAAAAATGCGGCACCACGTGGCATAAGTTACCGGAACTCCCTGATCGGCCCCGACACATAGGTGACACGTGGCCTTTTCCGTTGAGTTGGTCAAAATTAGTCCAAAATTGAGCAGTTAATAGCGGTATGAGACTTAATTGAAAAGTTAGTTAAATATGGAAACAAAATAGAAAAGTTATGGGACCAAATTAACTTTTTTTCCCTATCATGTGGTTTATGTCGTCGGAACTCCTTAATTAGCGCCGGTATGTGAAAATTTTCAGTGAATCGGTCAAAATTAGACATAAATAAAACAGATGATCTCCTAGTATGTATGCTCGAAACTCCCCTAATCTCGTGATTAATGAAACAAAATTTGTTACTATAATAATTAATGATACTAGAGCTTGGTAGATTGAAAGGGCAAACCACATGCCGTGCTTTTCAATGTGGCGATTTAGTTTATATGACTAATTTTTTCCAATGGGTTTGTGTTGATGCGTCTAACTAAATATTCTAAACGTGGTGAATATAATATTATAATTTATTTAGAGCAAAACACAGACAAAAATAGTACATATAAACTAGATCACCTTTGCCTTATTTCAATGCATAGCATGTGCATTACCCTTTCGATCTACTAAAGACTAATATAACTAATTATTCATTCTATTAACAATTTTTTTTGAATAATCACGGCATTACGGGAGTTTCTGAGTATATATCACTACAAGAATTCAAAACCCAACTACTTCTTCCGTCCCATTCAAATTTACAGAATACGTATATTAAGAAAAAATTGCTTTTTATTTTTTGATTGATTTATTCAAAGATGGAGATTGATAGTGGAGATTTTGAGGGTGAAGATTGTAAAATAAATTTTCTTTTTAAGTGTGTACAAATTGGTGTGGGACGTACTGAACAGGAAAGTGTGCAAATTTGAATGGAACGGATGAAGTACTATAATGAAATTTTTTGAAAATATTGAAGAACGCATATTTTTATTTTGTTATTCCAATTATCAGAGAGTTTTGAATTTTGTTTTTACGATTTGTTTGAAATTTAAAAGGTATTTAAGTATGTGTAAAATCATCAGTAACTGAAATTTACAATTGCAAATCTATTTTTTTTCTTAAACCCAGTTAAGAAGTTATAGTCCGCCGGGGATTGAAAGTTATTTAGCTAATTAAGAATATTTAAAAATCAAAGGAGATCAGAAAGATTTAACATTACGACAAATTTTACATGCATGTTTCATATTTATTACCCTCAATTTACTTCTATTAGGTCTAAAATTACTTTTTATATGTAGTAAAGCTTCATTTATTTATTTTAATAATGTCTGGACTTATTGATGTTATTAAATATGATACGGAAAATTTCCCTCTCCAAAATAATAAAATATGAGTCCACATTATATGCTTACTTAGCGTAGTAATCAAAAAGTTGACTGTCCCGGAACCACATTCAACTCATGTACAAATTTATTAGAGAAGATATGGTTAGTTTGATTAATCCTGTAAATAAGGGATAGACATTACTTAATTCTTGTTAATATCTTTCATGATTTGTTGTAATCTTGTTGTACTCAATATTATATATAGTGAAAACTCAATCACCCGTATTAAGGTGAACAAAATATTTATCTCACATGGTATCAGCAGATACACCGTAACAACCCAGCAATTTTTTTTCTTCTCTCTTATTCTGCGTTTCTTCTTCCATGGCTTCCTCTGATGCTATTCCCCTGAACACTCTGGTTCATCTTGTCAACATTCGTCTTACTTCCAGTAATTATTTGCTCTGGCGAGATCAAGTTCTCGCTATGCTTCGTTGTGATGGCTTGCACGTCCTTCTTGATGGCTCTTCTCCCGTCCCTCCTTCAACCGTCACTGAAAACGACGGCAATTCTGTCACTAATCCTGAGTACGCTTCGTGGGTTCGCCGCCATGACCGTGTTCTCTCCGTCCTTCTTTCTTCCTTATCTGAAGAGGCCATGTCCGAAGTCATCGGCTTGCGTTCTGCCTCTGCTGTTTGGACAGCCCTCGAAGCGGCCTTCAGTCCGAATACTCCGTCGCGGGCGAATCAACTCCGCGACGAACTTCAGTTTCTGAAACGTGGTAGTACTGAATCAGTGGTCGATTTTTCTCGCAGGTTCAATATTCTCTGTCACCAGTTGGCGGCGATCGGTGATCAGGTTTCCGATAACGATAAAGCTCGCTGGTTTCTCCGTGGTTTGGGGCCTCAGTTTCGTGTCTTCTCCGACCTCCGTCTTGCCCTGCCATTCACGATCCCTTTTCGCGATTTGGTAAGCCAGGCCCGTGACCAAGAGCTTCGGGACAAAGCTCAAGATATGGCTGATTCCGTTTCTGCTCCAGCCGTCTTCTTTGCTTCACGGAGCGGTTCGGGTCGGGGTCGTGCGGGTCGCGGTGGTGGTCGTACAGGTCCTCCGTCCTTCCAGATTAATGACTCCCATGGTCATTCTAGTGTTGGCCATTCCATTGTTTCCCATGCTTTGCATGGTCGTGGTCATTTGCATGGTCATAATTATGGCCGTGGTAATCATAATATGCATGGTAGTGGTAATAATGATATGCATGGTAGTGGTAATCATAATATGCATGGAAGTAGTAATAATAATATGCATGGTAGTGGTGGCTCCAAAAAGCCATACGTGCCCAGGTGTCAAATTTGCAAAGGCCCGCACTATGCCAATCACTGCCCCGATAGGTATGTTCGTGATCCATCTTCTGAAACCGCGAATCTTGCTCATGCCTTTGGGACTCAATGTGCTGTTCAAACCTCGTCTCCACCGGATTGGTATGTCGATACGGGTGCTTCCGCCCATATGACGTCTTCTACTTCTGAACTCGACACTTTTGAGCCTTACCACGGTAATAGTACCGTCATCGTAGGTAACGGTGATGCACTTTCTAATTCTCATCTAGGTTCAAGCTATGTTACTAATCGTTTACCTTTATTAGACGTTTTGGTGGTTCCGCATATTACTAAAAATTTGCTTTCCATTAGTAAGTTAACTACGGATCTTCCTGTTGATGTCGTCTTTTCTAACAAATCTTTTGTAATTCAGACTCGGGGGACAAAGGAGATTCTAGCAAGCGGCAGGTGTAAGGATGGACTTTATATTTTGGATCGCGGGACTGCTGCTTTTGTTGCAACTTTAAATTCTAGTTCTTTAATTTCTTCGTTTGAAATGTGGCATTCTCGTTTAGGACATACTCCTGTGTCAGTTATTTCTTTGCTAAACAAGTTGGGATATTTGCGTGTTAGTTCTATTTTGCCTAAACCGAGTCTTTGTTCCTCTTGCCAATTGGCCAAGAGCAAGCATTTGCCTTTTCAATTAAATGATAAACGTGCTTCTACCGTTTTAGAACTGGTTCATTGTGATTTATGGGGCCCTGCCCCTGTTGCTTCAGTTGATGGGTTTAAGTATTATGTTGTGTTTGTTGATGACTTTTCACGTTTCTCTTGGTTATATCCTCTTCGCGCTAAGTCTGATTTTTTTGATGCTCTTACACGTTTTGTCTCTCTTGTTTCTAATCAATTTGCGTCCACTATTAAAGTTTTCCAAAGTGATGGGGGTACTGAATTTACAAGTAAACGCGTACAAAAAATTTTTGCTGCTCGGGGTATTTTACATCGTTTTTCCTACCCCTACACTCCCCAGCAAAATGGCCGCGCTGAACGTAAACATCGCCATATAACTGAAACTGGGCTTTCTATTTTGTTTCATGCTCACGCCCCGGCCGAATTTTGGCTAGATGCTTTTTCTACAGCTGTTTACATTATTAATAGGTTGCCTAGTATTGTTCTTGCAAATAAATCTCCATTTGAACTTCTATTCAAAGTTGTTCCAAATTATGGTCTTTTTAAAGTATTCGGGTGCCGTGTTTTTCCTTATTTACACAATTATGCCCCTAACAAACTTGCTCCCCGCAGTGTTCCTTGTATTTTTTTGGGATATAGCAGTATGCACAAGGGTTTTCGGTGTTACGATCCTGTTTCACTGCGCACTTATATCACTCGTCATGCGCAATTTGACGAGTCTTCTTTTCCTTTTTCATCTCGTTCGCCTTCTTCTCACAATGTTTCGTTGGATTTTTCTTCTTTTCTTGAAATTTCAGGCCACTGGATCGCCCTCAGCAGGCCCATATTCAAAGCCTGGCAGCCCTAATTTGACTCCAGCAGACCGGCTGCCACCGCTTTTGCCCACTCCTGGCCCATCTTCCATTGGGCCTTCTTCGCCCATTCCCTGTTCACTCTGTTCTGGGCCGCCATCGTCCCAGGCCCAGCTCGTACCTCCTGTTGATGAATAGCCTGCTCCTATGACTCCAATCCAGCTTGCTCCGCCAGAATCGCCTACTCCGCCTCTTCCGCAATCTCCGATTATTGAACCTCCCATCATCGATCCCGTGGTCCGCAACATGCATGCTATGCGAACGCGGTCTAAGTCTGGTATTTTTAAACCTCGTTATTTTGTTGATTTAGCTTCCACCGCCCTATTATCTGCTTTATCTCAGTCCGTGGAACCTAAAGGCTTTAAATCTGCTCTTAAGGTTCCTCAATGGTTGTGTGCCATGCAGGAAGAGATTAATGCTCTTCATTCTAACAAAACGTGGGATTTGGTGCCTCGTCCACCAAACGAGAATATAGTTGGTTCGAAATGGGTATTTCGTACCAAATATCATTCTGATGGCTCCATTGAGCGTTATAAAGCTCGTCTTGTCGCTCAAGGGTTCACTCAAATCCCAGGTTTTGATTTTTCTCACACTTTTAGTCCTGTTGTGCGTGCAGCTACAGTTCGTGTAATACTGTCTTTAGCAACTCAGTGGTCTTGGCCTCTTCATCAACTGGATGTCAAGAATGCTTTCCTTCATGGTGTTCTTGATAAGCCAGTCTACATGGTTCAACCACCGGGTTTCATTGATCCTCGTTATCCGGATCATGTTTGTAAACTCACAAAGGCTCTCTATGGTCTTCGACAAGCCCCTCGTGCATGGTTTGATTGTTTTAGTTCCTTCCTTCTCTCTTTGGGTTTTTCCCGCAGTCGTTCTGACACCTCTCTATTTTTTATTCATCGTCCCGATTGCATTATTTATTTGCTTTTGTACGTTGACGATATTATTGTTACTGGTAGCAATCCTACCTTGCTTAGCAGGTTTATCGCTCGAGT
Source organism: Ajuga chamaepitys (assembly GCA_958295605.1). Lineage (NCBI taxonomy): Eukaryota > Viridiplantae > Streptophyta > Magnoliopsida > Lamiales > Lamiaceae > Ajuga > Ajuga chamaepitys. The sequence continues at coordinate 57,531,240 of OY282502.1, forward strand.
CAACAAAGAATTTGCTGTCAAGGATCTTGGACGCCTTAGTTACTTTTTGGGCCTCGAAATCACTCATACTAATTCTGGTCTGTTTCTTGGCCAGGCGAAATATGCTCATGACATTCTTATGCGAGCTGACTTACTTGATTCCAAGCCTGTTTCCACTCCATTAGCTGCTGGTGAATCACTAGTCAGCACGGGTGCTTCTTTTAAAGACCCCACTCTTTATCGTTCTCTTGTTGGTGCATTACAGTACTTGACGATTACTCGTCCTGACCTCTCTTATGCTGTCAATCATGTCAGCCAGTTCCTTCACAATCCTACTATGGATCATTTTATGGCTGTCAAGCGAATACTTCGCTATGTTAAGGGAACACTTCATTATGGTCTATCATTTTCCTCTTCCTCGGACTTCTCAATCCTTGGTTATTCTGATGCGGATTGGGCCCGTTGCGTGGAAACTCGTCGGTCCACCTATGGGTATTCTATATTTTTAGGCAGCAACTTGGTTTCTTGGAGTGCTAAAAAGCAACCAACGGTTGCACGCTCCAGCTGCGAGTCCGAGTATCGTGCACTTGCAAATACAGCTCAAGAAATGGTTTGGCTCACTCATCTTCTCCAAGAGCTTCGTGCATTACCACCTTCTCGTCCGCTTTTGCTTTGTGACAATAAAAGCGCTTTATTTCTTATTCAGAACCCTATTGCTCACAAACGCGCCAAGCATATCGACATAGACTGTCACTTCATTTGAGAACTTGTGGCCGGCAATAAATTAGAGACAAAATTTGTGCCCTCTGGTCTCCAACTTGCGGACATATTCACCAAAAGCCTCCCTCGTCCTTCATTTGAATTCTTGCGTTCCAAGCTCTGTGTTGATGTTAATCCCACACTTCGCTTGAGGGGGGGTATTAGAGAAGATATGGTTAGTTTGATTAATCCTGTAAATAAGGGATAGACATTACTTAATTGTTGTCAATATCTTTCATGATTTGTTGTAATCTTGTTGTACTCAATATTATATATAGTGAAAACTCAATCACCCGTATTAAGGTGAACAAAATATTTATCTCACAAAATTCAACCCCCTTCCCCACCCTCAAATATAATGGGTATAGAAGCTCAAAAACATTTTTGAAGAGTGGGGAAAGGGGAATCGAACCTCTGAATTTCATCATAGTAATGCCAATTTTAATTTTTGAGAGCAGTGACGGATCGATATCAGAGCTATTGACCCAAATTTAAATGATCGGTATTTGCGTTAAATATTTTATACGGCAACTAGATATAATTAAAGATTCTTAACACTAATTACGAGAAACACGTGAATACACAGTACAATAAACTATTCTGAGCAAACAACAGAGAAAGCTTAGTACATATCTACTAATCATTCTCACCTTACAGTGGTGTTTATTCATTTATATTTTATTTTGTATACCTGTTTCAAAACATTAATGGTTATGCACTAGCTAGTGCTATATAGGCAAGGCGGATCCAGAAATATAAAGTTAGGTAAAATTAATAAGTATATATATATATATATATATATATATATATATATATATATATATATAATGATAAGGAAATGCTCCCTTACCAATTAATTGCAGAAACAAATTATGTCGACCGAGTGTACATGTCATCCTCAATTTTATATAAGATCATTAGTTGAATTTAATAGTGATATTGATACCGTAATATCCGAGGAACCGGATCAGTCCAAATCTCCTCAAGATATGGACTGCCTTGCCCTCCTCCTTTTCGTGTTCTTCTTGCTTAAGTAACAAGAGTCAAAAGCTACCGTTTGGTGTTTCTAGTGTTAAGAGTCGGGCGCCCCTCGACATTGTTTACTCTGATGTTTGGGTTTCCAGTCCTGTTGAGTCTATTCAAGGTTTTCGTTATTCTGTAATTTTCATTGATCATTTACGAAGTACATTTAGTTTTTCCCCATGCGATTAAAATCTGATGTTGGTACATATTTTTTTCAATTTTTCCTCGTGGTGTTCAAAAGCAACTTAATCTCTCTCTCACTACCTTGTATACTGATGGTGGCGGTGAATATATCCACAAACTCACTCCTCCGCACACGCCCGAACACAATGGCGTCTCTGAACGTCGTCATCGGCACATCGTTGAAACCGCTCGCACTCTCTTACACCACGCAAGTTGTTCCCGATGTAACACTCCCTCATGACACCGTTCCCGACGCCGTCACCATGCATGAGACTGCTCCTGCCACCGTATCTTCCGCCTTGTATACCCCTGATGTCTTCATCCCTACCTCATCCGACCAGCCCTCGTCTTTCCCCCAACACACAACCACCATCTTATGATCACTCGTTCGAAGAATAATATCTTTCTTCCTAAGCATCTTAATTTTGTTACCACTCACCATTCTCCTCCCTCCTTCCTTGAACCCACGTGTGTTTCCTAGGCCCTTAAGTCCCCGCATTGGCGTTGTGCTATGGACAACGAATTAAATGCACTCCTTCAAAATCACACTTGGGATCTTGTCCCTGCCTCTTCTGCTCCTAATGTCGCCGGCTATAAATGGGTCTTTCGGATGAAACGTCATCCCGATGGCACCATCGCCCGTTATAAAGTCCTCTCGTTGCTAAGGGCTTTCATCAACGCCCCGGCATCGACTTCACCGACACGTTTAGCCCCGTCGTTAAACCCACCACCATTCATATTTTTCTCACTCTTGCTCTCACCTGGTCCTGGCATATTCAACAGCTCGACGTCAACAACGCCTTCCTTCATGGGTCTCTCCCTAAAGCCGTTTACATGACACAACCCCCCGGTTCAAGGACCCTCAACTTCCGCATCATATATGTCGCCTTCGCATGGCTATATATGGCCTTCGTCAGGCCCCACGCGAGTAGTATATTACCCTCAAAACCTTTCTCGTTAACTATGGTTTCACGACATCACTGTCTGATATCTCTCTTTCTCTACACCAAGTCAAATGTTACCATGTTCTTTCTCGTGTATGTTGATGATCTTCTCGTCACCAGAAATAACCCCTCCGCCATTACAAGCTTTATTCAAGCTCTATCTACCCGTTTTTCGGTCAAGGATCTCGGTCCCCTCCATTACTTTCTTGGCGTCGAAGTCATTTGTACGCCAAACTCTATTTTCTTAAGTCAGCTCAAGTACATTCATGATCTTTTATCTCGCACCAATATTCTTGGCGCCAAGGAAGTCACGACTCTCGTCTCTCTCTGCCTTGAGGATGGCTCCTCCTCCACCGATCCCCGTGAATACCGCCAAATTGTTGGCGCCCTTCAATATCTTGTCCTCACTCGCCCGGATATATCGTTCAATGTAGGCAAACTCTCTCAATTTATGCATCGTTCCACCGTTAATCATATCATCACTGTCAAACGTGTGCTACATTATCTCAAGCACACCATCTTTCATGGTCTCCTTCTTCGCTAAAGCTCGTCTCTGTCTCTTACCACCTTCTCCGACTTGGACTAGGCGGGCAACACCGACGATCGTACCTCTACTTCGGCCTTCATCATCTATCTTGGTTACTATCCCATCTCCTGGTCTTCTAAAAAGCAGCGCACCGTTGTGTGACCTTCGACGGAGGTGGAATATCGGTCTCTCGCCACTTGCTCTACTGAGATACTCTGGCTGACCAATTTACTTCAAGAATTTTGGGTTTCCCTTCCTACACCTCTCACCCTCTTCTGTAACAACTTAGCCGCTACATATCTCGATGTCAATCCTGTCTTTCACTCTCGCAATAAACACATTGCTATAGACTATCATTTCGTTCGTGGTCATGTCAATGTTGGGTCCTTCAGTATGTCTTATATCTCCACACTTAATCAGTTAGCTGATGTTCTCACTAAACCCCTTTCTCTAGCCAAGTTTAGCATGTTTCGTTCCAAGATTGGTGTCTCCAACGGATCCTCCATCTTGCGGGGGCCTAATAATGATATTGACACCGGAATATCTGAGGAATCAGATCAATCCAAATCTCCTCAAGATATGGCGCCAACTTAGTTAGGATTTGATTTTCGTAAATCTGTACAATATCTTAATCTTGTATTTATGAGTAAATATTATTTTTCCTTAGTTGTAGGATTCTGTTATCTCTTGTACTTGTATAAATACGTGATTAATACAATAGTTTAAGTGTGGAGCAAATCACTCTCCTTCGTATAATGTTCATTATTTTTATAGAATTCAGATAGAAATTAAATTTAATTAACCTGTAAAATTTTCACAGGTACTGTAATATTTGGTTTATAGAAATCATAACCACATATCGACTCCCCCACCCTATTATATATACCATCTTCCTGATCTTCTTCCTTGTCGTTCCCATTTCAGATTCACAGCAAATCGAAAGTCAACCCACTGGGTCTGATATATGCACGGCCAAGAAAAGAATAAATAATTACACTGAAGATGTTAATATGGTGATTCCAACTCATCACTTAAAATTCTTTTAACCATATTCCATAAGATAACTATATGCGCAAGCACATTAATTTTGGAAAAAATGATAATATGCCCCGTAACTATTATATAATTACAAAATTAATCATTGATTTTACCACTTTGTAAAAATTCATAATTTATCTATAAATTAATTATAAAATCTGAGATATTATTCTAGTAAATTTTAAAGTTATTTGCAAAGGTAAATTTAATTTACAAAAGAAAAAATAATTGTTGAAAGAATCTTTAACTATTTTAAACATCTAAAAGTTTATCGAATAAATACAATTACTCTAAAAAATTTAAAAGAAAAATTAAATTTTCCCTACCTAGTGCCCCCCCCCCCCCCCCCACCACCACCACCACTAAACCCCAACCCCCCTACCCACCACGCCCCCCTCCCCCAACTCCTACCTCTGTTTCACCCCCACACCAAGAGGAAGAGTAACTCTCAGATATGTGATTTGACACATATATTTCATATTTTAAAATGGGTTGTATTATATTTTAAAAATGCAATTTTTGTTGGTCAATTGATAGGTTAGCTTTGTATACTTAATTTAAGTTGAAATACTTCTATCTGTGGGTCCTAGCGACAAAATTAGGGCACGAATATTATTCAGAACTTTTAATTATTTGTTGTTCGAATTTTATTTGTGAATAAAACAAATAAAATGGGCAAAATAATGCCGGACAAAACCAAACTTGAGTAATTATTCGGGAGGTAATAAGGTTTAATACGTTCAATTATAATCTTCAAATTCATATGATATAAGTTTGGGATGCAATATAAATTCCTATTATTATCTTCCAAGTGCAACTAAAGTTAAGTGATTATTTACTATTTATAATAAATTTTTTATTTTATTTTATGGGTTTAGGGTTTAGGATTTTTTGGTAATGTTCTAATTGTTTATTCAAATTTCTTTGGGTTGAAGTTATTTTACTTATTCCATTGAGAAAATATGCTTGAAGAAACCTATATAAATTTAAAAAAAACTTTTAGGATTTGGTTGTTTGCATATGGTTCATATCTTTCACTACAATATAAATGAACTTATATAATACTTTTTAAGTATTACATATATACCAAAAGGTGTTACAATAGACTTTAGGTAACACTTTATTGCCGATACATTTGTCAGTGCTACCTAAAGTCTAAAGTAACACTTTAGATGATCTTTAGTAACACTTTTCATAAGTGTTACATTAGATTTTAAATTGTAACATTTCATGGGAACACTAAAAAAATGTTACATATAACCCATTATGTAATACTTCTTTTAAAAATAAAAAAACGTTAAATATTTATCATTGTTGGGTTTCGAACCCAGGTTACAAGCCTGCATGATCTTTAACTCTAAATGTCAAACCACTAGGCTATAATAACTCTGTTGTTTTATTTTATAAGCAATGTTATTATTTATACATGGTTTTTTGCTCTAACATAAAAAAAAAAAAAAAAAACTATTCTCATGATTAAATTTTTACCAAATTACAACCTATATAATTTAATTTTATTTAACATATCCTAGTATATCATTTGATATAAATTTTCATTAATTATCTTTTTTTTAATTTCGTCCACAAATATTTATAATATATTCAATATCACACTAATTTGTTACATCAAATTATTTTATAAAATATTAAGGCATTATCATTAATTCAATTGCAATAAGGCATTATCATTAATTCAATTTCAAGTCTAATGTTTTATATTAAAATGTATTCAAATTTTTAAGGTATAAAAATCCTTTCTTGTTGTTAGTAAAATATAATGAGTGTATGTTATATTTATACACACACACACACAAAAAAAAAAAAAAAAAAAAAAAGACATAATAAAATTTATATTATATGACTAATAAGTAAATTCTCAGATGCTCTAAAAATGTTATTTTAGTCGTCTGTTTTCATCATCTCATGTTACAAAATGTTCTATTGTGATAATTGAAATTTAACACGTATATAAAACTTTGCTTGAAAAAATTATTTCTAAAATATAAGCGATTGAAAGATTTTAAATGTCATATGAGAAAAATAAATCCAAAGATATTTTGTTAGTTTAGAATAAAAGAAATATATAATTTTTATTAATTAAAAGAGGTTCCTAGAAAGTGTTACTTATTTATAAGTGTTATGTGAAAGTGTTATTTATTAAAAAGTGTTACGTAAAAAGTGTTACATATGTAAAAGTGTTTCCAGAAGTGTTACTATTTAAAAAACGTTACATCTAAAGTGTTACCTATTTTAAAAGTGTTACTGCAACAACAAATTTCGTGTATAAAATATATAAACACGAAAAGATGTACAAAATAGATTTCTTTTGATCAAATGAGTGAACTTTACAATTTTGTGGATCCTATCTCTAGTTCTCCTCTGATTCTTCTCTTCGATTGATTGATGTCAAAGTTAACCTTGATTTTCCCCGGTTTTGGAGTTTGACTTGAGTAGAGTTAATTCAAAGGCTTGTGAGCTTGATTTTGAATTAAACAATACTTTTGATTCAATATGCGAAGAACGTCTTCGAAGATCTTGACGAACGACGAAGAACACCTTCGAAGTTTTGACTTGAAACACCGATCGGAGGGGCTCAGCATCTTAATCTCGAATCGAACGTTGAAAATCTTGAGATTGGCTTTGTAACGCCTTGAAAAAATCTCAAGATTGACTTTGTAATGCCGGATTGTAATACCGAATTTGCTTTGTAACGTCGGATTTGGCTGTGTACCGCCTTAAGCTCAAGATTGATTTTGTACCACCTTTCTTGAGCTTGTCTTGTTGATTTTCTCGAAGAACGTTGAAATTCCTTTGTACCGGAATTCTTCGCTTGATATTCCTTTGTACCGGAATTCTTCACTTGATTCTTGACTTGTGTTCTTGTGATTTTTGGTGGAGAATGAGGCCCTATTTATAGTTGTAGGATGGGAAAACCCTAACGGGCTTGAGCCTGAATGGAGCGATATGATTGGTCCTCCATAATATCATTATCTATAAGATAATTATTAAATTAATTATATTTAATTTAATAATACTGCAACAACTTGACACATGGAGCATTCTGATTGGTCCACCATGACTTGATGTTTATCCTCATCTTCTTGGATAATTACTAAATTAATTTAATTTAATTTAGTAATATCTGCATCACCTTGACACGTGGCGGCTTCCCATTGGTCAATAAAATATATAGTAAAGCACAAATTAAATTGACTATTTAACTTAGGGATTTTATTTATCCAATTCCTAATATTAAAAATAATCAATAAAAAAATTGATTTTCAACATATATTTTACTACGTGGCACATTTTAATTGGATACGAAATTTGCGTATCAACAAATGACCCCTCGAGACTTGTTCACGGACGATGTGTCTTGGAGTGGATAAGTCTCGAACTAACTTTCGGAGTTCCTCTGGACATATCGACATTTTTATACTTGCATCAAAGAGTTCTTGAATTTGGACTTGGATTTGGACTTGTAGATAGTTTATACTCGTATCAAGAAGTTCTTCATTTAGACTTGAATTTGGATTCGTAGATAGTTTATACTCGTATCAAGGAGTTCTTTGTTTGGACTTGAATTTGATTTGTCGATAGTTTATACTCATATCAAGGAGTTCTTGATTTGGACTTGGATTTGTAGATAGTTTATACTCGTATCAAGGAGTTCTTCACTTGGATTTGGATTCGTATTTGTAGATAGTTTATACTCGTATCAAGGAGTTCTTCACTTGGAATTGGATTTGGATTTGGATTTGGATTTGGATTTGGATTTGGATTTGGATTTGTAGACCTTTTAAGCTCGTGCCAAGGAGCCTCGAACTTGAATTTGAAACTTGTTGATTCTTGAATTTGGAAGTTGAATCTTCAACATTGTGGGCTTCGACGGATTTGATATATTTGACTTGGAGGAGTGGATTTATCTGAAGTTGAGTTTGACAACCCAATTTGACGAAATCAGATAACTTGATACCCTTTGGATCCTTAAACTCGGAGCAACTTAGGAGAGTGAAACACAATATTTGTATGACTGAACTTAGAATATTTCTAAGCTGCCTACGTACCCTGGTGAAAGGGATCAAGTCATAACGTAGTTCAATTGCCACTTTTGTGTTTTGTTTTTTTTCTGGGGGGGGGAGGGGTGCCGTGCACAGTTTATACTCATGCGGGCCAGGAGTGACTATTCTTTAACCACTTTAGCCAAAGTGGGGTAAGTTAGCATTTTAACCACATAATTTACCTTTGGTGGTCGCCGTGCACAGTTTATCCTCATGCGGGCCAGGAGTTCACTCTTTTGTTTTTTTTTTCTTTTTTTTTTTTTTTTGGTTCTTTTGTTTTTTTTTTTTTATTTATTTATTTTTTTTGGCAGCAGACTCAAGTAAATTTCAAGAACTCCCTGTTTATCGGATTGACTCGTACGCCATGTTTAAGTTCAAGTAGGGCCTTTTCATCATCTTCCTCTTCTACATGTCTATCTTTGTCTTTGCTTCCTTGTTTGTCCGTCATGTAGCATGAGGTGTCACCAAGGTCATTATCTTCCAAGATAGTTGTAAGATTTGTTATTGCATTGCCTTCATCTAACACTATTTTTCCTTGTCGGGCTAATTGCATGACCTTGTCCTTGAATATGAAGCAATCCTGGATTGGATGCCCTACCAAGCGATGGTACTTGCAGTATTTCGGGTCATCAGTTTGTCCAGCTTCTTCAGGCCGCTTCATTTCTGGCAACTCGATGAGATCTTCTTTGATCAAATCATCGAATATTCCAGAGACATCGGAGTCCAAGAACGGATAAATCCTTTGCTGCTTCTCCTTCAAAGTTGATTTTCTTTGCTCCCTGTCTTGAGGGACATTCTTTCTCGTGGCATCATTGCTTCTTCGAAATTTGATGGGCATTGCACTAACAACCATGGAGTCTCTATTTTGATTTTTGGTGAAAGACTTGCCCCCATTGTTGAACCTATGAGACTCGTGAATCGGGGGTCCATCGACTCCAACTTCAGCCATACTTAGTTCCATATCATGCGCTCTTGTTGCTAGTTCTTCAAATGTCCTTGACCGAATTCCTTGGAGTATGTACCGAAGACCCCATTGCATTCCTTGAGTGCACATTTCAATCGCGGAAGCTTCTGACAAACGATCTTTGCAATTGAGGCTCAGATTCCTCGGTGTAGTCAACTACGGCCTCCTCTTTCCATTGCCGCGTGCTGGTCAACTCAATCATGCTGAAGGTCCTTCGAGTACTATAGAAACGATTGAGGAACTGTTGTTCTAATTGATCCCAACTGTCAATGGAGTTTGCATCCAAGTCGGTGTACCAATCAAATGCATTGTCCTTCAGAGATCGAACAAATTGTTTCACCAAGTGATCACCATAAGTTCCGGCATCATTGCATGTCTCAATGAAGTGGGCGATATGTTGTTTAGGTTTGCCTTTTCCATCGAATTGTTGGAACTTGGGTGGCTGATAACCCATTGGCATCTTCAAGTTGTCGATTCGTTGAGTATATGGCTTGGTGAATGTGAAAGAAGACTTCGAGCTCCCTTCGAATTTGTCTTTGATAGTCCCCATGATGATCTCCTTGAGTTGGTCAACGGGAATCATACCATCAACAGATACTTGAATCTCTTCTAGAGGCGTTTCCTTGTCAATGACATCGCGTTTTGCAGACGTTTCAACGTCGCCTTGATTTTCAGTTGGTTCTTTCCCCTGAGCATGACTTGTATCGCAGTTGTCAATCTTGCTCCTCAAGTTTTCAATCTTCGAGTCCTGCTCTTGGACATGTTTTCTAAGTCCTTCAATGGCTTTAGTTAGACTTGCAAGTTGTTCTTCAAGAGTTGAAACGTTCGTTGTCATGATGTGTGCTACTTCTGAACATAAGGAAGAGCGAGGAGTAGAGCATGCAGAGTCGTCCTCCTCATTTGCGGTGTTAGCAGCGAGCTGCTTCGGATCCTTCTCAACAGCTTCAAGAGATGACGATTGTGATTGTAGTGTCTTGGACATGCTTCTTGTGATGATATTGACATTTGCAGTTGGAGAGTTTTTTGCAGCGATCTTCGTCAGCGTGATCTTATGAGGCGCCATAACACTATCTTCAGTTGTTGGTTGAGGAGAAGAGATGAGAGGTAGAGATGTCCCACCGGGCGTGTCAAATTTGTAACAACAAATTTCGTGTATAAAATATATAAACACGAAAAGATGTACAAACTAGATTTCTTTTGATCAAATGAGTGAACTTTACAATTTTGTGGATCCTATCTCTAGTTCTCCTCTGATTCTTCTCTTCAATTGATTGATGTCAAAGTTAACCTTGATTTTCCCCGGTTTTGGAGTTTGACTTAAGTAGAGTTAATTCAAAGGCTTGTGAGCTTGATTTTGAATTAAACAATACTTTTGATTCAATATGCGAAGAACGTCTTCGAAGATCTTGACGAACGACGAAGAACACCTTCGAAGTTTTGACTTGAAACGCCGATCGGAGGGGCTCAGCACCTTAATCTCGAATCGAACGTTGAAAATCTTGATATTGGCTTTGTAACGCCTTGAAAAAATCTCAAGATTGACTTCGTAATGCCGGATTGTAATACCGGATTTTCTTTGTAACGTCGGATTTGGCTTTGTACCGCCTTAAGCTCAAGATTAGTTTTGTACCACCTTTCTTGAGCTTGTCTTGTTGTTGATTTTCTCGAAGAACGTTGAAATTCCTTTGTACCGGAATTCTTCGCTTGATATTCCTTTGTACCGGAATTCTTCACTTGATTCTTGACTTGTGTTCTTGTGATTTTTGGTGGAGAATGAGGCCCTATTTATAGTTGTAAGATGGGAAAACCCTAACGGGCTTGAGCCTGAATGGAGCGATATGATTGGTCCTCCATAATATCATTATCTATAAGATAATTATTAAATTAATTGTATTTAATTTAATAATTACTGCAACAACTTCACACATGGAGCATTCTGATTGGTCCACCATGACTTGATGTTTATCCTCATCTTCTTGGATAATTACTAAATTAATTTAATTTAATTTAGTAATATCTGCATCACCTTGACACGTGGCGGCTTTCCATTGGTCAATAAAATATATAGTAAATCACCAATTAAAATGACTATTTAACTTAGGAATTTTATTTATCCAATTCCTAATATTAAAAATAATCAATAAAAAAATTAATTTTCAACATATATTTTACTACGTGGTACATTTTAATTGGATACAAAGTTTGCGTTTCAACAGTTACATGAATGTGTTATATACTAGCACATTTTACAAAAGTGTTACATGGAAGTGTTACACATTCATAAGTGTTACCAAAGTGTTACATAAAAGTTAAAATTTTAAAAGTGTTACAGACAAACAGTTATATAAAGCCATTTATATTTATTAACTTATTTTGAAATAATGTAATTTATTCATTTAAAATTATTTCGTCTAGCGACTTATCCTATATTATTTTGTGCTTAATTTTATTGCATTTCTTATTTACAATGGGTTGGACTATTCGAGCAGGTCCTAATTAGGGTTATTGATTCTTGAAATATGACTTTTCTGGTTAAAAAATCATTTTATTAGTCGATGCTTCTCTTTTTCTTTTTGTATAAAAAAACTTAATTGATACCTTTATAAGAAAATTAATACATTTGGCCTGTTAAGGTTAACCTTTTGGTCAATTAAGTGGTACTATATGTCCCAACCGAGACGGTCTTAAAATGTGCTAAATAAAAACATGCAATTTTTTGCATCAATTTCCAACATCCAACAACTCCCGTCGGTTAATATTTTTTCGTGAACAATAAATATAGTATCAATGGAAACTAGTATTACTTTTTGAGAAAATGCATTACTTTTTTTTTGTAAAACGTATTATCCGAAAGTTGATGATGAGATATCAATAATGAGATTATATATATATGATATACTTGTACGGTGAAAATTTATATAGAACTTGATTTGAACACCTAAAGTTAAAAAATGTTTATGTTTTACCAAAAATTCTAAAATTTCTATTAAAAAGTATTACTACTGGAAGTAAAAGTAGCATATACTTATTCTCAGAAATATTGTATTTTTTTTTCAAAAAACGTATTATCTTTTGTGAAAGTAATATTTAAAGTAAACCAACTAAATAATAGTTTATATAATTTTGTGAGTTGTAAATTGAATTTATGTAGACCTTGATATTAAAAGCTTAAATAAAATTGATAACACATGATTTATTTAAAAGAAAAACATAAGTTATTAAATTTCTTAAAAATTATACTTCCTCTGGTCCAAAATAAATACACAATTTATCTATTTCACCACAAATCTCCATTTTTTCTTTTATTAAATATTTCATTAATTATAATTTTACTCTCCCTCTCCTCTCATGCCATATGGGGTGTTAGAGAGAATACTTAATTAAGGTACTGCTAAAATTATAAGATTCTTAAGAAGCTTTATTATGATATGTCTAGGGACAGCATTGGAAGAATCGTTGTTGTTGTTGTTGTTGTTGTTGTTATTATTATTATTTTTATTATTATTATTATTATTATTATTATTATTATTATTATTATTATTATTATTATTATTATTATTATTATTATTATTATTATTATTTTGTTAAAATGATTATATTTTTGAACAACTCTTTTCTCCAAAGTGGCACTTGGTTCAGACCGAGGGAGTACCATTTTTTATGAAATTAAACGAAAATTAGAAATATGTTTACCGTAGTACATAAGAAAATGTATGCATTCGGTAGCGGCCGGGGTACATAAGGCATACTCCAATGTAATAATTTAGTGTTGATTCCTATTACCAACATTGTTCCGATTATATATTGGGTCGACAAACAGGTTAAATGGGGTACATATCTCGTTTAAGAAAAGGCATAAACTTTACTTTATAATTTTATGTATTAAAAATAAATATTGCAATATGGATGTTAAATTGAAGATTGTGAATTGAGGATTAATTTGATATATTTTTCGTTAAAAACGAAATTGAGACGATAAAGTTATCAATATTTAAAAAAAGATTTGGTAGAAAATCAAGAAAGAAAGAAAGAAACGAGAAATGAAAAATATTTTTTTTTATTGGTTGTCATATAGTAGAGTCGGTAAAATCGACCTAACCCGATGTATCAACTTGGCCCATCCGACATTTTATGTGAACATGGACTCTAAAATTACTGGTCCAAGGGATCGTCGGTCCACCAGACCCGATTCATCAACCCCATGTTGCCCATGGTTTCGGACTATCGATCCCCTGGGCCAGGGACGGGCATGCCCTCTATTTTTTTCTCCCGAATCCCATGTTCCCCACCCAGACTCGAAGCATCACCACATCAGCTCGTAAGTACTTTATTTGTTTAGTTCGTTATTTTTTTGTTTAATTAAATTACTATTAGTAAATACTAATTAATTATTTTTTAATTATACTCTTAACTCAAGTTCTAAATTAAACTTCTCATTTTGTTGATTATTTGTTTGTTGATTGTTTAAAGTTTAAATCTTTTATTTATTATTACACAATTAGATTGGAAAAAAAAGGTGATGGCTGAGCTGGGCTGGTTGGCGGACCAAGCTAGTCCGAGGTGGAGTGGATTGGGATATACATTTACCAGTCTAATGATCATCAAATTTCAGGCCCAGTCTGAACATATATCTTAGCCCGATTGACTGGACGGGTCGAATTGTCAGTATACGGTTTAAAATCGTTAATTTTCTTGAACGACTAATGGTGCCAAGGTGGTGAGGTGCACAATTTAATTGTATAGAGGAGGTCGGGGTTCGAGTTCTGGCGGCCTATGATTTTTATTCATTATTTTCTGAATATTTTAATCTTTAATCATTAATTAATATTAATATTAATTATTAAATAAATATTAAACATTTTGATAATTAAAAAAAATATAGTTACATTATTTTTTATTATTGAATGTTATTTAATGTTTCTATATATTTCATTATTTTTTTTATTTGATTGTTGTAGATCTACTATAGTATAACTCGTTTAATTAAAAATATTATTTGTTTACGTGCACAACTCATGAACTTCGTCAAAAAGTTAGCTTTTCTAAGTCATACGCCTTTGCACTTTCCAGCAAAACTTGAACATAAACTGAGGTATAGTAGAACCTAGGGGCATACATTGCCATGCATGAATATACTGGCTTCGAAGCCCCCCTCCCGCTCCCGCCATCCGAGTTAACCGACAACTTCAGCAAATCTCCCCACAATAAAATAGAAGAGTTTTTATTAATACAATAGGTCAACTATTAATCGAAGTCCTCAAAGAAATTACTTATCATTTCGGACTTAAATTAATTATTCAATACTATCAATTGAAGGCCCAAATTATTGACATCGTCAAAACATAGGATTCATAAGAATTGAATGGGGATTTACCAACTTAGATGGTTGATTAAACATAATATTCTTTCGAAAATAATGACCAAATATGGGCTCTTTCAAATCAGAATGGAAAAAGCTTGTGTTTGTTTCTGTAGAAAAGGAAGAAATCATTGTCTTATATATTCAAGGATATTACACAATAATTTTATGTTAGGACCGACCTGAAAGTAGTTTAGGAGATATTGGTCTAGGATCTCTAAATTTAATTTGAGGTCCTCAAAACTTCTAGTAACGCTATGTATAATGTAAATTTATATATATGTTTGAATATAACCATTTATACTATTGCAAATAATTTTAGTGGTCCACTAATATTCTATTTGATAATTAATTAGTTCATCAATTTTTTGTTTACATATTGGTAGTTTCATTAAATACCTAAATTCGGTAAAATGAAATAAATAAGAAATAAAAGGATAAAGAGAAAGTCAGAAGCATGACAAATTATTTGTGAATTCACAATGGTAAAAAATTAGATAGAAGTAAAGAGGTTCGAAGAAGAGTATTTGATATCTAGCGCTCCTTCCTCAAGATTTTTCTATTCAACCGATATTGGTTGAACATCATTGAAACTGTAGGTATCGAGACTCCGATGGTTGAAAACGGAAAAAAATGAAAAATATGATGATGACACAGAAAGAGGGTGTCACATCGGCGAAGAACGGCCGTGAAAAGAAAGATAGGGAAAATTTCATGCTTAGTCTATATGCCGTTAGAAAATTTTAATTTTAATCTTATATGTTTTGAAAATTGTTCAATTTAAGCACACTAATCATCATCAATCATTAATTTAGTCAGAATTAGACTAATAAATTTAGGATTTTTGAGTGCTAATGCATGTGTTAAGTATTTGTCCAGATACCACGTCAAATTATTAAATCACTTTAGTAGCTCGCCCAAAAAGAAAAGGAAAATGGTAAACCCTAATTTCCGTACGAGTTGTATTTCATTTTATTTTTTATTTTATTTTTCTTTCTTTTTTCATCTTTCTCAAATTTATTAGTCACGTGCGTCGTACGTGATTAATTGTGGTCATATTGGCCGTTTCTGATGGTTAGTGTCCTTAAATTGGACAACTTTTGAAACATATAGGACTAAAATTGAAAAAATTTAACATACATAATTTTTACTAGACAAGATTTTTATTAGAGAAGGCCTAATATACATGCCTAAAAATGATTTCTTCCCCAAGAAAGATATGATCGGAGGTGCTAGAGGAACTAATTTTTCTTTCTTTTTTCCTTTTCTTTTTCTTTTAATATTTTGATTAATTGACAATTTTTTTTTTTTAAATAATACTCCCTCCATTTCTTATTAATTGACGTTTTAAGATGAAAGGAAATAATTAATGATTGGATATTTTGACAGATATACCTTTAATTAAAGATTTGATCAAATCAAAATATTTTTGATAAATTGAAAGTAGAGATATTTTAGGATTGAGTAAAAGGAGAAAATTGGTAGAATTGGTAAAAAATATGCAAAACGTCAATTAATTGAAAAAGAGAAAAACATACTAAATCGTCAATTAATATGGAACAGAGTGAGTATGATTTAATTAGGAGGGTAAAATAGGTACTTATTGAGCTGTATTAAAAGGGGCAAAAATTTGTGTGCATGTGATGCACAATAGGTTTATTGTACATCACTCCAAATTAAAGCATGAAACTCAAAAAACGCGCTCAATTATGATTAATAGTGATTTTCGCGTCCGTCAAACGGCTGTCGCTCGCAACCCAGCGAATGTATACTATTAAGCAACATAATATATATTATTCAGCAACAAAATATATACTATTACACAACATAATATATTATTCAAAAAAATTTATTTTACCTGTAACTCATAAACATATACTATTAGGCAACATAATATATACTATTAGGTAACAAAATATATATTATTAGAACAAAAAAACAAAAAAAATGGAAATCGCGCCCAGGTCGGGCCAACAGTAACGGATCGCGTGCAGATTTCAATGTAGACTGGTGTACAATAAGCCTATGGTGCATTATATGCATACAAGTGTTACTCATTAAAAAATTAAAACTATATTTTAAATATAACTTAATTGGCTACATGTGTATATATATATATATATATATATATATATATATATATATTTATATTAAAGGTGAAATGATTAACATTTGTTTGTTGGGCAATTTGATGTAGCTCACCACGACATATACGTGAATACAGGATTATAAACTACTTTGGCTACCAAAGATAGAAAAAATTAGTACATATCTCCTCCGTTCATAAAAAATAAAAATAAATAAATTGTGAAGATTTGTTTCAATAACTTGTTTTTATTAAAAGTTATTTTTTCGAAAATACTTTATTTTGTAAACGGAGGGAGTGTAGATCAATGACTCATCCGCATCTCACAGCTGTATTTATCCGAGATAATCGATATTTGTGTCAAATATTTTATGGGGCAATATGAAATACAATATAAAAATTTGTTTTGAGCAAAAAAAGACAAAAAATAGTACATAGTACTCCTTCCGTCCTGCTTAGTTTTGCACGTTGGGATGAGTACATATATTAAAAAAAATTGATTTTTGTTTTTTTGTTGACTTTTTCAAATGTGGAGATTGATGATGGAGATTATGAGAAAAGTTTTCTTTTTAACCATTTGCAAAATAGAATGAAATATACCGAAAAAAAAGTGTAAAACTAGGCGACACGAATGGAGTATAAACTAATCAGCTTTAGCATATTTGAATGTGCATTGGCGGACGTTGAACTAATCAGCTCGTGCAGTAGACTAGTATAAGTAGGGGAGGGCGTAGGTAGTATTAGACATCCAAATTTAGCCAAAGAAAATATATTGAAAAGCTAGCCATGGCCCTCATCTCGAAAACCCTAATTCCTCCTTCTTTGCTTTCCCTGTTTCTGTTCCTAATCCTTGTGCTGCCAGCCAAAATCGTGCACTCACAAGGTGACACAACCTCCTTCTATTACGGCACCTTCCAGCAAGGGACGGAGGGCCTAACCTACGAACGCAGTGCGAATGTTCCGCGCGGTTTGAGTCATCTGAGTCTTATAGGATACAACTGGCTGGGGAGACCCAATAGAAATAGTGTTGGTCGAGTGTTGTACTCCACCCCAGTGAATTTCTGGGATTCAGGGAGAGTAGCATCCTTCGAAACTACCATCACATTTAAGATGATAACCTACAACAACAATCCAGGCGACGGCATGACCTTCTTCATCGTGCCTGTTGGCTCAACCAAGTCTAGTGGTGGAGAAGGAGGAGGCCTCGGAATCTTTGGTGCAGTGGACTCAACTACCCCTGTTTTTGCTGTCGAATCCGACATTTTCAATAACGGCGGGGAAATTGACCCGAGTTTCCCTCATGTTGGAACTGACATCAACTCACCGGCATCACTGTCTGTCGTGGGCATCGAAGGCGCAGCCAACCAAATGATAACTCTACGCATAAACTACGACGCTCCCACTGGAAGGATAGATGTCGTCTCCGATTACGGATCAGGAAATCGTTCGGTCAGCCTCGTGTATAACTTGAAGACACTTCTTCCCCAACAGGTTCAAGTTGGAATCTCTGCTTCTACCGGAGGCCAGACTGCAGGTATCGATATTTATTCATGGAATTTCACCTCCACCCTCGTGTAGGATGGCAGCGTTACCTCTTTTCAGTACGATACCTTTGACCCAAATACGGAGGGTCTAACCTACGAACGCGATGCATTTGTTCCATCCGGTTCGACTCACCTAAGTCTTATTGGAGTGGACGCATCAGGGAACCCTCTGAAATCAAGTGTTGGTAGAGTTTTGTACTCCACCCCCGTAAATTTCTGGGATGCCGGGAGAGTAGCTTCCTTCGAAACTACTATCAAATTTCTAATCAAAGCCAACAAAAATATTCTAGCTGACGGCTTTACCTTCTTTATGGTGCCCGTTAACTCTACCAAACCTACTGGTGGAGAAGGAGGGAACCTGGGAATCTTTAATGCAGTGGAACCCAATTCCCCTATTTTCGCTGTAGAATTCGACGTCTACGTTAACCCACTCGATGACCCCATGTTCCGTCACATTGGAATTGACATCAACTCCCGGATTTCAGAGAATGTGACCAACTTCTAGGGCTCAGTGAACCAAATGACGACTGTGCGCATAAACTACAACGGGCCCACTAGAAAGATAGATGTTGTCGCCAATTATGGATATGCAAGAAATGAGGTCAGCTACGTGTATGACTTGAAGACTGTTCTTCCTCAACAGGTTCAAGTTGGAATGTCCGCTTCTACAGGACCTAATGATGCTGCAAATTTCGATATCTATTCATGGTATTTCACATCCACCCTCATCGCCGACACCACCAACACCCAAACCTACATTAAACAAGTTGTCATGTGATCGATCTTATGTAGTGATCACCTATCTATCTTGTGTCTTTAATTTGCATGTCAACACTGTTTTGAAATTAACTACAATCGCTTCTTTCTGCATTTTCCTATATTCATCGTAATGCATGCTGTTGTGCCCCTAGCTGACGTGGAACATCCCCGCCAGCTCAGATGCGCCATATCATCAAGTCTGTGCATACCAAACTAACGTGGCACCTCACCATGAGGCCAAGCTGGATTCGGCCTGCCAGATGACTCAGCTATGGCGTGGCTCCCCCACTTGGCCGACCTGGAATTGTCCTACATGTCTTACCTGGAACTGTCCTACCTGAATATTTTGTTTGTAGCGACGTCGGGAATATGTCTTACCTGGAATTGTCCTACCTGGACTGTCTGACCTGACTTTTATCCGAAAGTGCCAAGAAGATGACCTACCTGAAGATGGTCAACCTGATTATATTCCCACCTGACCCGGGTACGATCAAACTGAAACTTTTGTCCACGCTAGCAAAGACCAGGAGAACTCTGATGATCCGGCTAAGCCAGGTTCGAGATTCATTCACTATATGGAATCAGCTCAGACATACTCCAGGTGGGATCAAATCAGATCGTACAGACGTGACGTGGCCGACCAGATCCCATGAAATCCTCTCAGAACGCCATTTATCAAGAATCCTATAAATTCTGGGATCTTGTATCCCAGATAGGAAGAAAAATATGTACCAGATGTAATCATTATCCCTAAGGCCTACCTAGGCGAGCTAGGAGTAGGCCTCTCTAGTATAAATAAGAGCTTTCAATGCTCATAAAAGGGTTCATTCTGATTTCTCCCACTACCACTAGAACAATCACTGTAGCAAATGTAACACAGGCGAAACGCCCAACCTGAATTGACACACCAGAAAATAGCAATAAAATGACAAAGCTAATATCACTTAGCTCGTTTTACTTACCTCGTCTTACTTAACTCAAATTCCTTGCCTATTTCATATTTATTTTTTGTGCTTTTGTCAACCGACGTGGCTCAAAATTGTTGACCCGGACACACGTCCGATAAATGACGTCAACAAAATGGCGCTAGAGAGAGGGGCGGCCTCGGCTTGGTCTTTTGTCGTTGACAGCAACATCATTCTTGCCTGCCATTCCACAATGGATGACCAGAATCATTCCCAAGCAGGATCTAGGTCAAGGGTGGGGAGCCAAGTACGAAAAGACACCCCATTGCAACACAATCGAGCACCAGCCGATCAGATCAATCAAGCAGGAACGTCATCTCCCCAGGTCAAGAAAACTGCGGAAAATCTTCGCAAGCTCATGAAGTACCTCCAGTACGAATTAGACGTGTTTGAGGGAGGCGATAAGTTGCCAGCCGAGCAGGAAGGCCCAATAGATGAAGAAGTTCACTCCCAAAGACAAACTAGGGGTGGCCTAAGAGGAAAACGAAAGGTGGCAGATATACAAGGACCTGCACGTAGCCAGGTAGGGGACAGCCCACACCCATCTAGGCGGCCACCTGCGGCAGTCGAGAGGGAGGCAAGTGTTTTTTCTAGGCTGGGAAACAACCGAAGAGCTCGGGAGGGGGTTGACGATGGACATGTCCAGGTCAGGTCAGTACATTCCCGCCTAGGAGGGGGACATACACAGAAAGTTTCCGACCACACGCACAACCCGAACCGAGGTCGGACACATGTTGCCGACCCGACCCGAAATGGGGATGCTGAGATACGGAACTTAAAAAAGCGCCTAGCTGAGCTGGAGAAAAGGGATTCTCGGTCGGCTCCGGATGAATACATCTTCAAGAGACCCTCCCCGTTCATCCCAGAAATTCTGCTCGAACCCCAACCACCAAAGTTCAAGGTCCCACAAATCAGCCCTTATAACGGGGATACTGACCCGGCCTCCCACCTTGACAAATACGCTTCCTGGATGGAGTTACAAGGAGCTGGAGAGGCGATCATGTGCAAAGCATTTCCCTTGACCCTTGGGGATCGAGCTCAGAAGTGGTTTCGGTTACTCCCTCAACACTCTATTACTGGTTGGGATGAGTTGACCTCCCAATTTCTCACACACTTCATCGGAGCAAAGGCACGAACCACCCCGAAAGAAAGGCTGGTAACTGTGAAACAAGGGGGTACGGAGTCATTAAAGCAATACCTGGACAGGTTTAATAAGCTGGTGATGGAGATGGAGAGGATATCAGATGACGCAATGCTCATGGCCGTCATGTCAGGTCTGAGACCGCAGACACGTTTCTGGTGGTCCGTTCATGAATCGGGGCCAAGGACCTACCAGGATTTTTTGCAAAGAGCAGAAAGGTACATCGGAGCAGAGGAGGCAACCGCCAGCTCGAACGACGGACAAAAAGATGAGAAGAAAGAACTGAAGAAACCAGGGGTGGTGAACAACTCTTTCAAGCCACCTGGGAATTTCAGGACCTTCCAAGAACCAGCTCAGGTACTACAAGTCAGGGCTTTGCTAAATACTAGTCCTGAGAATGTTTATGCCCAAATTCAGAACTCTAACATCCTACCTGAACCGAGGCCAATACGGCAAGAGGCGGCCAAACTAAATCAGACAAGGTACTGTCGTTACCACAAGTCAGCTGGTCATGACACAGGTGAGTGTAGGGACCTGATGGTTGAGCTCCTAAAACTGATTGACCAGGGGCACCTGAGGAGATTTGTGAAGAACCAACCTCAACCCGGACAACCCGGTCCGGGTCGGCCAGAAAATCAGCAACCTCAGATGGCCCAGCTACCACCCCCTCCCAATCAGGTCGGTAGAGAAATCCATACCCTGGTCAATTCAAACGCAAGTGAACTTCGAGTATCGAAGCGAGCCAGGAAGGAGATGATCCGGGCGGCGAACAACAGTTATCAGGTATGCCATGTCATGGATCAAGGACAGCAAGATGTACCAATCATATTCTCTGAGATGGATGCACAAGGAGTAGTCCAGCCTCATACTGATCCGCTGGTCATATCCATGACCGTGTCCGATGTCCTGGTACACCGAATCTTGGTGGATACTGGAAGCTATGCAAATGTTTTATTCTACAACACCTATTCCAGGATGGGAATGAACCGAAGCCTCCTACGTCCTACCAATGATAGAATAGTCGGTTTTGATGGGCAAGCCTCCACACCACTTGGGGAAATAGACCTGAAAGTCAAGTTCGAGTGTGACAATGTCAAGATGGAAGTCATAACGGAGTTCAAGGTGGTCAACAACCCATCCAAGTATAATGCTATCCTAGGCAGACCACTCTTGATGCAACTTAAAGCTGTGACCTCAATGTACCACCTATGTATGAAATTTCCAACACCGGTTGGTGTGATGGTGGTAAGGGGAAATCAGAGAACTGCTAGAGAATGCGATTTGGGCCTCCAACCTCGAGAGTTGAATGTGATCGAAGATGGTGGAGTAGAGGTGGAAAATATATTCGATGATGCCAACCAGGTCGGTCTTTCCGACCAGGATGTTCACGAGAATACTGACCCCAACCAGGTCGGACTTTCAAATCAGAAGAATCATGAGGATCCGAATTCCAACCAGGTCGGACTGCCCGACCTGGATGTTCACATGAACACAAATCTCAACCAGGTCGAACTGCCCGACCTGGATGTTCACATGAATACGAATCTCGACCAGGTCGGACTTCCCGACCAGAATATTCAAGAAGAGGCAAGTATGAACCAGCTCGAACATCTCAACCGAGAAGTTCAGAATGATGTCATCCATGACCAAGGTGATGCTAATATGGGGATTATACCCGATCAAATTGATCATCTCGCACCACAAGCACCTGAGCTAGAGGAGCATATGGATGGAGGTCATGTCCCAGCTGCGGCCGAACCTCAAGAAGAACCAATTGATGAGTGGGAACTTTGGACCCACGCAAGGAAAACTCAAAGAAAAGAGCTGCACCCGTAGAAGAGGTGGATTTGGTTAAGATGGATGACCACATACCTGAGATTGAGCTTCGGATTGGCAGGGAGTTACAAGAACCGCATCATTCTGAGTTGATAAACTTCTTGAAAGCAAACCTGGATGTGTTTGCTTGGACCCACGAAGACATGGAAGGAATAGACCCGAAACATGCCTGCCACCATCTCAACATTGAGCCGAGTGCCAAACCCGTAAAGCAGAAACGAAGAAGACTCAGCCCAGAAAGGTACGATGCTCTGGCCTTGGAAGTGACAAAACTGCTTGGGAACAAGTTCATAAGGGAGGCACATTATCCGACCTGGGTCGCTAACCCGGTTCTGGTTCGTAAGAGCAATGGTTCATGGAGGTTATGTGTTGACTTTACCGATCTGAATAAGGCCTGCCCAAAGGATAGCTACCCGCTCCCAAATATTGACCAGCTAGTTGATGCCACAGCCGGACACGAGCTGATGAGCTTCATGGATGCATACTCCGGGTACCACCAAATCCCGATGGATCTAGACGACCAGGATCATACTTCTTTGATGACATGCTTGTCAAGAGCAAAAAAGCATCATGGCATGTTAAACACTTAGCTGAGATGTTTGGCATTTTGAGATCCTACAAGATGAAGCTGAATCCAAAAAAGTGCACGTTTGGGGTCGGCTCGGGCAAGTTCTTGGGCTACATGGTTAGTCAAAGAGGAATTGAAGCCAATCCAGAAAAAATTCAGGCTATAGCCGACCTGAGGTCACCAAGGAGGGTGAAAGAAGTTCAAAGCTTGACTGGAAAGGTGGCCGCCCTGAACAGATTTGTATCCAGGTCAACTGATAAATGCAAGCCATTCTTTGAAGCCATTAAAAAGAATAAGAAGTTTGAGTGGAATGAAAGCTGCCAGAAAGCATTGGAAGAGCTCAAAAAATTCCTGGTAAGCCCGCCCGTACTGTCAAAGCCGATCCCGGGAGAAAAGCTGAACTTATATTTAGCCATCTCGGATAGTGCTGTCAGTGTCGTCCTGGTCAGAACTGAGGACCAGGTCCAACACCCAGTTTACTATGTTAGTCAATCCCTACATGATGCTGAGCTGAGATATCCACCCATGGAGAAACTAGCGTACGCGCTAACTGTGTCGGCTCGGAAACTCCGGCCGTATTTTCTGGCCCATCAAGTAGAAGTCCTGACAAACTTTCCAGTCAGGCAAGCTCTCCAAAGACCAGATGCATCAGGTAGGCTATTGAAATGGGCGGTCGAGCTGGGCCAATATGACATCTTGTACTCTCCTAGAACATCGATCAAAGGTCAAGCCTTAGCCGACTTTGTCGTTGAGTTCACACCAGGTGTGGAACTAAATGAGCATCAGTCAGACCCGTGGGAGTTGTTTGTTGATGGGTCATCCACCTCGGAATGCTCAGGAGCAGGAGTTGTCCTAATCAGCCCGGAACACCAATATTTCTTCTCGGCGCTAAGGTTCGAGTTCCCAGCCACGAACAACGAGGCGGAGTATGAAGCAGTCCTAGCTGGTTTGGACATGGCAAAACAGATGGGGGTTACCCACCTGATAGTGCATAGTGATTCACAGCTGGTCGTAAATCAAATACACGGGGATTACACCGCCAGAGATGAAAAAATGCTAGCCTACTTGAGTTCAGTTGAAGTCGCCTTGAAAGAGTTCAAAGAAGTTAGAGTGAATCAAATTCCGAGAACTAAGAACACCCAGGCAGATGCACTAGCCAGGTTAGCCACCAGCGAAGGGGCAGCTCGCATCGGGTCAGTGAATATTGGGATGGTCAAGCACTCAGCTTTGGAAAATCAACAAATTAACACTATAGAAGAGCTTCAACCGACCTAAATGACCCCTATCATCCAGTACTTAGAAGGGGGAGTAGTGCCCTCGGACCATACCGAGGCACGCAAGTTAAGAGTCAGGTCGGCTAGGTATACTTTAGTAGATGGTATTCCCTACAAAAGGGGATTTTCTGTTCCACTTCTTAGGTGCTTGACCGACCAGGAAGCCGAATACGCCCTGAGGGAAGTTCATGAAGGCATATGTGGAAACCACGCTGGAGGCCAAGCATTAGCCTTTAAGATCATCAGACAAGGTTATTTTTGGCCCAACCTGACAAAAAGATGCCATCAGCTTTGTAAGAAGATGTGATAGGTGCCAAAGGAATGCTCCCCTGATAAAAAACCCACCTGAAGAGCTGACATCAGTCATGAGCCCTTGGCCATTCGCCAAATGGGGGATAGACCTGATTGGACCATTGCCCACCGGGAAAGGAGGAGTGAAATTTGCTGTGGTAGCCGTGGACTACTTTACCAAATGGGCTGAAGCGGAACCTTTAGCCAAGATCACTGAAGGGAAGATAATAGATTTTGTTTGGAAATCCATAATTTGCAGGTTTGGAATGCCACATTCCATCATCACTGATAACGGCAGACAATTTGACAACCAGAGGTTCAGATCGTTCTGTGACGACCTGAAAATTAAGAAGCATTTCTCCACTCCACATCACCTCTAAGCAAATGGCCAAGTCGAGGCAGTGAACAAAATTATAAAGCATACCCTAAACACTCGCTTGGAAGAACTGAAAGGAGCATGGGCAGAAGAGCTGCCAGGTGTGCTCTGGTCATATAGGACTACAACCCAATCCGCCACGGGCGAAACACCGTTCTCCTTGGCATATGGAGCTGAAGCAATGATTCCAGTTGAGGTCGGCATCCCTACCTGGAGAGTGGTGAATTACTCCGAGGAGATGAATGAGAAATCTATCCGAGCCGACCTAGATTTGTTGGACGAAAAGCGGAGAGATTCAGAGCTGAAGAATGCAATATACAAACAGAGAAGTGCCCGGTATTTCAATGCTCGTGTGAAGGTTCGAAGGTTTCAGGTTGGGGACTTTGTATTGAAAAAAGTTCTTCAAAACACTAAGGAGTCGAATGCCGGGACACGTGGTCCCACTTGGGAAAGCCCTTACAAAGTAACCAGGTCACTGATTAATGGAGCATATGAGCTGGAGACCGTTCAAGGAAAGATACTACCTCACCCATGGAATGCGGAACATCTGAAGAAGTATTACCAGTAAAGCCGAACAGAAGACATTATTTTGGCATTTTTCCTCCTTTCTACATGTTAATGAGCTCACCTTTTGTATAACGAGCTCAAGTTAGAAATCAGTTTCTGTTCGAACTTCTTCAGATGTAAGTATTTTGCTATTAATCTCATAAGCATAAACCGACTCAAAGCTGGTCTCAAGATGATGAAGTGTTAAACCGACCTGGCCAGGCTAATAAGTCTTAGACCAGGTCGACAAGGGACAAGGCAACACCACGCCCTTGATAAAAATCCAGAGTGCGGGTTTTACCCGAGAGGATAATATAAATGACCGACCTGGCCAGGCTAATAAGTCTTAGACCAGGTCGGCAAGGGACAAGGCAACACCACGCCCTTGATAAAAATCCAGAGTGCGGGTTTTACCCGAGAGGATAAGATAAATAACCGACCTGGCCAGGCTAATAAATCTTAGACCAGGTCGGCAAGGGACGAGGCAACACCACGCCCTTGATAAAAATCCAGAGTGCGGGTTTTACCCGAGAGAATAATATAAATAGCTGACCTGGCCAGACGGGTAGGCCTTAGACCAGGTCAGCAATGGCGAAGAAAATGTAAGTGGTTCATGTAGAAGCATGAATCTAACTGATTTGGATGGAAGTTCCAATGAGGAGATTTCAAATGCATATAAATAGGTACTATTAAGTTAACTGCCCAACCTGAACCAGGCCAACCAATACAAATCTGATTTGGTTGACCTGAATCAGGTCGGTATATACAAATTTCATTTCACATAGGTTGGTTGCCGACCTGGATCGGGTCAGTAATATTTATCAAAGGACAGAGCCGAGCTGAATAAAGTGCAAACGAGGAAGTAAATCATAAATCCTAGGTGAGAATAAATGAAAAAAGCATCCAAGCAGAAAGTAAAATATTAAATCCACCCAAAACATAAGTCTGGAGGCATGCCTCATACTCCTACCATAGCAAAAAGTAAATAAAGCAACAATGAAAGACTAGTCTAAATGGAGGTATCTCTGCTGGGGTCAGCTGAATGATCCACCGCCGCCTCATCATCAGACTCATCCATGCCTTCTAACTCGGCTGGGAGGGGGTTCTTCTCCTTATAGTCCTTGAGAGCCGCCTCACAGAAGCTCAAATCCAGGTCAGGTTGAGCGGCTTTGGCCTTCTTGATCAAGTCCTTATAGGCCATGATGTAGATCAGATCAGTTTCACCCTTATACACAGCTGATTTCTTGTAATCCTCGATGACTTGCTGGGTCACAACACATGAGGGGTTTCGAGCAGCCTCAAGCTCTTTCTCCAGTTCTGCCCTAGCAATCTTCTCCGTGGCCAGTTCAGCAGCGGCTTTCCTAGCCGTTCCCAACTCTAAGGCCAAGTTATCAACTTTCTTCTTCGCCTCATCCAACTCTGTTTTGAGATCTTCGATCACCTCAGCCTGTTTCGCAAGTTCCTTCTTGTTTTCCCTTGCCCTAAATTTCCAACCTGCAAGGTGCTCCTCCTCTTCCACAGCTTTCTCTTTAGAAAGCCAGCTGAAGTTGGAAGACAAGGCCTGAAGAGCACATGATGCCATAGCCAAATCAGAGGCCGACATCTTTTTAGAAACCTCATCATATGATCGGGTCCATGCCCGAGCAGGAGCTTCAGCTGCATTTTGAACGGCTTGAGGAAAGTTCTTCAAGGCATCAAATACGATTTGATTGGTCTTGTGGTACTCGAGTAGAAAATCAGGCAGTTTGCCCACCAGGGATTGAGCAATCCCAACCTGGGAGGCGTCCAAGCCGACAAAGGTATCATCAGCAGTCAGGTCAATTATATCTCGGGAACGATGAGGCTGACTGGCGTTTTGTGCATCGAGTGTCTCAGGTATGACTTCATCGCCTGGCTGACGTGAGATCGTGGCTACTGGTATAGCCACGGTAGCAGACTCATGTACTTTTCTTTTTCGTCCCATCCCTACCTGGCTGGACGAGGGAGCCGTGGTCTTCGCTTTCTTTGCAACCAGCTGGGCTCTTCTCTCAGCCATTCTCTCGGCTGCGGATTTTCCATCTCCAGCCATATCTTCCGACAAAGGCGATGAAGGCACTGAAAGATACACAAAAAAAAAAAAAATCAAAAATAGGTTGGAGCCAATAAAAATTCGGGTCGGGTTAGTGACCGCACTGTCGCGATGCGGTAAAATTAATTAAACCTAGCTACCCTTCTAGCTCGTAGAAGTGGTAAGTAGGGTCGATCCCACAGGAAGCAGGAAGAATCTTAGTGTTTAAGTAAAACCTAATACTAGCAACATATATATAAATATATAAATAATGGGGTTTGTGAATTGATGTATATTAACTAAGGACCTAAAATAGAAATTAAGCAAATTAACTATGACTTGTTCTACTTATCAAAATAACGAATCCCAGCCCTTAATCTTATCTCCCCCTAGTTATTACTACCCTGTGATAGATGCAATTATTAACCAATTTTATCCTTAAAACTCCTACCCCGAGGTTAGCAACAAGCTCTGCTAACCTCGTTATCCCTTATGTTTAACTAACCAAAACAAGCTCTTTGGTTAGTCTATCCAATTGAGTGACCTCAGAATAAGCTCTCTGGACCTCATTAATCGGACGCCTAGAGAACTAGGATAACGGGATAGACACGGTGTGGACCTCGTAAGCTCGGACCCATTCAGACCGAGCTATATACTACCCTAGCGATATCACTCGCTATTCGCTACTAAGTGGCTATAGGTTCGTAACAATTACGGATTACGATTATAACCTAGCGTTACTTATGCAATTATAATCCTAGGTGATCAATCTAGCATATAAACACACAAGCATTGAAAGATAAGTAAATAGTATAACAACGTTTTAAGAAATCAACCGATTAATAATCACCGTAAATATCACAAAATAATAACAACTAGGGTTCGACTCGACTAAGGACTGAAATAACCTACTAGCCGCTCATGGCGGTGACACAAGACAAATTAAACTGAAAATACATAATTGAAAAGACTTAAGGACTAGAAAACCCGAGTATTGCCGATCTTGATTGCTCGTCTCCTCCGAAATCTCTCAATCTTGCTCTCTCGTAATGTTCTAGTCCCCTATTTCCGAGCATAAGGATCCCTTTTTATAGAGAAAGTCAATTTGGGTCGATTCTGGGCTTTAAAACGGAACTCTTGTGGCCCAAGGATTAATTAACCGCCTTAACGGGCCGCGACCGCGCTCATGGGCCGCGCCCGCGCCCGCTCCTGATCCAGCACCACGCCGCGGCCGCGCAAGTCTGCCTCGGCCGCGGTACTTGTCCAGAGATTTCCTGCTTATTCCTTCACTTGGACCGCGGTCGCGCCATTTTGCCGCGGTCGCGGTACTCTGTTCTTTATTTTCCGGCGATTTTTCCATCCTTTTGACATCCGGGCTTCATTTCCTCGTTGTGCATCCGGCCGAGTACGAATACTTAGCTTTAAATCACCTATTTAGCTCAAAATGAAAACACAAACGTCAAATAGTCCAAAGGCACTTAAAAAACCCCAAATACTCTCCATTCTACACGCAAACATCACAATTCATCACTCTAACAGACTTAAAGTGCATAAATAAACGCGTGTACCAGTTAGACTTACCTTCTTCAACGAAAGGAGTAGACAAATGAGGGTAGATCAACCCGGCCCCTTGGAGGTTCTTCTCGGTCACCAAAGCCTTTGCAGCTCTCTCACTTATATCACTTTCATAAAGCTTTTCAAGTCGGGTCAGAAATTCGTCGCTAACCTCGGGGATGTCGAAATCTGCATATAAAGAATGAGGTATCACTATCAGGAAAATTATAGTTAGATAAATAAGAAAAGATACTCACATAGGCTTCTAGCAAAGGTGGTGGGACAAGGAGTCCATATTTCCTCATCGCCACCTTGGGCCAAACTCATCCAGTTACCCCCAACCCAAAACCACAATTTTTTCCATTCCTTAACAGAGATACCCGAAATGTCCACTAGGGGCCTCAGGTGGGGTCGAATCATCAGATAGAAATAGGCAGGAACAGTGTTCTTGATAGACCTGGGCTTTGGAGTCCTTCGGAAGTGAAGTAAATAAGTCATCTCTATCGGGGTCGGAGGTGGAAACCTTTTTTTCCAGAAGAGAATTAATGTGCCAAGCAAAGATGCCCAACCGTTGGGGTTAATCTGTTGAGGTGCTACTCCCCAATAATTGAGATAATCAGTTATGATGGGGGGAAGAGGAAACCTGAGACCAGCCTGGAGGGAGCGGAGGTTTATGGCGACACATCTATATACTGGACAATCAGCTCTTTCACAAGGGTCAGGCAGGTAGAATCTAACAGTGGTCAGCACATTGTATTGATTTCGCCATCCCTGCATTCGAGACTCCTTTACTTTACTTGCATACTCGCCTGCCTCCGACGTGGACTGATGTGGAAGGACTGGTGGTCTATAGATTGGAGCAGCCGCTGGCATCCCACTAAAAGGCCCTCGATTGGCAGGATCATCCCCGTCTATACGAATGAAGTGAGGAAACCTAATCTCTAACGGAACCGCGTCCAAGATAGCTTCAGTATGCCCAACCCCACCCTCACTATCTTCATCACTCATCTGATCAGAAATAACCTCATCACTTCCGCTATCAGTTGACTCGGAGGAGGTCTCAACACTTTTGTATTCGTTCTGTTTAGACCTAACCTCATAATTTTAATTTCCAACCTGATCAGATCCTTCTACATCCATCATATCAACTTCCATACTCAACTCAATAGAATCCTGATCGCCATTACCACTCATTTTCTCCCCCCCAGAATATGAACTTTCAGAGCTCATCACAAAAGGAATTATTACCTGAGGCGGACTGGAAGTATGACGGAGCTGGAAATCAGCACACACGAGTGGAGCACGTCTGCACATCAAGAGGCAAAAATCGGGTTAGAACCCTGAAGTAAATTTTTGCCGGGCCATATACAAGATGAGGTATAGCTGGAGTCAAGTGGGACTGTTCAGGTCCGGTATTTTCAGGTAGGACTATCCAGGTCCGACATGCTCGGATCGAAAAAACTCAGGTCGGGAAATTCGGGTAGGATGATTCCGAATCTAAAGTCGGGATCAGCCGATTTCAGGTCAGAAAAAAGGGTGCAAAAAAAAAAAAAAAAGGGGGCCAGCAGATAGAGGATGGATCACCAAGGTTCACTACAGATTAAGTACGCAGTACAAAATATGAGGTAAGACATGAATTCTATTTAACAAAAGATATGCTGGAATGAGCATAAAATATGTATTATAAACGTCCAGGCCAAAGATTTCGAAATTCATATACATAAATCCAGGTCAGGCATGCCTAGATATATATATACATATATATATATATATATATATATATATATATATATATATATATATATTACAAGCTGGCACAAAGCAACCTATACATGTAAAACAAATCAGCTATACTCAGGACGGCCTGATGTATATGTCTTGAAATTAAAGCATATGATAGTAATGATACTAACAGAATCGGCCTAAAGTCCTTATTAACAAAGGTAGCTGGAGTAGTAAGTACTTGCTGGAATATTAATTCAGGTCGGCGGGAGTAAATAATTAAATAAAATCATCCGATTGATTTTATATCCAGCCGAGCAAAAATTATTTCGGGTCGGTCATATCCGAGTCTAATTCGGGTTGGGATACCCAGGTTGGTAGATTCGGGTTATATCAACGTCAGGTCGAATAAATTCAGGTCGGCAGGAGTAAATAATTAAATAAACAATCCGATTGATTTTATATCCAGCCGAGCAAAAATCAATTCGGGTCGGTCATATCCGAGTCTAATTCGGGTTGAGATGCCCAGGTTGGTAAATTCGGGTTAGATCGACGTCAGGTCGAATAAATTCAGGTTGACATAGAATACGTAAGTATAAAATCAGGTCTGATATATCCAGGTGGGTATATATATACACAAAAGAATATGGATGCAAAAAAAAAAAAAAATCAGGTCGGAAGAGGGCGAAAAAAAAAAAAAAAAATCAGGTTGGGTTTATATCAGCCCGGCGGAAACTCCGACGAAGAAGTTCAACATCGGGTCGGACAAACCCGGGTACGACTAAATCAGGTCGGCCATGGATGCAAAAAAAAAAAAAAAAAAAAAAAAAAACATTGGGTTTGTATCAGCTCGGCGGAAACTCCGACAAGAAAGTTCAACATCGGGTCGGACAAACCCGGGTACGACTAAATCAGGTCGGCCATACCCGTTCGGGTGAAAGAAGCATAACAGATCGAAACTTGAAAAATAGGCGTACCTGGGGCGAAGTTGTATAATCTCGAACACCGTCGGCTTGATGGATTCGCCTAAGGAAAACCGCCTATGGAGATTCAGGTGGGTAAAATTGAGAGGGTTTCTAGACAACAATTGAAGGATGGAGGATATAAGTGAAGGGGTATATATATAGTAGAAGGAAAGCTTGTGTAGGAAGGAAAATCTTGGCCCATATTTCAAGGTCGGCAATTGGACCTGACCCAAACGAACGAGTTGGGCTGATATAGACCCAATTCAAAAAATATTAATAATAATGATAATTTTATTATTATTATTATTATTATTATTATTATTATTATTATTATTATTATTATTATTATTATTATTATTATGGCACCCGAACTTGGGGGCTATTGTTGTGCCCCTAGCTGACGTGGAACATCCCCGCCAGCTCAGATGCGCATATCATCAAGTCTGTGCATACCAAACTAACGTGGCACCTCACCATGAGGCCAAGCTGGATTCGGCATGCCAGATGACTCAGCTATGGCGTGGCTCCCCCACTTGGCCGACCTGGAATTGTCCTACCTGAATATTTTGTTTGTAGCGACGTCGGGAATATGTCTTACCTGGAACTGTCCTACCTGAATATTTTGTTTGTAGCGACGTCGGGAATATGTCTTACCTGGAATTGTCCTACCTGGACTGTCCGACCTGACTTTTATCCGAAAGTGCCAAGAAGATGACCTACCTGAAGATGGTCAACCTGATTATATTCCCACCTGACCCGGGTACGATCAAACTGAAACTTCTGTCCACGCTAGCAAAGACCAGGAGAACTCTGATGATCCGGCTAAGCCAGGTTCGAGATTCATTCACTACATGGAATCAGCTCAGACATACTCCAGGTGGGATCAAATCAGATCGTACAGACGTGACGTGGCCGACCAGATCCCATGAAATCCTCTCAGAACGCCATTTGTCAAGAATCCCATAAATTCTGGGATCTTGTATCCCAGATAGGAAGAAAAATATGTATCAGATGTAATCATTATCCCTAAGGCCTACCTAGGCGAGCTAGGAGTAGGCCTCTCTAGTATAAATAAGAGCTTTCAATGCTCATAAAAGGGTTCATTCTGATTTCTCCCACTACCACTAGAACAATCACTGTAGCAAATGTAACACAGGCGAAACACCCAACCTGAATTGACACACCAGAAAATAGCAATAAAATGACAAAGCTAATATCACTTAGCTCGTTTTACTTACCTCGTCTTACTTAACTCAAATTCCTTGCCTATTTCATATTTATTTTTTGTGCTTTTGTCAACCGACGTGGCTCAAAATTGTTGATCCGGACACACGTCCGATAAATGACGTCAACTGTACCCATTGATTGATGACAACAAAAAGGATAAATAATTAATCCTCACATATCATATATATGAAACGATAACCAGGCAAATGATCACAACTGAAGAATCAATTGAAGAATAATAAAATAACATATTTCTCTTTTAGTTTTATACATATTACACTACAAGGAAAATGGTCTTTTGAGACCACAAAAAGTGGTTTAAAATAATGAGTATTTGTCACAACTTAAGTAAAGTGGTCTCAAATAATGAGTATTTGTCACAACTTATGAGTATTTGTCACTACTTTATTGTCGTCTCAATAACTCGATCGAAAATAATATATTTGTGACCACAAAAGTGGTCTCAAATGCGTCTCAAATATGTTTTGCAACAATTAGTTATCTCTAAAAATAGTCTTAAAGTTGTCTCAAATAATTTGCAGAGAGATTTGTGACAACAAGTGGTCACAAATAACTTATTATAAGTGACCACAATTGTGGTGCCAAAAAGTCTTATACAAAAGACCTCTTTTGTTGTAGTGTTATCGTATATTTCCTGTATCAACAATCACAAATCGTTCTCTTAAATCATCTTTTTACACTATAAAAAATATCTTAAATAATGAATATTTATCACAACTATATTAAAAGTTATGTGATCACTAATTAATCGTCTCTATAATTCGGACGCAAATAATATAGTTAATTGAGACGACAACAGTAATCGTCTTAAATATTTTTTACAACAACTAGTGTTTATCTAAAAATATTCTGAAAGCGCGGTCGAATAATTTGTAAAAAAATTCTGGCAACAAGTGTTCACTAATCATTTATTATTAATAACCATAATTGTCAAGATTTCTATCATTGTCCGTTGTACAATGACTCTTGTTTGAGACATAGCTCAGTTGCCTCATATGTTTCTATTACTCTTCTCTCCATTTCAACTGATCTCGTCCTTTAAAACATAAATGTATAAAAACTAGAAAAGATATTATATACATTTTCAAAATATATAAGTAGTAATTATAATCGTGTTAATAAAGGGTAGAAAACAAGAGTCGGGTCGCAACATGAAATCTAAAAGATAACAAAGAAATTCATTAACTTTCAATCTTTTTTAATTACAATATCGACCACACTTTTTGACATCTAATTGCATGGTCACCACCACTAGATTCATCTTATCGATATTGTTTTGAATTCACCAAATATTTTACAACATATCATTGTCACTGTAACAACAAATTTTGCGTATTGAATAAACAACAAAATGTTTGTACAAATTAATTCTAATTGGATTGAAATGAATAACTTTATAGGTAACAATCTCTATTCTTCAAACCTCTGATTCTTCTCTTCGAATGCTTTCTTTGAATTTGATGATTTGGAGTGAAATCTTCTTCTTGATCTCCCCCGCCGCTTAAGTTGTTCTTCAATAACGTTGTCCGAAGCCGAACGACTTGATTCTGGATTGAACGCTACTTCTTGATGAATTTGATGAAGAACAACTTCGAATCTTGAAGAATGTCTTCGAATCTTCAAGAACTTTGAGTCTTCTGGATTTCTTAGAGTTCTTCTAATTCTTGAAGCTCTCAACTTGTTGTTTTTTTATGAATGAAGAGAAGCCTCCTTTTATAGGTGTTAGGAGGAGCTCTTTCCATAATTCATTTGCCATGTGGCCCTATTTGATTGGCCACTTTTGAATTGATGGGTTTGGGCCTGATTTGGTTGGGTCTGGCCTCGATTTGATTGGGCCGTCTTGCAAAATGTTGGTAGATAATATATTTTGGCCCAAATTAAATATCAATAATATTATATATTTAGGAATTAATTTAATTAAATTCTCAAAATACAATATTATTATTTTTTTATTAATTTCCACGAGTTGATATTTAATTGAGCACAAAATTTATTTATCTACAAATGCTCTCTCACGATATGTCCACGGACACCTTATCTAGAAGTGGATGAATCGCGAAATAAACTAAAACTCTTATACTTTGAATTGGACTTTGTAGTATTGCATATACAACTTTGAATCAAACAATCAAAGAGTGTTCAAATGTATGGGTTTATATTTGATTTGGTAACCCAAATTGCATCCTATTTATTTGATCAGCAGCACTAAAAGCATAAGTTTAACTCTTGGCCAAGCACCACGTGTAAAACAAATCCATTGTAGACATTATTAGTCCTGTATGTTAGGTCGTGTCCACTAAAAGTCCTGTATGTTAGGTAATTTCAATTTTAGTCATGTATGTTACGAAAATTGTCCAATTTAAGGACAATGCCCGTCTCCGGCGGCCAAACTCGCCGGATTATCGCACGTGCCACGCACGTGATGCATAATTTTGGGGCTTTCCGGCGACGGCGTCTACGTGGCAAATATAAGCCCACTTGGCAGGACACCTCATTTGATGACTCAGCAATTTATTAAAAAAGAAAAAATTTAAACTTAATTCATATAATTAATCATGAAAACTAAACTCAAAATTTAAACGCACTTACAGCAAATTAAAATCAAAGGAACTCATTTCTCTCTCTCTTCAATATTCGAAAGGGTTAGTGAACAGAAATAAACACATTCATTTCAAAATGAAAAAGTGAAGAACTCTACCCTAATTTCAACCCCCGTCTCCAATTTCTTAAGTCGTTGAAGCTGTTGATTTGGGGACGAAATGGTGAGGCTTCGACCACCTGCTGATATCAACAATGCCCACCCGCAATACGGTAAGATTCGTTTCAGTCCGATTTAGGGTTTTTGCCTAGTCTCGCGTTTTTAGGTATTTGACGAAAATTCTTGTGTGCTTTTTGTCATTTTCGATAGTTTAATGGTTCGTGTAGTTATATTTTTCAGTTCTGTTGAGAAAATTGGTGGTCCCAAATTGTGAAACATTTTTTGTGGACGAGGGTTTTACTGTTGGATATAGCCCAACTTTTGTTGTTGTTGACACACATGGACGAATATGCTGTTTTTTTGTCCCCACTTGTATATTATTAGGTTTTGGAAGAAAGAAAAATATTCTGCTCATTGGGTCCCCACAAGTCTTTTTTTTATATTATGTCTTTGTTGAATACATGTGACTTTTATATTTTATTTGTTGTTTCGAAAGATGAAATTTTGATTCTCTGAATTTGTTTTTTGTTTTCTGTCTTGGTTTACCAGATTCAAACCCCTCTGTCTTGAGCCTTGTAATGCATTACGGGGGCACTTTCCAACATTTGCCAACAGCAGCATATTTAGGAATGGGCAAAAAATTAGTGTTTGATTATGTTAATGTAAATAGGATTAAGATGCAAGACTTAAAGGTATATAGTGGGATCAAGGTGAAAGGGGAATTGAGGTTTCATGTGATGGTTGGTGGTAGCTTTAAGCTGTTAATCGATACCGATGACCTTAAAAAGTGTGCAAGAGAGGCCCTCAACACTAGGGTGCTACATGTGTACATTGAACCAATTGAGGTTGACCAAACTCAACCTCATAGCAATTATGAACCGGAGGTAATGGGTGTGGATGGAGAAGAGTCTGAGGCCGGGAGGGAAGATGAAGAAGTAGAGAATGATGATAACATGCCTGAGCAGCCTGAATTTGTAATTGGTAACGAAATAAGTGATGACGAACATAATCAAAATAAGGGGGGGGACTCGTGTAGATTCTGCATATGTAGATGATGAGAGCCAAAACGTAGCTCAAGATGAGTCTAGTGAAGAGGAAGACGACATTGTGCATGCTTCTGAGGTTGACTTTGATGAGGGGAGGCTATCTGATACTGATGCTACTGAAAATCCATTTCCTGTATTCAATCCGAGAACAATTTTCAATCCTAGCTTCATTATAGGACAGATTTTCAGTAGTAAGTCGGAATTTAGAAAAGCCGTCCAAAGTCATGCTATTATATCTAGAAGAAACCTGAAGACTGTTAAAAATGATCACATTAGGGTGTATGTGGAGTGCCAGGGTAAAAACTGTGATTGGAGAATGAGATTGAATAAGCTTGTCGGTGAGTCATCTTGGCAACTGAGAGAGTATCATGACGAGCATAAGTGTGGAGTTGCTTACAAAGTTAAAAATTTGAAGTCATCTTGGATAGGTGAGAGGTTTATTCACAAGTTCCAATCTGATGCCAAGAGGAGGGTCAGGGGGTTTCGGTCGGACACAATTGAATCCATAAAGGTAGATGTCTCCAGGCAGCAGGCTTATAGGGCCAAGAAAAAGGCCCTTCAACTGATACAGGGCAACTCTGAGGATCAGTATTCTAAGCTATGGGGATATGCAGATGAGCTTAGAAAGACTAATCCTGGATCTACTGTGATTTTAGGGGTAGATGAAGGCCACAGATTCAGTCGGTTCTACGTTTGCTTTGATGCTTTAAGGCAGGGCTTTCTCGGTGGTTGCAGGCCAGTGATAGGGGTGGACGGTTGCTTTCTTAAGTCGATTCACGGGGGTGTGTTGCTATCTGCAGTGGGGATTGACCCTAATAATAATCTGTACCCAGTCGCGTATGCCGTTGTCTGTTCTGAAACTGGAGACACTTGGGAGTGGTTCCTAACAATTCTGAAGCAAGATCTCTTCATATCTAACCCTGCGGACTTCACATTCATTTCTGATAAGCAAAAGGGGTTGATACATGCATTTGCTACTGTCATGCCTGGCTGCGAGCATAGATTCTGCGTTAGGCACTTGCATAGTAACATGAAGACTGACGGGTGGGTTGGTATTGCATTTAAGAATATGTTGTGGGCAGCTGCGCAAGCCACAACACCTGAGGAATGGAGGGTGAAAATGAAGGATCTAAAAAACTACAATCAAGCTGCGTGGGAGTGGTTTACTGATAAGCCACCAACTCAATGGAGTAAGGCTTTCTTTAGGGAGAAATCCAAATGTGACATGCTCTTGAATAATGCATGTGAATCATTCAACAGTTGCATTTTAGATGCAAGAGATAAGCCAATCATTACAATGCTTGAATGGATTAGGGTCTATCTTATGAGACGATTGCAGAAGAATAGGGATAGGGCTAAATTAAGGTGGAAGGGGAAGTTGTGTCCGAAAATAGAAAAGATTCTTGAGATTTATCGGGATAGGACATTGGAATTAACCCCGATTAAGTGCAACGAGTTCAACTACGAAGTGAGAAATTCTGATGGAACCCAATACATAGTTAACTTACTGCGGTGGAGTTGTAGCTGCAGGTCGTGGGACATAACCGGTATACCATGTAGGCACGCGATATCTGCCATCTTGTCTCAAGATAAAAACCCCGAAGATTTTGTTGATAGATACTATTACGCTGAGACTTATGTTAAGGTATATGAACCTGCCATAATGGGGATCAGTTATGAAGGCCTGTGGGGTGATTCCTTGTATATTCCACCTTTACCACCTAACTTTGGAAAGAAAAAAAGAGGAAGACCAGTGACGGCGAGAAAGAGAGCACCCGACGAACCAAAGGGTGGTAGCAAAAAGGCAGCAGTTGATACTAGCTCAACAAGATTGAAGAGGCAGCAACAAACCGTTAAGTGCGGGAAATGTGGTGAGTTAGGGCATAACGCAAAAAGCCGAAGGTGCCCCCTCAACATTGACTCGCATTATGAAGAATTTGAACAGGCTACTGATCAGGTATTTTTATCCCACAATCTACTTTCAACTGTAATTTTAAATATATCAAACTTACGAGTCTTTTGGTTCGATATGAAATTGCAGTTTGCCGGCAGTGGCGAGAATTGTGAGCAGGTTGTTGATGAATCTGTTATAGTCGAGGTATCCAAATTCTGGAAAAATTTCGTAAATTTTTAAATTTGTTTAGTTCCTGATGATTCTGTTAGTGTTTAGTTTGGTTTGGGATGTAGCTGGTATAATTGAAATCTGTCAGATTTTGAGATATGTTAGTGTTAAATATTTTTGTTTATTCTGTTAGTGCCTAAATTTATAAGTGTTGCGATTTTGATATTGATGAATCTGTGAGGCACAATTCTGTTAGGAGTTATTTTAAGTATTAGAGTTTAATTTGCATTTTCTTAACCATGTGCTTGACAAGATTCTGTTGGTATAAAACTTGGTTATTATTTGTATTTGATATACTGATTCGGCTGTTATAATTGATTGGGCAAGACTGCAATTTTGTAAGATATGGGATTTATTGAGCATTTGTTGAAATGTGATACATGAGAATAAAGCTTGTTACTGTTAGTATTTGTTGTAATTGTTAGTGCTAGAGATTTTGTTTAGTTGATGTGTACCTG
This sequence comes from Ajuga chamaepitys, assembly GCA_958295605.1. Lineage (NCBI taxonomy): Eukaryota > Viridiplantae > Streptophyta > Magnoliopsida > Lamiales > Lamiaceae > Ajuga > Ajuga chamaepitys. Next base: position 57,571,322 of record OY282502.1, read on the forward strand.
CTGCTACTGATAAAAAAAAAATCAAATGACAGGAGTCTGTTACTCAATTGAAAGGAAAAGAGAAGCTTGTCCAAGAGCAAGTCAATGACAATGTTCCAAAGAAAAGAGGCAGGCCGAGAAAGCAAAATGCTAATACGGATCCACACAACAGACTTGTAAGTAACAAAAAGAAACTGAGATTTTGTTACCTGTTGTGTTACGCTAAATGGTAATTTGGTATATTAAGTTGCCATATATTCAAATGTTTGGAACAGTGTAAGCCCCCGGTGCCGCAAATCCCATCTGATACAGCTGATATGGAACCAACACAGATCCAAACTGAGGATGAGGCTTCTTTGTTTTACACAGCAGGCCCGAATCAAAGAATTCCAGGGCCGAGTATGTTTGAGCAGCTGCAGATGGGGATAAGTGCAGCAAATCCACGACAACCATCAAATTTTAGCCATGCGGAGATCATCCCCGGACCACGGCAGAACGTAAGCAAGCTGGGACGCGCAAAAAACAAACGGATGAGAAAGGTGCTAAAAAACTTTGCATGCGTTTTAATCTACTCTTATTATTCTCATAACAGATAAAATCTCTTCAAACTGAAAATTTTCATCATTGATTGTGTGTAGGCTCGTGTGCGAAAGGATTCAACTCCAAACCTTCAAGAGGAGGTCTCAAATATTGACTCTGGCTTGGATGAACCTCCAGCTCCAACGCAAGAAACCCAAGAGCCTGTTCCAACTGTATACGAAAATGCGTTTCAAGCTTCAACAAATCCAATACCCAATTATGAACAACTAGCAACATTTGTACCTCCCCCACCGAGACCAATGGGAGTTCAAGTAAGGGGCCCAGCTCCATGGACAGGAGGTTTATTGACGTCGCACTGGATTAAAAGGACTACAACCCAGCCTGAGACAAACTTTCAAAAGGAGGTGGTGAAGGTGAATGGCAAGAAGTACATGAAGCTGTCAGATGCACCTAGCTCTAGTGGGTTGCATTAGGATATTGATTAAAACAGACTTATATTTTTGTAGTTTTTGGTTTGTGGTGCTATGTGGCCAAACTATAATAGCTAGAGCTCCAAGAAACTCTTTTGCATACTTTTTGTACAGATCTGCAACTCTTTCCCTTTTGTACAGATCTGCGATAGGATGAATATGGCCATCCTATGTGAATGATATGCCAAATCAACTTCATTTTGCGAAAAATTCAGGGTGTTTAATGTTAGGAATTTATCCCACCTCTTGGCACGAAACGACTAGACAATCGGATAAAGAACGCAATAACAATAGCAAACAACAAGACAACGATTTGATTACCCAGATCGTTACGAAGAGTTACAATGAACAATGAAGGAGAAAACCTATTTTAAGAACTTCTTGGATACAAAAACTGACCTCAGCTTGAGGCCTGATAAAGTAGGACGGTTTAAGAATCTCGGCCGAGATCAGTCCCTGTCTCGGCCGAGATGACTCTCAAAAAAGCATAAAGTAAGTCGGTGTTAAGCGTCTCGGCCGAGATCACTCTCTGTCTCGGCCGAGATGAGTCTTCAGAGCAAACTTTCAGTTTTGCCTGCCTTCACGTCTCGGCCGAGATCATTCTCTGTCTCGGCCGAGATGACTCTCCAGGGCAAATTCCAGTTTTGCCTGCCTTCATGTCTTGGCCGAGATCATTCTCTGTCTCGGCCGAGATGACTCTCCTGGGCAAACTTCCAGTTTTGCCTGCCTTCATGTCTCGGCCGAGATCACTCTCTGTCTCGGCCGAGATGACTCGACAGCCCGTCTCGGCCGAGATCCTTCCCCGTCTCGGCCGAGATTACTTTCCAGCGAGAAACACCCCTGTTTACTTGCTAGAACACAAAATTTGAGAACTAAAGCAAGACAAATTATTGAATATTGTTTACTTGCTAGAACACAAAATTTGAACACAAACAAAATGATAAAATTTGCATTATAAGAACTGTTTAAATTGGTACATAATAATGCCGGATAAATCAACTTCGCTGCCCCATTCACTGATAAGCCACCCTAAACAACTAATTAAGCATCTTAAACATCAATGGTGACGATTGTAAAGATAAAACAAACACTATGCCTAATAGAAGAGGAATCAAAATAACATTCTTCCACATCTTGTCATTCTTCATCTTCAAATTGTCCCTTTCTCCTTTGAGCAATCTGATTTCAGACTTTAGGGCCTTAGCTTCCTCCCTTAAATCTTTACTGAAGCACTTCCACTCCTCTAGTTCAATCTTCAAAACGTCCCTCTCCTGCTTTAATGCCATGAAAGCGCACCCGTTTTCAACCTCATCAACCCAGATAAAACTGTCGCACCCACCCCTCTGCAGATAACAAAGTTCTTTCAATTTTGAGTAACCATTGAAGATATCAGTATAAAATTGAAATCCTAAAATATACAAATTAAATGAGATTCCAATCTAATCATAAATTTAATCCTCCTTTAACAAAACCCATGAACCCAAATTAAATGAGGTTCCAAGATCCGAATCCAACTATTACCCAAAAAGACCCAGAAATTCGAACAAAATAGGTTCATTCAGTGGGCAACTGAAACAAGCATCGCAACATCAAAACAATAAAATCACTTAATTTGAGATTACTTACATTGTAGTTTATGCATCCATAAAATTTCTTGCCATAATTCTCTGGTGTCTTTGAAGCCCTAACTACTGCGCGAATACCACATAAACACGCAGTGCAACGCGCACAATAACACCCTAATCCATATCTAGCTCGCGACGACCCGATGGATGGTTCCGACATTGAGCCTGATTTGTGGTTGAATTTTTTTAGGGTTCTTCAAAATTGGGGCAAAGTGCAGTGGAGTAGTTTGGAGAAGAAAGGAAGTGAGAGTCGCTGGAAAAGAAAGAAAAAATAAATCGATATTGTTTGGAGTTTAGTTTTCATGATTAATTATATGAATTATGTTTAAATTTTTTCTTTTTTAATAAATTGCTGAGTCATCAAATGAGGTGTCCTGCCAAGTGGGCTTATATTTGCCACGTAGACGCCGTCGCCGGAAAGCCCCAAAATTATGCATCACGTGCGTGGCACGTGCGATAATCCGGCGAGTTTGGCCGCCGGAGACGGGCATTGTCCTTAAATTGGACAATTTTCGTAATATACAGGACTAAAATTGAAATTACCTAACATACAGGACTTTTAGTGGACACGACCTAACATACAGGACTAATAATGATTTTTTTCCCGCCCTTTTTGCGTGCACTCGTGGCCACAATCAAGTTAATTTTCCAAAGTTTGGAAACAAATTTCATTCCAAAACTCACGTGGCTATTCACCATGCATATTGGGACCCACTTCATTTATTTCCAATTGCAACACTAATACACATTCCTTTTTCTTTTTTTCATAAGCAGCAGAACATTTTCCAAACTTTAGGTGATTTTCTTGCTTTTCTTTTTTTTTTTTTTTTGGAAGACGGGCCCCACCCCCCACCATCTTACACGTATGCTTTCTCCTCCAAAATGCAGGTTCATTCTTTCAATTTACAGATAAACAGGATCCTGCGAATCAATTCCAAAATTTAGTATAGCTCACATGGACCCACAACTTTATCAAAGAGAGAGCAAATAAATGTTGCCCTCAAGCTCTTGCCAAGAATTTTGAAGTTTTTAACACAAACAGTGCTCTGCCATTAATTTACTCCTCGGCTTCTAAGGAAACTTGATCAGAATTTAGGAAAATGAATTTTTTTCATCTCCCGCGTTATACAGGCACATTGAATTATATACAAGGGCATGATCTTCAAATTTGCCTTCGCTTTAAGAACCTCAAGAAAGGAAACGTAATAAATATTTCCTATTCCACCGGGCACCTTTCCATCATCTTCAGCAGGCTGCACCTATTTAAAGGGGTGCACTGTTGACCAGTTCTTCACTGTTCTAAACCTTTTCGTACTCCTTGCTTCTGTGAGTGTAGCATTCTTGGTGTTTGAGGTAAGTTATTGCAGTATGCAATATACAACACTGGCCCTTTGAATCTTGTTTGCAAGGCGTTTGACGAATTGCCTTCGTCTCCTTTTGAACCAACAATGAATTCTACCATTTCACATTATCTTGTTGATCGTTTGCAGGTTCCTGGGTCTGAAAATCTACTGGATACAGAACAGTAGTAGGTCGTTAGCTGTTATTGAAGCACACACTTCGGTCTTCCAGCCAATTTGCATTTTCCTTATCCCCTGTCCACGAACTTGTATCTGCTGCTTCCAAGTATGACTGGTTGTACTTCCTCTTAAACTTGCCATGACATTTATTGCTCCATTTTTAGTCCAAATACTCATAGTCTGAACCAAAAGAAGAAGGAACTCGGCTAAATTGAATGTGGGTCTGATATAAGCAATTTTGTGGTTCCCACAAGTCTTGAAGCATTTTTTTTTTTCACTATCTCTTGCAAGTGCTCGACCTTTGCAATCTTTATGTATATGATGTTTTTCTTTCCCATTATACTTGAGGACTTTAGGACGTTCGGGTAGACTAGACATTTTGTTCAATCCAATATGGCCGAGACTTGGCCAAATAGCAATTTAACATGGTAAGATCACTTTTCCCTTTTCCCTTTTCCCCCCCCCCCCCCCCCCCCCCCTTTTTTTTTGTGGGCACCTTGTGATGTGTTTCAATCTCTTACGAACTTTTTTATTTCTCTTCTCTTATTCGTAATAACGATGGTTTATTTCAAGGATATTACATCCTCTTCCGGCATTCAATACTTGGTGATTCTTGACGAGAAGCATTATCCTTTGGTGGGAGGAACTCACTTGGTGGTAGACGAACCCGTTATTGGCAGTCATTCAAAGCCATGGCCAAAACTGATCAACTCTCTCTACATCGGTGAATGGTCCCAAAGCATCACGATTGGCAAATCAAAGGCGTGGAGTCTACAAGCAACTCATCATTATCCTACGAAGGAAGTGGATCTATTGCCAACTTGGGACGACAGATTATCGATGGCAAGTCAAAATGGGGAGATGCCATAGAATTTTTCGAAGAAATCTGCTACACCAAGGAATATTGGGAGTGGACTGAAGACGTCCTTAGTAGATGCAAGTGCCTGCTCAACGATGCAGAAATTTATAACCCTGTGTACGCGTTTCTTTTCACGTATGATTGTAACTCTAAAATCATGAAGGCTTTTTGTGAGGCTTGGTGCCCATCGACCAACACGCTGCTTACATCATTCGGGGAATTATCAATTTCTCTGTGGGACTTGCATACATTATCAGGCCTTCCGATGACCGAATTTCCTTATGACGAGGTCGTACCAACATCAGCGGAGCTTATTGGGACTGATAGAGCTGGAAACCTCTGCCTTCCTCGTAGCTGCAAATGTCTATTTCACGCATACCATCTTCTTTGTAGAGATGCAAATGGAAGCCAAGTGTCGATCGAGAAGTGGGTGAAGTTTTGGTTCAAGAAAGCTACGAAGCATGGGGAAATTCCCTCGCGCAAAATTTCAGAGAAGAAGAGATTGACGCGTCCCAAGCTAACCCACAATCCGCACGACGACTTAGGAGAATCTGAGCAGTGGACTTCGATGGAGGAGTCTTTGTTCAAGAAGCTCAACATTGAACGAAAGCAACGGGAAGAGACATATTTGGCCGCCTATCTCGTCTGTTGGCTTTGCAAGTTTGTCTTTCCAGGTGACGATATTAGCTTGATACGACCAAGCACTTTCAAGATGCCGAGCATGATGGCAGCGGGAAACACAATAGGTCTTGCAGTTCCTGTTCTGACAAGCATCTATCGAGAGCTGAACAAGATTTCGAATCTCGCGAGACCCTCGAGAAGTCGATCAACTTTCCCCGTTCATTTTGTTTATGCTTGGTTGGCGTAATACTTCAAGACTCACTTTTCAATTGGTCCCGCAAGGCAAACGCCCGCAATGGTTACTTATTCCGGTGAAGGTGGTGCAAGGCATTTTGACCCCAACGAGGCACGCAAAAGGATCTTTAACTTTTATCGTCTCAAATGTATTAATTATTGCAGATGGCGGGGTTATTAAGATGATTATTTGATGCCGACATACTTTCTCTACTAATGTACATAGTTGTGATAAATTCTTATTATTTGAAACAGCTAGTGATATATGCTCGAAACTCCCGTAATCCCGGGATTAATGAAACAAAATTTTGTTATTATAATAATTAATTATACTAAGAGCTTGGGAGATTGAAAGGGCAAACCGCATATAGTAATTATATGTACTAATTTTTGTCTGTTTTGGGTTACGAGACCATAATATCAGATGTAACGCAGTTTTCGTTATCCAATGGGTTGCGTCTAACTAAATATTCTAAACGTGGTGAATATATTATAATTTATTTAGAGCAAAACACAGACAAAAATAGTACATATAAACTAGATCACATTTGCCTTATTTCAATGCATACACTAAGTATAATTAACAATTTCATTTGATAGTTTCTTGTTGTGCTCTCTGTTGGTGTCTATCCGAATATCAACTGTAACGCAGTTTTCATTGGCCAATGGCTTTGTGTTGTTGCATCTGCCTCTGTTCTCACTAAAGATTGCTGAATACATTATTAATTACTCCCTCCGTCCCAAGCTAATTGTCCTACCTTGACCTGGCACGGAGACTAAGAAAAAACAGATTTTGTGGAATCTTTGACTTTTTCAAAGGTGCAGATTGAATGTGGAGATTTTGATGGTGGAGATTGTAGGAGAATTTGCCATTTATGGGGTAGGACAATTAGCTTGGGACAAACAAATAAGGCAAGTAGAACAATTAGGTCGGGACAGAGGGAGTAGTACATATAAACTAATCATCTTCACCTTATTTCCATGCATGCCATATATATGCTTTGCCTTTCGAATTTACCAACGACTAGTATAATTAACTAGTATAATTAATTATTATATTAACAAAATTTTGTTTGATTGATCACATGATTACGGGAGTTTCCAGTTAAAATAGAGCTATCTCAGCGTTAGACTTCATGGAGGGAGATAACTCACGATTTTGGATTTATTTGATTAATTACTTATACATTTGGATTCATAACTGCCAAATTAGTCATTTGACCAAAAATCCCCCAATGTATTAAGTCACATGCGACAAAATGAGTTGCCGCCGGCGTCTGGTGTCCTTAAATTGAACATTTTCAAAATATAGCGGACTAAAATTGAAATTTCAAAGCATACAGGATTTTTTCTGGACAAGCCCTAACATACAGGACTAAAAATGAGTTTATCCCATCTCAAATTTGTTGTCGTTACTAATTAGTCGTCTCAATAACCCCGTCGCAAATAACATATTTGAGATGAAAAAATTGTCTCTAATGCTTGTCTCAATAATCTGTATAGAATTATAGTAATCACAAATAACTTATTATTACTGAGAAAATTGATAATAAATTGAGAATTATTTATTATAAAAATATAAATAAAATAATTTCCTATAGGTGAAATTAATTCTCTCTAAAACAATTTTATTGGATGATCAATCGTTCGGCGTGTCTTTGAATTTAACTACAAGTAAAAATTACATCAAGAGGACGGTAGTTAGAACTACAAGAAAAAAGGCATTTGTCGCTAGTTTTTTGCAACTATAAAATAGTTACTAAAAATAACTCATTTTTTAACTACTAGTAGTTACATAAAATATTTCATACAATTTTAACCAAATTTACTATAATATGACAAACTCTTTTGCAACTACTTGTAGTTACAAATATATTAGTAACTACATAGTACATGCAAAAAATAGTTACAAATACATTAGTAACTACAAAGTAGTTGCAAGAAAAACTTTTTACATCTTATTATAAGTGACTACCCTATAGTAACTACTTTTAGATATTTAGTTACTAAAAATATTTTTGTAACTACTCTCCATTTTTTGTAACTATATTTTGTAGTGGCAAAAAGTCTTGTTTCTAGTAGTGGCATTTCGATTGAAGGATAATAATTTTGAAATTTTATTGGCATCAAGCATGTTGTATTTGGCAAGTAAATCGGTGATGTACTTTCGTTGCACAAGAGTGCAAGTAGTGGAAGTACGAAGCACTTCCACACCAAGGAAATAAGAGAGAGAGCCAAGGTCCTTAACCGAGAACTTCGAAGAAAGGGCATCCACAATCTGATGAAGGAAAGAAGGGGTATTGCCTGTGAGAATTAGATCATCAACGTAGACTAGAAAATAGGCAAGAACTCCATCATGATTGTACACAAATAAGGACTCATCGGACTTGGTATGAGAGAACCCCAAAGATGACAGGAAGTCCCGGAGAGCAGTATACCAGGTTCGAGGGGCCTGTTTGAGACCATAGATGGATTTGCGCAGCTTGCAGACATAAGATGGAAAATTCTTATCAGAGTACCCCGGAGGCTGGGCCATGTACACTTCATCCCTAAGGGTACCATGCAAGAAGGCATTGTTGACATCAAATTGGCGTAGGGGCCAATCTTGAGACACTGCAAGACTTAGAACAATTCGGACTGTAGAAGGTTTGATAACAGGACTAAAGGTCTCAAAATAGTCCACGCCGGGCCGCTGATGAAACCCCTTGGCTACTAGGCGAGCTTTAAACTTGTCAACAGATCCATCTGGTTTGTGCTTGATTCGAAAGACCCACTTGCACCCCACTACATTCTGAGAAGGATCCGGGGGCACCAAATCCCAAGTGCCATTTTTCAAAAGAGCAGAAAACTCAGAAGACATAGCCTCCCTCCAACGACTATCTGAGAGAGCTTGAGAAACAGTGCGAGGCTCAATGTCAGACTGAATAGATGAGGTTAGACCATACCTCGGATTGGGCTTGAAGATGTTATTTCTAGCACGGGTGACCATATGATGACGATCAACTGGCGGATCTGGTGAAGAAGATCGACGGGGGGACTCGGAGGGTGCTGCAGGTGGTACAGGAGCCGGAGGAGGTAGGGGGGAGGAGTAGGTATAGAGGAAGATGATGGAGAATCGAGAGAGGCCCGAGAGAAGGGAAATTTATCTTCCACGAACTCCACATGACGAGATGTGTAAAGACGATTAGATAAGGGGTCTAGACACAGATAGGCACTTTGGGTTAAAGAATAGCCAAGAAAAACACAGGAAGTAGAGCGATTTTCAAGCTTATGAGAGGTATAAGGACGAAGCCATGGGAAACATTGACAACCAAATACCTGGAGCTTGGATATGTTCGGGGGATGATTGAACAGTATTTCAAATGAGGACTTCATAGAAAGATCAATTTTTGGGAGACGGTTGATGATATAGGTGGCTGTTGACATGGCGTAGGGCCAAAAGGAGAGAGGCATAGAGGCTTGATGTAGGAGAGCAAGGCCAGTGTCAACAATATGGCGATGACGGCGTTCAAAGAAACCATTGTGTTCGGGTGTATGAGGTGGTGTGGTGAGGTGAGTGATGCCATGGGTAGTGAGAAATGAACGGAGAGCAATGAACTCCCCGCCATTATCTGTGTAAAGAGTAGTGATTTTGTGTTTCAAGTAATTCTCGACAAGGGACTATGATGATGAGGAACCGACCAATCCGTGAAATTCAAGGAGATAGCACCAAATGGGATTGAAGAAGCCCAAAAATCACTGTGAGTTAGGACACCAATTCGTACCCTTTCTTCCTCATAAACTTTGGTTTTTAACCAAGTTTGGGGAAGTCTTGGTAGGTGTACGTATTGGCAGCCCAAGAGTTTAACTTTCCATATGCTACTCTATTGTCTTTTGGACTTATTAGACTTGAAATGGTTTGGTATCTTTGTATGGATTAGTCTGTTGCATTTTTAATAAATTGTAAAGCGGTGAATAATATGGTTAAATTCGGTGAGCACCAAATTGTACTCCTCTTTTCCACAAACTAAGTTTGCAACTAAGTTTGGGGAGGGGGTGGGATTCGTACAAATTGGCAGCTCGAGAAAGCAATTGGATGAAGTTTAGGAAAGAAAAATGTGGCATTGATTAATGATGAAAAATTTTGACAAATATTTTTGAAAGAAGCACATGGTAGAGTATGATAGACTTGTTGAAACAAAATTGAACATACACTCAGAACTTTTGATCAAAATTGCAACCGAGTGAGTTTTTGAGCCTTAGAAGATACTTCCATCTTTGGAGTAATTTAAACTTTCTTTCGGTGTGAAATTCATTGAGTGCATTTAGTTGTCTCTAGAACTTGCCATAATTCTCTATTTTGCATGTGTCGGTGCATTGTGTGACATTGAAAATGATCTTAGGCAATCCTTGACTTGAGCCTACTTTCAAGCTTGAAAACACGTCCTTTTTACCTAATTTGATATTGTCTCTAGTTGAACCCCTTGAGCTTTTAGCCTCTTGTTTGACAGCCCAACTCTACAAGCCGAAACCCTTTCGATTAGCCTTTGAACCTAATTGGACTATTTGAGTATGAGGGAGGTGGTTGGAAGGTAGTCGGGTAATTTGGGATTGAAAAGGGTAATCTATGGGGAATTTTGAAAGGTGAAAAGAGATGAAACATTAGGAAAAGAATCAAGAATACTAGTCCTCTCCAATTTTTGTTTTAAAAAAAAAAAAAAAAAAAAAAAAAAGTCGAAAAATCAGAAAAAACAAAAGAAAAAGTTAGTTGTATATACTCAATTGTTGCTTTTGATTTGGAGAGGCTAGTATTATAAATGTCTTTTGATAGATGTTCTCAAAGTTGTATAAATTCAAATGTAAATACACTCCAAGGGAGAATTGAGAAAGCATTTAGGTTGTGGACTTTGTAGTAAGGAGAAGAAATCGATTCTTGGGATTGGTTTACTAAGGAAGTAAAGAGTGAGGTTGAATGACCATTTTTTGAGGGGTAGATGAGATTAGCTAACTCATTTAGTCCGTTTTATAGTCACTTATACCAGAAATTGGAGAAAAAATCGATTCTTGGGATTGGTTTACTAAGGAAGTAAAGAGTGAGGTCGAGTGACCATTTTTTGAGGGGTAGATGAGATTAGCTAACTCATTTAGTCCGTTTTATAGTCACTTAGGGCATTTTTAGTGTCATTTTAGTGTCAATAATGTGCATAATCACGTGTATTTAGTGCTTTTATACTCTCATGGGCAAAATAATGCGTTTGTGCTGTTTTTGTGTTAAGACAGGTGAAAAAGGGTCGAAATCGAAGATTAAACGACCGCGGAGTCAAGGGATCGATTGAGGCAACAAAAGGAAGGGACAGTTGAAAATCTCGGCCGAGACAGGATGAGAGTCTCGGCCGAGATGAGTCTCCAGGCATTTATGAAGAGTTGGACAGAAAGAAGATCTCGGCCGAGACACACAACAGATCTCGGCCGAGAAATGTTGCCAGAGAATTTCAAAGTTTTTCAAGGCCCAGAATCTCGGCCGAGATGATATTAAATCTCGGCCGAGATCGCCTTTCAACCCACAAACCCTTGAAAACCCCTTTTCACGTCTCGGCCGAGACACACCCACGTCTCGGCCGAGATTCAGTACCCTGTTTTAAAATCTTGAATGCGATTTTGCCTATTTTTGACTAGCACTTTCTCTCCTTATATATATATCATCCCATTCGAATTTAACCTAACTTAGAACAACCTAGAACCCATCCCTCACACATAATCAGCCACTTTTCTCCATTGGAAGCAAGGAAATGGAAGGGGGTTGAAGATCTTGATCTTCAACCCCTAACCTTTGGTTCTTTCTTTCCTATGTTCATGTTTTTCTTTAATTTTCTGTTAGTTTATCTTTGTATTAGGTAAAATGGGTGGCTAGCACTCTTAGTTCACTCTTGATTATTGTGGAACCTTGAGTCCAAGACATTTATGTGATTATTACGGTTAATGTTACCGAAAATATTGTGTATTCAAGTGTTTTGTGTTATTTGCTGTTATTGACTCACATTTATGAATTTATTATTGGATTGATCACCCTTTAAGGGATTTGTGAATGTGTTGCTAGAATAGGAGGTCACTATCCGTAATTGTAGGACTTCCGATTCCCGAGTAGCAAACAATAATTATTTATTGGTGATAACACAAAGTTTAACCTCTAAAACCGAGCTTGCGAGTTTTATGTTGAATTTATCTCGTTGTCCTAGTGTTTAATGCATTTGGTGATTGAATCTAAGAGAGCTTTTTCGAGGATTCGGTTAAACTGAATAGGGTTAGTCGAAGAGCTTGTTTTAATTAACTAAGATTAAGGGATAACAAGACTATTAGAGCTTGTTAATAGTCTTGAGATAAGGGCTAGAATCACAATTGAATAGGGCATTGACAATAGTTACATAAATCGTCCAAGACCTCGGTGAAACATGATCAAGGGTGAATCGTTTTGTTATTTAAAAACCAAAAACCTATAAAAATCTCTTTATTTGTCTTTGTTTATTTAGGTGTAGTTGTTATTTCATTGACCCCCCACTTCTTTATTGTTTTCTAACTTATTTACTTTATGTTTCTTCATAATAATAGCTTAACACAATGAAGCAAAATTTGTTCGACCGTTCCTCGTGGGATCGACCCTTGCTTGCCACTCTACTAGTTAGAGTAGTCGGTAAGGTTTAAGTGTATCTTCATACACGATTTAATTTGGTAGTCGGAAACGACGCTACCATCCCCCGTACATCGATCCTTCACCTGAAAATCATGAGCAGAAAAAGTAACAACTACATCATTAGTTGCACATAGATGGGAGACCGAGATAAGGTTGCGAGACATATGAGGCACATGCAAAGAATTGGGAAATTGCAGACAACCAATAGCAGAGAATATCAAAGTGCCAGTATGTGCAATATTCAAGGTTTTACCGTCACCAATAACAACTCGGTCAGTACCATCATACGGAGCATGAAGAGACAAATTGGCTAAGTCTGTGGTAATATGATGAGAAGCTCCGGAGTCAAGAATCCAGTCAGATGCAGCTGGAGCGGAAATAGCTGTGTGAGCAGAAGCGTAAGCTGGACGATCCGGTTGTGGTGCTACGTTAACTGGGGTATAGCGAAAAGAGGCACAACGACGGGCAGAATGTCCTTGCTCACCACATAGTTGACATTTCCCGAGATAAGGACGAGGACTCTGTTGTGGGGAGGGAGCATTGGACCGAGCAGGGTGCGGGCCCGATTGATAAGACCGAGTGATAGGTGGAATATTTGGCTGTTGTGGCCGTGATTTGGGCTTGCTGGATGGGGCAACCCCACGGCTGGGTTGATGACCAGAGAAGAAGGCAGTGGTGGGGGACACCGAGTTCAGAGCCGATCGAGAGGCAAGTTGAGCCTCAGTGCTCAACAATTTCTCATGCAATTCATCAAATGAGATAGTGGAATCACGAGCCTGAATTGCATGACTAAGTTCCTTATATGTATCATCTAGACCATTCAGTACTTTCAACACCAAGTCCTCATTATCCGTAGCAATGCCAAGCAAAGATAGTTCATCAACAACACTTTTAACTTCATGCATAAATTCAGTAATGGTACGAGTACCTTTAATAGGATTGTGGATCCGATTCTCAAGGGCAAATATTCTGCCTTTCGAAGCCTTGCCGTACGTATTGTGTAAGATGTCTCAGGTCTGTTGGGACGTTTCAGCGGAGACAATGAATGGTATTATTTCTGGGTTGATCGATCCGATAATAGCACTTAGAATGAGGCGATCCTGCCGAAGCCAGTATGCGTAATTCGGATTCGGGGTCGGTGTCGTAGAACCATTGACAGTGACAGTAGCAGCGGGACATGGATGGGAACCATCAAGAAAACCGTACAGATCATAACCAAGGAAAAGGATTCGGAGTTGGAACCGCCATGCAGTGTAATTCGTGGCGGTCAGTTTTAGCGGTGCCTGAGCAGTGGTATTAAATGCGACAAATGACGGAGGAGAGGAAGTATTGTTGCTGCCGGAGCTGGTGGTGGCCATTGAATCAGTAGACATAGCGAGGCAAATCAGAGAAGATATGTGGTGAAGAGGTGTGGCGGCGCAAGAGAAAAATAAAAAATAAAAAAAAATAACAGAGGCAGACTCGCGAAGTGGCGGCGTGAAGAAGAGTTAAATGAATTGATTTGAGAAATCAATTGAGAGGGCCCACTTAAGGAAAAGGCTACCGAATAAGTAATGGAAGTAATTGATTTGAGGAAATCAATTAATTAAGAATGCCCAGTTTAGGGGATATGGTGGAGTTGAAGTAATGGAATTAATTGATTTGAAATAAAAATCAACTAATTGATACGGCAGCCAAAAAAAAAAATTGATGCGGTCAAATCGTGAGGATTTGATCGATATTGCGTGATCGTGAGGATCGGAAATAGGGCGCTAGCCAAAAATTGGCTTTGATACCATATAGAGATATTGTGGAAAAGGATGTTTATTCATAAACTAGTTGAGCAAATAAATACAGATACAACAAGCCTTATACAATTGTGTAAGTCGATGTGGGATACAAGAACTATACAAAGAATAACAAGTAAAATACATTCATCTCAATAGGAGATTGAATATGGAGATTTTGATTGTGGAGATTGTTGAATAATTTGCCATTTATGGGGTAGGATAATTAGCTTGGGACAAATAAATAATGCAAGTTGGACAATTAGGTCGGGACGGAGGGAGTACTATTTTTTGTCTTTTTTTGCTCAAAACAAATTTTTACATTGTATTTCATATTGCCCCATAAAATATTTGACACAAATATCGATCATTTCGTGTAAATACAACTGTGAGGTGCGGATGAATCATTGATCTATATTCCCTCTGTTTACAAAATAAAGTATTTTCGAAAAGATAATTTTTAATAAAAACAAGTTATTGAAACAAATCTTCACTATTTAGTTATTTTTATTTTTTATGAACGGAGGAGATATGTACTAACTTTTTCTATCTTTTGTAGCCAAAGTAGTTTATAATCCGGTATTCACGTATTTGTCCAACAAAGAAATGTCAATCATTTCACCTTTAATATAAATATATATATATATATCCAATTAAGTTATATTTAAAATACAAATATAAACTTTTTAATACAGCTCATTAAGTACCTATTTTACTCTCCTAATTAAATCATATTATTTAAAAAAATTATTCAATTAATCAAAATATTAAAAGAAAAAGAAAAGGAAAAAAGAAAGAAAAATTAGTTCCTCCAGCACCTCCGATCATATCTTTCTTGGGGAAAAAAATCATTTCTAGGCCTGTATATTAGGTCTTGTCTAGTAAAAATCCTGTATGTTAGAAAAATTCAATTTAAGTCCTATATGTTTCAAAAGTTGTCCAATTTAAGGACACCGACCCTCAGAAACGACCAATTTGGCCACAATTAATCACGTACGACGCACGTGACTAATAAATTTGAGAAAGATGAAGAAAGAAAGAAAAATAAAATGAAATGCATCTCGTACGAAAATTAGGGCTTAAATTTTTCTTTTCTTTTTAGGCGAGCTACTAAAGTAATTTAATAATTTGAAATGTTATCTGGACAAATATTTAACACATAAGTATTAACATTCAAAAGCACTAAATTCCGACATGTTGCAAATTTATTCAGACCAAAAAAATAAGAGGTAGATTATAGAACTTAGAACAATATTGGCAACTCATTTAGTCTTTCTTACGACATAAACAATGATGTTTTTAATCAACAAAATTTGTCAAGAAAAAAGAAAAAAACAGAAAGGACGAGAAAATGCTGAAAGAAAAACAAATAAAGAAATTGAATTTAGTGGTTCAAAAGAAAGAAAAATAATCTTTTGAACTAATTACTCTTCCTCGCAGCTCTTTACTGGACCTACTTCTCCTTCTATCTATGTTTTTACCACTGTGAATTCACAAATAATTTGTCATGGTTCTCACTTTCGCTTTACCCTTTTATTTCTTATTTATTTGATTTTACCGAATTTAGGTATTTAACGAGCCTACTAATGAATAAATAAAATATTGATGAACTAATTAATTATCAAATAGAAGATTGATGGACCACTAAAATTATTTGCAATATATAAATGGTTATATTCAAACATATATATAAGTTTACATTATACATAGCGTTACTAGAAGTTTTGAGGCCCTAGACCAATATCCCCTAAACTACCTTTAGGGTCGGTCCTAACTTAAAATTGTTGTGTAATATTGTTGAATGTAACATAATGATTTCTTCATTTTCTACAGAAACAAACACAAGCTTTTTTCATTCTGATCTGAAAGAGCCCATATGTCACGGGATGCCCTTTGTTATGCCCGGGTCGTCGGGATAACTCCAGAATAACTTATCATACTTTGGGCTGTCGGCAGATTGTTCCGCAACCTTCACCAACGGATGCAAGTCTTTAGGTGTAGGGCTTTTTAATATTTGTAAATATATGTTGTAGGGTCCCTTTTCAATTTTCGTCAGCGTGTTCGGCTTTTTAATGTCTACTACTGTCAGTAGGCTATTTTTATTTTTCGTTATTATAGGGGGGAAGAGAAAATTTGAAGCTGTGGTGAGATCGAGTGTTGTCGGAGGCCCCCCTCTCCACAAGCTCATATTGTAATCGTTGCTGCGTTCATTAATATAATCAAGCTTTCAAGCTTTTCAATTTGTTGTGCCACTAAAGCACATTCGGGTGTGATTACGTCACAATAGCCGAGCTGTCCGATGTGTGCGATCGAGAGGCGGGAGTAATCGAAGGAGTCGATTGCTTATCACACGGTGCGCGAATTAATTATTCTCACTACGTGCGCCCCGTAACACTATATCTGGTCATTATTTTCGAAAGAATATTATGTTTAATCTACCATCTAAGTTGGTAAATCCCCATTCAATTCTTATGAATTCTATGTCTTGACGATATCAATAATTTGGGCCTTCAATTGATAGTATCGAATAATTTAAGTCCGAAATGATAAGAAATTTCTTTAGGACTTCGATTAATAGTTGACCTATCGTATTAATAAAAACTCTTCTATTTTATAATGGGGAAATTTGCCGAAGTTGTCGGTTAACTCGGATGGCGGGAGGGGGGCTTTGAAGCTAGTATATTCATGCATGGCAATGTATGCCCCTAGGTTCTACTATACCTCAGTTTTTGTTCAAGTTTTGCAAAGGCGTATGACTTAGAAAAGCTAACTTTTTGACGAAGTTCATGAGTTGTCCTGGTAAACAAATAATTTTTTTAGTTAAACAAGTTATACTATAGTAGATCTACAACAATCAAAATAAAAAAACTCTCTCCGTCCTATTCTAATTTGTCTACTTTCATTTTCAGTTTGTCTCAATCTAATTTACCAACTCATAAATAACAAATTTCTCTCACAATCTCCACCCTCAAAATCTCCACATTCAATCTCCACCTTTAAAAAAGTCAAATATTCCACAGAATCTGATTTTTCTTAACCTCCGTGCCCGACCAAGGTAGGCAAATTGGGCCGGGACGGAGGGAGTAATAAATAAAATTCAAAATTTTGAAAATTTTTAAGAAAAAAATAATCAATAATAAAAATTAAAAACTAAATATTTTTTTTTTTAATTATCAAAATGTTTAATATTTGTAATATAATTAAAGATTAAAATATTCAGGAAATAATGAATAAAAATCATAGGCCGCCAGAACTCGAACCCCGACCTCCTCTATACAATTAAATTGTGCACCTCACCACCTTGGCACCATTAGTCGTCAAAGAGTTAACGATATTAAACTCTATACTAGCAATTCGATCCGTCTAGTCAATGGGGCTAAGATATATGTTCGAGCTGGGCCTGAGGTTTGATGATCATTAGATTGATAAATGAATATCCCAATCCACCCCACCTCGGGTTGGGTTGGTCCGTCGACCAACCCAGCCCAACCATCACCTACTTTTTTTCCAATCTAATTGTGTAATAATAAATAAAAGATTTAAACTTTGAATAACCAACAAATAAATAATCAACAAAATGAGAAATTTAATTTAGAACTTGAGTTAAGAGTATAACTAAAAAATAGTTAATTAGTATTTACTAATAGTAATTTAATCAAACAAAAAAATAATGTATTAAACTAATAAAGTACTTACGAGCTGATGTGGTGATGCTTTGAGTCTGGGTGGGGAACATGGAATTCGGGAGGAAAAAGATACATGCCCGTCCCCGGCCCAGGGGATCGATAGTCCGAAACCATGGGCAACATCGGGTTGATAGATCGGGCCTGGTGGACCCGACGATCCCTTGGGCCAGTAATTTTAGAGCACATATCCACCTAAAATGTCGGGTGGGCTGAGCCGGCACATCGGGCTAGATCGATTTTGCCGGCTCCTCTATATGGCAACCAATAAAAAAATTATTTTTCATCTCTTTTCTTTCTTTCTTGAATTTCTAGCAATTTTTTTAAATATTGATTATTTATCGTCTCAATTTCATTTTTAACGAAAAATATATCGAATTAATCCTCATTTTACAAAATTTAATTTAACATCCATATTGCAATATTTATTTATAATACGTGAAATTATAAAGTCAGGTTTATGCCTTTTCTTAAACGAGATATGTACCCCATTTAACCTGTTTGTCGACCCAATATATAATTGGAACAATGTTGGTATAGGAATCAACACTAAATTATTGCATTGGAGTATGCCTTATGTACCCCGGCCGTTACCGAATGCATAAATCTTCATTTGTACTACGAGTAAACGTATTTCTAATTTTCGCTCAATTACATAAAAAATGGTACTCCCCCGGTCTAAACCAAGTGCCACTTTGGAGAAAAGAATTGTTCAAAAATAAAATCATTTTAACAACAACAACAACGATTCTTCCAATGTTGTCCCTAGACATATCACAATAAAGCTTCTTAAGAACTTCATAATTTTAGCAGTACATTAATTAAGTATTCCCTCTAACACACCATATGCGCATGAGAGTAGAGGGAGAGTAAAATTATAAGTAATAAAATATTTAATAAAAGAAAAAATGGAGATTTGTGGTGAAATAGATAAATTGTGTATTTATTTTGGACCAGAGGAAGTATATTTTTTAGGAAATTTAATAATTTATGTTTTTTCAAAATAAATCATGTGTTCTTATCAATTCTATTTAAGCGTTTAATATCAAGGTTTACATAAATTCAATTTACAACTCCCAAAACTATATAAACTATTATTTAGTTGGTTTAGTTTAAAATATTACTTTCACAAAAGATAATAATTTTTTGGAAAAAAAATACAATATTTCTGAGAATAAGTATATGCTACTTTTACTTCCAATAGTAATAATTTTTAATAGAAATTTTAGAATTTTTAGTAAAACATAATTTTTTTTTAACTTTAGGTGTTCAAATCAAGTTCTATATAATTTTTTGACATACAAGTATATCATACATAATCGCATTATTGATATCTCATCATCAACTTTCGGATAATACATTTTACAAAAAAAAGTAATGCATTTTCTCGAAAAATAATAGTTTCCATTGATACTATATTTATTGTTCGCGAAAAAATATTAACCGGCGGGAGTTGTTAGATGTTGGAAATTGATGCAAAATTTTGCATTTTTTTATTTAGCACATTTTAAGACCGTCTCGGTTGGGACAATATAGTACCACTTGATTGACCAAAAGGTTAACCTTAATAGGCCAAATGTATTAATTTTCTTATAAAGGTATCAATCAAGTTATTTTATACAAAAAGAAAAGGAGAAGCATTGACTAATAAAATGATTTTTTAACCAGAAAAGTAATATATCAAGAATCAAGTATAACCCTATTTAAGACCTGCTCGAATTGTCCAACCCATCGTGTTACACTTTTTGGGTGTTACATTAGCTCATTTATGTTGTAGTGCGCGTACACCACGCTGCTTTTTAGAAGACTACGAGATGGGACAGTAACCAAGATAGATGATGAAGGCTGAAGTGGAGATACGGTCGTCGGTGTTGCCCGCCTAGTCTGAGTCGGAGAAGACAGTGAGAGACAGAGACGGGCTTTAGCAAAGAAGGAGACCATGAAAGATGGTTTGCTTGAGATAATGTAGCACACATTTGACGACGGTGAGATGATTGACGGTGGGATGATGCATAAATTGAGAGAGTTTGCCTACAATGAACGATATACCCGGGCGAGTGAGGGCAAGATATTGAAGGGCACCAACAATTTGGCGATATTCACGGGGATCGGTGGAGGAGGAGCCATCCTCAAGGCAGAGAGAGACGGAAGGAGAGACAAGAGTCGTGACTTCCTTGGCGCCAAGCATATTGGTGCGAGATAAAAGATCATGAATGTACTTGTGCTGACTTAAGAAAATAGAGTTTGGCGTGCGAATGACTTTGACGCAGAGAAAGTAATGGAGAGGACCGAGATCCTTGACCAAAAAACGGATAGATAGATCTTGTAATGGCGGAGGGGTTATTTCCGGTGACGAGAAGATCATCAACATACACGAGAAAGAACATGGTAACATTTGACTAGGTGTAGAGAAAGAAAGGTATCAGACAGTGATGTCATGAAACCATAGTTAACGAGAAGGGTTTTGAGGGCAATATACCACTCGCGTGGGGCCTGACGAAGGCCATATATGGCCTTGCGAAGGCGACATATATGATGCGGAAGTTGAGGGTCCTTGAACGCGGGGGGTTGTGTCATGTAAACGGCTTTTAGGGAGAGACCGATGAAGGAAGGCGTTGTTGACATCGAGTTGTTGAATAGGCCAGGACTAGGTGAGAGCAAGAGTGAGAAAAATACAAATGGTGGTGGGCTTAATGACGGGGCTAAACGTATCGGTGAAGTCGATGTCGGGACGTTGATGAAAGCCCTTGACAACGAGACGAACTTTATAACGGGCGATGGTGCTATCGGGATGACGTTTCACCCGAAAGACCCATTTACAGTCGCCGACACTAGGAGAAGAAGAGGTAGGGACAAGATCCCAAGTGTGATTTTAAAGGAGTGCATTTAATTCGTCGTCCATAGCACCACGCCAATGCGGGGACTTAAGGGCCTGGGAAACACACGTGGGTTCAAGGAAGGAGGGAGGAGGATGGTGAGTGGTAACAGAATTAAGATGCTTAGGACGAAAGATGTTATTCTTCGAACAAGTGATCATAAGATGGCAGCTGTGTGTTGGGGGAGAAGACGAGGGCTGGTCGGATGAGGTAGGGACGAAGACATCAGGGGTAACAAGGCGGAAGATCCAGGGGCGGGAGCAGCGTCATGCATGGTGACGGCGTCGGGAACGGTGTCATGAGGGAGTGTCACGTCAAGAAGAACTTCTGTGGTGTAAGAGAGTGCGAGCGGTTTTAACAATGTGCCGATGATGACGTTCAGAGACGCCACTGTGTTCGGGTGTGTGCGGAGGAGTTAGTTTGTGGATATATTCACCACCACCATCAGTATACAAGGTATTGAGAGAGAGATTAAGTTGCTTTTGAACACCACGAGCAAAAATTGAAAATATTGTAGCAACATCAGATTTTAATCTCCATGGGAAAAAACAAATGTACTTCGTAAAGGACTCTGACCCCAAACATGAGAGTAAACAATGTCGAGGGACGCCCGACTCTTAACACTGGAAACGCCAAACGGTAGCTTTTGACTCTTGTTACTTAAGCAAGAATAACACGAAAAGGAGGAGGGCAAGGCAGTCCATATCTTGAGGAGATTTGGACTGATCTGATTCCTCGGATATTGCGGTATCAATTTCACTATTAAATTCAACTAATGATCTTATATAAAATTTGAGGATGACATATGTACACTCGGTATTGAAGACATAATTTGTTCCTGCAATTGGTAAGGGAGCATTTCCTTATCATTGTATATGATATACTTTTGGGTCTTTCTACTATGCAACCATGATATTAATACAATTATAGACAGTAATCATTAGATCTTCTTCTTCTAATCTTGACCCTTAAATTAAGTTACTTGCAACTTGCTAAACAGGTCACCAAAGTTAACCTACTAACTTTTCACCCTTCATTTCAACTACTATGTTCCATTTTATTTATTTTTTTGTTTTGCTTTTCACCTTTCTCTTTCCTTTTTAGTTAATTACAATAATTTCTTGTTTTTGTGTTCTTTAATTTTCAATTCCTAACAAACTTTTTATAACTAAACGTTGACATGTATAATTGAAATAAATGAATTTACATCAATAAAGATGAATATAAAATCCTCACATAATTCAAATGAAAAATTAGCATACTTTATATAAATCAAAATAAATAATAATGATTATGAAAATTCCTAAAAATCATCCAACAAATAAAAAATAAAGAAAAGAAAGAAATCTAGAAAAGGTGAGAAGAAAAAGCTTAATTTGAAAAGAAGAAGAAAATAAAAGGATTGGCAATTTTTTTTGTAATTTTCTTTTTTTTTTTTAATTTTACAGGAATTAATTAATTTTTACTGGATTTTCTTTCTACTGTTGTGTGTTTTCTAGTGGCTTATGGATTTTTCTTTTCTTTTTTTTAATAATCTTATGAAAAATGTTTTGTATTTTCTTGGTTCTTTTTCTACAATTTCTTATTCTTTTAATTATGTGATAAATTACATCATGTATGCATACTTTTAGGTTTATCTAGACGATCATTTCGATACATTTGCATGCATTTTCGATTATTTTATGCCTTCATCCAAAAAAAGTCCGATTTCACGGAGTTGCGAGTTTTTTTACTTTTAACAATTTAATGAAGGTACAACCTTTTGCAAATTATAAATTTTCAATAACAGGACTTTTTTTTTTTTTTTTTTTGGGTTAATTTGACTTATTTAACCATTTCTTACTCATTTTGTTTTTTTAATTTTATTTTAACTAATAAAATGAGATATAAACTTTTGAAATTTTCCTTTTTTTTTTGGACAAGAAAATATTTTAAAACCGAACTTTTTTATGAAAGAGAGGAAGTATTAATTATTATTATCATTTATATAAAGGAATAAACTTATATTGTCTTTTAGAAGATACAATATTATTTTAGAAATTGCAAAATATATTTTATTAGTTCGTTGTAAAATATCTAAGATGTTTAATGTTGTAGGATCTTAAATGTTGTATTTTTTTTATTTTTTTTATTTTTTATATGAATATCTATTTTAAATTAAGCGCTCGTGTCCAGACTTCAGATTTTAATTTAATTGATTTGTTAGATTAACTTGAATCTTTGGTCCAAACTTCCCCAATTTATCTAGGACTGACAATTTTGTCTCGACCAAATAGAACAACATGAACATACAAGATATAGTTAACATGAAAATGTACATGTTAAACATGTCTGATTAAAAAAAAAAAAAGGAGAGGGGAGTTGAAATCAAAATAGAAAAAGAAAGGTGAAATAAGTTTGTTAAAGGCCAAATTAAAGATAATGTAAAAATATGAAAACGGCTAATAAAGTTAGTGTCTTACTATCTTTAAAACAAACAAAATAAAAAATAAAAATAAAAAAGATAAAAAGAGAAGAAAAAGGAAAACCGTAGTAATGAAAATACAAACGCCTAGTAATAAAATAAGAAAATATGTAATGAAATATTATTTACCCATTTCTTACTCATTTAGTAAAAGGATCAGATTTTTTTATCTATTATTGTGCAAGGAAGAAATATAAAAATAATTACAAGTGAGATCTATTTTGCTAAATAAAAAATAATGTATTATCTGTTCTTACCTGCTATAATAAGTAAAAGAATAATTTTATCAATACAAAAATTGCACTATAGCATTACCTAATACTTTTTAGTTTCATCTAACTTTATATTTCTGGATCCGCCTTGCCTATATTGCACTAGTCTAGTGCATAACAATTAATGTTTTGAAACAGGTCTACAAATAAAATATAAATGAATAAACACCACTGTAAGGTGAGAATTAATGATTAGATATGTACTAAACTTTCTCTGTTGTTTGCTCAGAATAGTTTATTGTACTGTGTATTCACGTGTTTCTCGTAGTTAGTGTTAAGAATCTTTAATTATATCTAGCTGCCATAGCTCTGATATCAATCCGACACTGCTCTCAAAAATTAAAATTGGCATTACTTTATCAGTTTACGGTGAAATTCAGAGGTTCGATTATACCCATTATATTTGAGGGTGGGCAAGGGGGTTGAATTTGTACATGAGTTGAATGTGGTTCCTGGGCCACTTAGGATTCTCTAGTCCATTTTAATCCTATCTCATTCATGTCCCACAGTAAAATCGAACCAATTATAATTATTTTTTTGTAATTTATGAATTTAAAATTCATTATTTAGGTTCATGATTCAGGATCCATGTTTAAAGTTTAGAATTCGATTTTTTTGGACTAGGATATATTTTCTATTGTAAACTTACGATATCACGATTCACGGTTCATGGTTCATGATTTAATTGTTTAGTGTTTATAATTCAATAGATCATAATTTAAGGTTCATGATTCATGTGTTTGGGGTTCACGATTTACGTCGTATGACTCGATTTCGAAGTGGGACAGGGTTGGGACATAATAATTGTGGGATAGAGGGGGCAGTCAACTTTTTGATAACTACGGTGAGTAAGCATATAATGTGGACTCATCATATTTTATAATTTTGGAGACTGAAATTTACCATATCATATAACATCGATAAATCCAGACATTGTTAAAATAAATAGATGAAGCTTTACTACAGATAAAAAGTAATTTTAGACCTAACAGAAGTAAATTGAGGGTAATAAATATGAAACATGCATGTAAAATTTGTCCTAATGTTAAATCTTTCTGATCTCCTTTGATTTTTAAATATTCTTAATTACCTAAATAACTTTCAATCCCCGGCCGACTATAACTTCTTAACTGGGTTTAAGAAAAAAAATAGATTTGCAATTGTAAATTTTAGTTACTTGATGATTTTAGACATACTTAAATACCTTCTAAATTTCAAACAAATCCTAAAAATAAAATTCAAAACTCTCCGATAATTGGAATAACTAAATAAAAATATGTGTTCTTCAATATATTCAAAAAATTCATTATAATACTTTCTTCGTTCCATTTAAATTTGCACATTTTCCTGTTCAGTACGTCCCACATCAATTGAAAAAATCAACAAAAAAATAAAAAATAATTTTTTTTTTCTAATATACTAATAAAGGCTCAGTTAGTTAAAATAAATAAAGGCTTAGTTAGTTAAACAAATTAATTAGGAGAATAATCAGTTAGTTAAAACTGCTTACATGAAAAGCAGTATAAAAGAGAGAAGAATACTCTCATTCTATTCATTCGATTGTATCATCAATTTGACCCATTTTGCTCAATGAATCATTTTTCAAGGTTCTCTACATGGTATCAGTTAGTTGAGTTCTTGTTTTGATTCTTGATCCTGTTTTCTTTGCTTCCGCGCTCTGTTTCTGGGCGAATTTGTTTCTCAATCTTTCTGGGCGAATTTGTTTATCAATCTTTCGATTGATTCTGTGTAATTGAGACGTATTCCCTCAATTCTTCAAACCACGATGGTTTTTGAGCTCAACCCCACTCTCAACCCCCTTTCGCCTCTTGCCCTAACTCCAAATGACAATCCTGCCGTCGCCATCGTCTTGGATTTGTTCGTCGGTTCCAATTTCCTGTCCTGGAGCCATGCGATTAAACGTGCCCTCAGCGTTAAGAACAAGCTTGCTCTAATCGATGGGAGCCTACCGTCACCGTTTACTTCAACTGATTCGGTGGTGATGTCTGCTTGGACGCGCGCAAACGATTTGGTCCTGATGTGGGTTCTCAATTCTATTCATGTCGGCATCAAGAAATCATTGGAGTTCTTCACTGTTGCTAGGGATTTATGGGACGAATTGCTCATCAGGTACACTCGTTCTGATGGAACTCGTGTGTATCATCTGGAAAAATCTATCAGTTCTATCGCTCAAAACTCTCAGTCTTTAGTTTCATATTATAATTCTTTTAAAACCATTTGGGATGAATATGTTAGTTATAGACCAATCTTGAGCTGTAGTTGTGGCCATTGCACATGTGATCTCCCTAAGTTGGTTAATCAGATTCAAGAAAAAGATTGTGCCATGAAATTTTTGACAGGTCTTGATGAGTCTTTTACTGTTGTTCGAAGTCAATTGTTGATGCAGTCACCACTCCCTTCCTTAGCCAAAATATATTCTATACTATTGCAAGAAGAATCCCAAAGAGAATTGAACGTACACTTCTCTTCTACAGAAACTACTTATGTTGCCATGCTAGCCAAAAAACGCTAAGTATTATAAGGATAAAAAGAAACCAATGATATGCTCTCATTGTGAAGGGCCTGGTCATACTGTCGATAGGTGCTTCCAACTTATAGGATACCCACCAGGTTGGCGAGGTCCGAAGGGAAAGAAAGTAAAGGCTGATTCTAGTTCAAATAATGTTAGTTCCACACCAATTATGGGCACTGAAAATGAACCTACTGCTGTTGCGTCTAATCCTTTGTTTACTCAAGACATGTTTGAGCAGTTTCTGGCTTATGCTAAAAATCAAAAGGCTCCTGACTCATCTCTTCATTTAGCAGCTGGTGTTATTACTAAAAATATTTTTATTGCTCCAAATTCTCCTTCAGGTAAAATTGCTACAAATTCTTGTTGTTTTAACACAATTTCAGATTCTTTTGCTATCTGGATTCTTGACACTGGTGCTACAGACCACATGGTTCATGATGCTGCTCTCTTTACTTCTGAATTAAAACCAACAAATGTTGTAGTAAAATTGCCAAATAATGCGGTTACAACAGCTTCTTTTGTTGGTGATATTGTCTTAGATAATAATCTTATATTACATGATGTCTTGTATGTTCCAGACTTCACTTATAATCTTTTATCTATTTCTCATCTAACCAAACATTCCAATTGTATTGTTAGTTTCTTGTCTTCACACTGTTTTTTACAGGACAACACAACAAAAAGGATGATTGGTTTTGCTGAACAAGATGGAGGTCTCTATTTTTTAAAGGCTACTAAACCTGTAAACGTTTCTTTTGCCAATGCTGTTAATTCTGTTTCTACATATGATATCTGGCATAATAGGTTAGGACATATATCTCACAAAAACTTGATCCTTATCAAAGGTTTAGATGTATCAGTACCTTCTATGAATAAAACAGATTGTTTTGTTTGTCCCTTAGCCAAGCAAAAGCGGCAACCATTTCCTGTTTCCACTTCTGTATCTAATGCACCTTTTGAACTAATTCATGTTGATGTGTGGGGCCCTTTTGGTATTGTTTCTATTGATGGTGCAAAATATTTTTTAACAATAGTTGATGATTTTAGCAAATGCACATGGATATATATGCTTAAGGCCAAATCTGATGTAAAATTTTCTTTAGAAATTTTTTATAATATGGTGTTAACACAATTTGAAAGGAAAATTAAGGTAGTAAGAAGTGACAATGGTACAGAATTCATACTCACTGATTTCTATCATAAGTATGGTATTCTGCACCAAACTAGTTGTGTTGAGACACCACAACAGAATGGTGTTGTAGAACGTAAACATCAACATCTTTTACAAGTTGCTAGGTCACTAATTTTTCAGTCTTCTGTTCCATTAAAATATTGGAGTTTTTGTATCTTGACTGCTGCTCACATTATAAACAGAACACCATCTTCTGTTTTAGATACTAAAACCCCTTTTGAAAAATTGTATGGCAAATTACCTACTTATAATCATATGAGGGTTTTTGGCTGTTTATGTTTTAGTAATACTTTGACATCTCATAGGCAGAAATTTGATCCTAGAGCTACTAAATGTGTTTTTTTAGGATATCCATTAGGCACAAAAGACTATAGACTCCTTGATTTAAACTCTGGGAAAATAATCATTTCACGCAATGTAAAATTTTTTGAACATGTTTTTCCTTATGCTGATAAGAATGCCACTGATAGTTTCATAAATAAGTTAGTATTAAACCCCATGTTTTGTTTTAATGATGAATTACTTCAGACTGGTAATAAAAATTCAACTCATAGTCAATCTGAATATGCTGATTCCACTGAAATTATACATCCAGGTGTTGTTGTTGCAGATGATACATTAGCTAAGAATTATGTTTCTGCTGAAAATTCTGTTTCTGATACTATTATAGCTGAGAATTATGTTTCTGATCCTGTTACATCTGACAGTTATATCTCTGATGAAACTTCACATGAAGACTTAACAGATGAACTAGTGAATTCTGTTAATAACATTAATCAGGAAGCAGGCCAAGATCTCTTAATCAATCCTGCTACAAATAATACTACACTTAGGAGATCAACTAGGCAAAAAGCCCCTCCAGCTTACTTGAGTGTTTACAATACTAGTTTACCCCCTTCGATAAGCAATACATCAACAAACATGAGTATCACTTCATCTAGATACCCTATTGATAAATATATATCTATGGACAGATTATCTACTGAACATAAGGCTTTCACTGCTTCTATTTCACAAATAGTAGAACCAAAGACTTATAAACAGGCTTGTAAGGACACAAATTGGCAAGATGCTATGCAATTAGAGTTAAATGCATTAGAAAGAACAAACACCTGGACTTTAGTCCCTTTACCTACTGATAAGCATACTATAGGCTGTAAATGGGTCTATAGAATCAAATATAAACCTGATGGCAACATAGAAAGATACAAATCTCGGTTAGTAGCAAAAGGCTACACACAACAAGAAGGTTTGGACTATTTTGATACCTTCTCACCCGTAGCCAAAATCACCACTGTTAGAATTCTTCTTTCAATAGCTATTTCAAAAGATTGGATTATACATCAATGTGACGTTAATAATGCATTCTTACACGGTGACTTAATTGAGGAAGTGTATATGACACCTCCTCCTGGGTATTGCACTCAAGGAGATACTAGAGTTTGCAGACTTAACAAATCGTTATATGGCTTAAAGCAGGCTTCTAAGCAGTGGTTCGACAAGCTCACAAACACCTTATTGAGTATTGGATATAAACAGTCCAAAGCAGACACGTCTTTATTCACGAAGGCTGCAGGTGAATCCTTTACGGTTTTATTGTGTTATGTTGACGACATAATCCTGTCTGGAAATAGTTTAGAAGAGATTACCAAGGTAAAGTCTTTCTTACATAACAAATTCACTATTAAAGATTTAGGAACTCTAAAATATATCCTTGGAATTGAAGTGGCTAGATCCAAACATGGCCTTCAATTATGCCAACGAAAATATGTTTTAGATCTCCTAAATGACTCTGGATATTTAGGGAGCAGACCTTCTACTACTCCAATGGATTCTAAACAAGCTTTTACACAAAGTGAATCCCCACAACTCACTGATGCTTCTGTCTATAGAAGACTTGTTGGCAAATTATTATACTTAACCATAACACGGCCGGACTTGTCCTACGCTATACAAACCTTATCCCAATTTATGAGTCAGCCTACTACGGCTCACTTAGCTGCTGTACATAGGCTCTTACGTTACATTAAAACAACAATTGGACAAGGCTTATTTTATCCAGCCAAAACTGATTATAAACTGCAAGCTTTTACAGATTCGGACTGGGCACGATGTGAACAAACGAGACGAAGTATCACCGGATATGCTATCTACTTGGGTGACTCACTCATCTCATGGAAATCTAAAAAGCAATCAACAGTTAGTAAGTCTTCTGCAGAAGTCGAATACCGGGCAATGGGGGCAACAGCTTCAGAATTGCAATGGATATCCTACATACTACATGACTTAAAGATAAACTTCACAAAACCAGCAATTGTATATACAGACAGTAAAGCAGCTTTTAGCATCGCTCATAATCCGGTGTTGCACGAAAAGACGAAGCACATTCAAATTGACTACCATTACACACGAGAGAAAATCAAAGAAGGACTGCTCAAAATCATACAAATTCCAACAGAAAACAACTTGGCTGACATTTTCACGAAGCCCCTCGGACCAGCCTTGTTCAACGAATTCAAGTCCAAAATGGGCCTCTTAAATATCCACTCCCATTTTGAGGGGGGGTAATAAAGGCTCAGTTAGTTAAAATAAATAAAGGCTTAGTTAGTTAAACAAATTAATTAGGAGAATAATCAGTTAGTTAAAACTGCTTACATGAAAAGCAGTATAAAAGAGAGAAGAATACTCTCATTCTATTCATTCGATTGTATCATCAATTTGACCCATTTTGCTCAATGAATCATTTTTCAAGGTTCTCTACATATACATATTCTGTAAATTTGAATGGGACGAAGGAAGTAGTTGGTTTTGAATTCTTGTAGTGGTATATACTTGAAACTCCCGTAATGCCGTGATTATTCAAAAAAAATTGTTAATAGAATGAATAATTAATTATATTAGTCTTTAGTAGATCGAAAGGGCAATGCACATGCCATGCATTGAAATAAGGCGAAGGTGATCTAGTTTATATGTACTATTTTTGTCTGTGTTTTGGTCTAAATAAATTATAATACTGTATTCACCACGTTTAGAATATTTAGTTAGACGCATCAACACAAACCCATTGGAAAAAATTAGTCATATAAACTAAATCGTCACATTGAAAAGCACGGCATGTGGTTTGCCCTTTCAATCTACCAAGCTCTAGTATCATTAATTATTATAATAACAAATTTCGTTACATTAATCACGAGATTAGGGGAGTTTCGAGCATATATCACTTGCTACAAGAAAAATTACTGATATCACCTGTTTCATTTATGTCTAATTTTGATCGATTCACTGAAAAATGCCACATGTCGACGCTAATTAGGGAGTTTCGACGACATAAGCCACATGGTAGGGAATAAAGTTAATTTGGTCCCATAACTTTTCTTATTTATTTCCATATTTATCTAATTTTTCAATTGAGGCTCATACCGCTATTAACTGCTCAATTTTGGACAAAATTTGACCAACTCACCGGAAAAGGCCATGTGTCACCCACGTGCCGAGGCCGATCAGGGAGTTTCGGTGCCTTATGCCACGTGGTGCCGCATTTTTGAGGTGGCTTTTGTTTTTTTCTTTTTCTTTTATACATCAATTTACACCTCACGTTAGAAAGTTTACACATCAACAAATCATTCAATAAAATAAACAAAAACCCAAAATCTATGTTACAAAAAATAAGGAAAAAATAAATCAAACCAACCCTAAAAGAATCGAAAATCATTTCTCTTCGACGCCTAGTACACCACTACTCTAATCTCTCTCCGACAAGAATCGCACAAGCTCCCACACGCAAGAGACACATGATAGCAGCTGGCCAAAAGGAAAAAAATATGATGACGAGAAGCATTGAAAATGAGAAGAGAAACAATTTTCGATTCTTTTAGGGTTTGTTTGATTTTTTTTTCTTTTTATTTTGTAACACAGATTTTGGGTTTTTGTTATTTGTTTTATTAAATGATTTGTTAAGATGAAAATTTTCTTAACCTGAGGTGTAAATTGATGTATAAAAGAAAAAGAAAAAAAAAGCCACCTCACAAATGCCGCGTCACATGACAACTTCTCGATCGGCCCGGCACATGATATTTTTGAGTTGGTCAAAATTTGGTTAAAATTATTACAAAACTGAGCAATTGAAAAAGTAGTTAGATATGAGACCAAATTAGAAAATTTAAAAAGTTATGGGACCAAATCAAACTTTTTCCTCCCACGTGACTTAAGTCGCCTAAACTCCCTGATCGGCGCCTGCATGTGGGAGGCATGTGATCTTTTTCGGTGAGTTGGTCAAAATTGGTCCAAAATTGAGCAATTGATAGAGGTACGAGACTAAATTGAAAAAATAGTTAAATATGGGATTAAATACAAAAAGTTAAAAGTTATGGGACCAAATAATTTTTTTTCCCATTTTATTTACCCACGGTACATGTATTGTATGATGTTACTAATTAACACGTATCGTGTATTAATATTGTGTAACAGAAGATGCAACATGTAGTGTAATAGAGAATTCAAATTATAAGAAAACTGGAGTTGTTTCAAATAATAAGAATTTGCCGCAACTACGTATGAGTGAGCTCACCTTATCTTTGTTTGAGAAGGCAAAGTGATGTGCATATATTATTCCATATTTTATATCCATATTCCCTTATTTTTTGTTGATTATTATTCTTTATTGATCTTAATTAATTATCTTTTCATGTAGGAGAATAATAATTGGACTTGGAGCAAAATTAGGCTTAAATTAATGTTTTGGACTAAAAAGTGAAGAAGCGGACCGAGATAGAGAGAAGATGAGCTTGGATTTGTTAAAGTCTTCAATTTTATGAAGAAGCCCATCAAGAGCTTTATTTAATTAGGCTTATTATTTCTTTTATGTAATTATCTAGATATTATTTAGATATTTTCCTTAAGAGATAAGATTGGATTTTATTAAGATTTGATTAGGAGTAGGAATAGGAATTAAAAATTCCTAGAGTGAATTAAAAGAGAGGCGCGTCAGTTCAGTACAATAATTCCAATACGCGCTCTCTCTCTCTCTCTCATCTCCCTAAAATTCACGCCACCTTTTCCCTTTCCTTCTAATTTTCATCTTTTGTTCAAGACCTTGGATTCCACCGTCATTAATTAAGGTTATTTTCTGGTTCAAGGGTTGATTTCAATTATATTATTGTGAGGCTATTTGATTCAACCGTTCTTGTTAGTTTAAGTATTTATAGATTCAAGCTTATTTATATAGGAATTGTTTATTTGATTGAATTGACAACTCAATTGATTATTCAATTTCTGACTGCTATTCATGAATTCATGATCTATAATTGTCATGAAGGATTGAACCCTAGTAGCAATAGGTTGAATTAATCGTAACGGGGTATGGAACGCTATCGTGCCCAACTCGTTAATGATAAATATTGACCGATTGCTAGGATTGGTCAATTAATTTAGGAAAACGCAAGATTTATTATGGTTATCCTAATAAATCTTTGGTTAAACTATCTAAATTGCAAGAAAATATATTTTTGAGCCTATGATCAATAATGTAATTGAATATCAATACCCTTGGATCAGAGTTAGGTAGAATTTGATTCATCTTTACAATTTTATTGTTTCATTTGCATGTTTTAGTTAATTATTAGGAATTTAGATTAGTTAGATAAAACCAATCCGAAACCCCCCAGTTTATTTCTTGTTTTCGCTCAAAAGGAATTAATCCCCGTTCCCCGTGGATTCGACCCTACTCACCACTTATATATGTTGAAAATTTTCAATTAAATTATACGTTTGTATTGTAAATAGTAGATACATTTAAAGATAAACATTGATTAATGTAAAAAAATTGTTTAGGTTGCAAAATGTGAAAAAAAAAAGACATACTTGAGATTGGTTAATGTAACACCCCAGCCCTGCAAGCAGGTGAAGGGTTGCCACTAAAACATACTTCTACTCTTAAAAATGTTATTAGCGGAAGACTTTTAATAAAAATACGAGTTGAAATTTTTTTAATAATTAATTAAACTATTATTTATATAGAAGCTAAATCGTATAAAAAAAATCACATCTTTGAGTTAAAATCTCTAATATAATTTTTTAGAATATTATAAGTAGTAAAAACTTCTAATTTAAAAAAAAAAAAATTTAAGAGATACAATATTTATAACTTCAAAAATCAAACAAACTTTCATAAACTTTAAATAAAATACTTGCAACTTTAATTAATAAATTAAAGACTTCTAATTTGATACTTAACTCCAAATGCATTTACTTTGTTCTTTATTCTTCCAATATGGAAGTTGCCCACGCCAGCCAGATCCTTTACCATCCATCAGACCTAAAATTGTTTTAAGCATAACATCATGAGTTATGCGTACCTAGTGGGAAAACTCTGTAAGCAGTTACACTAAATGAAAATGCACTATAATAAATACATCCTTGACTTATGTGCCAATTTTACGATACAAAAGCCTTTGACTTATGAGCTAATCTTACGACTCAAAAGCCATATTGCGTGACTAAGGAGTCAATCTTACGACTCCAAAGTCTGACTAGGAGCCCACCAGACGACTCGAAGCCATATTGTTAAGATCACTTAAGAGCCAATCTTATGACCCGAAAGCATTCGACTTCTGAGCCAATCTTACAACTCAAAAGCCTTACTCAAAAGCCTATCTTACGACTTGAGAGTAAACATATGCCCGAAGGCGAACATATAAATCACAATGTAAATTCAATAGTATAAATGCTACACAGTTACCCACTTCTCATGTAGACTTTCTTTGACTGATGTCGATGTTCTTTAAA
Source organism: Ajuga chamaepitys (assembly GCA_958295605.1). Taxonomy (NCBI): domain Eukaryota; kingdom Viridiplantae; phylum Streptophyta; class Magnoliopsida; order Lamiales; family Lamiaceae; genus Ajuga; species Ajuga chamaepitys. The sequence goes on from OY282502.1 coordinate 57,605,406, forward strand.
TGAATTGGTTTGAGGAAGCTCCAAGGTTGTCCGATTCAACTCGTACTGCACTCGCCGATTTAGAACCTTTAGTATTATAGCTTACTTTATTACTCTTTAATTTGCAATAACTTATTATTTCTATTATAATCTTAGCTCGCGCATATAATTAGTGCATATGTATATTTATACATTTAATCACATTTATAATATATTAACATAACAACATAGTATGTATAGTAACATGCGTGTAACTTAACTAACTTATTAATATATTTATGTTCACATAATTCATATAATCATGAATATTTACATGTCTATACATTATATGCTATAATTTAACATACCAAAATAGTTCATTGAATTCAAGTGTATGTTTTCATAAAAATCTTCTATTATAGTTAAAAATAGCTAGTTTTAGGTCTGACTAGCCTGTCTTGTAAAATTCATTATAAATAATATATTTGATAAATATTTCTCATATTTTAATCATAGACTTCTAATATCATTTACTATATCATACTACAACAGGTTTAAAAGACCGAAAGCCAATAATTTTATAAAAATCATTTTCTAGGAGCAATTTCGAATATTGTATACCTAAAATCAGCTTATTTGAAAAATTCATAAAAAATCATACCCTTAACGAAATGCCTTCAAATTTTAACCATATACTCCTAACATCATATAATACCACATAGCGTAAGATTTTTCGAAAATATTAAGTGAATAGTTTTAAATAATTTTTTTAAAGTTGTATGTTGAACATGAAATTTGACAAACAACGTATTCAAGTAAAGCTCACACATTTAGATAATATAATCTCTACTTATATAACACCTATAACATACAAAATAAAGATATCTAAAAGTATAAAATATATTTTATAAACATGCGTGTACTGATTTCGCATCATGTAACAAAATCGGTAGATTGACGATCAACCATATAAAACCCCTAAGTTATGTATACTATCAATCAAGCAATATCCTCAAACCTAAAACCAAGGGGAATCACCCTTGATCAATTAAAATTAAAATTATAATAAATCGAGGCCAAAACATGTATATAATTTATAAGATAATGATTACGCTATTTTATTTTATTCTTATATACCTTTGAGTATACGAGGGACGAACTCCGTCTTGTACCCCCAAAAATATCAGTGAGTGGTAAAGCAGATTAGGCCTTTATATAAATAGGCTATCTCTAAAATAGAAATTGATTAGCTGCATGTTATAGCATGAGCTGGGAAAATAGGAATATTAGGAAATAGGAGCATATTGATAAACCTAATGTTAACAAGTTCACAAAGATACATGCAGCATGAAATATAATCCAACAAGTGTACTTTCAGTTTCATGCCAGCATCATTTTCTTAAGGGAAAAAATCACTTTTGGTCCCATAACTATCTACTTTTCCACTTTTAGTCCCATAATTATTAGCTTTTTCAATTTAGTCCCACAACTCGACAAAGTTTCCAATTTTGGCCGGAGGTTGCCAAATTGACCTAAAATTGGCACGTGACTTGCACATGCCGGTCAATTTTGGGGCTTTCCGGCCACTTAACTGATGTGGCACCAGAAATAGGAGGTGGCATTTTTTTTCGACTTTTCTTTTATGGGATGCCAACTCATTTCTTTTGCCATGTCATTTAATCCCAAATAACAAACAACAATTAATAAAATACACAAACAAAAAATTAAAACACCATTAGACCCCTTTCTTTCTGCATCCCTTCTTCCCCGTAAATGAACGCAAGAGCAAACCTTAATTTCTTGCCACAGAGAGCTAGCCGATGGACTTGCCGCCGGATCTCCCGCCGCGGCCGAAGGCAACCTCTCGTTTTCGGCCTCCGTCAGCCAAGAGGCCAGTACTGCTCACGAGCTTCGGAGCCGGTGAAACTAGTGCCGCTCAGAGCTCGTCGGATTGTTGTCTGAAGAAGGAAGCAATGATAGGAGTAAGGGATTATTTTTGGAGATAAAAAGGTTAAGGAAATAGAAGAAGGGGAACCACCATATTTCGTAGCAGCTGTGGGCGAGGTGGAGCCACCATATAGCGGTGGAGAAATACAATGCCATGATCGGAAATTTGTCGTCGGGATCTGCATTGAGATTTAGGGAGTCAACTATGGACGATAACATGGGGTATTGAAAAAAGTAAATAATTTTTGTTTGATTTTTTGTTTTGTGATTGCTGAAATTCATTGCTTTATCTTTTTGGGAATTAGATGTTTAATTCTGTGAGATTCAAAAGAGAATATGAGAAAGAGAAGAGGACAATGAGATTTATGATGGGTTTACGACCCAACAAATGTTCATATCTGTAAGAATTTTTGGGGCAACACACACCAAATGTTCATATAAGAGGGCACCTACATTTATTTACAGGGAAAAAGAGCTGGAGAAGAAAGGGGTCTATTGGTGTTTTAATTTTTTGTTTGTGTATTTTATTAATTGTTAATTGTTATTTGGGATTAAATGACATGGCAAAAGAAATGATTTGGCGTCCCATAAAAAAAAATCGAAAAAAAATGCCACCTCCTATTTCCGGTGCCACGTCAGCTAAGTGGCCGGAAAGTCCTAAAATTGACCGGCATGTGCAAGTCACGTGCCAATTTCCGGTTAATTTGACAACCTCCGGTCAAAATTGCGCCAAAATTGGATAATTTTCCAAGCTGTGGGACTAAATTGAAAAAACAAATAATTGTGGGACTAAAAGTGGAAAAGTAGATAGTTATGGGACCAAAAGTGATTTTTTCCCTTTTCTTAAGGCTAATAATTAACAGAGATACAAACAATCAACACATGCCTATCTTTCAATTACCAGTTAAAATGGAGCATATAGGGTAGTTGTAACCAGTTTTAATAACCACATAAATATAATTGCAAAGATACATACATAGATTCAATAAATGTAGCTTTTGTAATCTTTTTACTATAGCACTCCTTTAAACTTGGTTGAATAACTGCAACACTTTTAATTGCACAAGAATAACAAATCTCACAGTAAAAAGGTTTAGAAATATAAACACTGTAATTCCAATTGTTGACCTATTCCAAAAACTTTGACCGTGCTGTCGAGGCACGCAAAATTAAATTCCTTAACTTCCCTCTACCAATTGGTAGTAGCGGTAAGTCAGGGTCGATCCTACAAGAAGCAGTTTGATTTATCGTGTTTTATGTATTAATTAAGCGAAAAGGAGAAAAGGATAAAAAGGGGGGAGTTGATTTGATTTTATTAATACACTAATAATCTAAAAGATGAATTGAAAATAAGAGATAAAAGTAATTGAAATCAAATAAATAAAGGATCCCAGCACCTAATCTAGGTATCCTCGTAGTCTGATTAACTCTTTTAATTAATACAACTACTTCTTAGATTAGTTCTAGAGCTTCTACCCCTAAATCAACAATAGGCTCTGCTGACTCGAATTATCCCTTAATTGTAATTAATCAAAACAAGATCCTTAATAAATCTATTTAACCGAACAATCTAGAAAAAGCTCTCCATATTTAATTAGCTAGATGCATAAATACTAGGATAATAGGGTAGACATGGCGTGGACTCACAAACTCGGTCCAATTAACCCTGATTTATGTTATCGAAGTGAATTAATTCATTAAGTGCTATAAACGGGTATAAATTCACAACAATTACGGATTATGTCAATACCCTAGCTGTAAATATATGGTCAATTGAAATAGGTGATCAATCTAATTCAATAATCCACATATAAAAATAATTAATCAAGATAACATTAATAATTCTAGAATGCAATTCGAGAAATAGTCACCGTAAGAATTACAAGGAAATCATACTAGGGTTCACACATCGATTAATGACTGAAATGAAAAGAGTAGCCGCACATATCGGCATTCAAAATCATAATTGTAAGATAAATAAAATTAAATTGTCAGACGGAACGATGTTTCTTTAAGTCAGCCTCCTATCTCCACTCCTTGAATTCCTTCTTCCGGAACATCTTTTATTCTGGAACCATTAAAAATTGACTTTTACGGTTAAAAGATGCATTTTTTGTGGACCAGTACAAAATCTACAAATTGGGCTAGTACAAAAATATGGAAGCAAGAAAACATAACTTCTGAAAAAAAATGAATGTACATTTCCTCTCGTTCTGCCCTAGCCCTCCCTGAAACCAATGGAAGAAAATGGTACTTTAACGGCTGAGGCAAAAGAGACGGTGACAACAATGGCGATGGCATATGAATCTTGAGAAAGACTGGAAGAACAATGGTTGCACAGTAAAAATCATGTAGTGAATTTTTCCTGAAGTGAATGAAACAATTCAATTCTTGGTTCTAAGTGTTGTGAAAATCGTGTTTCAATCAATCAGGGTAACATTTTTTTCATTTTGATTCAAAGTTGCAAAAGGATATAACACCTTTAATTATCATACAAATAACAAAATGAAAAATATTAACTACAGTAAAAGACTACAATTTTGGAATCGAGGTGTATCACTTTTCGCTGATACACTACGCTTATATAAACCGTTGACCAAGAGGTGTAGTGTATTAGAGAGTTTATTCACAGACTGACTACACTATCTAAAAATCGTAGACAAAACCATAGTCTACTAGCACAAAAATTCGCTAATAGAGTACACTTACAAAAAATCGAGGCACAACCGTAGTCTATTAGCAAATTATTACGCTAATAGACTACATTTTCATCCAAAAGTGTAGTTAATGCTCCAATAGACTACAATTCCATAAAAAAACCCTAGGTCTATTGGGTGTAGTCTATTAGCATAACTATTGTAGTGAAAGGAGGCTGGCGACTTCCTGAAGCAGCCGTCCACTTTGGAGTATACAAATTCCTTATGAAAGAAGATGGCTAGAAGGTGCGAGAGGCCATCGATAAGAACCCATTGCGTTGCTATGTTCCATCATCTATTCTTGTCAAGTCTAACAGTTCATCCTGCGGGTGTCAGACTGTCATTGGATTCGGGTACCTCATGAAGATAGAGGAACCCACTGCCCATCTTAACAAGCTCAAGGCGGCTATCCATCAGAAGGATGTCGAGGTCTTGGAGACCACCACTCAGTTCAGTATGGCCAGTATAGAGAAGGCTACCCTTTAGAAGAAAGTGGCAGAGATGAAGAAGATGATGGATGAGTCTAAGAAGACTTAGTCTGATCTGATCCCCCACTATAACAGCAGAGAGGCGGAAGTGTGAAAGCAAGGGTTCACGAAAGGAATGAAGAAGTGCTGTGAGAAACTTTCCTCACTATGACCGGCTAGAGCTTCTTGCGCGATCTTCACATGGGCCTAATAGGAAACTACCAGTTCAACACCTAGTATCTTAGAGATATGGGCCCACATATCAAGCACTTCGTGAAGAGCGCACTTCTCTCTGTGAAGATACAGGCCCAGGCTCAGGGCTCAGGTTCAAGCTCAGCTTGGGGGAGGCCGTGCAAGCGCTAAACGACCTGAACCCTCTACTTTCAAAGGGTACAAGAGCCTCAGTGTAGACTATCCTTGGTGGCAACCAGTGGTTCATAGTGTTACAAGGAAGCTGATCTGCGAAGCCTCATCCACAAGTTTTTGCTCCTGCACCAAAACTAGAGTACAAGGTTAGCGCAACCCCTTCTTTTGGAAGTTCTTCCGAGCATCCCCCTGAGCTTGGGGATATTGCGGACACCCCTACACCCGAAGAGGGTGAGGTCGTAAAGAAGGAGGGGCAAGCGGAGCAGGAGAGGGAGGAAAACGATGAGGAGGAAGAAAAAGAAGAACCAATTATAAAGCCACAAATGAAGTTATGATCTAGTAGTTTGTTTTTTTTTTTTGTGAAAGGGCTTGGGGGAGCAGTTCTCTGTAAGCACTTCCTAGTGAATGCTCCTATCTTTAAAATCCAAAATCCCTTTCTAGGGAGCTTTAATGAATTTTAAGATTCTAAGCACTTATGTTCATGCTTCGTGTATTTGCTTATGCTTTTTCATTTGTAGTCACTCTTCTTCTCTCTTTCTTTCAAAATATTGAAAAAAGGTTCGTAGATGGACAGTGGAAGGTATACTACCCTACTCCCCCTTAAAAGGTTGGCCATTGTATTCGAAGCTAAATTGCCCAATTTTCTAGAGTTCCTTTTTTGCGATTACGTTTGCACCTCCTTGAGTGTTTATGCTTTTGTCTTGAAAACAAAGCTTGAAGCTTAGTGTTGGCTTATGGGTTGATTCTTGATGTTTTATCGAGGCTTAATGCCTGGTTAAGACTAAGGCTTCAGGTTTGGTTAAGACCAAGGCTGAATGTCTGGTTAAGACCAGGGCATAATGTCTGACTAAGACCAGGGCTTCATGCTTCGTTAAGACCAAGGTTTCATGCCTGGTTAAGTCTAGGGCTTAATGTCTGATTAAGACCAGGCTTCGTGCTTTATTAAGACCATGGCTTAATGCCTGGTTAAGACCAGGGATTAATGCATGATTAAGACCAGGGCTTCATGTTTGGATAAGACCAAGGCTTAATACATTGTTAAGACCACGACTTCGTCCTTGGATAAGACCAAGGATTCATGCCTGGTTAAGACCATGTCTTCTTGTTTGGTTAAGACCAAGACTTAATGCCTGAGATTTGGGCTGAAAGACTGGTTAAGACCAGAGCTTCGTGGTTAGTTAAGACCAACGCTTAATGTCTGGTTAAGACCAGGGCTTAATGTCTTTTTAAGAACGGTGCTTTCCTTCGTTCCAGAGAAAATATGGACTTTTCTTAGTTTACTCGTGCCAAGCTTAGTGCTTGGTTTTTCTCTTTTGCCATGCAGCACGGAGCTTACGTCTTATCAGAAATTCTTCAAAATGGGATGAACTGGAAGATGTCGGTTTTCCGTTCTTTATATGTATAAGAGGTACCTTACGATGCTGTCGCACAATACATTTTAAGCATAGTACTTCTTCAAGTTTTGGATGTTCTAGGATCTAGGTAGCTTCTTTCCTTTTTCATTCTTCAACTCATATCATCCTCCCTCAAGGACCTTGGACACGATGTAAGGACCTTCCCAGTTAGCGTCAAGTTTTTGCGTTTGGGCTTTAGTGTGCTTGCACGCCTCAACACGAAGTCCCCCTTCTGGAATTCGCGCTTCTTGACCTACTTGTCATAGGCAGCTTTAAGGTACCTTTTGTACTTTTCTTCGTGGGAGCGTGCTAGCTCCCTCTCTTCCTCGACCATATCTAAGTTTTCACGGAGTAGTCCCTAGTTCTGGGTTTCATTATAGTGCAAGATCATATAGGACTCCAACCCGATCTTAGCAAGGATCATAGTTTTTTATCCATACACCATGTTGTAAGGTGTTTCGCCCAACGGGGTCCTCAGACTAGACCTGTAAGCCACGAAACCCAATTCTTCAACCCACTCGCCCCCAGCCTTCTATAGTTGAGACCTTATCCCGTCCCGAATGGTCATATTCATGATCTCTACTTGGACATTCGCCGAATAGCGCACCGTTGCGTGATCTTCATCATTTCACACCATTCTCTTGTTTTGTTTTTTTTTTTTTTTGTTGTGTTTTTTTTCTCTTTTTTATATTTATTGTCTTTTTTTCTTATTCATTTTTTTCTTTCTTTTCTAGTTTTTTTTTCCTTCCCTTTTTCCCAGGTTTTTGTATCTATTACTTAATTTGGTCCTTTTTTCACGAAGCCCACCAGCTGTCCATCGCGGATAATCCTCTCAATTTCTTTCGGGTTCCTTGTCATGTCCTGCCACCGGAAGTGGAGGTGATCGAGAGCAATTTCTAACAACTCCGCTTGTTGTATGGTCAGTGGGAGTATAATGAGTATATTGATTATCCTTGTCACTCACCTGTTTCTTAGTAGTGGCAGAGTCCTTCTTATCGAACAATGGTATGAACCCCGCTGAGGGGCCTGACAACCCCCCTCGGTTGGCCAGAGCGCTCTCGATGGCCATAGCTATCAATCGGTTGAGCTTGTCCTGAGTCATGGTAATAGTCCGACCAAGAAGTATTGTCTCGAATAAATAGTGTATGATTTTCTCTTTTTATAAAATATTTGAAGAGTTTATAAGAAGTATTGTCTTCTGGTAAAAAAAGTTGCTCAAATATTTAAAAAAAAAAAAAGATAAGGAAAAATTGCACAAAGTATCTTGTAACTATACATATGTGCATAAATTAGCCTTTAGCATCTGCAGTTATATAAAATATCCTATAACTTTTACACTTGCATAAGATATCCGTTAGTGCATTTCAAAAAACAAAAGCAAGTAAGTAATAGATAAAAAAAAAATCAAAGGAAACAAATGTCTGTAATTTTCTCAAATAAGTTAGTTAATGCAATCATTTCAAGTAAGTTCATACATTTGCTCTAGTAAAAGGAATCACACTAAATAAGGGTTAATTACCAAAAAAAATCACGACCTTCGGTCCAATTTTCAATTGCAACATGACTTTTAAAACTTATCAATGTTGGTCACCAACTATAAGTCTCTTTCAATTACAACATCGGCTAAATTTTTTGACACTTGATTATGTCTCCATAACTACCATTAGATGCGCCTGGACACGACTTTTGTTTACCCTCGATCAATTTCACAATCCGTCAATTCTCCTGTCGTTAATTGAGAGTCGAAGAAGTGACATAATAACTTCAATCACCGATTAACGACAATGAAAATGACGGATTGTGAAATTGATCGAGGGTAAATGACGGTCTTTTCCATGTGCATCTAATGGTGGTGATGTCGACACAATCAGATGTTAAAAAAATTAGCCGATGTTATAATTGAAAAAAAGTTATAGTTGGTAACCAACATTGATAAGTTTTAAAAGTCATGTTGCAATTGAAAATTGGACCAAAGGTCGTGATTATTTTGATAATTAACCCTCATCCTCGACTAATTTTATGTCCTTGTCACAATTTGTAACTACTGATCAAATTATTCGAAACATAAAACTTTGGCCCAAAAAACCAAAAAACTAAGTTTTTTATAGCATGATATCCTTCTTCAACGAAATTCACCTTTCAAAGTTTTTTATTTTCTTCGGTATATTGTTGTAATTCTGTCTATACTTGGTGAAGAAATTTTGTGGCTAAATTTGTCGCTATGTTACATATTTCTTGTAGCGTATAACCTAACTGTTGTAATTCAGTTCAGATAATAACACAAGAACACAATAACTACCCAAGATTCTACTCAACTCAACTAAGAAAGATATGAATTCAGAAATTGAAAAGAAAAGAACAAGAACAATTACGTGGTTCGGATTCAATGAGAATCCTACATCCACGGCATCAAATCCCTCACTCCTTTATTGACTTCCAAGAAGAACAATTACAAGAGATCATCAAACAAGATTAAATCCAGAAAAGGAAAAAAACAGCAAAGCTACAATGCACTCTCCTTTCTTTTTGAATCTCAATCTCTCCTTCTTTCTCTCTATGTCAAACTCTAGGGTGTGAGCTTATTGATCCACGGTTTTCCACTTATACTAAGTAACCGCTCTTCCCTCTAACCAATTAAGACCCTTGGCAACCGTCACACTCTCCCAATCAGCTTAACAGCAAAACAGAAAACGGTTATAAAATTTCTCGGCCAATGACAACCGTTATTAAACCGAACAGAAACAGACTAACTCGGCCAGAACCGGTTTGAGAACTGAGACGAAATTCGGCCAGTCATGGACCGAACAATGCATGACTCCTTCTACTTGTGTTGAACTTGACTTAAGTGACTCCAATGATCCGTTGATTGAGTTTTAAACATATTAAGCTTCTTCTAACTGATGCTTAATCCTTTCACGTAACTTCAAATGATGATTTGAGCTTAACACTTCACAATTCTCCACCTTAAGCTCCAAACCATCATTTCAAACCAGTCACTGACTTTCCTCAGCTGCCTTCATCTGATCTTGCTCCTCAACATAATTCTTCATATTGATAAGATCCAAACATAACTGAAACTTCGTCACTGGAAGAGATTTAGTAAAACAATCTGCAGGATTTACATCAGTAGAAATCTTCTTTACATGTATCAATCCTTTGCTTACTAAGTCTCTCACATAATGTAGTCTGACATCAATGTGTTTTGTCTTCTCATGATGACTCTGATGCTTGGCTAAATGAATTGCACTTTGACTGTCACAGCAGATAGTCACTTGATGTTGGAACACACCAAATTCTTTCACAATTCCCTTTAACCATACTGCTTCTTTAATTGCTTCTGTTAGGGCAACATACTCTGACTCAGTAGTTGACAGGGCTACCACTGACTGGTGGTATGCTTTCCAGCTGATAGCTGTTCCAAATAAGGTAAACACATACCCAGTAATAGACTTCCTTGTATCAATGTTAGCTGCATAATCAGCATCAACATATCCTGTTAATGCATTGTCCAAGCTGTCTTGCTTCTGAAACTTCAAACCCTTATCAGTTGTACCTCTAACATACCTCAATACCCACTTCATAGCTTCCCAATGTTGAGCTCCTGGATTCCCCATATATTTGCTTACAAGGCTCATGGAATGAGCAAGGTCTGGTCTGCAGCAGACCATGGTATACATCACACTGCCCACTGCACTTGCATATGGCACTCTTCTCATATATTCTTCTTCCTGATTTGACTTAGGACATTGCTCAAGAGATAATCTGATATGCTGTCCCAGGGGTGTAGAAACTATCTTGCACTGATGCATATTATATCTTTGCAAGACTTTAACCAAGTAGTCCTGTTGAAATAGGAACACTTCATTTCTACTCCTGTTCCTTAGAATATCCATCCCTAGGATTTTCCTTGCCTCTCCTAGATCCTTCATTTCAAATTCAGTCTTTAGTAGCTCCTTCACTTCAAGTATACCAGCTTGAGTTTCACAAGCAATCAACATGTCATCCACATAAAGGAGTAAAAATATCCTTGATGACTGTGAGTTGGTTTTGAGATATACACAACTATCATACTTGCTTCTCTTGAAACCAATTCTCAACATGAATTCATCAAATCTCATGTACCATTGTCTGGGACTCTGTTTGAGTCCATATAATGACCTCTTCAACAGACAGGCTTTCTTGTCTGGTTCTGGAACATGTACTCCTTCTGGAATCTTCATATATATTTCTTCTTCAAGCTTTCCATGAAGAAAGGCTGTAGTCACATCCATCTGGTGTAGATAAAGGTTATACTGAGCTACCAAAGCAAGTAAGATTCTTATAGAGCAGTGTTTTACTACAGGTGAGAATATCTCAGTATAATCTGTCCCTTCTTTCTGAGTGAACCCTTTTGCAACCAACCTGGCCTTAAATCTGATCTTTGCTGGTTTAGAGGACTCTATCTTCTTCTTAAAAATCCATTTGCATCCCACAAGTTTCTGTAGTTTTGGTTTATTGACTATTTTCCAGGTGGAGTTCTTTTCCAAGGATAACAGCTCTTCTTGTATTGCCACTGTCCACTTATCACTTTCAGAGCTCCTCATTGCTTCTTGATATGATTCTGGTTCAGTACTTTCAACCTCTAGAGCAGTATATAAAGCATATGACACAATATCAGCTTGTCCATATCTTTAGGGTGCATGTATTTGCCTTCTCTGTCTATCTCTCACTAGCTGGTATGATCTTATGGTATCAGCTTCTGCATCCTCTAGAGTGTCATCTTCTGTATTTATATCAGATTCCTGTTGTGGCTTTGAATTATCAAGCTCCACCTCAAGCTGAGCTTGATAGGGATTTGAGGTGTTGCTCTCTCTGTTGTTCTCCTTCAGAAGTGGCATCTTTGATTCTTCAAATATAACATCTCTACTGATCAAGCACTTTTGATTCCCTGTTCAATACACCATAGTCTAAACCCTTTAACTCCTTCAGGATATCCCAGGACAATACACTTTAGAGCTCTTGGCTCTAATTTGTCTTGCTTTGTGTGTGCATAGGCTAAGCAACCAAACACCTTCAACTCTGAATAACTAGCTGGTTTCCCACTCCACATTTCTTCAGGGGTTTTAAAAGACAAAGCAGTGGAGGGAGATATGTTTATTAGGAAGGCAGCAGTTGTGACAGCTTCCCCCCAGAAACTTTTGCTTAATCCAGCACTGATCATCATACACCTTACTCTTTCTAGGAGAGTTCTGTTCATTCTTTCCACCAATCCATCTTGCTGAGGAGTACCTGCAACCGTTTTATGTCTCTTGATACCCTTTCCCCTGCAAAACTCATTAAACTCTTCAGAAACAAACTCTAGACCATTGTCTGTTCTGAGGTGTTTTATCTATTTTCCAGTTTGATTTTCCACCTCAATGACCCAGTCTTTGAACTTCTGTAGTGTGTCACTCTTGGTTTTCAGAATGTATACCCAAACTTTCCTTGAGTAATCATCTATGATTGACAGAAAGTATCTTCCTCCACTGAGTGTTTGCACCTTGGAAGGACCCCAAAGGTCAGCATGTATGTAATCTAGCTTGTCATTTGTTGTGTGTTCTGACTTGTTGAACTTCAGCCTCTTTGCTTTACCATATACACATGACTCACATAAGTCCATGTGAGTGATTTTATCACCACAGAGTAGATTCTGTTTGCTCAGCTCCTCCAGACCCTTTTCACTTATGTGAGCTAGTCTTTTATGCCAAAGTAGAGTATTATCTCTTTCTTTTGCCATGGAAACTTCTCCCAGGACTGTATTTCCCTGAAGGAAGTATAGTTCATTTCTTTTAATTGCTTTGATCACTTGCAAGGACCCCTTTGACACTGTTAGAACTCCACCTTCAGATTGAAACTTGTATCCTAAAGAATCTAACATTCCAAGGGATATAAGATTCCTCTTTAGTTGAGGTACAAACCTCACATGTTCCAAGATTCTAACAGCTCCATCAAACATCTTGATCATAACTGATCCAATTCCTTTTACCCTGCATTCAACATCATTACCTAACAGCACAGATCCCCCATCTATATACTTTATAGTTTTGAACCAATCTTTAATAGGACAGATGTGAAATGAACAACCTGAATCTAACACCCATTCAGAGGATACAGGGTTTGAGGAGATAGTTAATACCTCAGCATAATCTGTATCATTTTTGGCTTCAGTCATGTCTGCAGTAGGTTTGGCCGGTTGATGTTTCTGATGTTGATTCTGAGGTTTCTTGGCTTGATTCTTTGCCTTGGTGGGGCAATCTTTTGCCAGGTGTCCCACATTATGGCACTTGAAACATTTTCTAGTTTCTTTATCCACTTCCTGAGATTGATCTCCTTTCTTCCAATTCTGTTTGTTCTTCTGATTGGCTTGTTTCTTGTGGTATGCCTTCTTGATAATCAGTCCTTCAGCTTGTCTTTCACTCTGATGATTATCAGCTCCTTTTTGCAGCTCTTTGGATCTCAGAGCTCCTTCGACCTCCAGCAAAGATAGTTTGGTTTTACTACCAAATAGAAGAGCATCCTTCAGATTCTCATATGATTTGGGTAATGAGTTCAACAGGATCAGGGCCTTGTCTTCATCATCCATGTTGACCTCAATATTTTCTAAGTCATCAAGAATTTTCTTGTATTCATCTATCTGGTCTGTGATAGACTTTTCTTCAAACATCTTGTAAGCAAATAACTTCTGTTTCATATATAGTCTATTTGCTACAGATTTTACCATATAAACTTGTTCCAATTTTTCCCAAACACCTTTTGCAGTAGTTTCTTTGGATACTTCTCTTAGTGCCTTATCTCCAAGGCTTAAGATAATGGTACTGTGTGCTCTTTCCAGCACGGATTGCTTCTCTTCTGGTTTCATTGCAATAGGGAGATCATCTTCTCCCTTTAGAGCAACTGCAAGACCCTGCTGCACCAAGAGAGCCTTCATCTTTACTTTCCACAGTCCAAAATCTGAATTCCCGTTGAATTTCTCCACATCAAATCGAGCTGTAGTCATGGCGTTCCCACAGACGGCGCCACTTGTTGTAATTCAGTTCAGATAATAACACAAGAACACAATAACTACCCAAGATTCTACTCAACTCAACTAAGAAAGATATGAATTCAGAAATTGAAAAGAAAAGAACAAGAACAATTACGTGGTTCGGATTCAATGAGAATCCTACATCCACGGCATCAAATCCCTCACTCCTTTATTGACTTCCAAGAAGAACAATTACAAGAGATCATCAAACAAGATTAAATCCAGAAAAGGAAAAAAACAACAAAGCTACAATGCACTCTCCTTTCTTTTTGAATCTCAATCTCTCCTTCTTTCTCTCTATGTCAAACTCTAGGGTGTGAGCTTATTGATCCACGGTTTTCCACTTATACTAAGTAACCGCTCTTCCCTCTAACCAATTAAGACCCTTGGCAACCGTCACACTCTCCCAATCAGCTTAACAGCAAAACAGAAAACGGATGCAATTTCTCGGCCAACGACAACCGTTATTAAACCGAACAGAAACAGACTAACTCGGCCAGAACCGGTTTGAGAACTGAGACGAAATTCGGCCAGTCATGGACCGAACAATGCATGACTCCTTCTACTTGTGTTGAACTTGACTTAAGTGACTCCAATGATCCGTTGATTGAGTTTTAAACATATTAAGCTTCTTCTAACTGATGCTTAATCCTTTCACGTAACTTCAAATGATGATTTGAGCTTAACACTTCACACTAACAATTTTGATGTTCACGTTATTTTCGTGGTTGCGAGTAAAATGAATATTTTCCGCAGTTTCTTGTTTCTATTATCGCTTATTGCTTACTAGAACGGATGTTTTATATTTCCATCCACTTAAAACATATAAAAGAAAAAAATTACTGAAAAACAATTAAATTTTCTTTGAATTTGACTCCGATTTGTTCAAATTTGATGTAAACATTCGATCTTTCTTTATAGATTATGAAGATTCGGACCACAAAATTTTTGTTTTACTGACCGCATTATTTGCTAATTGCTACTCACATGAATGAATGACTTAAATATCATTTTCATACATAGGATTTATTCTGATCTAGATAAATAAATTTATTATAGGGATACCGAGTTTCTAATATTCGTAATAGTGTCAGTACATTATGGCGAGCTCATCCGATGCTTCTTTACCATATTAATTAATGAAGATTAATCTGAGCAAAACGTTGTGTGCACAAAATTATAATTATCATTAACCTCGAATGGTGTTCCTGTTGGTGTGTAGTAGGTACGGGTGACGGATAATTTCCGTCACAACCTTATAGTATTTTATTTCCACGTACTTGGACGTAATGACGGAATATTTCAGTCGCTATTTAGCGACAGATAGAAATCCGTCTCTATTCCGTGATACGAGGACATAATAACGGAATATTTCTATCACTACTTGTCAACGGATAAATTCCGTCACTAATTCGTCAACACGAGCTTAATGACGGATAATTTCCGTCACAACCTTATAGTATTTTATTCCCACGTACTTGGCGCCATTTGTTACAACGGTTCAGTAATGGATTTCTTTTCTGTCACTAAATTCCGTGATAATTTCGTCACTAAATCGTTATTAATACTCAAACAGTCTTATTGTCCCTATCCGTAGTTATTCCGTCAACAGTCCGTAGTTAGATTGTGACGGAAATTGTCCGTCACTAAAATCAGTCAATATCAATAGTATTTCTTGTAGTATTTTTGTTCTTTATAAAAAAATCAAATATTATATGTTAATTCGGAAACTAAAAAGTAGCTAGTTTTTAGTATTCCTGAACAGTTGTAATATTATAGGAAAGGTACATATATGGATTTGTCCATAAAATAAAAATTAAGTTTTAAAAAATATAAAAAAATTAACTAATATTTTAAAAAATATAAAAATATTAAATATAAAAACATAAACAAATGTAACCTACATAATCGACAAAACAATTTTATTTTCTTAATATAACTTATTTTAAAATATGTAATGTAGATGTTAAATTAAAGGTCATGAAAAGATTAAATTTATTCTTTAAATAAAAATGGAAAAAAAGAAATAGAAATTATTTACTTTTTAATTTGTTTTATTTTATTTAAATGAATCAATCAAAAGTTATCATCTATGACTTTTTTATATAGCAAATTGCCAGCAAAATTTAGGTTTGAATTAATTTTGAAAAGATTTTATATATTATATATATACAAAGTTTTATTATATATATATATATATATTTTTTTTTTCTTATTAAATTTGTTTTGATTTATACCAATTCTTTTTTTAAAAGTAAAATAGGCGGAAAAATATATTTTTTATTTCTTTTTAGAAAGGTTTCTAATTTATAATATAGTAAGATGTTTTGCTGACCGCATTATTTGGTACCCATGTGGGTGAATGAATTAAATATGATTTTGATAGATCGGACTTGTAATAGAAAGAAAAACGATGGGAATCATTCAAAGATGTATATAAACAAATGCATTATACAGAGCAAGTACATTATGGCGAGCTCATCTGATGCTTCTTTACCATATTAATTAATGAAGATTAATCTGTGCAAAACGTTGTGTTTATAAAATTATAATTATCATTACCCTCGAATAGAGTTCCTGTTGGTGTGTAGTTTGGAAAAAAACTGTAAAATATAAATAAAAATTAAAATAACTAAAAAATAACAAATAATTGAAAGAAAAACTGCAAAATAAAAAATATCACACATTTTATTACTTTTAGCAAGAACAAGATCATTCGTCAGCTAACAATTTTATATGTAGTCCAAGACTCTTATTTTTCAGGTTCAATTCTTCATACCTTTGAATAGTATTCTTCGTGAAAACTCATCGCCTCATAGCTGAGCGATGAAAAATCGAAATTGAATTTTCTTCTCAAGAAATGGCTTCGATTTTCTTGCAGGCGATGATGATTAGGGTTCTTTCTTTAAGAATTTGAGTTCAGGGAATTTTGACTCTTATCTGATCGTTGACATAGAATCTACAGATGATATACAGTTTCTATTTAAAAAATGATAAACAAGGCCTCCACATCAGCATAGGTGAGCCAAGTCATTTTAGTTGGACGAAAAATTCAAAATTAGACACTCACATGAGAAGCACATGGAAGATTCCGGTGAAAAACTCAATTTTGGGACGGGAATCAGATAATTTGCAGAATTATGAGATGAAATTAAAATAGTAAATTTTTTAGGACATTTAGCGAAAGAAACTAAAATTATAGAACGTGAAGTGATTTTTCCCGTGTAGTCTCTGTTAGGAATTGTGCCTTGAATCTGGTTCCGTTTGGGTCGACGTTTGTGTCAAGGCGGAGGCTTGGATTTGAAGTACACTGGAAGCAATGCGACCAAGTTAGAAGGCAATGCTCATGTCAAATCATGGCTAGAAAGTGAATTTGGAACTAGGGTGGCGACTGGTCGCGTCAGTTGGTGACACGGTCGTGTCGTTTGTTGGATGCGGTCGCGTCAGTTATGGCGGTCCAGATTATGGGCTTACCCGTTTTAGGCCCAATTTTGGTATATTTTGAGTCTAGGTCGGACTTGGGGCTTATAAATAGTCCTATTGATGGTTTTAGGTGAGAGAGAGGGTATTTGCTTAGGTTTTTATTTGGTTTAGGTTATTAGAGCGCGGAGAGTTTTGTATGGACCGAGTATCAATCCATTGATACTCAATTTGTCTCCGTTTGATAGGATAATATTGTCCTATATTGTAACTCTCTCCCTTGATATTGGATTTGAGACTCTCTCATTTGGCCGTGGACGTAGCTAACAAGTTGTTAGCGAACCACGTTAAATCTGGTATCTTTTTTTTTTATTTTCTCGTTTATTGTATGTTCGTTGTGTTCGTGATTTCCTAACAAGTGGTATCAAGAGCTTGGTTCGAGTTTTTGATGTTTGGTGGGAAAGATGTCTGGGATAAACGTGAAGATCGACAAATTCACAGGGAAGAATAGTTTTAGTCTATGGCAGATTAAGATGAGAGCCTTGTTGAAGCATCAAGGGTTATGGGCGCTGCTGATGGCAAAGCCAAAGAATAATAAGGGAGAGGCTGAGGTCTCGGTATCTACCGAGATGACCATTTTGGAGGAGAAAGTGCATTCAACGGTCATGTTGTGTCTCGAAGACGACATCATCACCGAGGTAGCAGAAGAAGAAACTGATGAAGTCGCTCACCAATAAGTTGCTTTTGAAGCAACACAAATTCGGGTTGCGTATGCACGAAGGTCAGCCTTTTCGTGAACACTTAGATCAACTGAACACAATCCTATTAGAATTGCGTAACATTGATGTTAAAATAGAAGATGAGGATGCTGCGTTGATCTGGTTGGTTTCTCTACCATAGTCGTATGAGAATTTTGTTCAATCGTTTATTGTTGGAAAAGATTATGTGTCTCTGGAAGAGGTGTGAGCATCACTGCATTCTAGAGAATTGCGTCATCAGGCAACTATTCCAACGGCAGAACTGGCTACTATGCTAGCAGTCAGGAATAATCAAAGTTCGGGGAGAAAGAAGTTCAAGAAGAATTCAGGCCCCAATGATCCCAAATCAGGAGAAGTCTGCAACTACTATAGGGAGATAGGGCATTGGAAGTGTACATGTTCGAACTTGAAGCAGAAGCAGGAAAGCACTGTTGATGCCGTTGTAGAAGTTGGTGCCAACTCCGATGAAGATTCGATCCTAGTTGCTGAGAAACACACAAGTAAATCTGATGCGTGGGTTCCCGACTCTGGGGCGTCATACCATATATGTCTGCGTAGGGAGTGGTTCACAACCTATAAGCATGAGGAATGTGGCAATATCTCTTTGGCCAGTGGTTCCAAATGCAAGACGGTTGGAATAGGTTCAATCAAGGTGATGACACATGATGGTAGACATTGCATGTTGAACGATGTCAGGCATGTTCCACTTATGACAAGGAATCTGATTTCACTAAGTCGATTAGACAGCAGGAATTTCAGTTTCAAAGGTGAAGGTGGAGTTCTGAACGTCTGCAAGGATTCGAACGTAATTTTGAAGGGCGTCAATAGGGAAACTTTGTATTTAATACAACACACTGTGAAATAGTTGTTAGCATAGCACAACACATAGCATAGCATAGCATAACCCTGTAGCCTGTTGAGCATAGCATAGCATAGCACATAGCATAGCGTAGCATATCATCGAATGTAATTAACATGTTGCCTGTTGACTAGCATAGCACAGCACAAGCATAGCATAGCATAGTATATAGCTTGTTGCCTATAGCCTATGGAATGTTGCACTTAGACATTAAAAATACAATTATGGCATTTAAAATAGACAAACATAGCCCATAGAGTAGAAATAATCCCCACCTTTAAAAATGATGAAACTTGGAATGTAGATGCAAGATGTCCTATTGTCCATAGCCTTTTCGTAGTCTCGTTCTTCCTTCCACTTAGATACACATGAACCTATTTTATCATCAATATATATATGGGATTTTGAAATTGGGAGGAATTTAGAAATTTAAGGCTTGATAGAGACTTTAGGAAATTTTGAAAGAAATTGAGAATTTGTAGGAACGAATTTTGCTGCGTAGTAATGAATAAAAACATTTTACTTTATAAACGACAAGGGGAAATTGATTCCCACCACTCCTCTCTCAAAATTGTACGAAAACAGGGAAATATGAAAAATTTAAGGTACTTTGTGTATAATAAAATTAATGATTCAAATTTATTTAAGAGTTCGAGAATTTGCTCTAATCGGTTCAAATATAATAGTTATCTATAATAATCATCTGATTTAATTGATTTGTTTTATTAGCTCGTATGATAAATGCTAGCAACAGGAAAAGTTTCACTAATAAACCAGACGCTGAAGAGTACGACAGATATCTATAATAATCATCTGATTTAATTGATTTGTTTTATTACCCTCAAATTTCTGACTGAGTAACTATGCGCGGTTTGAACTCTCCAAAAAATTTGGCAGAATATGGCATTTTCATTAGTAATATATGATTGGATGTATACAAATGAATAAAAAAAAACTTCATTAACATGTATGATTTGAACTCTCCCACAATAAATATCAGCAACCTGTATGGTTACAATTTAATAGAATATCGTTACAAATCTTACTTAATAATGATTGGAGATTTTTCCTTCAATATGGGAGTAGATTTTGACAGATTATGACGAGTCAGTTTTATATGATTAGAGATCTTTCTTTAATATGACCGAGTAATTATTGACAGAATATCATTACAAATATAACAAATGTATGGTTTTAGATTTTTCTTAAATATGAGAGCAGTTTTTTACTGATTACGACCGAGTAAGTTTTGACAAAATGTCATTATAAATGTAGCTAATATATGATTGAAGAATTTTCTCTCATTATAAAAGAGAATACCATAAATTTTATATTTTCAGATTTAGTAATAGTCATTGGGCAGGAAAATACATAAGTTGCTACTTATAAACATTTTCATTATTATATCAAGTAAGATATGACTGAGTAATTATCGACAGAATATCATTACAAATATAGCTAATATATGATTCGAGATTTTTCCTTAAATACGAGACTACTTTTTGGCATATTATGACCAAGTTAGTTTTGGCACACTATCATAAAAAATGTAGCAAATATATGATTGAAGATTTTTCTTTCGTTATAAAAGATACTCCCTCCGTCCGACCTTATCTTGCACACTTTCCTTAAACGGCCGTCCCACCTTATCTTGCACAGCCTAGAAAAGAGAAGTTATAACATGATCTCCACCCTCAAAATCTCCACCTTCAATCTCCACCCTCAATCCACATTTGAAAAGTCAACAAACAACCAAAAAGCAACTTTTCTTAATACCGTGCCGACACCCCTGTGCAAGATAAGCCGAGACGGAATAGTATTAACATAAATTTGATAATTCTAAATTTAGTTGTAGTGTTTAGGACGGAAAAATACAGAAGTTGCTATTTATAAATATTTTCGTTATTATATTAATTAAGATTAGTGCAAAATTACAATAACGTTATCAATTTTCGCTAACAAAATATGGCAAAATTACAATAACGTTATCAAATGAAAGTTTTCTTCCTGATGGAAAACGTGAAGTCAACAATTAGTAGTCAATTAAGTTATCTTGAATTTTATTTTATTTCTGGGCTCATTCTTCAATGTGTACCGGTTGTTATATTCTCAACATTATTTGGCAATAGACAAGTTACGAAATAATTAACCACTGCAAGAAAAAACTGGGGGTGAACCGAAAAAAAATAAAATAAAATTAATGACTGAAATTGCGATAGGGCAATAATGGGAGGGGGTCAATAATACAACTTGCCAAAACCTGTTCATCTAAATTCTAACTTTAGAATACGACCGCAAGTGTACGATGTAGCTATAACTTGTGGTGGTCAAGGTAGATGCCACAAGGATCAGGAACTAGGTTAATTACATATCAAAATTATAATACTCCGACTCTATCTAGACAACCAAGGATTGAGTTTTGGTTTAAAAGCTTAAATTGCTTTAATAAAAGACTAATTAACTAAAATCGTAGTAATAGGCAAACAATGAAAGAAATAATCAATTAATTACCCGATCAATTGAACATGTAGACCAAATTCTAATTTTTATTGGACGATCAAATACTAAGTTAGACCCTCTCTAGGAGAAAATAACCCATAGATTACATATAAATAATAAAAGTCTCCGATCGATTATTATATATGCAACTCTAAAACGAACAATAGACCAATACCAACGCACATAACTCAAACGTTTCTGTTCTATCGACTACTTACGATATACGTCGTAAGCTTATTAATAAATCGCTTCTCTGGTATCTCGATCTATTAAGTATATAAATGTCTAGCAATTGGCCAAATCATCAAACAATTAATAAAATAAATGTATAGATAAATACATATAATGGAGTTCAATTATTTGGAATACAATTACTAAGTTATCATAATCTACTGTAAAATCATGGGATATATGTAAAACCTAGACCATCATAGTTGTAAGTACTAACATAGAATATTCGGGAATAAACATGATTAACAATTAAAAAACAACTAAATAGATAAAATCCGAAATCTGAAGGTAGGAAAAGGGTGATATTGGGTCCGATTTAGAATAAAAATTGCACTGAGGAAAGTCCTGCGTCGCGCTATTAAAGATTATAAACGCTCACGACGAGGATGCCTGAATACATGCAGTATTATAAACAAGAAAAATCAGTACATATAAACTAATCATCTCACATTACAGGTTTATATCTGATTTCAATGCAGGCATGTGCATTGCCCTTTCGATTTACGAAAGAGGTGTTTATACATTTGTATTTTATTTTGTAGACATAAACTGTTATGCGCTAGACTAGTATAAATAGGGGAGAACCTGGCCAGCATTATACATCCAAATTTAGCAAAATCATATAATCAGTCAAAAGCCAGCTAGCCATGGCCCTCAATCTGATCTTCAAAACCCTAAATCCAACTCCTCTGCTTTCCTTGTTCCTAACCCTATTGGTGCTAGCGAACAAGGTGCGCTCACAAGGCGACGTAACCTCTTTTCAGTACGATACCTTTGAGCCAAACACGGAGGGTCTAATCTACGAACGCGATGCATTTGTTCCATCGGGTTCGAGTCACCTGAGTCTTATAGGAGTTGACGCATCGGGAAACCCCTTGAGATCAAGTGTTGGTCGAGTCTTGTACTCCACCCCCGTGAATTTGTGGGATTCACGGAGAGCGGCGTCCTTTGAAACTACCATCAGGTTTCTGACCAGGAACTATGACAACAATCCAGCTGACGGCATGACCTTCTTTATCGTGCCCGTTAACTCCACCGAACCTACTGGTGGAGAAGGAGGGAGCCTCGGAATCTTTAATGCAGTGGTTCCCGGAACCCCCATATTCGCTGTCGAATTCGATATTGTTACGATCTTGGCACTTTTCGAGCAAGTGAGAGCTCCGCAAAAGGGACAAGAAACAGGGAAGGAGAGGGAGTAGAGATAAGGCAGAATGAAAAGGCAGAGTTAAAAGGGAAGAAGGAAACTCAGAAACATCTCATTCATCAGCTTGCTTCTTACAATTTGGGAAGATCAATATTTATATGATCTTGCTAGGGTAAATTCCCTTTGATTCCAGCTGTCTAATTCATAATCTCTCCACTACCAAAACGTACAAAAATAACAGAAATGAAAGATAACAGCTTTTGTCGTGGTCCCCGCATTCTTGGCTTGCAGATGCATCAGTGATGTACGTAGTCCTTCATCCAGGATGGTGGCTGCTTCTTACGTGCTTCCTTCTCCTTACCTTGGGCCTGAGCTTCTTTCGGAACATCGCTAATGGGCTCGTTCGTGAATTGGTCTGGGCTTGTTGTGGGCTTGTTTATGCAATGGTCTGGACTTGTTGTATCACTCTCCCCTCCTTGGGAAAGCACCTTGTCCTCAAGGTGTGGCAAGTCGGGAAAA
Source organism: Ajuga chamaepitys (assembly GCA_958295605.1). Taxonomy (NCBI): domain Eukaryota; kingdom Viridiplantae; phylum Streptophyta; class Magnoliopsida; order Lamiales; family Lamiaceae; genus Ajuga; species Ajuga chamaepitys. Next base: position 57,628,706 of record OY282502.1, read on the forward strand.
TTCTGCTGAATGACTGAAACGTCTTCCCAAGTAGAGTTTTCTGGGGACAGACCGGACCATTGAATCAGGACTTGTGGAGTGAGGTTTCCCTTGCGGAGAATCGAACGGGTAGCGCATATGGCAATGGGGGTGAGGAGTGGTTGGTTAACATGGGTTTCATCCGGTAAAGGGCAGAATTCCGTGGAAGTTGATTCCTTGAATGGCTTGAGCATGGATACATGGAAAACCGGGTGGATGCGACTCTGAGGCGGAAGGGCCAGCTCATAAGCAACGGGCCCAATTTGTTTGGTAACGACGTAAGGACCAAAGTAGCGACGTCCCAATTTTTGCACCCGAGGACCCGAAACAGAAATTTGGCGGTAAGGTTGGAGCCGTACTAACACTTTGTCACCCACATCAAAAGAGATGTCCCGACGATTACGGTCGGCTTGTTGTTTCATGCGGTGTTGAGCACGCTGCAGTGATATTCGTAGTACTCGTAAGAGCTCATCTCTTTCGGAGAGCAAGTCATCCACTGCTTGGACTGAAGAGCCATCGCGATGGTATGGCGGAAGGGTAGGTGGTCGACGACCATACAAGGCTTGGTAGGGAGTGAAGCCGATGGAACTGTGGTAGGATGTGTTGTATGAGAATTCTGCCCATGGCAACAATTGAGCCCAGGTTTGAGGTTTATCCATGGTAAAGGCCCGAAGATACTGTTGGAGGCATCGGTTGACAACTTCTGATTGGCCGTCCGTCTGTGGGTGGTAAGCGGTACTATGGCGGAGGGTTGTGCCGCTGAGGCGGAATAGTTCCTGCCAAAATTTGCTCATGAAGACGGGGTCGCGATCGGAGATGATGGTGGTAGGGAAGCCATGTAGTTTGATAACCATATTAGTGAAGAGTTCTGCCGTTTTGACTGCGGTAAAAGTGGTCGAAAGAGCTCCGAAGTGGGCCGATTTCGTAAGGCGATCGACCACAACCAGGATGACGGTGTACCCACGGGATGGTGGTAACCCTGTAATGAAATCCATTGTTAATTCATCCCAAACGGAAGCTGGTGGAGGCAGTGGTTGAAGGGCTCCAGCTGGGGGTTGGGTCGCGTATTTCAGTTGCTGGCAAACAAGGCAGGCAGTGACAAACGATTCAACGTCTTGACGCATGCGAGGCCAAAAGAAAACTGATGAAAGGCGAACCAAGGTCCGTTTGATGCCTGTGTGACCGGCTGCAGGTGTATTGTGGTATTCTTCCAAAAGTTGACGTTTGAGATTGGAATTCGGGCTTATGTAATAGCGAGAGCGGTACAACATGATGCCATCTTTGAGCAGATAAGTGGAAGGGAGTTCTCCCGCGGTGTATTGGCGATGCAGTTGGAGTAAGTGTTGATCTGTGGCGTTCTCCTGTTTGAGGATGGCGATGAAATGTGGGATTGGTTTGCTCAACAAGGAGAAGTAAGTGGACAAGTCACTAGAGGAAGTTACATCGTGGTTCTCATGAACACGTGAAAGTGCATCAGCAGCACGGTTAGCTTTCCCGGGTTTATAATCAATACGAAAATGGAACCCGAGAAGTTTAGCGATGTACCTTTGTTGATCCGGGGTGTGGACCGTTTGGCGGAAGAGGTCCTTAATGCTTTGGTGATCGGTGCGGATAATGAAGAAACGGCCCAGTAGGTACTGGCGCCATTTTTGAACGGCTTCGGAAATTGCATGTAATTCCTTCATGTAAGTAGATGTGGAGCGCAAGCGGGGTCCAAGTTTTTTGCTGAAGTAGGCTATTGGGTGGTCGGATTGCATGAGAACGGCGCCAATGCCAACATTGGAAGCATCTGCTTCAATGATAAAGTCGATGGTGAAGTCGGGAAGACGGAGAACAGGTGCGTTTACCATCGCCGTCTTCAAGTCTAGAAAAGTCTGTGCAGCTTCGGGGCTCCACTGGAAACTGTCATGACAAAGTAAATCAGTAAGGGGAGCAGCTAAAGTCGCATAACCTTTAATAAATCGTCTGTAATATCCTGTTAAGCCTAAAAAGCCTCTGAGTTGTTTCTGAGTGGTGGGGGTGGGCCATTTGGTCATAGCATCGATTTTGGTTGGGTCGGCTTGGACGGTACCGGCGGAAACGATGTGGCCTAGGTAGTCAATGGTGGTTTGGCAGAATGAGCATTTGGATAATTTGATGAAGAATTGGTGGGAGTATAGGCACTGGAGGACAAGGGAGAGATGATGCGTGTGGGCTTCTAGGTCCCGGCTGTAGATTAGGATGTCATCGAAGAAGACGATGACGAATTTTCGGAGAAATGGTTTGAATAGTTGGTTCATGATTGCTTGGAATGTGGACGGAGCGTTGGTGAGGCCAAAGGGCATAACGAGGAATTCATAGTGACCGTCGTGAGTACGAAAGGCCGTCTTCGGGATATCTTTGCTGTGAACCCGAATTTGATGATACCCGGCTCGTAAATCGAGCTTGCTGAAAACAGTGGCCGTTCCCAATTCATCAAATAGTTCATCTATAGTCGGTATGGGAAATTTATCCTTGATTGTAACGGCGTTGAGTGCGCGATAATCCACGCAAAATCTGGTGGAGCCATCCTTTTTTTTTGCTAACAGAACAGGGGACGAATAGGGGCTCTGACTGGGGCGGATCAGCCCCTGTTCCAACATGTCGTGAACGATGCGCTCGATTTCATTTTTTTGGAAGTGTGGGTAGCGATAGGGCCGGACATTGATGGGTTTGCTGTTTGGTTCAAGAAAGATTCGATGATTGATTGTGCGGTGAGGGGGAAGACCTTGTGGTTCGGTGAATAGGGGATGATAGTGTTCTAAGAGAGAGAGGATCGGAGGGGGCAGATCCGAGGGGAAGGAGGGTGTCTGATTGGGAGGTAAGGACCCGTCCATATCGGCGTCCAATTCATGGAAATGGATTTCGTAGAGGCTAAGAATGTCATCAGAGTCAATCAAGGCTTGGAGTAGGTTGAAGGTAATCTGAGTGGGTTGGTGATGATTGCCCTGGAGAGATATCAGTTGATCATTGATGGTGAATTCCATCGTCATGGCTTTATAATCATGCGTTATTTTGCCCAATAGCTGCAACCATTGTATTCCGAGGACTACATCCAGACCTTCGATGGGAAGAACATGCAAATCAATGTTAAACGAAACTCCTTGGAGTTGTAATGGTGTTTGCGGGCAAAGGTAAGTGCACGTTAAATGATCCCCGTTGCCGACGTAGACCCGAAATGGGGAAATCGGTGTTGTGGCCAAGAGAGTGGATTCGACCACAGAAGTCTTCACAAAGTTATGTGTGGATCCGCTATCAATGAGAACCTGGACTTTGTGGTTGTTGAGCGTGCCCCAGATACGTAGAGATCGAGGACTAGACTGGCCGGCGAGCGTGTGAAGGCTCGAAATATCTGCCTCGATGTTATCGTCCGGTTCCGAGGTTGCCGGAAGAGCTTCAGCTATAGGTGGTTCTTCATCATCGTCAGCAAAGAGTATGAGAAATTTAGCTTTGCATTTGTGTTGAGGTGTGTACTTCTCGTCGCAGGTGTAGCATAAACCGCGGTCTCGTTTTTCACGGAGTTCAGCCTGGGAAAGTCGGCGAATGGGTAGGGAAGGGGAAGGTGGATTTCGTAGTAATGGCGGCTGAATGGTGGAAGGTTTGGACGTGATGGTGGAAGCGGGGAGGTGGGTAGGTCTTGGGTTTGGGGTGTGGGAAGAGTAAGGGCCAGATTGAGTGTTTGGGTTGGAGTTGGGCCACTTGGGCCCAAGTCGAGACATGGCTCGGGCCTCGTCACAACGGGCTTCGCAAGCCCTAGCCAATACAAAGGCTTCCATAAGAGTGTTGGGCTTGGAAAATAGAAGCTCGCGGCGTAATTCTGGTTTGAGGCCCGTAACGAAGAAACTGACCAGTAAGGGCTCTGGAATCCCCGTAACCTTGTTCATTAGGGATTCGAACTCTGATTGAAATTCAGCCACTGTTGTTTTCTGGGAAAGTTTAGAGAGATTTCCCTGATGGTCTTCATAAATGGAGGAGCAGAATCGTTGACGAACATTTGTGAGGAAGTCCGGCCACGTAGATAGGAGACCATTGGATTTCATCCATTGGAACCATGACGAAGCGTTTCCTTCGAGATGAAAGGAAATGATGCGCAAACGGAGTGTATCGGGGGTGCCATGGAAGTCGAAAAATTCTTGTATCCGAAAAATCCAACCAGTCGGATCGGTGCCGTCGAATTTTGGAACCTCCATTTTAAGGGAGCGGAGATATGGCGGCCCATCGGAATATAGCGGTGTGGAATCGGAGGGATTGAATGGATGGTGGGTTGGATTCAGTGTATGAGTTGGATATTGTAGTGGGGGATGGTGATTGAGTGGGGAACCGGAGTAGCGGCGAGTTGACGTGGCGGCAGAGGTGGGGTTGGTGGGTTTGATTTGGGATTGTAGGTCCGTGAGGCGGGAGTCGATAGTCGCTATATATTCATGGAAGGATAGAGTTTGCTGTTGGATTTGAGTCTGGACGGATTTATGTTGGGAATCAATTTGGGTTTGGAGATTTTTGAGCAGGGTTGGAAGATCGGAGTCGGAATTAGTCATTGACGGATAGAGTAAGCTCAATGGAAGCACCAATTGTTACGATCTTGGCACTTTTCGAGCAAGTGAGAGCTCCGCAGAAGGGACAAGAAACAGGGAAGGAGAGGGAGTAGAGATAAGGCAGAATGAAAAGGCAGAGTTAAAAGGGAAGAAGGAAACTCAGAAACATCTCATTCATCAGCTTGCTTCTTACAATTTGGGAAGATCAATATTTATATGATCTTGCTAGGGTAAATTCCCTTTGATTCCAGCTGTCTAATTCATAATCTCTCCACTACCAAAACGTACAAAAATAACAGAAATGAAAGATAACAGCTTTTGTCGTGGTCCCCGCATTCTTGGCTTGCAGATGCATCAGTGATGTACGTAGTCCTTCATCCAGGATGGTGGCTGCTTCTTACGTGCTTCCTTCTCCTTACCTTGGGCCTGAGCTTCTTTCGGAACATCGCTAATGGGCTCGTTCGTGAATTGGTCTGGGCTTGTTGTGGGCTTGTTTATGCAATGGTCTGGACTTGTTGTATCAGATATCTTCTGTAACGCAGGACTTGACCCGAGTTTCCGTCACATTGGAATAGACATCAACTCACAGGGGTCCGCGGCTGTTAGGAGCATCGAAGATTCATTCAATCAAGTGACAACTATGCGCATAAACTACGATGCACGCACTGGAAGGATCGATGTCGTGGTGATTTACGGATCGGAACTTCGTGAGGTTAGCTACGTCTATGACTTGAAGACACTTCTTCCTCAACAGGTTCAAGTTGGAATCTCTGCTTCTACAGGACCTACTCTGGTTGCAGGTTTCGATATTTATTCATGGCATTTCACGTCCTACTACAGCGACACCTCTTTCGAGTACAATACATTTGAGCCAAACACGGAGGGTCTAATCTACGAACGCGATGCGTTTGTTCCATCGGGTTCGAGTCACCTAAGTCTTATAGGAGCAGACGCATTAGGAAACCCCTTGAGATCAAGTGTTGGTCGAGTCTTGTACTCCACCCCCGTGAATTTATGGGATTCAGGGAGAGAAGCGTCGTTCGAAACGACTATCATATATCAAATTATAACCTACGACAATAATCCAGCTGACGGTATGACCTTCTTCATCGTGCCCATTAACTCCACCGTAGCTACTAATGGAGAAGGAGGGAACCTCGGAATCTTTAACGCAGTGGCCCCCAATTCCCCTATTTTCGCTGTCGAATTTGACATCTACGTTAACCAGGGCAATGACCCGAATTTCCGTCACATTGGAATTGACATCAACTCGAGGAGGTCCGCCAATGTGACAGATTTTCAGGGCTCTCTCAACCAAGTGACGGCTGTGCGCATAAACTATGACGCGCCCACTAGTAGGATAGACGTGGTCACCAGTTACGGATCGGAAAGCAGTGAGGTCAGCTACGCGTATGACTTGAAGACACTTCTTCCTCAACAGGTCCAAGTTGGAATCTCCGCTTCGACAGGACCTTCTTTGGTTGCAGATTTCAATATTTATTCATGGTATTTCACATCCACCCTCATCGCGGCCAGCACCAACACCGGAGCCTACATAAAACAAGTCGTCTAAGTTGTGGTAGAAATATTCTCATATCTTGTGTCTTTAGTTTTCATGCCACAAATAAGGACTAGCCATGGCTCGTGCGCATGCATTAAGTCCATAACAACATAGCCGTGCATGCATGTCTATGCAGTATGTATCCATGTACCCTTGTTTTAATCAAGAGATATTATGGGAATCATGAATACTTTTTTATAATCGCTTCTTTCTGCATTCTTCGATATTCATCTGTCATGCATGCTGTAGCCCTTGATTGATGACACCAGAAAGGATGATAGAGTAATTAATCCTCATATATCACACACATCATATGATATTCAGATAAATGATCACAACTGAAGAATCAATTGAAGATGAATTAAAAACAATTATATATGTATATTTCTCTTAAAATATGTCACAACTACGGGACACATCATCAATAAAATATGCATATTTCTGTTCTAATTTTATACTTATTATTATACTGGCAATGAATACGTGCAATGCACGTGGACTCATTTTTTTTTTATAACTATTAATATTTTAAAATATTAAAATCAATTTAAACATAGAATCACACTCTCAACATCTCACTCCTTTTCACTTTCTCTTTTAGTCCCTTAATCTGTGAGGATTATCATGAACTTTATATGGGGAAACATGCATATTATTATCTTTGATTCATTGTTTTTATTATTTGTGCACCACGATAATTAGAGTTCAGACTTAAGTATGGAATTTCATTTGTTTGTTAAATATCGTAAGATAATATGTGAAGAAAATTGATGACTACATAAGTTCAATTTTTTTTCAAAAGGACTGAAAAAAAAAAAATAGATGTAAAACATGCTAAGATTAAGTGGTGAAAATAAATAATAAATACACAAAAGAAAATTTAATAGTTGGAGTACTTATTTGTATCATTTTTAAAATTGTTGTTTCATTGATTTTTTTTTTTTTGTGAAACTTCTTGTTTTATAGAAAAAATATATTAGGTAATATAGTTGTTTGTAGATCGGTTGTTTATAGAATGATATTGTAGTGATATGTTTTAAAATAATTGTTTATTGTAATAAATCGTGTTTTGTACTGACAATTTTAGTTCTGAATTGTAGATTTTAATGTAATTTAAAAATAATAAATTCTAATGAAATGAATATAATTAAGTAATGTTTTCACAATTTTGTTTCACGCAAAACATAAATAAAAACAAACTAAGATAATAAATTTAAAACTTAAAAGTCACGATAGAAGGGTGTAAAAGCGTAAAACTAAATTAAAATAAATTAAAATAATAAACTCCAAATTCAGGATAGAAGAGTATAAAAAATGATAGTCATGATAGAAGGGTATAAAAATTGATGGACTTTGGTGGAGAACTTAGACCTTCTCTTTCTTAATCTTTTTTGGAACTGTCTTAGTATCCGTTCTCTTTTTTTGTTTTGGTAATGTGTGGGGTAATTGTCACTTCATCGTCACTTTTATTTGAAATGCAATCTTCATAAATCTTCTTCTTAATTTTTCGTTTTCCTCTTCCTTGATAACTTGTTGCGTCTTTTTCCTGTGGTTGACTGTCTTTGACTTTTCTTTTCCTACCCTTTTGTTTATCTGGTTTCTTTTGTGGTGCTTTGTTGTTTGAAATTTTTAATTGTGTTTCATTCATATTGTTGTGTTCTCCTTCTCTCATTATTTCTTTATTCGTTGGTGAATTGCATTAGCTTTTTTTTTTCTTTTCTTTTGTTTAATCGGATTTTTTTGCGGCGCTTTGCGGTTGAAGTTTTTCCCTGTGTTTCAATCTTGTTTCTGTGTTCCTCTTCTTGCTTATGCGATATATCTTCTGCTATCTTCTTATCTCCACTCTTCTTCTGGCTTGGTTCCTTTTTCGTGTTGTGATGTGCATATATTATTCCATATTTTATATCCATATTCCCTTATGTTGGTTGGTTATTATTTTTTATTGATCTTAATTAATTATCTTTTCATGTAGGAGAATAATAATTGGACTTGGAGCAAAGTTGGGCTAAAATTAATGTTTTGGGCTGGAAAGTGAAGAAGCGGGCCGAGATAGAGAGAAGATGGTCTTGGATTTGTTAAAATCTTCAATTTTATGAGGAAGCCCATCAAGAGCTTTATTTAATTAGGCATATTTATTTCTTTTATGTAATTATCTAGATATTATTTAGATATTTCACTTTAGAGATAAGATTGGATTTGATTAAGATTTGATTGGGAGTAGGAATAGGAAACAAGAATTCCAATACACGCTCTCTCTCTCCTGTCCCACAAAAAAATCACGCCACCTTCTTTCTTTTTCTCCTAGTTTTCATCTTTTATTCTCTACGTTTAATTGAAGACCTTGGATTCCATCGCCATTAATTAAGGTTATTTTCTGGTTCAAGGGTTGATTTCAATTATGTTATTGTGAGGCTATATGTTTTAATCGTTCTTGTTTAATTCAAATATATGTAGATTCAAGCTTATTTATAAAGGAATTATTTATTTGATTGAATTGACAACTCAATTAATTATTCAATTCCTGACTGCTATTGATGAATTCATGATCCGTAATTGTCATGAAGGATTGAGCCCTAGTAGCAATAGATTGAATTAATCGTGCTATCATAATTAATTTAACCTAATTGAATCTACAAGCTAATTATTGATAGTTGCAGCTATCTCGGCTATTAGTAATTAGGTTTAGTTGTTTTCATAAATCGTAATGCTATCATTAACGTGGTATGGAACGCTATCGTGCCCAACTCGTTAGTGATAAGTATTGATCGGTTGCTGGGATTGGTCAATTAATTTAGGAAAACACAAGATTTATTATGGCTATCCTAATAAATCTTTGGTTAAACTATTTAAATTGCAAGAAAATATATTTATGAGCCTATGATCAATAATGTAACTGAATATCAATACCCTTGGATCAGAGTTACTAGTTTTTTATTCGTCTTTATATTTTAATTATTCTATTTGCATGTTTTAGTTAATTATTATATTCTTAGTTTAGCTTAGATAAACAAATCAAAAACCCCCTGTTATTTCTTGTTTTCACTTAAAAGAAATTAATCCCCGTTCCCCGTGGATTCGACCCTACTTGCCACTATATTCGTTATTTTGAAAGTAGGTTATTTAATTTGGCGGTTTGACATCCATCATGTTGTGACGATTGTTTACTCTTAACCTCTGTTCTAAAAATCCCCGACTAGCTCCGATTAATCCCCGTCTAAGCGCTAGGCTCCCATTGACCGCCTACGTTTATTTTTCGATTCGTCCCGTCTAACTACGCCTATGTCCCGATTAGTCCCGTCTAGACCCCGACTAGTCGCTAGGCTCCAGTCCACCGCCTAACTAGCGCCTAGCGACTTTTAGAACCTTGCTCTTAACTGCGTATCTTCTTGTTCTTCGGTATTATTATCTCTCTTTCCTCGGCAATTGCACACAATCTTCCTTGTTCTTCGTTTATTTTTTCGTTCTATGGTATGAGGAAACAAATCTCTCTATGTGTTTGTGATGTTAGTCGTTTGTAGTAGTTGGAATCATTATGTCCATGAAAATCATTTATAATTTAAATTTTTTTTTTTAGTTCGGCCTCTTGGGTTTGTGATCATGCATTCGGAATTTGTAATTTACTTATAATGTATTTTTTTTCTTAGCATTGCAAATGATGCGATATATTCTTGGACCAAGCACTGGACATGAGTAGCTGATGTGTCGCTAAACACTGTAATCTCCTTGAATGACTTTTAGATTCACTCAGTACCTGTCAAATTTTATAATAGATAAGAGAAGTGATCATTTTACCCGTTGTGGTAACTTTCATATTTGTATGAGCTACACTGAAAATAAAAGAGTGTGCATATTGATAAGTTTAAACAAACAATTTTTCCTATAAATATAGCTTGAGTTTTGTATTTTTATGTTTTATTTTTGCAAAATTTAGAATGTATTACCTTGGTTTAGCTTCAAGGGATTTTTCGATACACTTTTTACAAACAACTTTTCCATCTTCCTTATAGGCTCCTCTATTACATTTGTCACATGCTTCTTACCATATGTTACAATATTCTCCACATTGTCTACTATTCGGCAAAACAACAATAGGTTTCCTGTTTCATTGAGAACAAATATTTTTTTAATCGAAATATAATATAATATGTGCCCTAAATTATTTGCAGATTGAACTTACCTATGTCAATGTCTCTCTATTTTCTATGATATATTTAAGAGTCACTTTATGAGCATTTACCATTCTTTGATTCGTAGTCATCTCTAACTAATAGCTGAAAATTATGATTTCAGCCTCTTTCCAAAAAAATTCTAAGTTTAATTGATATTACACTGTAGATCTATTTTTTTTCTTTAACTAAAAATGTTTTGTTCATCAGCTTGATCTGAATTTTTGTTTTGCGCATAAGCTCTATGAGTCTAAATTTGTATTTATTATGCCCCTGCCTGTGGCTTTTGTGCACTAAGATCAGTCTATTCCTTCACATTTTCAAAAATTGGAATAAGAAATTAAGTTTTCAGCTAGATAATAGCTAGAAATTAGTTCGATTTGTTTCCAAAAAAAATATATTTTATATACCCACAAATCTCTGTTTTCACCCAATTAAAGGATGAAAAACAGAGTTCCTTTCACCTATGAGCCACTTCTAATGATAAAAAGTGGATTGATCAATATATGACATTTTGAGAAATTGCATATAAAATGGAATACGAAATTAAATTTTCAGCTAAATAATAATTTAAAACTATTTCGATCTGGTTCCAAAAATATTTGAACTTTTTTTTCATATTTGTACACTCACGAAATCTCTGTTTTCACATAATGAATGGATGAAAAATAAATTTCTTTTCACCTACGTACGACTTCTAACGATAAAAGTGGACTTATAACTATGACATTTTATTGAAAATAGCATATAAATTTAAATATTTTCGACCGGTAATTCGTAAACTTATTTTAGATAGAATATATTGAACAATTTTTTTAAATTTTATTTTATTTGTTACATGTATTTACCTTTTAATTTTAGAATAAATAGACCAATTTTGCAGTATACTTGTTTTATAATTGGTTATCTATTTTTATAATTTTATATCCTAATTTCTATTATGAATATTATAGCCACGAATATTATTATTATGAACATAACACTTTTTATATCTAATTGTTTCCTTACTTCCTATCTTTGTCTCAACAGATCAGTTTATGCAGGTGTATCGGTTGCAGCATCTAATTTATAAGGTAAGTACAGTGAGGAATAATAAATGATGAATTGCAACTATTGAATATATATTAAGATACATACTTGTATGTATGATTTGAAATCTTAAAAGAAACCAAATCTAGTCGGTAAGTAGTTTATATATTTGACATATGTAAAATAACTTATTATCAGTAGACCGGTTTCTTTGTATTAAATGCTTTATATGTTATTTAAATTGCATATAATATAAGTTCATTAGAACTATTTTAACCATAATAATAGCTTATAATGTAAAAAATCAGTAATAAAAGCACATAATCAATGCAGCAAAACTATGCATTCATTGATGAAACATTTTCATTACAAAAGAGAATGATATTAGCTTGCAGCTGCGCAGCTCTCTTGAGTTTTCAGCTCTGAGAATCTCACTATTTATATCTAACATTGAGCTAACCTAAAGTTGCCCTAATCCAACTACAGATAAAACAAGAACCATAAAGAGTTGCCATAAATGGCCAAACACAAAAGAAGAGTTAATGCAGACATGCAGAAACTTAACTAAAAAACGTAAAACTGAAAATAAACACATTATGTTAAGCATCCTTCTTAAACTTCAGCTTAATCTTCAGTTTAACTTCAACACCCCCTCCTCAAGCTGGATGTGTATTTGTACGCAGTCCAAGCTTAGCAGCAATGAGATGAAATGGTCCAGGAGGCAACTGTTTAGTGAGAACATCTGCCAATTGAGATTTTGAAGACACTTGTTTGAAAGATAAGAAGCCTTCTTTGAACTTGTTCCTCACCACATGACAGTCGATGTCAATGTGTTTAGTTCTTTCATGGAAGACAGGGTTTTCAGCAATGTGAACTGCAGCTTGATTGTCACACGCTAAGGACAGTGGTTTTGGAACAATGAGAACCAAATCTGCAGACACATAATTGACCCAAATGAGTTCGCATGTGATTGAAGCCATTGCTCTATACTCTGCCTCTGCAGAGCTTCTGGAAACAGTTGACTGTTTTTTTGATTTCCAGGAAATAAGACAGTCTCCCAAGAACACACAATATCCAGTAACAGACTTCCGGGTCTCTTGACAAGCCCCCCAATCAGAATCACAGAATCCATGTATGGAGAAATCAGCCAATGATGAATAAAATAACCCAAGTTGTGCTGTACCTTTTAAGTATTTTACCAGATGAACAGCTGCCTTCCAATGCGATGTCCTTGGGGAATTCATGAACTGACTCAACTGCTGAGTAGCATAGGTTAAGTCAGGTCTAGTCAGATTGAGGTAGAGTAGTTTTCCAATCAATCTTCTGTAGATTTCAGGATCTGTTAAAAGAGTTCCATCAGTGTTGTTCAGTTTCTGATTATATGGCAGAGGTGTTGAAACAGATTTGCAATTATCTAGACCAACATCATTAACAATGTCCAGTGCATACTTCCTTTGACATAATAGTGTACCTGAGGTGTTTCTGCTTAGTTCTATCCCAAGAAAATAGGTTGCCTCACCTAAATCTTTGATACTGAAAGCTTCATGCAAGAACTGTTTCAAAGCAGCAATAAGAGTAACATTATTTCCTGTTATGAGTACATCATCTACATAGACCAAGACAGCCATGAAATCATTTCCTCTCCTCAATGTGAATAAGCAGTGATCATGAGGGGATTGCTCAAAATCAAAATCAATGAGTTTTGTGCAAAGTTCAGTGTTCCATTGCCTTGAGGCCTGTTTTAAACCATATAGGCTTTTCTTAAGTTTGCATACCTGCCCAGTTGATGCCTTGTTGTACCCATCTGGTGGGGTCAAATAAACTTCTTTGTCAAGAATTCCATGCAAAAAGGCATTGTTGATGTCAATATGATGCAGAGTCCACTCTCTCTTAGTAGCTAAAGCTATCAGGTACCTCACTGTGACAGGTTTTACCACTGGAGAGAAGCTGTCTTCATAGTCCTCTCCAAACACTTGGTTGTATCCCTTAGCAACCAATCTGGCCTTGTACCTTTCAACTGAACCATCTGGATGAAGTTTTACCTTGAACACCCATTTACTACCTATTGCCTTCTTTCCTGCTGGCAAATCAGTAATCTCCCAAGTTTTATTTTCTTCCAGAGCTTGCAGCTCTTGATCTATGGCAGCCACCCATTCTGGATATCTGATTGCCTCTTTGAAGCTCTTTGGTTCAGGGACAATGATATGATGAGTATGAAAAGCTGCATGTGAAGGTGGTGTTGGTTTATGCACTACTCTTGAGCTTCTTCTAAGGGGTATGTGTTCTGTTAATGGAATCTCAGGGTCTTGATCAGTATGTGTTTCCCTTGGTGAGCTTATCTCTGTCTCTGGGGTGTGTGATGGATTCTGATTGGATGTTTCAGTCACAGGGCACTGACTAGATGAAGGTTTTGGTTCTTCTTCACTAAAAAAAGGAAATGGTATGGTTGGTTCATCAGAAGGGTTTTGGTTTTCTGGATTAGCAAATGGGTAAGTATTTTCCAAGAAGATGACATCTCTAGATGTGATCACCTTGTGATTGGAGATATCATACATCCTGTACCCCTTTTGATGTGGCACATAACCAATGAAAACACACTTCTTTCCTCTCTCCTCAAATTTTGTTTTATGTGGTTCAGTGTCTGTGGCATATCCCAGACACCCAAATGGTTTCATCTTGGCATAGGATGCCACTGTTTGAAACATCACTTCATAAGGAACTCCCCAATTCAGTACTCTGGTAGGTAGCCTGTTAATGATATGAGCTGCTGTCAATATTGAGTAAGGCCACAGAAAATGTGGTACAGATGACTCCTTCATGAGTGCTCTGGCCACTTCTAGCAAATGCCTGTGTTTCCTTTCCACCACTCCATTCTGCTGTGTAGTGTGCACACAGGTCCTTTGATGTATGATGCCCTGTTCTGACAAGAAATCTTGACAGTCCCTACTTAGGAACTCTGCTCCATTGTCAGTTCTGATCATTTTCACTGATGAATCCAACTGGTTTGAGATCATGACGATGAATTGTTTGAGGGATGGTAGAGCTTGCTTCTTTGTGGCCATCAAGTTAACCCATGTCATCCTGCTAAAATCATCAACTATGGTGAGGAAGTATGATGTTTCTGTAATACTTGGTTGTGAGTAAGGCCCCCAAATATCTACATGCAACAGCTCCAGTACTCTTGTGCTACTGATGGAGCTGATTGGAAAACTCAGTCTGGTTTGTTTAGAAATGTGGCAAATATCACAGTGTTTGTGTGCTTCAATAACAGGTGGTGTGCACATGTGCTTGAGAAAATACAAATGTTGCATTGAGGTAGGTGAGGCATGGCCTAGTCTCCTGTGCCATGTTTTGAAAATCTTCTTGTAATGTGAAGCACTTAATGCATATGCTGTCATTGCCTCATTTGAGAAAACTGGTTGAGCAATATACAACTTTCCTGTTAGTTGCCCTGTCAAAAGAATGTCTCCATTTTCAGCATTCTTAATCACACATGAATCTTGATCAAAAACAGCTTGTGCACCATTGTTGAGAGTTAGTTGTGATATGGACAGCAAGTTGCATGTAAAGCTGGGCACTAAAAACACATCTCTCAATGTCAATTTATCTGATAAGATGACATCTCCAAGATGAGTGACTTCCTTCTCTCCACCATCTGGCAGTGTGATTAAAGCTGTTTGATGAATGGGCATCAAATTAGTCATCAATGTTGGATCATTGCACATGTGTCTGCTGGCACCAGTGTCAATGATCCAAGCTCCATCATCTATTCCTTCAATAAGTGTGAAGGCAAAATGAGAACTCCCAAGGAATGACATGTCTGTTGATTTTCCTTTGACAGCATCAGTAGTAGTTATGGAATTATTCTGTGCAGCTAGGATTCTTGCCACCTCTTTCTGAACAAGCACTGAGATATCTGATGTGCTGTTGTTAGAATTGGAATTGCCCTCAATATTAGTTTCAACCTCAGAACTTATATCAGCAGCATTGGCATAATTCCTCTGGTCCTTGGGAACATAATACCAATCTGGATACCCTTTCAATTTGAAGCAATCACTGATCACATGCCCATGGATGCCACAGTGTTCCCACAACAGCTTTGCCTTTTCTTCCTTGGATAATCTTGTAATTCCTCTCCCTCTTCCAGAGGAGTTTCCACCTCGTGAGTTTGAATGCTGAGAAGAACCCCTTCCTGGGAAAATTCTACCAGAATTTGATCTCACACTCATAGCAGTGCTGTCATGAATTTCAAGACTTCCAATATTCACATTCCTTTGTTTTTCAATTCTAAGGATCATGGAGTAGGCCTTGTCAACGTTTGGCAGCGGATCCATCATCAGTATTTGACTTCTAATCGGGTCATATGATTCATTTAATCCCATGAGAAACTGAATTAACTTCCCAGACATATCAACTTCCTCCCACTGCTTAGAAGCCTCACAACTGCAGATTGGCATAGGCTTAAGTAGACTCAATTCATTCCAGAGTTTGTGTAAGTTGTTGTAGTAGACAGCTAAAGATTGATTCCCTTGAGTGAGATTACAAATCTGTTTTTGAAGTTGGAAAAGCTGGGGACCATTACTATCACCAAAGCGGTTGGCAACAGTTTCCCATAAACTTTTAGTTGTCTTTGCATACAGGAATGTCTCAGATATCTCTTTAGCTAATGAATTAATCAACCAGGCCCTTACCATTCCATCCACCCTCTCCCATTGTTCTTTAAGCTTTACCTCAGTTGGAATTTCTACAGCTCCATTTATAAAACCAATCTTATTCTTAGCAAGCAGTGCTATTTGCACAGACCTGCTCCATGGTAGATAATTGCTTTCATTAAGTTTAGTGGACACCAGACTCATACCTGGGTGATCTGAGCCGTGGAGGCTCAAAGGATCGTGTTCGGACAAGCTTAAAGTCGATGTGTTTTCATTCGCCATGATTGCTTGAGCTCCAGATCTGGATTCCAAGCGGGGCCAATCTTCTGGAATTTGTCTCCAAGGATTCGTCCCAGAGGTCATGTCTCAACCATACACTCTGGTACCATGTAAAAAATCAGTAATAAAAGCACATAATCAATGCAGCAAAACTATGCATTCATTGATGAAACATTTTCATTACAAAAGAGAATGATATTAGCTTGCAGCTGCGCAGCTCTCTTGAGTTTTCAGCTCTGAGAATCTCACTATTTATATCTAACATTGAGCTAACCTAAAGTTGCCCTAATCCAACTACAGATAAAACAAGAACCATAAAGAGTTGCCATAAATGGCCAAACACAAAAGAAGAGTGCATGCAGACATGCAGAAACTTAACTAAAAAACGTAAAACTGAAAATAAACACATTATGTTAAGCATCCTTCTTAAACTTCAGCTTAATCTTCAGTTTAACTTCAACATATAATAATGATTATAGTATTATGTATCGGTATGCAGGATTGATTGAATCAATTAAAAGAGATTATCTCTATCAGAGGTACGTAATTCTAAACATCTTTCTTTACGTTATTATGCAATATACACTGTCATTATTTACGATCCATTACATACAACATATAAATATATTTGGTGACATTGTTAATTTATTTTTGATTGGTTGATACGTGTATAGATGTATGTGATTTTTCTGTTGCTGACGATATGGACATATAAAATATGATATTACTAATTTATAAGAAATGTGCATGAATCATAATGTTGTGTAGCATATGGATAAATTTAGTTGCAGATTTTGCATGTTTGAGAAATTTGTCCTTTTTAAATCTTCATATAAAACATATGTACATAAACAGTTATAGATTTTCTAATTTTAAAATAATTTTTGCTTAGGCCCTTCTAATACTGTTACTTTGTCATTTGCGGTGTTTTATAATTTCAATAGAATTACAGAATTTAACCTTCCAATACTGATCCATCTAGCAGTCAATATTAAGGGTGAAGCTACAGACCCCTTTAATTATTATGATTGTTTTGTGAAAAAAATATATATTTCTTATATTGTTGGTTATAAATCTTCATATTGATCTTTATAATGAGTTTGTTTTAATGTTTGTAAACTTGGGAATATAGTTAACTTGGCTAGGAAATTATAAGTAGAACTATTGACTCGATAGAAATGTCCTAACCAAATGATAAATCTAAACAAAATACTGAAATAAAATGTGTTTTTGGAAATGTCGTAACTATACCATTCACTTCTCTTTCTTCAATGATTCTTCTGTTTCTTTCCCACTCTTTCATTTTTTTGTGTTCGTTTTTCTACAACTTGATTGGAAGATTGTAACTTCACTTTTGTTGTCGTACCGCAGGTACATAATGGCTCAACTGCAGTCGAATAGCTCATAGAGTCGTCGATGGGCTTTGATCTTTCACATAACTGAAAAATGCAGGAACTGCTTCAGAAGAGTTTTCTGCTCTTCGTATTTTTGTCTGTAGAATGTGTAAGATGTTTGTAAATCTGAGTTTGTAAAGTATCTAATATTTATAGCTGATATCACGAAACTGCATCCACCCACTAAGAACACCACTACATTGACGAACAGTTCCACTGCTATGCAATGTAGTGGGTGGATACAGTTTACGAATTCCTATTATAGGTACTATCAGTACTAATATTTTATTGTCAATAATATTATTATAGACTAATAATATTATTATATTGTAAGTAATTATTTTATTAATTATTAATACATTTATATTTATATGTTTTAAAAATTTATTTTAATATATTTTAATATTTTTAATATTTTAATATGATTTGAACGATATTTCTTCGATCAATATAATGATAAATAAAATCTATTATTTAGTATTATGTTTAGAATTTAATTTGGGTGATGCAAAATATCAATAATGTTTGATAAGGACGTATTGTGTGTTTGTGAAATGAGAAGATCGTGGGGCAGTTGTTCAAATCAACTATACGAAGATCATTAAATATTATTTTAGCAGAAATTACTTTGTCTTCTGAATAAGTCGAGTGTTCGAACCACAAAGGGTGCAAAATAATCTGTCATTATTTACCTTCCGAAACATTAAAGAAAAAGGAAAAAAATTCAAAAATTCTCTGCACGAGCCACGTGTTTTGTAACGGCCCAATCCCATTAATTCGGGATTGAAGTGCTGCTAATTTTTTCTTTTCTTTTAATTAAGTAATAAATCAGATAAAATGCGAAAGCGTGACATAAAATATTTATTGGATAAAAGCAGAAATTTTATTGACAATAAAACACTGCCAAAATATATTTACACTAGTGGTTCCAAAGTTTCTAAGAAAAAAAAAACATCCGAATTTTGTGACACATAAACTTATTTATATACATAGAAGAGGCAAAAACATCTAAAAGTTGCGGGTAGAAGAAGGAACCCGGTGACCTTCGCCGCAACAGTCCCGCCACCTCGCTCAACTAACCTGAAGATTTGTAATTATGGGCATGAGTATAAACTCAGTGGGAACTTTATAAGCAGTTATACTAAATGAAGATGTACAATAATAAATACATCCTTAACTTAGGAGCCCATCTTACGACTCAAAAGCCATATTGCTAGACTTAGGGGCCAATCTTACGACTCCCAAGCCCTACTGAAAAGTCAATCTTACGACTTAAGAGCTTTTCTCAAAAGTCAATCTTACGACTTAAGAGGTATCATATCAATATGCCCAAAGGCAAACATATTTATCAAAGTACATGTTCAATAGCATAATGTACTTATAAATAGCCCAGTCACCCACCTTGTTTTGCTTGCTTTAAAGTAGGTAAGTCGCATATACCCCAAGGCCTGACCCGCACTACACCTAGCACATGTTGTTTAATGAATTATTATTACTTATCGGGTTTAGTATTTTTTAAAAAAATAACTAAATGTAGTACACTATCCTTGAATTATGTCTATTTTTTTTTTACAATCTCTAATACATAAGCCAAGTTATTATAAATTATAGTCCTAAATTAAAAGGCCTAATTAACTATCTATTTTAAATTATTAACAGCATTAATAAATATTTAAAACTAACTAACATGCATATATCTTAAACAGCAATTACTTAACACAACCTAAAAGAAATAAATAAATTTATTAATCTACTTAAATCAAGAAAATAATTAAATTCCTAAATCCATATAAACTATAAAAACAATAAGAAAGAAAATTATTAAAGAAGACATACCTCAAAAGATTTTAACACTATACGACAACTTCTCGAAACACTGGCTCGAACGTTGTCGAAAATAAACTGATAAGGACCTCCTAGTTAAAGGAAATCCAATATATAATATATATTATTTCTATTTCCTTGTAGTTTACATAATGAGAAGTTTTAGTGCCTTTTATACACAAAATTATGTAAATTTTTACAAAATTCATTATTTTATATATTATTATTATTATTATTATCATGTTATGCTTTACGTATGCATGAACATGTATATATATATTATATTTTTTACTATTGTATTATTAACTTTTTATACGTATGTAAATGATATATGTGAACTCAATTTTTACTAAATATAGCATGTGTGTGTGTTTTACTATTATTAACATATCATTATTTTATATATTATTATTATTATTATCATGTTATGCTTTACGTATGCATGAACATGTATATATATATTATATTTTTTACTATTGTATTATTATCTTTTTATACGTATGTAAATGATATATGTGAACTCAATTAGCTAAAATTCTGTTATGGCAGTTAATTGGAAGGAAGCTGAAATTACATAAGTTAGTAAAGGGCAGTTTAGTAATTTCAGATGTTACTGGAGGGAAAACGTGGATTCAGTTTATCTTCAGGAAACGGTTATGCATAGCAGCTGGGAGGATAACAAAATAACTGCTTATCATAAGTAGTTTTGCAGTCGAGGTGCAGAATCAGTTGTGTTAATTTCTGAAGCTATTCATTCCTTTATTATCTTTTTTTTTCTACTTCCTGTGTTCATCCAGTTTTACAATACACATAGTTAGTCAAAGAGAGTAGAATACAACAGTGAGTTCTTGTAGTGGAGAGATACACATGCAGAAACTATAATTGTGTGATCTTGAGAGCTGATGTTGTGAATGGTGTGTTCTTGTAACTCTTGTGGTTTGATTAATGGAAGTCGTTGGT
This sequence comes from Ajuga chamaepitys, assembly GCA_958295605.1. Classification (NCBI taxonomy): domain Eukaryota; kingdom Viridiplantae; phylum Streptophyta; class Magnoliopsida; order Lamiales; family Lamiaceae; genus Ajuga; species Ajuga chamaepitys. The sequence continues at coordinate 57,649,139 of OY282502.1, forward strand.
GTTGTTGGCTCCGTGGACGTAGGATCTCATTAAGATCCGAACCCCGTTAATTTCTTGCGTATTGTTTTTCATTGTTATCCTTGTGTATTGCATGAGACAAAATTGTATGGTGTGATTCAGAAGTAGCTTGTTTGAATCTGAAAATTAGAAGCTCAAGAACTTAACAATTTGGCGCCGTCTGTGGAAAGATCAATGGGCTCTACCAGATTCAATGTTGAAAAATTCACAGGAAAAGGGGACTTTGGATTATAGCGGATTAAGATGCGTGCTCTGCTGGTTCAACAGGGAATTGCCATTGCCCTGGAAGGAGAAGATAAGTTCCCTGTAGCCATGAAAGAAGATGAGAAACAAACTATCCTGGATAAAGCTCATAATATGATCATCCTCTGTCTTGGAGACAAAGTCTTGAGAGAGATTGCAAAGGAGACAACAACCAAAGCAGTGTGGGATAAATTGGAAAAGATTTATATGGTTAAGTCAGTAGCAAATCGACTGTTTATGAAACAACGTCTTTATGCTTTCAAGATGTTTGAGGAAAAACCTATATCAGATCAGCTAGATGAGTATCATAAGATACTAGATGATCTTGAAAATATAGAGGTTAAAATGGAGGATGAAGATAAAGCACTCATTCTCCTAAGTTCTTTGCCCAAGATATTTGAAAATTTCAAAGATGCAATTATCTTCGGTAGAGAAAATAAGATCACCTTGATTGAGGTTGAATCTGCTCTGAAATCTAAGGAGTTGCAAAAGGGAACAGATTCAGTAAAGGGGGAACAACCTGGTGAAGGACTCATGGTAAAGAAGGCTCATCACAAGAAGTTTAACAACCAGAAACAGAAGCAACCATGGAAGAAGTCCGAACAAAACACAAATCCAGATACAGGATCAAGAAAGTGTTTCAAGTGTCATGTAACTGGACATCTGGCCAAGGACTGCCCCAAGAAAGGAAAACAAATACATCAGACTCAGAAGAACAGAAATCAACAACTGCAGAACACTGCTAAAGGAAAATACTCAGCTGATTTTGTGGAAGCACTGGATGGCTGTGACTCAGGTGAAGTTCTTACCATTTCTTCACAAACTGTTTCCTCTGAATGGGTATTAGATTCTGGCTGTTCATATCATATCTGTCCTAATAAAGAATGGTTTAATAACTTTACACATAAGAATGGTGGATCAGTTCTTTTAGGAAATGATCTAGAGTGTAAAGTTAAAGGTATTGGCTCTGTGAATATTAGAATGTTTGATGGAGTAATAAGAGTGCTAGAAAATGTCAAATATGTGCCACAACTGAGAAGAAACCTAATATCTCTTGGAATGCTAGATTCAATGGGTTACACATTCAAATCTGACAGTGGAAACTTGATAGTTACAAAAGGTTCTCAAACTGTTATCAAAGCAGTAAAGAGAAATGAACTATATTTCTTGATTGGAAGCACTGTCACAGGAGAAGTGTCAACCACAGCTAGTCTTGACAATACATTATTATGGCATAAAAGGCTAGCTCACATTAGTGAAAAGGGATTGTTTGAACTGAGCAAACAAGGGTTATTAGGTGGTGATAAAATATGTCTAAAAAGAGAGTGCATTACCTTTAAGATCCTAAATCAGGTAATTGTTGTACATAATGAAAGGAGATTGGGTTTGTGACTCTTGTATCTAAATAATTCCTAAAGGTTTTATATGGTTATAGATTTGGTTCTATTTAACTCTATCCTATGCTCTAAATTTCATGATTATATATCCTTTTGTACTTTCAATTATAAATCTTGGTCCGGTCTTGATATTTAAGTTGGTTTGGCTCCACTAAAACTACCCTACCACGTGGATAAAACAATGGGTTATATGCCATCAGATTGTTGTGTAAATGCAAATCTACACACCATCAATCATACACAAATTCGAGGGTGTATAACCTATTCGGGTGTTACCCACGGGCAGATTGGCAAGGTTCTTCCTTACATGAGCTGACAGGCTCAATTCAGGCCAATGAAATTTTTTGTCAACTTTTTGGCATTTCCAAGACTTGCATATTTTCTCCTTTCTTTTAATTGGGGCTTTATATTTTTATTAAATAACTATCCTAAATGCATGTCTTATGCTATACACCTTATTTTATGGTAAATATGTGTTCCTTCGTTCCACTAGGTTTTGACTTTGGGGGCTGAACTAAGTGATCCTTTTGAAGCCTCAAGTCGAAAGAGTGGTTAAAGGGGAGACACTTGGTGAATCTTGTTCTAGGTACATTTATTTTCTCCACAAAGTTTTCTTAATTTGGTTTTATATGATAATTTACTTTTCTATGATTTTCTGTTTACGTATATCATTTTGTGTTTCATTTGAGTGGGGTGATTAACTAGATTTGTAGCATCTCACTTGTATTATTTTAGAATTAACGTAGCTTTTTTTCTTTTTTGTCATTGAGTTATGCTGCGCGATAGCAATTCAGTCAGCCTGATTGGCATTAGTGTGTTATTTCAGTGGCTTCTCTCTGAGTTGTTATGTTTGGTTACAGGACCCAAATTCTGGTATTTCTCGCGATTCCAGTCCTGTTCTGGAGTTCATTGTTGTTGTTCCAAACTTTTGGATTGTGGCTCCATGTATGTCTTCTCCATCGAAATTACCGAAGCGAGTGTTAAGAAAGGTATATATCCTGCCTAGATTAATCCATCTGTTTGTCATGCTTGTGTTGATTGCTTTTAGTTTCAAGATTTATTATATGCTTTAACAGAATGTGATTGATTAGTAGAATTAAGTGAATATGTTTCTGTCTCAACTTAGTTTACTATCTTCATTGTAATTAAGTGCACAAGGAAAGTGAAGACTTCAGTGAATATGAGGAGAAGGATGTTAGTGGGTTATCATTTAATACAACATGCTTTAGGAAAATACAAAGAGAAAAAACTAAATGAGTATAATATGAATTTGTGCGTCTGGTTCATGTATGAATCAACTAAATTATATGAAACTTCTTGTTGTTGGTTTATTTTTATTTATTTTATAATATTTTATTTGTGGCTCTCACTTTGTAATCAATGGGGTAAATTTTGAGTTGTGTAGCTTATATATACTAGCAACCAGGTAAATTTGTATGTTGCATTGCATGTCTGGAAAAGGCAATTTGTATAAAATTTATCTTATTCCATATGACATCATTGTCTTAGGTTTATGTTAAATTTTGAATTATAACAACTGCCTTACGTGGACAAAAAGTGTGTTTGGGCATTGAGAGGTTGTAAGAATTAGATATCCTGATGTATCTTTTGGAAAACTATTACACCTAGCAAGGGTTTTTTAATAGTTTTGAGCTCTATATTGAAGCATCAAAGATTGGTTACTATGATAATGAGATTATATTTGCGTTTACTTATCAGCTTCTCTGTCGTCAAAGGTTTTCATCCTGCCGTTCTGAAGTTCCACCATCATGATTGATTGGCGATCTGCATTAATTTTTAAGAACTCAAGTGAAGAATATTTTGAGCAAAAATTAAAAGATCCATATCATGTGTAAATTTTTTGTACTCAAGTGTGCAATTCTTTTTGTATATTCATCATGATGGAATTTATTTTTTGGAGGTTGCTAAATGTCTTTTTTATTAATTTGCATTTGGAATCGACGTGGACGTGATTGTCGGACAAATTAAATATTTTGTTTATAGAATTATTTGATGGTCAATTCTATATTTCTAATGGTTTAGTGATGATGATGATGATGAGATGCAAATAGGGATATAATGAGAAGATTGTTTTGTCATTAATGTAGTATTTAATGAGAGTCAAGTTGTAGTCTAATGATGGGATTTGTTATCATGTGGTATTAATACTAATGAGAGTATACTTCCCTCATTAAGAGGGTATTTGACTAAGTTTATTTCAAACATCTTATAAGTTCCAACATCTTATAAGTTGTTCAAACAGCTTATAAGATTCAATTTTTAAGAGCTTATAAGTTAATAAAGTATTTGGATAAAAGATCTTATAAGCGAGCAATTGAATAGATTAATTTAGTTATGAAGTGTGTGTAGTGTGTGAAGGATGTGTAGTGTGTGAAGTGTATGTAAATGTGTGTAGTTTGTGTAAATGAGTATAGTGTGTGTAGAGTGTGAAGTGTGTGAAGTGTGTGTAAATGTGTGAAGTGTGTGAAATGTGTGTAGTGTGCATAAATATGTATAGTGTGTGTAGTGTGTGAAATGTGTGTGGTGTGTGTAGTGTGTGAAGTGTGTGTGTAGTAGGTGAAATTTGAGTGTAACTTATAAGATCTTAAAAAATAAGTTGGACTAGAGAAACTTATTTTTTTGTCTTTTGAGCTTATAAGCTCTAGGAGCTTACTTTTACATCTTATAAGTTGTATAACATCTTATTTTGCCAAACATATTTGAAGAGCTTATAAGTTCTCAAACATCTTATAAAATGTTTTGAGGAGCTTATAAGCTTAGCCAAACACCCTCTAAATATAAGACAACAATAATGATGGAATGTCTTTTCTCTCATTATAGACCTTTACCTAGAGAAGCTACAATGACGGGGCCATGACAGGAAAATCCTGTCATTATATATCTTTAATGACAGTATTTGGACATTTAATGGCAGAATTTCCTATCATTACACATATTGATTTTCTTGTAGTGAGCAGCAGACCAAAGGAAAAAAAATTATGATGACGAGAAATTATTTTTCGATTCTTTTAGGGTTAGTTTGATTTAATTTTTCCTTTTCTTTTTGTAACATAGATTTTGGATTTTTGTTGTTTATTTTATTAAATAATTTGTTGAGGTGAAAATTTTCTAACTTGAGGTGTAAATTGATCTATAAAGAAAAAGAAAAAAAAAAAAAAAAAAGACACCTTACAAATGCGGCGCCACGTGGCATAAGGCGTCGGAACTCCCTGATCGGCTGGTATGTGGGAGGCACGTGGCCTTTTCCGGTGAGTTGGTCAAAATTGGGTCAAAATTGGTCCAAAAGTGAGCAATTGATAGATGTACAAGACTAAATTAAAAAGTAGTTAAATATGAGACCAAATCAGAAGAGTTGAAAAGTTATGGACCAAATCAACTTTTTTTCTCCTGCCACGTGGCATAAGTCGCCGGAACTTTCTGATCGGCGCCGGCACGTGGTCTTTTCCGGTGAGTTGGTCAAAATTGGTCCAAAATTGAGTAATTAGTAGAGATACAAGACTAAATTGAAAAAGTAATCAAGTATGAGACCAAATCAAAAAAGTTAAAATATTATGGTACCAAATCAGTTTTTTTTCCCAATATTTTATATAGTGTTCTGAAAAGTTAAAATACTACAATATCGGAGAAATTGTAATAGGGACCAATAAATTTCACATGTGGATGCTAAACTTTGTTTTTTCGTCATGCAGGTAGCTACAATAAACATCGATTAAGAGTTTTATGCATGGACTCAACAATTTATTGTACAAATTCTGAATATTAGTCTTGTATATATGGTTGTTGATACTTCCAAATGATGAATTTTAAATTAAATATATTTGGTGCACTATCTGGATTGATGATCCAAGTGTGCTTCTTCTTTTAGCCGAATTTATTTTATATAGCGAGGAATGACATCAAGTTGTAGGGACCAACTGTTAGAGCATTCTGATCCTCAAAGAGCTTACAACGACTACTATTGTGGAGAGGCTTGCATTTGAAAATTTGCTTCAAGATAACGAGAGCAAAGGCTGGTTGAGCTTTTGTTCATTCAAAACTAATTCTTATTCTTTGATTTATTACATGTTATCAATTTTACATCTTCAAATATTGGTAAAAAGGTTCTGTGTTCCACTTGATTTTAGTTTGATCTACTCTTTCATTTTTAGTCTTATTGGAATACATAATTTTATTAACTCAAGAGAGAATATTTTTTGAAATAATAATGGAACAAGGTTGGTTATAACAAGACTCGATAATCATGTGATTGAAGGAAGATTGCTCAACAATACAATTGCTTAATACTAATTCCTCGACTGTCCTTAACTCCGTTAGATACAAGAAGATAATTTCCAATAATTGTCTCATACACTATGGGATGTTTGCAAATAAAGGTGATTGTGGAAAAGTGATTTAAATAGGATTTTGTGGTAAAATTGCAGATCACCATCTCAACTTTTGTGTTTTTACACTTTGTCATATAAAAAAATCTCCGTGACACATTACAATCTAGACTTACAGGTTGTTAAGAATTGCCATCTAAAAGAAATTTCAGTCGTCCATAATTGGACACGTGTACATTAATTAATGATTGAGATTTCTTCGAGATGACAATTCGGTTCGGGAGATCTTTTATTATTTGCATAAGAGATTCGATATGAACAAAATATATTAACGTATAAATAATATAAATAATATAAATAATTTTATTACATCAATTTTGTTTTCAACTTACTAACTTGTGTTTTGAAAATTATATAATAATCAAATATACGTGTTTTTAATTTCTTATGTTAAATATAACTAACTACAAAATTACGAATAATTTACTTTTTAATTCTTAACTAAATTAATCTTTTAGAGATAATGTGTTTTTAAATTTATAATTTGTTCTATTATTTGGCTATTCGGTTCAATACAATTCGGTATGGGTCGATACGGTTCAGTACGATTTTCGGTTCGGAAAATTGAGAAATATTCAAATCCATACGGAAAAAAATCGGTTCAGTTCGGTTTTGAAAAAGTAAAATGGTCAATGGATTTTCTCGGTTCGGGACTTATTTGGTTCGGGCTTCGATCCGATTTCAGTAATCTCCAAGCTCCATGGACAATCCTAGTCAATTTTTATTGAGACCTTGTACCTTTATTTACATAAAAAAATTGGGCTAGTACATTTAGTGGTCATTTTGTGTGCTAAATGACCCAACTAAAGAAAAGTACGATGACTTAAACTATTCTAAAAACAGAACCAACTTCAATGAAAACCTGTAATAACTTGATAGTTTCAAATAAGAGTAGAGGAATATGATTTAAAATAAATTAAAAATATTCAAATATAAATTTTATTTTCCTATACTTAATGCTTGGGTATGATCAGATTTATCACACCATATTTGCTCAATATATTTTCTTCATCCAAATATTTTAGATTTTGCATTATTCCAACATGGTCTAACTTAAATATATAATGTTAAGAAAATGCAATATTTTTGTTTTGTCTGCCTATATTCATTTTTCTTGTTCTTATTCCATTAAAAATAATTTTAATATATAATCACATTATGTGCAATCATAACATTTTGAATTATATTTACTTGTTAATACTCAATTGAATGAATTCAACATGTAAAAATAAAACCTTGCAGTCTAATCTAAATATGAATAGTAAAAAATGAATGTATGTTTTATAAAAGTTTATGATTATGCCATAAATTTTATCTTAATTTTTTGCAGAAAAAATTTGACATTGTGAATATTAAAAATATGATAGGTATAATCTAGTAAGGAAATATAAATTCTTTTAAATTACTAAATATAATACTTTGTAAGGATATTATAGGTATTGCAAGAAAATACTAAACAATACATACTTTATATTAGTAACAATACATTTCTATTAGTAAGATTGGAAGGGTAGAAATGGAAAATATATCCTACACAATCTATTAATTGGTGTATGTTTTGTTGAATAAGGATATATAATCAACTAAATTAACATTTTTAGATTGCTTGACTAGGAAAATGAACATCAATTATTTTCTCATTATCGCAACATATAGAATATTTGGAAATGCGTGGGACGAACGGAATAAGGTTTTAAAGAGCCAACATAAGTGATACGTAAACATATACCATTACCACAACTAAGTGGTACACATGTTCGTGCACACACTTTAAGACGCTTTAAGTGTCATTTTTGTGTTGTTTTTGTGAATTTCACATGTACTTCGTGCATATTATTCTAATTGGGCAAAATAATGAGTTTGGTTCATGTTTGTGTTAAAAAGGGTGAAAAGGGATAAAAAAAGAGCATCAAACGATTGCGGAGTCGGTGGATCGATCGAGGCAAAAAAGGACAGGGCTAAAGTTTTATCTCGGCCGAGACGTGATGCAAATCTCGGCTGAGATAACTCTCCAGGGAAATCATGAAATTTTGAGAAGCTGAAGATCTCGGTCGAGACAGGCATTGCATCTCGGCCGAGATGACCCTCCAGGGAAAGTCCAGAAATTCAAGAGATCAAGATCTCGGCCGAGATGACAACCAATCTCAGCCCCCCTTGCTCGATTTTTCTTATTTTTTTCCTGCAAAAAATAGCATGCCATTAAATCAATAGTAACAACAAACTAACTAAAACTAAAACAATTTTTTTATGAAACATTTGGTTTGCCTCACGACTGGCGCTAATCTTTAAGTCTTTAGCCAGACGTATGTTTTTCTTTTAATTTGGCTAAACCAATTAGATTTGGTGCACCTCTTTCAGTTTATCCGAAGATTAAAACATAAAAAAATAAAAGATAACTCGTAGACGCATGCAGTTACCAAGGTCTATGCTACATATAAATAAATAAAGTTTAGGTGATTAGCGCGTGAAACAGTGCTCAGGTGTTGGTAGTCCCATTAATATTGCATCACCATTAAATTTCAAAATTCCATTGGATTTATGTTCCGTTGGAATTTGACAGTTACCAGGATGATATTAACGTGTAAGTCAGTTATGAACAATTATCCTCTCGGGCTAACTATCACATAAAAGACTCCAAAGGACTCCTAAAACCGATGCCTACGCCATACCTCACTCATCTCGGATGATTATTGGTATCTACGCTATATGCATGTATGCGTTTTAACAACCCTTTCCTCTCGGACGTCAAATTATTAAGCAATTAGAACTAATAAATTGGCCATATTACATAATTCATGAAATAAGAACAAAGCATATAAATAAACAATAAAACGCAGTCAAAAAATCAAAACATAGTTTATTGCAATATACTCTGTTAACCCTATAACACAAAGGAATTAGATACTCATCCCTACAAGAAAAATGTTTAACAACACTTAAAAGACATTAGTTTTCCCAAAGATTTGTTGTCTTTTAAAATTTTCCAACATTTTCTTCAAAAGTGTTGTCTATAACTTATATTTGCGTTGGAAGACAACGGTTTCTGGAATATAGACAACATTTTTGTTAAACCGCTGTCTATTAGCGTATTGTTCCTCTAAAATACAACACTATTTACAATGTTTTTAGGTACTATTGTCTTTAGCAAAGAAAGGAGCTGAAAGACAACAGGTGTTACAACATATTTTAAGGTGTTGTCTACTTAAGCTAGAAAACTACAAAAGAAAATATTATTTACAACAGTATAATATTGTTGTCTATTATCCCATATAAAACTCTCAAATATCTTAGATTAATAGAAAATTTATTTAAGTAATGATTTTTTTTATGAAAAATAAAATTCATATTCTGCATTACTAGGATTTAACATGAAACAGACAAGAAAAAGAGATATAATATAATTTTATTAATAATAATCTTATCAAATCCTTAAATTTAAAATTTAATTTACTCTATTCATTAATAAGATCAGAATATTGAAAAAGATAAAAAAAAATAAAAAAATTGAGTGACATATTAGTATTCCCCTATAATACACTAAGATTATTGGACCGTGATCGATCGGGATTTTGGCCCGTCGGACCGGTCCGATCTGGCCAAATAGTACTTCGAACCAAGATTTATATGGCCCGAATCATCTAAATTATCAGGCCTCCTTATTTTGGCCGGCCCGAGCTATCCCGACTTTTGATGTTGGCCTAATGGGAGGCCGAACCAGATCTGATCGACTAAATTGCTACCTCCAGTGGTGCCCTCCAATTATAACATGGGAATATAATTATATATTAAATAATATATTATTAAATTAATTATACATACATGTATATTAATATGAAATCAAATTTATTTATCAACTAAAATTTAATGGCAAAAACTTATATAAGACCATCAAACGGCCGTCACACGGTGTGAGGGGAAAAAATATTACTTTTTGTAGTAAAAGTATCACGTTTATCTGTAAAAGTATTACTCCCTCCATCCCAAATGAACTTGCACAGGGGAGTCGGCACACATATTAAGAAAAATTTATTTTTGGGGATTTTGTTGACTTTTCAAATGTTGATTGAGAGTGGAGACTGAGGGTGGAGATTTTTGTCATATCCACCCTTAAAAACTTATTTTATACTAATTGTTTAGCCTACAAAACCTGTATTTTTGTTTTTCAAAATTAACAATTTAGAATACTCCTTCAACACCAAAATCTCACCTGCATATATTTACATAGTTCCAGATCAGTCCACAAGCTCATGCATAGTCAAACTCACCTACAATGCAAGAACTACATGAGCTAAAGCTCAGTAAGCAGAAATCATGCATGAGTAGGGTACAAATACAACTGATTATAAATTGTGCTTGAGATGCATTGGTGAGGTGCATGCTATAAAACCATTTCTTTCAACTCTTTCTCAAAAGAAATCATATTTGGTAGGAATTGACTCTTGTCACTGTCACAAACATTTCCCAAAATATCGCTCATTAGCTATACTCGTGACTACCAAGGGTCCCTCCTCTCCCCTTATAGTCCACCCGATACATTATTGATGGTTGGTACGACCAAGTGGCTATCCTTCCGAGACTACCAGGGGTCCGCATCCTGCCTGCCCACGCAGTCCACCGGAAAGTCTACCTCTTTCCATACCATCATCATAAAGGTGCTGAAGTGGGGAACCTTTTCCGCGTGCACGCCTGTCACCGGAAGCATCCCCAGAGACACCATATATAATATATAGCTTTCAATGTGCCAGTGGTGACCAACCCCAAAACATTTTCAATTTATGAAATTATACTATTTTGACTCCTCTCATGTACACAAGCAAATTCTTGCAAATGCTAATGCTCATGATTGATATGCTCACTAGTTTACTTTTAACACCGGAATAAATCACTTAATACAAAGACATACAGACACACGGATCACAATCAGTTATCACAAAATAATAAACTCACATACTATATTCAAGCATTGTAGTTGTAGATGGATTTTTACTTACCTTTCAATTATAGATTTTGTATTTTAATATAGTCTAGGTCTTCTTTCCCAGCGTCACTCTTAGAACAATCTGTGAAGTGTTGCACCATTACAATATTGTCCAATAGGTACATTATAATCTTTATTATCATATTAGAGGGTAAGGTCAATAGTTTTATTCCTTTGTGACTATCAATGATATCACTAGTTTGGTTCAAATTCATACTCTTAGATTATAACATCATTGTACATGCTACATGCCTTGGACTATTTTCGTGTGTTATATGGTGGAAATCAGAATAAATAACTAGTTTTACAAAAACATTTCAGATTTGATACATTGTCGTATTTTCACCATAATTTCCAATCCAAATATGATATTTAGGTGATTCAAGTGGGATTATAAAGATAACACACGGAACTATACGACTTCTATGTTTTATGCTTCAGCAAATTCAGCCTACAAAAGGATCAAATTTGGCGTATTATTAAGTAATTAATTTGAAAACAGCATAGGAACAAAGTAATCATTTCCTTCCTTATTTTCTTTACTCCTGCCTCCACAAACCCACATCATTCTATTTATTTTCTTCTACCTCCACCTTATTTAGAAATTGAATTAGTATTATATCATAGTATAGTGGAAACCAAAATGATTACTTCCTAATTAATTTGCTTTACTGTCAATCATATTCACAAATAAGCTTGGACAAACATATCTTGTAATCATTGTAGTGGTATTATTCTATTACATAATTCTTAATTAAGTTAACCTTAAGGAACTAAGAGGGTGTTTGGCTAAGCTTATAAACTCCTAAAAACATCTTATAAGCTGTTTAGGAGCTTATAAGCACTTGCAAAGTGTTTGGCAAAATAAGATGTTTAGGAGCTTATAAGATCAAAAAATAAGCTCTAAGAGCTTATAAGATCTAAAAAAAATAAGTTGTTTTACCCCAACTTATTTCCATCTTATTTTTTAAGATCTTAATTATTACACTCAAATTTCACACACATTTCACACACTTACACACACTACACACTCTACACATACTACACACACTTCACACACTACACACACAACACACACTTCACACACTACACACATTTCATACACTACACACACAACACACACTTCACACACTACACACACGACACACACTTCACACACTACATACATTTCACGCACTAATCAAAATGTGCGTTTAATATTAATTTTTAAATTAGACCCCAAATTTATAGCTAAATCACTATATTCAATTTGCAAACTTATAAGTTCTTTTATCCAAACACTTTGTTAACTTATAAGCTCCTTAAAAATGACATCTTATAAGCTCTTGAAACAACTTATAAGATGTTGGAGCTCATAAGATGTTTAAAATAAGCTTAGCCAAACACCCTCTAAATATCCTTACCTGGCTTCGTGAGTGAGTTTCCCCAACCCTCCAAGCCCTATTTTGATGATGCTTATGAATGTTAGATGATAGGTATTAGACTTATATACAATAATTATCCCCACAGCCTTTCTTTGCAATTTCACTTAATCTATTTAACTATCTCTCAAATTATTCTGTATTATTATTATTATTATTATTATTATTATTATTATTATTATTATTATTATTATTATTATTATTATTATTATTATTATTATTATTATTATTATTATTATTATTATTACACCCTTCACACTTCTACCACTTCCACGTACTACTTATTGGGTTTCACATTTTAAACTTATCGTATGCAATCATACATTATCTAGACTCTCCCAATATTTTAGGCTAAGGGGTTCTCGACCACTAAAGTAAATATTCCGAAATTCAATCGTGAGGTACATGACAAACAAAATATTAATTGCAATATTTATAAAAAAAAAAATGCTAGTAGTGCGTGAAAAGAATGAAATGCATGAAAGGCGAGAATTATATTGGCCAATGAGTTGTGAGAAGCTCGGGTATTACAATTTTGAGGGTGAAGATTGTGTTATAACTTTTCTTTTTAAGGGTGTGCAAGTTTGCTTGGAACGGATGAAAACGAAAAGTGTGTAAGTTCATTCGGGACGGAGGGAGTACGTTTTTTGAACAAAATAAGGTATCACTTTTTGTAGCAAAAGTATCACTTTTATCTGTAAAACAAAAATATCATTTTTATCTGTAAAAATGTCATTTTTTCCTATAAAAATATATTTTGTCACACGTGAAATCGTCACACACAAAACTTACTCAAATTTAATTACGTGCCTTAATTATACCCTAGACTCAAACTTGTTGAGGGCCATTATATTAGTTTGTATTATCATTAGATTTTATAAAAATAACATTCTTTTGGGATAAATTTGAAAGAAAAAAATAATAATAATGGATATAAATAGGAACTCAAAAATTTGAAGATAAAAGCCAATTATACAAGTGAGTGGGTCCTTTTGTTAAAACTAAATAAATAACTAGAAGCTTTTGGCAATTGGGTAGAATCCCTTTTTATCACAAAACCCTGTCTTAATTTGACCTCTCAACCCTCTGGAATCTGCCTTGTGAAACGGAACCTTAATTCTGATCACTCCACGGAATCTAGACACAATGGCCAAAGTATTGCTCACAAATTCCATCAAATTATTTATCCATATCTACATTTCTCTTCTCCATCTCAACCATCTATCCGCTACTCAAATTAATACATATTTCTATAAGTGAGGACAACTAGCTAATTTTTCCATATCAATCAATAATTTCATTACTTTCTAGAATATATTCATTCCTACTAATTTGTCCTTATCTCATATTTCTACAAACCAAGTAATTTCGTCATATCAATCAATAATTTCATTAATATAGCCATTACTTTCTAGAATATATTAATTTCTATTAGTTTATGCCGATAATATCATATTTTAATTTAGACATCACTTTTTCAACATTTTTGTAACTTTAAGCAATAACTTATATAATTGTTTTGATGTTACAAGTTAAAATTATTTTATGTCAGTGCAATATTCTCAGATATATGTAAAACTCAAGATAAACAAATAGACATACAAGAAACAAAACTCTATTCATTATAAGTAATTTTAGATGTATATATGAACATACTTCATAAATAGGAAAAAAAACTTATAAAAGAAATAAGTGGTCATAGCACTAATAAAAGAAAAACTGAGAGAACCATGTTTAAGATAGTCTTATTAAGTGAGTCTTTTATGTGATAACCACACAAATCTTATCGTGTGTCCCAGAGAGGACCCCTATTTTTTTAATAGGGTCAAGTCTTGGATATAGTAGTTGGGTCATTTAGATTAGCTAAGTTAGACATGTCACATGACATGGGGATCCGTGTGACCGCAAAACACATGTTTCTTTTTTCGTAATTATAATATCTAAAAAACTTGGAAATAGTGATAATATAAAGAAAAGAGGAGACAAATTAGGGAAGGGAGCAGAGAGGCTTAGTAACAATTCAAATATTCTGCTGCATTTGGTGCAAAATCTCCTACTAAATCACATTAGTGCATGACACAAAATTCAAATTGATATCAGTTGTTCACTTTACGTACTTCCTATATAATTTTCTTATCCAATTAAAACTATAGGTAGAAAGAAAATTAGAGCTAGTATGTGATATCTATAAATAAAATATATATCTTTGTTTAACATGACAGTTGAATATGATTCATATTGTCAAGCATTACAATAGTGGGGTTAGGTGTTCTATTATTTTTTTCATTGTTGTTGTATACATGGAAAAGCTATACGAAGAGTATAAAGTTTACAAGATGACAAAAATGACGATACTTTTACTATGATCATAAAGAAATGACATATAAAAATATACATAAACTGTGTGGAGAAAAAAATAAGAAAATTATAGAAGCTATATTTTGAATAAAATGTACTAACTTCCAGAAAAAATGTCATATAGTCTTAGAGTTATGACTAAAAATTATTTTTGGCATCTATATTTTAGTTAATTTAATTGAAACAAAACATATATTTTGAAAATTAAAAAAAAAAAAATTTAAGGAAAGGTTGACGGTAGATTTACTCTCTCTATAATATTCTATGTTTTGAGCATTCACAAAAATTACTAAAATATAGTATACATTAGACTCAGATAAATGAAATAATAGAAATTTATTTCAAAATTAAAATGACAATTTTTAGTTGGCTGCCTATATTTATTGTTTATATCTAAGAGTTTCAAAGATGATTTTTACATCCTAAATTATTATACACACTATTACTAATTTAATACAAAATATGCTTTCGAACAAATTTATAAAAATATAGGTACATAGAATTTTAGTGTAGTTACAACTTTAAATGTACAAACTAAAAACAAGATAGATTATTGTGCATGCATCGTTAGACTATAATAAAAGAAATCAAGGATAAGTAAATTAATGTTACAAGTTTTTATTAATAAGTTGAGATTTAAATTATCCTTTTATATCAATGAGGGAAAATTACTAAATAGGCCGCCAAACTATTGGCATTTTTGGATTAAGGCATTTAAAATATAAAAATTTCTTAATAGGCTACCAAAATATTGGAAAGTGGAAATTGACAGCTAGGGGTGAGAAAAATTCTATTCGATAACTAAATCGAACTTAATTAGTAAAATCAAAAACCAAATCGAATTTCAAACAGAAAAACCGAACCATTTTTTCAAAATCGAACTTCAATCGAGCCGATTTTATTCGATTCGTCGATTTAGTATTTGGTTAAACCAAAATAATTTTCCCTCAAATTTATTCATTATTCATGACTCATTACTTAGAAATGACACATTTGAGTAAATAGTAAAGCAAATTAAATATTTATATTTATATCAGAAATGAAAAAAAAAAATATTGTATCTACATATATATAAATAATATATTTAAAATGAAAAGGTCTTGCATTTAGGTTTGATTTAGTTATTTTGTTATTTTTTAAAATCGAACTGAACCTAAATTAACCTATAATTAATTCTGAGAAAAAAAAAAATGGAACCACTATTTCAAACACTTATGCAAATAATAAATTTCAATATACGCTCATCTCTACTGGCATGCAACAACTAACCAGTGTTTCTGTTCAACTGATAGTCACATTATTCATCCTTTAAAAAAGATGGTCAAAAATCACTTTTGGTCCCATAAGTACTTGCTTTTTCAATTTATTTTCGTAAGTGCTAAAATTATCCAATTAAGGAAAATTTTCGCCGGAGAACACCAAACTTGCTGAAAACAGTCATGTGCTACGTACGTGACCCAAATAATTAGTAGATTCCGGCGACTCATGCTGACATGGCACAGGTTGGCTGAGTTGGAATTTTTTTGATGTTCAATTTAAATTCAAAGTAAAACTCAATTCCATGTTAGTAAAGGAAAATAGAATTATGTTTAATTTAAAACAACAATATTACTCACTAACACTAACCCTTTAAACATCAGTAAATTAGAGAATGACCTTTTGGAATTACAAATACAATTTCACTGTCACGTGTTCATCCTGAAACCCTAACACCTGCGCCTCTTCGCTAAATTTTCGAAAAAACTCGAAAATTTCCTGATTTCAATTCCTCGCATTTGGTGTTCTCATCAAGCAGGAGAGGGTGTTGTTCCACCATGGTTTATGTTTGGAAGAAGGGGGCTGTGGACTGGGCCTTTCCCAAACGAGCTTCGTAGAGATCAATTTTTTTCTTGTGTTGCTTAGGCATTTTTGTTTTCGTCTGATGTTGTTGAAATGAGTGTGGGATAGCTTATGTTTTTATCAATTTTTTAGCTCTTTTCTTGTTTATGGCAGGAATTGTTTATAGTTTTTTTTTGTATCAAAAAAAATATTGTTGCTTGCTAAAACTTGTTAGTGGTCCCCATGTGGTGATTTGTTGTGAATGTGTTTTAGTGGTCCCTCTTCTCTTTTCTGTAAAAAGTTTTCTGAGAATCTTTATTATTAAAATTGGACCAGGTTGCCTTTTTGATGGATTAATTTGGTTTTTTTTTTTCTGGTTTTTTACTTTGCAGATCCCAAGAGCAATTATATGTCTGTTGTCTTGCATTTTGGGGGTATCTTCCATAATATGCCTAACACTGAGTACGTTGGTGGTAAGAGGGTAGTATTTGAAATGGTAAAGGCACATGAATTTAGGATAGCTGACCTAGATGAAATGTCCAAAAAAAAAAGGGGTAACGTGTGATAGGAGGTTATATTTGTTGCTTAGGGAGGGGGACTTTAAGTTACTTATAGATATTGTTGACCTAAAGGAATGGGCTAATAATTTTCTGGTTGAGAGATAAATTCATGTTTATGTAGAATCTTTACCTCATGTTCCTCAAGAGACTCACACCCAGAATGACTCTAAAAATGAATATGGGTATGAATCATTTGAGGACCCTGACTTTGTTGTTGGGAATGAGATAGAAGAAGATGACGACCTGATCTTAGACCAAAATGTAGATGTCTGCATTGGGGTGGAGGGGATGAGGTCGACCTAGGCAACATAACCGGCAGTTCTGTATTTGTTGAAGCAACAATAGTGGTATAAAAAGGGAGCATTAGATTAAGCAACAAAAGCCAAAAATTAGATTCCAAAGTTGAAGTTTTTACATCAAAGATAAATACCATTAATACAACAAACTAAATCATCCAAACTTGTTCAATTAATCATCTTCAACCCCATATTAGAAGCTCCAAGCCAACTACAACACATGCTCCAAAACCACATAATCAAATAAGCATCCATCGAGACCTTCAAAGGCCCTCTCAGAAAATTGCAATTTTGCTTTAACACATTTGAGTCCTTCTTATGCAGATCATCAGTTAAAGGTTCATTAGATTCCCTCGGACCAGTTCCATTTGCTTTAGCTTGCAAAATTTGCTTCTCCTCTTCAAGCCTATTAATTTGAATCTGCAAAATTTGGTTAATTTCCCCAGCCTTCTGATTAACAAGAATTAATACATTTGTTCTTCTCAACAATCCTCTTATAATAACCCTGCTACGATCACAAAGTAGATTGTCAATCCCACCTAAAAAATTTGCAATAGCCTTCATTCTGCAAATATAAGCTGAATTTAGAGGAAGAATCAAGATCAACATCATTTTGCACAAACACCTTTGACAAGAAAGAGAACATACCAGGTAATTTTGACATCCATAAAATCACAAACCTAAATTCTCGTCCTTCCAGGAGGTCACAATTGGTGCAAGAAGCCCACAATGGCATCTTTTAGCAGGGATCAAGTCGTCGTTGTTCTGTGACATTACCCATATGGGCGAGCTTTTGGGTCACCAATTTAGGGTTTGGTTCATAGGGTTTCTAGTTAAAGCGAAGAAAGACGCCAAAGAGGGAAGAATAAGTTAATTTAATTATTTTATCCGAACCTAATTTTATGATATGGATATTTAATCTATTGGCAAAATATTAAATTGATGACATGGATATAATTTTAGCTTACAATTAGAAAGTTGAAGAGAAATTAGTCTAACTCAACCAAAAAATAGACACATCACTTATTCCACTGGTTTGCCCCAAATTTTACGGTCACGTGCGTGGCACGTGACTATTTCCGGCGAGTTTGGTGTTCTCCGGCTAAAAATATCCTTAAATTGAAAAAATTTATCACTTACGGGACTAAATTAAAAAAGTAAATACTTATGAGACTAAAATTGAAAAAACAAATACTTATGGGACCAAAGTGGTTTTTGGCCAAAAATGATTAATAACAATCAACGACCTTCTCAATGAGGTGAAGGAATGAGGAAAAAGAGATTACAGGGAGAGCTTTTGGGTGATGAATAGAGAAACAGAGATATACATATTTATCCACAATGTCCTCATCACCATATTAAGATTGAACAAACAAATGTTGTCACTTCCCTTTTTCTCTTTATTTATCTCTTCGCAACCTAGAATCTCTTTTCATGATCTCTTATCTCCCGTGTATTTCGGAATGGGAAGACTTTCCTTGGGTTTGATATTTCTGATACGATATATGTATTACGTTATAAACAGAACTTCAAAATTAAACCCCAAGTAAAATAATTATGTGAAATATAACAATATTTTTAAAAGTGATTTCATGCATGTTTATTAATATTAAGTATTTGAAATTACTGAATTTTTTCGTGAATTAAATGTAAATGTATGTCTCGTACGCGAGTGGTTGAGGCTTCTAGCTCAAGGACTAGAAGTCAAAAGTCTATACGTAAGAGTTTGAAATTATTTCAATCAAACAATATGCTTTTTAACTCATGTAAGTTGATTCAACATTATAAATTGTCTACTCATATTTTAAATTTATCTACTTTAGATATCTCAAATATTTAAATATTTGTCATTGATACTTTGTTTTTTTTTTTTTTAATTATGAAAAGTTTATTCTTGTAAAATCATATTCATCATGTGCAAATCACTTGTACCTAACTAGTTAAAAAGATAGATAAAGTTCAGGTGATTAGCGTCAAACATTGCTCAGGTGTTGGTAGTCCAGTAATATTGCAACACCATTAAATTTCAAAATTCCAACATATTTATATTTCGTTGGAATTTGACAGTTTGTTATACTGAAGTTGGAATACTATATAAATATTTCAAGTAGCACGCCGAGAATGAGGTCAAACACCTATAACAATTAACCGATACTTATATCGTGTGATTTTGCAGATTTGGTGATATACTCTTTTATTATATATTCTTCAAGAGTAGTAGGTAGCATTTCATATATATTTTATTTATGTATTTTCCCTGTGTTCTGGTGTGTTTTGGACATTTGGAGAATTGAACCAATAGTTTCGAATAGCAGGCCAACTGTTTCTACTTCCACAGCAGCAGGCAACTAATAAATTGTACTATGAAATGTATTCTGTTTCATGCAATCGCCTATATATAATAATATGTTTCCATAAACACATCAACTCAGAGCTAGAGATGGAAAAACATAGCATCATTTTAGTGCTTTTGTCCACTGCCATAGCTCTACCACTTATGACGGCCTATTCCGAAACCATTGTAGCTAAACTTGGCTTCTTCATTCATGTTCGAGTTACTGGTCCCAACCAAACTCTTCACAAAGTAGCTCAATCCGACATCTCTTCCACCTGTCCCTCATTGTTCGGGCATGTCTTTGTCGTGGACGACCCATTCACCATCGGGCCTCAACCCGACTCCCAAATCTTTCTGTTTTGCAGACTTACATGAAATGGGTCCTCATGTGTCCATATCTTTTTTTGTTCACAAGTAGTGAGTATAAGGGTAGTACCCTTAGCATGTCAAAAGCCGATTGTTGGTGGTACGGGTGCTTTTGAGTTGGCACGAGGTATTGCCAGGCGACAAATCATTCTTCTCACACTAAACAAATTTATGCATTCGTTTAGACATGTATGTCAATCTTGTTATCTATGAGCACACAAACAAGTCCTCCAATGGACTACCTAATGTATCTAATAGGGATTAACGAAGAACAAGGCTTGATTTATTTCATTGTATCTTTGTACCTTATTCAGCAGATTTCTTGTTTTATCTTTACGTAGATATCTCTTGTAAAAAATACATTATACAGTAAATTCTTCAATCAACTCATTAATCCAATATGTTTTATCACATGGTATTAGCCTAATTCACCAAACCTAATTTTCTCATTCCAATCTTCCGTTCTTCTTCTTCTTCATTCCAAATCCTGAGCACGTAACCTGGTTTGAAAAAGATTAGAAGACTTTAAGCCTCCTCCTCTCCTCGAAGAGGCCATGGGTGAAGTCATCGGTTGTGCTTCTTCCCAGTCCGTTTGCGTAGCTCTGGAGATAGCTTTCAGCCACTTCTCTGTCTCTCCAGCCGATAAACTACGGAACGAGCTCATCAGGCCTTCTCCAATGGCCTACCTTAAAAAGTAGATATTATAATGTCACCTCAGTTTCACCTCAAAAGCAAAAATACATATACCTTAAAACAAAACTCCTCCCCAACAATATACCCAAAAGGCAGGTATATGTGGGGTGCTCACCTCAATATTCCATTTCATCTCTTGTATTTATTAATCTACCAACTATATTAATTATATAATTTTCGGATAAATAATAAATAATTAAATATTCCGATTGTTTTAATTTTTTATATTTTATTAATAATTTGAAAAAAAAAATTGAAAAATGTATTATTAATTTTTTTCATCATTTAAAACATAAAACTACAAAATATAAGCACACAAGGTACACCAAAAAAAAATACTTGAAAGCAACAAAGTAAATTTCGAAAATGGCTAACTTAATATTTAGCTAATAATTTCCGGATCGGGCCCAAACATGCTCAATTAAATCCTGTCGAAATTGTTGATGTTTCTGTTTATTCTGTAGTTGAAGATCTCTCCTGATGTAATCACTAAATGCTTCGATTGATCCTTGACTTACTTGTGGAGGTGGGGTGGCGTAATTGGGATCGTCGGACCAAGCGGTCGCTGCATTTCTTTCATTTTCGATTATCATGTTATGCAATATAATGCAAGTTAACATTGTATCGTTCAAGTTATTCTTGTACCAGAAATGACTTGGACCTTTAATCATTGTCCAACGAGCTTGAAGCACTCCAAATGCCCGTTCGACATCCTTTCTAGCAGCCTCTTGCAGTTCCTTGAAATGTTTCCTCTTCGGATCTTTAGGACATGGGAAGTTTTTCACGAAAGTAGCCCACTCTGGATAGATTCCATCTGTAAGATAGTATCCTTGATTATATTGCTTACCATTGATTGTAAAATTAACGGATGGAGTGCGTCCTTGCAATGTATCCGTAAACAATAGAGACTGATTGAGCACGTTTATGTCGTTGTTGGATCCTGCAACTCCAAAGTAGGCATGTCATATCCACAAATCTACAGATGTGATCGCTTCGAGCATGATTGTAGGGATGTCATGATCACCGCGTGTGAATTGGCCTTTCCAAGTAACTGGACAGTTCCCCCACTCCCAATGCATGCAATCAAGGCTTCCCAGCATTACGGGAAATCCGTGTCTTTCTTCATGCATTTGTAACAACCTTTGACAATCCAGTGCGTTAGGTTTCCTCAAGTAGTATCCACCGAATAGTTCAATCACACAGCGGCAAAATTTAAATAAACATTCTATGACAGTTGTTTCGGCGACACGTAGGTACTCATCATAATGGTCAGCAAGTCCACCATATGCTAATTAACGGATAGTCACCGTGCACTTTTGCAGTGGGGAGAACCCTTTTTTTCCAGCTGCATCAACCCTTCATCGAAAATAGTCCTCGTAGGACTCCAATACATCCACTATGCGCAAAAACAACTCTCTAGACATACGAAACCGTCGGCGAAATACGTCGCTTCCGTATATCGGATCTTCAGAGAAGTAGTCAAGATAGAGTCTAGCGTGCCCCACCTCACGATCTCGTTCCACATATGTTCTTCGCTTTCTGACCCCGCCAGCAGAACTCCCTGCACCACCGAGTAACTCTTGTTTTTTTTTAAACAACGACTGTATTTCTTTCTCAGTCGTGTCATCAATTAAGAATTCAAGAAGACTATCACTATCACTTTCCTCTGATAATGAGTGAGAGGACGAAGACATGTTTGAGAGTTGGAAGGAAACTGAAGGATAAACTTTGGAGGTGTTTGAAGTTATGAGATGCGAGATGTTGCAATCCGAATGGAGTCCTTTAATAGAGTAAAGTTTCACAATGGCTAGTTTCACAACGGCTAGTCTCACAACGACTATTCTTACAACGGCTAGTTTTACAATGGCTAGTTTCACAACGGCTAGTTTCACAACGTCTAGAAAAATAACGGCTAGTTTTATAACGAAAAAATTAATAACAACAACTTTTACAACGATTAGTAATAGATTGGATAGTAATACAACAGATAGTAAGACGACGACTAACTTAACAACGATTAATCCAAACAATGACTAATTTTCAAGCCTACAATACCCATTT
Organism: Ajuga chamaepitys; assembly: GCA_958295605.1. Taxonomy (NCBI): domain Eukaryota; kingdom Viridiplantae; phylum Streptophyta; class Magnoliopsida; order Lamiales; family Lamiaceae; genus Ajuga; species Ajuga chamaepitys. The sequence continues at coordinate 57,672,086 of OY282502.1, forward strand.
GTTCTTGATTTTATCAATCATGTGGACGTGGATACGTAGTTGTTCGTCTGTCATCTTCGAGGTATCCCTCATGAGTATTTCATACTGTTTAGTAGCGGCAAGACTCATTATTCCTTCAAGCTTTTTCTTGTTTTGTTCTTCTAAGACTTGTAGCCTTTGCTCAATATCGTCTCTGCTTTCTTCAGCAGACGTGCTTGCTTTTCCTTTACCCTTGCCCATTCGCCTTGTCGCGTTCCTCCCCATTAGACGAGTGTGTTCCGTCCTAACTTTCTCTCCAGCACTCGAGTTAGTGTTCGAAGACACCACATACTCTCCAGATGTCGGGATTTTTGTCTTTCTAGAGCCGCGACCATCATCTTCTGGATCGGCAAACTTCGGGCTGTCTTTCAAAACGTTCCAAGCACTCATATGATTAAAAGGACCACCATGTTTTTCTTTGTACTGAACCTTCGCTTTCTCGATAATATCTGCATCACTGTAACCACTGCCCCAGGCCTTCTTCTCCTGATTGAAACAACAACAGAACCATTTAACTTGTTTCTGGAGTGTATAGTAATGTGTCTTCAACACATTTTGACTCCTAAATGTTGTGTTGCTTGTACGGTTCCTGTTGTACGCTTCACCGATTCGGACCCACATTTGCTCCAACTTTTGAGCGTTTTCGACCACAGAGTCTGTGCTAATATCGAGCCAACAACTTGCAAGAAGAGAGTTTTCTGCATCAGAGTAAGTCTTCTTTTGTACGGCAGGAACCTTCGGAGGATCATCAGCAGCCTCAAAGTCGGCAGCAAGATTTATCCACTCAAGTCCTGTTGGAGAGAACTGAGACGAGAAAGGAGACGAACGCTGAGAATTTGGAGTTGGAGTGTCTCTGTATGTATTCAAACCATCTGTGATGGGCCTTCTTGATGAATTTATGCCCATTGTTGGACGAAATCCGCATTGAGGACCTGACATGTAGGAAATTTGATTTAGATACATGTGGAATGGTGCTTCAGATGAATTCATTGGACTGAATTGAGTGTTACTACCTTCTGGGAAAAAGGGAAAATGGGTTGGAAAATTGTGGGGTGGGAAATTAGGATTTTGAGGGTGGAAGTTGGGAATCGGTGGAAGAAAATTGATATTTGGGGGCAATGCATTTTCTTCAGAATTTTGTGAATCGTACCATTGCAGCCACAAATCTCTATCCATTTTTTTGTTTGAGAAGAGAAGAATTTTGCCTAAAAAATTGCAATTGCAATGTAGTAGAGAATGTAGAAAATGATGAAATGAGAATATGTATTTATAGTGAAAAACTACATATTAAAAAAAATCAAATTTTATAATACTAGCCGTTGGAACGAATTATTCAGTTTTAAAAAAAAAAAAAATTGATATATCCGTTGCAAAATATTGCAAACGGCTATATTGTTCCTAAACCCATTTATTGCACACTAAATAAACATCCAAAAGCAGAAAATTAATAAAAAAAATGGAAAAAAAAAATCGAGTGGGGGATAAAGCTGCAGGCGGTGGGCCCATCACACACGCCGCCCACGCGAGCGTGGCCACCACGCGCCCGGCTTGTCCTTCTCTCTCCCCCTACATTGCTTCACTCTCCCTCTCCCCCACTCTCCCCACCCCAAAAATACCCAGGTAGTGAAACCACTATCTCACACAAATACCCCATCCCCCAAATTCCTCCCCCAATGAGACAATACCTATTCTTGGGTATTTCTCTCATATCCACCTCACCATATTCCTCCCCATTGAAGAGTACAGCCGCAAGTTTCGCACTCTTTACGATCCACTTGCGTCGATCAGTTGTCCCATTGACAACGTCGATAAGTGTCACTGGTATTTAAGCAGTATTGGTCCACAGTTTATTAGTTTTTCCGACACGCGCATGGACATGTCTCCAATACCTCTGTTTCGTGATCTTATTCATCAAGCCATAAATTTTGAGCAGTCACTGCAACAAATAATAGAATTAGAGATGATTTTTTTTGAGACGTTTTTTAAATCGTCTCAAATAGGTTACTTTTTTGGACGTTTTGTATATACCTTTTCAAATAAATTATTGTTTTACATTTACTAAAACGTCTCTAAATGGTGTACTACCTGTGACGTTTTTCTAAGAACGTCCCAAAATGTTACATTATTTTGTGACACTTTTCTAAATACGTCTCAGAATAATGTATATTAGTGACCTTTTTTTCTAAAACGTCTCAAAATATTATATTATTTTGTGACAATTCTCAGGTACATCTCAATATGTGATATGTGTCAGGGATGTTTTCCTAAATACGTCTCAAAATGTTATTTTATTAGATACTACCTCCGTCCCAGTTAATCTTGCACGCTTTTTGTTTTCGTACATCCCAGATGAACGTGCACACCCCCCCTTAAAAAGGAAAGTTGTAACAAAATCTCCACCCTCAATCTCCACCCTCAATTTACCTTTGAAAAGTCAACAAAATCCCAAAAAGCAACTTTTCTTAATATTTGTGTCAACCCTTCCAGTGCAAGATTAGCTGGGACGGAGGTAGTACGTCTTAAAAGGATATACTCCCTCCGTCCCGGCCTAATTGTCCTACTTGCCTTATTTGTTTGTCCCAAGCTAATTGTCCTACCCCATAAATGGAAAATTCTCCCACAATCTCCACCATCAAAATCTTCACATTCAATCTCCACCTTTGAAAAAGTCAAAGATTCTACAAAATCTGCTTTTTCTTAGTCTTCGTGTCAGGTCAAGGTAGGACAATTAGCTTGGGACGGAGGGAGTATATTAGTAACAATTTTCTGAGAACATCTCAAAATGTTATATTATTTTGTGACATTTTATTAGATATCTCTCAGAATGATGTATTTTTTCGTGACATTTTAGAAAATGTCTCAAATGTTACATTATTTTGTGATATTTTCTTAAATACGTCTCAAAATAATGCCTATTAGTGGCCTTTTTTTTTTTCCTGAAAACGTCTCAAAATAATGTTACATTATTTTGGGATATTTTCTTAAATACATCTCAAAATGATATTTATTAGTGACCTTTTTTTCTAAAAAGGCCTCAAAATAATGTTACATTATTTTGTGACATTTCTCACGTACATCTCCAAAGGATATATAGTAGTGACGCTTTTCACAAAGCATCTCAAAATGATGTTATTTCAGTGACATTTTTCTTAAGAATGTCTCAAAATATTATATCATTTTGAATTTTAAATGTCTCAAAATGTTACATTATTTTGTTATATTTTCTTAAATATGTATCAAATAATGTTTATTGGTGGCATTTTTTCTAAAAATGTCTCAAACTAATGTTACATTATTTTTCTTAAGAATGTCTCAAAATATAATATCATTCTGAATCGAAAATGTCTCAAAATGTTACATTATTTTTGTATATTTTCTTAATTACGTCTCAAAATAATGTTTATAGTGGCATTTTTTCTAAAAACATCTCAAAATAATGTTACATTATTTTATGACATTTCTCAAGTACATCTTCAAAGGATATATATTAGTGACACTTTTCACAAAGCATCTCAAAATTGTGTAATTTTCAATGACATTTTTCTTAAGGATGTCTCAAAATATTATATCATTTTGTGAAATTTTTCTAAATTCGTCTCAAAAGTACATATATTAGTGACGTTTCTGAAAAATATCTTAAAATGTTGTATTATTTACATATTTACATATTATTGGAAAATTAATAATAATGGATTTTTTCGGCGACATTCTCTAAAAAGGGCGCAAAACGGTTCATCTAATTTTTTTTTGCGACGTTCTTTTAAAATGTCGCAAAAAATTATATTCCTTTATTATAGATTGAAGAACTCGTTATTGAAATTCGTTTTCTTACTTTGTCTTCTTCCTTTATTAGTGATTTGAGAGTATGACATATTGATGTCTACAATGGAAATTGCCCGATCAACAATAAAATTAGGGATTTGAGTATGAAAGCATGGACATTTGAATTTTTTTTCTTAACCAACCTTACTGAGCTTGTAGTTCATGTGCCAGTGACAGATCTCCAAGCCCTGAGTGGAGAGTACTCCCTTAAAATTCATCTCTTTCGAATTTTGTTTCTTCTTCTGAAGATTTACCTAACTTGATGTTAGTTATGGTTTCTATATATTTACATAAAGGCATTTACTTTTTTTCACATTTCCATGGCTTCGTTATTTGTTTGTGAAGCCAAAGTTTGTTTTGCAGGAGGATAAACCCTAATACCACCTTTGTGAAGCTTTCTTTGTTTGAGCATATTCTGAATCGAAAATGAGGTGAGTTTTTTTAGCATTTTCATTTCATTAATGAATTTTGAAGTACTCTTTCATTTCCTATATAATTAAACCCTAGATTGATATTTATCGATGATGTACAAATGGAGTTGTTTTTTTGTGAATTTAACTGAAATTAGACTGAATTTGTTGGCAAATCAACGCCCCAAAATACACAAATCACACCACAATAACTTCAAGAAAAGATTTCACAAACACTTGGTGTGCAAGTGTGCTTATGATCAACCCAAAATAAAAAATAACAATGCAACGTCGAATTTACGTGGATCGGTTATAAAACCTACGTCCACGAGGGTTGGGGGTTCCCCTATCACCTCAATCTTCGAATTACAAGATAAGAATGCAAGCTTGAGCACCCAAGACACTAACATATCTCTCTCTCTCTTGATTCTAAACTTCTTGTGTGTTTCTCACTCTAGGATTGATTAACTGACAACTAGTGTTGTGTGGAACTTAATTATATACCTAACAACACTTTACAAATATTGGAAATAGAAAGGATAACAAAAAACAACTGAACACACACTCTAACTGAAAATCTGCTCTTATCAAACGACAACGGTTCTAAGCTAAAACGGCAACGGTTTTAACAGATTTAACTGCCAAAAACCGTTGTCAAAGACTCAGCTTAAATGTTGTTCAGAATCTGCAATTTTCACAACTTCTAACAGCTTCAGCTTCTACTCAACTTTTAGTTACTTTTCTTGATCCTTTAACCAGTAGAAAACATCTAAATGTGTTTCCCACACCTTCTATTTCAACAATCTCTACCTTGGCAAATACATGAAGCCAACAACATCTCAACCATGATAGTGAAAACATCCCCTTCAAACAAACCAATCTCATTATAGGATTAAACCATTTCAACAACTACATCTGAGCTACTTGCACCAGCTGCAAGCAGTACTTGAATTTCTCTGAAGTCAGTGCTTTAGTTAACATATCAGAAGCATTTTCTTCAGACTCAAACTTCACTAGCTCAACAATGCCTTTGTCCACAATCTCCCTTACAAAATGGTGTTTCACATCAATATGCTTGCTTCTCTCATGGAATACTTGGTGCTTTGCGAAATACAAAGCACTATGTGAATCTACTAACACTTTAACTGATTTCTGCTTCAAGTCAAATTCCTCCAGAATGCCCTCAAGCCAAACTGCTTCTTTAATTATCTCAGTAATGGTCATGAATTCAGCTTCAGTAGTTGAAAGAGCCACTACATATTGTAGCATAGACTTCCAACTAATAGTTGAACCAAACAAAGTAAAGATGTAGCTTGACTGGGATCTTCTAGAATCTGCATTAGCTGCATGATCAAAGTCACTATAGCCCATTAACACATCTCCATCATTTTCAACCTTCCTCTGAAACATAATTCCATAGTTGCTGGCCCTCTTTAGATACCTCAGTAACCATATCAGAGCTTCTCAGTCAGTCTTTCCAGGATTTGCCATGAATCTGCTTACAACACTGATGGCATGAGCTACATCTTATGCATATCATGGTGTACATGCATCACACTATCTATAGCGTTTGCATAAGGTACTTTGCTCATCTCATCAGCTTCTTCTTGTGTTTGAGGTTTTTGTAGTTCAGATAACTTGAAATATTGTCCAAGAGGAATTGGTACCAACCTAGCTTCATGCATATTAAATTTTCTGAGAATTTTCTTGATATAGCCCTGCTGATGTAACCATAAGACTCCATTAGCCCTATTTCTCTTAATATCTATGCCAAGAATTCTTTTTGGCGCTTCCCAACTCTTTCTTCTCAAAGATTGTTTGTAACTCTTCCTTCGAACTATTTATCTCTTCTTTGCTTTTGCTAGCAACTAGCATATAATCCACATATAGAAGCAAAAATACCAACATAATTTCTTATAAAACTTTAGATATACACAGCTGTCATACTTTGATCTAGTGAAACCAATAGACCTCATATGCATGTCAAATTTATTGTATCACTGCCTTGGGGTCTGTATGAGCCTATAGAGTGACTTCTGAAGCAAGCATACTTTATTCTCATTCCCAGGTAATAGAAATCCTTCAGGCTGAGCTATATATATCCTCTCCTCAGATCTCCATGTAAAAAAGTTGTTTTTACATCTAGTTTCTCTAGCTCTAAATCAAACTGTGTAACCAATGTAAGTAGAACTCTAATAGAGCAGTGTTTTACCACAGGAGAGAAGATTTCATTAAAATATATCCCCTCTCTATGTGTAAAACCCCTAGCAACCAACCTTGCCTTGAATCTCACACTTTCAGTATGTGTTACCTCCACCTTTCTCTTGTAAATCCATTTGCAGCTAACTTGTTTTTGCTTGTCAGGTTTATCCACCAGAGTCCATGTCTTATTCTTTTCTAAAGACTCAATTTCCTCCCTCATTACCAGAAGCCATTTATCTCTATCACTATTGCTTATAGCTTCTTTGTAATCTTTAGGATCATTGCATTCAATATCCTCCATTGTTACAAGTGCATAGCAGTTAAATAATCTTCCGCATATCTAGTTGAGGGCTTGATGACTCTTTTTTCTCTGTCCCTAACCAGCTAATAGTTTTGCAAATTTTGATCATTGTTATATGATTCTTCATCAGCTGATTCATCTCATGCAGATTCCTGTTCATCCTCATTGAGCTCCACCTTGACTAGAAATTTTGTAACCCCTAAATCAGATGACACCTTAACTTGTTGTCTCTCTTTGAAAGGCATAACATCCTCACAAAATACCACATCCCTGCTGATCAAAATCCTACCAGCACCAAGCTCAATACACCAAAGCTTGCAACTTTGTACTCCAACTTGATTTCCAACCATGATGCATTTAAGAGCTCTTGCATCCAACTTATCCTGTTTAATGTGAGCATAAGCTCTACAGCCAAAAGTCTTCAAATGTGAGTATTTTGGAGATTTACCTGTCCACTTTTCTTTTGGTGTAACACTTTCATTAGCAGAAGTTGAACATCGATTTATGAGATAAGCTACAGTGGCAACTTCTTCTTCCCAAAATTGCTTGTCCAATCCAAAGCTTATTAGCGTACACCTCACTATCTCTAGAATAGTCCTATTCATCCTCTCCACAACTCCATTATGTTGTGGATTACCAGGTACAGTTTTGTGACTTTTGATTCCCTTTGATTTACAGAAATTCCAATCCATTATCTGTTCTTAAGCATTTTAGAGGTGTTCCCTCCTTAGTTTCTACTTCTTGACACCAAACTCTAAATTTATCAAAGCATTCAGAATTGGTTTTTAAAACATATACCCAGAGTTTTCTTGAATAATCATCTATCAGACTCAAAAAGTATCTCCCTCTTCCTAGTGTTAGAACTCTAGAAGGTTCCCACAAGTCTGCATGGATATATTCTAGAACTGATTTACAGTCATTTTACCAGTGGGATATGATAGTTTCTTAGTTTTTCTACAAGCCTAGCATGTCATTTCTCAAATTCATCTAATACAACATTTCAGATTCACCCACAACAACATTTCGAACTAAATAGTAGAGACTAGCTTTTCTGATTCATTTCATAACCACGTTAGAGTCTTTAAGAACATAAAGATAACCATTCTCAGACTAAAAGTTACATCCACTATTTTCCAAAGTACCTAAGCTAATCAAATTCCTTTTTAGATTTGGAATATACCTGACTTCCTTCAAGAGTTTCATAGATCCATCATGAACTTTCAATTTGATGTTGCCAATTCCTTTTACTGGACATATTTGGTCATTGCCCAGCATAACAGTCCTTATCTCTTGTTCTTTAAAGTCTTCAAACCACTCTAGATGAGGGCACATATGGAAACTACAACCGAAATCAAGAATCCACTCTTCTTTGCCTTTAAACTTTGTTACATTTAGCACTTGTGGCTCTTCTTCTGGAACTTCTACTAATTTAGTAGAATTTGTAATTTGTCTACCTTTTTTAGACTGCTTCTTCTTGAATTCAAAATAATTCTTCTTAAGGTGGCCCGATTTCTTACAGAAGTGACACCTTCTAGTTTTTTTCCCTTCAAACCGGCCCCTTTGGCGTCTGATTTGAAACCTTCTTGTTAGTGTCACTGAACTAAGCCTTCTTGCCCTTGAATGGTTTTCCTTTCTTGGTATACATACCCTCACCATTTATATGTTCTTTGTCCTGATTCAATCTCTGCATTTTTTTTTCCCTTAATGCAGTTTGAACTTCCACCAAAGATATGCCTGATTCTCTCTCATATAGTATTGCATCCCTTAAGTGATCAAATGTTGTTGGTAATGAATTAAACAGGAGGATAGCTTTATGCTCATCCTCCATTTTCACATCTATGGCTTCTAAATCATCCAAAGCCTTGTTAAAACCCTCCAACTGATCTTCTACACTCCTGTCTTCGGAGAATTTATAAGAGAACTAATTTTGCTTCAAATATAATCAATTTGCCATTGATTTTTTCATGTAAAGATCATCAAATTTCTTCAACACTCCTGCAACATCTTTTTCTCTGCAAACGTCCCTGATAACTTTATCAGATAGGCACAAGATAATCAAACTATTGGCCTTCTCCATGACTTCTTGTTTCTGGGATTCATCAACCTTCTCAGAGATATCTTTATCACCCTTTAACGTAGCTGCAAGACCTTGTTGCACCTGCAAGGCTCTGATCTTGATTTTCCAAAGCCCGTAATCATTTTTCCCATTGAACTTTTCTCTCTCGATCTTGGATATAGACATAACTTGAGGGGGTAATAGGGATTAACGAAGAATAAATCTTTGGTTAGTTTCATTGAATCTTTGTACCTTATTTAGCATATTTGTTTGTTGAATCTTTCCGTAGATATCTCTTGTACAAAATACAATATACAGTGAAATTCTTCGATCACATCACTAGCGGTGATCCAATACGTTTTATCACAGTATCTCTTTCATCATAAATTCTTTTTTTCCTCTCAACAAATCTTTTCATACCTATAATTTTGCTCCCCCTCTCCTCTCATACTTTAATGGATCGAAGCAAAAGAAGAAAATAGGAGAACTTTATGTACATTTTTATTGGGATATGCTGGAACAACTGCCAGTTTTTTTGCAAGAATTGCTTATTTTTCGAAGTAAAGTTATTTCCTTAAAACAACAAGTATTTAGAATCGAAAGAATTACCTATTTATTTTATTACTAACTTGCTATTTTTTCTGGAAGTGATTACTTGTTGTTTTAAAATTACAGACGTATTTGCTTTTAGCAATATAATTCTTTTTAGCAAACAAAATCTATTAATAATATTATCAATCAATTTTCTTGAAGCAATTGTCTGCGCCTTAGAAATTTCTGGAACGCAACAAAAGTTTGGAGATATGCATAGATTTCCAAAAAGAATTCTCAAGAGCCACTCCGTTTATCGGATCAGTTCTCAAAAAAATATTAGAAAATCATATTAGATCGAGGCTTTTCAATATTTTAAATTTAAATTTAAAATATTATTCTTTAAAATCATATTAGATCAAGACTTTTCAATATTTTAAATTTAAATTTAAAATATTTTTTCTTTTTAATTTCGTTCCGCAATTTAACATTTGATCCATTTTGTACAAATTTTCTCAGATGATTAGAAAATCAACTAGAATTGCGCATGCGATAATCACATGACCCTAATTTCCAACCTATTTTAATTGACGTAGAACCAGAGCTGATGTGAAAATTATCAACAATAAAAGATGAATCATAGTTTAAAAAGAAAAGAACCACGAGACACGTGAACACTAACACCCCCATATAGATTTCCATTCGCAGAACCATAAAAATTAACTATAATCTTCACCCTAAAATCTTACATAATATAAAAGCAAAAAGGTCCAAAATTAGAAACCTAAGTTTTTTCCCGCCCAAATCACTTACATCTTCTGGAAATCCATGCCTAATACCTTGAGAAGCCTCAATTGATGTAAAAAACGTGTTTGTTACCTGTTAATGTCAACATTTGCCGAGATTTGCGCATTAATTCCGCAATTAAAATGGCAAGCTTCTCCGGTTATTCCGTTTGTAAAAACATTTAGAAGATGGAAAATATGTCAATTTAAATATAACAATGATCTCCACTCAACAATTTGTATAATCAAGTATATCATTAAAAACACAATCAATTGTATTATTAAATGCACATTCCATATATTATCTCAATCATTAAAATATGGAAAATATTATAATATAAATATAGCATAATTTGTGTAATCAATTATCAGTTTTCTCAGGCACAATCAATGTTATAGAGAGAGTATTTATATAACAGATTTACAGATATAATTACGGAAAGGTAACAACTATATAACTTCCGAATTATGATAAATTGGAGCATGAAAATGAAAGTGCTGAAATATTTTCTACATTTTCGGAGAGAGATGGAGTATCGAAGTATTTGCAGACACATTTTCGGAGAGGGGTAATTTATGGAGTGCGCTTTTCCGACGATCTAAGAGAAATGAGAAATCAGACAAAGAAAAAACCATTCCAGAGCAAGGGAGATAGGAGGGACCGAAGGTGATGTAATTATTAACACACATTCACCTCATCATTTGTAGCCCAAAACTGGCCTAATATTTCCTTCTCGTTCTTTTATTTTTTTTAGAGTAAATTAATTTTTTAGTCTATTAAATTTCTCTATTTTTTATTTAAGAATATTATCTTCTGTTATTTTAATTTTGGTTCTTTTACTTTAAAATTCGATAGATTCGAAAAATTGGACATTATTTACTGTAGGTAGTGGCATGATCAATTTGTCAAATTTTGAAAGTTAAATGACCAATTTGTCGAATTTAAAAAATTAAAGGATCAAAATTAAAATAGCCAAATATAATATTTCAAAATAAATCAAACTTAATGGATTAAAAAAAGGCATTATACATCTTAAGGTCCTTAAAGTATTAATGTTTGTTTTAAATGACCCTTAAAGTATTATTTTATTTTAATTGGTCCTTGAAGTTATAATTTTTAAATCAATTAGTCCCTGAAGTATTTTTTGTTTCAATTGTTCCCTTATGTTTTACAATTATTTCAATTGATCCTTAAACTATTACGAAATTCTATCTTAAGGCCCCCTAAAAGAAAAAAAGATACATAAAATATGTGAAATCGCCGATTTAATTCAAAATAATATTATAACATATCTTTTATTAAATAAATATTGTGTAATCTTATTATGATACTTTTACCATCAAACAAGGTGAATTACACTATAATAGGATTTAAACAAAAGTTCGAGATTATAATTTCTCAATAATTTTATTCAAACTTTGAGAAATACTTTGTGGTACTTTAATTTTAGTTAGAAACGTGATAATTTAGTTGAGATATTTTGAACTCTATCTATCTTGAATTTAATGTAAAACTGAACATTATTAATGAAAGGACTTTGAAATTTTATGTTTGATTGAAGGACTTTACAATCTTTAAAAAAATTAAAGTTATTTCGTTGATAATGTTCAATTTTACTTTAAATTCAAGATATTTAGAGTTCAAAATATCTAGATCAAATTAGCACGTTTCTAACTAAAAAAAGTAGGACAAAGTATTTTCTCAAAGTTTGGATGAAATTCTTGAAAAAATATAATCTCAGAGTTTTATTCAAATCGATATTTTAGTATAATTCACCTTTGTTTCAGGGGGAAAGCATCATAATGATAAATTACAAAACAATTATTTAATAAAAGATATGTTACAATATCATTTTGAAATAAATCGGTGATTTCACATGTTTTATTTATTTTTTTCTTCTAGGGGCCTTAAATAGATTTTTGTAATAGCTTAAGGATCAATTGAAGTAATTCCAAAACATGAGGGACTAATTGAATAAAAAAATTAAAACTTTAAGGACCAATTAAAACAAAATGATACTTTAAGGACTATTTAAAACACACATCAATACTTTAAGGACTTTAAGATGTATATTGCCTTAAAAAAACTATTTACCTTTTTTACCATGCCATTGGGCCAAGATAATCATATAAGGGAAAATTGGTAAAAATATCCCGTAAGTTTGCCATAATTAAGAAAATATCCTTTAAGTTTGCCACTTAATGAAAATGCCTTCTAACTTTCAAAAAATTGGTAAAAATATCCCGTGACTGGCTATAGCAAGTAAGTCAACCGGTCAAAGGCTGATGTGGCGGTTATAAAGTGATGTGGCGACTTTTTTTCTTATGTGTTCTTAATATATTATTTTAAATTATAATCTACATTATAAAATAGACAGAAAATTCAAAAATAGATTATAAAATTATCATATAAATTTTAAAATATTTAGTATTGATATTTATTAATAAATATATTAATATAAAAATATATAATATTATTATAAAAAAATTATACGATTCCCAGCCCCAGTCCCCAGAACCACCCCCACGCCCAGCTGCTTCCCAACCCGCACCCCCCCCCCCCCCACCCTCCTCCAACCCCCAGCCCCAAACCCTTAATCCCTTCTTCTTCTTCGTGGGGGAGGGGGTGACTGAACAATAGTGGTGGCAGTGGTTGACAGCCTTGGTGGTGTGACTTAATGGTTGCGCAAGAAAGAAAGAGACTGGAGAGAGAGGCGACCAAAAGGGGCACCGAGCAAATCAGAATATTAAACTTCATAATTTTTAATTATTTGGAAAAAAAAAAAATTAGAATTGAGTGTGGTTTTAGTGCTTCGAAATTCACAAATTAAGAATGAAATTCATCTTTCTGAGTTAGGAAGAAACCAAATGCACTTGGAAGAAACCAACTTCACTCTTGTACCTACGTGTACCAACTTCTTCGTTCAGTATTTATATATACATATATATATATATATGTATCTATAATATATATGTAAGACGGTGACGGTCGGCGGCGAAGAAGACGGTGGCGGCCGGCGACGCGGAAGACGGTGGTGGAGCAGGCGACGGTCATCGATCCGCCGTCGGATCCACACGACCGTATTTTGAGAAGAAGAAAAAGATAGACAGGGGCGGGAGATAGACAGGGGAGGGGGAAGGGGAGGGGAAGAAGATGAACTACCCCCAGGTTTTTCCTTTTTTTTTTGGTTTTTTAGTATACTTTTAATAAATTTATTTTAAAATATATTAAAATTTATTTATTAAGCCAAGTCAGCAGTAAAAATAAAATATTAAAAGACACATCAGATAAAAAACGCCACATAAGCCCGTCACCGAATGGGTAACTGACTGTAGTCGGTGGCGGGGCATTTTTACCAATCTTTTGAAAGTTAGAAGGCATTTTCATCATTAAGTGTCAAACATAAAGAATATTTTCTTAATTATAGCAAAGTTACGGAATATTTTTACCAATTTTTCCATCATATAATTGATTATAAGTTGTTTATTTTCAAATTTGACGACTAATGTGGTCCAGTTGACTGAATATGAGGCAACATTAATATTACTATGACTGTCTACATGGTTGGTCCATTTGATATAATAACCATATTAATTAATTCAATCATCAAATTTAATGATTTAAGATCAATTTTTAAAAAATATTTCTCTAAAAATTTCATCAATGTGTTAAAAATGATCATATTATATTTTCACATATATATTTATATTAGCAGAATGTATATTTTATTTTTCCAAGTGTTTTCAGTGAATCACTAGGTATTTATGTTTCCATATATTTAAATGAAATATTATTTATGTATATTAGTGTTTAATCTTTTTCTTCAATAAATAAAATGCTAATATCTAAGAAAATAATGAATTACAAATTTAATTTGTTAAAAAATTTCCATTCATTCTAGAGATCATTTTGAATTTGTCATGGAATAAGATATTTTGGCATTATAGCATTTGGTATTACGTTCTAGCATTTGTTCAAGTCTCCTTCAAATGGTGGTCTCATAGTTGTGGTCCATACATCAGAATTCTTGAACAAACTTAAATGTTACAACACTTATAATTCCCTTTACAAACTTTTGCTTGAAAGATTAGTCATATTCTGCGGACTATTGGACAAAGGTCAGGCACAATTTTATTTATTTGAAACTCATATTCAATTTGTATGGCTAATACAGGAAGAGCCCGAAGTTTATCATTAGTATATAATTTTATTTGAAACTCATATCCAATGTAAACAGTTTAACTCATAATAAATATTAAAATCTAAGCACAATAATCAACAACAAACAATTGTTTATTTTATAGTTAATATATTATATCAAAATTTTCAATATCGGTATCAAATCAAATACTAATTGAAGAGGTTTTCTTTTAATCTATAATAAATAAAATAAATGGATACAAAAAAGTTATTAATGCCTTTAGGGTGTTAGAAGAATTGAAACAATTGAGAGAGAGAGAGAGAGAGCTACAAAAGATAGAACAGGTCTCTAAAATTTTTTCATCCCTAATGTGGGCACATGTGTGCCCACGCTATTTATTTTTTGTTCTTTATAAAAAAAATATTATCGAAAATCTAGAAACTGAAAAAAGTTACTTAAGTTTTACTATTACTAAACAGTTTAATATTGGAGGAAAAATATATGTGAATTTGTTCATAAAATAAAATAAAGTTTATAAATTAACTAATATTTTAAAACATTAGCAAATAAGTATTTATAAAAAATATTCTTAATATTTATTTAATTTTTAGTTGTTTCTATGACTTAATCAAATAATTCAACTCATATTACATTAACAAATCTAATCTAAATAATCGACAAATAATTGTATTATTTTTAGTTTAACTTATTTTAAAATATATTGTATAGATGTTAAATTAAAAGTCATGAAAAATATTAATTTGTTATATTTTGCACTAACAAGGAAAAAGATTAATTTGTCATTATAATTTTTTTATAAAGCAAATTGTCAAATGCCTACAAAACTTAAATTTGGAACTAAGTTAAGGAAGATTTTATCATATATATATATACAAATCTTTTATTATGTTAGTTAAGATTTAACCCTAATATTTTTAGAAAGTGAACTGAACGGGATGATATGTTTGGTTTTTTTTATAAATGGTTCTCTTTTATTTTATAGTAAGATTTATATATTTATGTATTTAACGAACTATGTTACATGAACCGTTATGCAATTTATGTATGTATACACGTGTATTTAATACATATGTTATCAAATTTACAAGTATTTAAGGTATTTTATGACCGTGCATTGGACATGTATGATACTAGTAAAATAGAAAAAGCACGGAAATTTTTATTTTTTAATCCTGTAATTAAGGAGAGTCCAGAAAAAGTTTCCTATGATGTGTAATTTAATTTTGGTCTTCTAAGTTTGAAGAAATATATATGTTCAGTGTTGTAGGGCAAATCTCTCCGAAAATCACTAATTTCGGCGGAGTTACTTACTTGGCACATACGTAGGCTATAAAATTAGGGGTTTACGATGAAGCTGCAGACGTAGTAATTGATTGTCCAACCGAAAATGTCAAATCATTACCCTTGAATACTTAATTTAAAAGGGCTAAAATAACGCAATTTTTTTTCCCAAAAATTAACACACTTTTTCTGGACGAAAAGTGATTTCATGTGTGCGTTTATCTGGGCGATTTTCTCATTGGCTGCAGAACTTCGTAAAAGTATGAGCAATTTCTTTAATTATGGGACGAAACTGAAAAAGTAACAAAATCAAGGACCAAAAGATCAATTAGCAAAAAATTATGAAACGAAAAGTGATTTTACCCAGCTAGCACAACTATGTAATTCGGTGTTATTGGCACATGAAAGATCTTTCTTTTTCCATGTCCTTTTTATTTTTAATTGTCACTTAATCGCAAAGTGGATTTTAGAAATTACTTTAGAACAGATTAAGGAGCATATGAAGAAGTTTTATTTGTTGTTACACTGCTCTTTCATCTTCTTTTAATCTATGTTTAATACAGACACATATTAATTAGTGACATATAATACAAGTGGCGCTTTGAAAATATTACGAAACATAAAATAAAACACACAAATATTAAAGGTGTTGTCAATTTATATGCTATGTTTTGAGGTTAATTATTATGTTTTCGTTTACAAAGATATATTTGTTCTCCATTTTTATAACAGCCGCTCGTTTTCATTTTTATAACAGCCGCCAGTTTTCTATCCAACACTAATTTATAATACAAATGGGCGTTGACTGAGACTCTTGTCAGCGATTATTATTGTAACGAAATTTGCAGGATTTTCTGTTTTATTTTTAATTGTCACATGTTTTGCGGATTACTCCCTCCGTCCCGGCTGAGTTTGCACATGTGAGCCGACACGTATATTAAGAAAAATTGTTTTTTGCTTTTTGGTTGACTTTTTTAAAGCTGGAGATTGAAAGTGGAGATTTTAAGGGTGGAGCTTGTGAGAAAACTTTCCTTTTTAAGGGTGTGTAAAATTAGATAGGACGTCCCGAAAAGAAAAGTGTGCAAACTCAGCCGGGACGGAGTGAGTAGTATTTAAGTACCTTTTGTATACACACCCAATTATCGTGGATTGAATAATATTATATCTGCAAAAAATAATTATGGTGGCCTGATATATATATATATATATATATATCCCCAACTCCATCTATATGTACAGTTGATCCATTAAACTACTACATTATTGAATTGTTTCCATACCAAAAATGGCATGGATCTGGGCAGTATTTTCTATGTTTACGTTCGTCTATGTCCTCCTCAAAGTCAAAGACAAGAAACGAAGGCCTCCCGGGCCGAGAGGGCTACCTGTAATAGGTCATTTCCACCTTTTAGGGAAGAATCCTCACCATGATTTATGTCATCAAGCCCGCAAACACGGCCCGATCATGGCGCTGCGCTTTGGATTCGTCCCTGTAGTCATTGTATCATCTCCCTCTGCAGCCGAGCTGTTTCTCAAGACCCACGACCACGTCTTCGCCAGCAGGCCCCGCTTTAGTGCCGCCAAATATCTAGCCTACGACCAGAGAAACTTGGCCTCAGCACCATACGGCCCCTATTGGCGCGACATGCGAAAACTCTGCACGTTGGAGCTGCTGACGGCCCGCAAGATCACCCAATTCGGGGCCATGAGAGAGGCCGAGCTGGGCCTGTTGGTTAGTTCACTGAAACAAGCTGGTGAAAAAGTTGATCTGAGTGCACGAGTATCTGCCTTAATTGGGGACATGACTTGCCTGATGGTGTTTGGGAGGAAGTATTCAGGCTCTGTGTTTAAAGATGTGATTATGGAGACAATGGAGCTTGCCGGAGGTTTTAATCTTGGTGACTATTTTCCTTATATCGGAGTGCTTGATCTTCAGGGTTTCAACCGCAGGTTGAAGCGATTGAGCAAGATTTTTGATGGTTTCATAGAAAACATAATCAACGAGCATGTGGAGAATAACAAGAACCAGAAGAAGCAGCATCAGGATTTTGTTGATACACTTATGGCTATTATGGAATCTGGTGAAGCCGGATTTGAGTTCGATCGCCGCCACGTCAAGGCCGTACTCATTGTATGTTCTACAGTTTTCTTTTTTACTAATCCATCTGCATCAAAGTAATGTATTTATATGTTTTTTTTTGTCAGGATATGTTTGTGACAGGTTCGGACAGTTCAGCAACTACAGTTGAATGGACACTATCTGAACTTATTCGGCACCCGCAAGTAATGAAGAAACTGCAAAAAGAATTGGAAGAAGAGGTGGGACTGGACAATATGGTGGAGAAATCACACGATCTAAACAAACTCGAGTACTTGGACTTTGTGGTAAAGGAAACGCTGCGTCTCCATCCTATTGCGCCTTTGTTAGTCCCTCATGAATCCATGGATGATTGCGTAGTTGACGATTTCAACATACCTAAAGGATCAAGAGTTATAGTGAATGTATGGGCTATCAGGAGAGATCCGAATGTTTGGCCTGACCCTGAATCCTTTAAGCCCGAGCGGTTTATTGGTACTGACATTGACCTCAGGGGCCACAACTTCCAGCTCATACCGTTTGGATCCGGCAGAAGAAGTTGCCCTGCGCTGCAACTAGCACTTACAGAGATCAAAATGGTGGTGGCACAATTGGTGCACTGTTTTGATTGGGAGCTTCCAAATGGTATGTTGCCAAGTGAACTCGACATGTCGGAACACTTTGGTTTAACGACTTCTAGAGCCCAACATCTTATAGCCATTCCTAGTTATCGCCTGCATAAGTAATAATAGCATTAGTCCATCGAAAAGTATGATGCATATATTTGTACTTGTTAATGTATCTCCCTTCAAATTAAAAGTAGTATAGTGTAAGCTGTGTATTTAGAATAAGGTCATATGTACCTAAGTTCAGTGTTAAAATAGGTGGAGTGTGTTGGTAAGATGTATAATCAATTGCTGCCCTGCTGGTCTTTTCTTGCAGAAGGGCTGTTAGATATACACGAAATTTGTATCTTAAAATGCGCCACGTAATAAAATATGAGTCGAAAGTTAATTTTATCTTGATTATTTTAATATTAGGAATTAATTTGGCAACTTCAAGCGTTCTACATCAAGAAACAACATTCGATCCGATCGACGTCTCCAAGATAGATATTCGAAGGTGTTTGTCGGCGTTCATCAAGATCTTCAAAACTGTTCTTCGAGTATACATTCAAGACGATCGTTTGATCCAAAATCAAGCTTCCAAGTCTTTGGATCGACGTTATTAAAGTTAAAATTCGAAACCAGAGAAGATCAAAGTCAACTCTAAATTTGAAGGCATAAAACAATTGAAGAGAAGAATCACATAAATTTTAGAGATTGTACTGCAAAATTATTTTGATTTGATATTCTAAATTTGTACGAATTTTTTGTGTTTAATTATTTTTAAACAAAATTTATTGTTATAAGGAGCTCTGAGGGCATGTTTTGCTTTAAATACAAGAGTTTTCTCCTTACCTCTGTTTCGCATTAGTTTTTAAACATAATAATGGAGGGGTTAAGGCACACCCTCAACCTCCATATAAATCTGAAAGGTTTTTTACAAATTTAATTGGCTTGATATATCCTTAATAAGTGTTATTTTTTAAGGTTAGCTCTGTAACTTTATTTCTAAAGTTTCATTTATTTTGTAAAACTCGTTTTATTTTTCAAATCTTATCTATTTATTAAGTCGTAGAGTTTTTTATTCCATGAAGTAAGATATTTAATTCACCCAATAACATAAGTCTAATCTAAATATTTATAATATTTTATATTAGTCTTCCTTTATAATAATATACATGATATTATTTTCTAATTTATTTTGATTATTAAGATTCATCATTATTTTTCATCTCTTTCATATTGTGCTTCTTTTCTAATAGTAGAAAAAAAAGAAATATCGATATTGAAAATTTTAGTACAATATAGTAACTTTATGGTCAATGTTCTATTTGTTTGGCAAGAGAGTTCTTTTATAGTTCAAACTCATGTATTAATTCATGCACTCAAACTTCTTAAGGTGGAGTTTACTTTCAAGTTTGTTAAAATTCAAATATTGAGATGAATTTTGTATTTGTGTATGCATATGAGTATGTGATCATTTTATGATTGTCAATATGATATCTGGCCAATTGATGATATATATGTTTACAAATATTGATGAAAGTCACTTACGATGCAAATTGTTACAAATGTTGTGAATGTTACACATGTAACACAAGCACACACTGCGCATGAAATGGTTCATTTTTCTTTGTATTTATTTTTTACAAACGGAACCCCAAGAGTTGGATGTAGATCACTCCGCTTGAAATTATATTTTCAGGATAATGGAGCCAACGGAGAAAGGGATGGATTGGTACTTAAAACTGTTATTTCAAATTATTTTGAAATAATCTTTTTAAGAATAAGTGCTTCCATATATAAAACTGTGATTTATTTATATTTGTGGAGTTGGTTGTTGAGATGATTGGATCTTTTGCTTTGAGATATTTATGTAATTAATTAAGTTAATGCTCGATGATTTATTTAGTAGATTATTTTATACACTAAAAAAAAATCATATTAGAGATGGAAATTAGTAACGGATGATATTGATCACAAAATAAAAACAGAATAGAAATAGATAAGTGACAGAAAATGGCAAAAAATCATTAGTATCCGATTAGTGACGAATTAGCAACCGAAAATTTGAGACGGACATAATCCGTCTCTATTCGGTAGGTGATTCGGTCTCTAATTGCATAATAGAGAGGGAAATTTCGTCACTAAATTTAGAGACGGAATAAAATCGGTCTCTAAATTTTAGAGACCAATATTATAGAGACCAACCACTTGGTCTCTAATTCGTCACTACTTTAGTTTAGAAACCGATATCATGTAATTAGAGACAAATTTTTCCGTCTCTAATTTGATTTTTTCTAGTAGTGATATTGAAAAAGTTTGATTGTTACAAAACTTGTTTTTCTTTAAAAAAAATCTTTGAAAAATGGGTTAAAATTTTAGGTTGTTACAATAGATGCATATGAATACCTATAGCTTGAAATGTAGGTCTATCAAATTTTATGTGCATACAGGTCATGATAATGTTTCAATGTTTTTCCTTCTTGCAAATTATATACAACCATTTTTGGAAAACAACAATTGTAGTTAGAGTATTCGATGCTTTATTCCTCACTTACATTTTGTTTTCCACTCATACATCTAATGCAACAAACAAAATATTATAGCATTTCACAAATCTGTTGATCTTTTTAACAAAATAGGGGGAGAAATATAACAGATCGTTCAAATGCAGAAATAGAAAAAAGCTTTGAATACATGATTTATGCCGATAAGATCACTGGCTAAACGATAACAAGTTAAATCGCAAGAAAAGTATGTATAGATTAACTAGCAATAATCAAGTGCAACGCACGTGGGCTCATTTTTTTGTAATTATTAATATTTTAAAATATTAAAATTAAATTAAACATTGAATCACACTCTCAACATCTCATTCATTTTCACTTTCTCTTTTAATCCCTTAATTTGTGAGCATAACCATGAATTTTGTATGAGGAAATATACGTATTATTTGTGTACTACGATAATTAGAGTTCAGACTTAAATATGAAATTTTATATATTTGTTAAATGTCGTAAAATAATATGTGAAGAAAGTTGATGACTACGTAAGTTTAAACTTTTCCAAAAAGGAATAAAAAGGGGAAAAAAAGATGTAAAACATGAGTACATTAAGTGGTGAAAATAAATACAAAGAAAATTTGATAGTTGGAGTACTTATTTGTATCGTTTTAACTTTTGTTTCATTGGTTTTTAAATCTTTTTTTGTAAAGCTTATTGCTTTATAGAAAAAAATATATTACGTAATAAAGTTGTTTGTAGATCGATTTTTTAAAAAATGATATTGTAGTGAATGTTTAAAGTTGTTGTTTGTTGTGATAAACTGTGTTTTGTACCGACAATTTTAGTTCTAAATTGTAGATTTTGTAATCAAAAAAATAAATAATTTTAAATTACTTAGTTATCCTTAAATTATAATACTACTAAGGGTATATTAGAAATGCCATAAATTAGACGAAACAAAACATTCATACTTTTATAATAGGATATAGATAGATAGATATGTCAACAGATTCAATACCCATATATGATTATAGATAGAAAATGTGAGGTATTATTTCGATACACTCCTTCAAAGAGTGTAGAACGTCGGTTCAATTTCCACCAACTTAGGACTTGGGAGTGAAATAGTGATACTGATACGACCACAGACCCATCTAATGACCCAACAGGGGATATTGAACCCATCACAGGCCCAGATATAATTAAAGCTGTTGAAGGTGAGGCCCAACGAGAAACAAGTCACAGGCCAAGAAGAAAACGCCAACCACCCTGCTGGACAAAAGACTACCTACTGACCAATGGCACACCAGAGGACTGAGAAGGCCTGCCATGAGGAGCACCATGGTAGTACTGCAGGAATGAAGTGTTTACAGTTGAGGACAGTGGTCCCTTAGGATCAGGAGATGAATATAAATAAGGAATGAGAGTTATTGTAGAGGGATATGGATGATTATACTATCTTTTTGGCTGAATTCTCCTACTCTGTAATTCCTCATTTTCTAATACAATCATTCCTTCTCCTGTTATTTCTTATCTTCGTCTAAATATCTCTTCTTAATCTGCTTCTTCTCTCTTTGTTCTCTACAATTTACGTTCCGGAGTAATCACGCACTCCTGAGTCGTGACCAAGCGTATCATTTGGTGCTTTCATTGCCTACTCAACTCCTCCTTTCTTCACTTTCTGCCATGGCTGAATCCGACCTCATCACCGCCCTACAAAAAATGCAGTCCTCGTTGGAAGAAAAAATCGAATCCCAAGCTACTGCCTTCGCTCGTCTTCAATTGTCTGTTGACCAACAAATTCAACAACTCCGCTCTCAACTTCCTCCCCCATCTTCCCATATGCCTAACCCACCTCCCCATCAAACACCCAATCAACCCTATCGCCCTCCGCCACTCCAAATTCCACTACCGGCTTACAATCGCCTACCACAAACACCAAACCATGTTCATGATTCCCACCCTTCAATCCGCTCTTTTAAAATGGAGATCCCCAAATTTGATGGATCCGACCCGCAGAGCTGGATCTTCCGCATCGAAGCCTTCTTCGACTTTCACGAAACACCGCCAGACACACGACTTCGTATAGCAGCGTTCCACATGGAAGGCCCCGCTGCTGCTTGGTTCCGATGGATGTAAACTAATCGCCTCCTATGCTCGTGGCCAGACTTCCTTCTCAATTTGAGGCACCGATTCGGGGGTTCCTTGTATGAGGACCCAGAAGAACAGCTTTCCAAACTCACGCAAGTATCTACAGTAGAGGAATTCCAATCCCGTTTTGAAGATGCCATGAATCGTGTTGTCGGCATCTCTGAAAAGCTTCTAATTAGTTTTTTCACTTCCGACTTAAAACCGCATCTGCGACGCGAGCTACAGTTCGCCCAACCTCCTACCCTAATGGAAGCCTTCACATTGGCCCACTCATTTGAGGCCCGTTCCAATGATGGCCGGCCCTATTCGCATTACTCTGGACCTAAACAACAATCGACTCAGGCCCACTCCTGGGTCCAAACCCAACAACCACACCCATCCACCAACCCGACCCATTCCTCAACCACTACAACACCGGATCCGAAAATCATTTCCCCATCCAAACAGAACCCCAATCCGCCATCCAATATACAGCGAAACTCCACCCCTCTTCTTCCCACTCCAAATTTACCGATTCGTCGTTTCACTCCAGCTGAGCTCCAAGAAAAACGGGAAAAAGGGTTATGCTACAATTGCGACCAGCGCTACACACCGTCACATAGATGCCAAAGTAAATTTTTCGCCATTTTTAGCACCGATGACATTGACGAATCCGACACCGCCGGTGAACCGGAAGTTATGGAAGAACCAAGTGATGACTCAATTCAAGCAGACATCTCCTCCTTGAATTCCCTTAACCCACCCGTCAATGCACGCTCCTTGCGCATTTTGGGCAATATCAACGGCCACCCCGTCCAAGTCCTTATTGATAATGGGAGCACCCATAACTTCATTAAACCACACTTGGCCGAGCAGCTCACCCTATCCGCCACTCCCATTAACCAATTTCGTGTTTATGTTGGTAATGGCGATTCGTTACTATGCACAACTCAATGCCCCCAAGTTCCTCTTACCCTCCAAAACAACGAATTCACCGTCGATCTTTACGCCCTCCCCATAAAAGGCCCTGATATTGTCCTGGGAGTTCAATAGCTCCAAGATTTTGGCAAAGTCCAACATGATTATAAATCTATGTCCATGGAGTTTCAACTACAGGGCCGGAACATTATCCTCTCCAGTGACCCTAATTCCTCCCCAGCCCCCATATCCTTGCACGAGCTTCGTGCAGCTACCATCGGTGATGAAATTCATAGCCTGTACCTTCTTTACTGCTCCCCCCTCGATACTACTTCCGACTCTGCTTCCCTCGCCACCCCCATCCCTGCCTTTCCTCCTAACATTCCCCCAGAAATTCAATCTCTTCTCCAACACTTCCAGCCACTTTTCTTACCACCAACTTCACTTCCCCCTCACCGCGACATCACACATCGTATCCATCTCCTCCCTCACCCAAAGCCTGTCAACGCCCGCCCTTACCGTTACCCTTACTTCCAAAAAACATAAATGGAGAATTTAGTCAGAGAGATGTTAGAGCAGGGTCTCATCCGCCCAAAAGTCACAGTCCATTTTCCTCACCTGTTTTATTAGTCCGCAAAAAAGATGGTACGTTTCGTTTTTGTGTTGATTACAGGGCATTGAATAATATCACCATCAAAGACAAATTTCCAATTCCGACGGTGGACGAACTCCTTGATGAATTGGGGACGGCTTCCGTTTTCTCCAAACTAGATCTTCGCTCCGGCTACCATCAGATTCGTATGCACCCGCGCGATATACTTAAAACGGCGTTTCGCACCCACGATGGCCATTTTGAATTTGTGGTAATGCCTTTCGGCCTTACCAATGCGCCGTCCACTTTCCAAGCTGCCATGAATACCATATTTGCTCCATTTCTGCGTAAGTTTGTCATAGTTTTTTTTTTTTATGACATATTAATTTATAGCTCTTCACTTGTGGATCATGTTGGACACCTAGAACAGGTTCTATTGTGCTTGCACACTCACCAATTTTTGTCAAGCTCTCCAAATGCACCTTTGCCCAACCGTCTATTGAATATCTCGGTCACGTGGTGACGAAAGGCGAAGTAAAAACTGATCCTACAAAAGTGGAGGTGATGCAAGAATGGCCTCAACCAGTATCCATTAAGGCACTCCGTGGATTTTTGGGATTGACGGGATATTACCGCCGGTTTGTTTGCAATTATGCCAGTATAGCTGCACCACTCACCAATCTATTGAAAAAGGATTCTTTCCAGTGGTCCACTGAGGCTGAGAAATCTTTTCAGCAACTCAAACAAGCGATGTCAAGCACACCGGTCCTGCGGCTTCCCGATTTTGCTACAAAATTTGTCGTTGAAACGGACGCCTCCGGGTTAGGCATCGGTGTTGTCCTATTGCAGCAGGGGCACCCGATTTCATTTTACAGTAAGAAACTCAATCCTCGTATGCAATCGGCTTCCACATACATCAAGGAGTTGTATGCCATTGTAGAGGCAGTGAAGAAATGGAGACATTACCTTTTAGGACGATTGTTTCTCATCCGCACCGATCACAAGAGTATTAAGGAGTTGTTTCAGCAGGTCATTCATACTCCGAAGCAACAACACTATGTCCAGAAATTAATGGGCTTCACATTTCGAATCGAGTACAAACCGGGTTCCCAAAACCAAGCTGCTGACGCATTGTCTCGCCTACCGGCGTTCCCAGCCGCACTCACTCTTCTCTCTGCCCCTTTGAGTGAACTCATGGATCTCTTGCGCAGCGAAAATGCTAACAATCCGCTCATTGCTCTACATCGCCAATTTCAGGATAATACCTTATCCTCGACTACACTTCGCATGATGGGTTTATGTTCTTCAAACACCGTTATGTCATAGGCTCGACATCACCATTGCGCGCTCGCTTACTCATTGAATGCCACTCTACACCAACAGCGGGCCATACTGGAGTTAAACGTACCCTTGCTCGTTTAACGACTTTCTTTTATTGGCCCAAAATGCGAAAGGATGTCGAATTGTTCGTCGCACACTGTGTCACTTGCCAAGAGATGAAATCTTCGACTCAACCACCCTTCGGCACCCTCCAGCCACTCCCCATTCCTCGCCTCATATGGTGTGATCTTTCTATGGACTTCATTACTGGCTTACTGCCATCTTCTGGTTCCTCCGTCATTATGGTTGTAGTGGATCGCTTATCCAAAGGCGCTCATTTTGGTGCTCTTCCAGCCTCATTTACAGCTTCAAAGGCTGCTGAACTTTTTATTGAGATCGTGGTCAAACTCCATGGCTTTCCCTCCACCATCGTCTCTGATCGTGACCCGATCTTCCTCAGCTCATTTTGGAAAGCTTTGTTTGAGCAAAGTGGCACTACTTTGAAGTATAGCACTGCATACCACCCACAGACCGACGGACAAACCGAGGTCGTCAATCGGGCCTTGGAACAGTACTTGCGCTCCTTCACACAAGAAAAACCCTCCAAATGGGTTAAGTGGTTACCATGGGCAGAATTCACTTATAATACGAGCCATCATTCCAGCATTGGCATGACGCCATTTCAAGCAATGTTTGGGCGACAACCCCCTGTTACACCCATCTATCAGCCGGCCTCCACTCCGATTCAGTCCATCGACGAAATGTTATTGGAACACGATGACTTGCTCTCGGTGCTCAAAATGAACCTCGAACGTGCTCAACTCCGCATGGTACAAAAGGCAAATGCTCACAGGCAGGAAAAGGAGTTCAGCCCTGGGGACCTCGTTCTGCTGAAATTACAACCATATCGTCAAACTTCAGTTATTCGACGTCCCTTTCAGAAGCTCAGCCGTCGGTTTTATGGCCCCTACAAGGTACTGCAACGTATTGGCAAGGTTGCTTACCGTTTGGAGCTTCCTCCTAAGAGTCGCATCCACCCAGTCTTTCATGTTTCGCTCCTCAAACCATTTCAGGGTGACTCTTCAACTCCAGCCGTCCCCTTTCCCACTTCTTGGCACGAATCTCATCCCGTTATTCAACCATTGGTCGTATGCGGACACAGATTCATACTTCAAAACGGACAGCCGGTTGAACAGGTCTTAGTGCAATGGACACATAGTCCGCCAGAGGAAGCTACTTGGGAAGATATGGCCCCCTTTTACTCTTGATTTCCAACCATGCAGCTTGGGGACAAGCTGCCTTTCAAGGAAGGGGGAATTGATACGACCACAGACCCATCTAATGACCCAACAGGGGATATTGAACCCATCACAGGCCCAGATATAATTAAAGCTGTTGAAGGTGAGGCCCAACGAGAAACAAGTCACAGGCCAAGACGAAAATGCCAACCACCCTGCTGGACAAAAGACTACCTACTGACCAATGGCACACCAGAGGACTGAGAAGGCCTGCCATGAGGAGCAGCATGGTAGTACTGCAGGAATGAAGTGTTTACAGTTGAGGACAGTGGTCCCTTAGGATCAGGAGATGAATATAAATAAGGAATGAGAGTTATTGTAGAGGGATATGGATGATTATACTATCTTTTTGGCTGAATTCTCCTACTCTGTAATTCCTCATTTTCTAATACAATCATTCCTTCTCCTGCTAATTCTTATCTTCGTCTGAATATCTCTTCTTAATCTGCTTCTTCTCTCTTTGTTCTCTACAATTTACGTTCCGGAGTAATCACGCACTCCTGAAGATACATATATATTGAACTGTATAGTGTGTGTACTTATATAATAAATAATACTACCTCCGTCCCGACTTATTTTGCACACTTTTCATTTTCGGTCGTCCCATCTTATTTTGCACACTTCAAAAAAAAGAAATTTATCTCATAATCTCCACCTTCAAAATCTCACCACTCAATCTCCACCTTTTAAAAAGTTAATGAAATAGCAAAATCTATTTTTCTTAACATTCGTGCCCGATTACTTGTGCAAAATAAGTCGGAACGGAGGGAGTATAAATATAAATGAGAGATCAAATAATATTATTGTTTCATATAAGGTTATGTTTGTTTATAGATACATGCAGTAGGGCGTGAAAATTTTGAACATGAAAATTTTAATTGTATGATGTCTAAATCTATTATTTATTTTGGACTAGAATATGACAAGATTTATAAGATATCGTCAAGTTATTCGTAAAAATAAACTCAAAATATATTTTAACAATTAAATTATAACTAATTTAAAAAAATATCTAATAGCATCATGTCCCCATTATGATGGATAAATTCACAAATAAACATTTGAGCTTTTCACTAACTAAAATTCACCGACATATATTGAACTTTTCCACACATAATTCGCTATTCGTTTTAAAAGAAAACCATTTATTACATTTGTTGTAAATTGAGCTTCATATCATGTTAATGTTGCCACACAAATTTAAATTTCACTATCACCATGTAGTTATCATTTTATATTAACATGATGTATGTTAGGCATCTTATCATTTTATATTAACATTATGTATGTTCGGCATCTTATCATATCATTTTATATTAACATTATGAAATGCAGAATCTGGGGTCTATTTATAGTTTTCTAAGAGTTATGCTACATTTCGAAAAGACATCTTTAGACCCATGATGGTTCGATTCGGCCAAACCTGAATCGGTTCGGTCCTGGTCACACCCATTCGTGGGTGGCTCGCGCCTGTAGCCAAAACCATGCCGCGCTGGCATTGGTCACACTCGCTGGTGAACAGCCGTACAGGTTCGCGGATCCAGCCCATGCGTGACCCGATCTGACTCAGTCGCTGACTGGTCGGTTTGATCCATCCCGGTGCACCCCGTTCCGCCTCTTTGGTGTGCCACATCATCGAACCCAACCCAAACCACCGCGAGCCACCCGTTCAGACGAACTTGCCAAAACTTTAAGACTCCTCCAGACGATGCGTACATAGAGGTGGCAAAATCGACATAGCCCGATGGGTCGACACAATAGGCCCGATATTTTGATTGTTGGGCCATAGAAATATTAATCTGAAGTACTCCCGACTGAGCCGACCTGATGGGCAAAATGTCCGACGCGCCACGAGGCTGGCCCAATAATTTTAGTATATTACTAGGGAATAAGCTGGGCTTAACTGACTAATTTTAGGCTCGACTAAATTTTGACCCGACCCATCAAGAAATATGGTGTTGGCCCGACGGGCCTAATCGCCCGTATTGTCACCTCTACGTGTAGGTGTGAAGGGCAAAGTGTGCCTCTAAAAAGGCTCAATGCGACATGTGCATGGCCGGACTCAGATGAGTCCATTAAGTCAAAGGCTAAAATTCCACTAGGATTCACCATAAGGGATAATTTCTTATTAAGTGAATTTATCTCATTTTCTATGTGAGACAAGTTCAACGTACTCCATATTTCCTATGTGGGATAAGTTTCCATATTTTTATTTAACTCTTTTAACTTTTCATGTTTAAGTTGAGACGCAGTCATTAGTTTGCAACTTAATTCTATTTTCAACAAATGGAACCCAAAATTTAAATTACTCAAAGATTAGTCAACATCAATCTTCTGAAGTCAATTTCAAACACTAGATAAAATTGTCACAGTTTTTTTAATATGTATTTGTAATATCCCAAAATTTTAGTCTATTATTTAATTCTAAAATATTATTTTACGCACTCGTATAAATAATTAGATATTATATTATTTATTACGTCTTTCTAAAATTGTTCTTTGATATTTATTTGTAACACAAAAAGTGAAACAAAAATATTAATATGTAAATTTAGCCAAAAATCCTATTTATAATATTTTGATTCTAGGCTAGTTATAAAATTAAGATTTTATATTCGGCCCTCATTTGGATTAAATAACACTCGGTATACTGTTTTTCATATATAATTAATTAAATTCAATATTTTATGTTTTCAATGTATTCGCTCATTCATTGATTTATTAAATTGGACCAACCCATTAATATTTTCAATGCGTAGTTGGGCCTACGACCTAAGAATAAGTTAATTTGGTCGGTTTAATATTTCCAAGCCCAACCAGATTGGGAATCATGATTTAATTATTCGCAGACCCATTTATTTGCAACTTTATTTATTTAATAGTTATTAATTTTAAGCTTGATGTCTCAATAGGAAGATCATTCATTATATTTTAGAAAATTACATTCACAAATCATCATTTACTACTAAGACGAAAGTTTATAAGTAATTCATTACATTTTAACTATTTGATTCATCATTCATCTTATTATTAAGCCCGAGTTTTTAGCACAAGACTCAAGCCCGATGCTCTAAATTGTCAAAGGGCCCATGTCTTGAGCCCAAAGAAAATCAAAGTTCCTGCAAAAAAAATTAAATAGGCACGCATCCCGGATTATTTCCCTTATAATCTCTATCAGCAACAAACCTAACCCTAAATGCAAATACTTTAAATATTTTGCAGCCAACTATTGAAATAAGCAGTCACCAATATACAGTACTCGTTTTGCTAATATAGTGATCGTAACTATTCGATCTCTCTACTCCGGCAGCCATAATGCCAATCTTCTCTTTATACTGATATTATTTTCACTATACACCCTTTCTTTCCGTCAGCCATCATCAAGTTCTACCCAACAAACCGTCGAAGTTTTCGATCCATTCAATCCTCTACCCAACAAACCGTCGAAGTTTTTCGATCCATTCAATCCTCTGGCGAAGCGGTAAGCCCAATAAGCCACTACTCTTATTTTTTTAAAAAGCGGAAAGAATCGTTGTCGCTAACCTATTTCGGGCACTGCGTGCATAGCCGCCGCGACGCCATAAGAACCAGATCGAGTCGATACCGGGTCTACATGAGTTAATTCCGGCCATGTGGTGTTTGTATGTGTTTACGTGTATGGATTGATGTGTGTATAAATTGGAGTATGTATGTGTGAGTTGGTGCATGTTTTTGTGTGTGCTGGTGCGTGCTATATGAGATGTAGTGGGGGTGTGTGTGTTTTTCAGTGTATGAGTGTGTGTTTGCAGTTGTGAGGGTATGTGCATGTGTTCCAGTATGTATATGTGTGTGCTAATACGTGTATGATGATGGTGCAAGAGTGTGTGTGTGTGAAGATTCGTGTATCAGTGTGTGTGGTGTATGCCGTCAATTAAATTGAAGAAGAAGGGTGAAAAGAGAGCATGTGTGTGCGTCATGTGCTAGAATAAACATAGTATGTGTGAGTAAATATGACTATGTATGTGGGTGTGTGTTGATGTGTGTCTACAAAGGAAGTGAGAAAGAGGTGTTGACTTTTGAAAATTGATTTGTCTTATTTATTAATTTTCCATTTGGAATAGTTGTGGGTCGATCAATTGGTATAAGGGGATTGGGATAATGATTTTGAATTCTCCCAATCGGCCGTAATCACCATTTAACCTATAATCACTAAAATGTCTTCCATTCCATTTACCAAGTTCCCATTTTAGGTGTATTACTTCTCCACTCCCATTAAATCCATACCAGTCCACTTCTTTTATTCTTTTATTATTTCATTGATTCTCCAATTCTTTCAATTAAGCTCTAATAATCATAACAATAATATTAAACACGCGTCTCGTACGTGTAGGTTGCAACGAATACGAATCTCGGGCTTAACATCATTACATATCATTCACTCATTTTTGACATTCCAGGTGGGGGTTTATTGTTTATCGCTTTAATTATATATACTTGACTGCCTACGTGTGCTATTATTTTCAAATTGTTACTTGCCAATACAAGTAATTATTCAATTTGCTACTTGTCAATACAAGTTTAGCCTATTGTCATTATTACAAGTTAGCTCTATGTGTCTTGTCAATACAAGCACATCATTATAATTATAATAATTGCTACATTGTATGCCTTTTTGTTTATATAATTGTTGTGATAAATTGTAATCCTCCACGAGCTAAAGGAAGCTCACCCCAACCCAATATTGATCCTTTATATGTAGCTACTTGAAATTTATGTGGAGGTATTGAAATGACTTTTTGTGACTAGATTAATAGGTAAAATATTAATAAAGTTATGTGGAGGTATTGAAATGACTTTTTGTGACTAGATTAATAGGTAAAATATTAATAAAGTTACATGACCACACACGAACACTTATACTTAATAGGATAAATTAAAGTACGATTAAAGTCAGTTTATGTGGGTCTCTTTCCATACGGGGTCCCTTCCATACGGTTAATGTTATATTATGTGTTGTTAATTAATTATATTATAAGCATAATTAGATGTGATGATTAAATTATATTTTTGTTGGAGGTGCGATAAGTTTATCTTAATAATTTTATTCGCGACAAGTATATTAATATTATGTTCCTATAATTTAACTAATAAATAAATTATTTCGTGATAACTTAGTTGCTGATTTGCAAATGCCGAGCATGCTTTAATTATGAACTTTACTTGTATCTATGTTGTTACGGTTGTTTTTACTTTCGCTACAATCTAGTGTAGGTACTTATGTAGGACTTATGACTCGTATACCCGTTGTTACACATGATTTATATTTGTATTTATTTAGGTAATAATAATAGAAAATTGTAATACAAGTTTATTTGAAATATTTTCCTAGTATCGTATGGATGCTTAATTGTGTTATCTGAATTATTCAAAAGTGCAAACTGATTTTAGTATTAAAGTATTGACTAGAATATTGTTTAGTTGTCTGATTTTGACCAAATTGTGCTGATGTAATACGTCGTAGATGTTGCTAGTAATTAATCAAATATTTTTTATAGTTAATATTATGAAAGGTGTCTTGGGTATAATCATGATTATTATGTGAAGTTGATTGGTCTGGATAATCTTTGGGAAAATTCTATTTTATTATTTTAGTTTAATTTAATTCTCCATGATCACTTATTTTCTAATAAATAATATGGGTTTGACTAGTAATTGTCTATTTATTTCGATGTTACATGCGGTATGAAGTTTTATAATTTTTCAGTGCAAAGTGATGTTAGTTGATATAATTTATTAATAGGGATTTAAAATTTGAGTCCGACATTATGTGAAAAATAGATTTAGATGCATTTTCATTTGGTTCTTTTAACGGCCTGTCTAGCATTGTCTTTTATAGATATATAAAAGAAAAAATAATAATTATTTATTTCTATTTGAAAATAATTTCAAATATTTTTATGAAAATCGGATGATTACAGTATTGAATCAACAACTTTTAATAGTGGTACAGAATTAGGATAGAAATTAAAACGAGAGGTTCCGATCCGACACAGTTGACAAAAGGAATTGATTTTGACTTCATCAACTTACCGTTTCAATCATTTCATGAAATATAGTTAAATCTTCGACTTAGTCAAGTGTTAACAGAAACTAAAAATAATTGGTCATTTTCTGCTGAAATAATAAACAGAAGAAAAAAGACAAAATAAAAATAATATTATTAATAACGGAGATCCCAATGAACTCATCGACTACCCCCACCCCGTCCCTTATAAAACTGTAACCCCCCACCCTCGCACCCATCAAGAAATTCGAACGTTGGAGAACAACAGCATTTCCTCTGCAATCTCAAACCTAACTTGGAAAAAACCACAAATGTCTTCTTGCACAGTGGCAATATCGAGCTCACCAGTTTTCTCCCCATCGTCGTCCTCATCCTCCATCTGTTCTCCCAATTCTCCATCTCCTCGGTTGATTCGGCTGCAGAAATCAAGTGGACTAATCAAGGCTTTAGCCAGCGGGGGAGATTCATCCGCTGTTCTGAAGAGGAAGCGGCCGCCGAGGCTGGATATACCGGTTTTCTCTGCGGAGGAGAAGCAAGCGTCGGAGGGGGCGGAAGAGGAGGAGGATGTGGTGGAAGTGGAGGGAGATGGGTATTCGGTGTGTTGTAAGCGGGGGAGGAGAGACCAGATGGAGGATCGGTTCTCTGCTCTGGTAGGGTTTCAAGGCGACCCCAAGCAGGTGAATTTTCTGCGCCCACCCCCAAAGAACGTATATTTTTTTCATGTTTGACTGATAAATATTTAGTTAATAAAACCATTATCTAAATTGTGTTTTTGGATGTTGCACTGGAGATGGACATACACAAAGTATAGATTTTTACAACATATTTGTATACATGTGTGATTTCTTACTGATATTTCTGAAGAAAAATGTGATTTTTGTTTCTTTGTAAGAAAACTATGGGGTTGGAAGTTCATGTTATAATTAAAATGTGTGCATGTGAGAGAGAGGAAGGGGAATGTGAGAGAGAGGAAGGGGAAGGGTGAGGGACAGAGGAGAATTGATTGTTGTAACCATAAAAAAATGTGATTTAATTTCATGGGGAATTTTTGGGATTTTTAATCGAGTGAATGGACCTTTTGAATCTAATTTTGGATCAAAATATAATTTTGGGATAAGATAATTGATAAGCTTGCAATTATTCTGTGACATGCAGGCATTGTTTGGTATTTTTGATGGCCATGGAGGTGCAAAGGCTGCTGAATTTGCAGCTGAGAACTTGGACGAAAACATTATACATGAATTGAACAAACTGCAAGATGATGATGAAATTGATCTAGCTGTAAAGGATGCTTACTTGACCACTGATTCCGAATTTCTCAAGAGAGATGTTAGGGGCGGAACCTGTTGTGTGACAGCCCTGATGACGAAGGGCAATCTAGTAATATCCAATGCTGGTGATTGTCGAGCCGTATCAAGCAGAGGCGGGATTGCAGAGGTGCTCACTTCCGATCACCGCCCGTCTAGGGAAGACGAGAAGGAAAGAATCGAAATGTTGGTAAGCAGCCGCATTCTTACTTTAGTCCCAAGTTACTATTGCTAGTTTGGTTTTGCTCAGTGGCTGATGTTGGAATTGTTTGGTGTGCAATTTAGGGTGGTTTTGTGGAGTGCCAGAATGGAGTTCAGAGAGTTCTGGGATCGCTAGCTGTTTCTAGATCTATCGGTGATCAATACCTTAAACAATGGATTACGGCTGAGCCAGAGACTAGAGTTATTAACCTTGATCAAGAACACGAATTTCTTCTCCTTGCTTCTGATGGATTATGGGATAAGGTAGTTGAACTATTCCTTCATATTGTTTCAAAATGCATGATCTAGTGTGTATTCTTTAGTGTGTCCCAGATGCATGTTGAGTTTATGTTATAACAAGAAACTTAACTTTATTTCACATGGGGTCAACAGTATGGTTTTAATTACTACAAATCCCTCCAAAGTCCAATCTGTGTTTTTTCACTTCCCAAAGGCTGGTCTGCGATTGCTTCTATGGGGTAGTTTAGGGGGGCAAAGTACAGTATGAAGATAGGTAGACAAAGTGAAAAAGGGCAAATAATTGGGTGGTTTTTTGTTATATAGTTAACCTGATAACCCGCCATTGTGATCAGTGGAGGCACATTTCACTAATGTAATGGCAAGTTTATACAGCTTGTTTTGGCAATGAGTCCTGTTTGTTTTGTTGCAGGTGGGTAATGAGGAAGCAATAGATATAGCTCGGTCGTTGTGCATAAACATCGAAAAGCCTCAGCCCCTACCTGCCTGTAGGAAGCTGGTTGAGCTCTCTGTTTCTAGAGGGTCCAGTGATGACATAAGTGTGATGCTCATTCAGCTAGGAAGATTTAGGGAACAATGAGATTTAGCTCGGTCGTTGTGCATAAACGTTGAAAAGCCTCAGCCCCTACCTACCTGTAGGAAGCTGGTTGAGCTCTCTGTTTCTAGAGGGTCCCGCGATTACATAAGTATGATATGCTCATTCAGCTAGGAAGTAGGAAACAATGAGATTTAACTTTGTTGGCGCGATTATTGTGCTACTTTTCGTTGTTTATGAAGGGAGCAGTGGCCCCTAAGCTGCAGGTTGCAGCTGATAACATAATTGCTTGTAATTTTGGAAA
Organism: Ajuga chamaepitys; assembly: GCA_958295605.1. Taxonomy (NCBI): domain Eukaryota; kingdom Viridiplantae; phylum Streptophyta; class Magnoliopsida; order Lamiales; family Lamiaceae; genus Ajuga; species Ajuga chamaepitys. The sequence goes on from OY282502.1 coordinate 57,707,750, forward strand.
TGATTTGTACATTAGTTGATTTCATTTATTGAGAATTCTTTTGAATAATGAAAATTCTTGGTTCGCGGTTTGACTAATGTCTAGGTAACCCACTCTTGACATCTTCCGGCAGATCATTTATGTCTTCTGCCAGGCATGTCTGAGCGGACTCTTTCCTCCCTACCCCCTCCTCCAAATTCCTATTTAGAAACAAGGCAAACGCATGTTTAGGTTCTTTCAGTTATCCGTAAATATTTGTAAATGTCCCTCAGTTATTGTAATAGTGACAAAGATTTCGGTTATTGTAATAATGGTAGAACTTTAGTTCTTAAATACTCCTCCGTCCCGACCCAATTTGTCTACCTTGGTCGGGCACGGAGGTTGAGAGAAAAGCAGATTTTGTGGGATTTTTTACTTTTTCAAAGGTGGAGATCGAATGTGGAGATTTTAAGGGTGAGAATTGTGAGAGAAATTTGTCGTTTATGGACTGACAAATTAGATTGGGACAAACCGAAAAGGAAAGTAGGCAAATTAAAGCGAGATGGAGGGAGTATGATTTTATATAGGTCTCTCGATTATTATAATAGTGATAGAGGTCTCTCAGTTATTGTAAAGGTCCCTATGTGTTGGAATGTGACGGAAGTTTGTATCGATCTTTTAGTTATTGTAAAGTCCCTATGCATTGGAATGTGACGGAAGTTTGTATATCCGTTATGGTTTCTAACTAGCAACCGACATGTTTTTTTCAATTGCGTGGCATTAATACTTCAAAATTATTCACAAACATCGACGTGTGCGTATAACACTAATAAAATAAAATGAAATGACTTATACAAATTCATATTGATGGACTTTTACCATTATTATAATAATTTAGAAACTTTTACAAATATTCAGGAATAACGAAGAGATCTAAACATGCATTTTACCTAAATGCAATACATTAAGCTCAAAATAACTGAAATATCTCCTCTTTTTCTTCTTCTTTAAAAGAAATTGGACAAGTTGACTTCATGTTTTGGTTCAAGTCTAGTTATATGGAATGCTACTTTGGACATACACGAACGTAAATATTAAGAGGAGAAAACTATTTTGGTAAAAATATGTGAAATTTCAAAATTCTTAAAGCGATGAAGTAAAGATATACTCCCTCCGTTCCGGCTTAACTTTCCTATTTTGACCGAGCATGAAGGTAAAGAAAAAACAAATTTTGTGGAATTTTTGACTTGTTTAAAGGTGAAGATCGAGGGGGAAGATTGTGAGAGAAATATGTCATTTATGGGTTGAAAAGTTAAGTTGGGACAAATCGAAAAGAAAAGTAGGAAAGTTAGAGTAGGACGGAGGTAGTAATTGGTATCATGCAAATTAAACATAAAAAATCGAGAAAATATGTTACATGGTAGGTAGGGCTGTAAATCAAATCAAACTACTCGATACTTGATTCAAGATTATTTGTTAGAAGCTCGTTTGAATTATGTTCGATTAAAGATGTCAAACAAACTTGAACATACTTTTACGTTTGATAATATCTAAAACTCGACTCGAGCTCGATAAGTCAAAGATGTTAAAATAAGTATAAAAATGTCAAACTACTTGAGCTCGACTCGTGCTCGGCTCGGTTAAAACTCATTCAAGCTCGATTCGGTTAATAATCAAACAAGCTCAAACATTATACTAAAAACTCGAAAACATTTCAAACAAGCTTGAACAATATTATGTTCGACTCGATTTAATTTATTTACAGCCCAAATGGTAGGTAAGCCATATTTGCACCACTAAAAGCCTCCATGTGTAAAATCGACAACAAACTGCAACCTTTAAACCAAAATATATCATCCCATTAAAGAATTCTAAATGGTAGCAGATATAAAATTAATAATCTCTCCGTCCTAGTTAATTTTGCACGGTTGATCGAATATGAATGTTAAGAAAAAACAGATTTCAAAGGTGGAGATTGAAGGTGAAAATTTTGAGAGAAGTTTTCTTTTTAAGAATGTACAAAATTAAATGGGACAGATCGAAAAACAAAGTATGCAAATTTAAGTGGGACGGAGGGAATACTTAGTTTTAAACCACCCGAACCGAGCTCACATACGAAATCATACAAAGACTGTCAAACCTCCTCATGCACCAGTCAAATCACTTCGGATTTCTGATATACAATAACCTACTACCAAAGTAGTTCTTTTCACCCTAACTCAAAGCAAACAAGTTCTCCACTAATACACGCCACGTATGTAACATGACATCGTAGTAATATCACAAACAAGCACCGAGACATGTGTTGAAGAATTTGAATGAGAGATTGGACACCATTAAAAATAGAAGATCTCAATTGAATTAGAAGACAAAAAATAACAAGAAACCCGACATTAATTTGAAAAATACAATGAATTAAAAAGGGTTCCTTTAATAAAACCAAGGAAAAACATTAGAATCTCCACATCTCAAGGAGGAAAGATTACACTCCAAAGAAACGCAGCTTCTGAGTAGAAAAGAAGACCCATTTGGAACGAGCACAGAGCTTCTGAAAATGCACTATATAGTATATACTAACAAAACCCATACACACTCCCTGCAAATATTTCATGAAACAGGGGGAAGCACCAGAACTTGAAAAGCAAAAATACATATTTCTAAGAACATTGTTATGACATGATACCACACATAATCAGGCATCAGCAGCTTTCTCCATGGGGGCAGCTTCTTGGCTTCCACTTGATTTTACACGCTTTGCCTCATAATCTTTAACAGCGGCCTTAATGGCATCCTCAGCAAGCATGCTGCAGTGCAGTTTAACAGGTGGAAGGGAGAGATGTTTTGCAATTTCCCTGTAATTCCATTATCATAAAGACGTATAAGAAAGGTGATTTCAGCTTTTAATTCACTTGAATGAAAATTAAGAAGAATCAAAAGTAAACTCGGATGTGCTCCTGTTGAGGGTAAAAGAATGACGTATATGCCGAAACTGGCTGAAAACAAACAATATAAATAAAATAAAATTCCATGGAAAAAGCACTTCAAGCTACCGGATGAAGTTTACAAGAGGAAGGAGGCAGCGACAGAGTTGATTAGAAGAGTAGGGGAGTCTATATCGGCCTTCTCTTTTAAAAACTTTGGAGCCAAAAGATTTTAACTATTGAAACATAATATTTGTTTATTTATCAAACTTATAAAAGAGAAGGCTTGGAAACACATAGCAACCAATCTATAAGGTTGAGCTTCTGAGTTATTGGCGTCACACTTCACACTACAATATCCAAATCATGCACCAAATACTATGATAACTAAAGTATGCAATGGGTAAGAATCAGAATGGTGATACACTTACGTGTTCTTGATTGACAATACTTCTTCCATTTGCTTACCCTTAACCCATTCGGTTGCTGAGAAGGGAAAAAACATTATTTTAGGGTTTCGCAGATATACAAGCAATCAACATGTGCCAGCACTGGTGGGAAATAAGTTCAAAACTTGAAAAATTCACAATTTATGCCTCTTGCACATGATGTGGCAAGAGGATCAAGTAAAGTTGAACAAGCAAAAAACAACCCACAGGCTAAAGTAGCCTATCAAGTAATGTGGCAACAATTACAAAGGCACAACAGTAAGAACAAACTATTAACCGTTCTAAACCACATAAACATACAAAAAAAATGAGAACTCAAACTCATGCATCCTATTTCTGGAAAGACATAATACCAACTGACAAAGGAATGACAGGTGCATCTCATCTGCAACTTTCATCACATGCAGTTAAATAATAAATGACAACAAACAAGAGAACAGTTTTCTAATGCCTATATTGCCAATATGAGAAGGAGCAAATGCAAATTCTCAAGCATATACTTGAATCCCGTCTTCTTCACTGCAGATATGCTGTGTAATATACATACAATTGAGGAAATACACAAAGGTTATGCTAGCAGTGAACATGACAAATAATGTTTAGATGGAAGGAATTGAATATATGGATTTTGAATAATGGATTTCAAATCCATTGGATGGAGTGGATCTTAAATCCACTCAAATCTTAGGCGTGTTGGATTTTAAATCCTTACTCAAACCCTTCAATCCAAAAACAACCTTAGAGAATTCCTCGAATACTTAAAATCCTCTAAACAAGGAAGAACAAGCAATTTATATTTGCTCTTTATTTGTGATCTTTGTCGACATCCATGATTGCACCCAGGTTATTTCATAGATTAGGACAAGTTATCTTATTCAATGCTTCAGTTGCTTCCAAGGACAAAAATATCGATTTTTATGAAATATCGGTATTTCAATTTTAGAGAAATTTCGATTTCGATGGAAATATCAGTGCAATTCTTTAGAAGTGCTGAAAAAAGTATTTAAAATCTAAAAACTTAACATAATATTTACGGATTGTTAACGTAAATACAAATACTTATCTTAAAATTTAATGTAAATCAACACGTTTACCATTACTTTATACATATTAAATTATATAAACTCTGTGACGAAATAACACAAATTCTGATTATTTTTCATAAACTAAAATTGTTTCTATATATAATCACATAATTTTATAATTTCACCACCACAACTATGTTAAATAAAAATCAACCATTTTTCAAAATAAAGGGAAAGTGAAACCTTCAAAAGAAAAGAAAAGGAATTAAAAAAATAAGAAAACACGGCAGCTGGAAACCACTCACAGAAACACCCCTCTTTTCCTCTTCCCCCTTTTCTACCCTGCTTTCACCATTAGGCCTGCAAGTGCTGTGCAACCAACAAAAAATGCTCATTTCTCCACCTACTTTCTCCTTCCTACTTTTTCTCCTCCCTACTCCTTTCTCCTTACTGCAAGTCTGCAACAGACTTGAGCAGTAAAATTTGCACTGCGCCCATAGCAGAAACGATTTCGAATCTCGATTTTCATTGAAACGTCGCTCATATCTCGGCAATCTTTGAACAAAATACAATAGTGAAGAACCGATATCGAAAAGATATCGATATTCTTCCGATAAATCCGATATTTCCGTCGACATAATGACAAAATATAATTACACCCAGTTTTTCTTTCGGTAAGCCAAAAATTCCGAGATTTCGCAGAAATGTCAGCGATATATCTCGAGATTTTCATCATTAGTTGCTTCACATTAAAGGAAATTACATGTATTAGTGTAGCTTTGTGGCTTTTATGAACTAAAGTAGTTCTATTTAATGTGATTTTGCAGTGAATTTCCAAAGATCTACCATGTAGAATAAATAAATATTGACAAATCAATAAAACCCTTGAATTGCACAGGTCTTCCTCTAGTATGTATGTATGAAGAGAGAAATTCCAAATCAACGTCACAACTATATTCAACCATAAATATTACAATCCCCTCATTTGAATCCTCCTGCAGAGAAAACTTTCCACACAATTCAGAAGCACACTAACAGAACTCATCTGTTCTAACAGCAGGATAAAAAATTTGACTTATTTCCCACATATCAAATTTTAGCTCACAAATTTGATTTGGTTTTAATTTTTTTGGTGCAAACTATATCCAATTCATACCAAAAACAAATTCCCCTAAATCAACCCAAGATTTCCACGGAAATTCAATACCTAAAGCATATAAATGGCTATATTGCCAAAAAATATCGAACTTCATTAATTTTATCAGAGAATATACCGACTGAGGAGGAGGCGATAGCGGATCCACAGCCGAAGGTCTTAAAACAAGCATCGACAATTTTACCGGTCTCATCATCAACCCTAATCTGCAATTTCATAACGTCACCACATGCCGGTGCTCCGACAAGACCCGTTCCGACATTGGGATCGTTCTTGTCGAATGACCCGACGTTCCTCGGGTTGTTGTAGTGATCCACCACTCTCTCATGGTACATCCGCCGCAAGCCACCACCGCCAGCGGCCGCAGAAGAACGCAGATGACGCCCCAAACTCGTGTTTGCTATTTGCCTCAACATATTCGGTAGATTTTGGGATTTTTGGGAATTGAAATTAAATTTGTGTTTTTGGGATGAGATGTTCTTTTACTTTTGAGCTTATCAAATTGTGATTGTGGCGGTGATAGGGTTACGTGGTTGCAGGCGGAATTGGTGAATCGATGAATGTTATTGGCCGAGATACGTTGACCTTTCCGGTAGTACTTATGACTTGATCCAATTTATTGGAGGATTATGTTTGTCGAATCGTTTTTTTTTCTTTTAATTATTTATAATATATTTATACAAATCATCTTATAAGTTATAACTTTTTATCATATTTTACGCTAAAAATAAATATCAACTCAATCATCAACCAACAAATCAAATCGTCATTTCTTTAACACAATTTTCTCTTTTCGTCACTTTATTTCTCTTCGTCTACAGTAGGTCAACATCTTTCAGCCACAAGTATCCACGACCTTAAGGAGTGGGTAGTAATAATATGGGTTAATTACATAAAAGTTCACGAACTTTTGGTCAATCTTTATTTGCATCATGACCTTTCAAATGTAACGCAAAAATACACTACCTCTATGATTTGTTTCAATTCAATATACCCAAACAAAAATTTAGCTTCAATTACTAACGTAAAACTCGAAATCGAAATTTAGCTATCCCAACTACAGACGTAATATCATATGATATTTATAAATCCATAATTTACTGAAGAATATCATGTAACTATTAGGTTTAATGATAAAACAGTGTCTTTTTTATTTAATTAAGGGTTAACAGGAGTCGCACAATTACCTGTATGTAATTGAGTGGATCAAAATATCGACTTCATGCTCCACGTCAACAATTGGAGTCGAAATATTCTGATGCATTAAATTGAAAACATTACAAAGATGGTACATTTCTATATGACAATTAAAATGTCATGTTGCAAATGATAATTGAACAAAAATTCGTAATTTTTTTTATGTAAAACCCTAATAATAATAATATCGGGCTAACAACACCCAAAAATATTTGGAATACGTCCTACTTTTTGTTTTGACTATAATGAATTAGTGTAAAATAACTAATGGCCTGCTTGATTGCAAATTATTAATGGTGTTGATAATCTATATCTATATATATATATAAGGTAAATGGGGTTGTTTATGTCATTTTCACTTTCCCGCCTAATGTTTTAGTGCATAATTGGTAACTTTATATCATTTTGGTAGGTTCATAAGTTTCTTTCATTTTTTTGAAACACAAATAAGTTTTTCGTTTCTAATTCGTTTTTTATGCAGAATATATCAAATTGTTCATCTTTTCACGAGCTTTAGTTTGACATCCATATCGAATATTTTATAATAAGATATTTGATTTGGGAAAGTAGATTGTTTGCTGGTTAAATATTTATGCTAGATTTGAGTGTTTATTTTTAATTGGATCATTGTATTTTAGTTTGAAGTGCATCTAAATCATGGTATAATATCCCATATAAAAAATGTTAATTGATTTTTTTTTTTATTTCAAAAAAAAAAAAAAAGGTACAACAACTTTTTATGGGCTTTAATTTTTAAATATTTTATTTATTTAAGTTATGCACGATAGAAAATTCATTTTTAAAAAAAATGAAAGGCATAACATTAATATCTATTTTATAAAAATCATCAAATTTGATAATATTTTTTACTCCATAATAACAACATTTGTTTTATTAGTCACGAAAGTACGGGAGTTTTGAACATCTGTATAATTATATATGTATATTAAAATTATTATTGAAATTACTTTTAATTACTTATTCATAATTTTTTATAAAGTAAAGTTGTTGAAATTACCCTTTTAAGAAAAAATATTCTTTGCAACCTAATTATAACATTTGTTACAATGCGAAACTTTTTTTTTTCTTTTTGTTTTTTAATGTTAACTAACCTCAACTATATTTTTGTTACACTTTGCAACTTAAACAGTACTTTGTTGACTAACTTATCTCGACTATATCTTATTTTACTCTTAACAAATTAAGTAATTTTTTTTTGTATTAATAAATTTTTATCTTTAAATAAATGAGCTATTTATAAAAAAGATATAAAAATTATTTAAATGAATTACAGTACCAAATAAATATTCAAATATTTTGAAGAGCTCATGAACTTATTATTATTTGAATTATGAAATAACTTTTAGATTATTTCTTTTATGTAAGAATTTATTTAAAAATAATAAGTATTTAATTATATTTGAGATCACTAAGTGAAATGCTAAAAAATAAAAATAATAATCTAATTTTTGAAAGAAAATATTTTTAATTTATAAATAGAACTAGAAAATTTAATTAGATCATTTAAAAATATAAAATAAAAGGAAGAGCATAAATAAAAAATATAGAAGTTTACATTATATATGAAATATCCAAACAAAATATCAATATTTCTTTTATTATATATTCCATGATTATTTTTAATTATTTATTGCTGGAATTTTATTTATTTATATATATATATATATATATATATATATATATATATATATATTATCAGTCATAATGTAGACAATTATGAAATTAACACTTTCCCGCTTAAACATTTGGAATATAATTGATAAGTTCTTGGCATTTGGTAAGAATCAAACTTTATTTTGTTTTTTAAAGTTGCAAACTGTTTTTTTTTCTTTTTTTTTTTTCATTTCTAATCTATTTTTATGTATAATATATCTAATTAATCATTTTTTACGATGTTTAATTTCACATTCGTATCATATATATAATGACATATTATATTTAAAATATTATGTTGTTACTTCATTGATTATTTGAGTTAGATTTGAGTGTTTATTCTGGGTTGCACTGCATATTATTGGTTCGGAATACACCTAAGAATTAGTCATATAATTCTCTTGCAAAAATTATTTTACTTGATTATTTTATTAAACCCACAACTATTTAATTTATTTTATCTGACATGAATTTTCTCAAGTTTTCTTCGTTTATTACATTGAGAGAAAAATTATGTATTAATAATTGAGCACGTACTTTATTAAATTACAATTAAAAGTTAATATTTAATTACTATCAACTTATTAGATTATTGCAAATATATATATTTTTTTGCAATAGTAACTTTTTCTATTAATCACGGGACTACGACTTTCACTCATATGTATAAATTATATATGAGAATTAATCTTAAAATTATTTTTATCTTCTTATTCATATTTTATATTTATTAATATTATTATTTTTATTAAGAATCACATTTTACAACCTAAACAACAATTTTATACAATTTACATTATAAACTTCTATTAAAAAAAGTAAAGTTAACTAACTTGAACGATATATATTTCTTAGACTTTGCAACCTAACAATACTTTATCACATTAACTAATGTCAATTATATTTTCTTTTCACATTTTGCAATTTGAGTTTTTTTACATTAATTAATAAATGTGTATCTATAAATGAATACACTATTAAAATATTAATGTATAATTAATTTATTTTAAAATTTTCAACATATATGTGAAAATTTTAAGAAATATTGAAGAGCTCATATTTTTATTTTATTATTATTTCAACCATTGAATAACTTTTGGATTTCATTTTGTTATTTTGTTAATATAGTATATTTTAAATCACCAAGTAAAATATAAAACTTGCAATTAATTTTTTTAAGTTAAGTAGTTTAGAATTCGAAACATTATTTAGATAAATTAAAATATTTAAAATAAACTGGGAAAATATAATAAACATAATTTCTTATAAAATTATTCAACTTATTTTATTTAATATATTTAGATGAGTTGATATTTAGATATTTCTATTTGTATGAAAATTTATAATTAATTAGCCTATTTGTGATATGCATATAGGTAAGAGTGAAACAGATACACTAAATGTGTGTTTTGGTTTTAAAGATAAGAAATTGTCACTTTAAAAACAAATATTTCTTTTTCATATTTATTAATGTCAACTAAACAATATATGTGTGTGTGGGGGGCGGGGAGGGGGTGGGGGGGTAAATTATAGCAAAATCATTTATTACTTGGGGGAAACTTATTTTACATTACTTATAATTTTTTTCTAGGTTTAATCTAAAATGTTAAAAATATTTATTTTACTAGGATACAACGATCATATTTTTAAGCATCCAATCATATCATATTTAGAATAAACTTATGTGCATCGCACAGGAATAATACTAGTATATATAAAAGTAAAATGGAGGGTGTTAATGTCATTTTAACTTTCCCTCCAAAAATTTTACACCACATAAGGTAAGTTTTTCTTATTGAATTCATAACTTTCTTTTATTTTTTTTTAAACACAAATAACTTTTTCATTTTTGATCCGACTTTTATGCATAATATACCAAATTATTCATTTTTTTCTCGATCATCGATTTGACATCCATATCACATATATTATAATGAGATATTTAATTTGAATAAACAGATTATTTGTTGGTTAATTATTTATGCTAGACTGATGTTTCACATGAATTGAGCATGCTATTTTGGTTTGAGTTGCAACTAAAATTAGTAAAATAATTCTTTTAAAAAAACATGAGTATTTTTTTTTTATAAAAATACAACTAACCAATTTATTTTATTTGACATGAATTTTCAAATATTTTTGTTATTTTAGTTATGTAGGAAGAAAGACCATTGTTTAAATAATGAAAGCCCTACTTTATTAAATCAAAGGCAGAAAAATCAATATCTATTTTATAATGAACTTATTATATCATCAAATTTTGCTAATATTTTTTTATATCACGAAAGTACTGAAGATTTGAGCATATGTATAATTGTGTATTAAAATTATTATTGAAATTATTTATAATTACCTACTTATATTTTTAATAATGCATATTTTGTTAAAATTACTCTCTTAAGGAAATTTATTCTTTGCAGCATGCATTATGACATTTGTTACATTTTGCAATCTTTTTTAATTTTTTATTTTTACTAAAACTTCAGTTATATGTTTTTACACTTTGTAAGCTAAGTAATCTTTGTCGCATTAATCAACATCAAATCTCTTTTTTACTCTTAACAATCTATATAACTTTGTTCCAACTAATCAATTTTTTTCTTCAAATAAATAGACTATTTATAAGATAAATATAACATTTATATAAATAATTACAATACCAAAATAAAGTACGAAAATATTCAAATATTTTAAAGAACTCACAGAATTTAATTTGTTATTCGAATTATTGAATAACTTTTGAATTTATTTTGCTGAAATAATAATTTATTAAAAAAATATTTAAGTATATTTGAAATCACCAAATGAAATGTTAAAAGTTGCAAATGAAAATCTAACCTTAGAAAGAGAAACTTAAATATATATATATATAATTAGAACTTGAAAGTTTAATTAGATCAATTAAAATAAATATATAAAATAAAAGCATGGACATAAAGAAAAAGTATTAAATTTTACATTACATATGAAATATCCAAATAAAATATCATTGTTCCTTTTATTATCTATTTCATGTTATTTTTAATTATTTATAGTTAGAATTTAAAAAAATATTTTATAAATTAAAAAATGTATATATATATATATATATAAGCCACAGTATGGACATTCTATAAGTAATAGTTTCCACCTAAAATTTTATACTGTGATTGGTAAGTTGTTGTCGCATTTGGCTAGAATTAAAATTTATTTTATTTTCTAAAGTTGCAAATATCTTTTTTCATTTCTAATCTATTTATTATGTATACTATATCAAATTAATCATCTTTTGATGATATTTGATTTGACATCCATATGATATAATAATAATAATAATAATAATAATAATAATAATAATAATAATAATAATAATAATAATAATAATAATAATAATAATAATTTTAATAATAATAATAATTTTAATAATAATAATAATAATAAGATATTCTATTTAAAATATTATATTATTTGTTCGATGATTATTTGAGTAATATTACAATGTTTATTGTGGATTGTACAGTAAATACAATATTGGTTCGGAATAAAATTAAAAATCATTCAAGTAATTCTCTTTTACAAATTATTTTACATAATTATTTCATTAAAATCACAACTAATCAGTTTGTTTTATCCGACATGAATTGTCTCAAATTTTCTTCACTTATTACATTGAGAGAAAAATCAATGTATATATAATTGCATACATACTTTATAGAAGTAAAAGCGATAGTTAATATTTAATTTATCTTGTAATCTTTTATTATACAGCTTTCAGCAATATACAGGTTGGGGATTTGCCTAAATCCCTCCACCTATATGGTGGTATTGATATAAAAAAAATATATATATATTTAATTTATAATCAACGTATTAAATTATTAAATTTGCTAATATTTATTTGTTATAATAATTATTTTTGTTGATAAATCACAAAACTAAGACTTTTTGCTCATATATATAACCTAAACTATGATGTTATATAAGTTGCAACTAAATTTTTTTTAAATAAGTAAAATTAATCAACTTGAACTATATTTTTTAAGACTTTGTAACCTTAACAATACTTGGTCACATTAACCAATCTCAATTATGTCTTTTTTTTTTTCTTTTTCTTCTTCTTCTTCAACTCTTTTTTTTTCTTTTTTTTTTTTCATATTTTGCAACCTAATTAAGCAATTTCTTTTTTATATTAAACAATTTGTATCTTTAAGTGAATCTACTATTTACAATATAAATTAATTTAATTGAAACTTTTCAACATATATATGAAAGTATTAAGAAATATTGAAGAACTCATATGTTTTATTTTGTTATTTCAACTATTGAATAACTTTTGAATGTTATTTTGTTATTATTTGTATCTCTGAAATATCAAGTAAAGTATTAAAACTTGCAAATAAGATTTTTTAAAAGTAAATAGTTATAGAAAAAATTAAACCTTTATTTAGATAAATTTAAATATTTAAAGTAAAATGGAAAAAAATTAAAGATAAATAATTTTTTTTTAACATTATTCATTTTTTCTTTAATAATATGAATTAACATTTAGATAGTTATGTTTGGTGTAACATTAATAATTAATTAAGCTATATGCATATAGGTGAAGAATGATACATACACACAAAATGTGTGTTTTGATTTCAAAGATAAGAAATGATCATGTTGAAAAAGATTTTTGTTTTATATTTAATATTCATCTTGATGTTAATATATATATATATATATATATATAAAGTAAGTTATATTAAATCCATATATAACCTGTGAAAAATTTATATTTACATTATTTATAATTTTATATATGTTTTATCCTATATTATTAAAAAAAATATTAGAATCAAATTGTCACATATTTAAATATTAAATTAGATTATATTATATTTAGTTTTATTAAAATCATTACTTTTTAAATAAACTTCCGTGCATCGCACCGGAATATTACTAGTGAGTATAAATGAGAGGTAAATCATATTATGAAATGGAATGGACGAAATTGTTAATAAAAGGAGGTAATGATTAACTTATTTATTGTATATCAAGCATCTGACCCCTAAACTCCCAACCAAACGGACCCTAAGTTTAGATGAACCACGCTTTTAGCATTCTACTACTTAATTGATCACTTAAGAAAAATAAAGTATTGTTTTGCAGGTATTTGCTGAACAATTTAAAAGAATAAATCAAGTATGTTCGCCTACATTTGAGGGACTTTGGAGTGCCCGGCTAGTATTGTTGAATTGAATACCCTTTAGGGCATGTTTGGTTATACATCTGAGCTTAACAGGTTGTTTGGGACCTAAGTTGGGTAATCTTTTAGATCCTAGATTAGTTCCTGCGCTCTTTAGTTTACTGTTCAGCTTTGTATTACCCATCGCGCATAATAGACGCGATATGCAGTGAGGGAGAAAATAGTGTCGCAGATTATCAATGAGAAGACCATGTGTCCTTTTTAGATATATTTTCACTTTCCCATCGCCTCCCCCACCAACCGAGGGTAATGAGTTTTTTCAGGTTCTTCATTTCAGCCTTTCACGTGTCCCCATTCAGGTTCTTCATTTCAGCCTTCCTGATAATTCCCATCACTTGGCCCACTATGAGTTGATTTTCATTTCCCTGATATTTAATTTAATGTTTTATTTTCAAATTCAATTTTCAGCCTTATTGTAGATGCCTCTATACTGCATACTTCTATAGCAGACTTGAATTCTATTGCAAAATCGTCGGACGTAGACTCTGCCGCCGGCAAGTTTCTCCAAATTTCTTCTTGGACGGACCTTTTTCTAAGGACAGAGAGACGACGGGTGCAGGGTATTATTAATCGTCGGATGATTTTTAGTTTTTTTAGCTTTGAGGACAAAAATGTAAAAAATAACCTTAAACCTAAATATAAACTTGGGTACCAAACACTTGCTATTGATATCTAGTCTACCAAACTCATAACCACAATACCAATCACCATTTATCTATGATGATTGGCTTAAACTATCTTGTCATATCCCAACATGTCTACTAAAAGAGCCCTAAGAATATTCAGTTAATCAGTGTCAAACAGATAAACACCACAGATAAATGTGTTCCAACCACACTTAGTGGAGGTATGGTTGAGGTCATGGCTCCAAAAAGAAAATGGTAGATGCCACGTGGTTCGATAAACACTTGTTCAAGGAAGGTGGCAGGTATGACGCAATTCAAATTATCGGTGAAAAGAATCAATCTAAAATTATCTTTGATTTATTATGTCCATGAATAATCACTGGAGGACGCTCTGAAGTTAAATATGATTCTAGAGATAATGAGAGTGCATGTTAGTTAATGGAAAAATATTTCATGTGCATTGATGGGGTATACATTAATTGTTGCTCAATGTTGATATTGAACCCTGCTCTACTGTAAGATATCAAGAAAGAACATATTAGCTTAATGCAATCAATCCTGGTATATCTTGATTCTATGACAAAAAGTTAGGTATTTGGTTTGATAGTGCTAGCCTCAGCAAGTGTAAAACATGTAGGACATAAAATATATCTCTATATATATAATAAGCCAAGTCAGCCAGATTTAGTAACTTTCAAATTTCCCACCCAAATTATAATTATTATTAATAGACGAATTTTTTAATTTTGAATTCAAATTCTCCGATTTAATCTGCTGTAATCAAACTATTCAAATTATTTTTTAGATCGAAAAATGTGGAAAACCAAATCTGTAGAAGATTGTCCAACTGGATAAGTTTGAATTTTTTTTAATTTTGAATTTTGAATTAATCCTTCTCCGATTGCATAATTTCATCTATAAAATAAAGACGTCAATTTATCTTTATTTTTTGTCCACAACTTATGGCTTCATCTGCAACTCTCAACCGATGGATCAGGCCCGAGGTGTTTCCATTGTTCGCCGCCGTCGGAGTGGCCATCGGCATTTGTGGAATGCAATTGGTCCGCAACATTAGAACTAATCCAGAAGTGCTGGTGTATTGGAGAACCACACAGAAGAGGAGAAGTACAGAGAGCATGCTCTTAGGAAGTATCAAGTGATGCCATCCCTCAATAACTTCTTCGCCGACCCCAACTATTTTATCCATTATTATGATCTTTAGACTACAGGATTCAGCACAAGATGTCCAGAAATTGGCTTCGCAAATAAGTCTGGTAGAACTTACTGGCAGATTTGTTTGAAAATTTCAACAACTATTCATGGATTATATGATAGTTGGTTTGCATTTGCTCAAATATTGCTCTCTTTGTGAGTACATTACATTGCTTAGCCTCGATAGAATGATGTGATTTTCTCAATTGTTTGTGACAATCACTCATGGTTTTGTTCCAATAATGGAGGCAGTTTGATTCTAGAAAAATCAATTATGATGGCCGCAGAATTCAAATTTACCTACAATCAACGTTTTGTACAGTATTACATAATCGTATAAAGAATTATTTATTCAATTTTTTTTATATAATAGATTTATATTACTCCCACTACATTATGCTAACATAAAAATATTTTGTACAGTAATACATAATCATATAGAGAATTATTTATTCAATTTCTTTCCTGCAGTAGATTTATATTACTTCCACTACATTGTGCTAACATAAAAATTGGTTTATAATTTGTATACAGTCATCCCAGACAGAATATTGGCAAAAGATTAGAGAAAGCCAAATCATTCGAGATAAAAGATTAGAGAAAGCCAAATCATTCGAGATTCAGTCAGCTGAGTTTGAAGGCTAATGTCAACAAATTCTAAAGACTAGAGAAAGCCAAATCATTCGAACAAATTCTAAAGAATAAACTAAAGACTAGAGAAAGCCAAATCATTCGAGATTCAGCTGAGTTTGAAGGCTAATGTCAACAAATTTTAATTTAAAAGTTTTTTGAATTTCTAATCGTAGTAGCTTTCCATTTTCTATTTTCTATTATCTATTATCATAAGTTCATGTAGGGGTGTTCATCGGTCTGAAACCGAACCGAATTAACAAAACCGAAAACTGAAATTCTTAAAAATTGATAACCGAAACCGAACCGAAAATTATCAAAAACCGAAATCAACCAAACCGAAATATTTCGGTTCGGTTGCGGTCAAAATCGAAAACCAAATTTTACACTAATTTTTAAGTTTTTTACTAAAATAAAACTTTGAATATTAACTGCATTTAAATAAAAATTCTTGATATAAAAATGAGTTGGTCGAAGAGTCAACTTTTCTTGTTATCCAAAAGAGTACAGGAGGCTAATCAGAATGAACATGAGAAAACAACAAACTACGGTGCTACAGAGTAGGTTTTATTTGCCCCTTAGTTGTTACTTGGTAGATAGAAAATGAAATTTAAATAAAATAAAATTAAAATGCAAATGAAAGACAAATGAGGAGGGGGTTTTAATTTAAGGGGTACTTAATTTGGTTTTTCGGTTTCTAATGCGATTTTTATTGAAAAAAACCGAACTGAACCGAAAACCGAAATACTGTTATATATAAAACCGAAACCGAACTGATCAAATGAAAAACCGAACCGAAGTTTACATTTCGGTTCGGTTCGGGCGATTTTTTCGGTTTCAACCGAATAGTGAACACCCCTAAGTTCATGTATCTATTTTAAATTGAAATTGATATTTTCGATAGCTTTTCATCTATATATATATATACACACATATATATAAAATAAAAATAAGCAAAGTCAACCAATTTTAAGTAAGTTTTAAATTTTCTCGCAAGTTACTATTTTTGTAAGAGAATAAAAAAAATTGAATTTGTAATTATCCAATTTTTTCTGTAATATTTTGAAAAATTGAATTCATATTGTTCTTATTATGATGGTGCATTTTTTGAAAATTTGAAAAAAAAAAATCTTATCGGATCCGATTCTATTATGAGTCATCTAAAAGAATCTATAAAAACGCATCATAAGCAAGATAACACAATGAAAATTCAAATTCAAATGTCAATTAAAGAATCTATAAAAACGCATCATAATCAAGATAATACAATGAAATTCAAATTCAAATATATAAAATTACATTTGTATTCACATCTATAAAAACGCATCATAATCAAGATAACACAATAAAATTCAAATTCATATATATAAAATTATATTTGTATTCACATCTATATATATATAGATACATCCTCCTTTTCCCAATCATCATTTTCCACTCTATTTGTCTTATGCTGCTTTTCTCAATCATCATTTTTCACTCTATTTGTCTTATGCTGCTTACAGTGGAACATAAAAAAATGTATAGTTTATTATAATTTTTCACTCTATTTGTCTTATGCTGTTTTTCTCAATCATCATTTTCTACTCTATTAGTCTTATGCTGCTTACGATGGAACATAAAAAAATGTATAGTTTTAGTGAAGCAGCAGGAACCTGGAAAAGACGTTGGAAAGGTATATTATTCAAATTAATAAGTCATCAACCTTTTGTAAAGTAATACATTATTTAACTATTCAATAACGCTAACATGTTTCTTTAACTATTCAATAACACACGTATAATGTGATAACAAATGTTGATTCAATTCAACATATGCCGCGGACTATGAGCGCGAAAAGGATGGTCGCTCGCTTGATCTCAAGAATTTTTAAATTGTGAAAATCAATGTATCAAACTATATATAGATTATTGTATTTCAATAATGATATGGAACCACCGGTGATTTTTCGTATAGAGCTCATCCATGATGTGTTCGGCCAGCTAACACACTCCACCAAAAAAACACCCTACATATATTTTTATATTCCTTTATCAACTCTTATTCCATAAAATCAGTTTTTTTAGTTTTTTTCCACTATACAATATTTTTTTTCGCAATATTATTTTATCCGTTATTTCTTCTCTCATCTCTCTCTGAAAATCTTAATATTAAATTATAATAAATTTTTGGAATAGCTGATTAATAATAATAAACAAACAACGAAGATATACAATTCAGAATTGCAATACAATTTAATAAGATTGATTAAAAGAATATATTTTCTTAATGATTATTCTTATAAAAAGTATTTTATTAATTTAGTTATTTAGTTTTTCTTTATATCTATTAAGTATCTAAATCAAAATCCAACTTTATTTATATTAATGAGCTCATCCTATGGATATAGGAGATTATTAGATAAAAAATTAAAAGATTTGAAGTCATCTATGTCTTTTAAAATTCTAAATCCAAATCCAACTCTATTTATATGAATGAGCTCATCATATGGACTATGAAGATTCAGTTCATCCTAAAATAAAATTGTATTTTCTATGTCTTTCTTAAATTTTATTTCTAATAGAGGATATTTTGTAGGTAAACTAATAAAATATTTTATATAAGAATAATCCTTAAAAAGAATATATTTTTGTTTTTAATAGAAGATGTTTTGTACGTAAACTAATAAAATATTTTATATAAGAATAATCCTTAAGATTATTTATTTCTCAATCCTATTAACTAATATTGGATTTGAAACTTTTTGTTTCTCAATCTGTTCAATAATATCGGATTCAAGATTATGTATGTTCGCTTTATTTATTATTATTAATCAGTGTGATCTATTCAAAATTTATCATAATTTAATATGAATGTTTTGATAGAGACAAGAGAAGCTAAAGAAACATATGAAATAAAAAAAAAAATTAATTAATTTTCTTGAATAAGATACGAGGAAGAAATTCGTGAAAAAATTAAAATGTGTTTTATTAGTGGAAACAACTGATTTTCCGTAGTAAGAGGCAAGGAATGAATAACATTGCAAAAGAACACAAAAGTTTCTTTGTAACAAATTTTAACCATTTCTTTTTTTTTTTTTTTTTTTGGTTATATATTATCAAATAAAAATGCATTTTTAATAAAAAGTATTATTAATGCTAATATTGATTTACTCTTAAAAAAAGTAGCCCGCGCATCGCACGGGAGGATTTACTAGTTTTGTCAGTAAGCGTAGTGAGAAGAATAAAGTCCTGAGATGCAAAACGTGCCTTAAAGCACAACGTTTTCTAACAAAGCCCTGGAATTGACTACGAGGAGACATATTATCCTACAACAGACTTCATAACGTCTTATTGATAAGTTTCCTAAGGATTAGAAATGCACTAATGTGGTTACAACATATCTCTTTGGGGATCTTATTATTAAGATATGTGAAAGTGTAAGATAGACTTGCATTGCCCAACTCAAATGACTCTAAACCATGGAGTACATTTACAATATTAATTGAAATGCTCACTTTGACTGAAATAATCCGGATGAAGCTGGTATACCCGTCCGAGTGACTACTTGATTGGGAAGGAAAAGAACAAGTAACATTGCCCTATGCATTTATAAGGAAAACAAGTTCTATATTTGCAACTATAACAACTTATGTCAATTTTAGGACGCAGTAGGTACTCTTAAAGAAATAAGAGAAACCGTGATGTATTTAAAATCCGAATTGAGATAAAGGATCATGGGAAAAATCGGAATTGTCTATGCCTTGAACTACTAGAAGACCGAGTTTGTGGAATATTAATTCCCCAGTTAGCATATATCCAAAAGATTAACAGGCGATTTAATGTGGATAAAGTGCAATATGTTAGCACTTCTATGATTGGTTGAAGTATAGACATAAGGAAAGATTCATTTGCGTCTAAAAAAAAATGACAAAGGGGTTATTGGGTGATTTGCACATTATTGTACAAGGCTCAATGCACTCAACTAGATATTACTTTCTCAAAGAACTTATTAGTCAGGACAACGCAGTATCAGTGGAATGATATTAAAAAGTATTCCGATACCTAACAGGAACTATTGACATGGGCTTGTTCTTTCCTTTAAGAGAGAAAAATGAGACCACATATGAAATTATGAACCCTAAAGGAAATGTTGAAGCTACCCCCTACACTGATATAGCAACTAATGTACTATTTACTTTTGTTGATGCTGTTTATCTTTCTGATCCTCATAAAGGGCGTTCTCAAACCGGTTATGCATTTACCATAGGGGTATACCGTGATATCTTGGAGATCAACTAAGCAAACTCTTGCAGCTACCTTATCAAACCATTCAAAGATCATTGCCTTACATGAAGCAGTTCGTGAGTGTATTTGGTTAAGGCCTATCATCAAACACATTCGAAGTAGTGGCTTGAGTTCTACCACTGAAGAGCCTATCTGTATATATAAAAGCAATGTTGTTTGCATTGAGCAGATGAAACTAGGATACATCAAAGGCGACAATATGAAGCACATATCACCGAAGTTCTTCTACAACCAGCAATCACAAGCTTTGCTTGAGCTAGCTCTGAAGAAAATGCAGTTGATTTGTTTACAATATCACTGCCCAAGATAATCTTTGAGAAACATGTGAAAAAGATTGAGATGCGTAGACTTTTTGAGCTTACTTGATAGATGTACGTATCAAGTGAGAGGTGTAGACTTCAGGGGGAGTCTCAACAAAGATGTGTTGCACTATTTTTCCCTTTAACCAAGGTTTATTTTTTCCACTGGGTTTTATTACTTGGCATGGTTTTTAACAGGGCAACATTCATGCACCCTTTTTAATTTGACACAAGGGGAAGTGTTGAAGGAAAAACATTAATGTGCCTTAATCAAAAGTATAGAGGGGCACTTTAGGCGTTTCATTATATTTAGTATACATACCTACAATGTATACCAATTTAAGAGACATCTCTTATGAAATAATATACGTCGCATTCTGTCTATTTCTGGTTTTCTTTCTGTTCTCTTTATTCTTCCCGTTTTACTTTTACAAATATATATATATATATCCACACACATATGTTAACAACCGGAAATAATGGGCTAGTTGATAGAGTCCATTACATTAATGCAAATGGCCCATATAATAGTCAGCCATTGCACGCCCATTTCTGCACTTTCTCCATTTAGGTTCTTCTAGAAACCCTTACATTTGGGGTGACCTTAACCTATCCAAAAACTCACCTTTGTCTAAAATCAGTCTACTACTCTTTGTCTACAATCTTCCCTATCCTTTCATGTATTACTCCGTCTAGTATGTACGGATCGTCTAACATGTCTGTAACTCTACCCCTAGAAATTGAGTCTAACCCCATTTCAGCTACTCTAGTCTTCGATCGAACCCACCATGTGAAGATTTAGCCTATTTAGATATTATCAAAATAATCTTGCCCTTTTGTTATTTAAGATTGAAAAAGCCCTAAATCGTAGAAATTCAAAATCGTTCTTCCTCTCCATTTTTTAAGGCAGACTGTGTTTGACAACCTTACTATTAGGTATCATTCAATTTTTAATAGATGTAAAAGTTATGATATAGTTCAATTGATTATTCTTTTTATTATTTGACCATTTCTTTATTGTTAGCTTTAAAGAATTACATGTTCAATACCTTTGATGTTCCAAAAAGAGATCGATAATGATCGATCTATGTATTTCATTTCCTTTATTTTTTTTTTTTAAATTATTGTAATCATATAATCTTCTAATCTTATTAGATTTTAGATATGTTATTGAGTGTTTTTCAGATATAGAAGTCATTTTAAATAACACATGATATTTTAATTTACATGGAAAGTTCGGTTAGTTTAGTATATTATAAACATCCCTAATATTTTATTGATTCTTTTTTTTTTTTCTTCTTTGTTTGCCTTTCCAGAGTCACATAAGTTGAGATTACTCTCAAACATTTATATGAACGGGTGTTAACGGACATTGTTGTGATTTCTACTCAATAAACACTCAAAACCAACCACTTCAATCTCACAAACTCTCAGCTCTCTTTGTGAAAAGAAAATGAATCAACATGAACAGAAAATCAAACACAAACGATTTACGTGGTTCAGCTTTGAAAGCCTACATCCACGGGCAAAACCAGAAGAAGAATCCACTATGAAATGAATCACAAAGGTACAAGAAACACTCAAAAATTAATCCCTTATATGTTGAGATTAATCTTCCTCTCAAGCTCTCATTTCTTGATCTAAGTTTTGTCATCCTCCAATGTGTATATACGCAGCTGAATGAGAAGAAAACCGCTGCAAACCGCCAAGAATAGATACAAAACCAACTGAAATCGGAAGCTAATAGACAACGGTTTTTCTGTTATGAAACCGTTGTCGTTTTCCCGTAACAGAATAACCGTCTTTCCCCCCTTGCTTTTCTGATTCTGTTTTTCCTTCTTCTTCAGCTTATCTCCTTACTCCAGCTTATTTATCCAGCTTCTAGCTCAGCTATACACACATTTTTGACACACAAAACTTACAGACATGGAATCCTTGTCAAACAATGTTGAAGAAAATAACCAAACCTTACAATTCAACCAAAATGGATCACTCATGTTCTTACCAACTTTTGCTCCTGTCTAGGAGCTAATTCCTTTCCAAATTAGATATCCGCACTAACTGCAGACAAAGGTAGAACTTTTCTGTAGTTAGAGCTTTAGTCAGCATATCAGAAGGGTTATCTTCAGACCTGATTTTCTCTAATACCACTGTTCCCTTTTCAGTGATATCCCTGACAAAATGAAATTTTACATCAGTATGCTTACTACGATCATGGAACATATGGTGTTTAGACAAGTGCAAAGCACTTTGTGAGTCACTGAACAGCTTTATTGCCTTCTGTTTAAACCCAAACTCCTCCAGAATACCCTTTAACCAGCAAGCTTCTTTGACTGCTTCAGTAATGGCCATAAACTCTGCTTCTGTGGTTGATAAGGCAACTACTGATTGCAGCATAGACTTCCAGCTAACTGATGCTCCAAACAACGTAAAAATATAACCTGATTGAGACTTTCTTGAGTCTAGATTTGCTGCAAAATCTGAGTCACAGTAACCACATAACACATTTCCAGATTCTATGTCATCTTTCTTGAACAATATTCCAAAACCACTAGTGCCTTTTAGATATCTGAGTAGCCATTTTAAAGCATTCCAATGAGCTCCACCTGGATCAGACATGTACCTGTTAACCACTGATATGGCATGAGCCACATCAGGTCTTGTACAAATCATAGTGTACATAACACTCCTTACTGCATTTGCATAAGGTATATTCTTCATCTCATTCTCTTCTTCTCTTGTCTGTGGCTTCTGTGCTTCACTTAGCTTAAAATGTAAACCCAGAGGAACTGATACTGGTTTAGATTCTTGCATATTAAATCTGGTCAATACCTTATGGATATAGCTCTGCTGATTTAGCCAAAGCACTCCACCAGCTCTATTTCTGATGATGTCCATTCCCAATATTCTTCTAGCATTTCCCAACACCTTCATGTCAAACACAGACTGAAGTTCTCTTTTTAGATTATTAATCTCTTCTTTGCTCTTGCTAGCTACTAACATGTCATCCACATACAATAGTAGAAATACAACAACTTCTTTTCCTCTGAACTTCAGATACACACAGCTGTCATACTTTGATTTCTGAAACCCAATCCTTTGCATATGACTGTTAAACTTTAAATACCATTGTCTAGGACTCTGTTTCAGACCATATAGAGATTTTTGTAGCAGACATACCTTGTTTTCAGTTCCAGGAACAATGAAACCCTCTGGTTGTGCCATGTATATCTTTTCATTCAAATCACCATGCAAGAAGGCTGTCTTTACATCTAATTGTTCCAGTTCCAAATCATATTGAGTGACAATGGCTAGCAGAATTATTATTGAGGAATGTTTTACTACTGGAGAGAATATCTCATTGAAGTCAATACCTTCCTTTTGAGTGAATCCCCTGGCAACCAATCTAGCTTTGAATCTGATGGTTTCTGTCTGAGCTACTTCCAGTTTCTTCTTGAAGATCCACTTGCAACTGACCAATCTTTGATTCTTTGGTCTGTCTACCAGAGCCCATGTTTGATTCTTCTCCAAAGAGTCTAACTCTTCTCTCATTGCAAGCATCCACTGAAACCTTTCATTGCTCTCAATAGCTTCCTTATAGTTTCTAGGTTCAAAGCTGTCAACCTCTTCTGCAGTAACCAGTGCATATGCTGTAAGGTATTCATCAGCATATCTGGTAGAAGGTCTTGGTATCCTTCTTTCCCTATCCCTCACAAGCTGATAATCCTGTAAGCTTGGTTGCTCATGATGTTCTGAATCTGATTCTTCTTCAGGATCTTCATCTGCTTCATCTTCTGACTCCACCTTAACTGATAACTTCTTATTGATGTTATCAGCTTGAATTCTGACCTTCTGAGCTTCTTTCAGTGGCATGTCTTCTTCTGAGAATACCACATCTCTACTGATGATAATCTTCCCTGCTCCAGGTTCTGTATTCCATAGTCTGTATCCTTTTGTTCCATCAGGATATCCAAGCATCAAGCATTTGATTGCTCTTGCTTCTAACTTATCTTGTTTTGTGTGAGCATAAGCTCTACATCCAAAAACTCTTAAGTGTTCATATCTGGGAGACTTTCCTGACCATTTTTCTTCTGGAGTCAGATTGTCAATGGCACTAGAAGGGCATCTGTTGATCAAATAAGCAGCAGTGGAGGCTGCTTCTCCCCAGAATCTCTTATCCAACCCTGAGCTTGATAACATGCTTCTAACCCTTTCCAGTATGGTTCTATTCATCCTTTCAATAATGCCATTTTGTTGAGGATTTGCAGGGACTGTTTTATGCCGTTCTATTCCCTTGGTATTGCAGAAACTGTTAAAGTCTTCAGACACAAACTCAAGACCATTGTCTGTCCTCAAACACTTCACACATGCATCTCTTTCATTTTCCACCTGCTTGCACCATACTTTGAATTTATCTAGAGCTTCAGACTTTTGTCTCAGAACATATAACCATAGTTTTCTGGAGAAATCATCCATGATGCTTAGAAAATACCTGCCTCCTCCAAGAGTTGGTGTTCTTGAAGGGTCCCAAAGATCAGCATGGATGTATTCTAGAGGGGCATTAGAGCATTTCTTGCCTTCAGAGTAAGGAAGTTTCTTGCTCTTACTGAGGACACAGTCTTCACAGAGTTTCTTCTGACTCTCTTCCCTTGATTTGATAAGTTTTTGCTTTAATAATTGTCTCAGTCCAGAATCACTCACATGCCCAAGTCTGGCATGCCATAGGTCTATGTTACTCTTTTCAACAGCATCAACTTCTCCAAGAATCACTGATCCCATTAGATAGTATAGGCTTGACCTTCTTACACCCCTTAGGACAACTGATTGATTCTTGATAACATCCAGAAAACCATTTTCAGATTTAAACCAGCATCCCTTCTTTTCCAAAGTGCCAAGGCTTATCAGATTCCTTTTTAACTGGGGAATGTATCTAACTTCTGTCAAGGTGATGATCTTATTCTCATGTGTTTTCAATTTCAGATCACCTATTCCCTTAACACAGCATACTTGATCATTTCCTAATAAAACGGTTCCAGCATTCTGTTCTTTAAAGTTTTCAAACCAATCCAAATGAGGTGTCATATGAAAACTGCACCCTGAATCTAAAATCCATTCACTCATAGATTTAGAGTCTGCAATATTTAATACCTGGGGATCATCACTTGAGGCTTCTGCAATTTCTGCAGCATTTGAGGTAGATGCACCTTTCTGGTTTTGTTTCTTCTTCCATTCAAAGCAATTCTTCTTTAAGTGTCCTGGTTTCTTGCAAAAGAAACACTTCCTGGACTCCTTTTGATTAGCTTGTTTCGGCTTTGGATTTTGATTCTTTTTGAAACTGTCTCCAGATTGGAATGGCTTCTGGAACCTGCCTTTCTTGATGTTTAGTCCTTTAGGGGTACTCTCTTGCTTTACTTGTTTCATTTTCTGAAGTTCTTTTCCCTTTAATGCTGCTTGAACCTCGGCCAATGTAATTTTTGAGTCTCTTCCATAGAGCATAACATCTCTGAGGTGGTCAAATGCCTGAGGCAGGGAGTTTAGAAGCAACACTGCCTTGTCTTCATCCTCCATCTTCACTTCTATGGCCTCCAGATCATCTAGAGTTTTGTTAAACTCATCCAAGTGATCCTCAACACCCTTTTCTGCTATAAATTTGAAAGAGAACAGTTTCTGTTTCAAATATAACCTATTTGCCATGGATTTGATGAGATAGATCTGATCCAATTTCTCCATTACTCCTTCAACACTTGTTTCTTTTGAAACTTCGCGCAGGACTTTGTCAGAGAGGCAAAGTATCACCAGGCTATGAGCCTTTTCTTGGATTTCCAACCTCTGATCAGGGGTAACAGAGGCAGAGAATCCCTTCTCCCCTTTGAGGGTAGCTCCCAACCCTTGTTGAATCAGCAACGCCTTGATCTTCAACTTCCAGAGGCCGTAGTCGTTCTTGCCGTTGAATTTTTCTGCTTCAAACTTTGAGATTGACATAGTGAGTGAGTATTAAGATCTTCAGTTCGTGGTGTTTCCCACAGATGGCGCCACTGTTGTGATTTCTACTCAATAAACACTCAAAACCAACCACTTCAATCTCACAAACTCTCAGCTCTCTTTGTGAAAAGAAAATGAATCAACATGAACAGAAAATCAAACACAAACGATTTACGTGGTTCAGCTTTGAAAGCCTACATCCACGGGCAAAACCAGAAGAAGAATCCACTATGAAATGAATCACAAAGGTACAAGAAACACTCAAGAATTAATCCCTTATATGTTGAGATTAATCTTCCTCTCAAGCTCTCATTTCTTGATCTAACTTCTAAGACTTGTTGTTATGTTGTTTTGTCATCCTCCAATGTGTATATACGCAGCTGAATGAGAAGAAAACCGCTGCAAACCGCCAAGAATAGATACAAAACCATAAAACAGAAAAACTGAAATCGGAAGCTAATAGACAACGGCTTTTCTGTTATGAAACCGTTGTCGTTTTCCCGTAACAGAATAACCGTCTTTCCCCCATTGCTTTTCTGATTCTGTTTTTCCTTCTTCTTCAGCTCTTCAGCTTATCTCCTTACTCCAGCTTATTTATCCAGCTTCTAGCTCAGCTATACACACATTTTTGACACACAAAACTTACAGACATGAAATCCAAGTACAAATTCAGTTAATCATATAGTGATTATTGTATTAATTATATAATAATTTCTATGATGTATGTTAAAAACATTTGAATTTAATCCTATAAATTGTTTACTACAGGGGTGGCAGATTGATTTTTTTAGAAGAAACTGTTCATTATAAGCAAATATCAGACATGCGTCTTCAATATACCAAACTCAAGCATCCATCATATGAGGATAGTACATATCTTTTATTTAAATTTCTTAACATATGCCTTTTATCAGAATGATTTCTAACTTGGGTTCCTGATGAATTAATTTGATCATGTTAATTCGAAAGTTTGTGCATATTCGAGTTATTTAGTGCAATTATTGAGTTAATCACTTTAACAAAATTATACTATTTAAAGCAATGTAAAATATTTGTTGATATGTGCGTGGTTTAGTACAATTGTAAAACTGTTCAACACGTCATTAAAATATTTGTAATACATTCATAGGTTAATGCAATGTGTGCTAATACATGTGTTGTGAAGTGAAATAATCGCCGTGCTCACTAAGTCTAAAATTATAGTTCTCTTTTCTGGTTATTGTTAATATACACTCTGTTTATTGATTTGAAGATTCGTCCATGACAGACTAAACTTTTTGAAATTATGTTTCCAACTAAGGGCAATAATTTATATGTTAACTTCAACCAAATGATTCCATCTTCACTTCTTATCCATTCAAATAAATCAATCAGCGTATGGTTTCAACCTGGGTTGAGTTATGCCTAATACATTTTTTTATGATTATTCAGCTTTTAAGCAAGTCTATAATCAACAATATTTCCCTTCTAATGCCTAAAAAGATTAACCTTGAAAATAACATGTATATGTGTAACGCCCCAATCCCATTAACTCGGGATTGAAGTGCTACTAAATTTTTCTTTTCTTTTGATTAAGTAATAAATCAGAAAAAGTGCGAAAGCGTGACATGAAATATTTATCGGATAAAAGTAGAATTTTTTTTTTTTTGACAATAATACACTGCCAAAACATATTTACACTAGAGGTTCCAAAGTTTCTCAGAAAATGAAAACACCCGCATTCAGTGACATGTAAACTTATTTGTATACATTGAAGAGGAAAAAACATCTTAAAGTTGCGGGTAGGAAAAGGAACCCGGTGACCTTTGCCGCAACAGCCCCGCCACCTCGCTCAGCTAACCTGAAGATTTGTATTTATGGGCATGAGTATAAACTCAGTGGGAACTTTGTAAGCAGTTATACTAACGAAGGTGCACAATAATAAACACATCCTTGACTTAGGAGCCCATCTTACGACTCAAAAGTCATATTGCTAGACTAGGGGGCCAATCTTACGACTCCCAAGCCCTACTCAAAAGCCAATCTTACGACTTAAGAGGTATCATATCATAAGCCCGAAGGCAAACATATTTATCAAAGTACAAGTTCAGTAGCATAATATACTTACAAATAGCCCAGTCACCCACCTTGTTTTGCTTGCTTTAAAATAGTTAAGTCGTGTATGTCCTAGGCCCGACCTGCACTACACCTAGCACATGTTGTTTAATTAATTAGTATTACTTATCGGGTTTAGTATTTTCAAAGTGATTAAGTGTGGTACAATATCCTTGGATTATGTCTATCTTTTACAATTTCTAATACATAAGTAGAGTCGTAATAAATTATAGTCCTAAATTAAAAGGCCTAACTATTTTATTAAATTTAAATTATTAATTACATTAATAAATATTTTATACTAACTAACATGCATCTTAAACATTAACTATTTAATACAATCTTAAGAAAATAGCTAAATCTATAAATCTACTTAAATCAAGAAAATAATTAAATTCCTAAATTTATATAAACTATAAATGACAATGACAAATAATAAAAAAAAAAACTATTAAAGAAAACATACCTCAAAAGATTTTAATACTATTCGACAACTTTCCAAAACACTGGCCCGAGCGTTGTCGAAAATAAACTGATAAGGACCTCCTAGTTAAAGGAAATCCAATATATAATATATGTTATTTCTATTTCCTTGTAGTTATAATAACAAGACGTCTTAACGCCTTTTATACACAAAATTATGAAAACTTTTATAAAATTCATCCGATGTGGGACTTATCAAAATTTAAGATCTAATGTTAACGTTTCCTATTCATTTAGTCTAACTTATTTACTAAATTTAGTATATACTAAAATTAGTATATGTATGTTTTTTACTAAAATTAGTTTAATTATATTATATTATTAGTATTAGGTTATGTGTATATATATATATAATATAATATGTTATAAATTAAATATGTTTCTTATTTCTTATACCCGATGTTAATTTTAGGTTTCTATTATATATTTTTAATTTTCATCCTTTCGGTGCTAGGAGTGCAGTTGACCTGGTACACCGCGGTCACACTTATTCGCCAAAATAAAATCATAAAATCAAATAACTTTGCAATTTAAGCTAAAATAAAATTTAAAATGCAAAGAGTGTACTTTATTGCGTTATAAAGATTCGGGGTATCACAGTCTCCCCTACTTTTAAAAAATTTCGTCCTCGAAATTGTACTTACTTGGTTTAGGATATTCGGATATTTTGCTAAGATCTCTTCTTCTCGTTCCCATGTAGCTTCTTCCTTTCCATGTCTACTCCACTGCACTAGTACTAAGGGAATCTCTCTATTTCTCAAAGAGTGAACTTTTCTTCCTAGGATAGCCATGGGGTTCTCTTCATAAGTGAGGTTTTTATTGACCTCTAGATTCTCATGATGAATAACGTGATTTGAATCTGGGACATACTTTCTAAGTACTGATACATGAAAGACGTTATGGATATTGGTAAGTTCTGGCGGTAGAGCTAATTTATAGGCGACGTCTCCAATTCTATCTAGAATCTCAAATGTACCAATATATCTGGGTTTTAACTTCCCTCTCTTCCCGAAGCGTATTACTCCTTTCATTGGTGCCATTTTGAGAAAAATCAGCATATGATTTTTGTCGATCCTGGGCAGCTTTGATTCTTTCTCGAATCTTAGTTACTACTCCAATGGTTCTATCAATGATCTCAGGGCCTAAGATCTTTCGTTCTCCAACTTCATCCCAGTAAATCGGCGATCTACATCTCCTTCCATAGAGTGCTTCATACGGTGCCATCTTTATGGTAGCTTGGTGACTGTTATTATAAGAAAATTCTACTAATGGCAAATATGTTTCCCAGTTTCCTCCAAAGTCTAGTACACAAGCTCTAAGCATATCTTCGAGTGTCTGTATTGTTCTTTCTGACTGTCCATCAGTTTGTGGATGATATGATGTGCTGAAGTTGAGCTTTGTCCCAAGGGCCGTTTGTAGACTTCTCCAGAATTTAGAGGTGAAACGAGTATCTCTGTCCGAAACTATGGTCACTGGTACTCCATGTAATCTAACAATCTCGTCTACGTACCGTTGAGCAAGTTGATCCATGTTAAATGTCATTCTTACTGGTATAAAGTGTGCTGTCTTTGTAAGCCTGTCATTGATCACCCAAATGGCTTCATTCCTTCTTATTGCTCGTGGTAGTCCAGTAATAAAGTCCATTGCTATGTGTTCCCACTTCCACTCGGGAATCTCTAAAGGGTGTAAGAATCCTGAAGGCCGCTGGTGTTCTGCTTTAACTTGTTGGCACGTTAAACATCTTTCAACAAATTGCCCTATTGATCGTTTCATATTTCTCCACCAATAGATCTCTTTTAGGTCCTTGAACATTTTCGTCCCTCCTGGATGAGCTGTGTACGGGGTATTGTGAGCTTCTTCAAGAATTTCCTTCCTTACGTCATCATCCTTAGGTACACATAATCCTCCTTTATATGTTAAAGTCCCGTCTGGTGTTACAAGGAACCCCTTGATGGTTCCTGCAATTGCCCGGTCTTTCATCTTGAGAAGGAATTTGTCAATCTTTTGTGCTATCTTTATTCGATCTCTCAAAGTAGGTTGTATGGTTAATGCTGCGATCATAGCACCAACTTAGCAAATTCTATTAATAATAGCTCTTGTTGAGTTGGGAGACTGGCCATATGACTTTCATTTTTCCTACTAAGTGCATCAGCTACGACATTTGCCTTGCCCGGGTGATAGAGGATGGTGCAATCACAATCCTTTACTAGCTCCAGCCATCTTCTGTGGCGCATGTTGAGTTCTTTTTTTGTGTGAAAAAGTACTTTAAACTCTTATGGTCTGTGTAGATTTCACATTTCCCATCATAGAGGTAATGACGCCATATCTTTAATGCGTGAACAACAGCAGCTAGTTCTAGGTCATGTGTAGGGTAGTTTAACTCATGGGGTTTTAATTGTCTTGAGGCATAAGCGACGACTTTTCCATGCTGCATCAAAACGCATCCTAGTCCTAACTTTGAGGCATCGGTGTAAATGACAAATCCTTCTGATCCGTCAGGGATAGTTAGAACTGGCGCGGTTACGAGTCTCTGCTTAAGCTCTTGAAAGTTATTTTCGCATTCGTCAGTCCAGTGGAAATGGTTGTTCTTTTTTGTCAATTGAGTCAAAGGCCTAGCGATCTTCGAGAAATCTTGAATGAATCTTCTGTAGTAACCAGCTAGACCCAGAAAACTTCGGACATCATTCACATTCTTCAGAGCTTTCCAATTCATTACTGCTTCAACCTTCGCGGGATCCACTTCGATTCCATTAGCCGTGATAATATGGCCTAGAAAAATAACTCGATCTAGCCAAAATTCACATTTGCTAAATTTAGCATAAAGCTTCTCCTGTCGTAAGGTACCTAGTATAGTTCTAAGATGCTTCTCGTGTTGTTCCTTATCTCTTGAGTATACTAGGATATCATCAATGAAGACTATGACAAACTGGTCCAGATAAGGATGGAATACCCTATTCATCAAATCCATGAATACTGCGGGTGCATTTGTCAATCCAAAAGGCATTACTATGAACTCATAATGACTATATCGTGTTCTAAAGGCTGTCTTAGAAATATCACATTCTTTGACCTTGAGTTGGTGGTAGCCCGATCTGAGATCGATTTTTGAGAACACGCTAGCTCCCTTCAGTTGGTCAAAAATATCTTCTATTCTAGGCAAGGGATACTTATTCTTGATTGTTAGGCAGTTGAGTTCCCGATAATCAATGCACATTCTAAGAGATCCGTCTTTCTTCTTAACAAATAATACAGGGGCTCCCCATGGAGAAACACTTGGTCTGATGAACTTCTTGTCCAGCAACTCTTGAAGCTGTATTTTTAATTCTTGTAATTCCTTAGGCGCCATTCGATAAGGTGCTTTAGATATAGGTGCAGCTCCAGGCACCAAGTCTATTGTGAATTCAACCTGTCGATCAGGAGGTATCCCAGGCAACTCATCTGGAAATACGTCCACATAATCTCTTACTGTTGGTATATCAGCAGGTGTAACCTTAACAGTATTATTTTCCATGACATTCACAAGGTAGCCTTCACTTCCCTTTTTCCGTAACATTCTTACAGCCTTCATTGCTGACACAATACGCGGTCTGGTATTAGTTTTGGCTCCGTAAAAGGTGAATTTGGATCCTATTGTTCTTTCAAAATCTATTTCACGCTCAAAGCATCGGATTGTTGCTTTATTCTTTGTCAACCAATCTATACCTAAAATAACATCGAAACATTTCATCTCTAATACATATAGATCGGCTTCCAGTTTTTGGTTATCTATAAAAAGATTCACACCAGTCACAATATCCTTAGTCCTAATAGTTTCTCCTGAGGGAATACTTACCGTCAATTCTTCTCCATTTGTATTACCTTTCAGACCTAACTTCCTTTTAAAATCTTCGGATATAAAAGAATGTGATGCACCAGTATCAAACAAAATATATGCCGGAAGGTTGAATACAAGTAGCATACCTGCCATGGTTTCATTCTCCTCCGTTAACTCTTCTTGTGCTAAAGCAAAAACACGTGCCTTCCCTGATTTCTTATCTGAGTACACATTTTGTGGCGCTTTGATCTGTGTAGTAGTGCATTCCCAATACCTATGTCCTGGTCGATGACACTTATAGCAAACATTCTTTCCCACCAAACATTCTCCATAGTGGTGCTTATTGCAATTAGGACATATCGGAACCGCATTTGGTCCTGGTCCCCCCCTTGGGTTTGCCCTCTTCATAATGTGGTTAGTCTTATTCCTATCTCTAAAATCCCATTTTCTTTTCCCGGGTTGCTCTTGAGGTTTCTGGTTGTATTCTAAGTTCTGGCTAAGGGATACAATATGTGCTCGTTCAAACGTTTCATGGTACGCAGGCAGTTTCAAACCCGACACGATCCCTCCGATCTCTGGACGCAAACCTCTCTCAAAACGTCTTGCTTTTCTTTCATCTGTATCAACCAAGTGTGGGGCATATTTGGATAATTGATTAAAACGTCTTTCATACTCCATCACTGGAAGGGTTCCCTGCTTCAGATTAACAAACTCAATTTCCTTTTGGTCACGGATAGACTGTGGAAAGTAACGATCCATCATCATGTTCTTAAAATCATTCCAGGTCATATTTTGCTTTTGTTCATTCGTCATTGTTCGCTCGTGTGATTTCCACCAGTGTCCAGCATCTTCCACAAGTTGGAATATTGCGCACGAAACTTTTTGATTTTCAGTTGATTCCATATGGTCAAAGATTCTTTCAAGCTCAAGAATCCATTCCTCAGCAACCATAGGTCCTTCACTACCCCTAAATCTTGGTGGCGAAAAACGACGAAATTGCTCTATAATGACATTAGTATTGATACCCTGGTTCTGTGGATTTGGTATATTTTGGTTAGCTGGTATTTGTTGTATGAGTCCCTGCAGAGAGTTCAAGAACTCCCGTGCAAAATTCGCTCCTTGTACTTCAACAGCAGGTGGAGGTTGCCTCTCAGCAGCTGGCCCGACAAATGGCTCATTTTCATTTTGCACATGTTTACGTGGCCTTCCTCGCGCTGCCATACTTTTGGAAGAAGGAGAAATAACACTTAATTATATGCATATATACCTTTGTTTAACATACCGAATAATTTATAAGCAAACCATATACATAAAAGATATTGGGTTTACAAATCTATTAATATATACAATAAGTACAATGGTTTTAATACTCTAACCCGTACAAAATGTCGATTGGTTAATCATGCTTATACGAGCAAAAAGATAGCATGATCAAAGGATGACTTATATATATTCCTATTAGCAAACGGATATTTACGCTCTAGTTATGTACTTAGGCATCACTATACAAAAGCTATCTACTATTACTATATGTACATCCTCTAGGTTTCCAACTATATCAGAACCAATTACTGGGGCCTGCCTGGTTCTCTGCTGGTGGGGTACGCACACGACGACCCCTAGTTGGTATGCTTTCACCAGGATTTGACCCTATAGATTCATTGGGTTCACTTTCCTCAGAAGGATCCTCTTCTTCCTCATCTTCTTCTATTATGCCTGCTTCCTCTAGCTGCAATCTTGCATATTCGCGGTAGAACTCTGCTAGTTCTCTAGCACGCCCAGCAAGACGTTCGTTAGCAACAACCTCCAGACGCTTGCTAGCTGCAATTTCATTATATCGGTCTGCCCTTTGTTTCTGGTTTTCAGCCTCTCTTTCCATTCGATCAGCAGTAGTGAGACATCTTTGTCGGTTCTTGACAGCTACTGCCAGGCGTAGTCCAAAGCGTTTATAATCAATAACTGGTCCAATAACAGAGTCTACCGTAAGCATATTATCATAAATCCGACGGGCGATGGGTCTAAGGGATGGCAAGATAGTTTCTCTTAGATGCACTGCTGCCTCCTGCTCGCTAATATAGTGTCCCTCGCGTATGGCATTACTACGGCGTCCCTGTAACATGATAATATACTCTTCTATGTTCTGATGTGCTCCCTGCCTAGACCCCTGATAAATAGATATTGTTGGTGACGGCACATCTCTATTGGCAAGTATTCTGTGTCTATATATTACTTGTTTTCTCGCCGTTTGCCTTCTACGACCCATCCTATCATAAAGAAGAAATATGGATCAAAATCTCTAATTTGGTTTCCTAATTGGTGGTAAAATTTCAAGGACATCTCACAAGTATCATGTTATTTTATGAAATGTAAATTTGTAGTAAAACATTTCCAAATCATACAAACTAATAGTAAAATATACATACCTTGGAGCGAGTGTCGGTCTGTTGGCAAAGTCACGGTTCCCCTCGGTTTTATTTTATAAATCAAGTATACAGAAAAGTAGACCCGCTCTGATACCACTCTGTAACGCCCCAATCCCATTAACTCGGGATTGAAGTGCTACTAAAATTTTCTTTTCTTTTGATTAAGTAATAAATCAGAAAAAGTGCGAAAGCGTGACATGAAATATTTATCGGATAAAAGTAGAATTTTTTTTTTTTTTTGAGAATAATACACTGCCAAAACATATTTACACTAGAGGTTCCAAAGTTTCTCAGAAAATGAAAACACCCGGATTCAGTGACATGTAAACTTATTTGTATACATTGAAGAGGCAAAAACATCTTAAAGTTGCAGGTAGGAAAAGGAACCCGGTGACCTTTGCCGCAACAACCCCGCCACCTCGCTCAGCTAACCTGAAGATTTGTATTTATGGGCATGAGTATAAACTCAGTGGGAACTTTGTAAGCAGTTATACTAACGAAGGTGCACAATAATAAACACATCCTTGACTTAGGAGCCCATCTTACGACTCAAAAGCCATATTGCTAGACTAGGGGGCCAATCTTACGACTCCCAAGCCCTACTCAAAAGTCAATCTTACGACTTAAGAGGTATCATATCATAAGCCCGAAGGCAAACATATTTATCAAAGTACAAGTTCAGTAGCATAATATACTTACAAATAGCCCAGTCACCCACCTTGTTTTGCTTGCTTTAAAATAGTTGAGTCGTGTATGTCCTAGGCCCGACCTGCACTACACCTAGCACATGTTGTTTAATTAATTAGTATTACTTATCGGGTTTAGTATTTTCAAAGTGATTAAGTGTGGTACAATATCCTTGGATTATGTCTATCTTTTACAATTTCTAATACATAAGTAGAGTCATAATAAATTATAGTCCTAAATTAAAAGGCCTAACTATTTTATTAAATTTAAATTATTAATTACATTAATAAATATTTTATACTAACTAACATGCATCTTAAACATTAACTATTTAATACAATCTTAAGAAAATAGCTAAATCTATAAATCTACTTAAATCAAGAAAATAATTAAATTCCTAAATTTATATAAACTATAAATGACAATGACAAATAAAAAAAAAAGACTATTAAAGAAAACATACCTCAAAAGATTTTAATACTATTCGACAACTTCCCAAAACACTGGCCCGAGCGTTGTCGAAAATAAACTGATAAGGACCTCCTAGTTAAAGGAAATCCAATATATAATATATGTTATTTCTATTTCCTTGTAGTTATAATAACAAGACGTCTTAACGCCTTTTATACACAACATTATGAAAACTTTTATAAAATTCATCCGATGTGGGACTTATCAAAATTTAAGATCTAATGTTAATGTTTCCTATTCATTTAGTCTAACTTATTTACTAAATTTAGTATATACTAAAATTAGTATATGTATGTTTTTTTACTAAAATTAGTTTAATTATATTATATTATTAGTATTAGGTTATGTGTATATATATATATATAATATAATATGTTATAAATTAAATATGTTTCTTATTTCTTATACCCGATGTTAATTTTAGGTTTCTATTATATATTTTTAATTTTCATCCTTTCGGTGCCAGGAGTGCAGTTGACCTGGTACATCGCGGTCACACTTATTCGCCAAAATAAAATCATAAAATCAAATAACTTTGCAATTTAAGCTAAAATAAAATTTAAAATGCAAAGAGTGTACTTTATTGCGTTATAAAGATTCGGGGTATCACAATATGTGTAGATTTAGGTGTTGTAAGTTCATAATATTGAACCGTGTCTTTCAAATCTGTATGAGTGATCAATCATACATGTGTTTGTTATTGATATATTAATATAACTTTATACATTTACTATGTAACTATTACTGATATGTTGTCTACATGACTGTAAATGTGAACATATGTGTTGGCGCCAATATGCTTACTTAGTGTGTTCAATATAAAAAACAAATGCACACTATCTAAGTCATCAAATTATTGACTATTCAAGACTGTTATAATCATATGTGACAAATTATAAGTTTATGTTGAAAATTGATTTGGAATTTTGGGTTTTGACTTAAAATTGATCAATTTAATTAATTTAATTCATTTGTTAAAAATGGAAACAAGTTGCAAATTCATAATCTACACTT
This sequence comes from Ajuga chamaepitys, assembly GCA_958295605.1. Taxonomy (NCBI): domain Eukaryota; kingdom Viridiplantae; phylum Streptophyta; class Magnoliopsida; order Lamiales; family Lamiaceae; genus Ajuga; species Ajuga chamaepitys. The sequence goes on from OY282502.1 coordinate 57,745,378, forward strand.
CGAGTAGATGAATTTAATGTATTAATATGCTCAAAACCAATTTAGGGTGAATGAGATATTAATTGTCAAAGGTTGCAACTTATACATGGAAGTTGAAGAGTATATGAAGGAAACATATGGGAACTTGTCCCACATAGAAAAATTGGAGTAAGTGGATACTCCTTATTTAGTAGAGCAATTGATAAGTAGTTATCAAGTGTGCTCCCCTATGGTGGACCTTATGGTGGATCCTAGTGGACCCGAGATCTGAGCCCGGGTCCGCACATGTCGCATTGAGTCGCTTTAGAGGCGCACGTATGCGTCGTCGCGAGGAGCTGGAGGAGCCTTAAAGTTTTGGCTAGGTTGTCCAGACGGATGGCTCGCGGGTTCGTGGCGGTTCGAGTCAGGCGGTGCGGTGACGTGGACCGGCTGAACCGGACTGGACGGTGGGTCGGACCGACCCGCCAGCGGGCCGGGCGGATCGAACCAGTGCGACCCGTCGCCCGCCACAAAGGCACCACAACTCTTCAACATATATAAATAGGCCCCTCCACATTTCATTTCATTCATTCGAATTCACAAGTTCTTTGAAAATCAAAAGCTTTCTAAATTCTGCACTAGTAGAGTCCGAAAGTTCCAAATATCCGAGTACGTTCGCCGATAACTTCCAACTCGTAGTGATAACTTTCGACTCGTAGTGCAGCGGTCTGAAGTTTTAAAGTCGTTGTATCTTGGAGGCGTTTTGCTATTAAACGTATTGCACCTGAGTACGTGACAATTGCGTCTTACGGATATAGAGTCAAACTTTAGCCTCGACTTTGTCTGGATTATTACATCTTCGTCTATACATTTCTATACCGATCTATAACAGTTTACTGCAGGTACTAAAACAACGATTTGAGACAAATCAAAATGATATGCATATCCATTGTGTAATTGACAATAAAGATGTGCTCACAACATAGATAAGTACGTCTCTACTCTTGTTCTTATCATCATATATTAGTCGCATAAATTTTTAAATTGAAAAAAAAAAAAAAAAAAAGAGTACCATCTCTAGAATGTTTGCGACCAGTTATAGTTGACTCAGAGAGTTTCACCATGCTTGTTGTAACTTGCACTGCCTTGATATGTTTTCTGACTTCAAAATTTGCCCTTTATACTGAAATTTATGAGTATAAACGATATTTCACATGGTTCGTTGTTAGTGGAACCCTTATTCTGATTCTATTGCGGCTTTACTGCTGATATGAGATATGTTTAATATTAGACCTATGTATCTTTATATTGGCCTAAGATAGACTATGTTGGCCATAAAACTACTGGTTAGGATCTTAATATTTTGTTAAACACGCCATTTAACGTGGATAGCTCATAATTAGAATATCAACCTATTATACTAAAAGAAGGTTGCATAAAAATAGGAAAAGAAGGGGAGCATCCACCTTCTTTTGTGGGTTCTCTTTCAATCACTTTTTTCCTTTTTCTTTTTTCTTTTCTTTTTTTATCTATTACTTTCGAAATTTAAAAGTCTTTTAACTTTTTCGTCTTAACTTGATTTTTCATAAGAAATATATTAAATCATTTCTCTTTTGACGATCTTCGATTTGACATCCATAATGCATATATTATAATTAAAATATTAATTTTTAAGTGTAAAATAGTAATGATAAATTTTGGTTTTCTAAAAAAATGATATATTTTGATTTCTAAACATTTTTACATAAAATTAAAATGTGATAGAATTCCAAAAATGAATTTTTTTAACAGATTAAAATTATTTACTTTAATTTTACCTTTTTTTATCTTAATAATTTTTGGATGGTTTAAAGTATTTGGTTGAAGAAAATACAAAATTTGTTAGGTTTACCGCTTTACAATATAATAAAAAACGTAGATATATTTGCTAAAGTGATTTGTTGATTGAATTAGTTTGCTTATTATTTTCTTCTATTTTGTGAAAAGAAAAATTATGTTAACTACAAAAATAATAAGTCGATTATTTTTATTTGAACATGACATGATAATATATTTTACCACTCATATACTTAAGTAACTAATATGTTTGTGGCTTCTTATACTAATATTATATTATTTAATATATGTGGCTTTCAAACGATAATTATTCAAAATATTTGACATTGTTTTATCATTATATGCATATGTAATTATTACAACATGTGTAATGCACATTGAAATAACAGGGAGGTAAATGAATCGAATTTCAAGTATGTATTTATAATTTTACTTAAAATATTCAACATAATCAGATCATGCATTCAAATAATTGAATTAACAAAATTGATGAAAATATAATCGGTAGTTTCTATCTGTGATAATGAAATGTATTAAAGTAAAAATATAAAAATTTGAATAGCAAAAAAATTATGAAAATCTAACTGGTAGTTTCAATTTGTAACAATGCAAGATATTACATGTAAAAAAATCCACATGTAAGGAGGAAGAAAGATTACTGGACAAAAAAATATCAACTGACGTTTTTATATTCTCAAATAAAATAGAACGTACTCATCCCGTGCATCGCATGGGTGAACATCTAACGTACTCATCCCGTGCATTGCACGGATGGACATCTAATATATATATATATATATATATATATATATATTGATTACGTGTTTGTTTTTCTCTGACTTATTTACGATGTTTTATATATACAGTAATATTCTCATCAAATATTATATGTATATATATATTTATGAAATATATATGCATATATATTTCAGACATGAATATCACAACATAATTTTTATTTGTTTGTTTAACCTAATTGTATCTATTTTTAATAATAACTATATATATGTTAAAATTAGTTACTATCAACTTATTATATTGGGTTAATTACAGAATGCAACCTGTATTATTAGCCTTTTTTCCATTTCTAGTCCAAACTAAATATTTTTTCCGATTGCAACCTGTATAACGCGTTTTTCTTGCAGTTTGCAACTCCGGCCATATTTCAGGCTATATAGGACATGTGCCATGCACATGACCTCCATGGGCCAATAATATGGCGACACGTGGACACTAATTAAAAAAAAAAGAAAAAAGAAAAAAAATACTTATAAATTATTTAAAAATTTCAAAATAATTCACAAAAAATATAAAAATAATTTAAATTTATAAATATTTAACATAAAAAAAATATTTTGAAATTTTAAAATTTAGGAAATTAACAAAAAAAATCTAAAATTAATTTTAAAAATTCTTAAGTATATAAAAAAAAGAAAAATCGAAAATACTTATAAATTATTTTAAAAAAGTAAATTTTTTAATTAAAAATATAAAAATTATATACATATCTAAATAATTTTATATAAAAAAATAAAATATTTCAAAAATTTTGAAATTCAGGAAATTAACAAAAAAAAATCTAAAATTAATTTAAAAAATTCTGAAAATAAATATAAAAAAAATCAAAAAAATTGTAAATTATTCTAAAAAAATTAAATAATTTATTAAAAATATATAATTATATAAATTTTTAAATAATTTTATATAAAAAATGCAAAAAAAAAAAAATTGAAAATTTTAAATTTCAGGAAATTAACAAAAAATCTAATTTTTTTTTTTGTTAATTTCCTGAATTTTAGTTTTTTTAGAATTTTAAGAATATTTTTTTTAATTTCCTAAATTTTAAAATTTTCAAAATATATTTTTAATTTTTTAAATAAAATTATTTAGAAATTTATATAATTTATATTTTTTAATAAAATATTTTATTTTTTAAAATAATTTACAATTTTTTTTCGATTTTTTTCAAAATAAAAGTATTTTCGATTTTTTTTATATTTATTTTCAAAATTTTAAAATTAATTTTAGAATTTTTTGTTAATCTCTTGAATTTTCAAATTTTCAAAATATTTTTTATTTTTTATATGAAATATTTATAAATTTAAATTATTTTTATATTTTTTATGAATTATTTTAAAATTTTAAAATAATTTATAAGTATTTGTTTCCTTTTTTTATTTTTTTTATTAGTGGCCACGTGTCACCATATTATTGGCCCATGGAGGTCATGTGCATGGCACATGGCCTATATAGCCTGAAATATGGCCGGAGTTGCAAACTGCAACAAAAACGCGTTATACAGGTTGCAATCGGAAAAAATATTTAGTTTGGACTAGAAATGAAAAAAAGGCCAATAGTACAGGTTGCATTTTGTAATTAACCCTATTATATTTTATATTAAGAATTAGTGATGATGTACTTTAAAATTACTAATATCGCAGTACTAAATTATAAACTTATATATATGTATATAATATATATATATATATATATATATTTCTCATTCAGAAAAAATAAACATCTATATATACATATTACTTAACTTTTCTTGATTATCCATCTGGATTTCAAAAAGGGTATCTCCGTACAAAACAAACACTACATGACTGAATTTGACTATTTTCTATTTCAAAGATAAAAATACAACATTTTCTTTGGTAATTTTCCCCCCAAATATATATAATATTATATATCATTAATGAATATCAAATATGTTTGAAGATAAGGACCATATATTTTTCCCTTTTTTTAGGATAGTACAACTATGAGTACTACTCTCTTTATTCTATATTAATTGACGTTTTAAAATGAAAAAAAAAAAAAAATTAAGGATTGAATATTTTGATAGATATACCCCCAACTAAAGATTTAACCCAATCAAAATATCTATGATGGATTTAAAAATACATACTTCCTCCGTCCCGGCCTAATTGTCCGACTTGCCTTATTTGTTTGTCCCAAGCTAATTGTCCTACTCCATAAATAGCAAATTCTCCCACAATCTCCACCATCAAAATCTCCATCTTTGAAAAAGTCAAAGATTCCACAAAATCTGCTTTTTCTTAGTCTCCGTGCCAGGCCAAAGTAGGACAATTAGCTTGGGACGGAGGGAGTATATTTTAGGATTTATTCCAGGGAGAAAATTGGTAAAATTGGTGAAAAATATATAAAACGTCAAGTAATTAGAAAAGAGAATAACATCTTAAAACGTCAATTAATATGGAACGGAAGGAGTATTATATACTACATTTTTTGCGTGAAGATCTTTGAAAAACTAAAAAAAAATTCACACGGGCCCTGGATCTTTTTATTTTAATTTTATATATCGGATTATAGATACTTTGCTTTGTATAATATTAAAATAAAACTTGATTTTAATTGGTTTGATTCATACATTATCACTTTAATATTTAAAAAATCTGGACTATAGTTGAAAGAATAATCTTCATACAACTTATGGGTTCCACTATTGAAATTGTCATTTATACTGATTTTTCTTATTATATAAAAAAGCCCTACTGAACTTGTCCTCCAAACTAAGTTTTCTATTAATCTATCTTAAATATAAAAGAAGTATCATTGAATTTCAAATTGGATGATGTGTTTTTTTATGGGTTTTTTGAATTTTTTTTAATCATAATTAATTAACATATACGTTGTTGCTTGCTACAAATGAGGAACGTTGGCATAGAGTCACCCAATAAAATTCTTTTCCTTTATTTTTTATTTTTATTTTTTGTTTGCCCCTTTAATATTTAAAAGTTTTATAACTTTTTCGTCTCAACTTGAATTTTTATGAAAAGTATATCGATTTATTATTATCACGATCTTCGATTTAACACCCATTATGCATTATTTTATTAAAATATTATTTTTTAAATGTAAGTTATTTATTTTTAGAATTCTTATGATATATTTTAAAAAAAATGTATTTAGGATTAAAAATATCAGATAATTTCAAAATAATATACTTTTGGAAGGATAAAATTATTTTTCTTTTTAGAAGCTTAATTTTTTACTTTAGTTTTTCCTTTTTGTATTTTTAATATTTTTTTATTTTTTGAATCATTTTGTTTTAAAGAAATTTGATAAAAAAAAAATTACAAAGTTGTTAAGTTTACAATTTACAATAGAAAAGATTAGACATATTATTTAAAGTAATTTGTTGATTGAATTAATTAGTTTTTTTTCTTCTTTTTTTTCAGGTGAAAAGGAAAATTATGTTACCTACAAAAATACTAGGAAAAATCATACATACTATAATTCTGATAGTGCAAGCGAATCAGATCTAACAGTTGAGGTAATAAGTAATTTGCATATACATGAATTTTTAATGCTATAAAGTGTTATATTATTCCAAATCAGGAACTAATGTTAAAGGTTGGTACACCGGTGATTCTACTGAGGAATATTGATCCTACGCTTGGATTATGTGACAATACAAAGTTGATCATCACAATACTTGGTGCACATGTGTTTGAAGGAAAAGTCATGATTCGAACTAATATAGGTACAAATGTGTTAATTTCAAGATTATCACTTACTCCATCCCACGTGATAGTGTCTTTCGAATTTCAACGTCATCATTTGCTCTTACAGTTTTATATGATATGACCATCAATAACAGTCAAGAAGTCTAATGTAGGGCTCTTCTTGGGTAAACCAGTTTATTGTGATGACCAATTAAATATTATTTTTCAAGAGTTTCAATTCTATGTGACTTAAAGATCCCCATATACGATGTGAAAAAACAACATAACACCTTTAGTCTTTAACTTTTTCCATTAGTTTGCAATTTGTGTAGTTTATGATAATTAGACGTGTGTCATTATATCAAATTTCTACTCATTATAGTACAATATTTCGTATAAGTCCTTTATAATATCTTATTTAATTACGCTTTTTGTTTTCGACTATGATACATATCCACGTTTAAATGTTAGTAATAATATAATAAAATAATATCTAGTCTGTGCATTGCACGGGTGGATATCTTGTATATGTAAAAAGCCCTACGTATATGGGGGATATATACTACATAAAACCTTTGGTTTTTATATTATTGCTAATGCTTTTGCAATCCAATGTTCTTATAAAGATTATAATATACAATTGTACCTTTAATATAAGTGTTTTATTTAGAATAAATAACACCTTGACTGTCTTCACAAATTTGCATCAATATCATGTTCCAGATGTACCTCATTGGCTCACTTTATATTCCTTGTCCTTTTTACCCACGAAAAAAAAAAAAAAAAAAAAAAACCAGAATTGGAAAAACTATAAATGAACAAAGTGTCACAAAGACTGGATTTATTAATCTAAGAAGTATAAGGAGCAACAAATACCCTTAGGACTTATATGTCTAAGGAATGTAGAAATTGAAAAATTAGGAAAACGGTCAGAAAATGATCAAATAAAGCTATTCAATAAATGTAGACTTGAAAGGTCAGCTTCTCATCAGGGTCCATTTCCAATACATAAGTTCTGCCAACTGTTAGGTTGTTATCACGTAGAAACTGTCCACATTCCGTCAGCTTAGTCGATGAAGCATCGAACCTAGCAATACCTACCGTCCAGTACTGGATTTCTCGAAATATGGTAGCAATCACTCTATCAGAATTTTCCCACTTGTTGAATTTTGTTTTAATAAAATCAGGTATAGCCTGCAACATATAAATTAATTCGATGATCATATTATAATATTTACATGTGTCACGAATAAATGTTTATTTAAATTTGTTAGATATATTAATCTTTATATGCATCAAAGCATATAAATTGTGCCACTTTTTTGCTGATGAAAACTTCTTCAATCACCTCCATAGTATACGAAGGATAATTTTTGTCCGTTATGACTATAATCAAATCGGGCAAGCTGTGTGATAAACGAACAAAAAAAATGTGATTTCAAATTAAAATCATTATCATAATGTTTTGGAAATTTTATGCATATTGCAATTGACCATAATCACTCATACGATTTTGGTGATACGTACTAAAATTTACGCATACTGCTGAAATATTTCACAAACTTACTCTCATTTCATTCTGCAATGAATACAATAGCCACGTGTTTCCAAATACTCGTATACTGATATCAATATTTAATACTCCCTCCGTCCCAGCTAACTTTGCATACTTTCCTTTTCGCTCCGTCTCACCTAACTTTGCACACCCTTAAAAAGGAAATCTCTCTCACAATCTCCACTCTCGAAATCTCCACCCTCAATCTCCACATTTAAAAAAGTCAAAGATTCCCTAAAATCTGTTTTTTCTTAACATCCGTGTCAGATCAATCGTGCAAAGTTAGTTGGGACGGAGGTAGTATCTCACATCTGTTTCTTATGTACTGTCTTGTCTTTAAATAAGGTTATAAAGAGTGCTCGTTGAGGAAACAATATCCGAGCTATTTAAAAAAGTCAAAGATTCCCTAAAATCTATTTTTTCTTAACATCCGTGTCAGATCAATCGTGCAAAGTTAACTGAGACGGAGGTAGTATCTCACATCTGTTTCTTATGTGCAGTCTTGTCTTTAAATAAGGTTATAAAGAGTGCTCGTTGAGGAAACGATATCCAAGCTATTAAAAATTTGATATCTAATATATATATATATATATATTATGTTAACGTACATTAGTTCTTGATAAACTAAATCTTTTCAATATACAATGATGATAAGTAATCACATAGTATAGGGTTAATACACTAGGTGTATTAATACACCTATCTTTTTACCTGTGATAGCAGGTTACTAGCAGATACTCCAATTATTATTTAAAGTAAAAGATTGTGTAGGTCTCCCTATTTTATATTTTTCTTAATGTAGACAAATAAAAAACCAATTAAGTAAGTTTGCATTTTTAAGATTTATTACCTTTTTGATTAAAAACTCTACGCTAATTACTTTGAATATGACAATGAAGATCGTGGGGGTATACCTAAAAAATAGAGTGTTGAAATAATTTATATTTATCTAAGTTACCATGTAAAATGTCAAATCAAATAAATTTTCAAATTTTCAAATTAGAATTAAAAAAAAAATTATTTGAACCTGAAAATTATATTTAAATTAATTAATTATTTGAATCTGAAAATTATAATTAAATTAATCAAGCCCAAAACTGAATGCTATTTAAACTTATCAAGATTACAAAATAAAATAGGAATTTTAAGTAAATATAATATGATTTTTAAGTAAATATAAATGCACATAATTCTTTAGAATACTACAACAATTGTATTTAAATTAAAAAAAAATGTGTAAGTTCCACTATTTTTATATTTTCTTAAAATAGACAAATATAAGAACAAGCAAGTAACAGATCGTGTAGGTACCACTACAAGAAAATCGACTTTTTGAGAGAGTAAAAGTTGATATCAAATAATGAGTATTTGTTAGAATTTTTTTATTAGAGACAACATATAGTCACTAATTATCCATCTCAATAACTAGATCGAAAAAAATATTATTTGATACAACAAAGAGCCATTTCAAATGTGTGTAAGTTTATTTTGCAACGATTAATTGTCTCTAAAAAAATTCTAAAATTGATCTGAATTAAATTATTTGTACAACATTTTGTAACAATAAGTCATCACATATCATTATTATTAGAGACAATATTTGTTCTAAAAAATGATGACAAAAAAATATATTTTGTTGTAGTGGAATTTTCAAATGAATTAATATATACAAAAAATTACATGAATGAAGAAGAATTTATTAAAACTCTATAGTGAATCTTTAACGAAAAGTAACAAGTAAAATTTAGAATTTGCAACAGATGCATTTTTTTTATAATAAAATTTGAATACTGTCTCCTATAACTGATAGTGAAGTTGCTTCACTTACTTGAAATTTAATAATGGTTCGGACCACTAATATTCCTCCTTGATTACACCATAATTCAGACTAGTCAATTTAGTAGTGATGAAGGGCAACAAATTATGAATTTTCTTTAAGAACATAATGAAGCATTCAACACAGAATATTAAGAGACGTTGTAATATACTGCTGAAATATGAAGGTAGATATTGCAAGATAATGGAAGCCCCAAGATTTATGGAACTCAGCAACCATGTCTTTGTTGCTTCATCACTCAACTTGGAGAATTGTTTTGGATTGTATGGTGGAGACATAGACATATGAAACAATTGAACAAGTAAATCAATTTTAAATTTATATTGGAAAAAAGTTAAATAATGGATATTTTTGGAACGACGATATAATAATAATAATAATAATAATAATAATAATAATAATAATAATAATAATAATAATAATAATAATAATAATAATAATAATAATAATAATAATAATAATAATAATAATAATAATAATAATAATCTATATATATATAATAAGCCAAGTCATCCAGAATTAGTAAGTTAAGATTTTTCCCGCCCAATTATTTAGTTACTAAGAATCGAAGTGAATTTGAATTTCAAATTTTGAATTTTGAATTATCCCATGTTATATTTTGAGATCTGGCGAAAAATCAGCAACAATAAATCTGTAAAGATATTTAAAACAGATTTCGTTATATTATTAAAATTTTGAAATTTGAAATTTAAAAAAATCCTTATCTGATAACATATTTGCTCCTATAAATACAGTATCTTCAGTAAATGAGAATCACGTAAAAGAGATCCACATTTGCAGCTAGGTATTTTTATTTTTTATTCATTTCGTAATTTCTTTATTTCGCCACTATTTCAGTTTATTTGATTCATATTTGATTTTGCTGAGTAATTCTATTTCTTATTCATTATGCAATTTCTTAGCATTGTAACTATTACAGTTTTTTGGATTCACATTTGTGGATGCAAAATTATATTATTCTGACATTCCTTAATTATTATGTGTCAACTTTGATAGATACTTCACCATAATGGATGCTCCAAAGGAACGACCTGCAAATAAAGATAAGAAAAAATCAGCAACAATGAATCATGATTCTGGCGAAAACAACTTTGAAGATTGCAAAAATCAAATTTATCTACCATCATCTTTTTCTACGGTAATATGTAATCATATAAAAAGTTTAGATTTATTTATTTCCTGTTATGTGAATTATTTAAATTGTTGTCAATATATTTTTCTAAGAAAATAATAATTTGGTTTATTACATGTATAAATCCAATCCGCGAAAAATATTGGAAAAGGGTTAGATATTCGCTAAACATTCGAGGATCCGCTGATGTTGAAGACCAAATCTAATTTATTGTAGTAGATTTCAATTTTATAATTTTTATTTAAATAAATCCATGTATCAACTTCAATTGAATTGACATTATTCACAATTCTGGTAATGTTTTAGTAAGCAATATAAAATCATTGAAATATATATAAATTAAAATATCTCGGCAAAAGCGTTGTTTGGTTAAGATATTCTAAAAAGAAAAAAAACGTAGAAATATATATTTATAAATCAAAATATTTCTATTGAAAAATACGTGGAGTTGAAAAGGTCATATATTAATTTACTTTTCAATTGGAAATCTAATTGTCATATTAAACGATCTAAATATCCAGTCCAACATGGTATATATTTAATTTTGAATTGTTCATGTTGTTGAGATGTTTTAGAAATTAAAAAATATGTTACAGATATGTTTTCTAGAATTTTAAAATACATCATATCTATTTAAAATTTATAGTTATATAATACAATTTATAAATAAAAGAATTTGTGTATATATATAACATATGTATATAGTTAGAATAAAAAACAGGCAACACATATCTAAAATCAAAGGGTAAAATATAATTGAATATTAGAAGATTTAAATATCGGAACCAAATAAAACAAAAGAATAGACATGTAATTTATTTTAACATATAGTATAAAGTGTAGTTGAGATATTTCAGAAATTTTACATTCGTTGAAATATACTATTTCGCTAATTAATCAACAGAATAAATATTTAGACATGTGTATATTAGAGTTTTAAATAAACTTTAAATAAATATATGGACTCCCGATTTTTTAAATTAATGTTTAACAGAATGAATATTTAGATGCGTGTATACTAAGGCGAGCCTGTTGTTTAAAAAGAAAACGTTTGTCATATATTCAATGCATGTATATAATACAACTTATAAAATCAATTTAAAATTATTTCATTAGTATAAATATAATAAAAATATATTATAAAATTTAGATATGTAATTGAGATATTTCAGGAATAGAATAAATTGTACATATATGTATTCTATATTTTTAAAGAATATTATATCTATTTTTTATTTATGAAATAAATATAAATAATTTTTAAATAACTAATGTGGATATATTCACTGATTAAAAAACTTTATAATTATATATTTCAATTTATAAATCAAAGAATATTTAAATAGAATAAAAAAATGCCATATACATTTTTTAATAATTTGTACGATATTATTGAAACATTATATGATCTATATTTCCGGTCCAAAAAAAAAAGAAAGAAAGATAAACTAATGATTTTTTTTAAAGTTATTATGTAAAATGTAGTTGGAGATTTCAGGAATTATACAATCAGTAAAATATGTTTTTACGCGGTATATTTAACAGAACGTAGTTACAGAAGCGTGTATACTAGGGTTTTATATAAGCTATAAATATCTGGACCCCTTCATCTATATCTGTCACACGTAAGATTTTAGTTTCAATTGATACAGAAACAATGGCTCTGGTATTCAACATGGTTGATGGATTTACTCCATCATTCAACATGGTTGATGAACTTACTCCAGAAAAAATGTTGTGGTAGTAAGGGTTCGTTTAGTCAGAGCGTACATAGCTCCTATGTGGGGACGACTAAGTGAACCTTACAACTACAGAAAAAATCATTCTAAATTACGATCAGAAAAATACAAAATAATTTATCTTAGAAGGTGAACCTTACAACTACAGAAAAAATAATTCTAAATTATGATCAGAAAAACACAAAATAATTTATCTTAGAACAAATTTATTTCAAATGGTGGAATATTTCTAAATTAATAGAAATTTAGAATGTTCATTTTTTTAAAAATAAATTTAAATTGATAATTTACAATCCGAAAATACTTAATTTGATTCGGTTTTTTTTTTTTCTCTCATCTCTCTACCAAAATCTTAATATTAAATTATAATAAATTTTGGAATAGATCATACTGATTAACAATAATAAACAAACAACGAAGATATACAATCTAGAATTGCAATACAATTTAATAAGATTGAGAAAAGAATATATTTTCTTAATGATTATTCCTATATAAAGTATTTTATTAGTTTAGTTCATTAATTTTTCTTTATGTTTATCTAAATCAAAATCCAACTTTATTTGTATCAATGAGCTATTTGAAAGATTTGAGGTCATCTATGTCTTTAAAAATTTTAAATCCAAATTCAACTCTATTTATATGAATCAGCTAATCATATGAACTATGAAGATTCAATTCATCCTAAAATAAAATTGTATTTTCTATGTTTTTCTTAAAATTTATTTCTAATAGAGGATATTTTGTAGGTAAACTAATAAAATATTTTATATAAGAATAATCCTTAATTCTTTTTTTTTTTTTTTTTTGTTTCTAATAGAAGATGTTTTGTACGTAAACTAATAAAATATTTTATATAAAAATAATTCTTAAGATTATTTGTTTCTCAATCCTATTAATTGATATTAGATTTGAAAATTTTTGTTTCTCAATCTGTTCAATCATATCGGATTCTGGATTATGTATGTTCATTTTATTTATTATTATCCATCAATGTGCTCTATTCAAATTTATTATAATTTAATATGAATGTTTTGATATAGACAAGAGAAGCTAAATAAACGGATGAAATAAAAAAAAAAAATTCTGGAATAAGATACGAGGAAGAAATTCGTGAAAAAATTAAAATGTATTTTTATTAGTGGAAAAATCTGATTTTCTGGAGTAAGAGACAAGTAATGAATAACACTGCAAAAGAACACAAAAGTTTTCTTTGTAACAAATTTTAACCATTTCTTTTTTTGTTATATATTATCAAATAAAAATGCATTTTTAATAAAAATTATTGTTCATATTAATATTGATTTACTCTTAAAAAAATAGCCCGTGCATCGCACGGGTGCATTTACTAGTAATAATAATAACAACAACAACAACAACAACAACAATAACAACAATAATAATAGTAATAATAGTAGTAAAACAAGTTATTAAAAGCTAGATACCAATTGAATAGGTAACTAGTTAATTGATCTAATGGTTGAGATTAAATTGAGAAGATCCAAGGGTTATTATGTCTAGGTGTATTAATACACTGGGTGTATTATAGAAGGACCCCATAGTATATTATATATCCTAAATTAAGATTAATATGTCGTATTTATTACAATTTCGATATTAATTTTTAGCTATTTTTTTAGAGACAATTTTTCTTCTCCCGTGTTTTTTTCTTTAATTTTTTTTTGAAGTTTTATATTCTCTTGTAAAAAATTACTGTATTTTTTCGGATCCATGCGTTATACTCCCTCCATACCAGCTAACTTTTCACGGTTGACTGGGCACGGATGTTAAGAAAAAGCAGATTTTATTTTTTCTTTGACTTTTTTAAAGGTGGAGATTGAGTGTGGAGATTTTGAGGGTCGAGATTGTGAGAAAAATTTCATTTTCAAGGATGTGAAAAGTTAAGTGGGACGGATTGAAATGAAAAATAGGAAAAATTAGCTGGGACGGAGAGAGTATATGTTTTAGTGATGTTTCCAAGTTGCCCTCTATTTTCCACTCACAAACGAATCTATACGATTAGACGTCTTAAATACCAAACTGCTATGAAGATATTTATCTCTTTTTTTTACATAACAACGTCTTTTTTTTTTTTTTTTTTTTTTTTTCCTCTTGGCAACCAACATTATGTAATAAATATAGGTCCAATCGAAATATATTACACTTATTAATAGGGTTGTAAAGAGTGCTCGTTGAGGTGACGGTATCTCGGTTATAAAAAATCTTACTTATGTAATATAATATTACGTATATGTATATATGCTTTTGATAAACTAAAGTATTTTCCATATACTTATAAATAATAAGTAAGCACATATACATATCCAAAATTAAGAGGGATATGTCTTAATTATTGTAGATTCAATATTCAAATTTTTCCTGTTATTTTTCTATACCTTTTTTTCTCCTTTTTTTTTTTTTTTTTTTTTTTCTTATTGTAAAACATCATTTTTACATTCAATGCATACATATTATATGTTTTTATTGAATGAATTTTTTTATTGGCCACTACTTTTTATATACATATAAAACTTTACAAATTGTACGTCTTAAATACATTCATGTTGATATTTTTCACGAAGACTTAAAAAATGAGCGTTATCATTAAAGACTTTAAGCCTGCAAAATTGCATCACTATCACCACCGGTTCGAAAATGGGTTAATTGTAGCAAGGCAATAACCTTTTCTACCAATTCTTCCCAAAGAGTTATAGATAACCTAATCAATATTGTTCTCTTTTTGATAAATATTATATTTTTCTTTTTTTTTTTTCTTATGGAAAGAAACATTAGTTAATAAACACTGGTTCAATCAAAATATATTACATTTATAAATAGGGTTGTAAGGAGTGCTCGATGCAGTAATGATATCTCGGTTATAAAAAATCTGACTTATCCCGAGGATTGGAGAGAGGGAAAAGGCTTGGGATGGAGCCCTTTCTACATATGATATAGTTTCATCTAATATGTATATGTATATATGCTTTTAATGTACTTAAGTATTTTCTATATATACGTAAATAATAAGTAAGCAGATATAAATATCCAAAATTAAGAGTAACATGTCTTAGTTATTGTAGATTCAATATTTCATTCTATGATGTCATTTTGACCATGTTTTGTTACCCAAAATAGTATTACCAATTGGGCGAGAAAATGCCTTCTTTCCAAACGGTAGTATAAAATCATTTTGTTTATATACATATATATATATATATATATTGTTAAAATAGTAAAATGCACGCCTTTTTCTTTTACCTCTTTTTGCAGATTATCATATTATTAAATAATTGTAACTTAATACATTATTTTTTTTATTTTTTTTCAATTTTATTTGTGGGTTGACTTTGCTGATGAGATTTTGGTGATATAATTCATGGAGAAAGACACCTAGCACGATGTTGGACTCAACATAAATGAAAAAGTATTTCATATTAGATTTACGGAAATGATATTAGGCCACAATGTGGTCAGCCACATTTCTTAAAAAAAATTAAATAAATGGATAATAAATGTAAATTGTCTTGAGTACCCTTACCTCAATTTGAAAGCCAAACATTTTTTTCTCACTTTTTGGGCAAATTTAATAGAATATTGTACCATTCACGAGAGTGTAAAAAAGTGTAGTAGTTCTCATGAGTGTTACTATAGTGCGTGAAGTCACCCATGCTACAGACGACTTTGCTTGAGTCACCTCTACCATGTACGACAATGGTTGAATTAATTTATTTTTGAGTTTCTTTTATTAAAGTTACCCCTGCCAGGGGCGATACTAATTTAAATATATTTTTTTGTTCTATTTTCAGGGGTGACATTGCCTTTTTTTTTTCTTATATTAAAGTCACCCCTGCCAGGGATGACATTGCCTATTTTTGTTTTGTTTTTCTTATATTGTAGGGGCGACATTGCTTTGAATTTTTTTTTTCTAAATGGTGGCAGGTGCAATGTACTAATGGTGTGAAAAATAATTTATAAACCTCATTTCACCATTTTTAATAGATGATTTTCAAAGTAAAAATACAATATTTTACTTAATCATAAATATATAAAAGATAGAGTATCCAATATCAAAATAAAATATCTAACTTGCAAGAGAAACTCTAATACTCATGGCGTGTTCCACAATGAGTCGCTTTTCTATTTCGTTTAGCCCTTCCTATTCGTTAATCTCTATTGGCATCATATTCACTGTCTTGTGCATATTGTGTTTAACCATCATATGGTGTGTTGATATTCAAACTAAATGATCGGCCAGATGGAGATGAATTATGACTTGAATATGAAATAGGAGACGTATTAAAATGGCCTCGATAACCTCCAAATTGGTCGATGAGGCAAAAATGGTATCTCTGTTGTATGTCTGTTTTACACAAGTTTTGATGATCAACGGATACAACGTTCATAAGACATGTATCACCTTCGTACTTTGTGATTTGCCACATATCAAACTTGTTCTTCAGGACTGACTGACTGGAGCTAGAATTTACTGCCCAGGTGATGTGCCATGGACATGATTATTATACAAACCATGGAAATCTTCCGCACTAATACATCTCCCTTGTCTTTGTCGTCTGAATCACTCTCATCTGATTCAGAATCTTCAATTCATTAGCACCAAAACTGTCCACTAGAGGATCAAAAGTTTGATCCTCTAATAAGTGTGCATCGTTGAATCTTGTTGCTTCGACGAGGACTTCATCCTGTCCGGGTTTTGAAGAACCTCCAATGTAATCATCCACCGCAACACTAGTGATGCCTTGTGGGACGAAGCCATGACTACTCAGGGCGTCATCTCTTAAATATTATGCATATTGGTAATATCCATCCATTATTTGAACATTAACTGCAACATCTGCCTGTAGTGCTACATTATCAACGCGAACGTGTATGAAATGATTTCCGGAGTTAGGAGCAAAGAAGAACCATAGATCTTTGTCATTGTTGACTAGAATTAGTAAAAGTATTATTTTCTCGTAATGCCGGGAAAACCTCTAACATATATCGATTACTATCGATATTCAACATGTCGTATAATCCTGAAACCAATTCGGAATAGCCAATGGCACGAGATACCCTTTGGCCACCTATAGATGGCTGGTCTGTACCACATCCATGGTGCACGACAAGTCCAACGTTTTCCTTATTTGTCATTAGCTTCAAATGCAAATATTTTAGCAAATATTAAGCTTAAATAGTTTGAATACACATATTTAAAGGGTAGTATGTCGATATTTTTCTCTATCCCTAATTTTATCTAAGTAATTTAAACAACAAAGAATTTAAAATCCAACTCAATAGTTCAATAACTAATTGAAGAACATAAGGTTAAAAGATTATTCTATATTATTCATATTCATTGAATCATAAAGAAGGGAAATTTGAGGACCTTATGCACTTTACTACGGTGTATGGCACTAGTCCGTATTATAAGTTTAATTAATATCAAATTTTGGTAGTATATTATTAAAATTAAAATATATTTTCCCACTTGTTTCTTTAATTTAATATTATTTAAGGTTTTAAATATGTAGTAACATTTTCTTTTAGGATTTTTTCTAGGAATGTAGTTCGTACCAATGTAACAAATCTCCCAGATAAATTCAATTTCTCGCGAAATTATCGCTTTATCTTACAAGAAAGTAATAAATCCGATCATATCACGAGTTTTTGAAAATATCGCGATATTAATATAATTATCGCAAATAAAATGCATTTCTCATGATGATTTGGTTTTAACAATACAACAAAATATCATGAAAGGGAATCGATCCCTTGCTGGGCTGCTGCCAAACTTATAGCGTAACCATTCCACCACTAGACCAAGAGCTAATTTTGATTTGGGTAATCCATTTTATGACTAATATAATAAAATTTATTTGTAAAGGAATAAAAGAAAAGGTTTGATTAATAAAGTTTATTTTTATTTTCTTCCCTTTTCAAAGTCAGAAATATGAAGGTTAGAAACTTTGATTTATATACTAAAATACAAGGAATACAATAATTTATATATTATAATATTTTTTATTTTCAATTCGGAACTCATTATTAAGCCTAACTACGTAAAGCACTTTAAACATTCTACCAGAAATTTCAAACATTCTATGAGAAAAACATTTTGAAATAGTATGAAAAATATATATCTAGATAGATCAAATTAAATCTACATTTCTCGGGCTATACTAAACTATTGTTAGTTATAGCTTAATTTTTGTACTAATTATACTTCAGAAATATTATATTAAAAGACCTTAAATCTTAAAATCACTAAAAGTTATTAAACAAAAATCTATGAGTTTTAGTCGTTGGTTGCATCCATATCTGATGGATCCTAATATAGTTGAGATATATATCTGACGAGATATTTAATATCTTATTAGATATATTCACGATAGGAATGGAGATCTTATCCATGATAGGAGATAGATCTCTCCCATACTAGTATATATACGAATATACTGGTATTCGTATACGACGAAAAATCAATACCACAAAATACATATTTTCTCCCTTTTCTCTCTAATTTTCTATCTTGGAGAATCACCGGAGTCCTCCAAGAGTCTAGGGTGTGAAGACGACGGCGGATGCTCTAGTAGTATTCGTCCAGACGGGTTTGTAGACGAATCAGTGTACGATCTCAATTTGGGAATCAACCGAATACGTTCCGCTGCAACTCACTTGAGGTATATCGATTTCCATATACGTGAATATGTGATTTACGTGCTTTAATCTCTAACAGTGGTATCAGAGCGAGTTTAGATTCGTTCTCGCCTGTATCATTACGTAATAATCCCACTTTTTTTTCTTCCATTTTTTTTTATTCTGTTATTCATTTTTGCTTGGGGAATCTTTCTGGCAATTCATAAATTGAGCACTCACACATGCGAATCCAATTTTTTTTTGGATGGGTTTAGTTAATCAAATCAAATTGATGAAAACCAAGAGTCCTTCCCTGTTTTTTTTGTTAAAGGATTGAATAACATTTCTTTTAGGAATGTAAAAATCTGGAGGATTAAACATGCTGTTGCTCCTGTACATGTCCGCCGTCGCCGGCGGCGCGACTGACCTGCGCGCGCCGGTGGCGGTGTCCTGCTGCTCCGGCGGCGCGTTTCCGATGGCTGCGAGCAACTGCCGGGCATGCCGCTGCGTGAACGCGACGGGCGTCGCTGCGCTGCGCTCCGCCGCGCGACGCTGCTCTGCCTGCGCGCGGCGCTGCGACCTGCTGCGGCGACTGCGCGCGGCTCTGGTGACCTGCTGCGGCGGCTGCTTCGCAACGTTGCTTTTCCGGCGCGCGACGGCGACGCGAGCGCGCGCTGCTCCGCTGCTGTCGCTGTTTCTTCTCGCTGCTGCGGCGCCGCTGCTCCGGCGGCGGCTGCGGGGACGGCGGCGATAACGGGCTAGGGTTTCTGAATGGGCTGGGTTCTTGGGCCCTATGATTGGGCCTGGTGTTTTTTTTTTTTAAAGCCAATTGGGGCTACCGTTGGACCATGTTGAGGGCCTGAATTTTTTTTTTTAAAAAAAATCTGGTTTATTGGCCCTTTTAATTACTGGGCCAGATTTGGGGCCTGGATTTTTAATAATAAAAATAAAATAAAAGTGTTGGTCCACTTTACTTTAAATTAATTACATGTCTTATGTGATTTAATTTAATTGTTTGCGTATTTTTACTACGTGATGTGATTGATGTATGTGTGAGATGGTTGATGACAATGGTGGTTATACGATATTACGATGTAATTTTTTTTAGAATCATGTAGTAGGAACGAAAATTGTAATTTATTTATTTATTTTTTCGTTTCTCATTAGGGCACATGTATTAGAGGGGCCATTTTTAAGGCCATGTAATTTTTGTTGTTTCGTATTTACCACCATAGATCATTAACATCTTACTTTATTATTATTATTATTATTATTATTATTATTATTATTATTATTATTATTATTATTATTATTATTATTATTATGTTCTTGCAATGGACAATTTTTATTCGCGATCATTTAATTTTTTATTATCGTCTTCAATTGAGTGGGAGATGATTATGAGCCTATGCGGCGAATTTTCGATCCCATTCACTTGTGAGAAATAATAAAATTTTATTTGGACCCGAATAAAAATATTAAATAGACAACCTTCTAACATAGTTTGCGCAAATATTAACAGAAATGGATGCCCAAATAGCTTTTTATGATCTTTACGGTTCTGGCAAATTAGATGGCCAGAACTATGCCATGTGGCACCGTAAGATCAAGTTTCTGCTACATAATATGAAGGTCCTTGACCATCTCACCGAGACTATGGCGCGCCATTTGAGCCAGAGAACGGTCAAAATGCCCAATATCGTTGCGATTTAGACGTGTACAATAAGTGGGCGAATCAAGATCGGTCTGCGCCCTATACTATGCTTAGCTGCATGCAGGATCATCTGATTCGTGAGTTCGAGACGTTTGCTACAACTAAAGAGCTGTGGGACAGCTTAAAGGTCACGTACGGCACTACCTCGGCAACGAGACTAAGGGCTTTAACCCGTAAATTCAATCAGTACGAACTTGACCCTATGCACACCATGGGCCAGCATCTTGATATCATGAAAGACATGATTCGAGAGCTTCAAAATGCTGGAAATGAACTCACCAACGAACAACAAGTTTTGGCAGTCCTAAGGTCGCTACCTGAGCAGACTTGGGGACAAGTTAAACTTGTGCTCACACACAACGAGCAAATCCAGACTTTTGACAGCGTCGCCAGTCATCTTAGACTCGAGGCTGACCGTCGAGAGGCTGAAAGAGCACAAGCAGCTGCTTTCATCGCACATGCTGGGCAACGCAAGCCTAACACAGGCAACCGTTGGAAAAAGCAAAAGAATGCAGGACAAAGCACCGCGAACAACCAAAACTTGGGCCCGCAAGGTGAAAAGGCTAAAAAGCGTCACCGTGGAAAAAGAGGGGGAAAGAAGAAAGACACCTGCTATAACCGTGGAAAGACGGGTCACTTTGCTCGTAGTTGTACTGAGCCAAAGAAGGTAAGACCCGCTCCTAGCTCTACTGATTCATTTGTCTGTTCGCATGTGTTAGTTGCTAATTCTCTCCATGGTTGGATTGTAGACTCAGGAGCAACCAAACACGTGACAAGAGATAGAGCAGGATTTGTAGATTATCATCGAGTACCAGCGGGCAGCCACTACATTGCTATGGGAAATGGCGCGCAAGAAGAGGTGGTGGGAGTTGGTGCATACCAGCTCAAACTTAGCACTGGGCGCGAGCTGCTCCTTAGTGATGTGCTTTATGCGCCTAGTATTCGATGTAATTTACTTTCAGTGTCAGCATTTTTGAGTCAAGATTTTTTTTTCCTGTTTGAAAAGACCATGTTATCTATTTTTCTCGGCAACAACCTTTATGGCGTAGGACATATGAACAATGGATTTTTTATGTTGGATTTATCTATTGAATGCAGTTCTTTTATTTCTTCATCTGTTGATATTTTGAATGATTCAAATAAATGGCATGCAAGGTTAGGACAAATAGGACGTGAAAGGATGACTAGGTTAGCTCGAGAAGGCCTTTTAGGCAATCTCGCTAAAGTCAACCTTCCTGTGTGCGAACCATGTCTGGCAGGAAAAGCCTGCCGGAAGCCTTTTGGAAAGGCAAAAAGAGCTACTCAACCTCTAGAGTTAGTTCACTCGGACATATGCGGACCCGTAAATGTGAAGGCACGACACGGTGCATCCTATTTCCTCACATTTATTGATGATTATTCGCGCTATGGTTCAGTGTATCTCCTGTCTCACCGCTCAGAAGCGCTTGATTGTTTTAAGCGATTCTTAGCGGAGGTTGAGAACCAAAGAGATAGGAAACTTAAAACTTTACGCACTGATAGAGGGCGAGAATACTTGTCTGATCACTTCAGGCAATACTGTGAGGAAAAAGGGATCATAAGACAACTGTCAATTCCTTACACTCCGCAACAAAATGGTGTTGTAGAGAGGAGGAATAGGACACTTCTGGACATGGCCAGATCAATGATAGCGCAAACAAATCTACCAAATTCCTTTTGGGGATATGCAATCTTAACTGCTGCCTACATATTGAACCGTGTGCCGTCTAAATCAGTTCCTTCGACTCCGTATGAGTTGTGGCATGAGAGAAAGCCCAACTTAAACGGTTTGCGCCCTTGGGGGTCAGCAGGTACTTCCCATAAGCATGGGAAACTAGGTCCTAGAGCAGTCAAACATATCTTTATAAGATACTGTGACCACTCGAAAGGCTATGTGATGTATGGTGAACATCCTGACGGAGGAATGACAGAAATTGAGTCGCGCGATGTCAATTTCCTCGAGGAGGAATTTCCAACAATTGGAGAAGTTAAAGATCTTAAACTTTATGAGTTACAAGATCCCGAAGACAACGCTGGAATTCCTGACGAGGATGCGGTTTTACAACCAAATCCAGTAATCGACGGGAATAATGAGAGCGATCTTAGAGTCAATGGGAGAATTCCATTGCATGAAGACTCTCGAGATCTAGAGTTGCGCAGGAGCAAGCGTGGAACGGTTCCCCGAAGACGTTTTGAACTCGAAGGGGAATCTTTCATGTGCGCAACAATGGATGTTGATGAGCCAGCCACTTATGAAGAGGCTGTAACTTCTCCAAATGCTACAGAGTGGATAAGTGCTATGGAGGAAGAGATGAGTTCGATGGCTAAGAACCAAGTTTGGGAGCTAGTCGATCTACCGTCTGGACGCAAGACAACTGGGAACAAGTGGGTTCTCAAAGTCAAGCGAAAAGCAGATGGCTCGATAGAAAAGTATAAGGCTCGCCTAGTGGCGAAAGGCTTTACCCAAAGAGAAGGTGTGGACTATGAAGAGACATTCTCCCCGGTGGTGAGGTTTGCCTCTATCCGTCTCATTTTAGCAATTGTCGCCCATCTTGATTTGGAACTGTTCCAAATGGATGTGAAGACAGCATTTCTCAATGGAGAACTGGGTGATGAGATCTATATGGATCAACCTAAGGGTTTTTAGGTAAAGGGACAAGAGCGCAAAGTGTGCCGCTTAAAACGTTCCATTTATGGACTGAAACAATCATCCAGACAGTGGTACCTTCGATTTCATCGAGCTATCACTTCGATAGGCTTTACGATGGTTGAGGAAGATCACTGTGTGTATGTCAAAAGGGATGAGAAGAATTTCACAATTCTCTCATTATATGTGGATGACATTTTGCTGGCGGGAAATGATACGGAGATGATTGTCGCCACTCAGCAGTGGCTATCATCTACTTTTGAGATGAAAGACATGGGAGAGGCAGAATACATACTTGGTGTTAAGATACACCGAGATCACTCAAAGAGACTCTTAACTTTGTCTCAAGAGACTTATATTAAGAGGGTTCTGGAGCGATTTTGTATGCATAATGCTAAACCCGTTGACACGCCTATGGAAAAATATAGTATTCTTAGCAAAGATCTATGCCCAAAAACAGATTATGAAAAGGAAAGCATGGCTAAGGTTCCTTATGCAAGCGCGGTAGGGAGTTTGATGTACGCAATGATGTGTACTCGACCAGACTTGTGCTTTGCAGTAGGGATGGTGAGTAGGTATCAAAGTAATCCTGGACGCGCTCACTGGGCTGCAGTCAAAAGGATACTTAGATATCTAAAGGGGACAAGTGATTTAGCTTTGTGCTATCACGGTGGCAGTTTGAAGCTACTTGGTTACAGCGATGCTGATGGATCAGCAGATAGAGATGAACGCAAATCCACATCAGGATATGCATTTTTGTTAGGTGGCGCTGCTATCACTTGGAGTAGCAAGAAGCAGCCTTGTATATCTCTATCCACTATGGAAGCAGAGTACATTGCTTGTACATCTGCAGTTCAAGAGGCTATCTGGTTGAGAAGATTTCTTCAGACTTTGCGCGTCACGGGGCATGTAGATGATGCAGTAGTTGTCATTTGTGATAACACAGCTGCACTAGCATACTAAGGATCCCAAGTATCATGGGAGGACCAAGCATATTGACACCAGATACCACTTTATCCGAGATAATATTACGCAGGGGCAAGTGGTTCTCAGGCACGTTCCCACTAGTGAAATGATAGCTGATCCTTTCACCAAGCCTTTGAGTAGAGATGTATTTCAAAGGCATGTTAGGAGTATGGGACTTCGTAGAATTTAAAATTCTTTTAGCCTGTATGAACAATTTTATTTATCAATAAAGTGTGCCCTTATTATATGTTAGAAGTAATGTGTCTATTATGTGTGATATGTCACAAGGCTTGGATTGTCCCACTCACACGGGAAATCGCCCTGGCGCTTCGGTAAGCCAGCAGGATGAGACTGGCGGATCAAACACTTGAGTGATCACCTTCGTGAAAGGAACAACACGAAAGGTTGTTGCCCATATTCGCCTTGGCAAGAGGCCAAGATGAGATCATACTTGATCGATTATGAAGAATGTCCTAACTTCATAAAAGCTTCTTAATAGCCGAGTGTGCGAATCATTAGGAGTTGTGTTGGAGACAAATTCCTAAGTGGTTCGCAGGTCAGACGCTAGAAGAGCGACTGGACTAAGACTCGTATGATGTTCAGAGCGTGACATGCCCAAATTTGAGTGGGAGCTCCATCATAGCATGTATTCATACTACATGTGCTTAATGACGACCTTAGCAAGAGAAGTGACCGAATAGATCCCTGCTTCGTCACTGTGTTAGCTCTTATAGTGTTTTTTTGTGCCCTTTGGGACTTTGGACTTTGTCATGAAGTGTAAGCTTGATGATGCTACTTTAGCATGTGTTCAATGGCCATGGTTGATACGGTCTGTCGGAGCATGACTAAGAAAGCTGTCAAGTCCAAGCAGATTGACATTAGAGGCCAAGGAAAAACTAAGCTGGTAATGCACTTGTGTACTATGGCTCATAGGCCGGCCGACTAAGTCGAATTAGTTTTGACATAGTCATGAGCATAGATACAATTAAGGGGTCAAACATGCTCTATATGAACACGAGGGGTCAGAGATGTTTGGTTTAGTGTAACCAGGTAGTTTGGGGTACACGGCGAGTCTCCTGAGTTGATGAGTTATGTTAGTTGGGTGATAACTTAATATAACTCTCCTCACTTTGTTCCATTATGTTCTCGCTCGATCGCACGTCTTAGTCTCTGTATGAAAGAAGAGATATGATGATGAGAATTGTGGAGTCTTTCGGATTTGAATAAGTCGGATCAGATTTGTATGAGTGGGAGATGTTGGTTGCATCCATATCTGATGGATCCCAATATAGTTGGGATATATATCTGACGAGATATTTAATATCTTATTAGATATATTCCCGATAGGGATGGAGATCTTATCCATAATAGGAGATAGATCTCTCCCATACTAGTATATATACGAATATACTGGTATTCGTATACGACGAGAAATCAATACCACAAAATACATATTTTCTCCCTTTTCTCTCTAATTCTCTATCTTGGAGAATCACCGGAGTCCTCCAAGAGTCTAGGGTGTGAAGACGACGACGGATGCTCTAGTAGTATTCGTCCAGACGGGCTTGTAGACGAATCAGTGTACGATCTCAATTTGGGAATCAACCGAATACGTTCCGCTGCAACTCACTTGAGGTATATCGATTCCCATATACGTGAATATGTGATTTACGTGCTTTAATCTCTAACATTAGTAAATATTGAATAATAATATAAATAGAGATAAAATTATGTTAATTTATAAGAAGAATAAGTACAATATTTAAATTTTTTAAAATTTAATTTAACATATTAAACCCGATTAATTCCCGTATAATACTTTTGATGCGGCGATATTTCACCGATTTTATCCGTTTGATTCTTGAATGAAACTCGAATCACGAATTATTGGTGGTGCCGGATAATATCCGTGATCGAATGTTGTTATTATGGTTCGTACTAGGCCCAAATTAAGCACTTGACTAACACATAAAATCATTTTAGTTCTAGTTTATACACAATAATACAACATAATAATGCAACCACATCTAAGTGCATCCTACAATCCATATTTATGAAAACAGAAAAATGATTAGGCCGGAATTAAATATAAAAATTTGTTACCTTAGTGAAGGAGAAATATGATTGTGTTAAGTCTCCTACTGTACCGACGACCACAGACAACACATTCACGAACTATCTTTAATCAAATCAGTTTTGACGGCCAAAACAATATTAAGAAAAATAGTTCATCCAAATGAGATTCTGACAAATGCAAATATTAATGGTATCATAATATAAAACAAAAATAACATAGTATATATATGTCAAATTTATTTTCTAAGGTATTATAATTTAAAATTACTCCACCATAACCCATTATTGTTTAACAAACACTATAACTAATTTTCCTATTTATAAACTAAAACACCATAAATTAACTGTAATTTCTATAACTACATGCAAAAAAATATTATATTACTTTGTCCTTAATTCAACTTATTTATTCATATTATTATACAATGAATAGTTTTTGCAACTAATACAATAAAAAAAAAACTATAACTAATTTACCTGACAGTAAACTAATACGCAAGAAATTTAAAAATAGTCTATCAAAACAAAATAATCTATATCAGTAGAAGTTGTAAATTAATGATGGAAACAATTAAAGTTTAGAAATGTGTACCTACTTAGGGTATTATTTGATTATACTGCTAAATTGCGCCACGCAAAATTCCAAACAGAAATTTCATTTGTTGTACTCTAAATGCCTCAAAGTGAGGCAGACATTTGAGAGGAAATGTAAGGCAGTATGAAGAGTGGGTGATAAATTTTGTAGGAGCTCATTTGATTTATAGACTCACCTCTCTAGGTTGAAATGCAAGAGAGCAATTAAGTTAAAGAGGACAAAATTACATTGAATGTGATTGACAATTGATACTGTCGTTTATAAATAGTGTTGCATGCTTTTATTAATAGTACATGCAGGGAATCTTGCTGCCATTTTATAAATATTGTTGTTGACTGCTTTTATTAATATTGTTGTTGCAGTTGCAGCCTTGGCTGCTTTTATTTAGCCATAGTCGCCTTCATCATAGGTGTCTTTAATAAAAAGAAATCGAAGCAATGTTGCCCCTAGCAGGGGTAACTTTCATATAAGAAAAAACAAAACAAAAAATGCAATGTCGCCCTTGGCAGGGGCGACTTTAATAAAAGAAAAAAAAATTAGGGCAACTTGAAAAGAAACTCAAAAATAAATTAATTCGACTTCGAACATGGGCGGCTTCACGCACTATAGTAACACCCACAAAAAATGCTACATTTTTTTAACACCTTCGTGAATAGTACAATATTCTATTAAATTTACCCACTTTTTAATAGTCAGATTTGAATTTGAATTCCTATTCAGATCCGTGCTATATCCTCTCTCCTCTCGCCTCTTTTATCTCCATATTTGTTTTTTGTAACTCTTGTGGTAGTATAACTTACTTTTTGTTGATATTCTTATTTGACTTCTCCCTATTACATTTCGTTTCCTTCGAACGCGGACATGTCAAAGCACTTAGGTCTCTATTGCTCCCGAGGAGAACAGGTTTACGGACTTCGGCAAATTTTATGTTGTGTTTGAAGGCCGTGGTCTAAATTAACAAATAAAATAGGGATAGAGAATAATAGGATACTTTGAAAACCAATCTGGCTTAGACTAGAATGATGTCATGGATGATTGTTGTTTCACACTTTTTTTCGATGTTGCGAAGTGTCATAAACCCAAAAAAGAAAATTCACTCCGGGCAAATAACCGTTATGTTCAGCCGATAATAATCCCACACAATATTGCAGTAAAGTATAATTTTTTTTAATATTTAAAATATTGTTTTAGAAGGGAAAACGTATTTTTTTTTCTTTAGGAGGTAGGAAGTGCTGCAGAGAAGAAAATGGCAGCAAACTGGTAAAGGTTTGGAGCCAAAAAGGGTTAGGGGTAGTGGGGTATTTTAAGTTTTATTTTTGGATTTTAATTTTTTTTAGTGATTTATGCTTGAGCTAGTAGTCGTTATTACACGTTAAGGTTTGAGTCAAACCTTCTCTTGGCTTAGTTTAGTGGTTAACACTAAGGCAACATATGTAGAGTTTTGAGTGACATCATCAAAATCTCAACAGAAACTTACATTCATGCATAAAATAGCGAAACAGAAAAATTCTTGATGAATTAAAGCAACTTTAGAAAGAGATGATTAAATGTAAAAGTGGGTAAAAAGAATATGTATTTTTTTACAATTAAAAACAATAGTTATCGTGCACAAGAACTTCTTGCTTCTTTCTCCTTTTAGTAAAATTATTAAACAATAAAATGGAGTACAATGATACACACAAAAAAGTACTGAAACAAATAGAAATGCCGAAATGGTCCAAGCTCGCCCGAAAACTCAAGTATAGATTTAGGTATCTTCAGGCTCATTTCAAAATAAGATTTTTAGCCAGGATCATTGGACCTTCGGGCTATGCTGGCTGGGTTGGCCAAAGGATAGTCGGGTTGGCCCAATATAGTACTACTGGTCAACACCGTAATACTTTTTCAATCTTACTTTACACTTACTTGCCGTTTCGTCTCTTACGTATAGTCTTACTTACTCTTAGACTAAATCATAATACAAGTCGAAGTCAAAGTCAAATTCATAACCCTAACCCCTCCTTTCTTTACTCTTCAGAGTCTGCTTTTTACTCCAAGCAAATAATGGCAGCAGCCTATTACGTTCCGCCTGGCGCTGCACTTCGCCACCCTTCGCCGCCACTCGCCCTTCATTATCTATGCAAGTCTCTGTTTCAATTTTCATCACTCACATGTGTGTGTTTATTTATTATATACAGTATTGTTTGTAACTTTGGGGTTTTATTCGACACTGTGTTTGTGTTTGTGTACATTAAGGTTTTAAATGATTTTGTAACCGTCTCTGTTTTTGTTTATAAAGTCTGTTTTTTATTAAGTAATTTTTTAGTACAGTTCACTTCTATAAACTTGAAATATTAAAAATATCTTAATTTTATAGTAAAATATTAAAAATAAAATTTTAGACTTATCAATAAATTTCAATAAAATTATAATTTTAGTAAATTTATCTATAAGTAATTAATATGTAATTTTAGTACAATTATTAAATTAGTTAGAGTAAATTTGTCAAGAAATTAAATGTTTTAGTAATCTTTAACATCCAGAAAATTAATACGCAAGCAAAATTATTAAAAAACTAAATTAAATTAGTTATATTAATTACAAGTAATTCGAGTACACTCTCATTCTGAATTCATAAAAGGAAAAAAAAAGAATTTAGTTCGTTTTGTTAATGGGCTAGAATTGTTTTTCCTAAGGAAATAAGTTAGGCCTTAATATATTAAGATTCCTTTGGGCCTTAGTCTTGACCCCGACTACCTGACGCCTCTTTCTCGCTTCCGCCAACCGCCGCCTCCAACAACGGCAAACACCACTCACTGCATAGTCTCCGCAACCATAAATAGGTAATAAGTATCTTCTAATACAGTTTATTCCTCTGATTTCCGTAATTTTCTAACCATTGGCTGGTAATTCGAACGGTTTTTTCTTTTTAATTTTCTTAATTGGTCAAATATAGCTTTTGGTTATGTTTTCTGTTTCTGTGGTTTGATGCGCCGTCGGCGTGAATGTTTTGTTGTATTTTGGGTGTTTCGAGTTGGCTAATGTAATGGTGGAATCTTGTATTTTGTCAGTGATAATAGAGTTCAAATTTCATGTATCTTGCTTCATGGTTGCTTTACGAATTCCCCAACAGACATTTGGGACTTGAATTTGTTTGTCTTTTTATCTGATTATTTGTTTTTTTGTTTTTGTTTTTGTTTTGGGTAAAAAATTGATTTCTTAGGTGAGACCTTTAGCATTTATTCTGATATTTACCTTCCTTTTTTTATTTGGTCAATTTCCTTCAGTAACATGGATGAAGAAGTGGCAGTTGTCAATGGGAAGTGGAAGAATGAGAAAACTATTAAGCCTAAGTCTAAAAAGGACACAATGAGTGATGGGAGTGCTACGGGGATACAGGAGGCACAGAATGTTGGTAAAATGAAGGCGTCTGAGTCTGCTCAAATATCTGAGAAGGAAGGTATTGCTGATACAAAGAGGGGACGAAAAAAGAAAAATAATATTGGAACTAGAGGTCTTGAGGCAGAAACCATCAAGGGTTCTAATGAAGATAATTTAACTGATGTGAATGGTGGTGGACTCACTATAGATAATGCTGAAAAGAAGAAGAAGAAGGATAAGAAAAGAGAGAAGAACAAGAATCAGAATGATGATTTTGAGGGCAATACTGAAGAAGTCATGGGGAATGAAAAAAAAAAATGGGTGGAGGGAGAGAGTGTTAACAAAGGTAGCAAAAAAACTGACAAAGAGAGGAAGAAGCAGAGAGTGAAAATAAACAATGATGATGTAGATATTCAGGAGGGAGGGAGAGATGGAGAAGTTATAGGAACACATAGTGATGATTGCAAAACTGATGACACAGTGTTCGTCAAAAGGAAGAAGAAGGAAAAAGGCAAGAAGAAGAACAAGGATGATAATGTCATTGGGCTGCTAGATACTCTTAGTGAAGTTAAGCATGGTGAGGGTGATTTATCTCCATTGCAGCAGGAAAACATGTCAGAAAAGGTTGGGGACGATGTTCAGTCCACTGTAAATGATGGAAATGACACAAAGGTACCTGAGAGGAAGAATAAGAAGAAGTACAAGAAGAAAGAAAGCTACAAAGATGTTTCATCAGCTGCTCAGCAAGATTCTGTAGATAATGACAGCAGTTGTCTTATGCATACTGAAACGATACCAATTGATGGAGACAAAAGAAAAAAGAAAAAGACCAAATTTGTGAAAGGTGGTTCTCATGATGGACAAGATAATGAAGATGAGTATCCCAATAAAGTGAAAAAGAGAAAGAACACACTAGTGGAAAATGGGTCTGGAGATGCTACACCTAATAAAAGTAATAAGAAAGTAAGATTTTCGGGCAAGGTTGAGGTTTTCCCTCTACCAAGTGATTTAAATACTGAGACGGGTAATGATGAGGAGGACAATCTGGTCAGAGGTAAGCGGTTCAGTCGTGAAGAAGATGATACTGTGAAAGATGCTGTTTTGAAGTACATAAAGGAACACGAGTTAGGCGACGAAGGTTTGAACATGGTTTTGAAATGTAGCCAGTACCCTGAATTGAAAGGCTGTTGGAGAGAAATAGGGGCTGCCATACCATATAGACCTTATATTGCTGTCTATAACCGTGCTCGAATTTTATTCATGAGGTCTGAGTCCCGGAAATGGACCAAGGAAGAGTATGATATGGTTTTGAAATACCATGAAGAGCATGGTAACCAGTGGAAGGCGTTGGCAGATGAGCTTGGCAAACATACATGGCATGTGAAGGATACTTACCGTAGAATAAAATTGCCTGACTTGAAGAAAGGGAATTGGTCACAACAAGAATATCAGAAATTATTCGATCTGGTGAATACTGATCTGCAGTTGAGAGTTTTTGAAGAGAAGAAATCCAAGCATGGAATGTTGCGGGACAATATCGCTTGGTCAGCAATTAGCGATGAGTTATCTACTCGAAATCAAGCGGCCTGCTGTTTAAAGTGGTATAAACAGCTAACTTCACCCATGGTGGCTGATGGTGTGTGGGTCGACTCAGATGACTATCGCCTGCTTAGTGCTCTTTATGACTTAGATGCTACTTGCATGGAGGATGTTGATTGGGATGATCTTGTTGAGAACAGATCTGGGGACTTATGTAGGAAGCGTTGGAACCAGATGGTTTTACATATAGGCCAGCATGGAAATAAGTCATTTGCTGAACAAGTTGAAATATTGGCACAGAGATATTGCCCACATCTTCTTGCTGCAAGAGAAGCCTGGGAAAGCAAGCCGAGAGTTCCTTGATCTCAACAAAGCAAACTGCCTCTGAAGGTTTTGCCTTTCCAGCCTTCTGATTGTTGTACTATATCTGTTTGCTTTGATCCTATTGGTTACTATATATTGGTTTTGGCCTATTTATGTTTCGAGCATTGGGAGTTCATGCATGATGGAACAATATGCTGCCGCTAAATTCTATATTCTTCTCGAACAAATCTAAATTCGTTGTTTTTTGGTCTTTTACATGTATGCTCTGTGTATGACATCTGAGATCATTATTTTTCTTCTTTGGCATAGAATTTGGAGTATATTTTGTTGTTCTTTCTGCCATATGTTTTGTGCCATTGACAAACATAAGTTCTTTTGAGATTCTATCGGATATTAGAACATACCTAGTAAGTTCTGAATTCTGATGAAACGAACATCATCTTTGTAATAAGAAAGTATTCTTATCAATCCTGACTATTTTATTAAGTTAGTAATAAATGATAAAATTAACTAGTTCTAATGACTTAATTCCGAATTCATAATCAATCTCAGCATTAATATTCACTTTAAATAGCAGTAAGTATGTAAGTAAAATTAATCACGATGTGAGTGATGATATAGGGAAACATAATAAGTGTGACAGTTACAAAATTCAAATACTTGATTTGTATGAATGTGCTTCTATTGAAATTCAAATTACTAAGTAATTCATCGATAAAAATCAAGCTCGTTTTCTGTTTTAAGCTAAAAATAACATGTTAACAGTTTAGATCCAATGTAATTTTACCTGGTCAAATAATGGTACACCTAGATTCTAATCTGGATCTTTTACTCCTTAGTGGTCTCTACTTATTTTTGTGTATTATGATATGATTATATCATTGTACACCACATCTCCTGTGTGGATTCCTAACAATTTCTGTGGATGATATAATATTGGAAATACGATTTGGATTTGTCATTTTGAATATTTGGTGGATAAAATTTGAAACATGAACTGGATCCATTTCTGTTGACCGGCAAATGACATAAATGTTATTTACGTAATATATTTAAATCCTAAGCAATAGTTTTTCTCGATTCTTATCATACAAGGGAAATTAGATAATAGTATGGAAATGCCCCTAAAAACTTTTACCAATTATAGTTATACCTCTCCGGCTTGTTTCTTAATTGTTAGTTCTAATAAACATTCACTAGATTCATATGGACTGTAACTGGAATTTGACTGCCTTTATTTTCAAGAATTAAGGATGTACAGGGACAATGAAATAATAGCTATCTGTTTAATTTCAGCAAAGTTTTCTTTTATTATGTTTTTAACTGATTATAGTTGATTTTGATGATCTGGACTTTTGAGAATTCATAAAACAATCACAATCATTAGTTTTAGGGTTTGATTTCTAGATTTTGGAGATAAATTGTTGTGGGTGGCCATGGCGTACATGCCCACAATCCCTAATTTTATTATTTATTTATTTCTTAAAAAAGATAATCACAGTTGCTTTCAGCCACTAGATTTATCTGCAAAATCGACGGTCTACAACGATGTTCAATGCATTCAATGCCCTTTACTTGCTTCATTAATACAAATTTAACTGAACTGTAAGAGAGAAATTTTCACCATAGCAAATTCTTCCATCGTTAAACCTCATTTCTTCTCATACTCACCAACTCCTCCCATGGAGTCCAAGGGAAGCTGCATAAACCACCATATCTCTCCTCTTCCTCCGTCAACTTGCTTGTCCAACACTAACTTGAAAGTAGAAACATTAGGTGGTGACTTTTGCACAGGTAACCTCTCATCATCAAAAGGTTACCCTCCAGATTGCTCAAATCTTAATCAGTTCCCCTTAGCAGCTTCTTCATTTAATTTGGGTAATGGGATAAAACCCAACTTCTTCGAGACCATTGGTTCCCTTTGTCATGGCTCTTCTGCAGATTTTGGTTCCTTCTGCCATGGCTCTTCTACAAATTTTGGTTTATTGGAGTTTAATGAGGAAAATGGCAGTACAAGTGCAGACATTCAGGATTTCCAGGGTGGTGGATTATCAATCATTCCCTATAGAGAAGACTCGTTAAGGGCAATCGAAACAGCTTTAGAATACCATGATTCGAATCCTTTATGCTTTGTTCTTCCTGATGAGACCTCTTGTGTAACCGCTGATAATCGTGGCTGCTTTAAGGAAAACGGCAGTAATAGAAGCAAGAACTGTATACAGAGCAAGGAGAGCGAACCTGTAACTAAAAAGTGTGGTAAGGGAAGAAAGAAATCGAAATCAGCAAAAGGGCAGTGGACTGCTGAAGAGGACAGGTGAGAAATAAAAAATAGAAAAAAATTTGGGATTTATTTTCTACATTTCATTTGTTTTCTTTTCATGTTTTTCTGAGATCAATGTTTTAGTTTTACGTATAATCTGCAGACTCTTGATCCATCTGGTTGAGAGATATGGTGTGAGAAAATGGTCGAATATTGCACAAATGCTGAAGGGGAGGATAGGCAAGCAGTGCAGAGAGCGATGGCACAACCATCTGAGGCCTGATATTAAGGTTAGCTTTGGTTTCTCCGTGCTCCTGAATTTATAATTTTGTTTTCAGATTTATTCCTTACTTTCTGGTAATAGTTCGCGTTCATGTTTTTCTTGAAAACTATGGTGGTTTCGAATATCAGGAAGTTAAATTACATTTATTGCAATACTACACATATAAGGGAAATCCGTGCATCGTTCCCTTTTGGTTGCATAATAATTATTCCTCGCTGTGTTCTTTTAATTTTTTGTTAGTGGTTTGACCATCCTTATCCCTAGAAGCGGCAAAAACGTGACCCGAGCATGGTTTAACACCCTTTTTACCGTCATTTTAGGTTGAAAGTCGTATTTTTTACTTAATTGTCACATATAGAGCCTTTTTTCTAGATTTTATGCATGCAATACCTGATTGATAAATGCATTTGTCCTTTTTCGCGTTGGTTCTTTCTGGTAAAAATATTTACCCCCAAAGAATCAAATGAATTGTTAAATTTTCTTCTTTTTTCCTTTAAGATATAATAAAGTTAGGATGAAATATTTGCTCATGGGTGGGGGCTAGTTCTTCTATTCTTGTCATGTTTCTGTAGTGGCTCATTTTCAAGATTTACCCCAAAGAATCCAACAAATTATTTATTGTTTGTTTTCTGCCCTTATACAGAAGGACGTATGGACCGAGGAGGAAGACAGAATTCTGATCAAGGTCCACGCTCAAGTGGGGAACAAATGGGCAGAAATCGCAAGAAGTCTCCCTGGAAGGACAGAGAATACCATTAAGAACCATTGGAATGCAACAAAAAGGAGGCAATTCACGAAACGAAAATGCAGGACGAAATGGCCTAAGCCTAGTTCCCTTCTCCAGAACTATATCAAGAACCTCAACTTTGAAAAAGAGGGCATAAGCCAATCTAAAGATATCCAACCACCTTCAGTTTCTGGAATTGTTGGTAATTCTACAATTAGTGCACAAAATAATGTTCAAATTGAGATTAACCCTGATGAATACGCTGCGCCGGAATATGATTTTGATGAGTTCATGTTTGATGACGACCATCTTTTCGAAGGGAGTAACATGGATTTGTTCATGGATGATATACCAATCGGCCCTTCGCCTGAATTTGATGAAGAATTATGCTTTGATGCTGAGTTGCCATGTGATATGCCTCAATTGATGCGAGGTGATGTGAAGAAAGAGTTTGATTTGTTTGATGGGGATGCCTACTAGAGGTTTTGAAAGACCAATAATACTTTAATATAGTTCTTTTCAATAACCTCTTGTGGTGTTTGAAGATGAAATCCAAGTGTGTGGAGTGTTGGGTCTAATAGCATTTTTTTTCCTTATGTTTTAATTTAGACATTGGTTGGTATCGTACTATATACTGGAAATAAAATCTTGAATTTTTATGTAGTCTTTCATAATTGGGTTTTGCCAAATCCCCCTTTCCTCCTTTTAATACAAAAACAGGATCTTCTTGCTGTCTTTTGCGCATTTGTTTTTACTAGTATTATTTTCGGGCATCGCACGAAAGTAAATTTAAAAAGTAATTTTTTAAATTAAATTGAATATGAGATAATTTAATATTTAAAAATGTGACCGTTTTATCCTATAAAACAAATATTTAGGAATTTTAAATTAAACATAAATAAATTATAAATAATATAAATGTAAGTTTCTTTCACGTTATACATGAATTTAAGTGGGAATGCGACGGCAGGCCCAGACAGAAAGTTCAATTCATCTTTTTTGCCACTTTAACTTATTTGATGCAAAAATACTCACTTCACCAAAATTGTCCTCTCCTTTGGGTGAGCCAACCTAACCTGCCTGGCACCTTTAACATTCTGATTTCGTGGCAGGAAACTCATTTGATGATTCTGCATGGCTACAGTAACTTTTCTCCTTGAATTTAATATAACTTATTTTATATTATATGTATATGCATATATACTATAAATTAGCACTAAGATAAAATATTAAAATTGAAAATTAAATATAAAAAATGTTTATATTCAAAATGATTGTTTCTTATCTTTGATCCAAATATACATTTAGTGTGTATGTAACACTTTAGATATATATTCATACACAAATAACTTAATTAATCAATAAGTAATGAAAAGTAATTATGCGAGAAAGTAATAGACCTGTGATATAACAAATAAAAATTACAAATTAATAATCTAATGAGTTGATTATAAATCAAATATTAAATTTTACTTTTAATTTAATAAAGTACATGTTTAATTATACATACATTGATTTTCCTCTCAACTTAATAAATGAAGAAAACTTGAAAAGATTCACGTCGGATAAAATAAATTGATTAATTGTGGTTTTAATGAGATAGTCAAGTATAATATTTTTTATTATTTGAGTGACTTTTAGTTGTATTCCGAACAAATACTATACAATACAACCCACAATAAACGGTAAACCATAACTCAATATCAACGAAAAAAATAATATAATATTTTAAATTGAATATCTTATTAATATATATGTTGTATGGATGCTAAATGAAACATCGTCAAAAGAGGATTAATTTAATGTATTATACATAGTCAATAAATTAGAAATGAAATAAGTTATTTGCAACTTTAAAAAGTAAAATAAATTTTGGTTCTTACAAAGAGTGACAACAACGTATCAGTTATAGTCCAAAAATTTGGGCTGAAAATATTAATTAAATGTTCTGGTGATTTTCTTGCCCATTCTATTTCTCGTTCCGTAGTATTGTTTGTTGATGGTGAGGTGAAGATTGGTGATGTCCCTTCTTCACTAGAACACATTGTTTTGGCTGAGGCGATTTTGCCTTCTTGATAATATAGTGCTGGTTTTCCTCAAAAAAAAGAAAAAAAAAAAAAAAGAAAAGAAAATCGAATTGTTGAATTTTCTTTTGGGTTGATGTGTCCTTTTTTTGGTGATTTTGAATTATTATTAAATCAAAATGTATGAGTATTTTTTTAACTTTCTAGCGGAATAAAAATAAATTGTTCTGATGTAACCCCGTAATACAATCGAGGAGAGTGGACTAATCATTTTTTTTTTCCCTTTTTTTCTTCTTTTCCCTTCAATATTTGCAAGTCATATAACTTTTTCGTCTCAACTCCGTTTTTTATGAAAAATATTCTGAATTAATCTTCTTTTCACGATCGTCGATTTGACATCCATTATGCATATATTAAATATTAATTTTTAAGTGAGTTTACTTTTTTATGATATATTTTGATTTAATTTTTTTTTTGTGTATAAAATAAAAAATGTCATATATTATTAAAAATGATATATTTTTTTTTTAATTTGAAAAAATGATCTACTCTTTTTTAGAATATTAATTTCTTTTACTTTAGTTTTGCATTTTTATAATAATTTTGGATTGACTGAATTATTATGTTTATAAAGAAACTTAATATAGATGAGCCGATTTGTTAGAATTACAATTTACAATAGAAAGTTTAGAAGTAATGGTTAAAATGATTTATTGATTGAGTTAGTGGTTTTTTTTTTTCAAATAGAAAAATTATGTTAACTAATAGATATAATCAGTTGTACGTCACAATAATATACCTTAGCACCCCTTACTTAATGAACTAATACCATTGCGAGATTTCATGCTAATATTACTAAATCCAAAATATAATATGTCACTATTAATATTGTTTCATCTTATACGAATTTGTAACTGTATTAGTTTATTATTCAAATATTCATCGACCAGTGTTATGCTATATATATTTTATATAATTTTTTTACCTATTACAGTACAACATTTCATACAAAATCCTTTATAATATATCTTATTCATTACTCATTTTGATTTTTATTATTATACATAATTTACCATTATATTTAAATAATAATTAAATAAATAAATTTTACCCGTGCATCGTACGGGTGAAAAACTAATACTCCTTCCGTCCCAAATGAACTTGCACATGGGAGTCGGCAAATATATTAAGAAAAAGTTGCTTTTTGGGATCTTTGAAGATCATGATGTATGATGGTGTGGAAAGACTTCTCAGAAATGTGGGGTATGTTCCTGCTCTAAAGAGAAATCTCATTTCCCTTGAATCATTGAATGCTGCTGGGTGTGAATTTAATACTGAGGGAGGATATATACATGTTACCAAATCTGGGAAAACTGTCATAAAAGGCAGAAAGATCAATGGTTTGTATTTTCTCATAGGGAACTCAATTACTGGGTGTGCTGATAGTGTAATGAGTGCCTCTGATGTATTATTGTGGCATAAAAGATCAGACCACATTGGAGACAAAGGAATGACTGAGTTAGCAAAGAAGAAAGTGTTTGGAAATTCAGAAGCTGTTAAGTTGGATTTCTGTGATCATTGTCTCTTGGGAAGCGCAAAGAAATATCCCTATGGGAAGGGCATACACTCTACAAGGGAAACTTTGGACTATGTACATTCTGACATATGGAGACCAACCAAAGTTGAAACTCATGGAGGTGGGAGATACTTCATGACCATTATAGATGATCACAGTAGAAAGGTCCGAGTGTTTGTCTTGAAACACAAGAGTGATGCTTTTGAAAACTTCAAGAACTGGCTGACTCAGATAGAAAATGAAAGAGGAAAGAAACTCAAACATCTCAGAACATATAATGGACTGGAGTATCTATATGAAGAATTCAACAAATTCTGCAGAGATAAAGGGATAGTAAGGCACAAAACTGTGCCACTGAATCCTCAACAAAATGGCCTGGCTAAGAGGATGAATAGAACCATTCTGGAGAGGGTAAGATGCATGTTGGCAGATGTTAAGCTGCCAAATCATTCTGGGGAGAGGTTGTAAACACAACATGTTTTCTGATAAATAAGACACCCTCATCAGCAATAAACTTTCAAACTCCTGATGAGATCT
This sequence comes from Ajuga chamaepitys, assembly GCA_958295605.1. NCBI lineage: Eukaryota > Viridiplantae > Streptophyta > Magnoliopsida > Lamiales > Lamiaceae > Ajuga > Ajuga chamaepitys. The sequence goes on from OY282502.1 coordinate 57,785,210, forward strand.
GGTATGGGAGATTATCAGATTATGCTGAGTTAAAAGTATTTGGATGTACAACCTTTGCACATATTAGGCAAGACAAGCTTGAGCCAAGGGCTCTGAAATGTATCTTTATTGGATACCCAAAGGGTGTAAAAGGATACAAATTATGGTGTTTGGAGAGTGGTCACCAGAAGGTAATAGTCAGCAGGGATGTTACATTCAAAGAACTGGAATAGGGTACAAACATACTGGATCAAGCTCAGATGTAGATGGTAATATTTCAACAGAAACTATTCCAGTTGAGGTAGAGCTTGAAGGGCAAAATACAGAAACTAGAAATGAACAAGCTGATGAAGAGGGACAGGAGGATTCAGAACCAGAACAGGATGATGATAATCAAGGATTGAGAGATTACCACTTGGCCAGAGACAGAGTAAGAAGAATAATTCATCCACCAAACAGGTTTGGTCAAGCTGATATGGTGTCATATGCTTTAGCAGTAGCTGGATCTGTGGAATATCAGGAACCTCAAAGCTTCAAAGAGGCAGTGTCAAGTCAAGAAAGTGAGCATTGGATAAATGCTATGACTGAAGAGATACTATCCCTTGACAAGAACCATACATGGATTCTGTTGGAAAAGCCAAAAGACCAGAAATTAGTCAGTTCCAAGTGAATTTTTAAGAAGAAGTTTGAGACAATTGGACCTGAGAAAGTGAGATATTAAGCAAGGCTAGTTGCTAGATGTTTCATAAAAAGAGAAGGAATTGACTTCAATGAAGTATTTTCACCTGTGGTAAAGCACTGTACCATCAGACTACTTCTTGCAAAGGTTGTTCAAGAAGACATGGAGCTACACCAGTTAGATGTCAAAATTGCCTTCTTACATGGTGATCTGGTAGAAAGCATTTATATGCAGTAACCAGAAGGTTTTATACTTCCTGGAAATGAGCATAAGGTATGTCACCTGAAGAAATCACTATATGGCCTTAAAAAAAGCCTAAGACAGTGGAACAAGAAGTTCAATGAATTCATGATAAATATTGGTTTTGACAGATGCAAGTATGACAACTGTGTTTATCTTGAAAGGCAGGGAAAGGCTGTACTTACCTATCTATTACTCTATGTGGATGGCATGTTAATTGCAAGCAAGAGCAAAATTAGGATTGAACAGTTAAAACAAAAACTGAACTCAGAATTTGAAATGAAGGATCTGGGCAGTGCTAGGAAGATTCTGGGCATGGATATTGTGAGGGACTGTTTAGTTTTCACAAACTGAATACTTAAGGAAGGTATTAAGGAGATATAACATGCATGAAGCTAGAGCTGTAATAACTCCATTTGGACAACATTTCAAACTATCTAAGGATCAGTGTCCAAAGATAGAACAAGAGCCGAGGGAGATGAATAAAAATCCTTATGCAAGTGGAGTTGGAAGCTTGATGTATGCTATGATCTGTAGCAGACTAGATCTAGCTTATGGTGTGGCCATGGTAAGCAGATTCATGTCAAATCTTGGAAAGTCACACTAAGAAGCATTAAAGTACATACTGAGGTACTTAAGAGGTTCAATAAGTCTGGGATTGATGTTTGAAAGGAAAGATCATACTGGAGAACAAATTCAAGGATTTGTGGATTCTGATTTTGCTGGAAACTTAGATAATAGAAAGTCTATTACTGGATATGTTTTCACCTTTTATGGTACAACTGTGTGTTGGAGAGTAGTTCATCAGTCTGTTGTGGCTCTTTCCACAACTGAAGCAGAATACTTGGCAGTAATTGAAGCTGTGAAAGAAGCCATGTGGTTTAAGGGAATTGCAAAGGATTTTGGGGTGCATCAAAGATCTGTAACAGTGTTTGTGATAGTCAAAGCACAATTCAATTGGTTAAACACCAGGCATTTCATGAGAGGTCAAAACATATAGATGTAAGGATGCATTTTTTTACAGATGAGGTGGAGAAAGGTGTAATTTCTGTAAAGAAGGTGTCTACTGAAGAAAATCCAGTAGATATGTTCACCAAATCTCTTCCTGGAAATAAATTCCAGCATTGTACAAGCTTAACACAACTTGTGCAGTGTGTTTAAGCTCAGCAGATTCAGTGGAGGTTTGAGGATGTGATTGAGTACTTTGATTCATTAAGGTGGAGAATTGTAAAGAGGTTAATTTCATTGAAGTTATGTGTTATCAAGTGCGTTTTGAGTCAGAAATCTTGGAACCGGGTTTAGGAGTGAAAGAACCGGGTTGAGCTGAAGAACCGGGTGTAAAACAGAATCAAACCGGCAATTATGATTCTTTTAAAACTGCCCAGTCTTCAACAACGGTTTTACAGGCCTTTCACAACGGTTTTTCTGCACATTATTTTCAAGCTCAGATTTGACTTGTTTTCTAGAAGATTCGAAGTCCGATTCTTGATCACATTAGCTCGCTTTGTTGATATTAATACTTTGTAATAGTTTTTCCCTTGGATTCAGAACTAAGAGAGTGCAATTAGAGAGTTAGGGTTCTTGTTCCAAATTGAGTGATATTTTGGGGTTTTCTAAGAATTCCTAGTAATCTTGTAAATTGGCTCTGAGTTTTAGTGGATTGAGGTCTTATGATCCTTCGTGGATGTAAGTCACATTGACTGAACCACGTAAAAGGTGTTTGGTTCTTTTTTTTGTTTGATCAGTTTTGCGCAATTTTGTTATTCTTCATTTCTTTGATATCAATCCTCATTTCTTGAGTGTTTGTGGTGGATTTGGGAGTTCATTGTTCTATCAGGTTTAAATAGTGTCAGACCAGAGTTGATCATAAAAAAATAACAAAATAACAAAAAAGGACTTGGGCATAACTCTTGTAAATGACAAGTTTTTGTATAAAGCAACAGAAAATGAGAAGCACAACAGTAGACTCAACGTATAACATAATAAGAAAACATAGTAGATCAATAGTATATATGTATCAAAGCTTGAAACGCAGCAGTGGAGAGTTGCCATTAAGTCCTTTTTTCTGGAAGTGATTCGTGTACTCCTTCATGTTAAACGGGCGATACTTTGGCGGATTATCAGGGGATATCAGCTCATCGATCGGTCCATATAACTTGGACGATGACCGAATTCCGGTGGTGAAGAAGCAAGCTACAGATATTCTAGGACCAACTCTATTTGCCAATACTCTGTGCTCAATACTTTTGAATTTATCGTTAGACATCACCTACAATAAGCCACCATATTATAAAATTAAACTAACTCAATCTCTTATTGCAACGCACAAATTCAATTGACAAAAGGGTGGATCTGTATCTAGTTTTGAAACAATTTTTGTCGTCACAAATATATTATTTGCGTTCGAGTTATTGAGACGACTAATTAGTGGCGAAATGTTGTCTTTAATAATAAAGTTGTCACAAATACTCATAAATGGTAACAAATTCTCATTATTTGAGACCACTTTTTGTTATCTCAAAAGACCAATTTGTTTTAGTGTTAATTGAGCGCTTTCACCAAGTTTCTAAACTTCTGTATTGGATCTAAGGTGTACACGAGAATATGATTTCATTGCATTGATTATTAGTTATGATATATTTATTTTTTCAAAATTAGCAATAGAACATCTGTTCGTTTATTCTTGTCAGAATTATAAGAATTATTAGTTGCTCTAATAAAGGGACTTACGCAATGCGTCAAAATAATTGGGAATTCATTCACGATACATAATCTCCAGTAGTCTTTTAATTATATTATCTATAAAGACGTATGGTTTTTCCAAAAAGATAATAGATTAATTACCTGTATAAAGTCCCCAATATTGACCACTAAAGCTCCTGGTTTCTGAGGAACATCAACCCAATGGCCCTGATGTAACACTTGAAGCCCTCCTAGAATATTGTCTGGCAGAAGCAATGTGATAAAAGTATTGTCAGCGTGTTTGGGAGCTCCCATCGTAATCTCGGGCTGCGGGCAGGCCGGATAGTAATTGCACGACACAGCCATCCCGTCGGAGAAGCCGTTGTCCACGAAGTAGCTGGGATTGATCCCAAGCCCTTCTGCCAACAATTTCGACACCAAGCATCCCACTTCCATTGCGTTCTTCGAATACTCTCTCATTATTTCCCTGGACAGATTGACCAACCGTCATCTCAATTAAATGGCAAACTCTTCAATACACTAAGTGCACGGTACAATTCGAGTATTATTACATTGAAAGGTATGACTTGCTTTGTGTATAGGCGCTCGGAACAAATAATACCTTTCAGCATAAAAATCGTCCATCATTCAAATTGGACGGATCTAATATCCGTGTAACTAGTATGCAAGAGACTTACCTCCAACGGTGCGCATGCATAATGAAATAAGACTAATCCTCAATTTAACCCTTTCATATGCAGTGCAACTATGGTACCAATTCCTTCAATTTAAGAACACGAGGCGACCAATTTAGTCGTTATTAGTCACGCTCGCTGCATGTGACTATTAAAATTGGGACTTTCTGATTATTTCATTGACGTGGCAAAATTTTTATAGTACACGATAGGAATCCACGTCATTTAATTAATCAACAACATCGATGTCATTTCATTGAGAATTTGTGGAGCGGTGGCTAACGACATTTTCGATGGCGAAGATTTCGTGGTGGATTGATATCGTGGAATAATTTTTGCAACATCGACTTATAACCAGAATGCCCAAACTTTAATAGTCACTATAAGAAAAAATGGTATTTGTTGTTAGTCTTTTGCAACTACAAGAGTGAATACTAAAAATAACCCTTTTGTAACTACTAGTTGTTACATAAAATATTTTATACAATTTTAACCAAATTTACTACAATATGACAAGCTCTTTTGCAACTACTTGTAGTTCCAAATATATTAGTAACAACAAAATAGTTGCAAAAAATAGTTACAAATACATTAGTAACTACAAAGTAGTTGCGAAAAAACTTTTTGCATCTTATTATAAGTGACTACCCAATAGTAATTACTTTTAAATATTTAGTTGATAAAAATATTTTTCTGACTACTCTCCCTCTTTTGTAATTATATTTTGTAGTAGCAAAAAGTAATGTTTCTAATAGTAAGTCATGTGCAGACGAAGTTGGATAGCTCAAGTGATAGAACATTTACTATCTAGGCCTTTGGTCCTGGGTTCGAGTCACCTTTGGGGTGAAGGGAGGTTTTTTTTTTTTTTTTTTTTTTTTTTAGATTAGGAGAAAAAAATTTAATTGTAAGTCATGTGTAACGAGTGTGACTAATTCTGATCAAATTGAGGATTGATGATGGGCTTTCCTACTATATATTTTTTAAACAAACCTAACATACAATACTATAATGATTTTTTTTTTTTTAAATTACAAAAGAAAAAGATAAGTTACATGACAAGTTTTATATTATTTACAGAGTGAGTCTTGTGTGTGAACGGTCACACGTGTGACATAATACACTTTTATAGAAAACATTAATCTTTTACAGGAAAAACTGATACTTTTACAGGAAAAACTGATACTTTTACTACATTGATACTTTTACAGATAAAGGTGATACTTTTACTACAAAAAGTGATATTTTTTTTTGTTAAAAAAAATGATACTTTTACCATAAAAAGTGATACTTTTTCCCGTCACACTGTGTGACGGGCAAAATACGAGTTTTTGCCTTATTTACATACCTGCAGATCGTGGGCAACTCATGATCTGGCGGTGGTGAATCTTGACTTACTAGAAAAACCAAAGTATCCCTCCAACCAGCAGCCACACCAGTATACAAATTAAAGTTGCTATTGTAAACCACTGTTTTGGTATAATCACGTGTATAAAGTGGTTTTTTGACTTCATTATCCTGGTCGAAGAACCTTCGTACGCCGGCAATCATCTCCTCCATCTCACTTACTGGAATCCCATGATTGATTATTTGGAAGAACCCCCATGATTCAGCGGCGGCGCAGATCTCTTCCACAATCTTCTGTTTCCGGACGGGATCTTTGTCCACGCCATCAAGGTCTATAACTGGAAAACTGAACTGTGTGGAAGTAATCCCATCTAGAAGCTCAGGCGGATGAACGAAGATACGAGGCACCTTTGTTATTCCAGCATCTACAAGCCCTTTCACACCAGATTTTGTTTCATCAAAAGCTTTCAATTCGGCTAATCGGTTATAAGGCTCAATTTCATTCCACATCTTTAGACAAATGTTGTTGTGAATGATGATGAACAATAATTGGAGAACATTGTCGGTCTTAATACCTCGTTTTAGAATACTATAATTAACCTTTCAACTCACTTTCACAAAGATTTTTTTTCATTAAAACGTTAAAGGATGACTCATTCTAGTTTGGACATATACAATATATAGATGATTAGGATTAATAGTTTTATAACTTTCTTGTTGTCACAGCAATAAAAGATATTTTTTTGTATAATTTGTTTTAGATTACAATTTTGATTATTAATGATTGGTTATTGTGATCATTTGTTGTTACAAATCTTCATATAAATTATTACCTCCGTCCCGCTTTAACTTGCCTATTTTCTTTTTTAGTTTGTCCCAACTTAACTTGTCAGCCCATAAATAACAATTTTTTCTCACAATCTCCTCTCTCAAAATCTCCACCCTCAAATGCCACCTTTAAAAAAGTTATAGATTCCACAAAATCTATTTTTTCTTAACCTTCGTGTCCGGTCAAAGTAAGCAAGTTAATTAGGCCGGGAGTATTTGAGATCATTTTAAAACTATTTTTTAAAATAACTAGTTGTTGCAAAAAGTAATCGAGACTATTTTTGTTGTCACAAACATATTATTTACATCCGAATTATTGAGATAGCTAATTAGTGACGACATAATATCTTAAATAATAAAATTATAACAAATACTTAAAAATTAAAATAAATACTTATTAGTTGAAATCACTTTTATTGTCTCAGACGAGCATTTAATCTTTAGTGTACCTTTAGTTGGCCATTGAATTTGTACTTAGTCTAATCTTTCGTGTACCTTTAGTTGGTAATTGAGATTGTAATGAATCTAAACTTTATGAATGTTAATGAGTAGCACCCTTTGACGTGTACTATTTTAACATCCGTTAGAACATGACTTCATACTTTCGACATGATGAACTAGGGTTAGCTGTACTACATACATGAAAAAAAAAAGTAATACTTTTACAGATAAAAATGATATTTTTTTCACAAAAGTAACTCTTTTTCCGCAACACGATTGTCACACGGTGTAACAGTCTCACACAATTTTTTGTCTTATATAATTTGACTTTAAACTTAAAATATTGGACAAATTATATTAAAAAATAATATTTTAGAAAATTAGGAGGACTACTGATACACGTTGTGTATGCATGCATTTGAGTCGATTTAGATGCCTAATTTATATCATTTGCATGCATATTTGGTCGGGAATTGCTTGTATTCATTAATTTGTGTCATTTGACGTGTTTTGACTTATTTTGAAGGTATTTGAGTATTTTTGGGGCAAAAAGTTGTGTTTCACGAAGTTGGACCAAGAAACAAGTTAAGAAGGGGAAGAACCGGACCTGAACCGAAGTAAACCGATCGCGACAGTGACACACATTGTAACGGCCACGATAAAAAATGGCTCAAACATGAATTCAGCATTGGACGAGCATCGCAACCGCGACATTACCCGTCGTGGCCTCGACAAAAAAGGCCGATTTAAGAAGTTTTGGGTGCAAATTGTCGCGACCGCGACATAAGGTCGGTTGATCTTTCCTAGTCATAATTTAATAGAAATTTTGTCCCATCTTCACCTAAGATCATTCCCAATTATAAAAAGAAGCCTCCAAGTTTGGAAACTTGGAATGAAAATCAAGGAACGCAAGGATGAAGATCGAGATTCAGATTTATTCTTCTTTTGTCTAAGTTTTTATTTGTAAATAATGTTTGTCCATGAATATTATGAGTTTTTATTATTAGACATGAGTAGCTAAACACATAGTGTTCTAGGGTTAGAGAGTAAGTGATTGTTGAACATGTTTTGATTAATTTGATTAATTCTATACTCTATTATATCGTTATTTATATGCTTTGATCGTAATTTATGAATTAGTTAATTTGGCTCATTAATTATTCTACTTGCTCAACAATTCGTTGTCTGAGAGAAGAGGGTAGTTAATAAGCATAGAAAACATATAATGTAGGTACCAATATTCGTTCGAGATGACTGAGGTCTTACGTAGGCATTGGTTTAGGAGCCCTTGGGAGTTATGTATGCGATAGTTAGCCCGAGAAGGTAATTATTCATACGTGACCTACATGTTAACATTGTCCGGAAGGAGTTTTAACTATAGTAGCGCCGTCTAATAATGATAGAATCGGTATAAAAGTCTAGAATTTTAGAATAATCAAACATAGGAGATAAGGACTGAAATTGAATCCCTAGGATACGTCTTAATCCTATTTGAGTCCATCCTTATCAACCATTTTTTGTTTACGAGTAATTTAATTTTTATTCATTATTTCTAGCAATTAGGTCTTAGATAAGCACACCAACTTTTATTAATCGAGAGTCTAGTTAGGGTAGTTTTATTACAATTAGGGTAGTAAACTAGGCACAAAATTCAGTCTCTATGAGATCGACCTTGACTGCCATTATCTACATTAGCCCCGTTTACTTGTGGATTACTAGGTTAGAATTTAGTGCATCAACTACCATTGTGCGTCCCTAAAATCAATTGTATAAATAAAACTAGAAAAGTACTAACACTTTACATAAGATTTATAAATTGATTTATCATAAAAAGAAAAAAAAATCAAAATATAATGTTTCTATATTCATTATATTTTCTAATATCTTTATCTCTATTATTCATACATAACAATACATTTATCTACTTCAAGTTAAATAATAGAATTACTTATTTATTTAATAAAATTATATTAAAGTCAATTGAAATACAAATATATAATAGCACATTATAACGGGACCAAGGGACACACATATATAATAGCACATTATAACGGGGTAAGTTTCGGTGACTGACAAACATGATAATGATAATCGGGGTAGCTCTGATTTGCATGGCTTGAATGATAGTTGTGAGTATATGAGTTCACGGTTACATGATCACTTGAAAACAACTGCCCATAATGCTTCTGTGGATAATTCACCAATACTATTCACAATAATTCTACGAATACTGCATTGGAATATTTGTTTACCATGCTTAGGAATAATAATATATTGCCAGCTTCATCGTTATGCTTTGCTCACCCTATGTATGTACATAGTGGTTCGGCTTCTTGTTCCCCTCACCCCATACTATTGTTCCTACTGTTCACACACCCAACCCCGGTCTATTGCCGGTGTCGGGCAACTGGTAAGCGCACTGCCTAGGGATGGTTTATTTCCGGCCCCGGGTTTACCATCTCATCCTTCAGTTAGTTCGGTTCCCTCATCTTTGAGCATAGATTGGTCCCATGGTACAGGTACAAAGAGTGTCACTTACGACCTCCCTTCTTTTCTGGGCTACACACCATCATCGCCTCCGAAACGCATCAAGCCCTATGAGCCTTTCTACGTAGAGATACTTACTCCATTATGGTTGATGAAACTCGTTATCAGCTACGAGTCTAATTCTTCTCCAATACACTCATTGGCCGAATGTTCTATCTCAAAGAGGAAAAACCATGGTTAATCATAAAACTCAAAGATAAGCTAACAAGTGTTTGGAAGATCAAAAAGGATTGGAAGATAGTGCTTTTGGGAAGGGCTTGCTATAACTTTCAGTTTGATGATGATAATGACCGCAAGAAAGTGTCTGCACACTCAGCTTGGTCCGTCAAGCCTGGTATGCTTATGTTGATGAAATGTGTTCCTAATTTTAACCCCTATAAGCTCAATACTTCCACCGCGCAGGTTTGGATCAGGAACAATGAATTGTGTATGGAGCATTGGGATCAATTTTGTCTTTGGGGAATTGCCAAAACCATTGGCAACCCAATGCAGATCTATGATAGGGCCTTGACTGACTCTCATGGCCATTTTTTTCGCACATTAGTCGAAATTGATTTTGTGAAGGAGAAAAACATTTACCATGGCGTCTATTAGATACGAGAATCTCCCAGATTTTTGCTCTTATTGTTATCAGAAAGATGGCAAAACGAATAACGAAAGGCATTGTAAATCAGATTGCTTAAACTTTTCTGCTTTGATATTTCTTGGTATTTGAATACATTACAAGCATCATCTATTTATACAAGAGCTATTAGCTATCAACTAGGTTTAAGGGTGGCGGCTAACAGATCAGAAATACTCCATCAAAACCATACTAGCCGTTGGATGATAACAGAAAAGCTGCTGCATTGTTTGTCCTGTTGCATTGACCTGAATCTGTACTCCTTGTTGCATTAATAACAGTTGTAGCAGCTTTGACTTGATGTTGATCTTTTCTTGGAGAAGAAGGGTTGTCTTGCGGACTCTTGTGGAGCTGAGGTGGCAGTCCAGTGGATGCCACATTGATCTGTTTATTCAGAATTTCCAGATCAGCATTGCTGCTCATGCAAGCCATGCAAGAAGCAGTCTTGATCAAAGGAGAAGCTGATGTTTGTTCTCTAACAACCCCCCTCAATTCGAGCTGAGCTAAAGAAGTAACTTGAAGTTTACTTCGAAGCTTGGTGAAGAATTGTTTGCTTAACGGCTTGGTTAAAACATCAGCAATTTGATCAGAGGATGGAACGTGGAGTACTTGAAGTCTCCCGGAAGTGACTTCTTCTCGGACGAAGTGAAGGTCAATTTCGACATGTTTGGTCCTGGCATGGAGAACAGGATTTGAAGCAAGGGCAATGGTACTAAGGTTATCAACCCAGGTAGTGGCAGGTGTTGGAAGTGGAATCTGCAATTCATGTAGAAGAGAACGAACCCACATGATATCAGCTGTGAGATGAGCCAAACTTCAATATTCAGCCTCGGTGCTCGATCTAGAAACACTCTGCTGTTTTTTTTATTTCCAAGAAATGAGATTACTCCCTAGGAAGACACAGAATCCAGTAATAGACTTTCTGTCATCGATGTCAGCAGCCCAATCAGAGTCACTAAAGCCAATGAGGTTGAAACGTTGAGAAGCCTGGATATGTAATCCATAGTCTAATGTTCCTGCTAAGTATCGCAAGATGCGTTTAACTGCCTTCCAGTGAGAATCAAGAGGAGCAGCCATATATTGACTGACTTTATTGACAACATAAGATATTTCAGGTCTGGAAATTGTAGCATATTGCAGACCACCAACCAAACTTCTGTAAAGAAAGCCATTAGGATGAGGATTACCATCAGCTTTGGATAATTGAGGTGAGGTGATCATTGGTGTGGCCAATCCCTTGGCTTCAATAATGTCTGCCCTCTTAAGAAGTTCCTTTATATAATTGCTTTGATTGAGATGAAGACCAGTTGCTGTTTTTGTGACTTGAATGCCCAAGAAATGTTGGACCTCACCCATGTTTTTGAGAGAGAGATGAATGCTGAGTTGTTGGATAACAGTAGATATCACCTGAGGACTGTTTCCTGTAAGCAAAATATCATCAACATAGATCAAGATATAAGTAGTGGTGTGAGATTGGATTTTGGGTGGCATTGGGGGTGGATCATGTGGAGGGGGGAGCTGATTAGCAGAGGAGTGTTGTGGTGAGTGAGGGATGTTTGGAGGTGAGTTTGGTGATTGTGAGTCATGAGGAGAGTCAGTATCAGTGATAGGATGAGGTTGAGTGGTAGAAGAAGAGTTTGTAGCAGTACTGGGTGATGGGGGAGTGGGTTGTTGATGACAGTAGGGAGAGGACTGAATTGTGAGAGGATGAGGGAGGATTCCCTTGTACTGAGCAGGTTTAGGTACAGGATTGAGTGAAGAGTCAGTATAGGGAAACGTAGTTTCATCAAACAAGACATCTCTAGTGATGATAACTCTTTTATCTGGCAGAAGGACTTTATATCCCTTATATTGAGTGGAATAACCAAGAAAGATGGAAGGAGCAGATCTGAATTGGAGTTTATGTTTATTTAAAGGTCTGGTGTTTGGATAACAGAGACACCCAAAGACTCGAAGCCTGCTGTAATCTGGTTTGTGTTGGTAAAGGGTTTCTAAAGGACTTTTATATTGCAGAAGCTTCATTGGTAACCTATTGATGATGTAAACGGCAGAGACAAAGGCATCATCCCAAAAATGGACAGGAAGATGTGAGTGAGCTAGCAAAGAAAGACCCATGTCAACCACATGTCTATGTTTTCTTTCTGCTATGCCATTCTGCTCAGGAGTGTAGGGGCATGACAGTCTATGTTCAATACCATTTTCTTGAAAAATTTGCTTTAAACCAATGAACTCTCCACCACCATCACTCTGAAAACACTTGATTTTACAACCAAACTGAGTTTCAATTAGCCTTCTAAAGCTGGTAAATGCCATAACAACTTCACTCTTGAATTTTAGTAAATAAATCCAAGTGAATCTGGTATAATGGTCAATGAAAGTAACATAGTAACTGAAACCATTCCTAGACTTTCTAGGAGCAGGACCCCATACATCACTATGTATCAGTTCAAAAGGGGCAGAATAAATGGTACAAGAATCAGAGAAAGGAGCTTTGTGACTCTTAGCTAGAACACAAGAGGAACATATTGTACCAAGCTGACTTTTTATTGAAAAAGAAAGATTACAATCATGTAAGGCCCGTTTAACAATGTCATAACTGCAGTGGCCCATCCTCTGATGCCACAAATCTATGTCTAGGCCTTTACTTAGGGAAAGTGAAAGAACATTGGATTGAAAAACAGAATTAGAATGCTTGGAACTTGAAGCTGGAGCATGACTGGATTTCTTTGGCTTGAAAGGTTGAAGGTTGAACTGATACAGTCCATCTTTAACATTCCCTTGGAGTAATACATCCTGAGTTACTTGGTCCTTGATAAAACAAACAGAAGGATGAAATTCAAAGAAAACACCATTGTCGAGAGAGAATTGAGAAACACTGATAAGCCTTTTAGTGATACTGGGGACATGTAACAGATTTCTTAAAAGAAACGGCTTAGAATTATTAGAAGAGGTAAGAAAAGTGTTACCAATACGAGCAATGCACTCACCTGCCCCATTTCCCATCTGAACTTTAGAGTTTCCATGATACTCACTGAGCCCATTAAGACTGAGATTACTGAAATCATTGACCACATGATTTGATGCTCCAGTATCTGGGTACCAGTTTGATTCTGAACCATTTTCTACGTAGCTTGGCATCTGAACCATATTGAGTGAAGGATTTCTGGGATTTGTTTGGTTTTGCACCTGCTGGTTGTTTCTTTGAGGAACGTAGGAGGTATCTGCCCTATACCAGCATTTATCAGCAGTATGTCCAGGCTTATAGCAAATTTGACAGATTACTTTTGATTGGGTTTGAGTAAATCTGCCACCTCTTCCACCTCTGGATGCACCTCTTCCACCTCTGCCAGAATTGTTGTTGAAACCATTTCCTCTTCCACCTTGATAGTTATTGTTGCCATTAGGGAACTTTCCTTTGTTTGTTTGAGTGACAGTGTTCACACTCACTTGTGAACCTTCAGAATTGAGTTGAATGGACTGATTGCTTTCAAGCCTTGACTCAAAGCTGAGCAGTAGGGCTTGAAGTTCTGGTACAGTGACAGGTTCAGCTCTTGAAGCTATTGTAACCATGACAGAGTCATATTCTGTTCCTAGCCCCCCAAGTATGTAAAGAATCTGATCAGGCTCAGATATGGCTTGACCAGCTGAGGCAAGAATGTCAAAGAAACTTTTCATTTTGCTTAGGAAATCCCTCATGGAGAGGCCTGTCTTCTTGAGGTTGTGCAGCTGCAACTTGTACTGCATCACTTTAGCTTTGTTTTGGCTAGAAAAATTGACCTGCAAAGTTTCCCAAATTTCTTTTGCAGAATTGAGTCCCACCATGAGTGTTAAGATGCTGTCTGAAAGAGAAGACAGGATCCAAGAAGCCAATAGTTGGTCTTGTTTGTTCCAAATGATGAATTCAGGAGTTGCTTTGGCTGGTTGCTCTTCTTCTCCTGTGATATAACCTTCGAGACCATAACCTCGAATTGCAGTTAAAACTTGCTGTTTCCATATTAAGTAGTTTGATTCATCCAACTTGAGAGAAATAAGTTGGCTTTGCAGCTGGATTATAGGATTTGCAATGCTGCTGGGAACAGAAACAGCAGGCATTGGAGTGTTTGGTGGATTTTCAGTGGTGATTGGTGTTTCTTCAGCCATAGTGGTTTAATTTGGTGAGAAGGATAGAGAATAGATGGGAAATGGGATCAGAAACAGGCCCTTAAGACCTGCTCTGATACCATATCAGAAAGATGGCAAAACGAATAACGAAAGGCATTGTAAATCAGATTGCTTAAACTTTTCTGCTTTGATATTTCTTGGTATTTGAATACATTACAAGCATCATCTATTTATACAAGAGCTATTAGCTATCAACTAGGTTTAAGGGTGGCGGCTAACAGATCAGAAATACTCCATCAAAACCATACTAGCCGTTGGATGATAACAGAAAAGCTGCTGCATTGTTTGTCCTGTTGCATTGACCTGAATCTGTACTCCTTGTTGCATTAATAACAGTTGCAACAGCTTTGACTTGATGTTGATCTTTTCTTGGAGAAGAAGGGTTGTCTTGCGGACTCTTGTGGAGCTGAGGTGGCAGTCCAGTGGATGCCACATTGATCTGTTTATTCAGAATTTCCAGATCAGCATTGCTGCTCATGCAAGCCATGCAAGAAGCAGTCTTGATCAAAGGAGAAGCTGATGTTTGTTCTCTAACAATTGTCACAGTGTCGGTCATGATGTTAAGGCTTATAAACAAAGATTATCCACACTAGCCCAGACTTCTAATCGGAATACCAATCCATCGGCTGACACCTCTACGATGCATCGGTCAATTCAAAGCGATAAAAATCCAGAGAACGTTCTAGGGGACCAGTTTAAATGCGTAATTTGGTCTATCGGCTGAAAACGACTACTGCTTCTTCGTCGCATACGACGCCACCGACTTCCACCTCTGTGGGAACTTCTTCAGCCCACAGACCTCTAATCCCTTTGAGGTCTATCGAGACTTGACGCCGGATCAGGAAACTTCCACTTCGGATCCCATGCATGAGCCGGCCGTTAAATCACCTTCCATGCAAACTTCTACAGGTTACACGACAACCTCTAGCCAGTCTCAAGAGCCCATGCATTCTAGTCCCATGCAATCCTCTCCACTAGGAATCTCTAATGCAATTCAACGCAATGCTTCTCCACCAAAGCACAGTTCTGCTAATGCCAAGTCCCCTGCGGATGGTCGGAGTCCTTCTAGTTTACCGTTGGTTCTCTCAGTTCGGAGGAGAGCATCGGGGTTTCACCCATGCTTACTCCTCACTGCAGACTACAGTACATTCTCCCCGGCCACAGTCCCATTTTCCACCTTCACACGATGATCGGTCACCTCCCCGTTGTGCAACACGACTTAACAAAAAAGTCCGATTCTTCCCAAAATCATGCAGAAACATCTTAATGAGATGGATCATGTAGCTACTTCCCAATATCGCATTATCACCTCCACGGTTAGTAACGAATTTGCTGGTATGAGTGCCACAACTTATGGACGTTGAAGTGATAGGCTTCATGATTACACACCGCCTGAGCACGATTATCCCATGATTTTCCTTGTTTGGAATATACGGGGTATAAGAAATTCCCAGTCGCAAAATTCCTTACGTGATTTATGCCTGATTCATACCCCCGATTAGCCGACTATCATTGAGCCCAAGGTACGTTTTCGCTCGACTAAATGCACGTTTCTGGGCTTCCCCTCATTTGAAATTTTATTGTTGAGAATGTCCCACAGGGTCTCCTTCCCAACATATGGCTCTTCTCCCCCAACACTCTTGATGCAGTGGTTCGCGTCTTTTCTTGTACTAGTCAAATGCTTATGGTGGAGGTCACTACTAATAATGATCAATTTTTTTGTTGGGCTTCGTCCATGCATCTAATCACATTGTGATCCGACGTAGGCTTTGGCATGACATTATGCATTTGCCTGCTCTCCCTGCCTGTTTAATTGGTGATTTTAATGGTGTGTTAGATTCTTCTGAGCATGTTGGCAATGCTCAACCGTCTTCTACCTCTTACGTTGATTTTCTACGACGATGGAGGATGCTTTGTTCACCGGTATCCCATGGTTGGGGCTCGATTCACCCTGGGTGCCTCTGCGTGTGACCTTCGGTATGATTGCTTCTAAATTGGACAGAGTGTTTGTTAATGATCTTTTGCTTCCCCTTTGGGACTCTTTCTCTGCCACTACTCTCCCCCGGGTGAACTCTTATCATAATCCATACTTTTCCCCTGTACCACTAATGCTCACCGTACTGCCAAGGCTTTTCATTTCTAGCATATGTGGGTCTTGCATGTGGATTTTATCCGCCTTGTCTCAGAAACTTGGGCCACACATCACTCAACTAATGATCTGATTTCTCGTTTTGTGTGCAAATTAAAACATCTAAAGGCGGTCTTAAAGAATTGGAGTAGTACCACTTTCCGCAACGTTCAAGTTCGTCTTGATACTTTATACACGGAACTCGCTAGTCTATAGACGGATATCTCTCAACACGGATACATGGAGGCTCGGTTTAATTCTGAGATTGACTTGCAAGTTAACATCAATGGGACGCATTCTAAAAAACAAGCTTTCTTCAGTCAGAAACATTGCCTGAATTGGTTGCGGGATGGTAACCGTAACACCGCTTTCTTTCATAAATCCCTAAACAAAGGAAAGCTCGCCCGAGTATTCACTCTCTATCTATTAATGGGTCTATCACTTGGGATGTGAATCGTATATATCAGGATATCGTTGATTTCTATCAAACTCTTTTTTCGAAGGAGCCGGATCAACCTTTTACTGATTCAATCATTGGCCAGCTCGACCATCTTTTTCCCATTCTGATTTTGCAGCAACATAATGCTCTCCTTTTGACACCTCCTTCAGCCTCTGAGATCAAGAAGGCAGTATTCGATATACCTCTACATGGTGCACTCGGACCTGATGGGTTTGGTGTAGTCTTTAATCAAATTTGTTTGCACATCATTGAGTCTGACATTACTGCAGTTGTATTGTATTTTTTCGCTACAGGTTATCTGCCTCATGGTTTGAACTCTAAATTTGTCATTCTTATCCCCAAGGTGGCTGACAGCCGTCAAATTGAGGATATCAGGTCTATTATTTTGGGTAATTTTTTGTTTAAGGTTTTTACTAAGATTGGGCACCTTCATTTCGAATTATATATCTCCTTTCCAATACGGGTTTATTCCGGAAAGGTGCATACACAGTTGTATTGATTTGGCTTCGGAGAGCATCAATTGCTAGCTTAGATCGAAAGTCCGACAATGGTAATCTTGCTTTTAAGATTGAGATACACAAGGCTTTTGATACGGTTCGCTGGGATTTCCTTCTTTCGGTCCTCCGCATGATGGGTTTCCATGAGATTCCCATTACTTATATCCGGAATATTTTGCACTCTGTGAAGATTTCTATTTTACTCAATGACACTCCTCACGGGTACTTCAGTTGCTCGAGGGGTGTACGACAGGGCGATCCTCACTCCCCCATTCTTTTTTGCATTGTCGAAGATGTCCTTGGGAAGCTGTTGGACGCACTGTCGCTAGCAACCGTCTCCTAAGAATTTTCCATTTATTTCAATTGAGCTTTACAAGGCTGTAAATAGAAATTCACTATCCCCAGGTCAACATTTAACCGAAAATAACTGTGAAACAAAAATAACTAACCGTATTGCTAAATAACGATATTGCTAACTTGCTACAATTACAACTGAAGAATGAAATAGAATGAAACAATTTTTTTACGGCCAAGATTATTGAAGCTTCCAGCAGCTTATGGATGTTTCATCTAACAACATCGCACCACCTTAAACAAATATTGCCTTAGAGTTTGGAAGGAGCAAAGATTATGCTCCTTAGTTCATACTCAAACCTCCCCATAACGGCAACAGGCAGGGTGACAGTCGTCACTATCACATCTTCCCCTTTTTTATTTGTGTAATGACCACAAATACTTTTGTTCAATGTTCCACCATCCATAGTCCCTCCATATATTGCATTCCCCCAACCAAAATCCACCTTATCGAACCCCATCTTAGGCGCATCTGCTACGAGAAAATTCCACGGTCCGATACATGTAGATCTTTGTCTCGTAGCGATGAAATCCACCGTCGATCTCACATACTCTGGGGTCACTTCTCTCCTTGCCTCTCTAACAAGTTCTATTGCATACTCAAGTGGACTGCCACATAGAGTCTTCACCTTGGCAACCTTCGCCGGACATACTATTGCGTTCCCATAATACCCCTCAGGCATATCCAGGAGATGTTTACGTCGTACATTAAATGCACACATAATTCCTACATCATCATCAGGGTTGAATGGTAGGGCCCGCGTGCGTGATCTCCACAAGCACGCGGCGATCAGTTCGAATGTGGAGGTTGAAGGAGGAAGATTCTTCTGCATAGCTTTGATTTCTTTCGAGGAAAAAGAGAATGACCTTTTTATAATGTTTTTATCGTTCAGGTTGGATGGAATGACATCGTTGGGCGATTCGCACTCGGGATGTGAGTGCGTGATACTTGGTGGATTTCTCGCGGTTAAGAGCTCTCTTTCCCACACAGGAAGTGTGGAAGGAGTTGATGCACCTTTTGCAAACTCACTTATTGTAGTGGTGAATTGAAGACAACCGAGTATATCGCTCATTATGTGGTTGAACCATATTGCTAACACGAATCCTCCGCATTTAAACCGTGTTACCTGAAATCAATTACATGCTTGCTGATTAATGTCGAATCAGCAAGATTTGTAAAATTAAAAATTTATATTTGCATTACAATCATTTTACAAAAAAAATATTACTCCCTCCGTCCCAGCTAACTTTTCACAGTTGACCGGGCACGGAGGTTAAGAAAAAGCAGATTTTGCTTTTTCTTTGACTTTTTTAAAGGTGGAGATTGAGTGTGGAGATTTTGAGGGTGGAGATTGTGAGAAAAATTTCCTTTTTAAGGGTGCGAAAAGTTAAGTGGGACGGACCGAAATGGAAAGTAGGAAAAGTTAGCTGGGACAGAGGGAGTACTTGCTTCTGTTAAAGTTTTTTGTTTTCGTCATTCCAGTCCTCTATCCATAAAAATATTGAATGTTGCTCTTTTCCATCAACTACTTTGTTGCGTTTTCAAATGCTTTTACACTATAAGAAAATTGTCAAATTCCAACGGCATAAAACTGTTGTAATTTTTAAAAATTTCAACGGTAATTCCAACGAACAAAAAAATTCCAACAACCACTTTTCCAACGGCATAAAAACTGTTGGAATTGCGATTGGAATTAAAATTCCGATGGTATTTTACAAAAGACCTTTGGAATATGGTAAATCTTTGTTGGAATTTCAATTTCAACGGCAATTCCAACGGATTTTATGCCGTTGGAAAAGTGGCTGTTGAAATTTTTTTTCCAACAATCAAATTCCAATGGAAAAATGATTCCAACGGCAATTCCAAAGGAGCCTCTTACCGTTGGAATATTTTTCCAACAGCTATTCCAACGCCCTTTTGTCGTTGGGATTTTTCTCAAAATTCCAACGGCTCATTTGCCGTTGGAATTACCGTTGGAATTTTTTCCGTTGAAATTTGACAATTTTCTTGTAGTGTTAGCTTAGTGTTGGAATGTGCTTTGGTATTCAAATATATTGTTCTATATAATGTTTATGATATTGCAACAATAAAAAAATAAAATATCTTGTTATGTTTCCAAATGGGTGATGCGATATAATAAAAAATAAAAGGAAAATAAAAATAAATTTCACATCAGACACAAATTCTAATATTTTCGCTTGGAGAACTAAAGATTCTTTTGTGTTTAACATAACTAATGACATATATTTTAGGAGGAGTAGTCTTTTTTAAATTTTCCTTGTCGAATCAGGTTATTCTTCGGTGGAGATTGATATAAATCAAGAAAAATATAAAGAATCCTGAAATTACACTGTAAACTAGAAAATTGATTGGGAGTTTTTTGTAAAACATAATATCATCACTAATCAAATATTAATGATTTTTTGTCACTTTCCGTTACTTTTCTATTTTTATTTATTTATTATTTAGTGACAGATATTACCCGTTATTAATTTTCATCTCTATTGTAAAAATCTCTTATAGTGATCCATCCCTATTAAAACTAAACTAAATTTGCATGAAACTAAAAAATACTCATATACAAAAAGAAAATAAAAAATATTAAATAACCGTAATTTTCAGAACCAAAAAAATAATAAAAATCCATAAATAACTATAAACGATTTTTTAAGTATTTATACATCTAGTAATTAGTTAGGATAATTTTTTATAAAGTTATCTTCCTTCGAGTTAATTGATTTAGCTTTTGGTGAATATTATATTTTTGGTCTTCACAATTTAGTGTATGAATAAATTCAAAACTAATCGTTTATTTTTTTTTAATTGCTCAAATTTGATTATTTTTTAGTCGGCTATCAAAACTTCCGTTGAATACTTGCAAACGGACCACACATGACATCATATATAAAATTGAAGATTTTTATATTCTCCATGAATTTGTGGTCCCAAGGTCAATTTTGATATGTTCTTTGTGTCAAGTTTATCAAGGTGGTAATTCTATGTCATTTATGAAAACTTCCAATTTGAGCGGTCATATGTTGTGCATGTGTGATTATTTGACGGTTAAACTCGGTTAAGAAAAGTAATTAAATCCGAACAATTTCAAGCCCCATTTGGATGGAGGGATTTCATTTGTCAGGGGATTTAAAATGAATAGATTTCAAAATCCTTAGATTTGAAATCCATGGACTTGAAATCCCTTGTTTAGATTTATGGTGGATTTGTGAAATGATTTTGAAATCCAAAATTTTGAAATCCATTAGTTGGCAAAAAACTGATACAATATTTGTAAAATTCAATTTTTTTTTCTTTAAAGTTTAAACTAACAATTTATATTTTTTATTAAATAAAATAATATTTCCTACATCAAAATTAAGCGAATAATTTTTTTTTCTAATTATATATATACACACATATATACATATTATGTATTTTATATCCCAAAAATTTATTGGGAGCATTTCATTGGAGACAAAAGGAAAAAAAAAGAATTAAAAAAAATATTAGGAGCATTTTATTGGAGAACGAGATGAAGAGATAGCGATAGGGAGAAGAGAAGAAGAGAGAGAGCGGGGGAGGAGAGAGAGAGAGAGAGAGAGAGAGAGAGAGAGAGAGAGAGGAGAGAGAAGTGTGAGTCAGGAGGGATTTGTAAATGACTACCTTTGTCAAAGGATTTGAAATCCACCCAAATATAGTGTAAAATGAAGAATTTCAAATCCTGGATTTCCAAATGGGTTGATTTAAAAATTTGGATTTTCAAATCCACTCATTTAGTATTTTATCCAAACATATGGAGTGGATTTGACAATGAATTTATAAATCCATAGCACAAATCCCTCGGTCTAAATGGAGCCTCAAAGTAATTGACTACATTCGAGCATGTAAAAAGATAAATAGTTAACTTTGGGACTGTACATAGGTCACAATACGGATTTTGCAATTTTCCCATTAAGTCATTGATAGCGATGAAGAAGAATTGAGACTTTCGATATTATTGATAGATTTATGCGTGTTAATTAATTTAAATCCATATTTATTCATTTTTTACTGTATTTGTATCTAGTTAGTGTCTAGTACCATACACAAAAGCCTATTTATAAAATAAAATTTTAATTGAACTAAATATTACGTGATTAAATTTTATAAAAATGTGACATTTGTATGTTTAACGAGATAAATATTTAAACATTTCGGATTAAATTTAAATATCAATTTTTCCTATGGATGCCGGATTGAGTATATACTTATTTTTCTATAAATATATAAAATTATTTTATACAATAAATTAAGATAAAATACTAAGTACAATAATAACAAATATTTATGTTCAAAAGTGATTAATTTTGTTACTTAAAAATAATCTCATCATTACTCTGCATCATTTTGAACCTATGCAAACAATAACAACGGGTTGAACAACCAATTGCAAAGATTAAACCAACACGAGTATCTAATAACACAAAACTCATGAAAAACGAATAAAATAAAATAGTAATAAATAAAATTGGATAATATAGTTTTAAGATGTTATTACTTATGTTGGTGTTTATTAACTTATAAAATTACGATGTAAAAATAGTAACAAATAAATTATTTTTTTTAATTAAGGAATTTTGTGTTTTAAATTTTTATATAAGAAAATTAACATATAGTTCAAACCAGATATAAACAATATGATCAAAGTACAAAATAATAATTGAATAAATATTGTAGTTTCTGAATCGAATCTTTCATTTAATGTATGTGATATGGTGTCAAACTAAAATCAAGATTTGAAAATTAACTTTATATATTGTAAAAAGATGAATCGAAAGAAGTTATAATTATAGTATTTCAAGCAAGTTTGAATAACAGTATGTTTGGCTCAACTCGATTCGTTTACAGTCTATATGTAGAGTATTTAAAATCAGGGGCGGACTTACATGGAGGCCAAGGGGAGCGTTGGGCTCCCTGACCCTAGACAAATTTGTTACTATATAGGTGTATTTTAGTAAGTTCTGATACAACTTAATTAAATAAAAATAATAATTATATTGTTTAACTTGAATAATTATTTAATAATAATCAACTGATGTATTTTTAAGTGAAAACAATAGGGATATAGATTATAAGAAAATATAATGAATAATTACTTAAGTTATATCTTGATTTTTCATTTTGTAATTGAATTAATTTATTGATTTCATCAACATTATTCATACTTTCTAGTGTTAGCTTAGAGTTGAATATTGTTAAAACTTCGGACTGATTAAAGGGGCCTAAAGCGGTGGTCCAACCTTTTCTATTGTCCAAAATTTTATTTTCTTAAGTAATACTCCCTCCGTCCCACCTTATTTTGCACACTTTCCTTAAATGGCCGTCCCATCTTATCTTGCACAGCCTAAAAAAGGAAAGTTATAACATAATCTCCACCCTCAAAATCTTCACTCTCAATCTCCACCCTCAATTTACCTTTGAAAAGTCAACAAACAACCAAAAAGCAACTTTTCTTAATACCCGTGCCGACCCCCCCTGTGCAAGATAAGCCGGGACGGAGGGAGTATATTCTATATTTTAAAAAATAGAGCCTAATATATGAGAGTTATTTTTCGGTCTCCTCAAAGTATGCCTCATTTTGCATAAAAAATCTCACCCAATCGAATATAATTAAAAAATTTTACACCTGCAAAATAAATTAACACATTTAACTATAGTTTGACTCCCCTTGATAAAATTCTTGGTTCCGTCCCTATTGAGAATATATGCAAATTTGGATTATGTACGTAGAGAAATGCAGATCGGGGTATTACCTGAACCAACACGAGTGGAGAACCAAGGATGCCATGAAAGCCTAGTACATCAAACATGAGCAGTTGCGGATACTGGCAGGGCGGCAGAATCGTGTCGCCAAGCTGGTCGAGAGTGACGGCGGCGTCGGCCTCCAAGAAAAGCACCCCTTCCGCCGTGCAGTCCACCATAAGCTTATCATGCGGCCCTTTAATCAGCCTGCCTGCATAAGGATAGTAATAAACAAGCGTCTTCGCAACTGCTTCCCTTATTACCTGGACGGGATCCAATCCGTCAGCAGACGCAGACGGATTGTTCCTGTAAAACATGATGACGGGGATCCCTACTCTTGTGATATGTTGATCATCTATATCAGACAATGTCTTCGTTTCTAGGGGAGTGGGTTGTGCAGGGACAATGAGTTGAGGCTTTTTCGGAATTATTTTCAAAGTTACTGCCATTTTAGGAATTTCGGATAGTAATGCGGAATTAGAGCTACGTTATACATATATAGGTTCAATTCTAAAAAGATGCTCAGCCTTCTTAATTTTGATTATTTGCTGGCACAGTTGAATTATGAGTTTGTAACAACCCATGCTGCACCCAAAAGAAAATTAATAAGTTTGCCTCATGACAAGAACTAAAATATGGAAAGAATGAAAGGGGAAAAATGGAGAAAACTGTAACAACTCATTTTTCTAAAAAGTATAAGACCCCTTAATAACTGGACAAAGTCTCATTTACACCAGGTGCAGAGTGCAATATGGGTTATCTATGAAAAAGTATTATTGTTTATGCTGAAAAATGTTTACTTGTTATGGGTAAAAGTATTATACACAAAGCAAGTAATAACTTTCAACTAAATACTAATACTTTTTCATCATGATTTTTCTGAACAAATAATATCTTGAAGTATAAACACTAGCTATAATATTTAATAAATAATTTCTGAATGTTATTTTATAAATTCATTTATATGATGACGGTTTGGACTGTAACATTATGTTGAATGGGGTTTGCTACCGTAATTGATTAATGAATCTACAAATCGATTTTTTTATATTGTATTTATCTCAATTAGGTTTAATTGGTTTTGTAGAGTAACGGTGTCATCAATTAGTATGGAACGCTATCTTGCCTGATTGTTAATTTAGTCGATCACACTATTGTGAATATTGCAAGAATTGAAAACACACACATGCAATCACAATCGAGACACACACTTCATAGCTTAATTACTTCATTCAATTGCTAGTTTATAAGATCTTTTATCCAAACATTTTATTAACTTATAAGCTCTTAACAAATTACATCTTATAGGCCGTTTGAACAACTTATAAGATGTTGGAACTTATAAGATGTTTGAAATAAATTTAACGAAACACCCTCTAAGTCTAAACTGTATAAATACTTAAAATGCAAGAATATATTTGTTAGCTTGTGATCAGTTATATAACTGAATGTCGAAATCTTAGGATTATATATAACTTTCAGAGTTTGTTATTTCCCTAGTTAATTGTAGGATTCAACTGTGTTTTCCATTATACTCGTAGTCTGATCAAAGCATATAAATAATTATCATCTACTCGTAAAGGGAGCAAATGATAAACAAGTAAATGAATAACTCTATGCATTGAATTCAGTAACTTTGTTGTCGTTATCTTTTTAAACCTAAGGGGGTTCTGAACAATCATTTCGAGGAGTAGTTTTATGTACACTAAAATCAGTGTAATTCGAGTTGTGAGTAATTTTTTATGAAATTATATTGACGTTTATGGTGAAAGGTTAATATATTTCTTTAAAATTAAACAAGTAATATATTTTCATAAAAATTCCAAACAACACAAGAAAAAAGATCTTTTGAGACAACCACAAAAAAAAAATCACGAATATATTGTTAGACAAAACATGTATCATCACTAGTTAATCGTCTTAATAACTCGGTCGCAAATAACTTTAATTTGAGTAGATAAAAAAGACGTCTCAAATGCGTATAAACATTTTTTGCAATAATTAATTGTCTCTAAAAAATCTTAAAATAACCTTAAATTATATGTGCAACATTTTTTTACAATAAGTCATCGCATATAATTATTAGTAGAAATAACATTTATCGTCTCAAAAAATAAATAATAAAAAAATATTTTTTGTTGTGGTGCAAAACATGGATTCACACAAATCTAAAATACACATAATATACTTAATGGATTGAAAACCTATAAAAAGCGGTCGTTCCATGGGCTTAAATACAATAGTGGAAAATATAAATAAAGAATAATAACCACACACCATACACCATACACTATTGGATCGGTGTGTAGATATAAATTAAAATAATATTAATTTTTAATTTTATATCTGCACACTAATCCAATAGTGTATGATGTATGTGGATCTTAACCACGGGTATAGGGTAGAACTAATCAGTATCCCCATTATATTCTAAGAAGAGCATTAGGAAAATGTGAATGGGCAGAGATGGTTTCTTACAACACATAGAGATTAGAAAAATGTGTAGTTGCATCTCGTGTAATAATACTATAATAAAGAAGCAAATTATGTTAGCTGTTAATAATTAAAAGAAGAATTGGTCTACTCAAGATCATGTTCTTGTTACAAATTATCTTTCAGTATAACATACTCAAAGCTTGCACCAAAAAATAATAATTATCATTCTTCTAATTTAATACTAATTGTATATTCTGATCTAATTTAATTTTAGCATAATAGTTGTCTGAGGTAAGAATTAATTACTTTTATAAACTCAAACACAATTGTGCGGAGTTGTTATTAATGTTGAACAGACATGGTGAATTTCGTACATTATTGTCTTGGCTTCGGTTACAACTGACGCAGCATGTGCCCAATACTTCCTTGCCAACTAATTCTAATTAAAATAAAAGGGAACTCACACATAAATAAAACTATCGATTTTAATTTTATTTTAATATCTCGATACTTATTTGTATTCTGACCTATGATATATGATTTTGCAACTAGAATATATACATACATGTGTATATATATACTAGCAATGAGCACGTGCTTTGCACGTGGGTTATTTTTTTTATAATTATTAATATTTTAAAATATTAAAATTAATTTAAACATAGAATCACATTCTCAACATCTCACTCATTTTCACTTTCTCTGTTAGACCTCTAATTTGTGAGCATAATCATGAACTTTATATGGCAAGCATGCATATTATTATCTTTGATTCATTGTTTTCATTATTTATGCACTATGATAATTAGAGTTCAGACTTAGGTATGAAATTTCATTTGTTTGTTAAATTTCGTAAGATAATATGTGAAGAAAGTTGATGACTATGTAAGTATAATGTTTTTAAAAAAGGACTAAAAAAGAAAAAAAAAACATGTAAAACATGATAAGATTAAGTGGTGAAAATAAATAATAAATACAAAAGAAAATTTGATAGTTGGAGTGCTTATTTGTATCATCTTCAAATTTGTTGTTTCATTGGTTTTTTTTTTTTTTTTTTTTTTTTTTTTTTTTTTTGGTGAAACTTCTTGCTTTATAGAAAAAATATATTACGTAACGAAGTTGTTTATAAAATGATATTGTAGTGATATGTTTTAAAGTTATTGTTTGTTGTTGTAAACCGTATTTTGTACTGACAATTTTAGTTTTAAATTGTAGATATTAATGTAATTTAAAAAATAATAAATTCTAATGAAAGGAATATAAATAAGTAATGTTTTCACAGTTTTGTGTCACCAAAACATAAGCAAAAACAAACTAAGATAAATCTTAATTTAAAATTTAAAAGTCACGATAGAAACAAAAATTCGGAGGTTCGTACTTAAATCTTCTAGCACCGCAATGAATGCAGCCAGGTACTTTATTCAATTATTATAGCTTTTAGATTGTCAGTTAATGGAATATTTATCCTATATAAAATATGACAAAATTATAATAGGATTTTCCACCTAACTAAGCTACTTTAATTTATAAAATTTAAATTACTCACCATTTGACTCAGATGGATTCAATAATGCTCTTGTATTGCTTATAAGATGCCACTTTCTTTTATTCTTCAAAAACATATTTTTGTTATTTTTCTTTGCGAAATTCAAATTTTCATATTTCCTCTTCTGGACATCAAGTTTTCTTCGTCTTTTTGGTTCTTCATCTGTGGGCAATTCGATTATGTAATAATTGTAGAACTAAATTTGGTATTATAAAATTTGCTTTAAATTAAAATTACCTGAACTCCGTTGCACAATTGTCGATTGTATACCATCTGGAATGAATTATATCGATATAATTAGTACCAAAAAGAAAAAAATATGAAACATATATTTAAGAGGACATCACCTTAATTTATAAGTTAGTGTAGTTGACTCAGTCCTCTTTTCATTGAAAAACAACACAATATATAAGTTCAATTTCTAAGATTTAATCGTAAAAAGTGAATTTGTATCGAATTGCACGGAAAAAAGAAACATTACCACTTTTTCTATATTCTCTGCTAATTTTTTCAACTTCGGTTCTCCACTAATTTCTTCGACTTTAGATTATGCTATTCTCTTCTAATTTCTCTAACTTCAGGTCTCCGTTAATTTTCCAACTTCGGATTATGAGAGCTTGGATCAATGATTGTTTGGCTAAGTATATTAAATAGGCTTATAAAGCTAGTTCAATGATTAAATAGGATTAGGAACTGGATAGTTTGGATAAGTGGATTTATGTTGGATATATTGATATTAATTAGGATTAAAAATAGGTAGTTTAGATTGTTGGATAAATGATATTTAATGATATCTTTATGATTTAATAAAAGATAAAATTCATTTTATTTTGGTAAATTCCTATTTGTTTGATTATTATGGGTTTATTCGATTTTGAATTAATATTAAGAAGTTAGCTACCTACTTTTAGTGTGTGCGTGTGTTATCCTCAAAGATTCAGTTTTAGTAAGGTATTGTGTTCTACTTTGTAATTAGAGGTGTAAATGAGATATTAATATTTTTTGTAAAGCAAATATTAGTTTAGAAAATGATGTTAGATTTGTCATACGACAAGCTACACGTGTGTGTGCGCATGTGTCCTCGTGCTTATATAAGATTCAGTTTTGATAAGAACGTTGTTGTCATCGGATTCTTTCTATTTTAACGTTTGATAAGATTTATCACAACGAATTTTCTCACTATTTTTTTTTTCTATTAAAATATTTTAAGCTTTTCATTCTTCTAATATGAACCAACTTAAATAAATAGTGTTAAGAAAAGACAATATATTTTTTTTTGTCTATCTATATACATTTTTCCTCTTCTTATTATATTAAAATAATTTTATATATAATCACATTATATGCAAGCATAAGAGCTTAAATTATGTTTACTTGTTAATGGTCAATTAAATAAATTTAACATGTAAAAATAAAAATTGTAGTACAATATAACTTTGAATAGTAAAAACGTATGTATTATAAAAGTAAAAAGGATTATGCCATAAAATTTGTCTTTATTTTTCAAAAATAATTGATAGTTGAATATTAAAATATGGTAGTTATAGATAAGATTGAAAATACAATAAATTTCATTTTTTCTATAATACCATAATGTAATATTATCTAGTATAATTGCTTAAAATAAATGCAAAGAACATATCAGTGGAAAACTCTATAAATCTATTTTAATATGAAACTAATTCATTTCAAAATTCAATGTATTGAAAGTATTAAGAATAGTTTAGTTATGTAGTTTTTTAGGAGGAGTTTGAAATATAAAATGACTCTTTTTTATAATCAAGTAAGGAAACATAAATTATTTTAAATTACTTAACTACCCTTAAATTCAATACCTAGTAAGAATATTATAGGCATCACAAGAAAAGACGAAACATAAAATAAGACAAAAAAATCCACACTTTTATATGAAACTAATTTTTTATTCCAAAATTCAAAGTATTAAAAGTGTAGTAGAAGAATAATTTAAGTAAGTATTTTCTTAGGAGGATTTTGAATTAAATAAGAACTCTTACATTTTATATTCAAGTAATAAAATAATGATATATTTTAAGTCACTTAATACTTCTAATGCTTTGTACGATATATATTTATTTATAGTGTATGGCCAAAGTATGTGTTTTAGGATTCAACTATGATTAGGAAACGTAATTTATTTTCGGTATACTACATATCTATTCTATTATGGTTAAGAATCCTTAAATTCTGTTTTAAAAAAAAAAAAAAAAATTCCTTAATATGATTCGTTGAAAAAGATATTCAATTTGGCAAAGAAAGATATTTGAGAATGGCACTATGACAAATTTTAGCAACACATGTAAATTAAATTATTGAAATCTCGATCGGAAGCTTCAACTAATTCATTAAACTAAATTATAAAGTGTAATTTTCATGTTTGTAGATATAGTGTCAAAAAAACGGATGGTTCTAAAAATAATTAATTAATTAATTAGACTTATTTTAAAAAAAAAAATCATCTAATCACATACTCTTCTTAAAATACATTTTAGATCTATTTTAAAATGAAAAAAAAATATTTTAAAATTCAAAATTATTAAAAGTGTAGAAGAATAATAATTTAAGTATGTACTCCCTCCATCCCCCTCTAATTTGTCTACCTTCCGTTTCTGTTTGTCTTAATTTAATATGCCACCCCAAAAATGGTAAAGAAAGTCAACACATATTACCCCTACTTTTTCATATTATTACAAATATGTCATTTTGTTAACATTTAAGACATCTGATTAAAAAAACAATAATCCTAATTCCAACTAAACTAACCCAATGTTATTAAACA
This sequence comes from Ajuga chamaepitys, assembly GCA_958295605.1. Classification (NCBI taxonomy): domain Eukaryota; kingdom Viridiplantae; phylum Streptophyta; class Magnoliopsida; order Lamiales; family Lamiaceae; genus Ajuga; species Ajuga chamaepitys. Next base: position 57,815,425 of record OY282502.1, read on the forward strand.
CCCCCTCAATCCACTAAAAACCCAATCCTGCCCCAGCCCAACATATCCCCAAATTATTTCAGGCCTAAATGTAATCCTCGTCTATCTCTCTTCCCCTCTCTCGTCAAGAAACCCTAGTTTCTTGAGCTTCACGGCCTTGCCTCTTCTTCTTCGCCATTGTTGGCGGCTCCAATCTTCCATGTTCTTCTACTGAATCACTCTACAAACCCTTAAATCTGGGTTTAATCCCGCATAATCCCTCATAAACGCGAATTATGTCTCACATTTTCCCTTTCTTGAAAAAAACTTATCTCGTCCAAAAATTTGAAGATTCTTCCGGATCCACACCAGATCTGGCCGAATCTCATGATATGATGTGAGAAAACACACTTTCTGGTGTAAAGCGGCTCGATCCGTTACAAATCCGTATTCTATGGAAGTTTTTTCCGATGAATTAGAGGAGTGTGGTTTGGTTTACGACTCTGAAGAGAGCTTCGTTCCTGAGACGCAGTTTGAAGAAGAGGGAGTGGATGCTCTCCCTCTTGGGATCGAGGAGGCCACCCCAACTTCCGATTTGTTTGCAGATCCAAAAATGAAAAGGCATTTCTATGAATGCCTTTCGATCTGGGTTCCACTACTTGCCAGGTTTATTATTTTTTCGTTGAATCTGATATATTATTCATCTTTGATGTTCAGTGCGAACCCTAATGTACAGAATTTGCGATTATTGCTTTTATGTTGTGCTATTTTTTGGGTAGTGTGGCTGGTGATGCCTTAATGTTTTGTCTTATGCTTAAATTGTGATGTTTATGGCTTGATTTGGTTTTGCTGCTGTAAAATTAGGCTGGGTGATGCCTTCTGTGCTGTTTTTGGGGGTTTTTGGCTTGTGATGCCGTAATATTGGGTCTGAATATAAACTCTGCTCATTAGTGCTTGATTGGGTGGTGATTATGTGAAAACTGGTTTTTAGACTAATATGTGCTGTTTTTTATTTCTTTGGTTGTTGCTGCCTTAATGTCATGTATGGCTGATTAATCTATGCTGTAATTAGGGTTGCTTGGCTGGTGATGTCTTCTCAATTGCTTGATTAAACCACGCTGATGTTGAATTGTGGCCTAATAGAAATGTTATTTTTTCTGAATTGTTGGCTTAAACTATGCTGTAAAAACTGGTGAATTACAGTTGTGTACATGTGATTTTTCTGAATTGTTACATGGTGGCTTCATCGAAATGATGTTGTTAATTTGCTGATTGATTACGTAGCTGCCTAACTGTAATTCAGTTTCAACACATTTTATGTGAAATTGAGCAGTTTAGTTCAGCAAATGTGTAGCTTAAGTTGGTCATTTAATATGACCAACTTAATGTTGCCATTTCTGAACAATGGTTAATTAGGTGTTTCCCTATCATGGAACTTTTCGTTAAAAAAAAAAAAAATCATAAAAACTGAATTCATTAGTTTCAATTGTTTATAGTTTAAGCAAAATGAACACTTTCATAAGTGTTTACACTGTAAACAAAAGACAAAACAAACCAGAATTTCTACTTTTAATCTACATGTAGCCCAAATCAGTCATTATCCCTTCAATGTCATATGCAAATGTTGTTTGTTCCTGTTCTATGAGATGCTCAATTGCTTGTCTTACGGGTTTTTCTTCAACTTCTAATGCTTTTGTTGGTGTGTCAGCCATTGCTAGAGCAACTTTCCCCATATGTGGCAGTTTGTAATTATTTCCTCCTTTAGCTTTCATTATCTTCACCAAGCAATCTTGTAAGCTTAAAAATATGTAGTCTAACTTGATTGAATTCAAGATCCTCAAAGGATTTGAGGACATTTGAAACCAAGTCATCCACATTATAACTCCTTGTCTCAATCTGCAAAGATTGAATGGCTCTAAAAAAGTCCAAATCCAGCACATTTGTGTCTAGGGAGTTTGGTGGTTGGCACATCAGTTTAATGTCAAACCCATCGGTTGTTGCAGCCCTTCTAAAATTCGGATCCAAGTTGCTTAAATGTGGCCTAGCATTATCTTGTTGAATGATGATTGTTTGCTTGCATGAGATGGCCATTTACCCTTAATTGCTGGAAGAACCTAATTTGGACAGCCATATGATGAAACAGAGTGTATGTTAGGAGCTGTTAGCGTTAGTAATGTCACCAATTTTACCATATTTGTTGAAATTAACAAATGTGTTAAAATTGTGGAGACTTACTAACACTAAACCACTAAATGATGATTTTTTTTTCTGATAGTGAGTATTTACCTTATCCAATATGCAGCTCTTAATTACTCCAATGTTTATAGAGTCGATTGATTTTGTAACTAATGTGCTTCTAACTCTATTTGCACTGTTTCTGATGGTCGGTTCTTGTTTTGTGAATGGAAAAATATCAATCTTCCTATTGAAAATAAGTTCCCCTGAATCTGAATATTGTGGTCTAGCCACTGTGCACATGAACATGACCTTTTGGATAAAGCGTTTGCTTTTACAGGCCCGGTAAGGGTCTTCTTCTGCCTTAAGCTTGTATGCTGTTTATGTTTCCCTTTGCATGTAGAACTATTTTTCGTCTATGTGCACAATATTATGCATGCTTTCATATTTGCACTTTTGGGTATTTGTGTCTTGATACAAAAAACAAAGGTTGTACTTCAGCCTTTGTAATCTGTTTGCATCAGTGAGAGATGGTTTAATTGAGTTAGTATGGGTTTTGATCTTACCTGCCTTGACCCATCTTCCTATTTGTGACTTGCTGACCTCTAACTCCTTGGTAAATTACCTTATGTTTCCCCTCTTTTCAAATGGTATTTCCTTCATGGCTTCTTCGTCTAGTTTTTTGAATGCTAGATGAAGGTTGTCGCCTTACCTCCAGAAAAGAGATGGGGACATCTGTTGAAACTTGTTTTTTGCAGCCTGTCAAATGCACCGTATTGTCCCGAGACTCCAAATGATGTTGCGACTTCACCGGTGATGCCGAACTTCAAAACGTCGTCTTTGTTGTTTGAAAGAACACGTTGAGCTATGCAAAGTCAATCTGATGGAGCAAAATTCTTCCCCTTTTTGTGATTTGTCATTGTAATAAAATTACTGTATCTACTGTTGTAAAAAATCAGTCTAAAATGCATTGAATGCATTTTGGACTCTATTTATAGAGTTAGGTGAATCTGATATTAGACTGAAATTTAAATTTTAGGGAGTAAATTTGAAATGTAAATCCCAAATTTTGAGCATTATTTACTACTGTAAATCAGGTTTTTGGAGGGGATTTTTCCCCCAAAAAAAATTCAATGTTAAAGTCTCAATTTTCAGGTTTTTTGGTGTTGTTGTGATGTTTTTATGTTTTTCAGTTTTTAAATTTTTTTACTGTTCATCTAACAAATTTTAATTAAGGAAAGGGAGGGAAGTGTTAAAATACTAATCCTTCCCCTAAAAAAATAAGGGAATCTAAAAAAGTCAACAAAACATCACACTCAACTACTTTTTCTTAAGCTCCGTGCCCGGCCAACATAGGCAAATTGGGCTCGGGACGGAAGGAGTAGTTTTTAATAAGGATTTTGAAATATAAAGGAACTCTTGTTTTTATAATGAAGTATAGAAAGGCATAATTTATTTTAAATTACTTTAACTATTTGTAAATTAAATACTTAGTAAGAATATTATAGGCATCACGAGAAAAAGATGAAACAAAATAATAGGACAAAACAATCCATACTTTTATATTAGTGTGTATATATATATATATATATATATATATATATAATTAGTAATAATAGATGTATGTACAGATAGATAGATAGAGATAGATAGATAAATATAGATATAGATATAGATATTTATAATCAAATAAATAAATAATTTTAAATTTTAAATTACTTAGTTACCCTTAAATTATAATACTACTAAGGGTATATTAGAGATACCATAAATTGGACGAAACAAAACATTCATACTTTTATGATAGGGTATAGATATATTCACGATTTTTTTTTGTGTAACTATCATTCTTGACTTCATTAATAAAAAATGAATACATGATTGGCAAGAAAGCCAGCTTTTCTTTAAAACAAAAAAACAAGAAATTAAAAATGATACATATTAGAGAATAGTAAAAATGGAAAATTTGACAAAAATGTCAAGCACCTATCACATAACTATAAACATACCCAATAACTTTACCACTTTTTAATTTTAACCTGAATTTTTCAAATTGTTTATCAAAATGCCCCGTGATCAGCTATCATCTGTAACTCAACCAGTCAAAGGTGATATGACATCTCCTTTTCTTATGAGGCATTAGTTTTTGGCCAGCCTCATGTGCACTTGTTTTGGATAAAAATATTATAATACATACCCAGAACAAATGATATTTTTAAGTATAAACATTAATACCTTTCATTATGATATCTTTACTCAGAACATGTAATTAATACCTTTAGAGATAAATACTAATACCTTTTAGACATAAATATTAATATATTTTTACGCATGACCCAGATTGCACAAGAGACATCCTCTTATTTTTTTTTTTTTTTTTGTTTTAAACTGACAATTTGGTAAAAACAGATGTGGTGGACATTTATAAATTATTAAATTGGCATAAACTTTAAAATTATATAAAAATAAAAAATAATCAAAAAATTATTTCCTAAAAATTATTCTTTCTTTAAAATCAATTAATTATTAAAATAGTTAGTTAAAAAAAATTAATTATTTAAAATATAAAAATTATTAAAAGAAAAACCCTTAAAATATTGGAATCTCACCACCGCCTCCCCCTCAAGGAAAATCTACCTATTGTGGCGAATATCCATCGGACGACCCTGTTGAGATGATATCGTGAGATGATACAATTGAGAGATAAGAAGAAAAGATCGGAGAAGAGCAGAGCAATTTATGTGCTCTGCATGCGTTTTATAAACTTGCAGCATGCATGTGTTTGAGTGAGCTTGTGGCAGTAATTCTGTTATGGAGATTTCCTGAGTCAGCATAGATAATTTTAGCACATTTATAGCTTTATGATGTCAATATTCCACGCGGCGTTAGATGATAGGATATAGTTGTTGATAGAGAAGATATACCAGATCAATTGTAAATTATAATTGTAGATTAGATTGAGTGTAAAAATATGATAGCCTTCTTGTTGTACTTATCTTGGGAAATTCCATCCCTTGATTTTCTGTTATATTGTTGTACAAATTCATTATATAGAATGGAATCAAACATCACTAGATTTACGGTGAACAAATTATTATTTTCACATGGTATCAGCAGAAAATACACAAAACCCTAATTCTCCCTAAAGCCTGTCGTCATCTTTCTTCCTGTATTCACCTTTCTCTCGTCCTTTTTCTTTCTTTGCTCCTGTTCCTCTCTCTCATAGCGTCTGACACCTCCTCACTTCCCCTAAACACCATGATTCACCTTGTCAACATTCGACTCTCCTCCACGAACTACCTTCTATGGCGTGATCAAGTTTACGCGATGCTCAAGTGTGACAATCTTCACGTCTTCCTTGACGGGTCTGCACTAGAACCGTCCTCTACCATTCTCTCTACTTCAACTACTGCTTCTACCGACACATCTTCTAGCTACAAAACTGTTCCCGTTCCGAATCCTGAACATGCTAATTGGGTTCGTCGTCTTGATCGTGTTCTTAGCGTCCTTCTCTCGTCCCTCTCGGAGGAGGCCATGTCTTAAGTTATCGGCCTCCGCTCTACTTCCGACGTCTGGAAGACTCTCGAATTGGCCTTCAGTCTGAATACTCCTTCTCGCGCAAATCAGTTGCGTGACGAACTCCAATTTCTTCAATGTGGTACTCAGTCAGTCCTTGATTTTAGTCGGCGTTTTAAGACTATCTGTCATCAACTTGCTGCCATCGGCACTCTAGTCTCAGAAAATGATAAATGCTGCTGGTGGTGGCGGCAGTTTTGGTCACGGTGGTGGAGGCTCCGGTCGCGGCTCCAATGGCCGCAACACTGCTATACGTGGTGGTGGTACTGCCCCTGGTTCTTCCTCTGGTAATTTTCGTCCTTCCTCCTTTCATAGTCAGCCGTCATCTGGATATTCCCCTGGGTTCACTTCTCCTCATGGCAGCTTAAATGGCCACGACCGTGGGCATTCTGGTGGCCGCCATCCAACTCTGGTAGTGTTGGCCCTCGTCGTTCCCCTTGTTGCCAAATATGTCAAGGACCCTACTATGCTAATCATTGCCCGGACCGTTACACTCACTCGTCCGACACCGCCAACCTCATTCAAGCTTTCGATGAGCACTGTTTGGTCACTCCGTCCACCCCTGATTGGTACGTTGATTCTGGTGCAACAACTCACATGACATCTTCCACTTCGACTTTAGACTCCTTCGAACCTTATTCGGGTAATTCTACTGTCACAGTTGGTAATGGTGACTCTTTAAATATTTCTCATTCTGGTTGTAGTATTATTAATGCCCGTTTACCTCTGTTAGATGTTCTCGTTGTTCCTCATTTAACTAAAAATCTCTTATCTATCAGTAAACTAATTACAGACTTGCCTGTTGATGTTATTTTCACTAATCAGTTTTTTATGATACAGATTCGGGGGACAAAACAAATTCTGGCAAAGGGTCGGTGTAAAAATGGTTTATATTTACTTGATCATGGTTCTACTGCTCTTGTTGCTGCTTTAAATTCTCGTACTTTAAATTTATCGTTTGAGTTATGGCATTCTCGCTTGGGACATACGTCTTTTTCTGTTATTAGTTTATTAAATAAGTTAGGTCATTTAGCAGTCAATTCTGTTTTGCCCAAACCTGAGTTATGCTCTTCTTGTCAGTTAGCAAAAGGCAAGCATTTACCTTTTTTATTGAATGATAAATGTATTGTTCATGTTTTAGACTTAGTTCATTGTGACTTATGGGGCCCTGCCCTAATTGCTTTGTCTAATACTGATTTTAAGTACTATGCTATGTTTGTGGATGATTATTCTCGTTTCTCTTGGCTTTATCCGTTACGTGCGAAATATGAACTTTTTGATATTTTACAAAGTTTTTCATCTCTTGTTATGAATCAATTTAATACTATCATAAAACTTTTTTAGAGTGATGGTGGCACTGAATTTTCTAATAAACGTGTCAATGATATTTTTTTGCCTCTCGTGGCATTATTCATCGTTTTTCGTGCCCCTACACTCCTCAACAAAATGGATGAGCCGAACGCAAACACAGGCATCTTGACGAAACTGGTCTTTCATTACTTTTTTATGCTCACGTTCCTGCTGAATTTTGGCTTGATGCTTTTTCTACAGCCATTTATATAAGTAATCGATTACCTAGTACCTTACTTGATAATAAATCTCCTTTTGAAATTTTGTTCAAATCGGTTCCTCATTATGGTCTTTTCAAGGTGTTTGGTTGTCTTGTTTTTCCTTATCTTCGTAATTATGCTTCCCATAAATTGGCACCTCGTAGTATTCCTTGCATTTTTTTAGGGTATAGTAGTCTTTATAAGGGGTATCGGTGTTACGATCCCGCAACATGTCATACCTATGTTACTCGACATGCGTAATTTGATGAAAATATTTTTCCTTTCTCTAATTCTTCATCATCTAATCCCACTAATGTTTTGGAATATTCACGTTTCATTGAGTTTCAGGACTCTTATTTTAATTCTGGACAAACTGCTGCCAATGTTGGGCCTCTCATTTCCAGTCCACCTACCGCTACTTCATTTCCTTTGGTCAACAGGCCCACTTCGGAGCCCACACCTCCCTCAGTGCCACCTTTTTGCTCTAGCACATCCAGGCCTCGGACAGCCCCACATATCTAGGCCCATTCCCGACCACTCATGGCCCAGCATATTCCAGGCCCAACATCTTCCAACTTTGATGCCCCACCCTTGTTGTCGAACCTAAAATCCGCCTTGTGCCATCTGCACCACTCCTGACCCTACACCCGATCCGCCTTACCCGCATGCCACTCCGCCGCCATCCATGCCCACCACTGCCCCTCCAGCCGTTATTTCTCCGGCACCCTCGCCGGTACCTCCTATATCACCGCCTGCCGATCTTCATCCTCCAAATTCTCCTGCACCGTCTAATTTGCCCGCTCCCCCTGCTCCTCTATCTACTCATCCAATGCAAACACGAGTGAAATTTGGTATTTATAAAACTCGTCATATTCTTGATATTGCTTCTACTGCTCTCTTGTCTGCTCTCACCTCTTCTACAGAACCAAAAGGTTTTAAATCCGCTATGAAATTACATCACTGGTTGCGTGCCATGCGTGACGAAATGAGTGCCCTCCACTCAAATAACATGTGGGACTTGGTTCTTCCTCCACCAAACGAAAAAATTATTGGCTCCAAGTGGATATATATTTCGCACCAAGTTTAATTCCGACGGCTCCATTGAAACGTTATAAAGCTCGACTCGTCACCCAGGGCTTTACTCAAATACCTGGTTTTGACTTTTCTCCTACGTTTAATCCTGTTGTTCGTACAGCTACTGTTCGGGTCATATTGTCTCTTGCTATTCAAAGGTCCTGGCCTCTTCATCAATTAGATGTCAAGAATGCCTTTCTACATGGCCCAACCACTAGGTTTCGTTGACCCACGCTATCCGAATCATGTGTGCAAATTAAAAAAGGCTCTTTATGGTCTTCGTCAAGCTCCTCGTGCCTGGTTTGAGTGTTTTAGTTCTTTTCTTTTATCTCTCGATTTCTTACGTAGTCGTTCTGACAATTCTTTATTTTATATTCATCGTTCTCATTTTCCTATCTACTTACTTCTTTATGTGGATGACATCATCATTACAGGTAGTAATTATATTGTGATCAAACAGTTCATTGCCCGTGTCAACTCGGAATTTGCTGTCAAAGATTTCGGCCGCCTAAATTATTTTTTGGGCCTTGAAATATCTCACACATTTGACGGTCTATTTTTGGGTCAAGCAAAATATGCTCATGACATACTATCTCGAGCCGAGCTTCTTGATTCGAAGCTTGTTTCCACTCCACTTACTGCTGGCAAATCTTTAGTCAGCACTGGTGATCCTTTCTTGGGCACAACACTCTATTGGTCCCTTGTCGGTGCTCTGCAGTACTTAACAATTACTCGTCCGGATCTCTCATATGCAGTGAATCATGTGAGCCAATTTATGCAGCATCCTACTATTGATCATTTCTCTGCTGTAAAGCGCATCATTCGCTACGTCAAGGGCATCATTCATTATGGTCTATCCTTCACTCGTCCTTCGGATGTCACGATTCCCGGCTACTCTGATGCCGATTGGGCACGTTGTGTGGAGTCTCGTTGATCCACCCATGGCTATTCCATTTTTTTGGGAGGAAATTTGGTTTCTTGGAGTGCAAAGAAGCAACCTACTGTCGCTTGCTCAAGTTGTGAGTCCGAGTATCGTGCACTTGCTAACACCACTCAAGAAATAGTTTGGCTGACCCATCTTCTCACTGAGCTTCGTGCACTTCCATCTTCTCGTCCGATACTGCTTTGTGATAATAAAAGTGCCTTATTTCTAAGTCAAAATCCCAATGCTCACAAGCGTGCAAAGCATATCGATATCGATTGTCACTTCATTTGTGAGCTAGTAGCTGCGAATAAATTGGAGACTCGTTTTGTTCCTTCCCATCTCCAACTTGCGGACATCTTTACAAAAAGTTTGCCTCGTCCCTTGTTTGAGTGTCTTCGTTCCAAGTTCTGTGTTGATATTAATCCCACACTTTTCTTGAGGGGGGTTAAGATATACCAGATCAATTGTAAATTATAATTGTAGATTAGTTTGAGTGTAAAAATAGGATAACCTTCTTGTTGTACTTATCTTAGGAAATTTTGTCCCTTGATTTTCTATTATATTATTGTACAAATTCATTATATAGAGTGGAATCAAACATCACCAAATTTACGGTGAAAAAATTATTAGTTTCACAGTTGTTGTTGATCCTTTATTTAAGTCTTGTACTGCCTCTTCTTTATTATCATGGACAATACAATACCATTACCAGAAATATTTACAATATGTCTAGCTATTCTTCTTATTAACATGGTACCGGAAACCATGGTTAAAATTGACAATGAAATGGTGGTCATAAAAAATGTTGTTGAGAAGGAAGAGTCATCTACTACTCTGGCTATTCAGCCATATGTGGAGGAATCCGATTCACTTCTTCTCCATGGCGCAGATCATCCGAGTATAGTTCTGGTCGCTACTACTTTCACTGGTACAAATTTCCCTCATTGGAGTCGAGTTGTGAAGCTAGCTCTTAAAGCAAAGTTTAAATTGAGCTTCATCATTGGAAAGGAAGGTATACCTAAATATGAGCCGTATAAGAAGGTAGACTCGATGGATTTATGGTGTGAAATCAATGAAAGGTATGGAGAATCCAATGGACCTCTCCTTTATCAGCTGCAAAAGGAGATTAAAAATTTAACAAAAGGGAATTTATCAGTTGTAGCTTATTTCACTAAGGTGAAACGATTATGGGAAGAATGTGCAAGTCTAATGATAAAACCTGTCTGCACTTGTGGATCTGCTATGAGGCTAATGTCAAGTTGATGCAATTTTTTATAGGGTTACATGAGGACTTCAATAGTGTTGAGGATCAAATATTAATGATGGAGCCATTACTTAGCTTGAATAAGCTTACTCCATGATTTGAAGATGGAGAAGCAGAATAACATTCATAATAATGCTGATCCTCTTGGGACTCCAGTAATGACGGAAAACAACACTCAAAGTAGAAAATCAACTTCATTTGGCAGAGGAAATAACAATAGAACTACTTTCGTAAGAAGAATTCTGAAAATTTTGTTGTTGGTAGAGGCAGAGGCATAAGTCAAATGATGACTGTAGAAGAGAGGCAAGAGCTGGGTTGCACTCACTGTGGTGGTACCAGACATGAAGTCTCTAAGTGTTTTAAGTTGCATGGGTATCCAGACTGGTTCAAGAAGTTGAGAGAACAACAGAAGCACAATAGTTCAACCAATCTGGCAGAAGGCAGTTCTGCAGCTTAGGAGAGGGAGGATGGGACACAACATGTTGTTAAACAGAATACTCCTGATATTGCTTCTTTAATCTAGTAAGAAATTGCTAAGTACATGGAACGAAAACTAGCAGCAAGTTAGAATAATGAGGCCTTGACTTTTGCATATTACACAGATTATGCAGGTATTCCTTATAATCAATATGTTCTTTTTATTCCTAGAATATGAAGTGATGATGTATGGATAATTGATACTGGAGCAAGTAGGCATATCTGTTACTAAGCCTCTCAAATCTCAGTTTACTAAACGTGATTGTACTCTTCAGGACTATGAATCTAGGAAGATGCTCCTTGTAGGAAGGGAACATGGAGACCTATACATACTGTCATCCAAAACTGCACCAACCATCTGTCGTTATATGTCTGTTGTACCCTTGTCTATTTGGTACGGTAAACTAGGTCATACCTCCCTAGGGTGTTTGAAACACATATAATGTATCAAGGTATCTTGTAATGATGATTCAATAAAGAACTACACTATTTGCTATAAAGCTAAACAGAGCAGATTTCCATTTCAATTCAGTAATTCGATATATGCTGCTGTTTTTGGCATTGTGCATGTAGATCCGAGAGGCCCCTATTCAAAACCTTATTTTAAAACCACTCCCTACATGCTCACCTTAGTTAATGATTTTAGCAGATGCACCTGGATTTATTTGTTAAAATATAAAACCGAAGTTTTAAACCTTTTGGATAGATTATTTAGAACAGTTCTTACACAATACCAAAAGAAAGTGAAAACCATAAGAACTTATAATGGAATTGAGTTTTTGGGCCACAAAACTCAATCTGTACACACTCATGGAATAATTCACCAAAAATCATGTACCTATTCTCCTTGCAGAATGGTGTTGTTGAAAAAAAACACAGACACATCCTTGACATAGCCAGAGCTCTTATGATCCAATCTAAAATTCCATCTCATTTTTAGCCATACTCACTCTTGACTGATGTTCATATTTTAAATGCTCTACCTACTGCCATTTTCGAGTGGAAAACTCCCCATGAAGGTTTACATGGCTCTATTCCTAATTACACATATTTTAAAGTGTTAGGTTGTCTTTGTTTTGCTACTAAAACCATCCCTCACAAACTGAAATTTGAGCCCAAAGCACATAGATACATATTTGGTTATGTGTCTAGGGTAAAGGAGTTAGATTTTTTAACATTGATAGTAACACATTTTTGGTGTCTAGAGACGACATTTTCTGTGAAGACAAATTCCCTTTCCTTACATATGTTTCACTAAATACATAGCCATCACTTCCAGCTCCTTTGAGCTTTGATCCAGGCCTCTTAGCTCCCAGTCAATACTCTCTAGCTCAGAGTCATTTACTCCAGTCACAGACACATCTACTGCCTCAGAGTTTTTCAGACCTATTAGAACCAGAAAACAACTTGCTTGGATGACAGATTATGTGATAGGTTTCAGTGTTTCAAAATCCACAATGCATGTTAACCCACGTTTGCATCAGTAAGGTGTAGCTTACTCCATACTTGTTTTTCCATACATCAAACTTGCATTTTATTCCCCTATTTATTCTGCTTTTCTGGCACAAGTTAACAAAGCTCTTTCAGAACTAACTACTTATTCACAAGCTGCAACATATGATAATTGGCAGGATGCCATGAAAACCTAGTTGTGCTTTGGAAAAACATCGAACATGGGAGATTGTTCCTTTACCTCATTGCGAGAAACCTATTAGGTGTAAATGGGGTACAAGATGAAAAGAAAAGCAGATGGAAGAGTTAAGAGATAAAAGTCCAGATTGGTAGCTAAAGGATTCAATCAAGTATATGGGGTTGAGTATTTTGACAATTTTTCCCCAGTTGCCAAAGTTGTTACAGTATGGGCATTGATTACTTTGGTAACACAAAGTGCTTGGCCTTTGCATCATATAGATATCAAATAATGCACTTTTGCATGGTTTTCTCCATCATGAGGTGTTTATGAAGCCACCTGAGGGATACTCTAAAGTGCCACCTGGTCATGTTTCTTTTCTCAAGAAAAGTCTGTATGGCTTGAAGAAAGCTAGTAGGGAATGGATTCTGGAATTTACAGCCAAACTTACACCCTATGGTATGTAACAATCACTCGGTGACACTTGTTTGTTTGTTGAACATTCTGCAGACTTATCACTCTTCCTGCTCGCTTATGTTGATGACCTTCTTATTACAGGTACTGATGAGTCTGAGATAGCTGATTTGAAGTAGTACTTGGATAAGATTTTTACCATCAAGGATCTGGGTATGCTAAGTTCTTTGTAGGTGTTGAGGTTCTAAGAAGTTCGGCAGGTACACATTTAAGTCAACACAAATATATACTTGATTTTCTTTCATCTACTAGTCTCTCTGGGTGCGAGTCAAGTTGCCACCCCATTTTCCCAAGGCTTCAATCTTTCAGCATAACAGGGCAAACCAATCTTGGATCCTGAGAATTACAAATGACTCGTAGGTAAACTACTGTGTCCTAACCTTACTCGGTCTGACATTTGTTTCTCTGTTTAGCAACTTAGTCAGTATATGTTAGCTCCCACTACTGCTCACTGGGAGGCAACCTTGCTTTTGGTTCGTTATTTGAAAGGCACACCTTCTTACGGCCTCTTCTATCCATGTCCAGCAGGGGTAGATAAGAGATTTCATGAAAATATTGATGCAAATTGAGCTACTTGTCTTGGCACTCGCCAGTCTTTGAGAGGTTATGCCATCTTCTTTAGCCAGTCCTTGATTTCATAGAAAACCAAGAAGGAACGAACAGTTTCTAAGTCCTCTGCTGAGGCTAAATATCAGTCCTTAGTTTTACGATTTGTGAGCAGCAATGGCTTTCTTATATTGCGGCAGATCGACACTTGTCTATTCCTCTACACTGTGACAACAAGGTTGCCATACATATTACTAAAAATCCGGTTTTCCATGAACGCACGAAACACTTCGATATTGATTGCGATCTTGTTCGTAATAAGTTCAAGCTTGGTTTTGTTTTGCCCCACTACCTTTCTTCTTGCAATAAGTTAGCAGATGTTTCAATCATGAAAACACGCTTAGAATAGAGGTTATATCATGTATTTGTTACATTCTAAGCTCTTGTCTGTCATAAAATTCGTATTTTCTTTCTCTCGTTGGAAAAACTTTATTTTTGAGCATTTTGTAGGTAAAATAGGCCAAAACTGAAGAGAGTCGAAGAAATCAAGAAAAAACCCGAAGAATGAAGAAACGGGACAAAACTGGGCCGTGCATGGTCACAACCGTGCAAGCCTTCAGGACCGTGCACGGTCCGTGCGCGCTGAAGGCAAGAAGTGCCCAGAGCTGGGCGCACGGTCATGACCGTGCGCCCCTGCACGGACCGTGCACGCCTCTAGAAAGTTGGAGTTTTTTGGGGTTGTGCTCGGTCACGACTGTGCAAGGGTTGCACGGACCGTGCACGAACACCGGAAAAGTGGGCTTTTCGGCTCCAAAATCTTTTTTTTTTTTTTTTTGCCCAAGACCCTAAAAAGCCCCAGTTGGGTGTATAGGTAGCGCACACATTCAATAGCCACTTTTTAGAAAGAGAGAATCTTGAGAGCATTTTTGGGGATTCTACATGGAGATCAAGAATTATCAACAATAATATAGGTTTTATCTTTCCATTTTCATTTAATATTTGTATGAACATAATTATGTCTATATATTTATGTTTATCTCTTATTATGATTATGGTTGGCTAATTTCCTTAATCTAGGTTTAGAGAGTAAATTATGGGTGTTTAGTTATTATTAGTCGATTAATTCAACTCCGGCCGTGTTATGCTATTGATTGATTAATTGTTTAAAAATATTTGTTGAATGAATTGATCACTTATTTAACATTATTGAGGATTAAATTGGAACCGAGAGGGGAGATTTGATCTAAGATCACATTAATTAACATGATTAAACAATAAAACCGAGAGGTTTGCGCTAGTTGTGGGAATTTTGGTCTTAGAATCGTTTAGGAGTTGTATTTGATTAATCAACCGGAGACGGTAATTAATCTTATACAATCAACACGTAATTTGCTCCGAGAGGGGCTTTGAGGTGATTACATGCCTGTAATTGAAATCTAAGCCTAGATCACCCTTATTAATTATTTTATCCCTATAATTGTTCTGTAGTTCATCATATTAGTTTTGATTGCTTGTTTATTTGAATTAGTTCTTAAAATACCAAAAACCAAACATTTGATCGTCTAGTTAGCCATTTAAATGTTTATGTCACTTCACTTTTCCGATATCGATACCAATCCTCGTGGGATCGACCTTGTACTCGCTTAGTACTACTATTGACGCCGTGCACTCGCGGTTGCTCAATTTTAGTTGCAAAACTAAGTTTGTGTGGGCAACTGAAAATGTAGATAAACTACTTAAGTGAAGAAAATTTGGGGAGAAAAGTAATAGTCTTTGGAAGATATTTTTGTCAGGTCCTATCGGTTGTCCCAAAGGCGACTATTCAACAAACTATCTATGCAAGTTTAGTGAACTCATATTTGTGGCCCTTGATGAGAAAGTTCACTTTAACAAAAAAATATGAGATCGCAAAAAGACCCTAAATTTAGTGAGTTTTTACTAAGAATAGGAAATGGAGAAAAACCGTCAAATTCAATAGGTAATATTATCATCCTTAAAGAAATGATTATTGATTATGACGATGAGGAAGTGTCAATTTAACGTCTTATTCAAGTAGTTTTTTCAAACTTAAAGGATAAGTTTCGGCTTTTACTTAAAATGACATAATAATTACACTATTTTACGACAAAGTTCATAGGACAAGGTCTTTAAAAATAGGTTACTATTGACATATGGTCACAATTATAAGAAAAAAAAAGTGGTCTTGTAATAACGTTATAATTAACTTACACAATTCTCCGAGTACGTAAATGATTTATTCTCTGAGTACTTCTCATGAAAACATTTTGAAATTGCTAAAAATAAGGAAAAGAAAATACAAAAACAAGTGCAAAAATACAATTCCAAAATACTAAGTACCGCCGGTTCTAGTAATATAAACAACCCCAACCAATCATTTCCTAACTAACTCTTACACAATTCACATCACTTTTTTTACATTTTATATATAATACAAACAAAACCCAACTCAATTTCCAACCAACAAAATTAAACAACCATTATTTCACCCAACCTCCTTTTTTCATTTTATTTTTTTCAACTTACAGTACCTCAGCGACCGCTGCCTAAAGCATGTATATTTATGCATTACATTGCAATTAGAGTTTGGAAGGAACATAGATTAAACGCTTTAATTCATAGTCGAACTTGTCCATTACTGCAGCAGGCAGGGTGAGAGTGGTGACTATGACATCTTCCCCTTGTTTATTTGTATAACGACCACAAATAGTTTTGTTCAACATCCCACCATCCATAGTCCCTCCATATACTGCATTCCCCCAACCAAAATCCACCTTATCAAACCCTATCTTAGGTGCATCTGCTACAATAAAATTCCACGGGCCGATACGCGTTGAGCTTCGTCTGGTAGCAATAAAATCCAGCGTCGATCTCACATACTCTGGGGTCGCTATTTTTCTCCTTGCTTCCCTCACAAGCTTTATTGCATACTCTAGTGGACTGCCACACAGTGTCTTCACCTTGGCAACCTTCGCCGGACATATTATTGCATTCCCATAATACCCCTTTGGCAGATCCAGAAGATGTTTACCTCGTACATTAACCGCACACATGATACCTACGTCATCATCAGGGTCGAATCGTAGGGCCCGCGTGCGTGATCTCCACAAGCATGCCGCGATTATTTCGAATGCGGAGGAGGTATTTGAAGGAGAAAGATTCTTCCTTATTGCTTTCATTTCTTGGGGGCCAAAAGAGAATGACCTTTTCATAATGTTTTTGTCATTCAGGCTGGACGGAACGACGTCGTTTCTGGGGGGTGGTTCGTACTCGGGATGTGAGTGTGTGATAGTTGCTGGATTTCTTCCGGTTAAGAGTTCTCTCTCCCACACAGGAAGTGTAGAAGGAGTTGACGCACCTTTAGCGAGCTCACTCATTGTAGTCACGAACTGAAGTGAACCAATTATATCGCTCATCATGTGGTTGAACCGAATCGCTAACACGAACCCTCCACACTTAAACCGAGTTACCTGAAATGTCGAATCAGATTAAACTTTAGTGGAGAATGCTGCAAATTAAGAAATACTAACAATTCATGTGTTTTTTTGTTATTTCAAGTTAGTTTAAGAAAAAGAAATATATGAATCACTAAATAACTACATACAATATTTGAAGTTTGATAATAATCTTCGGACTCACATTGAATTGTTTTCAATTTCATTTGTAACTATATGAAGTATGCAATATACAATATGTATAACCTTCGGATTCTCTACGTTTCTCTCATAAATTTCGGAAAGAGGATGTTTAAGCTAGCAGAGATATTACCTGAAGCAGCATGAGTGGAGAAGCAAGCATCCCATCAAAGCCTGGGAAATCAAACAGAAGCAGTTGCGGATACTGGCTTGGCGGCTGAACTGTGTCACCAAGCTGGTCAAGGCTGACAGCGGCGTCAGCCTCCAAGAAAAGCACCCCTTCCGCCGTGCAGTCCACCATAAGCTTATCGTGAGGCCCTTCAATCAGCCTGCCTGCATAAGGATAGTAATAAACAAGCGTTTTCGCAACTGCTTCCCTTATGACCTCAACGGGATCCAATCCGTCAGCAGACGCAGACGGACTGTTCCTGTAAAACATGATCACGGTGACGCCTTCTCTTGTGCCATCTTGATCATCTATATCAGATAATGTTTTGATTTCAATGGGAGTGGCTTCTGCAGGGACAATGAGTTGGTGCTTTTTCGGAATTATTGTGAAAGTTACTGCCATTTTTGTTTTCCAAACTTTACCAGGAATTTGTAATATAGGCTTAGTTGATAATCAGGAACCGAAGCTACGATATATAGTTCATCATCTATACTAGGTTTTGGAAAAAATACTCTTCGCCTATGCAATGAGAGTCATCTTTAAAAATATACAAACTTTTCATTTTTAATGAATGTACAATTCTAAAAAAACAAACAATATGCACTCATACACTTATTCTAATTTCTTTTTAAACTGGTAAGATAAGACATTAATTTTTGAAATATATATATCTTCCATTTTATTTTTTTTTAAATATGACTACCATAAAAAATTAAAATTGTAAAAGTCGTTAGGGGTACATGATTGGGGGTCTAGCAACTAGTCAGGACATAAGTGGAGTTGATCGAGGTATAAACGTAGTTAAACAGGAAAGAATGAGAAAACAAATATAGATGGAATGAGAACCTTAACGCGTAGATGGGGATATTTGCAAATACTATAAAACAAAGAGTGGTACTCCCTCCGTCCCGGTTAACTTGTCACAGTTGACCGGGCACGGATGTTAAGAAAAAAACAGATTTTGTGGAATCTTTGACTTTTTTAAAGGTAGAGATTGAATGTGGATATTTTGAGGGTGGAGATTGTTGCCTTTAATTGTCATTTATGGATGTGACAAGTTAAGTGGGACGGATTGAAATGAAAAGTAGGACAAGTTAATTAGGACGGAGGGAGTATTATATACTCGCGTAGATAGGGTATCATTAGCAAAGAGTTTCAAATAAATAAAATAATTTTGAAGACAATGACTTTCCAGCGTGACCGCAGCCTTGTTAATTTTGATTATTTCCGGGCACCGTTGAATTACGAGTTTGTAACAACCCATTTTGTACCCATAACAAAATTAATAGCATAAGTTTGTAACAACCCACTCACGACAAAAAGAGAAAAAAGAGAAAATTAGAAACACTTGAGGGAAAGAAAGAAGAAATTGCAACAACTCATTTTCCTTTAAAATATAAGGCTCGGAATCTATAACTATTTTTTGTTATCAAAGTCTTGTCCAATATAGACGATTTAACAATCTTTGAGAAATTAAAGACATTCCCAAATTGATATAATTTATACCAAAACTCGAATTTTATAACGCATAATCTCACAATTAATTTGCCAAAATAGTTCATATATATATATAGACACACACAACCAATAATTCCAGGTTCAGGCTGTCGGCTTAGATAACTAGCTGAGTGGTACGATATGACCTCATATTAACTAATCAATATATCTATTATATACCAGTTGTGCAGATTTTAGGTTCGTGCAATTCAAGTCAGGACAGCTTTTTTCTGAAAATTTAGTAGTGTTTATGCTAAAAAGTATTATTTGTTCTGTTTAAAGATATTATACTGAAAAGATATTAGTAGCTATGTTTAAATGTACTAGAATTTGGCACGTGCGTTGCACGTGCAACACTTAGTAAATTAATTTTGAAAATGATTTTTTGCACTTGTTTTTTTTTTTTTTTTAATTTTTGTTTGGCAATTTCAAAATGTTTTCTGCAGATAGTACTCACAGAATAAATCATTTGCTTGAAGAATTGAGTAAGTTAATCATAATGTTATCACAAGACCATATCATTGTGAAATAAATCATATGTCAATACTTAATAGTAACCTATTTTTAAAAACCTTATTCTATAAACTTTACCGTAAAATAGTGTGTTATTAAAATATTAGTTTAAGTAAAAGCCAAAACAGAGTATGTAGAATAAGATGTAACCCAAGGAAAATTATAACATCACATGAAAAAAGAAAAATAAAAAACCTATTTATCGTGGAAATTATTTTGACATGGTGTAATTCTTTTTTTTTTTTTAAGCATGTATTCTCCTTCTTGATCTTTCTTGTTGCCGAAACTTTTTTTTGCTGTGACTTTTTAAAAATTTGATTGAGTGTTTGCTCATCATTGCTCTTTGTTTGAATGTTGTCTTCTATTTTTCTTTTTGTGTTTCTTCATTTCTTCTTTTCTTCCGTTTTTGCTATGTATTCATGTTGCTTTTTCTTCGATGTTGCTCTTGTTTTCTTGTCATTGTACCCCTTTATTTTTTTCTTTGTGATCTCTATGACCTCATCATCGCTTCCAATTTGAATGCAATCTTCTAATTTTGTGTTTGTGTTCCGCCGTTTCTTCCATTCTTGTAGTTTCTTCATTCTCTTGTTTTTTCTTTGTTGTTCTCCTTCGTCTCTTCTCCTCTACTTCTGTAGTATTTTCCTCAAGTATTGTTGTAGTTGTATCTTTCTCATTCTCTTCTTTTTGTTTTGTTGGTTCTATCATTTCTATTGCCTCTGCTATTGCATTCAATCTTCCTTCGATAGTTTTAGTGTTTTTATTTTGTGCGATCAAGATCATCACATCATTTGCATTTTGTAAAATTAACTTTCTGTAGTATTTAGATTCATTTTGTCCCCGTATAGATTTATGTTAGCAAGGTTGTTTTTTTTTAATGTACGAACTTATTAGTATTGTTTATTGCAAAGTAATTAATTACCTTTTCTATGGATTTAATGTACTCCTGTGCTGAGCATCCAACATATACTGCTGCTATCTCATCAAACATTGTTATTGTTGCGTTGTAGATTCCTTAATAAACATTTAGTTTTATTATGTACCTGTAGTATATTAAATATCATTTAATGTTAGTGTATACGTATATGAAAGTATCATGAAGATTATATTATACACATATTTGTACCTTGGTATTGCTTCCGCTATCTCATCGAAACACTTGTTGCATCTTGCAGTAGTCTCACTTTTGTGCACTGATCTAGTGCAAATTTTGCAGGAGTCATACCATATCTTAGCCTCATTTTCAACGATTCAACCATTCCAGTGAAATAGTAGTAGATATCCTATGAACAGAACCACTGTTAAGTTAATTTGTTTCTTAATTTAATTGAACGATTAATATATATTTGTAACCAACTAAAATATTATATTTTGATTTTTTTTTTCTTGTTATACTTTATTGTAGGACAATAATTTTATAATTTTATCAACTAATCGTGTTCTCCATGTCTCTCTCTCCCCCTTCGCCCCCAACCCCCCCCCCCCCCCCTCTCTCTCTCTCTCTTTATATATATATATATATATATAACTATAAATATCTCTCTCTCTCTCTCTCTCTCTCTCTCTCTATATATATATATATATATATATATATATATATACACTTATATATAACTATAAATATATTTTTTACTTACTTTTTGTTCATGATAGTAATCTCCCTCTTATCTTTGGGTCCATTTTTTTTAGTGCGAATTTTCATGCATTCCTTTACCCTTGTCAACATCCCGTATGTATCTGCACATTTTGTATGATGTTAGAAGAATTTTTACATATCTATTTAATTTGAAATTTGACGTAATAGTAGGAGAAATTGTTTAGGGTTTAGTTCAAGGATTCGTATGAGTTTCTTCAAAAGTTCTTCTGACAAAGAGGAATTTCCCAACACACTAAGCCTATTTTGAACCTCTTTATGTGTGTTAACAAAATACAATTGAAAATATTCCGGACAATCTTTAGTTGCTTTCAATCCGGGAAGACTGTAATAAGTTATGCCTTGTGCTCTAAAGGTATAAACTCCATGCCTTTCAGATGCAAGTTCTTTATCGTATTTAATTCCAAATGAAGTAAAATAGAATATGCCATTGTACAATCTAATATTTTTTTCTGAATTCAACACTCTCTTCTGAATTTGAAGTAAATAAATTGTACAATTCATCAGGAATTTCAATAGAGGAAAGCTGAATTTTTTCATTATCACAACAAAAGGTTGGAGGTTCGTCCTCAAATCTTGCAACTCCACAATAAATGCAATTTGGAATTTTTCGCAATTCATGTTTCTCTGTGCATTCATAAAACCAACCGTTTGACTTCCTTACCACCCCAATTGCCCTGTTTCTTATAGTTTTCGTGTAATTTTACAAGTCATTAAAAATTATGGTTTAGGGTTTAGAACATAATTATCCCCCAATTCGAAATCACCATAAGTTCAAAACTCATCTTCCAAACTCACAAGATCCAAACTTTTCAAACCCTAAACAGAACAAACATATAATCATTCATCATCACCGCTATTAATCATTCAAATATCCAATTTTTAAACACTTCAAATGAATTGAAAAAAAAAAAAGTAAATCGAGTAAAACTAAGAAACCATAATATTGCCTATAAGAAATTGATGTTAGAATATAAAGAATTAGTAAAAACGGACCTCTAAATTCGAGACTGCACTCCAACAAATCTCGTTTAATAAACGAAAAACTCGTTTAATAAGCGCTTCAATTTATTTTTTTCTTTCTTCGTGGTTAGCCAAAACCGAGAATGACGATTAAGTTATCGGCGTAATTCACAAATTATCTACCAAGTTCTGCTTCATAAGTATATTTATGAACGCGAATTAAGTAACTTGCCGTAGAATTAAGAGAACATGTAAATTTTAATGGTGTAAATATTAGGAGATATGCTTCATATATAATAATTATTAAAGATTTTGTTTTACGTAGAATTAAGAGAACATGTAACTTTTGATGGTGTAAATATTAGGAGATATGCTTCATATATAATAATTATTAAAAAATTTATTTTACGGATGCCATGCAAGCTTTTGATGGTGTAAATATTAGCAGATGTGCTTCATATATAAGAATTGTTAAAGATTTGTTTTACGGATGCCATGCAAACCATATCTAGGAATATAATTTTAGAATAGAATTAGGATACATACAACAAGTAGTTACAATATTATCCTTACAATATTATAATTTAAAAGGGTAAAACAGGTCAAACATAAATTGGCTGAAACTTAAGAGACTTTTTAATAGTGTATAGATTATCTAAATAAAAGATATTAATACTGAAAGGTGATACATTTATTTAAAATAAGTAATATATTTCAATATAATATTAATATATTTTTATGGATCCACTGTTTAACCCTAATTGCAATGATCTTAATGTACGAAAGACTTTCCCTTTAACTAATTAAGTACAATGATAACCGCTAGTTCCTAGAAAATTAGATTCTAGAAGCAAGAAACAAACTCACAAAGATCCACTGCAACTTGATGCAGACGTGAATATAAGGGAAAAAAGTGGCAGTGCCCTTGTCAGGGTTTGTTTACCTTCTTTTTTACTTATCTCACTTTTTTTACTTACAATATACTCCCTTTATTGTGAACAACCTAAATTACCCTTGCATTAAAGTAATCTCACCCACCCCATTTCACTCTTCTTTTGTCACCCCCTCACCACTCTCACTTCACAGCTCTCAAACAATTTTCATCTTCGAAGCTCTGCAGCATTTGGATTCAGGATCGATTCCACTAATCGTGTATAGTTTCTTCTTTGCAGGTATGTATTTTGCTTCCTATCGTCTACCATTGCTCAATGCCCTTTTTTTCTTTTTTTTTTTTTTTTTTTTTAAATTCCCTGAGCTCTGCTATGAGAATTACAGATTACATGAGAAATACAGCTTACACGAGATTTGTATGAGTTACAGGAGATTACTCGAGATTACACGAAATTGACACTAGAGTTACACGAGATACACGGAAATTTTCATAATTTAATGGTAGTTACTTGAGGTTCTTGGTACACAAGATTTACAAGAGGCTTACACGAGATTTTAAACTTACACGAGATATACATGTTACACATAAGAGTTTCAACTTACATAAGATTTACATGTTACACGAGATTACACGAGATTGACACTAGAGTTACACGAGATACATGGAAATTTCATAATTTAATGGTAGTTACACGAGGTTCTTGGTACACGAGATTTTAAACTTACACGAGATATACATGTTACACATAAGAGTTTCAACTTACACAAGATTTACATGTTACACGAGATTTTAAACTTACACGAGATATACATGTTTGTTACACATGAGAGTTTCAACTTACACAAAATTTACATGTTACACATGAGAGTTTCAACTTACACGAGAGTTACATGTTACACATGAGAGTTTCAACTTACACGAGATTTACATGTTACACATGATAGTTTCAACTTACACGAGATTCTCATGTTACACATGAAAGTTTCAACTCACATGGGAGCTTCAACTTACACGAGATTTAAATGTTACACATGATAGTTTCAACTTCCACGAGAGTTTCAACTTACACGAGATTTACATGTTACACATGATAGTTTCAACTTATACGAGATTTATATGTTACACATGAGAATTTCAACTTACACTAGATTTACATGTTACACGTGAGAGTTTAAACTTACACGAGATTTCAACTTACACGAGATTTACATCTTACATGAGATTTTCATGTTACACATGAGAGTTTTAACTTACACGAGATTTCTACTTACACGAGATTTACATGTTACACATGAGAGAAAGTTTCAACTTACACGAGATTTACCTGTTACACATGAGAGTTTCAACTTATACGAGATTTTCAACTTACACATGAGGGTTGCAACTTACACGAGATTTACATGTTACACATGAGATTTTTACATGTTACACATGAGAGTTTCAACTTACCCGAAATTTTCAACTTACACGAGATCTACACATGAAAGTTTTAATTAACACGAGATGTTTCTGTACACGAGTTTTCCACGAGATGTTATGCACATTATTGTTACACGAGATTTACTTGTGATTTCGCATATTTAGATTATGTGTACACGTGATCATGTACATTGTGTAATCGTGCTAATTATGACAATAAATCTTTGGATAAAATTTTATTTTCTAAAATATATGTTTTATTATCTATACTAATTAATTTTTGTCACATGTGTCTTGAAATAGATGAGCTAGAGACGGATAGTAGTTTGCTTCGGTGGGCATTGGGGAAATCTTGAATATAAGGACGGTGTAGAGGAAGTACTTCCAGTGCCCCCGGGTGGTATAAGTTATACGAGCTTACTAGAACGTATCCAATCAATCGTCCAAGCTGATACGAATGAAGTTCTTTATGTCCTATGTTCACTCGATGGCAATGGTAGTAGAATTGTTAAGTTGAAACTGAAAAATGACATTGACGTACAATATCTCTTGGCATCGAATGAGGACCCTGTTATATTTGTTACCTCCACTTGGCGTTGATGGCGGGGATAACGAGACTTTTCCCCGTAAAATCAATAGTTGGCGGGAGAGATGTATGTGGCGTTGGAAGGTTTAGCGAAAATTATGTTGAATCTACTGGGCAGTCTCGATACGGCGGTCCCTACACTTTCCACTCTCAATACTTGGGCAATTCCACAAGAGACTTTGGCGGCCCCAGTGCAAATCCACTGTTCGATACCCAAGTGGACCGGGTCGATAGAAACACATTTGAAGAATTTGTTGTTGATTTAGGGGATGCTGAAACTTTCAAGAATGATGCTCGTGGCATGGATGGCTCTACTGGTTGTGCCCCTTTTCCTTATGGTGTTGATGATGATGTTGTCGGTGAGAACATTCATTCCGAAATGAATAATTTGTACGGGGTAGATACAAGGAAGGATACACAGACGTTCACGGAATATTGTGGATTTCCAAGGTCACCAATTCGTAATGAGTTCAACAGTATACTGGACGCACTGTCGAGGCACGTCAAATTAGTTATTTATTTCCTATCCTCCTTTCCTAATAGTAGGTAGAGTAAGTCAAGGTCTATCCCTCAGGGAACAGGAACTAATTGTATCATTGTACTAACCAATGTATATATAACTAGTTATAATAATATAAATATAATATGGGGGAAGTTTTGATGAGATTTAATTAACTAAAGCAAATAACAAGTAAACTAAAGATGAATTAACTAATGAATAAAATATATTCCCGCCTTTAACCCAGTATCCCCCTAGCCTGAATATCCATGTAACTAATGCAACTGCTTAACTAATTAGTTCTGAGACCCCTACTCCAAGAATTAACAGGTACGCTTAGCTAACCCTTGTTACCCCTTAAGTATAATTAATTATAAGAACGCTTAGTAATTAATCCTATCCAATTAAGTAGTCATAGGATACGCTCGCTAGAACACTATTGATCAAACGCATAGGGAACTAAGGTAACGGAGTAGGAATGGTGTTGTACTCACAAGCTCGGTACAAGTGACCGCAACTTTATGTTATCCTAGCTAGTAACCACTTTTTGCTACTTTTGGGCACAAACGCATAACAATTACGGATTATGAATTTATGACCTAGCGACAGCTATATGCCTATTATTAGGGTGATCAACATATAAAAGATAAAGTAAACCAATAACACAAGTAATCTCAGAACATAATTAAATCAAACAACTATTGGATTATTTACATAAAATCAGTCTAAGGTTCAACACAGCCAAAGACGGGAAATAAAAAGCTTAGTCGATCATAGTGATCGCTAAGAACAAACTAATAAAGGAAAACATAAAACTAGAAAACCTGGAATGTCGAATCTTGATTCTTCGTGCTCTTCGTAATTCCCATGTCCTTGCTCTCCAAATTGATGATCAAAGTTTTTTCTTGATGTCTAGAGCCTTGAGATATTTATAGGAGTGTCTCTCTAGGATAAAGAAGGAGAAAACCTCATTGGAATAGGAAAATAAGTCTAAAACTCGTTTTTTAGCTTGTGGGCCAAGTAATGGGTTGACACTGCATTCCTTTTCCAACTTCAAAGATGTTTTTGAGGGTCTTATGTTCATTTTTGAGTTTTTCTTCTTTCACACAAAGTTGTAGCTCTTCGAATCATCTTTCCAATGCCACCAATTTCACCTCAATCGGAGTTGTAGATCTCAATATATGGCCAAAATACTAGAGGTGTGTCAATCTGTCTCGGCCGAGAATGAATGTCTCGGCCGAGACTATTCTACAGCCAGAAATCCGAATTCTCTGACCTTCTTGCTCGGCCGAGACTTACTAGCTCGGCCGAGCTCAGTTTCCTGCAGCTTTTGGGGCCATTTTCTTGGTCTTTGACTTGGAGGACTTGTTCTCAACATCCATTCTCAGTCGAGTTCGACTTTTTTGGTCTAAATTCATCCAAATAACTTCAAAATAAGTCACAAGCATTAAATTGCCCAATAATGTAAATACGAGCAATACACGGTCAATTGCGCATGCAAATATCATTAAATGAACACTTAACTCGACCTATTATGCATGCATAAACACGTTTATCAAATACCATCACATGATATTGGAGGTCCCCGAAACGACTATTTCACAAATGATAACATTCTCCCCACAAATGGCCTCCCCAAAAGGAGTTGGGATATCCCCGCATGCCAATGGTCTCCTCTCCAACAGTTGAAGAATCTGTATCTGTTGGCTCGTCTAATGTGTTAATGGAGGGGGCTGTGTACGAAACGAAGAAGGTTCTCGTTACAGCTGTAGGTACCTATCACATACACAACCAAGCTAAGTTCAGGGTGAATAAATCATATAAGGTTCGATACTTAATTAGATGCAAAATTGAGGGTTGTCAATTCCGTCTGCTAGCCAATGGAATTGGCGGGATTTGGACAATTCAGAGATTTGTTGAGCATGGCTGTAAGTTGGACCCCAATTGCAGTGCACCCTGATCAATGTCTTCTAAGGTTCTAGGTTCTTTCTTCGAAAAGGATTTAAGATGTGAGGGGTCAAGTCTAAATACTAGGGCAATGATAACTGAAATGCAAACGGATTACTCTTTCGAAATTAAGTACGACCTAGCACTTAAGGCCAAGCACCATGCTCTTGCTGCTATTTACGGGGATGTGAAAGACTCATTCCGGATGATTCCCTCGTTCGTAGAATTACTTCACCAAGCAAATTCAGGAACTGTCGCCGCGGAAGAAGTAGACAGTCTTAAGAGGTTTTGTTATGTCTTCTATGCACTTGGTGCTTGTAGAGTTGGCTTTGGCTATGGCCGACCCGTAATAATTGTTGACGGAACTCACCTGAAAGGTTCCTACAAGGGTATAGTGTATGTTGTTGTAACAAAGGACGCCAACAACCAAATTTTTTAACTGGCCGTTGGTATCGGTGCAGTCGAGTCCGAGGAATCGTGGAGTTGGTTTTTGCTTAAGCTGAAAGAGTCATATGGGTGCCCCCCTGACCTGATCATTTCTTCGGACGGTCATCTTGGTATAGTGGCAGTAGTTGAAATAGTATTTCCCTCTACCATCCATTTTTTATGTACATACCACATGAAGCAAAATCTGGGTGTCTATGGTAAACAAGTGGTGGATTTATTCCTCAAAGCAGCATATACGTACAAAGTTGAAGAATCCAAAAATACATCTTGGCCATTGAAGCAATTAGACCTAAAGCCTTCTTACTGTTGGAAAAAAAGGGTTTCAGTGGTGGGCTCGATCAATGTATCCTGTTAGACGGTATGACATAATGAATTCTAACATTGTGGAGAGCTTTAATGCCCGAATCTTAAAGGCCAGACACTTACCCGTTTGCACAGTTTTAGAGGCTATCAGGTCTATTATTGAGACATGGTTTGTTGAAAGGCGAACTGCTGCACAACTCATGGTCGGGCCACTGACAGATGATGATGTTGTGAGACTATCGAAGAACGTTAAGACAGGTTTTAAGTTCACTGTAACCAACCTAGACTCATGGATCTTCAAGGTATTCGACGATGCAAGGAAGGTCTCTGTTGTCAATTTGAAACAGAAAGCGTGTTCATGTAAGATGTTCGACTATGACTTGTTCCCGTGTTCTCGCGCCACGACTGCAATTAGGTATGGGAATTGATATTTATCAAACATTACCTCATACTATTAATACACATTTATATTTTTACTTTATTTGATTTCGGAATTAACTGAGAGGAGGGTCAGGCACGACCAACACGCCTACGTGGCCGATTGTTACAAGCTTGAAAGTCTTCGAAATATGTCTGCCGGCGTGGTTTACACAGTGCCTGACCCTAGTCAGTGGAATGTATCCAACACCGTTAAGTATAAGGTTTGTGAGCCACCAGAAAATCCTAGGTTAGCCGGTTGCCCAAAAGAAAAGCGTTATCAGTCAGCGGCAGAGTCATCTACGAGAAGAAAGCCTCAGGTGTGTGATCGGTGCAAAGGCGAAGGTCATAATATTACTAGTTGCTTGTGTCCCTCTCCAGGTCCTTCCATGAATGAAGAAATTCAACCGCCAACTGGGACCCGCAGAGAG
Organism: Ajuga chamaepitys; assembly: GCA_958295605.1. Lineage (NCBI taxonomy): Eukaryota > Viridiplantae > Streptophyta > Magnoliopsida > Lamiales > Lamiaceae > Ajuga > Ajuga chamaepitys. Next base: position 57,844,461 of record OY282502.1, read on the forward strand.
AGAAGGTGTAGTTTGTGCAGGATGAATGATCATACAAAGCAAAAAAGTCCTGAACGTTTCCTTGCATGAAACGAGAGGTCAGAGCTGGACCTGAACCAAACTTCCCTACCAGAATAAATCGAATGGTTTGTGTATTTTAAACAATAAATTGCACACTTTAATGATTTACATGTTACGACTAATCAAAATTCATTTGATCAGGTGTCGAAGTGAAGTTGGTCTTATGTGGACTGCCCAATGATGTCTACCACGGTGTAGAGGGAGTCCAGTATTGTTTCGGGAATTTTTATTTTCTTTATTTATCATGTAAGACTTTTTTTTTTATTCGATGTATTGGTGCTAAAACTGAACGAAGAAGATTGTATTATCATTTAGGTTTTAAAATTTGTAGCTTTTATAAGGATTTGTGTATATTAATATGTTGTCCTGACCGTTTGAGTTGCACTTACTGGTTGTATACTGTTGAGATAAAGAAAGATTACAATCAGAAGAAGGCAAGATAAAAACTACTAGTTCATGATTAATAGAAAATAGGCGTACACGGAAAATTTAAAAATTAATGTTCCTACCCACGTTCTACGCATTAGAAAGAAGTTTCCATAGACATTAGATTTAAACATCACCTTCAACTCCGGAGGTCTCACCAGCGTGCAACTCATGTACTGATGAGACGGGATCAGTAACCTTAGTGTGCAAAACTGAATCTGTCAATCGAGGAATCTCAGTAGTGGGTCCATCGTTCGAATGATCAACATCAATCGACTAGTTCGACGTATCTCGGAAACAAGTGGCAATCTCCTCCTCCTCGATGTACCAACTACCATACGCCTCTTCGCCGCACGAGGCTCCGATGCAGGCAAGTCACCAGCTGACTGCAACCCACTCCCCACATCTCCACCCGACTGCTCATCTAATGCCACAACAACAGAAGAACCACCCCGACCACTACGACCACCTCGCCCACCTCGCCTCGTACCAATGGTATGGGCCTAATTCTCAGGGGCTCCTACTCCTGGTGCAGGGCCCTGGCTATGACCCTTGAACTCTCGGGGGGACATATTGTACTACCCCATCTTTGAGATCGGCGTCAGCAGATAGCCAATAATCAGCCGTGATCTCCTCTGTACTGGGCACCAGCTTCTCAAGGCACCCAATCTACATTACAATACAACACAAATAAATAAAGAATTTGTTAGAGTTGCAAATAATATTCTGCCTTTAATAATAAGAATGCACGATAAGCAGGGGTAAATACCTCTACAGTAGGTTGCCCAAGGACATCCTCTGTCGTCGAACTAAATCGCCATCGGACCCAACGGGGGACCTGTGGATGTGGTTCGGGTAAGAAGGTCCCGTATTTAGATGCCAACACGGGAATAGCCTCTAGAGCCCAAACCTGCCAAAACAAACTATATCAGTACTTTCCAAGTTATTTATTTCAATAATGTCCTAATACAAATAAGTTAAACGCATACCAAAAATGCAAGCTCACAACCATAGAAGTGGTATACCAATCGACCCCCGTTGTCGCAGGTTTCCTCCAAATTAAGCCCAACATTGGGTAACAATGTAGCCAAAATCTGGTAACTATATTTCCCCCAAGGGAAATTATCAAACAACTTCGGTTGCTCCACCAGGGACCAGACCCAATCTTCGACCGAGAACTCCGACTGGTCCCGCCCAAACAAGTTTATGTATATGAGTAGCAACTTGGCAATCACAACGACTTGTGCTGGATTACTTCTGAAGTCTCCTGCTACAAACCGTTTTCGCAGGTCACCGATTTTCATCTTCCGCCGGTCACCTTTATGGACCACCGTCTCGTAAAACCCATGTTCTGGGATAGGTGGGAGATTTCTGGGTTCAAACGAACTGTCACCAAACCTAAGCTCCGTCACTACTGCGTACTCGTACTTCGAGAATCTAATGTATTTCTTGCCGATTATGTACCAAAATCATCGTCCGAACTATCAGGCTTAATGACCTCTGATACAATCAGACTATGGACAATAGCCTAAGGAAAAGTAGACTCGGTCAGAATGTGTAACAACTGCCCGAAACAAGATCGCTGAAATTCCTCGAGTGCAGGACCCCCAGCAGCTTGTAACTCCTTTTTATCTCTTTCAATACATAAAACTTAAAATACCCATTTATGTAGGCTTTGTGACAGCGTAAATTAGGCCTTCGCCAAGGCCAAATACCCTGTTTTACCGCATATTATTGAAAAAGAATATAACAAAATACAAATCCAAACAAACCAAAAATATTATTACTCTATCTTGTAATGAGAGTAGTTGTTCCTTAGAAATTAAAATAATGACTAAGTTAGGTATCTAATATTCTATTGAACTGGGTTTCTTGAATCCTAGGTACTAGTAGGTTTAGACTAAAATAATTAATAAGATAATTATTAAGTAAAATATTTTATTAACTAAATTTTTTTATTAATTTTTCCTAAGACAATATTAGATAATTATTAAGTAAATATTTTATTAGGTAAAAAAATTATTTAATTTTTTCTAAGATAATATTAAATAATTATTAAGTAAAATGTTTTATTAATTTTACCTAAGATAATATTAGATAATTATTAAGTAAATGTATTATTAAGTAAAATATTTTATTAAGACACTTACCTAAGATAATCTTACATAATTATTAATAAAATATATTATTAAGTAAAATATTTTATTAATTTTTTCTAAGATAATATTATATAATTATTAAGTTTAAGTAAAATATTTTATTAATTTTTCCTAAGATAATACTCCCTCCGTCCCGGTTAACTTGTCACAGTTGACCGGGCACGGATGTTAAGAAAAAGTAGATTTTATGGAATCTTTGACTTTTTTTAAGGTGGAGATTGAATGTGGATGTTTTGAGGGTGAAGATTGTTGTCTTTAATTGCCATTTATGGGTGTGACAAGTTAAGTGGGACGAACTGAAATGGAAAGCAGGACAAGTTAACTGGGACGGAGGGAGTACTAGATAATTATTAAGTAAATATATTATTAAGTAAAATATTTTATTATTTTTTTCTAAGATAATATAAGATAATTATTAAGTAAAATATTTTATTTATTTTCCCTAAGATAATATTGGATAATTATTAAGTAAAATATTTTATTATTTTTTCCTAAGATAATATTAGATAATTATTAAGTAAATATTTTATTAAGTAAAATATTTTATTAATTTTTTCTAAGATAATATCAAATAATTATTAAGTAAGATATTTTATTAAGACACTTACCTAAGATAATATTAGACAATTATTAACAAAATACATTATTAAGTAAAATATTATAATAATTTTTTCTTAGATAATATTAGATAATTATTAAGTAAAATATTTTATTAAGTAAACTATTTTATTAAGACACTTACCTAAGATAATATTACATAATTATTAATAAAATATATTATTAAGTAAACTATTTTATTAATTTTTTCTAAGATAATATTAGATAATTATTAAGTAAATATTTTATTAAGTAAACTATTGTATTAAGACACTTACCGAAAATAATATTAGATAATTAGTAAGTAAAATATTTTATTAAGTAAAATATTTTATTATTTTTTCCTAAGATAATATTAGATAATTATTAAGTAAATATTTTATTAAGTAATATATTTTATCAATTTTTTCTAAGATAATATCAAATAATTATTAAGTAAGATATTTTATTAAGTAAAATATTTTATTAAGGCACTTACCTAAGATAATATTAGATAATTATTAAGTAAAATATTTTATTAAGACAGTTACCTAAGATAATATTACATAATTATTAATAAAATATATTATTAAGACAAATATTTTGTTAATTTTTTCTAAGATAATATTAGATAATTATTAAGTAAAATATTTTATTAATTTTACCTAAGATAATATCAGATAATAATTAAGTTTTTATTAAGTAAAATATTTTATTAAGTAAGATATTTTATTAATCTTTTGTTGAGTTTCTTTTTAAGAAATACAAGTCAAATATTTTACACTGAATTGTTTCTCGAATCTCCTTGTAATCTGATATACAAGATTGAAATAAAGTGTAAAAACAACTAATCTCATGTAAGGTCAAATTATAAATCATGTGTAATCTGAACTAACATTGTGTAATACATATAAATCTCATGTAAACAATGTAACTGTCATGTAAGTTTAAATTAATAATCTCGTGGAAGTTCAAGTTAACCTAATCTCGTGTAAACTTAACTCATCTCGTGTGTAAGTACAAATTATGAATCACATGAGAGTTTCAACTAATCTCGTGTAAACAACATATAGCTCGTGTAAGTTCAAACTATTAATAATCACATGTAAACTAGAGGCATCTCGTGTAAGACATATAAATATCGTGTAATCTCGTGTAACTACTAAACTTCTCATGTAACATCAACAAATTATTCACGTGTAAACTAAATTAGATTCTCGTGTAACTCATATGTTTCTCGTGTAATCTCGTTTAAGTTCAATTTTTTTTCTCATGTAAGGTTTATTCATATGCCAAAAAATACCCAATATTTCCGATTTTGAACAGTGACGGAAACCTACCTTCCTGTCTGCAGAATTTGAAGCTCCGGCGCCGTCATCTTCTCCGGCGAGGAGCTCGGGTAAAGTGCCGGAAACGACCTCGGCTTCAGACATTGCAGCGCCACCGACAACATCTATTCCGACAAGGTCCTTTGATAAAGTCGCCTGGCGGTCCTCCGCTGCAGAAGTTGCACCACCACCACCGTCAACTTCCGCGCCACCGACTAACTGAAATCCAACCACCGTAGAAGACAAATCTCCACCTACCGCTGCTTCCCAAACTCTGGCCATCTTCTCCTGCCAGATGGCCACCGGTGCCGCTGGCAAAATTGGAAGGGGAAAGAGATGTGTCAGCCATCGGATAAGTTAAATGAAATTCAATAAGGTACATGAGAGAAAAGGAGTAAAACTTACATGAGGATCCATGATATTTTACACTAGAGTAATGACTCAACTTACACGAGATTTATTAAAATAGCCATGTTTTCTGTACACAAGATGCTAAAGAAAATTACACGAGATTTCGAAAGTTGTACACAAATAGTATATATCTGTGCGTCGCACGGACGCATTTCCGCTAGGCCAACAAATTTCGGCGACAAAAGTGCTGAAATCAGTGGAAGTGCCTGGCCATTATGGTGATAATCTTTATTTAATGTATAATTTATCTCCTCCATTCTGGTGAGACGGCGGCTAATGCCACCAAAAATATTCCTAAGTACATGCCAATTTTGTATAAAACAAAAATACCTTTGGATTAAATGACCAAGTAGTCATTTTTAATTAATAGAATGACTAAAGACACCACAAAACTATTCTACGTACACCACATTATTTTTAATAATTTAAAAAAACATAACACGATTTTTATTTTACGTTGTTGTCTTTCTTCTCTCTCTCTCATCTCTCCCCCATAAACCATTGTTTTGTGTGTTATCTCACACTTTTGTCGCCTTCCTTCCCACTTGTTCTTCCTCTCTTTGCTATCGACCAGGCTAGACAGGATGATATAATGCCTCAATTGGCAGAATCGTGTCCTGTTGGTGGGCAAAGTTGTGAAGAAAGTTATTTGGATTGAAGCAGTTCACACAAGCAGAGAAACCAGGGAAAAATCTCTTGAGCTCCTAATAATGCAAAGCAGTAGCTAAAAGTTCTCTTAAAACATAAGCGTACCATCAATGTTGTTTTCACCAGATTAGGGATTTTCTCCCTGCTACCGATTAGACGGGATAAGTGATGGTTATATACTCGATATAATTACTAGAACAGAAATCCCAGTTCTCCATTGAAGATTCTTTTATATTATGTTGCTCATTAGAGGATTACGAAGAAAAAACCTTCTGCCATGTTGCTAAAGCAAGGGAAAGCATAACCATGCCTCTCTCCCATTCTGAGCAGGAGTGCGGTTTGTGTAGATGGTGCAAATTTTCTCAGCAAAGGTAATGGAACAACTTTCTATACTAGTAGAATTATTAGATCAAGGAGTTCTGGAGAAAGACAAAGTTGTTGCTCTGATTCTTTAAAACTGCTAGTTCTTCGTGGAATAATCAGGGAGTAGATATTGGCAAGACAAAATCTGGGAATAATTTATTCTCAAATTATGTTAGTGAATCACTTCTGAAGGTTTATCCCGATAATGTTTCTAATAGAGTAGTGGTGTTCAAGGAGTGTAATTGAGGTCTCTTATCTGGAAGTATCTTCTCTCTTTGTGAAGGTTGATGGTGGTATTCTTTATTTTATTTTACAATTCCTTATCTATTTAATGATGATGATGATGATGATGATAATAATAATAATAATGATTATTATTATTATTATTATTATTATTATTATTATTATTATTATTATTATTATTATTATTATTATTATTATTGTTAATATTGTTATTGTTATTATTATTATTATTATTATTATTATTATTATTATTATTATTATTATTATTATTATTATTATTATTAATAGTAATTGTAGTAATTTAAGTTGTAGTAATTTAAGGGAAACAAGGGAACTTCATGTGGTGTCTTAAGAAATATGAGTAATTAAATAATTTGAATGTGGTGTATTTAGTAAAAGTGGTGTACTTAGAAATAATGTCACCACCTTAATTCTAGCGAGGCTAAAGAGGTAACTTGAGTTTATTCTTTGCCCAAGCTATTAAAGAATAAAGTCAATATATATATCCCCCAATTAAAAGATACCATGCTATGATCAGGACTCTTTTACAGGAAATGTTCAGATTCCTCTTTCCTTAAAATTTTGTAGGACTATACAAAATGTTTATTGTGTTTTAATTTTATTCATCTATTTATCTTCTTATGTGGTATGCACAGCTGGCATGTAATTTCCATGTCTGCCCCTTCGCTGGAAAGGTCCAATTAATGTGTCACTTGCGGCTCATGCACTGAGTTCCAGCAGTATTTATGTTAGGCAGTGACATGTGTCTTCCAAATTGGTATTTTTTTTAAACATAAAGGACTAAAAGTGAAATTACATAACATACATGTTTTTACTAGACAAACCTAGCCTATAGGACAAAATGATTATTTCTCTAATTTGTTGGTGTATTTTTTATGATAGATTACACAATACAAAGTGTAGATATGATCTTTTATAAGTTATTATTACTAGTTATTACTGGAGGTAGAAACTAAGGATGTATAATATCGGCCACTAAATAAAAATGAAATAGAAATAGATATTGTTACAAAACATATTTCATATATTCTTGAACTTCTTTAGTTTTTTATTTATCGAAAATGGAGTTGAATTAACTTGTATAATTGTGTATTTCTCCGTTAACATTTATGATTTTTAGTTAGATATTTTGTTTAAAACGTTAAGTAACGAAAATATGTTCTAAATATATAGGGATACACATAAATAAAGTGAAACTCAAACATGAGTCTTGGAGTTAAAGCCTTTAAATCGGTGACCAACCTGATGAAGAGAACAGCCAATCCATGCCTTAAATGAAAGATTTTACTGAGTGAAGACATTCTCTCAATCGAATCCAAGATTCTCAAGATTTTGTAAAGATACAGTTTCCATATGAGATTACTTTTCATATCTAATGTTGAACCAACGAGACCTAAAGGTTGAAGACGGACGGAGTATCTGATGTAGATTAGTTTTATATTGAATCCAGATTCGAACATACATGACCCACAAGTATTTAGAATCATTATGCACCTGAGTGTTAAATTATGTTTGGCACACTTTGATAGAGAGAATCTTAGAGTAAAAAAACTCAATATTCTTTTACTTTTTTTATCAAATACTCTATTATAATTAGAGTTCTATTCGGAGGTACAAACTACTCACGGGTCGAGAGAGTTGCTGAAGAACAATGTGGGATCCAAGTGCCAAATCCATTCAAGGGATTTGAGTGGTCAGATAGAGTTGTTAGAAGGGTTGCATATGCATGCATTTTGGTCCATTTAGAAGAGGATTTTATATCATTTGCATATGTAAATGGCCAATTTGTGCTTCTATTCATCATATTGTGCCATATGACATGTGTGCGCTTGTTTTGAAGCTATTTATGTGGTTTTATGCCAAAAAGTCAGTTTGGACGAAGTTTGACGAGCAAATAAGTCAAAAGAGGGACGAAACGATGAATGAGCATGTTTGAAATCGGTTGAGAGAAGCAACTTGATCGAGTCACATGTTTGAATTCGGTTGAGTTGCGAGAATGAGCATCGACTTGGTCGAGTTGCGTTGGTCGGTTCACGGGTTTCTTACGCCTTTGGTCCTATTTTTGTCCCGTCTCGACCGCATCCATCCGAACTTATAAATAGAAGATCTCAATCCCGAAAACAATCATCTTTTATCATTGAAAACATTTGTAGGCTTGGATTGAAGAGCAAGGAATGTGAGAAGACGATGATCAAGATTCAAGATTCGGATTTTATTTCTTTTAGTTATTTTTATTCAAAGATGTTTGTCTATGAATGTTTTTGGATATTATTGATGAACATGAGTAACTTATCCTTTTGTGTTCTAAGGTTAGAGAATAGATTACATACTGACTGTGTTTTTATTTCATTTTATTAATTCTAGACTTCGGTTTTAATTGTTTATCTATATGCTTGTTTTATTCTTGTGAATTTATCAAATTGATCACTCGGCATTGTTCTACATGCTCAACAATTCATCGTCCCAGAGAAGAGTGAGATATCTGTGTAGGCACTGGTTTAGGGTCTTTCTGGAGGCAGTTAGCCCGAGAGGGTAAATATTCATGATTGATCTACATGGTAGCATCGTCCGAGGAGGGAGAGGGAGAGGGGGGGGGGAGGGGGCTAATCAATAGTTTTGTCGCCTAATAAACAATAAGAATTGGCCTACAAGTCTAGAGTAATAGAATAATCAAACATAGAAAATTGTAATTGAAGGTGAAGCCCTATCATACGTCTTTTATCCGATCGAATCTTTCGTGACTACTTGCATGCTTTCGTTTGAGCGTCTGTTTTATTTGCTTTATTATTTTCTTGCACTATTATTTTATGATAAACAACATTCAATCACTTTTTGAAGAGTCTAGATAGAGTCGAGTTATTCTAATTGGGGAACTTAGTTGACATAGGTACACAGTCCTTGTGGGATCGACCTTGGTCACTGTTCTCTGCACTAGCACCGTACACTTGCGGGAACACTAGGGTTAGAAATAGTGTGTCAAGTTGTTGGTTTCGTTGTCAGGGACTGGTAACTGTGTTTGACTTTTATTCTGATCAATAATTCGACTCTAGACTAAATATTTATTTTCTGCACTCTAATTTTATTTTCAATATTTTGTTGTCTTCTTTATTTGTGTTCTCAGTTAGCATATGCAAACTCAATCCAAAGGAAAAGTCAATTTTGTTCCTTTCGATTCAGAAATTGAAGCAACTTTTCGAGGACACCGAATGAGGAAGAATTCATTATACAATATTGCTGGACTACCGGAAAATATGAATACAGAAGAGATGGTTAGTCAGTTGATTGGGGTAGTGACTAATCTCCAAACTTAAGTGACCAACCTAAACCAGCCACAACCATAGGCTAAACTTGGAGATGATCAGACACCAATCAGGGACAATCTTTGTCCAATACCCAATTACAACCATGGAGGAGTCCAATTGCCTCCGATCCAAGTCAACAACTTTGAACTCAAGTCGGCTTTGATATCTATAGTTCAGTGAAACCATTTTGGTGGGGACCATTAAAAGACACCAATATCCACTAAGGTCGGTTCAAGAGAGTGTTAGATACCCTAAAAGTGAATCAAGTGCCACATGATCTGGTCAAGTTGAGGTTGTTCCCTTTTTCTTTGGGAGATAAGTATTGCAATGGTTTAACTCACTTGAGGATGTCACCACATGGGAATAGTTGAGCACTAGATTTTCATTATAGTACTTCCCACCAAGCAAGATGCTCCAATTACAGACTGAAATCACCCAATTCAAACAGATGGATGGAGAACCATTGGGTGAAGTATGGATATGGTTCTAGGATTTTCTCTGAGTTGCCCTCAACACAGATTTACTGAAAAGAAAGTGAGCAAGCAATGGAGAATAGCGACATGATCGCACAAGTTGAAGAGCGGACATAATTTGAGCACAAACGAACGATAATTGATAAAAGGAGCACTCGAGGGCTCATGCTTCGCATAGCACGAAAAATTTATTTGGCCGAAATTTTGAGGTAAACAGAGCGCCCAACCTAGCCACTTATCTTTGATACACAACCAGATCGTTTTGCTCGATCGTGCAACCTTTGCCCGGTCGAGCAAATTAGCGAGATTTTGATTAGTCAATCTAAAAGCAAAGTAGTATCTTTTTTATTTCTACCCAGATGCGTTAATTTAAGTTTTCGAATGGGGATGCTATGGAGGTCTAGAAACATGTTGTATTTTGAAGGAAAATCCATGCAATACTCTAAGTGTTTTGCTGCTGCTACCTCAATCCTTAAAGAGTACAAAGCTGCCAACCAAATCTGAAGAAGAATTATGACTTGAACCATACCCGTGAGGTGGAGAGTCTCAAGGGCTGGAGTGATGAAGATAAACTAGGACGCGATTGTCGTGAATGAAGGTGGAACAGGTTTCGGGTTCGTGATAAGGGCTCGGAGAGGAATATTCTCCAAGCTGGAGCGAGGCTGCTGGAGCTGACTCACGAAATTGATGTTGTAGAGGCGTTAGGAGTGTACGAAGGTATCAAATTAGCACTGAGGTTGAAGTTGACGCAGGTGGAGATAGAGATGGACAACGAAATCCTTTATCACAAGTTACAATCTCGTGAGACGTAGTTCACTTATGTGGGCGCTATTATTCAAGAAATACATAACTTATTACTTTCTTTTAATTCTGCTGTGTTTTCATTAGTAAGGCAGTCGGGCAACTATTTAGCCCATGGTTTTGCATCGTTTGCCTTTTCTTTATCATTTCCGTTTAGTGTCATCGGTTCTTTACCGGCTAAACTTGAACACTTGGTTGATGTGGTGGCAGTTGCCTAATATATCTATTGATTTGGGTTCTCAAAAAAAAAAAAAAAAAAAAATTCGAATGGGGGATCTGTTCCCCCATATCAAATTCATACGTAAGTTCCATTCCAAATCGTCTCAATTTCTCTCACACACCACTCTTAATTACTCATCCACCACACGCAATCACATTTAATTAACTATTCTATTAAACTGCTCATTATATCTAGAGTAATTTAATTAGTTCAAAATTTAAAATTAGTTAAATGTTTACCTGCCGCTAGAATCAAACTTTGTTGTTTATTTCACTCACCGAACAATATGTTTTCTACTCTTTATCTTAGTTCAATTATTATATTTGTTAAAGTTTAATTGCATGAGTTGTTTTCAGTTTGAGTATTGTGGCATGTATAACATTAGGTTTTCGTTTATTGCTAGTTGACGACTCTTGTAGTGTTATTTGTGCTGATGTATCCAATGCATATGATTGGGATTACTTGTAGAATACCTACAAACTGTTAATTTATCTGTGCGCACTAGAATAACTATTAAATTGATAGTTGCAAGCCCTAGCTGATAGAGTTTTATTCAATCATCATGATTATAATCCATCTATTCTTCAACTCAAGCCTAAAAAATAGCCACAATTGGCTCATTTCTTCTTATAACTCAAGCCCCGTCAACGAAAAAGGAGCAAATTTTGCCCAAAAATTGGTTTCTTCCTTTTACAATCCAATGCAAAATGAAAAAGGAGCAAATGTAGCTCAAGAATGAGGCCACAAATCAAGTTTTTACTTTCAATAACCAAGATTTTACTACTATAAAAGCTTTACCTACATTTGTATCTTTAAGACACACAAAAACAACAAAGAGTAAGAAAAAGAAAATGAGGGGCAAGAACATTGGTAGGCAAGAGAGAGGTTGCATGTATTTTAAGAAAGGCGACGAGTTTCAGATATTTAAGGATTCGAGACATAGGAAAAATTGCATCACATTCACACATTAGCATCATGAAGTCAAGTTTAAGATGGGGATTTTTTTTATGTTTACACTTAAATTGTTTGTTGTTATGTTGTGTTTAATTATTATGGTTTTGATTGCAAATATTTCACTTGATTTTATGAAATTTTCAGGGACCCAAAGGGTCAAGGACCGAATTAAGGACCTCAAGTCGTCTGTCATGCACACAATATGTTGTACAACAAATGTTATGTAAATGGCCAGTCCTATGATAAGGTTATTTTTTACTTGCTGGTTCATTTAAGCCTAAGAAATTGGCTAGTCCTAAGATGGTTTTAATTAATTTGCTGGTCCAAACATATGATATTATGTATTTTTTATTCAGTAATAATTTTCATGATATTTAATTTTAACAAACTAGATTCCACGAGTTGGATGTACACTACCCCGATATTATATCCCCTTTCAGGAATATGGAGCTACGGGTGGAGGCGGGAATGGACAGCGGTGACATTCTAATAAAGAGTTTCATATTGACATAAGCACATGAAAATTTAATATTTTTTTTTATGTTCCAAGAATTATGATCAAATGTTGATTTGCTATTAGGTGCTTATAATAATCTTATTTTAATGATTTTTGGTAATTAATGTGTTACTATTTTATCATGTCCAATTATTATGTAGTGTATTTTTCTAGGAAAGAAATCTATTGTATCTATTAACTAAAAATTATGTTTGTTTTAAATTTGAATTTAGTTTTGAATTGTTTGCATTTAATTTTAGGTTTGAATAATAAGCTTATCAAGTACTACCTCCGTTTTTTTTAGTTGGCATTCTAGCTTTTTGTTCCTCTTTATCTTTCAGTTTTATAAAGAAAAAAAAATTGTTCCTTGTTGAAGGAAAAACACAATTAGTGTGCCTTCGTCAAAAGTAATTGATGAAGGGCAATTTAGGTATAAATAATATGTAACTGTGAACCCTTGTATTTAACACCCTATATAAAGGGGATCTGATGAATAGAAAACCCTAATTATTCCGTGTCTCTCTTCCGTCTCTCTTTACTGTTATTCTTTTCTATTTTCCTACAACACGTTATCAGCACGATGTTCACCGACCCACCTAAATCACCACAGCCCGACAATCTGCTGTCGTAAGTCCGTGCATCCAAGACATGTATCCGAAGGCAGCAAGAAGTGCACGAGATTCAATGGTATTGGTGTATCATATGTCAAACGTTCTTGAAACTGATTTGGATTGTCACACGCTTTCGGTTATGATCATGATTTGCAAAATGGTATCAACTCATCTCATGATGCTACGGTAAAGTGTATACTTCTAATCCTGGTTATTTTAATTCTTATATTCTTTTTGCCGTAACTACTATTTAATGCCTTTGCCTTAGACTGTGTTTGGTTTCTTCAAATTTACTATTCAATCTGAATGAATAATTAAACTTAGATTCTGTCTAAAAGTTGTAAAGTGATATGTTATCCATGAATTCAAATAATTAAATTTAATACCTATGTATTGGACTTGTTGATCTAATATATATATTCATCCTGATTGTATTTCCCAATTATGTTTTGCCAAATTCCGGTATGTGGGACCAATCTTACCTTTCCTAGTAAATAAAGGTTTTGGTTTCATCATGTTCATATGCATATGATTATGAATCTGCAAAATTTGGTTTCTTGTACAATTTCAAGAATTTGCGGACTTTCAGTGTTTAGATATATGATTTAGATTTTGGAATTCACATATCACATATGGAAAGTACTTGTAAGGATATTGTCATTTAATAATTCAACTTGGATGCATTATTCATCATCGAAGAAAAATTGTTGATGCCTATAATATTTTTCTATCTTACTCGGCCAGCATATTATATTTTACTGGTGTGATTATATTTTATTATTTGAATTTAACGATTATTTTTTCTATAAATTTTATCGGTATTACGAGCGGTTGCTCGTCGCTCATGATATGGAGATTGGATTGAAAAGAAGCTTGTTCCAAAACTTTATGTACTACATTTGTGATGTGCCATTGGAAATAATCGTGTATTTCCTGCAAGGTAAATTGACTTATCCTACTTTGTGATTTGACTGTGAATAATCAATATTTGCTTATAGTGGCATGACAAATATGTGCATCTAAAGCAATTGTGTACAATTTCGGCAATAATGATTTTTTGTCTGTTTGAAGAATATTTACAAAGTCCAACTTGTGTTTGATAGGATTCTACTTTCTCATGAAATTGAAAGTGGTGACTTGATTTATTTGCTCTTAGAGATTTGATAATTATCAGTTGATAGTAAGCTTATTTGCATGACTATATGATAATTTTACAATTGCTGTTCCTACGAAGTTAGTTATGCTTGGTAAATTGAATATTCCCATGATAATGAAATTCATGGGCATTAATCAATACAGATCAACTGCGTGATAAAGTATTTTCACAAAGTATCAAAAAAACAAAACTTGTGATATATGGTCCCGAAATCTAATTCAAAAGAAAATGATTAAACCAACTCGATCCAAATTTGAATATTAGACTCAGAAGAAATTGAGTTACCATAATTGATATTCCTAATAGGAAACTATTACAATATTCCATTAGATAATCAACCAATGCAAGTAGTTGAGAGGCATGACCAGTTTCTCCTAAAAAGTAACACCAAACACGCTGGGATGAAGAAAATTCTCTAAGTCTAACTATGGTAAACTAAATAGTGAAAATTATCCCAAAGTAAAGGGAACAAATGTGTCTGTCTGTACAGTTGTGGTCATGATACGCCACAAAGTAAGGGACATAGAAGCCCTGGAGACCTTCCGATGTGCCTACCCCAAATGAACATGGTGGTTATGGAAATCAAGTGTGGAAATATTATACTTTTGTATAAAAACTGCTAGAACAGTTAACTATAAGAGATATAAGAAGTCCAAAGAACAGAGACTCATTGCATCACTGCATAATGACCATCATTGAATCACAAGTACTAAAAGGGCGAAGAATCGTCGAATTCTCTAGATGCCTAATGACATAACAATTATAGTCACAAAACGCTCTATATGCACCAAGAGCTATTAAAATGTTACTAAGTAAAGATATTCGTGTCAAAGACTATCATTTAAAAACTACATGTGAGAATGAAATTGAATAATTTATGATACCTCTAATGAATGTGAAAGGAAGCACATCTTAGAGAAATAGATGAGTCAATCTAGTGACATGTACTCCACTACAACTCTGATCGTTGGATCAAACACCATCACCAAAACGAACTTTGGAAGACAGAATCATATGTTACTCAAAATGCTTTCTAAAGTACTAAAAGCACGACCAACATCTCATTCTGCCTTGTTAACTATTTTAGGGCATATCACTCATTCTACCAAGCCTACTATTTGGTAATAAGTAGGATCGAGACCTTCCTATGCCTGATATATAAGTAAGACAATCCATTCTTACAAAAGAACATAATATAATATATGTGGACCTATCAAACCAGAAAAGCGGGTCATTAAAGTATCTATGGTTCTGGTAAATGCTTTGACACATTAACTGATCATCACATTATTGTCCACAATAAATGTTGCATCAAAAAAACTCCTAGAAAATATTGTCTAAGGGCTCACCACCCTCACTCCATAAAGTCAATAAGACTTATTAACTCTAGAGAGTTCTCATCATAAGGATTTGATGATTATTGCATATCTGTCAGGATCAATGTATAGTATCCTTTAACCCATGCGGATACACAAAAATGGTCTCACATATGCCACCATCAAAAGGATATAAATGGAGGATTAGACATTGCAATGCGTACTAACATGCCTATCAGATATGGGGTTATGCAATATCGTTGCAACTTTATTTTATTTGTCTCTGACCCACTGCTAACCAATAATTTATGTACCAGTTGGTAACTGGATTTAGCCTGATATTTTTACATTTACGCAAATTTGGTTACGCAGTATATGTGCCTATTTGCGTCCCTACAACGCATCAAAATGGGTCTTTAAAGACAATTAAATATTTATGTTGGTTATGAATTTCCAACTATTACCCGTTATTTGAAACCTTTGACAGACAAGATCTATTTACCGCTAGATTCGCGGATTGTCACTTTAATGAGACAGTCTTCCCGCCGTTAGGGGGAGATAAGAAAAAGAATTTTCTAAGGGAACGACAGGAAGTGTTTCCCAATATGTTTCATTAGGATCCCCACACTTCATAATGTAAAAGTGAAGTAAAATGAATTATCGATCTTCAAAGTATGGAAGATTTGATTGTTGATGCATTTGCTAAGATCACTAAAGTGACAAGATCATATATACCAGCTGCAAATGTGCCTGTAAGGTTAAAAGTCCCCAGTAAAGGGCACAACACCGCAGATAAAGGTGTTGCAACCACACTTAGTGGAGGTGCGGTTGAGGCCGTGGCTCCCAAAAGGAAATGGGGGATGCCACGTGGTTCGATGAACACCTGCTCAAGAAAGGAGGCAGGTGTGGCACAATTTAAATCATCAATAAAAAGAAATACTCTCAAACTATCTCTAATTAATTATGTCCATGAATCACCACTGGAGGACGCTCCGAAGTTCAATATGATTTAGAGATAATGAGAGTGCATGTGAGTTAATGGAAAAATCTTTCACGTGCATTGATGATGTATACATTGTTGCTCAATGAATTATAGAGCACAATAATATCGAACCACGCTCTATTGTAAGATATCAACAAAGAAGCATATTGGCCTATATGGAATCAATCCAGATAGAACTCGATTATATGGTAGAACAACAGGTATTTGGTTTGGTAGTGCTAGCCTTACCAAGTGTAAAGCCTGTAGGACATAAAATATGTTTTGTCAGTAAGCGAGTGAGAATAATAAGTCCTGAGATGCAAAACTTACCTTAAAGCACAAGGTTTTCTCACAAAGCCCTGGAATTGACTACAAGGAGATATTCTCCCACAACGGACGTCATAACGTCTTATCGATAAGTTTCCGAATGATTGGAAATGCAGCATACTAATGTGGTTACAACATATCTCTTTGGGGATCTTGTTATTGAGATATGTGTAAGTGTCAGATGGACCTGCATTGCCCAATTCAAGTAACTCTAGACCACGGAGTGCATTTACAATATTAGATTGAAATGCTCACTTTGATTGAAATAAATCTGGACGGAAATGGTATACCCGTCTGAGTGACTACTTGATTGGGAAGGGAAAGAACAAGTAGTATTGCCCATATGCATTTATAAAGAAAACAATTTCTATATTTGCAACTATAGCAACTTATGTCGATGTTAAGGACATAATAGGTACTCTTAAAGAAATAAGAGATACTGTGATGTATTTGAAATCTAAATTGAGCTAAAGGATCATGGGAAAACTCACCGAGTTTGTGGAATATTAATTCCTCAGTTTGCATATATCCAAAAGATTATCAGGCGATTTCACATGGATAAAGTGCAATCTGTTAGCACTCCTATGATTGGTTGAAGTGTAGACATAAGGAAAGATCCATTTGAGTCAAAAGGAAATGACGAAAGAGCTATTGGGAGATGAAATTCCTTACTTAATTGAAATGTGTGTATTATTGTACAAAAAGATCAATACACTCAACCATGTATTACTTTCTCAAAGAACATGTTAATTATATTTTACTCAGGACAACGCAATATCAATTGAATGATATCAAATAGTATTTTGACACATGAAAGAAACCATTGACTCATATTTGTTCTTCCCATATTAGAGACAAGAGAGATTACAAATGAAATTGTAAACTCTAAAGAAAATGTCAAATGCTCTCATATATAGAGATAAAAGGATTACAAAAGAATATGTAACTCCTAAATAAATGTTGAAGCTACCCCCACTACGAAATACCGAATACTACTTTGGTTAGTTTAAATGTTGGTTATCTTATTGGCAAATGTAAATGTCATTACCAAACCGGTTATGTATTACCATGAGGAATACGACGAAAAATTGAAGATCAACCAAGCACAACTACTCAAGCGACATCATCACATCACTCACGGATGATATCTCACGAAGTTCATTAACCTAAATGGTTAAAGTATTAGTGACTTGAGTTATACCACTGAAGAGCCTATCCGAAGTTATGAAGATGAAGTCATTTGCAACAAACAGATAGATTATGCTACACATCAACGGTGACAAGACCAAACATGTACCGCCAACGCTTTTCTATAACCAGCACCCTCATAATATCCTCATGTTTTATGTAAAATTGAGGATGAAGAGATTTTCAAAACTCTCTTGATAGATGTATGTATCAAGGGAGAGATGTAGACTTCAGGGGGAGTCTCAACAAAGGTGCGTTGCACTCTTTTTCCCTTCAACCAAGGTTTATTTTTCCCATCGGGTTTTGTTACTTGGCAAGGTTTTTAACGAGGCAACAAGTTATGCACCAATTCCCTTTTGACTTGGCACAAGGGGGAGTGTTGAAGGAAAAACACAATTAGTGTGTCTTCGTCAAAAGTAATTGATGAAGTGCAATTTAGGTGTTCACTAAATAATATGTAACTGTGAACACTTGTATTTAACACCCTATATAAAGGGGATCTGATGAATAGAAAACCCTAATTATTCCGTGTCTCTCTTCCGTCTCTCTTTACTGTTATTCTTTTCTATTTTCCTACAACATTCCTCTTTATCTTTCAGTTTTATATAGAACATTTTTATGTGAAATATGGA
Source organism: Ajuga chamaepitys (assembly GCA_958295605.1). Taxonomy (NCBI): domain Eukaryota; kingdom Viridiplantae; phylum Streptophyta; class Magnoliopsida; order Lamiales; family Lamiaceae; genus Ajuga; species Ajuga chamaepitys. The sequence continues at coordinate 57,863,154 of OY282502.1, forward strand.
TTATTATACTAGCTTCCGCATAATTTAAAAATAATTTTCCTAAAAAGATATCATTAGAAAAATCGGGCTATTACGACAATATGTTGTATAAAGTGAGGGAAAAAAATATTTTTTGTCCTGCAAAATTTTAAATTGTGTCAACTTTTTAGGGGTGCACTCCGCCCAATTAAGTTATATAACCCTAAAATTTGTGAACACATGCAGTGCACGTGATAAATTTAGATCAATTTTACAATTTTCGAAAAAAATTGTCCTTAAATTGGACTCGACCCTAACATCCAGGACTAAAATTGGATTCTACAAGACTAAAATTGATAATTCAAAACATACAAGACTTTTCTGGATTGACCCTAAGTCACAGGACCAAAAACGGATTTTCCCCTATAAAGCGAGCACGACGTTCAACTGGACCTTAATTTACTAAAAACAAGTCCCACCTTATTCCTACTCAAGCCATGTTATTATATCTTGTGTACGAAAATAACCGCTTGATTTTGGGGAGCATGTACGTTTACAATTTGATAATGCGAGTTGGTAAAAGCCGATCCTTGCAAGAAACTTCATTTTGCTAGTCTAATTTGGTGAATCCTTAAGGCACAACAAGTTGTCATGTTAGAACAAGAGGATGACATCCCAGATTTAAAGGTCTCTTTTAGGACCAGGACGCCTTCTGCTATTCCTATAAGACCTGCACAGATAATCCGTTATGTTGTCCTAGGACAGTTTCCATGTTCAGTGCAAAATAAATGTTTGCGTTGGATAGTTTGGCTAAGCAGGATCTTTAGCAGAAAAAGTACTACCACCACATTTTACAGAGTGGTGATCAGACTGATCAAGATCCTTTTGTGGATTTTCATTTTCATTTTAATCTCATTGTTATGGTTTGTTTTTTGTTTAGTTAATTTCAAGATCGTGCATTATTAAATGTTGAATTATACATTAAAGCAGTAAATTGACAAACTTGTCCTGTAATTTATGGGGTTCCAAAAGTAGCACTTTGACCTTTTGTTTTTTCAGATGATTTACCTTTTTAATTGCTCAGACTTATTTTATAGTCCTAATCTAAAATCATTACTGGATAATTGCACCAGCAGGGCCAAAAATATTTTGAAAATGCCAAGCGTATCCAAAGCGTTGTAATGAATTTATGAATTATGCATATATGAATAAGTGCCAAGTTGGCAATCATACTAGCTAGACATAAATCAAAACTGAAACATCATTAAGAAAAAAGAAAGGCCACATCCAGTCAAATGTTTCAATTATTTATTCGCAAATGTGTCATGCAAAGGATTATTTAACGTGAGTTCAAAGATGCCATTAGAATCAAAAGCTAGTGAAACATCATTTTGAACAGCTTATCATATAGCCAAGATGGATGGACTTCAAATCCATTCTTGGATATTTCCAGCTCTCATAATATCTTTACTATTCTTGTTATGCGGGATCACCAAATGGTTATCAAAACATGGTAGAAATTACAAGAAGAATCTGCCCCCATCACCACCAAGGCTTCCTATACTCGAAAACCTGCATCAACTTGGCACCATTATCCCTCGGTGGAACCTCCAGCACTTGGCCGAACAATATAGCCCACTCATGCTTCTTCACTTGGGAGGGGTTCGGGTGTTGGTTGTCTCTTCAGCTGATGCAGCTCGTGAAGTTTTGAAGACTAACGATCTCACCTTCACGAGCAGGCCTCAGTTGAGGAGACTAGGCTTTGATAACACGGGTGTAGCATTTGCGCCATACGGCGAATACTTGAGGCAGGGTAGGAAAATTTACCTTCTGCAGCTGCTGAGTAAGAAAAGGATTCAATCTTTACGTTCCATTGTTGAAGAAGAAACTGCTATTTTCGTGGAAAAGATTAGAGAATCATCTGCAGGTGCAGGTACGGTGAATTTGAGTGCAATGTTTTCTAAATTTACTAATGATGCAATATGTAGATCAGCCTTCGGCAGAAAAAACAATGAATATGGAAACGGGAAGAGCTCATTGTTGACATTGATGTCAAAAATCACGAAGATATTGGGGACTGTTAGTGTGGGAGAGTTCTTTCCATGGCTTAGTTGGACGGATGGGATTAATGGCTATAACGAGAAGACGAAGATGCTCGCCAAAGAGATGGATGATTTCCTGGAGGGTGTGATTCAAGACCACCTACAAAGTAGTAGTAGTACTCAAGCTCACCAAAATGAAGATAATTTTCTTGATATTATGCTGGGAATTTACAAAGGTAATATTGAAGGTCTTTCCATGGACAGGATCAGCATCAAGGCTATGATTTTGGTATGTTTTTTGTTTTTCTTAATTATATGGATCATTGTTGACTAATCTAGTCTTCATTTTGTTTTTGGTTTTTGGTTTTCCTTACCTAACTCCTTCATAAATGGTCTATCTCGGTCTTTAAAAGATAGTCCTATTTTCTTTCAGAGGGTGAGTTAAATAATTTCTGTTTTCCAGTGCCACCACTAAGTGATTCATTGAAATTACCAATTATATACAATATCTTTTTATTCATCAAATTAAATAAGGGTATATTAGTAATTTCTGTGGAAATTATCATTTATATATAACATTATTTTATTCATTCCATATTAATTTTTAAATGCTTTAATTATTGTTGAGAAATCTCACAGGATATATTTGCTGTTGGGACAGACACCACTTCGACGGGTTTGGAATGGACGATGACAAAATTCCTTCGACACCCATGTGTAATAGAAAAATTGCAAAAAGAAGTCAGAGAAATTGTTAAACGCAAAGAGTTGATGAAGAGTGATGACATAGAAAAGATGCATTATTTGAAAGTCGTGATCAAGGAAAGTTTTCGTCACCACCCACCAGTCCCTCTAATACCTAGACTAGCTACCAGAGATGTCAAAGTAATGGGCTACGATGTTTCGGCTGGAACAATTGTGGTAATTAATGTCACGGCCATAGGCAAGGATCCAGCATCATGGGAACAACCAGAAAAGTTTGATTCAGAGATTCATCAACTCTTCGATAGACTTGAGGGGTAAAGATTTCGAGTTCATCCCGTTCGGTGCAGGAAGAAGGGTCTGTCCTGCTATTGGATATTTTGTTCCTAATATGGAGCTTTTGTTGGCAAATCTTATGCAAAAAATAAACTGGAAATTGCCTGATGGCAAAGACTTGGACATGAACGAAAGCCTTGGGTTTACATCCCCAAGAGTTGTTCCTCTTCATTCTGTTGCCACTCCGATTGAATAATTTGTTGCGCTGTAGAATTCCAATGAAACAAAAACCATTTCGGCTATCATAGAAGGACCCTCCGGCTATAAAGTCATAATCTCCTCGTACGAATTCACACTTGTACATTTAATTAAGAATAAATTTCTTCTCAAACTTTGCTCGTAATCCATGTGTACTCGTACGCATTTCCAATTAAGTTTTACTATAGTTTCATTAAAGGTTAACTAGTAAATCACGCATGCGATGCACGGTCATAAGGAGTTTTAATAATATGATCACATATAATTAGTTGTAATTAATTTCAGTTTAAGCCCTACATATCATATTTGTTGTTGAAAAATGTGAAGAGAAAGTGATTGAACAAAATATATAAATACATAAAAAAAGTTGCAGAATGTTGCAAGATTTTCTATTTTAACAAATGTAAAATATCTATACATTCTCAAACATCTCTTTGTACACAACATTCGAGGTTTTGTTACAGCTTTTATTTTCACTATGACAAATCAGCATCTTCAGTCATAGGCAATTCGTGACGTGTGAAACTGCAACGTAGAGTTGACCATGACTGAATACGAATTTTTTTAGGAATAATAAAACATGAGACAACCATTGGCCTTGACTCGTATTATCATAGAGTCCAACTTGTTCATGTTATTCTCAATAACACCTAGTGTATCATAAAGTATCTTCTACAGAAAGGAAAAAAAAAAAAAAAAAAAAAGAACATAAAACAAAGCAAATATAGGGGATGGTTGCAACATCAATTGGGCAATAATTGCTATTCAAAAGCACTTTAAAGCTCCGGGGGTGTTTGCAACATCATGTAAGAGATAAATTTTCTTAGAAGCACTTTCAAAGCTGATTCTCAGAAGTTGTCAATATTCAACTTCTACTAGTTTTTTGCTATAACATCACTTTGTGGGTGTTTGCTGACACAGACTAGATTAGATACTAATGCGACAACCGCAAGTATACGATGTTTCCATAGCCCTAGGTGAGTACAAGGTCGAACCCACGAGGATTAATATCGATATCGAATAAGTAAATTGTAATAAACATCAAATGGCTAAATAGATGATCGAATAAGTGATATTTGGTATTTTAAGAACTAATTGAAATAAACAAGTAACTAAAGCTAATATAATGAACTAGAGAACAAATTATAGGGATTAGACATTTAATAAAGGGTGATCTAGGCTTAGATTTCTATTATGGACATCTAATCATTATTAATCCAATTAATCCAACTTTTAGCTGAATGTTATGTATCAAGGAACGATCACGAATATATGCAAGACCCCCTCTTGGAGCGAAGTACTTGTTGATTGTATAGGATTAATCGCCATCTCTGGTTGATTAATCAAATACAACTCCTAATCGATCATAAAACCAAAGTTCCCACAACTAACTCAAACCTCTCGCTTTTATTGCTTAATCATGTCAATTAATGTGATCTCAGATAAAATCCCCCCTCTCGGTTCCAATTAATCATCAATAAATGTTAAACAAGTGATCAAATCATTTAACAAACAAATTTAAACAATTAATCAATCAATAGCATAATACAGAATTGAATTAATCAGCTAACAATCATTAATCACTCATAATTTACTTTATAAACCTAGATTAAGGAAATTTAGTCAACCATAATCATAATAAAGGATAAACACAAATATATAAATATAACCATGTTCATACAAATATTAAAAGAGAATGGAAAGATAAAACCTATTTAAATGATAATGTTGGTCTCCAAGCTCAATCCCCACCTTTTACTCTCAAAATTCTCTCTCTAAAAACTAACAATGAAAAGTGTGCTAGCTAAGAAAATTGAAACTTAGGGCATCTATACCATATTTGGGGCTTTCTTAGGGCTCATGGGCCAAAAATAGAGTTTTTGGGGCTAAAAAGCCCACATTTCCGGCATTTGCGCACGGTTCGTGCAAGATTGCACGGTCATGACCGTGCACGACCCTGGAAATCCCCAACTTTCTGTTCTTGTGCACGGTCCGTTCAGCGCTGCACGGTCATGATCGTGCGCCGAGCTCTGGGCGCTTTTTGACCTTTTGTGCGCACGGACCGTGCACCGTCCTGACCGTGCACGGTCCAGAATTGGTCTGTTTCTTCAATCTTCGGGTTTTTTCTTGCTTTCTTCGACGCTCTTCTACTCGTCGTCTCTTTTTGCACCCGTTTTACCTACAAAATGCTCAAAAACTAAAAATTTTCCAACGAGAGAAAGAAAATTATGAATTATATGACAGACGAGAGCTTAGAATATGCAAATATACGATAAATTTTTTATTCTAAGCGTGTATTCGTGACCAAAAATTCCGTTTGTCATTTGCAAACATAACACACCAACTTAAAATCATTTTTGGCAATCCAAAGGTGATTTTGGAGTGTTTCGGAAATCTTAAAACCAAATGTCAGAATCACTTAAAATCTGATTCTAAGAAATTATTATCAATCAGATTCTACCAGTTTTGGCATTAAAATCGCTTTATTTTCAAACACTACCAAATTCTATTTTTTCTAAAAAAATCAATTCAAAACAATTCTCTAAAAGCACAATCATTTGCAAACACCCCCCATTATTTCCAAAACACTACCAAATTCTAATTTTTCCACAAAAATAAATTCAAATCACTTCTCTAAAAGCACAATTTTGTATTTCTATTTTTTACTTTTTTGCCCACATTTACTTTTGTTAAATCCAACTATTTGAATGTACTTTCTGGACCTTTTGGTAAATCCAAACAATTAAGTGTTTTTTTAACAAACGTTCCCTACATTCAAATTATATATCTACTTTTGCATGATCTTTGTACAATTTCTACATGAACTAGGAAGCTCAGCTGCAGGAATTGGAAAGTCAGCTGGAAGTTGCGGGGGGTAAGGATGTTCATTAGCAGGCACGAGCTCAGCAATGGTGGAAGCACTGAACATTTCCATAGCGCGGCATATGGAGGGCAACCACCAGGGGCGGACCTCCAGATTGGCAAAGGTGTCACCCTTGAAGGTAGGAAGGGTGTTTGGCATGTTTTGGAGCGAACCATCTTGATCAAAGGTCCCCTCGAACTCGGCAGCCCGGGCTTGCGCTTCGGTGGCGCCAAAGCCATACTCATAGAAGAACCCAATGTGGGTCCCCATATCGTAGAGGTAACGGTTGCTTTGGAGGTAGCTCTCATAAAGGCCCAGGTGAAGCTGCCTTAGAAAGGCATGTCCCTCTTCTGTGAGCAAGAAGTTCTTCCGAAAACTAGGCTAGGGCCTCATCCCTCTCCCTCTATGCGCGCTCAGCTCTATCCCTCAATGTCTGGTTTTCCGCTCGAAGTGCCTCCAGTTGAGATGCCCAACTCGACTTTTCATCTAATAGTTAGGCCCGCACCTGGGTCATCGAGGCCATGGTGGCCTCTTTGATCAGCAATTTAGACTCCAAGATAGCTACTTTAGTAGCAGCAGCTTCCGCCTCCACCGCTAGGGCCTCGACTCGCGCCGGACATGGTCCGAACTGGATCATTTGTGTAAAGCCCAAAGAACTGAAAAATAAAGGGTTAGTACTCGCAAAAGTAGGCGTATGAGAGTTGAACAAGGAAGATCCAGGATGCATACCTTAACCAAGTATTCCACGGTGAATTGCTCATTCTCTTTGTCCAGTTACCAATCATCGGAGGTGAGCAGCTTCTTAATAAATTCTACCGAGGAGGTCCAGAAGTGACTTCGGCAGCTCCAGGGTGAATAGGTCATCGCTGGAGTGGCGGATCCGCTCCCGAATGATCGGTGGAACGGTCGAACTAGATCTTTCCGTTTCTTCTCGGCGGGAGCAGGAGCAACAGGCAGATAGGATTTATGTTTGGAAATGTGGAGCCTCTCAGGGGTCAGTGCGGCACTTGAAGAGACGCCCGGTGTGGAAGTAACCCTTCTCGCTGTTAGAACAGGGGCTGCGATTGAATGAGGGCGGCGTCCAGACGCGGTCAAAGACAGAGCCGCTATGGTTACCTTTCTTTCTTGGGATCTCCAACTTCCACGTCTGCAAACAAGAAAAGAGTAGGTAAGATAAAACAAGGCAAATGTGACATCAACATAGATATGAAAGTCATGCAATAACCACACTGCTTATACTAGCGTTGGGTAGTAGTTTGGTCTTCTTGGTAGATAAACCAAAATGATACAGGATCCCTTTAGAGTTCGTCAGCTCTGTCAGACTAAATTGGTCGTTTTCTATTATATCCTGATTCAACTTGTTAATCAAATCAGCCCTGTCTTCATGAAGCGCGTAGGACGGTCCAGGACGGTTAGCAGCCTTGTAATACCAGTTGTCACAAGGAAAGCTCCAGGGTTCTCACCGAGGGTAAACGAAGAAGTACATCCTACGCCAAGCTTTATCTATACTAGGAGGCTTACCTAGGAAGTTAACTAGTCCCTCCCTTACGAGTCGAAAGAAAAAATGCGCCTCTTGGCGTTTCGGGTAGAAACAATTATGTATCAGCGCCATGTCAACCACCCCTCCCCTCCTCCCATTCCCTCGGATAATAATATAGAAACTCAATACCATGTGTATTCCCGAAGGGGTAAACTAGTTCAAGGGGACACCGTAAACGTAGGATAATTGAAGTAGAGAATCAAGAGGGGGAAGGCGCAGCCCGGCATCTAGCTGCCTGGGCTAAAAGGCTAGCAAGGGACCTTTCAGGAAGTTGGGGCGTTCTTTGGGGTCCGGGAGGTAAACATTATAGGCACTTCGCACACGCGGTCGCAGCGCGGCTGTGCTCGTCAGCTTTGACTTCGGAAAGCGATGCCAAAGAGGGTTCTCAGGTTCAGCTAGAAGGGCATAAGCCTCTTCATCAATAGGGTCAGTTTCCGCATGATAGATAGGGTGAGCGGAGGTGCTAGTTTCAGAGGTAGAACCAACTGGAGAGGATTCTGCTCTCGCCGTCCCTGATGGTTGTTCCCCTGATCGTTGGGCTGGAGAGTCTGGACTGTCACCGGAGTAATTAGAGGCAGTCTCCTCGTAACTACTTGATACTTCCACTACCATCACCGGAGCAGGATCTACAGTTATTGGAGCAGTGCTCACGATAGTCGAAGTAAGGGGTAACGGTGTTTTAAGTTTTGAGTGGTGAGGAAGGATCCAGGGTTAACAAGACTAAAAGGAAGTGAGACAGAGATAAGAGTGTAACCAAGGTACCTGGAAATTTTTTGTTCAGAAGAACTCAACCACCGGAAAAGGAAAATGAAGAATCACCGAAGAAGAAGAGCACAAGGGTTGCGAGGAGCAAAAATGACGAAAGTTGAACTGAATGGCCATTTATATGCATTGGCCCAGAAAGCTCAACTGTCGCGTCCTTGAGATTGTGATACGTGGCATCCACGTCAAGAGAGCTAACGACCAGATGCCACCCCGAAATTTGAACCGACACATGTCCACATCATGCGTCACCAATCCCATCAATAAAGCCGGGAAACGAAATTCAAAAGTAAGTCACCCGAGAACCTTGAGGCGTACATAAGGATAGCGATTCCCCTGGGCGTAAAGCAGTCGTGCTGCAAGCCGGGCCGGGTTAAAAGAAAAAGGCAGGTACTCTGAGTCAAGACTCACCTTTAACCCAAAGTAGGGGGAGGTACTGATGTGGGAATGAGGAGCAACACTGTTTAGAGCAGTAGGCTGCGGGACCTACAGGCCGGACTCTAGCACGCCTTAGCCAACTTCGCCGACATCTAGCCGCACGTAACGAGGAAGGACTCGAGAACATAGCGGAGTGGCCCAATAGAGAAAAGTTTAATTGAGACTGATGCAAACAGGTTGTCGAGGATATATAAGCAGCACTGACAGGCGAACGCCCTGCATCAGCCTGATACACGGAGATCAGGATTCTTACCATGGATCCATAATGGGCCTCGACAATCAAGCCCAACTAAGTAGGGTTTCGGGAGATTTAAAGGTTTTTTCACTTTTTGCCCTTAGGTTTAGGGCACTATATATATCCCCTCTTTTAAGAAAAAAAAAAACACACATTCTCTCTTTCTAAAAAAATAATAGTTGTTACTATTACATTGAGTTTCTTTCTTCCTTCATTTACTGACTTTGACAACGGAGGGTCCTTCGCCGGAACACCCACCGGTGGGCTGTTATACAGGTAATCATTGAAAAAATATAGATATGAGGCATACCGAAGGATCATTGCCTCTTTTATGGCATCCGATTGCAATATGTTTGATTTCTCCTTTTATTGATTGTTGTTTTGCTATCATTAATCATCATTAGTGTGTTAATAACTCAGAATCACACACTCTTGTATACATCAATTACGATTTTAATTTATTATTATTTTAAGCATAGTAGACTTTAATACAAAGTCAATACAATAAATTAAAGCAGATTTTAAGTCAGAAAATGGTAAAAATAAAAAAATGTAATCTTGCCATAAAATATAAATTAGAGTTATGCGCTCCACCAATCTTGCTTACGGATTAATATGAAATTCTCATCAACACGTCAAATTGTAACACGTTTTTATGCAAATGAACCAAAATTGCTATATCCTCAGAAATATAAAATGGAGGGAAGTGTTTTAGTTTCTATTTATAGATGGTTTTGTTTTTATAGTAAAGAAGATTACCAAAAAAATTACAACATTTGGTCGGATTTTCAAATACAACATGATCTTTGAAACTTAGCAATATTAATCACCAACTACATATATATAAAAAAAAAAAAAAAAAATCAATTGCGCACAACATCAGCCGAATTTGTTTTACATCTAACTGTGTTACCACCAGCACCATTAGATAAGTTATGGCGGAATCCTCCTACATCTATGTCCTATTTTGCACATCCAATGCTATAATTGTAGTAAATGGGTGATTAAAGTTACCATGTCACGTTTTTCACTCTCAATTAATAGCAATATAAGTGACGGATTGCAAAATTGATGGAGGGTAAATGATGGTCTCATCAAGGTGTATCTAATGATAGTGAGGACAATACAATCATATATCAAAAAATATAGTCAATGTTGTACTTTAAAGTTGGTGATTAGTATTACTGAGTTTTAAAGATCATGTTACAATTTTCAAAGGTCGTGATTTTTTTATAATTAACCCTTAAATTTACGGATTCCCGCTCGATGTATTTGATCTTTTTATTTTCATTTAATAATATTATATCTATTTAGAAATTAAAAAAAAAAAAGAAAAGGACATACAATACTTGTGCATTTTAATCATCACAAAAATACAATAAAATCAGGTAAAGATATGCTATTCATTTCTAGGTAATGTTATACAACTCTATTTTCTAACGATAAGTTATAAAACTGCAGAGAACAGCCATCCACCTTAGTAAGTTGATTTTAAACAAAGTCTCACAGTAAGTCAGTGTAGTAAATGAAAACCATATATACGGAAGACATGTCAGAAAGAGTAAAATAAAAAACTTAATCACCAGTCATAAATTTTACCGAGGGAATATCTAGAGTGAGAGACGATCAGCAATTGCAAAAAATAAGAAAATTTAATTGAAGCTTTAATTTCACTCATTTCACAGAAAGCACAGTCATCTACAAGAAATTGCAATCAGTAACCCAACGCATCTCAATGCAATTACTACTGACTAATAATTTATACGAAAACTCGGTTTAGTTGCCCAGTTAAATTCCGGATTTCAAGCAAAATCACTTATATTGTTGCAAATAGATGCAAAGACCTCCAAGAATAACTCACTAAACTTCACAAACAAAACCTCAATCTCTCTTTGTATGCAAGATAAAAATAACACTCACAATCACAAGAAATTAAACTGAACAACACCAGAATTACGTGGTTCGGCAAATGCCTACATCCACGGACCAAGAAGAGAAGGATTTCACTATGATCACAAAAGTGTTACAAGTTACATCATCTTGAAACCAAGAGCTTTCACCAACTTTATAGCTCTCATCCAAGATAACCGCCTTCTAGAAGAAAACTATAACTAACCATGTGCCAATAAGTCAGTTATAACCGTCTAGCTATCTTGCTGAATCCGGAAATGAGAAGTTATAGCAGAAGAATCCAAAATATCACAACTAACTCAATATTCTGATAAGCTAAAAGACAACACAGGAAAGACAACAGTTTCTTCTTCATAGACAACGGTTTTGACAGTTATGTTAGTTAAAAACCGTTGTCTTTTTAGCTGAAACTATTTTCCAGAATTCCTTTGAGCTGAAAATTCTTCTTTCTGATTTTGTTTAGCTTCCATACTCCTTCTAAGTTAGAACCATGATTGTTGAGGACACTCCATCATACTTCACATTCTCCACCTTGTCTGAAACAATCTGTTTCTCTTACCACTTCTGCAATTTCAATCAAACCTGATTCTCTCCTTGATCAACCACAGCCTTACAAGGCTGCTATTATCCTCAAACTTGCTCCACCTGAACCAACTGCTGACAATATTGAAATTTACCAGCAGTTAAAGCTTTAGTTAACATATCTGAAGCATTCTCTTCTGTTTTTACCTTCACCAGTTTGATCAATCCCTTCTCAGTTATATCTCTCACAAAATGTAGTCTGACATCAATATGTTTACTTCTTTCATGAAATACCTGATGCTTTGCTAAGTGTAAAGCACTCTGAGAATCACACAAGATTTCTACATATTTCTGTCCCAAACCAAATTCTGTAAGAATTCCTTTAAGCCACATTGCTTCCTTCACTGATTCAGTCACAGCCAAGTATTCTGCCTCTGTAGTTGATAATGCCACAACCTGTTGCAGCATTGATTTCCAATTTATAGCTGTTCCATACATGGTGAAGATATAACCAGTCTGAGATTTCCTTGAATCCAGATTTGAAGCATAATCAGAGTCAACATATCCTTGAATAATCCTTCCATCAGAAACATCAGTTCTTTTGAACACCAAACCAACACTGCTAGTTCCATTTAAGTACCTGAGTAACCACTTCAAAGCCTCCCAATGAGCCTTTCCAGGATTGGCCATATACCTGCTGACTACACTAATTGCATGAGCAAGATCTGGTCTAGTGCAAATCATAGTATACATTACTGAACCAACAGCATTTGCATAAGGTATTCTCTCCATCTCTTCAGCTTCTGCCTTTGTCTGTGGCTTCTGTTGTTCTGATAATTTGAATTGATGACCTAATGGAATAGACACTCTCCTTGATTCATGCATGTTAAACCTTCTGAGTACCTTCTTTATGTAATCTGTCTGATGCAAGCAGAGAATTCCAGTTGATCTTATTCTATCAATATCCATCCCTAGTATTCTTCTGGCATTTCCAAGTAGCTTCATATCAAATACTCTCTGTAATTCAGATTTGAGCTGGTTGATCTCACTTTTATCCTTACTTGCTACTAGCATGTCATCAACATATAGTAACAAGAATACCACTACCTGTTTACCAGAGAACTTTAGATATACACAGCTATCAAACTTGGATCTCTCATATCCAATTGTCTTCATGTGTGAGTCAAATTTGATGTACCACTGCCTTGGGCTCTGTTTGAGACCATATAGAGACTTCTTTAACAAACACACTTTGTCTTCATGCCCTGGTATTTCAAATCCCTCTGGTTGTCTCATATAAATCTGTTCATTTAAATCCCCATGAAGAAAAGCAGTCTTTACATCTAACTGTTCTAGCTCCATGTCAAACTGATTTACTATAGCAAGAAGAATCCTTATGGAGCAGTGTTTGACTACTGGTGAGAAAATCTCATCATAATCAATCCCTTCTCTCTGTGTAAATCCTCTAGCAACCAGCCTGGCTTTGAATCTGACTGACTCAGTGTGTGTTACCTCCACCTTTCTCTTATATATCCATTTGCAGCTTACCAGTTTCTGCTTATGAGGTTTGTTCACTAATACCCATGTCTTATTCTTTTCCAATGATTCAATTTCTTCCTTCATAGCTATCAACCACTTATCCTTGTCAAGACTGCTGACAGCTTCTTTGTAAGTCCTTGGTTCAGTGCAGGCAACCTCTTCAGCTGATATAAGTGCATAAGCTGTGAGATAGTCTTCAGAGTATCTGGTGGATGGCTTTATTACTCTCTTGACTCTGTCTCTTACAAGTTGATAGTCTTGAATATCATCCTCTTCTGTTTCATCAGCATCCGGGTTTTCTGATTCTGCAGTGTCATCTTCATTTGTAACCTCCACCTTAACTTGTGACCCCTTGGTGATGGATTCAGTGATCAGTTTCTGATTGTATGATTCATTGAATGGCATTACATCCTCTGCAAACACTACATCTCTACTGATGAGAATCTTTCCTTTTCCTGATTCTGTACACCAAAGTCTGTAGCCTTTCACTCCTGCAGGATATCCTAACATAATGCATTTCAATGCTCTGGGCTCCAATTTGTCTTGCTTAATGTGCACATAAGCCCTGCAGCCAAATACTCTCAGATGTGAATATTTTGAAGGTTTCCCTGACCATATTTCTTCAGGTGGCACACCATTGTTTGCTGCTGATGGACACCTGTTTATCAGATACACTGCTGTGGAGGCAGCTTCTCCCCAAAACCTTTTGTCTAGTCCAGAACTGGAGAGCATGCATCTTACTCTCTCTAATATAGTTCTGTTCATTCTCTCAATGACACCATTTTGTTGGGGGTTTGCTGGGACTGTTTTATGTCTCTTAATGCCCTTATTCTTGCAGAAATTATTGAATTCTTCTGATAAGAATTCTAGTCCATTATCTGTTCTTAGGCATTTCAGTGTTGTCTGCTTCTCATTTTCAACCTCTTTGCACCAGTGTTGGAATTTATCAAACACTTCTGTTTTTGACTTGATCACATATAGCCACACTTTCTTTGAGAAGTCATCCATCAGGCTGAAATAATATCTGCCTCCACCTAAGGTTTGGACCCTTGAAGGGCCCCATAAGTCTGCATGGACATAATCCAGGATAGCTTGAGAGTTTGTCTTGCCAGTAGGATATGGTAGCTTCTTGGATTTCCCAAGAATGCAGTCTTCACATCTTTGTAGACTGTCTGCTATGTCCTTGCAGTCAATTGCCTTGATTTTCATCAGTTGTTGAATTCCAGATTCACTAACATGCCCTAATCTGGCATGCCAAAGGTGTCTGTCTTCAGATATTATGGCATCAGCTTCTCCCTCAATTACAGAGCCATCTAGGTAATATAGACTGGATCTTCTTACTCCCCTGAGTACCACTTTGTTGTCTTTTATGACATTCAGATAACCCTCTCCAGATTGAAAAATGCACCCTCTAGATTCAAGTGTTCCTAGACTTATCAAATTTCTTTTCAGTTGAGGAATATACCTTACATCTTTGAGTATCTTGATGGACCCATCATGAATCTTTAGTCTGATGGAGCCTATTCCTCTCACAGGACACACATGATCATTTCCCAGCATAACATTTCCAGTTTGGAGTTCTTTGAAGTCATAAAACCATTTGATGTTTGGACTCATGTGAAAACTGCATCCAGAGTCTAGAATCCAACTGTTTTCTCCCTTTGTTTCTGACACATTCAAAATCAGTGGATCTTCTTCCTTGGATTCTGCAATTTCTGCAGAGTTTGATGCATTGTTGCTCTTTTGAGCCACCCTTTTCTTCCATTCGAAGCATTCTTTCTTGAAGTGACCAGGTTTCTTGCACCAGAAACACTTCTTGGATTCTTTATCTTCAGCAGCTTTGCCTTTGCCATTTGTCTTCTTCTTTGATGATTCAGTGGTTCCAGGTTTCTTGGACTTCCAAATTTTTCCTCCTTTTATACTTAGGCTCTCTGAATTTCCTTCTGATTTGTCCAAATGCACTCTCTGCATTTCTTTTTATCTTAATGCAGTTTGAACCTGTACAAGGGTCACAGTGGACTCTTTCCCATACAACATAGCATCTTTTAAATGATCATATGACTTAGGGAGGGAGTTTAATAGCAGAATGGCTTTGTCCTCATCACTCATTGTGACCTCTACAGATTCTAAATCATCAAGGGTCTTATTGAAATCATCTAACTGGTCTTCAACCCCCTTTTCATCAGAGAATTTAAAGGAGAAAAGTTTTTGCTTAAGGAATAACCTGTTGGCAGTGGATTTAGCCATATACATCTTGTCCAATGCTTGGATAATTCCTGCAGCATCCTCTTCCTTTGATACTTCCCGGAGAACTTTATCACCAAGACAGAGAACCACCAGGCTATGAGCCTTTTCTACGATTTCTTGCCTCTGAGCAGGAGCCATGTCCTTTGGGAATGCACCTTCCCCCTTCAGCGCAGCAGACAGGCCCTGTTGGACCAGAAGAGCTTTTACTTTGATTTTCCATAATCCATAGTCGTTCTTGCCGTTGAATTTCTCAGTTTCCATCTTCGCGATTGACATGTTTGCGTTTAGATTCTTGTTCTTCGCTTCTCTTCCCACAGACGGCGCCACTTGTTGCAAATAGATGCAAAGACCTCCAAGAATAACTCACTAAACTTCACAAACAAAACCTCAATCTCTCTTTGTATGCAAGATAAAAATAACACTCACAATCACAAGAAATTAAACTGAACAACACCAGAATTACGTGGTTCGGCAAATGCCTACATCCACGGACCAAGAAGAGAAGGATTTCACTATGATCACAAAAGTGTTACAAGTTACATCATCTTGAAACCAAGAGCTTTCACCAACTTTATAGCTCTCATCCAAGATAACCGCCTTCTAGAAGAAAACTATAACTAACCATGTGCCAATAAGTCAGTTATAACCGTCTAGCTATCTTGCTGAATCCGGAAATGAGAAGTTATAGCAGAAGAATCCAAAATATCACAACTAACTCAATATTCTGATAAGCTAAAAGACAACACAGGAAAGACAACAGTTTCTTCTTCATAGACAACGGTTTTGACAGTTATGTTAGTTAAAAACCGTTGTCTTTTTAGCTGAAACTATTTTCCAGAATTCCTTTGAGCTGAAAATTCTTCTTTCTGATTTTGTTTAGCTTCCATACTCCTTCTAAGTTAGAACCATGATTGTTGAGGACACTCCATCATACTTCACATATATATTTATGCAATTAACAGATTCTCAACATGAGTTCACGGAAATTCGGTGTAGTTCCCAGTCAAATTTCCAGATTGTAAATGCAAAATCAAAATAATTGTTTCGAGATGAGAGAGAGAGAGAGCTTGATTCGAGAAAACAATACACAAAAACAATTGTTATTCACACCTCGACAGAGACGACGTTTATTCCAAGAAAGGGGAGACGGCGGGGCGGCGACACTCGGTTCTCTTATTTTGACAGCCACATCGATGTATTCACGAGAGGAAAGAGCGAGAGAGAGTTTAATGGAAGTAATAGCGTCGCCGGCGGAGATCACCGGTGGAGACGGGATGTGAGGGAAAGTAGCCCTAGCGGGTGTTGACATGAGAAGAAGAGACTTTTTTCTTTTTTTTTTTTTTTAATAATAAAATTAGAAAATATTAAAAGAATGAAAAGTGAAATAACGGTGATAGGAGGATCAAAATTGTTAACAGGGAAGGTATGAAATGAATTTGGGGATATATGTTTTCTTTGTTTTATATATATGCAAAAAGCCCTTTTTGAGTAGGAACTTTTTTATCAAATATGCTAGACTTAAATTTAGTGTGACAATTATGGATGTTCGTATATTTCACATAAAGAAAAATATGATACAATTATATTCATCATTATGATTTTAAAATTACACGTTGCAATTACAAAATTTACTAACTAAATTATATGCGCCAAGTATATTTCCGTCGCTAAATTAGTCGGCAAGTTTTAAATAAAAGTTTTATCGACGAAATTATATTAGTCGGTATAATTCGTCACTACATCAGTCGCTATGTTGTCGTATAAACATTAAACTATTGTTTACTACTAATTACCAACTGAAAAAATCGGTCACTAAACTAGCGTCGTTAGTTTGTCGGCATTCTGTCAGTGAATTTTATTTTTTAAAGTTTTCTTATTTTTTTTTATTTTTTTTAATTTTTTTTACTTTTTGTCGATATATGGTCGCAATTATGTTGATACTTTTACGACAGAAAATTTTTGCCGTTAAATCAGTCGGTTATTTTGTGAATTTCTTGTAGTGTACAAAATCGAAATTCGATTATTAATATAACTAGATGATACGTTTGCAAAACATTGACAACCTTCATGCATTGGCCCCTTTGATGGGAGAATTTGCCAAAATATTCTGCAAGTTTTGTCACTCAATCAAAATATGCAAAACATACAAATTCCAGTTTTGCCATCTTGTATGGTATATATTTTGCTTCTTAGACTAACAAATGTACCAGGCATATAATAGTTTAACTACAAAAGAAGTTGGTTCCACGAATTCTTTCTTTACCAAAGATAATATGATGACAGGTGGGAAAAATAGTATGACGATATAGTTACCCCTTAGTAGTGAGAGTTTTATCGTTCAACAACCCGAAAGATAAGTCAACTATCAATTCAGGTCTTGAAAAAAAATTATATCAATTTAGGACATATTTATTGTTTCCATTTCATTCCGGACGGAATGGCCGAAAAGTTCCATTCCAGTCATGAAAACGGTACATTCTGGCAGTCATTCCGTTTCGGCCAATTTATCAGTCGTTTCGGTTCGAAATAAGGGTATATTAGTAATTTCTGTGGAAATTATCATTTATATATAACATTATTTTATTCATTCCATATTAATTTTTAAATGCTTTAATTATTGTTGAGAAATCTCACAGGATATATTTGCTGTTGGGACAGACACCACTTCGACGGGTTTGGAATGGACGATGACAAAATTCCTTCGACACCCATGTGTAATAGAAAAATTGCAAAAAGAAGTCAGAGAAATTGTTAAACGCAAAGAGTTGATGAAGAGTGATGACATAGAAAAGATGCATTATTTGAAAGTCGTGATCAAGGAAAGTTTTCGTCACCACCCACCAGTCCCTCTAATACCTAGACTAGCTACCAGAGATGTCAAAGTAATGGGCTACGATGTTTCGGCTGGAACAATTGTGGTAATTAATGTCACGGCCATAGGCAAGGATCCAGCATCATGGGAACAACCAGAAAAGTTTGATTCAGAGATTCATCAACTCTTCGATAGACTTGAGGGGTAAAGATTTCGAGTTCATCCCGTTCGGTGCAGGAAGAAGGGTCTGTCCTGCTATTGGATATTTTGTTCCTAATATGGAGCTTTTGTTGGCAAATCTTATGCAAAAAATAAACTGGAAATTGCCTGATGGCAAAGACTTGGACATGAACGAAAGCCTTGGGTTTACATCCCCAAGAGTTGTTCCTCTTCATTCTGTTGCCACTCCGATTGAATAATTTGTTGCGCTGTAGAATTCCAATGAAACAAAAACCATTTCGGCTATCATAGAAGGACCCTCCGGCTATAAAGTCATAATCTCCTCGTACGAATTCACACTTGTACATTTAATTAAGAATAAATTTCTTCTCAAACTTTGCTCGTAATCCATGTGTACTCGTACGCATTTCCAATTAAGTTTTACTATAGTTTCATTAAAGGTTAACTAGTAAATCACGCATGCGATGCACGGTCATAAGGAGTTTTAATAATATGATTACATATAATTAGTTGTAATTAATTTCAGTTTAAGCCCTACATATCATATTTGTTGTTGAAAAATGTGAAGAGAAAGTGATTGAACAAAATATATAAATACATAAAAAAAGTTGCAGAATGTTGCAAGATTTTCTATTTTAACAAATGTAAAATATCTATACATTCTCAAACATCTCTTTGTACACAACATTCGAGGTTTTGTTACAGCTTTTATTTTCACTATGACAAATCAGCATCTTCAGTCATAGGCAATTCGTGACGTGTGAAACTGCAACGTAGAGTTGACCATGACTGAATACGAATTTTTTTAGGAATAATAAAACATGAGACAACCATTGGCCTTGACTCGTATTATCATAGAGTCCAACTTGTTCATGTTATTCTCAATAACACCTAGTGTATCATAAAGTATCTTCTACAGAAAGGAAAAAAAAAAAAAAAAAAAAAGAACATAAAACAAAGCAAATATAGGGGATGGTTGCAACATCAATTGGGCAATAATTGCTATTCAAAAGCACTTTAAAGCTCCGGGGGTGTTTGCAACATCATGTAAGAGATAAATTTTCTTAGAAGCACTTTCAAAGCTGATTCTCAGAAGTTGTCAATATTCAACTTCTACTAGTTTTTTGCTATAACATCACTTTGTGGGTGTTTGCTGACACAGACTAGATTAGATACTAATGCGACAACCGCAAGTATACGATGTTTCCATAGCCCTAGGTGAGTACAAGGTCGAACCCACGAGGATTAATATCGATATCGAATAAGTAAATTGTAATAAACATCAAATGGCTAAATAGATGATCGAATAAGTGATATTTGGTATTTTAAGAACTAATTGAAATAAACAAGTAACTAAAGCTAATATAATGAACTAGAGAACAAATTATAGGGATTAGACATTTAATAAAGGGTGATCTAGGCTTAGATTTCTATTATGGACATCTAATCATTATTAATCCAATTAATCCAACTTTTAGCTGAATGTTATGTATCAAGGAACGATCACGAATATATGCAAGACCCCCTCTTGGAGCGAAGTACTTGTTGATTGTATAGGATTAATCGCCATCTCTGGTTGATTAATCAAATACAACTCCTAATCGATCATAAAACCAAAGTTCCCACAACTAACTCAAACCTCTCGCTTTTATTGCTTAATCATGTCAATTAATGTGATCTCAGATAAAATCCCCCCTCTCGGTTCCAATTAATCATCAATAAATGTTAAAGAAGTGATCAAATCATTTAACAAACAAATTTAAACAATTAATCAATCAATAGCATAATACAGAATTGAATTAATCAGCTAACAATCATTAATCACTCATAATTTACTTTATAAACCTAGATTAAGGAAATTTAGTCAACCATAATCATAATAAAGGATAAACACAAATATATAAATATAACCATGTTCATACAAATATTAAAAGAGAATGGAAAGATAAAACCTATTTAAATGATAATGTTGGTCTCCAAGCTCAATCCCCACCTTTTACTCTCAAAATTCTCTCTCTAAAAACTAACAATGAAAAGTGTGCTAGCTAAGAAAATTGAAACTTAGGGCATCTATACCATATTTGGGGCTTTCTTAGGGCTCATGGGCCAAAAATAGAGTTTTTGGGGCTAAAAAGCCCACATTTCCGGCATTTGCGCACGGTTCGTGCAAGATTGCACGGTCATGACCGTGCACGACCCTGGAAATCCCCAACTTTCTGTTCTTGTGCACGGTCCGTTCAGCGCTGCACGGTCATGATCGTGCGCCGAGCTCTGGGCGCTTTTTGACCTTTTGTGCGCACGGACCGTGCACCGTCCTGACCGTGCACGGTCCAGAATTGGTCTGTTTCTTCAATCTTCGGGTTTTTTCTTGCTTTCTTCGACGCTCTTCTACTCGTCGTCTCTTTTTGCACCCGTTTTACCTACAAAATGCTCAAAAACTAAAAATTTTCCAACGAGAGAAAGAAAATTATGAATTATATGACAGACGAGAGCTTAGAATATGCAAATATACGATAAATTTTTTATTCTAAGCGTGTATTCGTGACCAAAAATTCCGTTTGTCATTTGCAAACATAACACACCAACTTAAAATCATTTTTGGCAATCCAAAGGTGATTTTGGAGTGTTTCGGAAATCTTAAAACCAAATGTCAGAATCACTTAAAATCTGATTCTAAGAAATTATTATCAATCAGATTCTACCAGTTTTGGCATTAAAATCGCTTTATTTTCAAACACTACCAAATTCTATTTTTTCTAAAAAAATCAATTCAAAACAATTCTCTAAAAGCACAATCATTTGCAAACACCCCCCATTATTTCCAAAACACTACCAAATTCTAATTTTTCCACAAAAATAAATTCAAATCACTTCTCTAAAAGCACAATTTTGTATTTCTATTTTTTACTTTTTTGCCCACATTTACTTTTGTTAAATCCAACTATTTGAATGTACTTTCTGGACCTTTTGGTAAATCCAAACAATTAAGTGTTTTTTTAACAAACGTTCCCTACATTCAAATTATATATCTACTTTTGCATGATCTTTGTACAATTTCTACATGAACTAGGAAGCTCAGCTGCAGGAATTGGAAAGTCAGCTGGAAGTTGCGGGGGGTAAGGATGTTCATTAGCAGGCACGAGCTCAGCAATGGTGGAAGCACTGAACATTTCCATAGCGCGGCATATGGAGGGCAACCACCAGGGGCGGACCTCCAGATTGGCAAAGGTGTCACCCTTGAAGGTAGGAAGGGTGTTTGGCATGTTTTGGAGCGAACCATCTTGATCAAAGGTCCCCTCGAACTCGGCAGCCCGGGCTTGCGCTTCGGTGGCGCCAAAGCCATACTCATAGAAGAACCCAATGTGGGTCCCCATATCGTAGAGGTAACGGTTGCTTTGGAGGTAGCTCTCATAAAGGCCCAGGTGAAGCTGCCTTAGAAAGGCATGTCCCTCTTCTGTGAGCAAGAAGTTCTTCCGAAAACTAGGCTAGGGCCTCATCCCTCTCCCTCTATGCGCGCTCAGCTCTATCCCTCAATGTCTGGTTTTCCGCTCGAAGTGCCTCCAGTTGAGATGCCCAACTCGACTTTTCATCTAATAGTTAGGCCCGCACCTGGGTCATCGAGGCCATGGTGGCCTCTTTGATCAGCAATTTAGACTCCAAGATAGCTACTTTAGTAGCAGCAGCTTCCGCCTCCACCGCTAGGGCCTCGACTCGCGCCGGACATGGTCCGAACTGGATCATTTGTGTAAAGCCCAAAGAACTGAAAAATAAAGGGTTAGTACTCGCAAAAGTAGGCGTATGAGAGTTGAACAAGGAAGATCCAGGATGCATACCTTAACCAAGTATTCCACGGTGAATTGCTCATTCTCTTTGTCCAGTTACCAATCATCGGAGGTGAGCAGCTTCTTAATAAATTCTACCGAGGAGGTCCAGAAGTGACTTCGGCAGCTCCAGGGTGAATAGGTCATCGCTGGAGTGGCGGATCCGCTCCCGAATGATCGGTGGAACGGTCGAACTAGATCTTTCCGTTTCTTCTCGGCGGGAGCAGGAGCAACAGGCAGATAGGATTTATGTTTGGAAATGTGGAGCCTCTCAGGGGTCAGTGCGGCACTTGAAGAGACGCCCGGTGTGGAAGTAACCCTTCTCGCTGTTAGAACAGGGGCTGCGATTGAATGAGGGCGGCGTCCAGACGCGGTCAAAGACAGAGCCGCTATGGTTACCTTTCTTTCTTGGGATCTCCAACTTCCACGTCTGCAAACAAGAAAAGAGTAGGTAAGATAAAACAAGGCAAATGTGACATCAACATAGATATGAAAGTCATGCAATAACCACACTGCTTATACTAGCGTTGGGTAGTAGTTTGGTCTTCTTGGTAGATAAACCAAAATGATACAGGATCCCTTTAGAGTTCGTCAGCTCTGTCAGACTAAATTGGTCGTTTTCTATTATATCCTGATTCAACTTGTTAATCAAATCAGCCCTGTCTTCATGAAGCGCGTAGGACGGTCCAGGACGGTTAGCAGCCTTGTAATACCAGTTGTCACAAGGAAAGCTCCAGGGTTCTCACCGAGGGTAAACGAAGAAGTACATCCTACGCCAAGCTTTATCTATACTAGGAGGCTTACCTAGGAAGTTAACTAGTCCCTCCCTTACGAGTCGAAAGAAAAAATGCGCCTCTTGGCGTTTCGGGTAGAAACAATTATGTATCAGCGCCATGTCAACCACCCCTCCCCTCCTCCCATTCCCTCGGATAATAATATAGAAACTCAATACCATGTGTATTCCCGAAGGGGTAAACTAGTTCAAGGGGACACCGTAAACGTAGGATAATTGAAGTAGAGAATCAAGAGGGGGAAGGCGCAGCCCGGCATCTAGCTGCCTGGGCTAAAAGGCTAGCAAGGGACCTTTCAGGAAGTTGGGGCGTTCTTTGGGGTCCGGGAGGTAAACATTATAGGCACTTCGCACACGCGGTCGCAGCGCGGCTGTGCTCGTCAGCTTTGACTTCGGAAAGCGATGCCAAAGAGGGTTCTCAGGTTCAGCTAGAAGGGCATAAGCCTCTTCATCAATAGGGTCAGTTTCCGCATGATAGATAGGGTGAGCGGAGGTGCTAGTTTCAGAGGTAGAACCAACTGGAGAGGATTCTGCTCTCGCCGTCCCTGATGGTTGTTCCCCTGATCGTTGGGCTGGAGAGTCTGGACTGTCACCGGAGTAATTAGAGGCAGTCTCCTCGTAACTACTTGATACTTCCACTACCATCACCGGAGCAGGATCTACAGTTATTGGAGCAGTGCTCACGATAGTCGAAGTAAGGGGTAACGGTGTTTTAAGTTTTGAGTGGTGAGGAAGGATCCAGGGTTAACAAGACTAAAAGGAAGTGAGACAGAGATAAGAGTGTAACCAAGGTACCTGGAAATTTTTTGTTCAGAAGAACTCAACCACCGGAAAAGGAAAATGAAGAATCACCGAAGAAGAAGAGCACAAGGGTTGCGAGGAGCAAAAATGACGAAAGTTGAACTGAATGGCCATTTATATGCATTGGCCCAGAAAGCTCAACTGTCGCGTCCTTGAGATTGTGATACGTGGCATCCACGTCAAGAGAGCTAACGACCAGATGCCACCCCGAAATTTGAACCGACACATGTCCACATCATGCGTCACCAATCCCATCAATAAAGCCGGGAAACGAAATTCAAAAGTAAGTCACCCGAGAACCTTGAGGCGTACATAAGGATAGCGATTCCCCTGGGCGTAAAGCAGTCGTGCTGCAAGCCGGGCCGGGTTAAAAGAAAAAGGCAGGTACTCTGAGTCAAGACTCACCTTTAACCCAAAGTAGGGGGAGGTACTGATGTGGGAATGAGGAGCAACACTGTTTAGAGCAGTAGGCTGCGGGACCTACAGGCCGGACTCTAGCACGCCTTAGCCAACTTCGCCGACATCTAGCCGCACGTAACGAGGAAGGACTCGAGAACATAGCGGAGTGGCCCAATAGAGAAAAGTTTAATTGAGACTGATGCAAACAGGTTGTCGAGGATATATAAGCAGCACTGACAGGCGAACGCCCTGCATCAGCCTGATACACGGAGATCAGGATTCTTACCATGGATCCATAATGGGCCTCGACAATCAAGCCCAACTAAGTAGGGTTTCGGGAGATTTAAAGGTTTTTTCACTTTTTGCCCTTAGGTTTAGGGCACTATATATATCCCCTCTTTTAAGAAAAAAAAAAACACACATTCTCTCTTTCTAAAAAAATAATAGTTGTTACTATTACATTGAGTTTCTTTCTTCCTTCATTTACTGACTTTGACAACGGAGGGTCCTTCGCCGGAACACCCACCGGTGGGCTGTTATACAGGTAATCATTGAAAAAATATAGATATGAGGCATACCGAAGGATCATTGCCTCTTTTATGGCATCCGATTGCAATATGTTTGATTTCTCCTTTTATTGATTGTTGTTTTGCTATCATTAATCATCATTAGTGTGTTAATAACTCAGAATCACACACTCTTGTATACATCAATTACGATTTTAATTTATTATTATTTTAAGCATAGTAGACTTTAATACAAAGTCAATACAATAAATTAAAGCAGATTTTAAGTCAGAAAATGGTAAAAATAAAAAAATGTAATCTTGCCATAAAATATAAATTAGAGTTATGCGCTCCACCAATCTTGCTTACGGATTAATATGAAATTCTCATCAACACGTCAAATTGTAACACGTTTTTATGCAAATGAACCAAAATTGCTACATCCTCAGAAATATAAAATGGAGGGAAGTGTTTTAGTTTCTATTTATAGATGGTTTTGTTTTTATAGTAAAGAAGATTACCAAAAAAATTACAACATTTGGTCGGATTTTCAAATACAACATGATCTTTGAAACTTAGCAATATTAATCACCAACTACATATATATAAAAAAAAAAAAAAAAAAATCAATTGCGCACAACATCAGCCGAATTTGTTTTACATCTAACTGTGTTACCACCAGCACCATTAGATAAGTTATGGCGGAATCCTCCTACATCTATGTCCTATTTTGCACATCCAATGCTATAATTGTAGTAAATGGGTGATTAAAGTTACCATGTCACGTTTTTCACTCTCAATTAATAGCAATATAAGTGACGGATTGCAAAATTGATGGAGGGTAAATGATGGTCTCATCAAGGTGTATCTAATGATAGTGAGGACAATACAATCATATATCAAAAAATATAGTCAATGTTGTACTTTAAAGTTGGTGATTAGTATTACTGAGTTTTAAAGATCATGTTACAATTTTCAAAGGTCGTGATTTTTTTATAATTAACCCTTAAATTTACGGATTCCCGCTCGATGTATTTGATCTTTTTATTTTCATTTAATAATATTATATCTATTTAGAAATTAAAAAAAAAAAAGAAAAGGACATACAATACTTGTGCATTTTAATCATCACAAAAATACAATAAAATCAGGTAAAGATATGCTATTCATTTCTAGGTAATGTTATACAACTCTATTTTCTAACGATAAGTTATAAAACTGCAGAGAACAGCCATCCACCTTAGTAAGTTGATTTTAAACAAAGTCTCACAGTAAGTCAGTGTAGTAAATGAAAACCATATATACGGAAGACATGTCAGAAAGAGTAAAATAAAAAACTTAATCACCAGTCATAAATTTTACCGAGGGAATATCTAGAGTGAGAGACGATCAGCAATTGCAAAAAATAAGAAAATTTAATTGAAGCTTTAATTTCACTCATTTCACAGAAAGCACAGTCATCTACAAGAAATTGCAATCAGTAACCCAACGCATCTCAATGCAATTACTACTGACTAATAATTTATACGAAAACTCGGTTTAGTTGCCCAGTTAAATTCCGGATTTCAAGCAAAATCACTTATATTGTTGCAAATAGATGCAAAGACCTCCAAGAATAACTCACTAAACTTCACAAACAAAACCTCAATCTCTCTTTGTATGCAAGATAAAAATAACACTCACAATCACAAGAAATTAAACTGAACAACACCAGAATTACGTGGTTCGGCAAATGCCTACATCCACGGACCAAGAAGAGAAGGATTTCACTATGATCACAAAAGTGTTACAAGTTACATCATCTTGAAACCAAGAGCTTTCACCAACTTTATAGCTCTCATCCAAGATAACCGCCTTCTAGAAGAAAACTATAACTAACCATGTGCCAATAAGTCAGTTATAACCGTCTAGCTATCTTGCTGAATCCGGAAATGAGAAGTTATAGCAGAAGAATCCAAAATATCACAACTAACTCAATATTCTGATAAGCTAAAAGACAACACAGGAAAGACAACAGTTTCTTCTTCATAGACAACGGTTTTGACAGTTATGTTAGTTAAAAACCGTTGTCTTTTTAGCTGAAACTATTTTCCAGAATTCCTTTGAGCTGAAAATTCTTCTTTCTGATTTTGTTTAGCTTCCATACTCCTTCTAAGTTAGAACCATGATTGTTGAGGACACTCCATCATACTTCACATTCTCCACCTTGTCTGAAACAATCTGTTTCTCTTACCACTTCTGCAATTTCAATCAAACCTGATTCTCTCCTTGATCAACCACAGCCTTACAAGGCTGCTATTATCCTCAAACTTGCTCCACCTGAACCAACTGCTGACAATATTGAAATTTACCAGCAGTTAAAGCTTTAGTTAACATATCTGAAGCATTCTCTTCTGTTTTTACCTTCACCAGTTTGATCAATCCCTTCTCAGTTATATCTCTCACAAAATGTAGTCTGACATCAATATGTTTACTTCTTTCATGAAATACCTGATGCTTTGCTAAGTGTAAAGCACTCTGAGAATCACACAAGATTTCTACATATTTCTGTCCCAAACCAAATTCTGTAAGAATTCCTTTAAGCCACATTGCTTCCTTCACTGATTCAGTCACAGCCAAGTATTCTGCCTCTGTAGTTGATAATGCCACAACCTGTTGCAGCATTGATTTCCAATTTATAGCTGTTCCATACATGGTGAAGATATAACCAGTCTGAGATTTCCTTGAATCCAGATTTGAAGCATAATCAGAGTCAACATATCCTTGAATAATCCTTCCATCAGAAACATCAGTTCTTTTGAACACCAAACCAACACTGCTAGTTCCATTTAAGTACCTGAGTAACCACTTCAAAGCCTCCCAATGAGCCTTTCCAGGATTGGCCATATACCTGCTGACTACACTAATTGCATGAGCAAGATCTGGTCTAGTGCAAATCATAGTATACATTACTGAACCAACAGCATTTGCATAAGGTATTCTCTCCATCTCTTCAGCTTCTGCCTTTGTCTGTGGCTTCTGTTGTTCTGATAATTTGAATTGATGACCTAATGGAATAGACACTCTCCTTGATTCATGCATGTTAAACCTTCTGAGTACCTTCTTTATGTAATCTGTCTGATGCAAGCAGAGAATTCCAGTTGATCTTATTCTATCAATATCCATCCCTAGTATTCTTCTGGCATTTCCAAGTAGCTTCATATCAAATACTCTCTGTAATTCAGATTTGAGCTGGTTGATCTCACTTTTATCCTTACTTGCTACTAGCATGTCATCAACATATAGTAACAAGAATACCACTACCTGTTTACCAGAGAACTTTAGATATACACAGCTATCAAACTTGGATCTCTCATATCCAATTGTCTTCATGTGTGAGTCAAATTTGATGTACCACTGCCTTGGGCTCTGTTTGAGACCATATAGAGACTTCTTTAACAAACACACTTTGTCTTCATGCCCTGGTATTTCAAATCCCTCTGGTTGTCTCATATAAATCTGTTCATTTAAATCCCCATGAAGAAAAGCAGTCTTTACATCTAACTGTTCTAGCTCCATGTCAAACTGATTTACTATAGCAAGAAGAATCCTTATGGAGCAGTGTTTGACTACTGGTGAGAAAATCTCATCATAATCAATCCCTTCTCTCTGTGTAAATCCTCTAGCAACCAGCCTGGCTTTGAATCTGACTGACTCAGTGTGTGTTACCTCCACCTTTCTCTTATATATCCATTTGCAGCTTACCAGTTTCTGCTTATGAGGTTTGTTCACTAATACCCATGTCTTATTCTTTTCCAATGATTCAATTTCTTCCTTCATAGCTATCAACCACTTATCCTTGTCAAGACTGCTGACAGCTTCTTTGTAAGTCCTTGGTTCAGTGCAGGCAACCTCTTCAGCTGATATAAGTGCATAAGCTGTGAGATAGTCTTCAGAGTATCTGGTGGATGGCTTTATTACTCTCTTGACTCTGTCTCTTACAAGTTGATAGTCTTGAATATCATCCTCTTCTGTTTCATCAGCATCCGGGTTTTCTGATTCTGCAGTGTCATCTTCATTTGTAACCTCCACCTTAACTTGTGACCCCTTGGTGATGGATTCAGTGATCAGTTTCTGATTGTATGATTCATTGAATGGCATTACATCCTCTGCAAACACTACATCTCTACTGATGAGAATCTTTCCTTTTC
Source organism: Ajuga chamaepitys (assembly GCA_958295605.1). NCBI lineage: Eukaryota > Viridiplantae > Streptophyta > Magnoliopsida > Lamiales > Lamiaceae > Ajuga > Ajuga chamaepitys. The sequence goes on from OY282502.1 coordinate 57,891,946, forward strand.
CTGATTCTGTACACCAAAGTCTGTAGCCTTTCACTCCTGCAGGATATCCTAACATAATGCATTTCAATGCTCTGGGCTCCAATTTGTCTTGCTTAATGTGCACATAAGCCCTGCAGCCAAATACTCTCAGATGTGAATATTTTGAAGGTTTCCCTGACCATATTTCTTCAGGTGGCACACCATTGTTTGCTGCTGATGGACACCTGTTTATCAGATACACTGCTGTGGAGGCAGCTTCTCCCCAAAACCTTTTGTCTAGTCCAGAACTGGAGAGCATGCATCTTACTCTCTCTAATATAGTTCTGTTCATTCTCTCAATGACACCATTTTGTTGGGGGTTTGCTGGGACTGTTTTATGTCTCTTAATGCCCTTATTCTTGCAGAAATTATTGAATTCTTCTGATAAGAATTCTAGTCCATTATCTGTTCTTAGGCATTTCAGTGTTGTCTGCTTCTCATTTTCAACCTCTTTGCACCAGTGTTGGAATTTATCAAACACTTCTGTTTTTGACTTGATCACATATAGCCACACTTTCTTTGAGAAGTCATCCATCAGGCTGAAATAATATCTGCCTCCACCTAAGGTTTGGACCCTTGAAGGGCCCCATAAGTCTGCATGGACATAATCCAGGATAGCTTGAGAGTTTGTCTTGCCAGTAGGATATGGTAGCTTCTTGGATTTCCCAAGAATGCAGTCTTCACATCTTTGTAGACTGTCTGCTATGTCCTTGCAGTCAATTGCCTTGATTTTCATCAGTTGTTGAATTCCAGATTCACTAACATGCCCTAATCTGGCATGCCAAAGGTGTCTGTCTTCAGATATTATGGCATCAGCTTCTCCCTCAATTACAGAGCCATCTAGGTAATATAGACTGGATCTTCTTACTCCCCTGAGTACCACTTTGTTGTCTTTTATGACATTCAGATAACCCTCTCCAGATTGAAAAATGCACCCTCTAGATTCAAGTGTTCCTAGACTTATCAAATTTCTTTTCAGTTGAGGAATATACCTTACATCTTTGAGTATCTTGATGGACCCATCATGAATCTTTAGTCTGATGGAGCCTATTCCTCTCACAGGACACACATGATCATTTCCCAGCATAACATTTCCAGTTTGGAGTTCTTTGAAGTCATAAAACCATTTGATGTTTGGACTCATGTGAAAACTGCATCCAGAGTCTAGAATCCAACTGTTTTCTCCCTTTGTTTCTGACACATTCAAAATCAGTGGATCTTCTTCCTTGGATTCTGCAATTTCTGCAGAGTTTGATGCATTGTTGCTCTTTTGAGCCACCCTTTTCTTCCATTCGAAGCATTCTTTCTTGAAGTGACCAGGTTTCTTGCACCAGAAACACTTCTTGGATTCTTTATCTTCAGCAGCTTTGCCTTTGCCATTTGTCTTCTTCTTTGATGATTCAGTGGTTCCAGGTTTCTTGGACTTCCAAATTTTTCCTCCTTTTATACTTAGGCTCTCTGAATTTCCTTCTGATTTGTCCAAATGCACTCTCTGCATTTCTTTTGATCTTAATGCAGTTTGAACCTGTACAAGGGTCACAGTGGACTCTTTCCCATACAACATAGCATCTTTTAAATGATCATATGACTTAGGGAGGGAGTTTAATAGCAGAATGGCTTTGTCCTCATCACTCATTGTGACCTCTACAGATTCTAAATCATCAAGGGTCTTATTGAAATCATCTAACTGGTCTTCAACCCCCTTTTCATCAGAGAATTTAAAGGAGAAAAGTTTTTGCTTAAGGAATAACCTGTTGGCAGTGGATTTAGCCATATACATCTTGTCCAATGCTTGGATAATTCCTGCAGCATCCTCTTCCTTTGATACTTCCCGGAGAACTTTATCACCAAGACAGAGAACCACCAGGCTATGAGCCTTTTCTACGATTTCTTGCCTCTGAGCAGGAGCCATGTCCTTTGGGAATGCACCTTCCCCCTTCAGCGCAGCAGACAGGCCCTGTTGGACCAGAAGAGCTTTTACTTTGATTTTCCATAATCCATAGTCGTTCTTGCCGTTGAATTTCTCAGTTTCCATCTTCGCGATTGACATGTTTGCGTTTAGATTCTTGTTCTTCGCTTCTCTTCCCACAGACGGCGCCACTTGTTGCAAATAGATGCAAAGACCTCCAAGAATAACTCACTAAACTTCACAAACAAAACCTCAATCTCTCTTTGTATGCAAGATAAAAATAACACTCACAATCACAAGAAATTAAACTGAACAACACCAGAATTACGTGGTTCGGCAAATGCCTACATCCACGGACCAAGAAGAGAAGGATTTCACTATGATCACAAAAGTGTTACAAGTTACATCATCTTGAAACCAAGAGCTTTCACCAACTTTATAGCTCTCATCCAAGATAACCGCCTTCTAGAAGAAAACTATAACTAACCATGTGCCAATAAGTCAGTTATAACCGTCTAGCTATCTTGCTGAATCCGGAAATGAGAAGTTATAGCAGAAGAATCCAAAATATCACAACTAACTCAATATTCTGATAAGCTAAAAGACAACACAGGAAAGACAACAGTTTCTTCTTCATAGACAACGGTTTTGACAGTTATGTTAGTTAAAAACCGTTGTCTTTTTAGCTGAAACTATTTTCCAGAATTCCTTTGAGCTGAAAATTCTTCTTTCTGATTTTGTTTAGCTTCCATACTCCTTCTAAGTTAGAACCATGATTTTTGAGGACACTCCATCATACTTCACATATATATTTATGCAATTAACAGATTCTCAACATGAGTTCACGGAAATTCGGTGTAGTTCCCAGTCAAATTTCCAGATTGTAAATGCAAAATCAAAATAATTGTTTCGAGATGAGAGAGAGAGAGAGCTTGATTCGAGAAAACAATACACAAAAACAATTGTTATTCACACCTCGACAGAGACGACGTTTATTCCAAGAAAGGGGAGACGGCGGGGCGGCGACACTCGGTTCTCTTATTTTGACAGCCACATCGATGTATTCACGAGAGGAAAGAGCGAGAGAGAGTTTAATGGAAGTAATAGCGTCGCCGGCGGAGATCACCGGTGGAGACGGGATGTGAGGGAAAGTAGCCCTAGCGGGTGTTGACATGAGAAGAAGAGACTTTTTTCTTTTTTTTTTTTTTTAATAATAAAATTAGAAAATATTAAAAGAATGAAAAGTGAAATAACGGTGATAGGAGGATCAAAATTGTTAACAGGGAAGGTATGAAATGAATTTGGGGATATATGTTTTCTTTGTTTTATATATATGCAAAAAGCCCTTTTTGAGTAGGAACTTTTTTATCAAATATGCTAGACTTAAATTTAGTGTGACAATTATGGATGTTCGTATATTTCACATAAAGAAAAATATGATACAATTATATTCATCATTATGATTTTAAAATTACACGTTGCAATTACAAAATTTACTAACTAAATTATATGCGCCAAGTATATTTCCGTCGCTAAATTAGTCGGCAAGTTTTAAATAAAAGTTTTATCGACGAAATTATATTAGTCGGTATAATTCGTCACTACATCAGTCGCTATGTTGTCGTATAAACATTAAACTATTGTTTACTACTAATTACCAACTGAAAAAATCGGTCACTAAACTAGCGTCGTTAGTTTGTCGGCATTCTGTCAGTGAATTTTATTTTTTAAAGTTTTCTTATTTTTTTTTATTTTTTTTAATTTTTTTTACTTTTTGTCGATATATGGTCGCAATTATGTTGATACTTTTACGACAGAAAATTTTTGCCGTTAAATCAGTCGGTTATTTTGTGAATTTCTTGTAGTGTACAAAATCGAAATTCGATTATTAATATAACTAGATGATACGTTTGCAAAACATTGACAACCTTCATGCATTGGCCCCTTTGATGGGAGAATTTGCCAAAATATTCTGCAAGTTTTGTCACTCAATCAAAATATGCAAAACATACAAATTCCAGTTTTGTCATCTTGTATGGTATATATTTTGCTTCTTAGACTAACAAATGTACCAGGCATATAATAGTTTAACTACAAAAGAAGTTGGTTCCACGAATTCTTTCTTTACCAAAGATAATATGATGACAGGTGGGAAAAATAGTATGACGATATAGTTACCCCTTAGTAGTGAGAGTTTTATCGTTCAACAACCCGAAAGATAAGTCAACTATCAATTCAGGTCTTGAAAAAAAATTATATCAATTTAGGACATATTTATTGTTTCCATTTCATTCCGGACGGAATGGCCGAAAAGTTCCATTCCAGTCATGAAAACGGTACATTCTGGCAGTCATTCCGTTTCGGCCAATTTATCAGTCGTTTCGGTTCGAAATAAGGGTATATTAGTAATTTCTGTGGAAATTATCATTTATATATAACATTATTTTATTCATTCCATATTAATTTTTAAATGCTTTAATTATTGTTGAGAAATCTCACAGGATATATTTGCTGTTGGGACAGACACCACTTCGACGGGTTTGGAATGGACGATGACAAAATTCCTTCGACACCCATGTGTAATAGAAAAATTGCAAAAAGAAGTCAGAGAAATTGTTAAACGCAAAGAGTTGATGAAGAGTGATGACATAGAAAAGATGCATTATTTGAAAGTCGTGATCAAGGAAAGTTTTCGTCACCACCCACCAGTCCCTCTAATACCTAGACTAGCTACCAGAGATGTCAAAGTAATGGGCTACGATGTTTCGGCTGGAACAATTGTGGTAATTAATGTCACGGCCATAGGCAAGGATCCAGCATCATGGGAACAACCAGAAAAGTTTGATTCAGAGATTCATCAACTCTTCGATAGACTTGAGGGGTAAAGATTTCGAGTTCATCCCGTTCGGTGCAGGAAGAAGGGTCTGTCCTGCTATTGGATATTTTGTTCCTAATATGGAGCTTTTGTTGGCAAATCTTATGCAAAAAATAAACTGGAAATTGCCTGATGGCAAAGACTTGGACATGAACGAAAGCCTTGGGTTTACATCCCCAAGAGTTGTTCCTCTTCATTCTGTTGCCACTCCGATTGAATAATTTGTTGCGCTGTAGAATTCCAATGAAACAAAAACCATTTCGGCTATCATAGAAGGACCCTCCGGCTATAAAGTCATAATCTCCTCGTACGAATTCACACTTGTACATTTAATTAAGAATAAATTTCTTCTCAAACTTTGCTCGTAATCCATGTGTACTCGTACGCATTTCCAATTAAGTTTTACTATAGTTTCATTAAAGGTTAACTAGTAAATCACGCATGCGATGCACGGTCATAAGGAGTTTTAATAATATGATTACATATAATTAGTTGTAATTAATTTCAGTTTAAGCCCTACATATCATATTTGTTGTTGAAAAATGTGAAGAGAAAGTGATTGAACAAAATATATAAATACATAAAAAAAGTTGCAGAATGTTGCAAGATTTTCTATTTTAACAAATGTAAAATATCTATACATTCTCAAACATCTCTTTGTACACAACATTCGAGGTTTTGTTACAGCTTTTATTTTCACTATGACAAATCAGCATCTTCAGTCATAGGCAATTCGTGACGTGTGAAACTGCAACGTAGAGTTGACCATGACTGAATACGAATTTTTTTAGGAATAATAAAACATGAGACAACCATTGGCCTTGACTCGTATTATCATAGAGTCCAACTTGTTCATGTTATTCTCAATAACACCTAGTGTATCATAAAGTATCTTCTACAGAAAGGAAAAAAAAAAAAAAAAAAAAAGAACATAAAACAAAGCAAATATAGGGGATGGTTGCAACATCAATTGGGCAATAATTGCTATTCAAAAGCACTTTAAAGCTCCGGGGGTGTTTGCAACATCATGTAAGAGATAAATTTTCTTAGAAGCACTTTCAAAGCTGATTCTCAGAAGTTGTCAATATTCAACTTCTACTAGTTTTTTGCTATAACATCACTTTGTGGGTGTTTGCTGACACAGACTAGATTAGATACTAATGCGACAACCGCAAGTATACGATGTTTCCATAGCCCTAGGTGAGTACAAGGTCGAACCCACGAGGATTAATATCGATATCGAATAAGTAAATTGTAATAAACATCAAATGGCTAAATAGATGATCGAATAAGTGATATTTGGTATTTTAAGAACTAATTGAAATAAACAAGTAACTAAAGCTAATATAATGAACTAGAGAACAAATTATAGGGATTAGACATTTAATAAAGGGTGATCTAGGCTTAGATTTCTATTATGGACATCTAATCATTATTAATCCAATTAATCCAACTTTTAGCTGAATGTTATGTATCAAGGAACGATCACGAATATATGCAAGACCCCCTCTTGGAGCGAAGTACTTGTTGATTGTATAGGATTAATCGCCATCTCTGGTTGATTAATCAAATACAACTCCTAATCGATCATAAAACCAAAGTTCCCACAACTAACTCAAACCTCTCGCTTTTATTGCTTAATCATGTCAATTAATGTGATCTCAGATAAAATCCCCCCTCTCGGTTCCAATTAATCATCAATAAATGTTAAACAAGTGATCAAATCATTTAACAAACAAATTTAAACAATTAATCAATCAATAGCATAATACAGAATTGAATTAATCAGCTAACAATCATTAATCACTCATAATTTACTTTATAAACCTAGATTAAGGAAATTTAGTCAACCATAATCATAATAAAGGATAAACACAAATATATAAATATAACCATGTTCATACAAATATTAAAAGAGAATGGAAAGATAAAACCTATTTAAATGATAATGTTGGTCTCCAAGCTCAATCCCCACCTTTTACTCTCAAAATTCTCTCTCTAAAAACTAACAATGAAAAGTGTGCTAGCTAAGAAAATTGAAACTTAGGGCATCTATACCATATTTGGGGCTTTCTTAGGGCTCATGGGCCAAAAATAGAGTTTTTGGGGCTAAAAAGCCCACATTTCCGGCATTTGCGCACGGTTCGTGCAAGATTGCACGGTCATGACCGTGCACGACCCTGGAAATCCCCAACTTTCTGTTCTTGTGCACGGTCCGTTCAGCGCTGCACGGTCATGATCGTGCGCCGAGCTCTGGGCGCTTTTTGACCTTTTGTGCGCACGGACCGTGCACCGTCCTGACCGTGCACGGTCCAGAATTGGTCTGTTTCTTCAATCTTCGGGTTTTTTCTTGCTTTCTTCGACGCTCTTCTACTCGTCGTCTCTTTTTGCACCCGTTTTACCTACAAAATGCTCAAAAACTAAAAATTTTCCAACGAGAGAAAGAAAATTATGAATTATATGACAGACGAGAGCTTAGAATATGCAAATATACGATAAATTTTTTATTCTAAGCGTGTATTCGTGACCAAAAATTCCGTTTGTCATTTGCAAACATAACACACCAACTTAAAATCATTTTTGGCAATCCAAAGGTGATTTTGGAGTGTTTCGGAAATCTTAAAACCAAATGTCAGAATCACTTAAAATCTGATTCTAAGAAATTATTATCAATCAGATTCTACCAGTTTTGGCATTAAAATCGCTTTATTTTCAAACACTACCAAATTCTATTTTTTCTAAAAAAATCAATTCAAAACAATTCTCTAAAAGCACAATCATTTGCAAACACCCCCCATTATTTCCAAAACACTACCAAATTCTAATTTTTCCACAAAAATAAATTCAAATCACTTCTCTAAAAGCACAATTTTGTATTTCTATTTTTTACTTTTTTGCCCACATTTACTTTTGTTAAATCCAACTATTTGAATGTACTTTCTGGACCTTTTGGTAAATCCAAACAATTAAGTGTTTTTTTAACAAACGTTCCCTACATTCAAATTATATATCTACTTTTGCATGATCTTTGTACAATTTCTACATGAACTAGGAAGCTCAGCTGCAGGAATTGGAAAGTCAGCTGGAAGTTGCGGGGGGTAAGGATGTTCATTAGCAGGCACGAGCTCAGCAATGGTGGAAGCACTGAACATTTCCATAGCGCGGCATATGGAGGGCAACCACCAGGGGCGGACCTCCAGATTGGCAAAGGTGTCACCCTTGAAGGTAGGAAGGGTGTTTGGCATGTTTTGGAGCGAACCATCTTGATCAAAGGTCCCCTCGAACTCGGCAGCCCGGGCTTGCGCTTCGGTGGCGCCAAAGCCATACTCATAGAAGAACCCAATGTGGGTCCCCATATCGTAGAGGTAACGGTTGCTTTGGAGGTAGCTCTCATAAAGGCCCAGGTGAAGCTGCCTTAGAAAGGCATGTCCCTCTTCTGTGAGCAAGAAGTTCTTCCGAAAACTAGGCTAGGGCCTCATCCCTCTCCCTCTATGCGCGCTCAGCTCTATCCCTCAATGTCTGGTTTTCCGCTCGAAGTGCCTCCAGTTGAGATGCCCAACTCGACTTTTCATCTAATAGTTAGGCCCGCACCTGGGTCATCGAGGCCATGGTGGCCTCTTTGATCAGCAATTTAGACTCCAAGATAGCTACTTTAGTAGCAGCAGCTTCCGCCTCCACCGCTAGGGCCTCGACTCGCGCCGGACATGGTCCGAACTGGATCATTTGTGTAAAGCCCAAAGAACTGAAAAATAAAGGGTTAGTACTCGCAAAAGTAGGCGTATGAGAGTTGAACAAGGAAGATCCAGGATGCATACCTTAACCAAGTATTCCACGGTGAATTGCTCATTCTCTTTGTCCAGTTACCAATCATCGGAGGTGAGCAGCTTCTTAATAAATTCTACCGAGGAGGTCCAGAAGTGACTTCGGCAGCTCCAGGGTGAATAGGTCATCGCTGGAGTGGCGGATCCGCTCCCGAATGATCGGTGGAACGGTCGAACTAGATCTTTCCGTTTCTTCTCGGCGGGAGCAGGAGCAACAGGCAGATAGGATTTATGTTTGGAAATGTGGAGCCTCTCAGGGGTCAGTGCGGCACTTGAAGAGACGCCCGGTGTGGAAGTAACCCTTCTCGCTGTTAGAACAGGGGCTGCGATTGAATGAGGGCGGCGTCCAGACGCGGTCAAAGACAGAGCCGCTATGGTTACCTTTCTTTCTTGGGATCTCCAACTTCCACGTCTGCAAACAAGAAAAGAGTAGGTAAGATAAAACAAGGCAAATGTGACATCAACATAGATATGAAAGTCATGCAATAACCACACTGCTTATACTAGCGTTGGGTAGTAGTTTGGTCTTCTTGGTAGATAAACCAAAATGATACAGGATCCCTTTAGAGTTCGTCAGCTCTGTCAGACTAAATTGGTCGTTTTCTATTATATCCTGATTCAACTTGTTAATCAAATCAGCCCTGTCTTCATGAAGCGCGTAGGACGGTCCAGGACGGTTAGCAGCCTTGTAATACCAGTTGTCACAAGGAAAGCTCCAGGGTTCTCACCGAGGGTAAACGAAGAAGTACATCCTACGCCAAGCTTTATCTATACTAGGAGGCTTACCTAGGAAGTTAACTAGTCCCTCCCTTACGAGTCGAAAGAAAAAATGCGCCTCTTGGCGTTTCGGGTAGAAACAATTATGTATCAGCGCCATGTCAACCACCCCTCCCCTCCTCCCATTCCCTCGGATAATAATATAGAAACTCAATACCATGTGTATTCCCGAAGGGGTAAACTAGTTCAAGGGGACACCGTAAACGTAGGATAATTGAAGTAGAGAATCAAGAGGGGGAAGGCGCAGCCCGGCATCTAGCTGCCTGGGCTAAAAGGCTAGCAAGGGACCTTTCAGGAAGTTGGGGCGTTCTTTGGGGTCCGGGAGGTAAACATTATAGGCACTTCGCACACGCGGTCGCAGCGCGGCTGTGCTCGTCAGCTTTGACTTCGGAAAGCGATGCCAAAGAGGGTTCTCAGGTTCAGCTAGAAGGGCATAAGCCTCTTCATCAATAGGGTCAGTTTCCGCATGATAGATAGGGTGAGCGGAGGTGCTAGTTTCAGAGGTAGAACCAACTGGAGAGGATTCTGCTCTCGCCGTCCCTGATGGTTGTTCCCCTGATCGTTGGGCTGGAGAGTCTGGACTGTCACCGGAGTAATTAGAGGCAGTCTCCTCGTAACTACTTGATACTTCCACTACCATCACCGGAGCAGGATCTACAGTTATTGGAGCAGTGCTCACGATAGTCGAAGTAAGGGGTAACGGTGTTTTAAGTTTTGAGTGGTGAGGAAGGATCCAGGGTTAACAAGACTAAAAGGAAGTGAGACAGAGATAAGAGTGTAACCAAGGTACCTGGAAATTTTTTGTTCAGAAGAACTCAACCACCGGAAAAGGAAAATGAAGAATCACCGAAGAAGAAGAGCACAAGGGTTGCGAGGAGCAAAAATGACGAAAGTTGAACTGAATGGCCATTTATATGCATTGGCCCAGAAAGCTCAACTGTCGCGTCCTTGAGATTGTGATACGTGGCATCCACGTCAAGAGAGCTAACGACCAGATGCCACCCCGAAATTTGAACCGACACATGTCCACATCATGCGTCACCAATCCCATCAATAAAGCCGGGAAACGAAATTCAAAAGTAAGTCACCCGAGAACCTTGAGGCGTACATAAGGATAGCGATTCCCCTGGGCGTAAAGCAGTCGTGCTGCAAGCCGGGCCGGGTTAAAAGAAAAAGGCAGGTACTCTGAGTCAAGACTCACCTTTAACCCAAAGTAGGGGGAGGTACTGATGTGGGAATGAGGAGCAACACTGTTTAGAGCAGTAGGCTGCGGGACCTACAGGCCGGACTCTAGCACGCCTTAGCCAACTTCGCCGACATCTAGCCGCACGTAACGAGGAAGGACTCGAGAACATAGCGGAGTGGCCCAATAGAGAAAAGTTTAATTGAGACTGATGCAAACAGGTTGTCGAGGATATATAAGCAGCACTGACAGGCGAACGCCCTGCATCAGCCTGATACACGGAGATCAGGATTCTTACCATGGATCCATAATGGGCCTCGACAATCAAGCCCAACTAAGTAGGGTTTCGGGAGATTTAAAGGTTTTTTCACTTTTTGCCCTTAGGTTTAGGGCACTATATATATCCCCTCTTTTAAGAAAAAAAAAAACACACATTCTCTCTTTCTAAAAAAATAATAGTTGTTACTATTACATTGAGTTTCTTTCTTCCTTCATTTACTGACTTTGACAACGGAGGGTCCTTCGCCGGAACACCCACCGGTGGGCTGTTATACAGGTAATCATTGAAAAAATATAGATATGAGGCATACCGAAGGATCATTGCCTCTTTTATGGCATCCGATTGCAATATGTTTGATTTCTCCTTTTATTGATTGTTGTTTTGCTATCATTAATCATCATTAGTGTGTTAATAACTCAGAATCACACACTCTTGTATACATCAATTACGATTTTAATTTATTATTATTTTAAGCATAGTAGACTTTAATACAAAGTCAATACAATAAATTAAAGCAGATTTTAAGTCAGAAAATGGTAAAAATAAAAAAATGTAATCTTGCCATAAAATATAAATTAGAGTTATGCGCTCCACCAATCTTGCTTACGGATTAATATGAAATTCTCATCAACACGTCAAATTGTAACACGTTTTTATGCAAATGAACCAAAATTGCTACATCCTCAGAAATATAAAATGGAGGGAAGTGTTTTAGTTTCTATTTATAGATGGTTTTGTTTTTATAGTAAAGAAGATTACCAAAAAAATTACAACATTTGGTCGGATTTTCAAATACAACATGATCTTTGAAACTTAGCAATATTAATCACCAACTACATATATATAAAAAAAAAAAAAAAAAAATCAATTGCGCACAACATCAGCCGAATTTGTTTTACATCTAACTGTGTTACCACCAGCACCATTAGATAAGTTATGGCGGAATCCTCCTACATCTATGTCCTATTTTGCACATCCAATGCTATAATTGTAGTAAATGGGTGATTAAAGTTACCATGTCACGTTTTTCACTCTCAATTAATAGCAATATAAGTGACGGATTGCAAAATTGATGGAGGGTAAATGATGGTCTCATCAAGGTGTATCTAATGATAGTGAGGACAATACAATCATATATCAAAAAATATAGTCAATGTTGTACTTTAAAGTTGGTGATTAGTATTACTGAGTTTTAAAGATCATGTTACAATTTTCAAAGGTCGTGATTTTTTTATAATTAACCCTTAAATTTACGGATTCCCGCTCGATGTATTTGATCTTTTTATTTTCATTTAATAATATTATATCTATTTAGAAATTAAAAAAAAAAAAGAAAAGGACATACAATACTTGTGCATTTTAATCATCACAAAAATACAATAAAATCAGGTAAAGATATGCTATTCATTTCTAGGTAATGTTATACAACTCTATTTTCTAACGATAAGTTATAAAACTGCAGAGAACAGCCATCCACCTTAGTAAGTTGATTTTAAACAAAGTCTCACAGTAAGTCAGTGTAGTAAATGAAAACCATATATACGGAAGACATGTCAGAAAGAGTAAAATAAAAAACTTAATCACCAGTCATAAATTTTACCGAGGGAATATCTAGAGTGAGAGACGATCAGCAATTGCAAAAAATAAGAAAATTTAATTGAAGCTTTAATTTCACTCATTTCACAGAAAGCACAGTCATCTACAAGAAATTGCAATCAGTAACCCAACGCATCTCAATGCAATTACTACTGACTAATAATTTATACGAAAACTCGGTTTAGTTGCCCAGTTAAATTCCGGATTTCAAGCAAAATCACTTATATTGTTGCAAATAGATGCAAAGACCTCCAAGAATAACTCACTAAACTTCACAAACAAAACCTCAATCTCTCTTTGTATGCAAGATAAAAATAACACTCACAATCACAAGAAATTAAACTGAACAACACCAGAATTACGTGGTTCGGCAAATGCCTACATCCACGGACCAAGAAGAGAAGGATTTCACTATGATCACAAAAGTGTTACAAGTTACATCATCTTGAAACCAAGAGCTTTCACCAACTTTATAGCTCTCATCCAAGATAACCGCCTTCTAGAAGAAAACTATAACTAACCATGTGCCAATAAGTCAGTTATAACCGTCTAGCTATCTTGCTGAATCCGGAAATGAGAAGTTATAGCAGAAGAATCCAAAATATCACAACTAACTCAATATTCTGATAAGCTAAAAGACAACACAGGAAAGACAACAGTTTCTTCTTCATAGACAACGGTTTTGACAGTTATGTTAGTTAAAAACCGTTGTCTTTTTAGCTGAAACTATTTTCCAGAATTCCTTTGAGCTGAAAATTCTTCTTTCTGATTTTGTTTAGCTTCCATACTCCTTCTAAGTTAGAACCATGATTGTTGAGGACACTCCATCATACTTCACATTCTCCACCTTGTCTGAAACAATCTGTTTCTCTTACCACTTCTGCAATTTCAATCAAACCTGATTCTCTCCTTGATCAACCACAGCCTTACAAGGCTGCTATTATCCTCAAACTTGCTCCACCTGAACCAACTGCTGACAATATTGAAATTTACCAGCAGTTAAAGCTTTAGTTAACATATCTGAAGCATTCTCTTCTGTTTTTACCTTCACCAGTTTGATCAATCCCTTCTCAGTTATATCTCTCACAAAATGTAGTCTGACATCAATATGTTTACTTCTTTCATGAAATACCTGATGCTTTGCTAAGTGTAAAGCACTCTGAGAATCACACAAGATTTCTACATATTTCTGTCCCAAACCAAATTCTGTAAGAATTCCTTTAAGCCACATTGCTTCCTTCACTGATTCAGTCACAGCCAAGTATTCTGCCTCTGTAGTTGATAATGCCACAACCTGTTGCAGCATTGATTTCCAATTTATAGCTGTTCCATACATGGTGAAGATATAACCAGTCTGAGATTTCCTTGAATCCAGATTTGAAGCATAATCAGAGTCAACATATCCTTGAATAATCCTTCCATCAGAAACATCAGTTCTTTTGAACACCAAACCAACACTGCTAGTTCCATTTAAGTACCTGAGTAACCACTTCAAAGCCTCCCAATGAGCCTTTCCAGGATTGGCCATATACCTGCTGACTACACTAATTGCATGAGCAAGATCTGGTCTAGTGCAAATCATAGTATACATTACTGAACCAACAGCATTTGCATAAGGTATTCTCTCCATCTCTTCAGCTTCTGCCTTTGTCTGTGGCTTCTGTTGTTCTGATAATTTGAATTGATGACCTAATGGAATAGACACTCTCCTTGATTCATGCATGTTAAACCTTCTGAGTACCTTCTTTATGTAATCTGTCTGATGCAAGCAGAGAATTCCAGTTGATCTTATTCTATCAATATCCATCCCTAGTATTCTTCTGGCATTTCCAAGTAGCTTCATATCAAATACTCTCTGTAATTCAGATTTGAGCTGGTTGATCTCACTTTTATCCTTACTTGCTACTAGCATGTCATCAACATATAGTAACAAGAATACCACTACCTGTTTACCAGAGAACTTTAGATATACACAGCTATCAAACTTGGATCTCTCATATCCAATTGTCTTCATGTGTGAGTCAAATTTGATGTACCACTGCCTTGGGCTCTGTTTGAGACCATATAGAGACTTCTTTAACAAACACACTTTGTCTTCATGCCCTGGTATTTCAAATCCCTCTGGTTGTCTCATATAAATCTGTTCATTTAAATCCCCATGAAGAAAAGCAGTCTTTACATCTAACTGTTCTAGCTCCATGTCAAACTGATTTACTATAGCAAGAAGAATCCTTATGGAGCAGTGTTTGACTACTGGTGAGAAAATCTCATCATAATCAATCCCTTCTCTCTGTGTAAATCCTCTAGCAACCAGCCTGGCTTTGAATCTGACTGACTCAGTGTGTGTTACCTCCACCTTTCTCTTATATATCCATTTGCAGCTTACCAGTTTCTGCTTATGAGGTTTGTTCACTAATACCCATGTCTTATTCTTTTCCAATGATTCAATTTCTTCCTTCATAGCTATCAACCACTTATCCTTGTCAAGACTGCTGACAGCTTCTTTGTAAGTCCTTGGTTCAGTGCAGGCAACCTCTTCAGCTGATATAAGTGCATAAGCTGTGAGATAGTCTTCAGAGTATCTGGTGGATGGCTTTATTACTCTCTTGACTCTGTCTCTTACAAGTTGATAGTCTTGAATATCATCCTCTTCTGTTTCATCAGCATCCGGGTTTTCTGATTCTGCAGTGTCATCTTCATTTGTAACCTCCACCTTAACTTGTGACCCCTTGGTGATGGATTCAGTGATCAGTTTCTGATTGTATGATTCATTGAATGGCATTACATCCTCTGCAAACACTACATCTCTACTGATGAGAATCTTTCCTTTTCCTGATTCTGTACACCAAAGTCTGTAGCCTTTCACTCCTGCAGGATATCCTAACATAATGCATTTCAATGCTCTGGGCTCCAATTTGTCTTGCTTAATGTGCACATAAGCCCTGCAGCCAAATACTCTCAGATGTGAATATTTTGAAGGTTTCCCTGACCATATTTCTTCAGGTGGCACACCATTGTTTGCTGCTGATGGACACCTGTTTATCAGATACACTGCTGTGGAGGCAGCTTCTCCCCAAAACCTTTTGTCTAGTCCAGAACTGGAGAGCATGCATCTTACTCTCTCTAATATAGTTCTGTTCATTCTCTCAATGACACCATTTTGTTGGGGGTTTGCTGGGACTGTTTTATGTCTCTTAATGCCCTTATTCTTGCAGAAATTATTGAATTCTTCTGATAAGAATTCTAGTCCATTATCTGTTCTTAGGCATTTCAGTGTTGTCTGCTTCTCATTTTCAACCTCTTTGCACCAGTGTTGGAATTTATCAAACACTTCTGTTTTTGACTTGATCACATATAGCCACACTTTCTTTGAGAAGTCATCCATCAGGCTGAAATAATATCTGCCTCCACCTAAGGTTTGGACCCTTGAAGGGCCCCATAAGTCTGCATGGACATAATCCAGGATAGCTTGAGAGTTTGTCTTGCCAGTAGGATATGGTAGCTTCTTGGATTTCCCAAGAATGCAGTCTTCACATCTTTGTAGACTGTCTGCTATGTCCTTGCAGTCAATTGCCTTGATTTTCATCAGTTGTTGAATTCCAGATTCACTAACATGCCCTAATCTGGCATGCCAAAGGTGTCTGTCTTCAGATATTATGGCATCAGCTTCTCCCTCAATTACAGAGCCATCTAGGTAATATAGACTGGATCTTCTTACTCCCCTGAGTACCACTTTGTTGTCTTTTATGACATTCAGATAACCCTCTCCAGATTGAAAAATGCACCCTCTAGATTCAAGTGTTCCTAGACTTATCAAATTTCTTTTCAGTTGAGGAATATACCTTACATCTTTGAGTATCTTGATGGACCCATCATGAATCTTTAGTCTGATGGAGCCTATTCCTCTCACAGGACACACATGATCATTTCCCAGCATAACATTTCCAGTTTGGAGTTCTTTGAAGTCATAAAACCATTTGATGTTTGGACTCATGTGAAAACTGCATCCAGAGTCTAGAATCCAACTGTTTTCTCCCTTTGTTTCTGACACATTCAAAATCAGTGGATCTTCTTCCTTGGATTCTGCAATTTCTGCAGAGTTTGATGCATTGTTGCTCTTTTGAGCCACCCTTTTCTTCCATTCGAAGCATTCTTTCTTGAAGTGACCAGGTTTCTTGCACCAGAAACACTTCTTGGATTCTTTATCTTCAGCAGCTTTGCCTTTGCCATTTGTCTTCTTCTTTGATGATTCAGTGGTTCCAGGTTTCTTGGACTTCCAAATTTTTCCTCCTTTTATACTTAGGCTCTCTGAATTTCCTTCTGATTTGTCCAAATGCACTCTCTGCATTTCTTTTGATCTTAATGCAGTTTGAACCTGTACAAGGGTCACAGTGGACTCTTTCCCATACAACATAGCATCTTTTAAATGATCATATGACTTAGGGAGGGAGTTTAATAGCAGAATGGCTTTGTCCTCATCACTCATTGTGACCTCTACAGATTCTAAATCATCAAGGGTCTTATTGAAATCATCTAACTGGTCTTCAACCCCCTTTTCATCAGAGAATTTAAAGGAGAAAAGTTTTTGCTTAAGGAATAACCTGTTGGCAGTGGATTTAGCCATATACATCTTGTCCAATGCTTGGATAATTCCTGCAGCATCCTCTTCCTTTGATACTTCCCGGAGAACTTTATCACCAAGACAGAGAACCACCAGGCTATGAGCCTTTTCTACGATTTCTTGCCTCTGAGCAGGAGCCATGTCCTTTGGGAATGCACCTTCCCCCTTCAGCGCAGCAGACAGGCCCTGTTGGACCAGAAGAGCTTTTACTTTGATTTTCCATAATCCATAGTCGTTCTTGCCGTTGAATTTCTCAGTTTCCATCTTCGCGATTGACATGTTTGCGTTTAGATTCTTGTTCTTCGCTTCTCTTCCCACAGACGGCGCCACTTGTTGCAAATAGATGCAAAGACCTCCAAGAATAACTCACTAAACTTCACAAACAAAACCTCAATCTCTCTTTGTATGCAAGATAAAAATAACACTCACAATCACAAGAAATTAAACTGAACAACACCAGAATTACGTGGTTCGGCAAATGCCTACATCCACGGACCAAGAAGAGAAGGATTTCACTATGATCACAAAAGTGTTACAAGTTACATCATCTTGAAACCAAGAGCTTTCACCAACTTTATAGCTCTCATCCAAGATAACCGCCTTCTAGAAGAAAACTATAACTAACCATGTGCCAATAAGTCAGTTATAACCGTCTAGCTATCTTGCTGAATCCGGAAATGAGAAGTTATAGCAGAAGAATCCAAAATATCACAACTAACTCAATATTCTGATAAGCTAAAAGACAACACAGGAAAGACAACAGTTTCTTCTTCATAGACAACGGTTTTGACAGTTATGTTAGTTAAAAACCGTTGTCTTTTTAGCTGAAACTATTTTCCAGAATTCCTTTGAGCTGAAAATTCTTCTTTCTGATTTTGTTTAGCTTCCATACTCCTTCTAAGTTAGAACCATGATTGTTGAGGACACTCCATCATACTTCACATATATATTTATGCAATTAACAGATTCTCAACATGAGTTCACGGAAATTCGGTGTAGTTCCCAGTCAAATTTCCAGATTGTAAATGCAAAATCAAAATAATTGTTTCGAGATGAGAGAGAGAGAGAGCTTGATTCGAGAAAACAATACACAAAAACAATTGTTATTCACACCTCGACAGAGACGACGTTTATTCCAAGAAAGGGGAGACGGCGGGGCGGCGACACTCGGTTCTCTTATTTTGACAGCCACATCGATGTATTCACGAGAGGAAAGAGCGAGAGAGAGTTTAATGGAAGTAATAGCGTCGCCGGCGGAGATCACCGGTGGAGACGGGATGTGAGGGAAAGTAGCCCTAGCGGGTGTTGACATGAGAAGAAGAGACTTTTTTCTTTTTTTTTTTTTTTAATAATAAAATTAGAAAATATTAAAAGAATGAAAAGTGAAATAACGGTGATAGGAGGATCAAAATTGTTAACAGGGAAGGTATGAAATGAATTTGGGGATATATGTTTTCTTTGTTTTATATATATGCAAAAAGCCCTTTTTGAGTAGGAACTTTTTTATCAAATATGCTAGACTTAAATTTAGTGTGACAATTATGGATGTTCGTATATTTCACATAAAGAAAAATATGATACAATTATATTCATCATTATGATTTTAAAATTACACGTTGCAATTACAAAATTTACTAACTAAATTATATGCGCCAAGTATATTTCCGTCGCTAAATTAGTCGGCAAGTTTTAAATAAAAGTTTTATCGACGAAATTATATTAGTCGGTATAATTCGTCACTACATCAGTCGCTATGTTGTCGTATAAACATTAAACTATTGTTTACTACTAATTACCAACTGAAAAAATCGGTCACTAAACTAGCGTCGTTAGTTTGTCGGCATTCTGTCAGTGAATTTTATTTTTTAAAGTTTTCTTATTTTTTTTTATTTTTTTTAATTTTTTTTACTTTTTGTCGATATATGGTCGCAATTATGTTGATACTTTTACGACAGAAAATTTTTGCCGTTAAATCAGTCGGTTATTTTGTGAATTTCTTGTAGTGTACAAAATCGAAATTCGATTATTAATATAACTAGATGATACGTTTGCAAAACATTGACAACCTTCATGCATTGGCCCCTTTGATGGGAGAATTTGCCAAAATATTCTGCAAGTTTTGTCACTCAATCAAAATATGCAAAACATACAAATTCCAGTTTTGTCATCTTGTATGGTATATATTTTGCTTCTTAGACTAACAAATGTACCAGGCATATAATAGTTTAACTACAAAAGAAGTTGGTTCCACGAATTCTTTCTTTACCAAAGATAATATGATGACAGGTGGGAAAAATAGTATGACGATATAGTTACCCCTTAGTAGTGAGAGTTTTATCGTTCAACAACCCGAAAGATAAGTCAACTATCAATTCAGGTCTTGAAAAAAAATTATATCAATTTAGGACATATTTATTGTTTCCATTTCATTCCGGACGGAATGGCCGAAAAGTTCCATTCCAGTCATGAAAACGGTACATTCTGGCAGTCATTCCGTTTCGGCCAATTTATCAGTCGTTTCGGTTCGAAATAAGGGTATATTAGTAATTTCTGTGGAAATTATCATTTATATATAACATTATTTTATTCATTCCATATTAATTTTTAAATGCTTTAATTATTGTTGAGAAATCTCACAGGATATATTTGCTGTTGGGACAGACACCACTTCGACGGGTTTGGAATGGACGATGACAAAATTCCTTCGACACCCATGTGTAATAGAAAAATTGCAAAAAGAAGTCAGAGAAATTGTTAAACGCAAAGAGTTGATGAAGAGTGATGACATAGAAAAGATGCATTATTTGAAAGTCGTGATCAAGGAAAGTTTTCGTCACCACCCACCAGTCCCTCTAATACCTAGACTAGCTACCAGAGATGTCAAAGTAATGGGCTACGATGTTTCGGCTGGAACAATTGTGGTAATTAATGTCACGGCCATAGGCAAGGATCCAGCATCATGGGAACAACCAGAAAAGTTTGATTCAGAGATTCATCAACTCTTCGATAGACTTGAGGGGTAAAGATTTCGAGTTCATCCCGTTCGGTGCAGGAAGAAGGGTCTGTCCTGCTATTGGATATTTTGTTCCTAATATGGAGCTTTTGTTGGCAAATCTTATGCAAAAAATAAACTGGAAATTGCCTGATGGCAAAGACTTGGACATGAACGAAAGCCTTGGGTTTACATCCCCAAGAGTTGTTCCTCTTCATTCTGTTGCCACTCCGATTGAATAATTTGTTGCGCTGTAGAATTCCAATGAAACAAAAACCATTTCGGCTATCATAGAAGGACCCTCCGGCTATAAAGTCATAATCTCCTCGTACGAATTCACACTTGTACATTTAATTAAGAATAAATTTCTTCTCAAACTTTGCTCGTAATCCATGTGTACTCGTACGCATTTCCAATTAAGTTTTACTATAGTTTCATTAAAGGTTAACTAGTAAATCACGCATGCGATGCACGGTCATAAGGAGTTTTAATAATATGATTACATATAATTAGTTGTAATTAATTTCAGTTTAAGCCCTACATATCATATTTGTTGTTGAAAAATGTGAAGAGAAAGTGATTGAACAAAATATATAAATACATAAAAAAAGTTGCAGAATGTTGCAAGATTTTCTATTTTAACAAATGTAAAATATCTATACATTCTCAAACATCTCTTTGTACACAACATTCGAGGTTTTGTTACAGCTTTTATTTTCACTATGACAAATCAGCATCTTCAGTCATAGGCAATTCGTGACGTGTGAAACTGCAACGTAGAGTTGACCATGACTGAATACGAATTTTTTTAGGAATAATAAAACATGAGACAACCATTGGCCTTGACTCGTATTATCATAGAGTCCAACTTGTTCATGTTATTCTCAATAACACCTAGTGTATCATAAAGTATCTTCTACAGAAAGGAAAAAAAAAAAAAAAAAAAAAGAACATAAAACAAAGCAAATATAGGGGATGGTTGCAACATCAATTGGGCAATAATTGCTATTCAAAAGCACTTTAAAGCTCCGGGGGTGTTTGCAACATCATGTAAGAGATAAATTTTCTTAGAAGCACTTTCAAAGCTGATTCTCAGAAGTTGTCAATATTCAACTTCTACTAGTTTTTTGCTATAACATCACTTTGTGGGTGTTTGCTGACACAGACTAGATTAGATACTAATGCGACAACCGCAAGTATACGATGTTTCCATAGCCCTAGGTGAGTACAAGGTCGAACCCACGAGGATTAATATCGATATCGAATAAGTAAATTGTAATAAACATCAAATGGCTAAATAGATGATCGAATAAGTGATATTTGGTATTTTAAGAACTAATTGAAATAAACAAGTAACTAAAGCTAATATAATGAACTAGAGAACAAATTATAGGGATTAGACATTTAATAAAGGGTGATCTAGGCTTAGATTTCTATTATGGACATCTAATCATTATTAATCCAATTAATCCAACTTTTAGCTGAATGTTATGTATCAAGGAACGATCACGAATATATGCAAGACCCCCTCTTGGAGCGAAGTACTTGTTGATTGTATAGGATTAATCGCCATCTCTGGTTGATTAATCAAATACAACTCCTAATCGATCATAAAACCAAAGTTCCCACAACTAACTCAAACCTCTCGCTTTTATTGCTTAATCATGTCAATTAATGTGATCTCAGATAAAATCCCCCCTCTCGGTTCCAATTAATCATCAATAAATGTTAAACAAGTGATCAAATCATTTAACAAACAAATTTAAACAATTAATCAATCAATAGCATAATACAGAATTGAATTAATCAGCTAACAATCATTAATCACTCATAATTTACTTTATAAACCTAGATTAAGGAAATTTAGTCAACCATAATCATAATAAAGGATAAACACAAATATATAAATATAACCATGTTCATACAAATATTAAACGAGAATGGAAAGATAAAACCTATTTAAATGATAATGTTGGTCTCCAAGCTCAATCCCCACCTTTTACTCTCAAAATTCTCTCTCTAAAAACTAACAATGAAAAGTGTGCTAGCTAAGAAAATTGAAACTTAGGGCATCTATACCATATTTGGGGCTTTCTTAGGGCTCATGGGCCAAAAATAGAGTTTTTGGGGCTAAAAAGCCCACATTTCCGGCATTTGCGCACGGTTCGTGCAAGATTGCACGGTCATGACCGTGCACGACCCTGGAAATCCCCAACTTTCTGTTCTTGTGCACGGTCCGTTCAGCGCTGCACGGTCATGATCGTGCGCCGAGCTCTGGGCGCTTTTTGACCTTTTGTGCGCACGGACCGTGCACCGTCCTGACCGTGCACGGTCCAGAATTGGTCTGTTTCTTCAATCTTCGGGTTTTTTCTTGCTTTCTTCGACGCTCTTCTACTCGTCGTCTCTTTTTGCACCCGTTTTACCTACAAAATGCTCAAAAACTAAAAATTTTCCAACGAGAGAAAGAAAATTATGAATTATATGACAGACGAGAGCTTAGAATATGCAAATATACGATAAATTTTTTATTCTAAGCGTGTATTCGTGACCAAAAATTCCGTTTGTCATTTGCAAACATAACACACCAACTTAAAATCATTTTTGGCAATCCAAAGGTGATTTTGGAGTGTTTCGGAAATCTTAAAACCAAATGTCAGAATCACTTAAAATCTGATTCTAAGAAATTATTATCAATCAGATTCTACCAGTTTTGGCATTAAAATCGCTTTATTTTCAAACACTACCAAATTCTATTTTTTCTAAAAAAATCAATTCAAAACAATTCTCTAAAAGCACAATCATTTGCAAACACCCCCCATTATTTCCAAAACACTACCAAATTCTAATTTTTCCACAAAAATAAATTCAAATCACTTCTCTAAAAGCACAATTTTGTATTTCTATTTTTTACTTTTTTGCCCACATTTACTTTTGTTAAATCCAACTATTTGAATGTACTTTCTGGACCTTTTGGTAAATCCAAACAATTAAGTGTTTTTTTAACAAACGTTCCCTACATTCAAATTATATATCTACTTTTGCATGATCTTTGTACAATTTCTACATGAACTAGGAAGCTCAGCTGCAGGAATTGGAAAGTCAGCTGGAAGTTGCGGGGGGTAAGGATGTTCATTAGCAGGCACGAGCTCAGCAATGGTGGAAGCACTGAACATTTCCATAGCGCGGCATATGGAGGGCAACCACCAGGGGCGGACCTCCAGATTGGCAAAGGTGTCACCCTTGAAGGTAGGAAGGGTGTTTGGCATGTTTTGGAGCGAACCATCTTGATCAAAGGTCCCCTCGAACTCGGCAGCCCGGGCTTGCGCTTCGGTGGCGCCAAAGCCATACTCATAGAAGAACCCAATGTGGGTCCCCATATCGTAGAGGTAACGGTTGCTTTGGAGGTAGCTCTCATAAAGGCCCAGGTGAAGCTGCCTTAGAAAGGCA
The DNA here is from genome assembly GCA_958295605.1 of Ajuga chamaepitys. Classification (NCBI taxonomy): domain Eukaryota; kingdom Viridiplantae; phylum Streptophyta; class Magnoliopsida; order Lamiales; family Lamiaceae; genus Ajuga; species Ajuga chamaepitys. The sequence continues at coordinate 57,915,465 of OY282502.1, forward strand.
TGTCCCTCTTCTGTGAGCAAGAAGTTCTTCCGAAAACTAGGCTAGGGCCTCATCCCTCTCCCTCTATGCGCGCTCAGCTCTATCCCTCAATGTCTGGTTTTCCGCTCGAAGTGCCTCCAGTTGAGATGCCCAACTCGACTTTTCATCTAATAGTTAGGCCCGCACCTGGGTCATCGAGGCCATGGTGGCCTCTTTGATCAGCAATTTAGACTCCAAGATAGCTACTTTAGTAGCAGCAGCTTCCGCCTCCACCGCTAGGGCCTCGACTCGCGCCGGACATGGTCCGAACTGGATCATTTGTGTAAAGCCCAAAGAACTGAAAAATAAAGGGTTAGTACTCGCAAAAGTAGGCGTATGAGAGTTGAACAAGGAAGATCCAGGATGCATACCTTAACCAAGTATTCCACGGTGAATTGCTCATTCTCTTTGTCCAGTTACCAATCATCGGAGGTGAGCAGCTTCTTAATAAATTCTACCGAGGAGGTCCAGAAGTGACTTCGGCAGCTCCAGGGTGAATAGGTCATCGCTGGAGTGGCGGATCCGCTCCCGAATGATCGGTGGAACGGTCGAACTAGATCTTTCCGTTTCTTCTCGGCGGGAGCAGGAGCAACAGGCAGATAGGATTTATGTTTGGAAATGTGGAGCCTCTCAGGGGTCAGTGCGGCACTTGAAGAGACGCCCGGTGTGGAAGTAACCCTTCTCGCTGTTAGAACAGGGGCTGCGATTGAATGAGGGCGGCGTCCAGACGCGGTCAAAGACAGAGCCGCTATGGTTACCTTTCTTTCTTGGGATCTCCAACTTCCACGTCTGCAAACAAGAAAAGAGTAGGTAAGATAAAACAAGGCAAATGTGACATCAACATAGATATGAAAGTCATGCAATAACCACACTGCTTATACTAGCGTTGGGTAGTAGTTTGGTCTTCTTGGTAGATAAACCAAAATGATACAGGATCCCTTTAGAGTTCGTCAGCTCTGTCAGACTAAATTGGTCGTTTTCTATTATATCCTGATTCAACTTGTTAATCAAATCAGCCCTGTCTTCATGAAGCGCGTAGGACGGTCCAGGACGGTTAGCAGCCTTGTAATACCAGTTGTCACAAGGAAAGCTCCAGGGTTCTCACCGAGGGTAAACGAAGAAGTACATCCTACGCCAAGCTTTATCTATACTAGGAGGCTTACCTAGGAAGTTAACTAGTCCCTCCCTTACGAGTCGAAAGAAAAAATGCGCCTCTTGGCGTTTCGGGTAGAAACAATTATGTATCAGCGCCATGTCAACCACCCCTCCCCTCCTCCCATTCCCTCGGATAATAATATAGAAACTCAATACCATGTGTATTCCCGAAGGGGTAAACTAGTTCAAGGGGACACCGTAAACGTAGGATAATTGAAGTAGAGAATCAAGAGGGGGAAGGCGCAGCCCGGCATCTAGCTGCCTGGGCTAAAAGGCTAGCAAGGGACCTTTCAGGAAGTTGGGGCGTTCTTTGGGGTCCGGGAGGTAAACATTATAGGCACTTCGCACACGCGGTCGCAGCGCGGCTGTGCTCGTCAGCTTTGACTTCGGAAAGCGATGCCAAAGAGGGTTCTCAGGTTCAGCTAGAAGGGCATAAGCCTCTTCATCAATAGGGTCAGTTTCCGCATGATAGATAGGGTGAGCGGAGGTGCTAGTTTCAGAGGTAGAACCAACTGGAGAGGATTCTGCTCTCGCCGTCCCTGATGGTTGTTCCCCTGATCGTTGGGCTGGAGAGTCTGGACTGTCACCGGAGTAATTAGAGGCAGTCTCCTCGTAACTACTTGATACTTCCACTACCATCACCGGAGCAGGATCTACAGTTATTGGAGCAGTGCTCACGATAGTCGAAGTAAGGGGTAACGGTGTTTTAAGTTTTGAGTGGTGAGGAAGGATCCAGGGTTAACAAGACTAAAAGGAAGTGAGACAGAGATAAGAGTGTAACCAAGGTACCTGGAAATTTTTTGTTCAGAAGAACTCAACCACCGGAAAAGGAAAATGAAGAATCACCGAAGAAGAAGAGCACAAGGGTTGCGAGGAGCAAAAATGACGAAAGTTGAACTGAATGGCCATTTATATGCATTGGCCCAGAAAGCTCAACTGTCGCGTCCTTGAGATTGTGATACGTGGCATCCACGTCAAGAGAGCTAACGACCAGATGCCACCCCGAAATTTGAACCGACACATGTCCACATCATGCGTCACCAATCCCATCAATAAAGCCGGGAAACGAAATTCAAAAGTAAGTCACCCGAGAACCTTGAGGCGTACATAAGGATAGCGATTCCCCTGGGCGTAAAGCAGTCGTGCTGCAAGCCGGGCCGGGTTAAAAGAAAAAGGCAGGTACTCTGAGTCAAGACTCACCTTTAACCCAAAGTAGGGGGAGGTACTGATGTGGGAATGAGGAGCAACACTGTTTAGAGCAGTAGGCTGCGGGACCTACAGGCCGGACTCTAGCACGCCTTAGCCAACTTCGCCGACATCTAGCCGCACGTAACGAGGAAGGACTCGAGAACATAGCGGAGTGGCCCAATAGAGAAAAGTTTAATTGAGACTGATGCAAACAGGTTGTCGAGGATATATAAGCAGCACTGACAGGCGAACGCCCTGCATCAGCCTGATACACGGAGATCAGGATTCTTACCATGGATCCATAATGGGCCTCGACAATCAAGCCCAACTAAGTAGGGTTTCGGGAGATTTAAAGGTTTTTTCACTTTTTGCCCTTAGGTTTAGGGCACTATATATATCCCCTCTTTTAAGAAAAAAAAAAACACACATTCTCTCTTTCTAAAAAAATAATAGTTGTTACTATTACATTGAGTTTCTTTCTTCCTTCATTTACTGACTTTGACAACGGAGGGTCCTTCGCCGGAACACCCACCGGTGGGCTGTTATACAGGTAATCATTGAAAAAATATAGATATGAGGCATACCGAAGGATCATTGCCTCTTTTATGGCATCCGATTGCAATATGTTTGATTTCTCCTTTTATTGATTGTTGTTTTGCTATCATTAATCATCATTAGTGTGTTAATAACTCAGAATCACACACTCTTGTATACATCAATTACGATTTTAATTTATTATTATTTTAAGCATAGTAGACTTTAATACAAAGTCAATACAATAAATTAAAGCAGATTTTAAGTCAGAAAATGGTAAAAATAAAAAAATGTAATCTTGCCATAAAATATAAATTAGAGTTATGCGCTCCACCAATCTTGCTTACGGATTAATATGAAATTCTCATCAACACGTCAAATTGTAACACGTTTTTATGCAAATGAACCAAAATTGCTACATCCTCAGAAATATAAAATGGAGGGAAGTGTTTTAGTTTCTATTTATAGATGGTTTTGTTTTTATAGTAAAGAAGATTACCAAAAAAATTACAACATTTGGTCGGATTTTCAAATACAACATGATCTTTGAAACTTAGCAATATTAATCACCAACTACATATATATAAAAAAAAAAAAAAAAAAATCAATTGCGCACAACATCAGCCGAATTTGTTTTACATCTAACTGTGTTACCACCAGCACCATTAGATAAGTTATGGCGGAATCCTCCTACATCTATGTCCTATTTTGCACATCCAATGCTATAATTGTAGTAAATGGGTGATTAAAGTTACCATGTCACGTTTTTCACTCTCAATTAATAGCAATATAAGTGACGGATTGCAAAATTGATGGAGGGTAAATGATGGTCTCATCAAGGTGTATCTAATGATAGTGAGGACAATACAATCATATATCAAAAAATATAGTCAATGTTGTACTTTAAAGTTGGTGATTAGTATTACTGAGTTTTAAAGATCATGTTACAATTTTCAAAGGTCGTGATTTTTTTATAATTAACCCTTAAATTTACGGATTCCCGCTCGATGTATTTGATCTTTTTATTTTCATTTAATAATATTATATCTATTTAGAAATTAAAAAAAAAAAAAGAAAAGGACATACAATACTTGTGCATTTTAATCATCACAAAAATACAATAAAATCAGGTAAAGATATGCTATTCATTTCTAGGTAATGTTATACAACTCTATTTTCTAACGATAAGTTATAAAACTGCAGAGAACAGCCATCCACCTTAGTAAGTTGATTTTAAACAAAGTCTCACAGTAAGTCAGTGTAGTAAATGAAAACCATATATACGGAAGACATGTCAGAAAGAGTAAAATAAAAAACTTAATCACCAGTCATAAATTTTACCGAGGGAATATCTAGAGTGAGAGACGATCAGCAATTGCAAAAAATAAGAAAATTTAATTGAAGCTTTAATTTCACTCATTTCACAGAAAGCACAGTCATCTACAAGAAATTGCAATCAGTAACCCAACGCATCTCAATGCAATTACTACTGACTAATAATTTATACGAAAACTCGGTTTAGTTGCCCAGTTAAATTCCGGATTTCAAGCAAAATCACTTATATTGTTGCAAATAGATGCAAAGACCTCCAAGAATAACTCACTAAACTTCACAAACAAAACCTCAATCTCTCTTTGTATGCAAGATAAAAATAACACTCACAATCACAAGAAATTAAACTGAACAACACCAGAATTACGTGGTTCGGCAAATGCCTACATCCACGGACCAAGAAGAGAAGGATTTCACTATGATCACAAAAGTGTTACAAGTTACATCATCTTGAAACCAAGAGCTTTCACCAACTTTATAGCTCTCATCCAAGATAACCGCCTTCTAGAAGAAAACTATAACTAACCATGTGCCAATAAGTCAGTTATAACCGTCTAGCTATCTTGCTGAATCCGGAAATGAGAAGTTATAGCAGAAGAATCCAAAATATCACAACTAACTCAATATTCTGATAAGCTAAAAGACAACACAGGAAAGACAACAGTTTCTTCTTCATAGACAACGGTTTTGACAGTTATGTTAGTTAAAAACCGTTGTCTTTTTAGCTGAAACTATTTTCCAGAATTCCTTTGAGCTGAAAATTCTTCTTTCTGATTTTGTTTAGCTTCCATACTCCTTCTAAGTTAGAACCATGATTGTTGAGGACACTCCATCATACTTCACATTCTCCACCTTGTCTGAAACAATCTGTTTCTCTTACCACTTCTGCAATTTCAATCAAACCTGATTCTCTCCTTGATCAACCACAGCCTTACAAGGCTGCTATTATCCTCAAACTTGCTCCACCTGAACCAACTGCTGACAATATTGAAATTTACCAGCAGTTAAAGCTTTAGTTAACATATCTGAAGCATTCTCTTCTGTTTTTACCTTCACCAGTTTGATCAATCCCTTCTCAGTTATATCTCTCACAAAATGTAGTCTGACATCAATATGTTTACTTCTTTCATGAAATACCTGATGCTTTGCTAAGTGTAAAGCACTCTGAGAATCACACAAGATTTCTACATATTTCTGTCCCAAACCAAATTCTGTAAGAATTCCTTTAAGCCACATTGCTTCCTTCACTGATTCAGTCACAGCCAAGTATTCTGCCTCTGTAGTTGATAATGCCACAACCTGTTGCAGCATTGATTTCCAATTTATAGCTGTTCCATACATGGTGAAGATATAACCAGTCTGAGATTTCCTTGAATCCAGATTTGAAGCATAATCAGAGTCAACATATCCTTGAATAATCCTTCCATCAGAAACATCAGTTCTTTTGAACACCAAACCAACACTGCTAGTTCCATTTAAGTACCTGAGTAACCACTTCAAAGCCTCCCAATGAGCCTTTCCAGGATTGGCCATATACCTGCTGACTACACTAATTGCATGAGCAAGATCTGGTCTAGTGCAAATCATAGTATACATTACTGAACCAACAGCATTTGCATAAGGTATTCTCTCCATCTCTTCAGCTTCTGCCTTTGTCTGTGGCTTCTGTTGTTCTGATAATTTGAATTGATGACCTAATGGAATAGACACTCTCCTTGATTCATGCATGTTAAACCTTCTGAGTACCTTCTTTATGTAATCTGTCTGATGCAAGCAGAGAATTCCAGTTGATCTTATTCTATCAATATCCATCCCTAGTATTCTTCTGGCATTTCCAAGTAGCTTCATATCAAATACTCTCTGTAATTCAGATTTGAGCTGGTTGATCTCACTTTTATCCTTACTTGCTACTAGCATGTCATCAACATATAGTAACAAGAATACCACTACCTGTTTACCAGAGAACTTTAGATATACACAGCTATCAAACTTGGATCTCTCATATCCAATTGTCTTCATGTGTGAGTCAAATTTGATGTACCACTGCCTTGGGCTCTGTTTGAGACCATATAGAGACTTCTTTAACAAACACACTTTGTCTTCATGCCCTGGTATTTCAAATCCCTCTGGTTGTCTCATATAAATCTGTTCATTTAAATCCCCATGAAGAAAAGCAGTCTTTACATCTAACTGTTCTAGCTCCATGTCAAACTGATTTACTATAGCAAGAAGAATCCTTATGGAGCAGTGTTTGACTACTGGTGAGAAAATCTCATCATAATCAATCCCTTCTCTCTGTGTAAATCCTCTAGCAACCAGCCTGGCTTTGAATCTAACTGACTCAGTGTGTGTTACCTCCACCTTTCTCTTATATATCCATTTGCAGCTTACCAGTTTCTGCTTATGAGGTTTGTTCACTAATACCCATGTCTTATTCTTTTCCAATGATTCAATTTCTTCCTTCATAGCTATCAACCACTTATCCTTGTCAAGACTGCTGACAGCTTCTTTGTAAGTCCTTGGTTCAGTGCAGGCAACCTCTTCAGCTGATATAAGTGCATAAGCTGTGAGATAGTCTTCAGAGTATCTGGTGGATGGCTTTATTACTCTCTTGACTCTGTCTCTTACAAGTTGATAGTCTTGAATATCATCCTCTTCTGTTTCATCAGCATCCGGGTTTTCTGATTCTGCAGTGTCATCTTCATTTGTAACCTCCACCTTAACTTGTGACCCCTTGGTGATGGATTCAGTGATCAGTTTCTGATTGTATGATTCATTGAATGGCATTACATCCTCTGCAAACACTACATCTCTACTGATGAGAATCTTTCCTTTTCCTGATTCTGTACACCAAAGTCTGTAGCCTTTCACTCCTGCAGGATATCCTAACATAATGCATTTCAATGCTCTGGGCTCCAATTTGTCTTGCTTAATGTGCACATAAGCCCTGCAGCCAAATACTCTCAGATGTGAATATTTTGAAGGTTTCCCTGACCATATTTCTTCAGGTGGCACACCATTGTTTGCTGCTGATGGACACCTGTTTATCAGATACACTGCTGTGGAGGCAGCTTCTCCCCAAAACCTTTTGTCTAGTCCAGAACTGGAGAGCATGCATCTTACTCTCTCTAATATAGTTCTGTTCATTCTCTCAATGACACCATTTTGTTGGGGGTTTGCTGGGACTGTTTTATGTCTCTTAATGCCCTTATTCTTGCAGAAATTATTGAATTCTTCTGATAAGAATTCTAGTCCATTATCTGTTCTTAGGCATTTCAGTGTTGTCTGCTTCTCATTTTCAACCTCTTTGCACCAGTGTTGGAATTTATCAAACACTTCTGTTTTTGACTTGATCACATATAGCCACACTTTCTTTGAGAAGTCATCCATCAGGCTGAAATAATATCTGCCTCCACCTAAGGTTTGGACCCTTGAAGGGCCCCATAAGTCTGCATGGACATAATCCAGGATAGCTTGAGAGTTTGTCTTGCCAGTAGGATATGGTAGCTTCTTGGATTTCCCAAGAATGCAGTCTTCACATCTTTGTAGACTGTCTGCTATGTCCTTGCAGTCAATTGCCTTGATTTTCATCAGTTGTTGAATTCCAGATTCACTAACATGCCCTAATCTGGCATGCCAAAGGTGTCTGTCTTCAGATATTATGGCATCAGCTTCTCCCTCAATTACAGAGCCATCTAGGTAATATAGACTGGATCTTCTTACTCCCCTGAGTACCACTTTGTTGTCTTTTATGACATTCAGATAACCCTCTCCAGATTGAAAAATGCACCCTCTAGATTCAAGTGTTCCTAGACTTATCAAATTTCTTTTCAGTTGAGGAATATACCTTACATCTTTGAGTATCTTGATGGACCCATCATGAATCTTTAGTCTGATGGAGCCTATTCCTCTCACAGGACACACATGATCATTTCCCAGCATAACATTTCCAGTTTGGAGTTCTTTGAAGTCATAAAACCATTTGATGTTTGGACTCATGTGAAAACTGCATCCAGAGTCTAGAATCCAACTGTTTTCTCCCTTTGTTTCTGACACATTCAAAATCAGTGGATCTTCTTCCTTGGATTCTGCAATTTCTGCAGAGTTTGATGCATTGTTGCTCTTTTGAGCCACCCTTTTCTTCCATTCGAAGCATTCTTTCTTGAAGTGACCAGGTTTCTTGCACCAGAAACACTTCTTGGATTCTTTATCTTCAGCAGCTTTGCCTTTGCCATTTGTCTTCTTCTTTGATGATTCAGTGGTTCCAGGTTTCTTGGACTTCCAAATTTTTCCTCCTTTTATACTTAGGCTCTCTGAATTTCCTTCTGATTTGTCCAAATGCACTCTCTGCATTTCTTTTGATCTTAATGCAGTTTGAACCTGTACAAGGGTCACAGTGGACTCTTTCCCATACAACATAGCATCTTTTAAATGATCATATGACTTAGGGAGGGAGTTTAATAGCAGAATGGCTTTGTCCTCATCACTCATTGTGACCTCTACAGATTCTAAATCATCAAGGGTCTTATTGAAATCATCTAACTGGTCTTCAACCCCCTTTTCATCAGAGAATTTAAAGGAGAAAAGTTTTTGCTTAAGGAATAACCTGTTGGCAGTGGATTTAGCCATATACATCTTGTCCAATGCTTGGATAATTCCTGCAGCATCCTCTTCCTTTGATACTTCCCGGAGAACTTTATCACCAAGACAGAGAACCACCAGGCTATGAGCCTTTTCTACGATTTCTTGCCTCTGAGCAGGAGCCATGTCCTTTGGGAATGCACCTTCCCCCTTCAGCGCAGCAGACAGGCCCTGTTGGACCAGAAGAGCTTTTACTTTGATTTTCCATAATCCATAGTCGTTCTTGCCGTTGAATTTCTCAGTTTCCATCTTCGCGATTGACATGTTTGCGTTTAGATTCTTGTTCTTCGCTTCTCTTCCCACAGACGGCGCCACTTGTTGCAAATAGATGCAAAGACCTCCAAGAATAACTCACTAAACTTCACAAACAAAACCTCAATCTCTCTTTGTATGCAAGATAAAAATAACACTCACAATCACAAGAAATTAAACTGAACAACACCAGAATTACGTGGTTCGGCAAATGCCTACATCCACGGACCAAGAAGAGAAGGATTTCACTATGATCACAAAAGTGTTACAAGTTACATCATCTTGAAACCAAGAGCTTTCACCAACTTTATAGCTCTCATCCAAGATAACCGCCTTCTAGAAGAAAACTATAACTAACCATGTGCCAATAAGTCAGTTATAACCGTCTAGCTATCTTGCTGAATCCGGAAATGAGAAGTTATAGCAGAAGAATCCAAAATATCACAACTAACTCAATATTCTGATAAGCTAAAAGACAACACAGGAAAGACAACAGTTTCTTCTTCATAGACAACGGTTTTGACAGTTATGTTAGTTAAAAACCGTTGTCTTTTTAGCTGAAACTATTTTCCAGAATTCCTTTGAGCTGAAAATTCTTCTTTCTGATTTTGTTTAGCTTCCATACTCCTTCTAAGTTAGAACCATGATTGTTGAGGACACTCCATCATACTTCACATATATATTTATGCAATTAACAGATTCTCAACATGAGTTCACGGAAATTCGGTGTAGTTCCCAGTCAAATTTCCAGATTGTAAATGCAAAATCAAAATAATTGTTTCGAGATGAGAGAGAGAGAGAGCTTGATTCGAGAAAACAATACACAAAAACAATTGTTATTCACACCTCGACAGAGACGACGTTTATTCCAAGAAAGGGGAGACGGCGGGGCGGCGACACTCGGTTCTCTTATTTTGACAGCCACATCGATGTATTCACGAGAGGAAAGAGCGAGAGAGAGTTTAATGGAAGTAATAGCGTCGCCGGCGGAGATCACCGGTGGAGACGGGATGTGAGGGAAAGTAGCCCTAGCGGGTGTTGACATGAGAAGAAGAGACTTTTTTCTTTTTTTTTTTTTTTAATAATAAAATTAGAAAATATTAAAAGAATGAAAAGTGAAATAACGGTGATAGGAGGATCAAAATTGTTAACAGGGAAGGTATGAAATGAATTTGGGGATATATGTTTTCTTTGTTTTATATATATGCAAAAAGCCCTTTTTGAGTAGGAACTTTTTTATCAAATATGCTAGACTTAAATTTAGTGTGACAATTATGGATGTTCGTATATTTCACATAAAGAAAAATATGATACAATTATATTCATCATTATGATTTTAAAATTACACGTTGCAATTACAAAATTTACTAACTAAATTATATGCGCCAAGTATATTTCCGTCGCTAAATTAGTCGGCAAGTTTTAAATAAAAGTTTTATCGACGAAATTATATTAGTCGGTATAATTCGTCACTACATCAGTCGCTATGTTGTCGTATAAACATTAAACTATTGTTTACTACTAATTACCAACTGAAAAAATCGGTCACTAAACTAGCGTCGTTAGTTTGTCGGCATTCTGTCAGTGAATTTTATTTTTTAAAGTTTTCTTATTTTTTTTTATTTTTTTTAATTTTTTTTACTTTTTGTCGATATATGGTCGCAATTATGTTGATACTTTTACGACAGAAAATTTTTGCCGTTAAATCAGTCGGTTATTTTGTGAATTTCTTGTAGTGTACAAAATCGAAATTCGATTATTAATATAACTAGATGATACGTTTGCAAAACATTGACAACCTTCATGCATTGGCCCCTTTGATGGGAGAATTTGCCAAAATATTCTGCAAGTTTTGTCACTCAATCAAAATATGCAAAACATACAAATTCCAGTTTTGTCATCTTGTATGGTATATATTTTGCTTCTTAGACTAACAAATGTACCAGGCATATAATAGTTTAACTACAAAAGAAGTTGGTTCCACGAATTCTTTCTTTACCAAAGATAATATGATGACAGGTGGGAAAAATAGTATGACGATATAGTTACCCCTTAGTAGTGAGAGTTTTATCGTTCAACAACCCGAAAGATAAGTCAACTATCAATTCAGGTCTTGAAAAAAAATTATATCAATTTAGGACATATTTATTGTTTCCATTTCATTCCGGACGGAATGGCCGAAAAGTTCCATTCCAGTCATGAAAACGGTACATTCTGGCAGTCATTCCGTTTCGGCCAATTTATCAGTCGTTTCGGTTCGAAATAAGGGTATATTAGTAATTTCTGTGGAAATTATCATTTATATATAACATTATTTTATTCATTCCATATTAATTTTTAAATGCTTTAATTATTGTTGAGAAATCTCACAGGATATATTTGCTGTTGGGACAGACACCACTTCGACGGGTTTGGAATGGACGATGACAAAATTCCTTCGACACCCATGTGTAATAGAAAAATTGCAAAAAGAAGTCAGAGAAATTGTTAAACGCAAAGAGTTGATGAAGAGTGATGACATAGAAAAGATGCATTATTTGAAAGTCGTGATCAAGGAAAGTTTTCGTCACCACCCACCAGTCCCTCTAATACCTAGACTAGCTACCAGAGATGTCAAAGTAATGGGCTACGATGTTTCGGCTGGAACAATTGTGGTAATTAATGTCACGGCCATAGGCAAGGATCCAGCATCATGGGAACAACCAGAAAAGTTTGATTCAGAGATTCATCAACTCTTCGATAGACTTGAGGGGTAAAGATTTCGAGTTCATCCCGTTCGGTGCAGGAAGAAGGGTCTGTCCTGCTATTGGATATTTTGTTCCTAATATGGAGCTTTTGTTGGCAAATCTTATGCAAAAAATAAACTGGAAATTGCCTGATGGCAAAGACTTGGACATGAACGAAAGCCTTGGGTTTACATCCCCAAGAGTTGTTCCTCTTCATTCTGTTGCCACTCCGATTGAATAATTTGTTGCGCTGTAGAATTCCAATGAAACAAAAACCATTTCGGCTATCATAGAAGGACCCTCCGGCTATAAAGTCATAATCTCCTCGTACGAATTCACACTTGTACATTTAATTAAGAATAAATTTCTTCTCAAACTTTGCTCGTAATCCATGTGTACTCGTACGCATTTCCAATTAAGTTTTACTATAGTTTCATTAAAGGTTAACTAGTAAATCACGCATGCGATGCACGGTCATAAGGAGTTTTAATAATATGATTACATATAATTAGTTGTAATTAATTTCAGTTTAAGCCCTACATATCATATTTGTTGTTGAAAAATGTGAAGAGAAAGTGATTGAACAAAATATATAAATACATAAAAAAAGTTGCAGAATGTTGCAAGATTTTCTATTTTAACAAATGTAAAATATCTATACATTCTCAAACATCTCTTTGTACACAACATTCGAGGTTTTGTTACAGCTTTTATTTTCACTATGACAAATCAGCATCTTCAGTCATAGGCAATTCGTGACGTGTGAAACTGCAACGTAGAGTTGACCATGACTGAATACGAATTTTTTTAGGAATAATAAAACATGAGACAACCATTGGCCTTGACTCGTATTATCATAGAGTCCAACTTGTTCATGTTATTCTCAATAACACCTAGTGTATCATAAAGTATCTTCTACAGAAAGGAAAAAAAAAAAAAAAAAAAAAGAACATAAAACAAAGCAAATATAGGGGATGGTTGCAACATCAATTGGGCAATAATTGCTATTCAAAAGCACTTTAAAGCTCCGGGGGTGTTTGCAACATCATGTAAGAGATAAATTTTCTTAGAAGCACTTTCAAAGCTGATTCTCAGAAGTTGTCAATATTCAACTTCTACTAGTTTTTTGCTATAACATCACTTTGTGGGTGTTTGCTGACACAGACTAGATTAGATACTAATGCGACAACCGCAAGTATACGATGTTTCCATAGCCCTAGGTGAGTACAAGGTCGAACCCACGAGGATTAATATCGATATCGAATAAGTAAATTGTAATAAACATCAAATGGCTAAATAGATGATCGAATAAGTGATATTTGTTATTTTAAGAACTAATTGAAATAAACAAGTAACTAAAGCTAATATAATGAACTAGAGAACAAATTATAGGGATTAGACATTTAATAAAGGGTGATCTAGGCTTAGATTTCTATTATGGACATCTAATCATTATTAATCCAATTAATCCAACTTTTAGCTGAATGTTATGTATCAAGGAACGATCACGAATATATGCAAGACCCCCTCTTGGAGCGAAGTACTTGTTGATTGTATAGGATTAATCGCCATCTCTGGTTGATTAATCAAATACAACTCCTAATCGATCATAAAACCAAAGTTCCCACAACTAACTCAAACCTCTCGCTTTTATTGCTTAATCATGTCAATTAATGTGATCTCAGATAAAATCCCCCCTCTCGGTTCCAATTAATCATCAATAAATGTTAAAGAAGTGATCAAATCATTTAACAAACAAATTTAAACAATTAATCAATCAATAGCATAATACAGAATTGAATTAATCAGCTAACAATCATTAATCACTCATAATTTACTTTATAAACCTAGATTAAGGAAATTTAGTCAACCATAATCATAATAAAGGATAAACACAAATATATAAATATAACCATGTTCATACAAATATTAAAAGAGAATGGAAAGATAAAACCTATTTAAATGATAATGTTGGTCTCCAAGCTCAATCCCCACCTTTTACTCTCAAAATTCTCTCTCTAAAAACTAACAATGAAAAGTGTGCTAGCTAAGAAAATTGAAACTTAGGGCATCTATACCATATTTGGGGCTTTCTTAGGGCTCATGGGCCAAAAATAGAGTTTTTGGGGCTAAAAAGCCCACATTTCCGGCATTTGCGCACGGTTCGTGCAAGATTGCACGGTCATGACCGTGCACGACCCTGGAAATCCCCAACTTTCTGTTCTTGTGCACGGTCCGTTCAGCGCTGCACGGTCATGATCGTGCGCCGAGCTCTGGGCGCTTTTTGACCTTTTGTGCGCACGGACCGTGCACCGTCCTGACCGTGCACGGTCCAGAATTGGTCTGTTTCTTCAATCTTCGGGTTTTTTCTTGCTTTCTTCGACGCTCTTCTACTCGTCGTCTCTTTTTGCACCCGTTTTACCTACAAAATGCTCAAAAACTAAAAATTTTCCAACGAGAGAAAGAAAATTATGAATTATATGACAGACGAGAGCTTAGAATATGCAAATATACGATAAATTTTTTATTCTAAGCGTGTATTCGTGACCAAAAATTCCGTTTGTCATTTGCAAACATAACACACCAACTTAAAATCATTTTTGGCAATCCAAAGGTGATTTTGGAGTGTTTCGGAAATCTTAAAACCAAATGTCAGAATCACTTAAAATCTGATTCTAAGAAATTATTATCAATCAGATTCTACCAGTTTTGGCATTAAAATCGCTTTATTTTCAAACACTACCAAATTCTATTTTTTCTAAAAAAATCAATTCAAAACAATTCTCTAAAAGCACAATCATTTGCAAACACCCCCCATTATTTCCAAAACACTACCAAATTCTAATTTTTCCACAAAAATAAATTCAAATCACTTCTCTAAAAGCACAATTTTGTATTTCTATTTTTTACTTTTTTGCCCACATTTACTTTTGTTAAATCCAACTATTTGAATGTACTTTCTGGACCTTTTGGTAAATCCAAACAATTAAGTGTTTTTTTAACAAACGTTCCCTACATTCAAATTATATATCTACTTTTGCATGATCTTTGTACAATTTCTACATGAACTAGGAAGCTCAGCTGCAGGAATTGGAAAGTCAGCTGGAAGTTGCGGGGGGTAAGGATGTTCATTAGCAGGCACGAGCTCAGCAATGGTGGAAGCACTGAACATTTCCATAGCGCGGCATATGGAGGGCAACCACCAGGGGCGGACCTCCAGATTGGCAAAGGTGTCACCCTTGAAGGTAGGAAGGGTGTTTGGCATGTTTTGGAGCGAACCATCTTGATCAAAGGTCCCCTCGAACTCGGCAGCCCGGGCTTGCGCTTCGGTGGCGCCAAAGCCATACTCATAGAAGAACCCAATGTGGGTCCCCATATCGTAGAGGTAACGGTTGCTTTGGAGGTAGCTCTCATAAAGGCCCAGGTGAAGCTGCCTTAGAAAGGCATGTCCCTCTTCTGTGAGCAAGAAGTTCTTCCGAAAACTAGGCTAGGGCCTCATCCCTCTCCCTCTATGCGCGCTCAGCTCTATCCCTCAATGTCTGGTTTTCCGCTCGAAGTGCCTCCAGTTGAGATGCCCAACTCGACTTTTCATCTAATAGTTAGGCCCGCACCTGGGTCATCGAGGCCATGGTGGCCTCTTTGATCAGCAATTTAGACTCCAAGATAGCTACTTTAGTAGCAGCAGCTTCCGCCTCCACCGCTAGGGCCTCGACTCGCGCCGGACATGGTCCGAACTGGATCATTTGTGTAAAGCCCAAAGAACTGAAAAATAAAGGGTTAGTACTCGCAAAAGTAGGCGTATGAGAGTTGAACAAGGAAGATCCAGGATGCATACCTTAACCAAGTATTCCACGGTGAATTGCTCATTCTCTTTGTCCAGTTACCAATCATCGGAGGTGAGCAGCTTCTTAATAAATTCTACCGAGGAGGTCCAGAAGTGACTTCGGCAGCTCCAGGGTGAATAGGTCATCGCTGGAGTGGCGGATCCGCTCCCGAATGATCGGTGGAACGGTCGAACTAGATCTTTCCGTTTCTTCTCGGCGGGAGCAGGAGCAACAGGCAGATAGGATTTATGTTTGGAAATGTGGAGCCTCTCAGGGGTCAGTGCGGCACTTGAAGAGACGCCCGGTGTGGAAGTAACCCTTCTCGCTGTTAGAACAGGGGCTGCGATTGAATGAGGGCGGCGTCCAGACGCGGTCAAAGACAGAGCCGCTATGGTTACCTTTCTTTCTTGGGATCTCCAACTTCCACGTCTGCAAACAAGAAAAGAGTAGGTAAGATAAAACAAGGCAAATGTGACATCAACATAGATATGAAAGTCATGCAATAACCACACTGCTTATACTAGCGTTGGGTAGTAGTTTGGTCTTCTTGGTAGATAAACCAAAATGATACAGGATCCCTTTAGAGTTCGTCAGCTCTGTCAGACTAAATTGGTCGTTTTCTATTATATCCTGATTCAACTTGTTAATCAAATCAGCCCTGTCTTCATGAAGCGCGTAGGACGGTCCAGGACGGTTAGCAGCCTTGTAATACCAGTTGTCACAAGGAAAGCTCCAGGGTTCTCACCGAGGGTAAACGAAGAAGTACATCCTACGCCAAGCTTTATCTATACTAGGAGGCTTACCTAGGAAGTTAACTAGTCCCTCCCTTACGAGTCGAAAGAAAAAATGCGCCTCTTGGCGTTTCGGGTAGAAACAATTATGTATCAGCGCCATGTCAACCACCCCTCCCCTCCTCCCATTCCCTCGGATAATAATATAGAAACTCAATACCATGTGTATTCCCGAAGGGGTAAACTAGTTCAAGGGGACACCGTAAACGTAGGATAATTGAAGTAGAGAATCAAGAGGGGGAAGGCGCAGCCCGGCATCTAGCTGCCTGGGCTAAAAGGCTAGCAAGGGACCTTTCAGGAAGTTGGGGCGTTCTTTGGGGTCCGGGAGGTAAACATTATAGGCACTTCGCACACGCGGTCGCAGCGCGGCTGTGCTCGTCAGCTTTGACTTCGGAAAGCGATGCCAAAGAGGGTTCTCAGGTTCAGCTAGAAGGGCATAAGCCTCTTCATCAATAGGGTCAGTTTCCGCATGATAGATAGGGTGAGCGGAGGTGCTAGTTTCAGAGGTAGAACCAACTGGAGAGGATTCTGCTCTCGCCGTCCCTGATGGTTGTTCCCCTGATCGTTGGGCTGGAGAGTCTGGACTGTCACCGGAGTAATTAGAGGCAGTCTCCTCGCACGATAGTCGAAGTAAGGGGTAACGGTGTTTTAAGTTTTGAGTGGTGAGGAAGGATCCAGGGTTAACAAGACTAAAAGGAAGTGAGACAGAGATAAGAGTGTAACCAAGGTACCTGGAAATTTTTTGTTCAGAAGAACTCAACCACCGGAAAAGGAAAATGAAGAATCACCGAAGAAGAAGAGCACAAGGGTTGCGAGGAGCAAAAATGACGAAAGTTGAACTGAATGGCCATTTATATGCATTGGCCCAGAAAGCTCAACTGTCGCGTCCTTGAGATTGTGATACGTGGCATCCACGTCAAGAGAGCTAACGACCAGATGCCACCCCGAAATTTGAACCGACACATGTCCACATCATGCGTCACCAATCCCATCAATAAAGCCGGGAAACGAAATTCAAAAGTAAGTCACCCGAGAACCTTGAGGCGTACATAAGGATAGCGATTCCCCTGGGCGTAAAGCAGTCGTGCTGCAAGCCGGGCCGGGTTAAAAGAAAAAGGCAGGTACTCTGAGTCAAGACTCACCTTTAACCCAAAGTAGGGGGAGGTACTGATGTGGGAATGAGGAGCAACACTGTTTAGAGCAGTAGGCTGCGGGACCTACAGGCCGGACTCTAGCACGCCTTAGCCAACTTCGCCGACATCTAGCCGCACGTAACGAGGAAGGACTCGAGAACATAGCGGAGTGGCCCAATAGAGAAAAGTTTAATTGAGACTGATGCAAACAGGTTGTCGAGGATATATAAGCAGCACTGACAGGCGAACGCCCTGCATCAGCCTGATACACGGAGATCAGGATTCTTACCATGGATCCATAATGGGCCTCGACAATCAAGCCCAACTAAGTAGGGTTTCGGGAGATTTAAAGGTTTTTTCACTTTTTGCCCTTAGGTTTAGGGCACTATATATATCCCCTCTTTTAAGAAAAAAAAAAACACACATTCTCTCTTTCTAAAAAAATAATAGTTGTTACTATTACATTGAGTTTCTTTCTTCCTTCATTTACTGACTTTGACAACGGAGGGTCCTTCGCCGGAACACCCACCGGTGGGCTGTTATACAGGTAATCATTGAAAAAATATAGATATGAGGCATACCGAAGGATCATTGCCTCTTTTATGGCATCCGATTGCAATATGTTTGATTTCTCCTTTTATTGATTGTTGTTTTGCTATCATTAATCATCATTAGTGTGTTAATAACTCAGAATCACACACTCTTGTATACATCAATTACGATTTTAATTTATTATTATTTTAAGCATAGTAGACTTTAATACAAAGTCAATACAATAAATTAAAGCAGATTTTAAGTCAGAAAATGGTAAAAATAAAAAAATGTAATCTTGCCATAAAATATAAATTAGAGTTATGCGCTCCACCAATCTTGCTTACGGATTAATATGAAATTCTCATCAACACGTCAAATTGTAACACGTTTTTATGCAAATGAACCAAAATTGCTACATCCTCAGAAATATAAAATGGAGGGAAGTGTTTTAGTTTCTATTTATAGATGGTTTTGTTTTTATAGTAAAGAAGATTACCAAAAAAATTACAACATTTGGTCGGATTTTCAAATACAACATGATCTTTGAAACTTAGCAATATTAATCACCAACTACATATATATAAAAAAAAAAAAAAAAAAATCAATTGCGCACAACATCAGCCGAATTTGTTTTACATCTAACTGTGTTACCACCAGCACCATTAGATAAGTTATGGCGGAATCCTCCTACATCTATGTCCTATTTTGCACATCCAATGCTATAATTGTAGTAAATGGGTGATTAAAGTTACCATGTCACGTTTTTCACTCTCAATTAATAGCAATATAAGTGACGGATTGCAAAATTGATGGAGGGTAAATGATGGTCTCATCAAGGTGTATCTAATGATAGTGAGGACAATACAATCATATATCAAAAAATATAGTCAATGTTGTACTTTAAAGTTGGTGATTAGTATTACTGAGTTTTAAAGATCATGTTACAATTTTCAAAGGTCGTGATTTTTTTATAATTAACCCTTAAATTTACGGATTCCCGCTCGATGTATTTGATCTTTTTATTTTCATTTAATAATATTATATCTATTTAGAAATTAAAAAAAAAAAAGAAAAGGACATACAATACTTGTGCATTTTAATCATCACAAAAATACAATAAAATCAGGTAAAGATATGCTATTCATTTCTAGGTAATGTTATACAACTCTATTTTCTAACGATAAGTTATAAAACTGCAGAGAACAGCCATCCACCTTAGTAAGTTGATTTTAAACAAAGTCTCACAGTAAGTCAGTGTAGTAAATGAAAACCATATATACGGAAGACATGTCAGAAAGAGTAAAATAAAAAACTTAATCACCAGTCATAAATTTTACCGAGGGAATATCTAGAGTGAGAGACGATCAGCAATTGCAAAAAATAAGAAAATTTAATTGAAGCTTTAATTTCACTCATTTCACAGAAAGCACAGTCATCTACAAGAAATTGCAATCAGTAACCCAACGCATCTCAATGCAATTACTACTGACTAATAATTTATACGAAAACTCGGTTTAGTTGCCCAGTTAAATTCCGGATTTCAAGCAAAATCACTTATATTGTTGCAAATAGATGCAAAGACCTCCAAGAATAACTCACTAAACTTCACAAACAAAACCTCAATCTCTCTTTGTATGCAAGATAAAAATAACACTCACAATCACAAGAAATTAAACTGAACAACACCAGAATTACGTGGTTCGGCAAATGCCTACATCCACGGACCAAGAAGAGAAGGATTTCACTATGATCACAAAAGTGTTACAAGTTACATCATCTTGAAACCAAGAGCTTTCACCAACTTTATAGCTCTCATCCAAGATAACCGCCTTCTAGAAGAAAACTATAACTAACCATGTGCCAATAAGTCAGTTATAACCGTCTAGCTATCTTGCTGAATCCGGAAATGAGAAGTTATAGCAGAAGAATCCAAAATATCACAACTAACTCAATATTCTGATAAGCTAAAAGACAACACAGGAAAGACAACAGTTTCTTCTTCATAGACAACGGTTTTGACAGTTATGTTAGTTAAAAACCGTTGTCTTTTTAGCTGAAACTATTTTCCAGAATTCCTTTGAGCTGAAAATTCTTCTTTCTGATTTTGTTTAGCTTCCATACTCCTTCTAAGTTAGAACCATGATTGTTGAGGACACTCCATCATACTTCACATTCTCCACCTTGTCTGAAACAATCTGTTTCTCTTACCACTTCTGCAATTTCAATCAAACCTGATTCTCTCCTTGATCAACCACAGCCTTACAAGGCTGCTATTATCCTCAAACTTGCTCCACCTGAACCAACTGCTGACAATATTGAAATTTACCAGCAGTTAAAGCTTTAGTTAACATATCTGAAGCATTCTCTTCTGTTTTTACCTTCACCAGTTTGATCAATCCCTTCTCAGTTATATCTCTCACAAAATGTAGTCTGACATCAATATGTTTACTTCTTTCATGAAATACCTGATGCTTTGCTAAGTGTAAAGCACTCTGAGAATCACACAAGATTTCTACATATTTCTGTCCCAAACCAAATTCTGTAAGAATTCCTTTAAGCCACATTGCTTCCTTCACTGATTCAGTCACAGCCAAGTATTCTGCCTCTGTAGTTGATAATGCCACAACCTGTTGCAGCATTGATTTCCAATTTATAGCTGTTCCATACATGGTGAAGATATAACCAGTCTGAGATTTCCTTGAATCCAGATTTGAAGCATAATCAGAGTCAACATATCCTTGAATAATCCTTCCATCAGAAACATCAGTTCTTTTGAACACCAAACCAACACTGCTAGTTCCATTTAAGTACCTGAGTAACCACTTCAAAGCCTCCCAATGAGCCTTTCCAGGATTGGCCATATACCTGCTGACTACACTAATTGCATGAGCAAGATCTGGTCTAGTGCAAATCATAGTATACATTACTGAACCAACAGCATTTGCATAAGGTATTCTCTCCATCTCTTCAGCTTCTGCCTTTGTCTGTGGCTTCTGTTGTTCTGATAATTTGAATTGATGACCTAATGGAATAGACACTCTCCTTGATTCATGCATGTTAAACCTTCTGAGTACCTTCTTTATGTAATCTGTCTGATGCAAGCAGAGAATTCCAGTTGATCTTATTCTATCAATATCCATCCCTAGTATTCTTCTGGCATTTCCAAGTAGCTTCATATCAAATACTCTCTGTAATTCAGATTTGAGCTGGTTGATCTCACTTTTATCCTTACTTGCTACTAGCATGTCATCAACATATAGTAACAAGAATACCACTACCTGTTTACCAGAGAACTTTAGATATACACAGCTATCAAACTTGGATCTCTCATATCCAATTGTCTTCATGTGTGAGTCAAATTTGATGTACCACTGCCTTGGGCTCTGTTTGAGACCATATAGAGACTTCTTTAACAAACACACTTTGTCTTCATGCCCTGGTATTTCAAATCCCTCTGGTTGTCTCATATAAATCTGTTCATTTAAATCCCCATGAAGAAAAGCAGTCTTTACATCTAACTGTTCTAGCTCCATGTCAAACTGATTTACTATAGCAAGAAGAATCCTTATGGAGCAGTGTTTGACTACTGGTGAGAAAATCTCATCATAATCAATCCCTTCTCTCTGTGTAAATCCTCTAGCAACCAGCCTGGCTTTGAATCTGACTGACTCAGTGTGTGTTACCTCCACCTTTCTCTTATATATCCATTTGCAGCTTACCAGTTTCTGCTTATGAGGTTTGTTCACTAATACCCATGTCTTATTCTTTTCCAATGATTCAATTTCTTCCTTCATAGCTATCAACCACTTATCCTTGTCAAGACTGCTGACAGCTTCTTTGTAAGTCCTTGGTTCAGTGCAGGCAACCTCTTCAGCTGATATAAGTGCATAAGCTGTGAGATAGTCTTCAGAGTATCTGGTGGATGGCTTTATTACTCTCTTGACTCTGTCTCTTACAAGTTGATAGTCTTGAATATCATCCTCTTCTGTTTCATCAGCATCCGGGTTTTCTGATTCTGCAGTGTCATCTTCATTTGTAACCTCCACCTTAACTTGTGACCCCTTGGTGATGGATTCAGTGATCAGTTTCTGATTGTATGATTCATTGAATGGCATTACATCCTCTGCAAACACTACATCTCTACTGATGAGAATCTTTCCTTTTCCTGATTCTGTACACCAAAGTCTGTAGCCTTTCACTCCTGCAGGATATCCTAACATAATGCATTTCAATGCTCTGGGCTCCAATTTGTCTTGCTTAATGTGCACATAAGCCCTGCAGCCAAATACTCTCAGATGTGAATATTTTGAAGGTTTCCCTGACCATATTTCTTCAGGTGGCACACCATTGTTTGCTGCTGATGGACACCTGTTTATCAGATACACTGCTGTGGAGGCAGCTTCTCCCCAAAACCTTTTGTCTAGTCCAGAACTGGAGAGCATGCATCTTACTCTCTCTAATATAGTTCTGTTCATTCTCTCAATGACACCATTTTGTTGGGGGTTTGCTGGGACTGTTTTATGTCTCTTAATGCCCTTATTCTTGCAGAAATTATTGAATTCTTCTGATAAGAATTCTAGTCCATTATCTGTTCTTAGGCATTTCAGTGTTGTCTGCTTCTCATTTTCAACCTCTTTGCACCAGTGTTGGAATTTATCAAACACTTCTGTTTTTGACTTGATCACATATAGCCACACTTTCTTTGAGAAGTCATCCATCAGGCTGAAATAATATCTGCCTCCACCTAAGGTTTGGACCCTTGAAGGGCCCCATAAGTCTGCATGGACATAATCCAGGATAGCTTGAGAGTTTGTCTTGCCAGTAGGATATGGTAGCTTCTTGGATTTCCCAAGAATGCAGTCTTCACATCTTTGTAGACTGTCTGCTATGTCCTTGCAGTCAATTGCCTTGATTTTCATCAGTTGTTGAATTCCAGATTCACTAACATGCCCTAATCTGGCATGCCAAAGGTGTCTGTCTTCAGATATTATGGCATCAGCTTCTCCCTCAATTACAGAGCCATCTAGGTAATATAGACTGGATCTTCTTACTCCCCTGAGTACCACTTTGTTGTCTTTTATGACATTCAGATAACCCTCTCCAGATTGAAAAATGCACCCTCTAGATTCAAGTGTTCCTAGACTTATCAAATTTCTTTTCAGTTGAGGAATATACCTTACATCTTTGAGTATCTTGATGGACCCATCATGAATCTTTAGTCTGATGGAGCCTATTCCTCTCACAGGACACACATGATCATTTCCCAGCATAACATTTCCAGTTTGGAGTTCTTTGAAGTCATAAAACCATTTGATGTTTGGACTCATGTGAAAACTGCATCCAGAGTCTAGAATCCAACTGTTTTCTCCCTTTGTTTCTGACACATTCAAAATCAGTGGATCTTCTTCCTTGGATTCTGCAATTTCTGCAGAGTTTGATGCATTGTTGCTCTTTTGAGCCACCCTTTTCTTCCATTCGAAGCATTCTTTCTTGAAGTGACCAGGTTTCTTGCACCAGAAACACTTCTTGGATTCTTTATCTTCAGCAGCTTTGCCTTTGCCATTTGTCTTCTTCTTTGATGATTCAGTGGTTCCAGGTTTCTTGGACTTCCAAATTTTTCCTCCTTTTATACTTAGGCTCTCTGAATTTCCTTCTGATTTGTCCAAATGCACTCTCTGCATTTCTTTTGATCTTAATGCAGTTTGAACCTGTACAAGGGTCACAGTGGACTCTTTCCCATACAACATAGCATCTTTTAAATGATCATATGACTTAGGGAGGGAGTTTAATAGCAGAATGGCTTTGTCCTCATCACTCATTGTGACCTCTACAGATTCTAAATCATCAAGGGTCTTATTGAAATCATCTAACTGGTCTTCAACCCCCTTTTCATCAGAGAATTTAAAGGAGAAAAGTTTTTGCTTAAGGAATAACCTGTTGGCAGTGGATTTAGCCATATACATCTTGTCCAATGCTTGGATAATTCCTGCAGCATCCTCTTCCTTTGATACTTCCCGGAGAACTTTATCACCAAGACAGAGAACCACCAGGCTATGAGCCTTTTCTACGATTTCTTGCCTCTGAGCAGGAGCCATGTCCTTTGGGAATGCACCTTCCCCCTTCAGCGCAGCAGACAGGCCCTGTTGGACCAGAAGAGCTTTTACTTTGATTTTCCATAATCCATAGTCGTTCTTGCCGTTGAATTTCTCAGTTTCCATCTTCGCGATTGACATGTTTGCGTTTAGATTCTTGTTCTTCGCTTCTCTTCCCACAGACGGCGCCACTTGTTGCAAATAGATGCAAAGACCTCCAAGAATAACTCACTAAACTTCACAAACAAAACCTCAATCTCTCTTTGTATGCAAGATAAAAATAACACTCACAATCACAAGAAATTAAACTGAACAACACCAGAATTACGTGGTTCGGCAAATGCCTACATCCACGGACCAAGAAGAGAAGGATTTCACTATGATCACAAAAGTGTTACAAGTTACATCATCTTGAAACCAAGAGCTTTCACCAACTTTATAGCTCTCATCCAAGATAACCGCCTTCTAGAAGAAAACTATAACTAACCATGTGCCAATAAGTCAGTTATAACCGTCTAGCTATCTTGCTGAATCCGGAAATGAGAAGTTATAGCAGAAGAATCCAAAATATCACAACTAACTCAATATTCTGATAAGCTAAAAGACAACACAGGAAAGACAACAGTTTCTTCTTCATAGACAACGGTTTTGACAGTTATGTTAGTTAAAAACCGTTGTCTTTTTAGCTGAAACTATTTTCCAGAATTCCTTTGAGCTGAAAATTCTTCTTTCTGATTTTGTTTAGCTTCCATACTCCTTCTAAGTTAGAACCATGATTGTTGAGGACACTCCATCATACTTCACATATATATTTATGCAATTAACAGATTCTCAACATGAGTTCACGGAAATTCGGTGTAGTTCCCAGTCAAATTTCCAGATTGTAAATGCAAAATCAAAATAATTGTTTCGAGATGAGAGAGAGAGAGAGCTTGATTCGAGAAAACAATACACAAAAACAATTGTTATTCACACCTCGACAGAGACGACGTTTATTCCAAGAAAGGGGAGACGGCGGGGCGGCGACACTCGGTTCTCTTATTTTGACAGCCACATCGATGTATTCACGAGAGGAAAGAGCGAGAGAGAGTTTAATGGAAGTAATAGCGTCGCCGGCGGAGATCACCGGTGGAGACGGGATGTGAGGGAAAGTAGCCCTAGCGGGTGTTGACATGAGAAGAAGAGACTTTTTTCTTTTTTTTTTTTTTTAATAATAAAATTAGAAAATATTAAAAGAATGAAAAGTGAAATAACGGTGATAGGAGGATCAAAATTGTTAACAGGGAAGGTATGAAATGAATTTGGGGATATATGTTTTCTTTGTTTTATATATATGCAAAAAGCCCTTTTTGAGTAGGAACTTTTTTATCAAATATGCTAGACTTAAATTTAGTGTGACAATTATGGATGTTCGTATATTTCACATAAAGAAAAATATGATACAATTATATTCATCATTATGATTTTAAAATTACACGTTGCAATTACAAAATTTACTAACTAAATTATATGCGCCAAGTATATTTCCGTCGCTAAATTAGTCGGCAAGTTTTAAATAAAAGTTTTATCGACGAAATTATATTAGTCGGTATAATTCGTCACTACATCAGTCGCTATGTTGTCGTATAAACATTAAACTATTGTTTACTACTAATTACCAACTGAAAAAATCGGTCACTAAACTAGCGTCGTTAGTTTGTCGGCATTCTGTCAGTGAATTTTATTTTTTAAAGTTTTCTTATTTTTTTTTATTTTTTTTAATTTTTTTTACTTTTTGTCGATATATGGTCGCAATTATGTTGATACTTTTACGACAGAAAATTTTTGCCGTTAAATCAGTCGGTTATTTTGTGAATTTCTTGTAGTGTACAAAATCGAAATTCGATTATTAATATAACTAGATGATACGTTTGCAAAACATTGACAACCTTCATGCATTGGCCCCTTTGATGGGAGAATTTGCCAAAATATTCTGCAAGTTTTGTCACTCAATCAAAATATGCAAAACATACAAATTCCAGTTTTGTCATCTTGTATGGTATATATTTTGCTTCTTAGACTAACAAATGTACCAGGCATATAATAGTTTAACTACAAAAGAAGTTGGTTCCACGAATTCTTTCTTTACCAAAGATAATATGATGACAGGTGGGAAAAATAGTATGACGATATAGTTACCCCTTAGTAGTGAGAGTTTTATCGTTCAACAACCCGAAAGATAAGTCAACTATCAATTCAGGTCTTGAAAAAAAATTATATCAATTTAGGACATATTTATTGTTTCCATTTCATTCCGGACGGAATGGCCGAAAAGTTCCATTCCAGTCATGAAAACGGTACATTCTGGCAGTCATTCCGTTTCGGCCAATTTATCAGTCGTTTCGGTTCGAAATGGCCGAAGTGACACCGAAATTCCCGAGATGGTCGAGATAACCGGAATGATGTGAGAAAAAATTGTGTAAGTTCCTTTTTGTAATTTTTTTTCTATATACATATTTGTGTATTTAAATGAAAGGTTCAAGTATTACAATAAACTACAACTAACTGATCTTTTGGTGATTTGTATAGTCTTAAATTTAGAGATCAAAATCATCAATGGCAATTGAACAAACCTTACAAATTAATATATAATATGAAAAAATAATATAATATTTAATCAATATATTAAGTTATAGCAATGTGTTAAAATATATTTAGACATATGATAATTTGAAAAACAAAATAATTTGAAAGTCGCTCTTGTGCAGGCGAATAATCGAATGTCGCCCCTAAGGGACAACTTTGCTTATGGTTTTAAGGCCTCCAAGCAGTGCCATATATTTATAAAAAAAAAAAAAAAAATGTGTATGTTACTCTATTGTAGCAAATTTGCCTTCGGTTAGCTCAAAAACTACTAGGTTTAGTCCGAAATCGATAAGGTTGGCTCAGCTAACATCCCTAATCTCATCCCACCCGCCTTTCTAGGTTAACTTTTTTTCAAAAAAAAAAATCAGCTTTCTTTAATATTACCCCCACCTTTAATCTCTGCCCTTCACCTACCCCTTCTAGAGCAATCGTTTTTTTTCAGTTTTCTTTTAGTACCACCACCCCCACACCATATCACACCACACCACACCCCAAACCTGAATCATTATTTTATTTTTCTTTTTTAATGTTCCTTTAGTACCATCCCGCCCCCTCTATTCCTGCAAGGGAGCTTAATATTTAGGCAGAGATCAATTGAGGATAATCAGAAATTTTTGCAACAGACGTATTAAGTGAGTAGAATATTAGCCATTACCTAAGGCCACATGAGTGGAGAAGCAAGCATCCCATCTAGGGATGGCAAAATGACCCGGCCCGCAGCTGACCCGCCCTGACCCGTTCCATATGGGGCATGTCAGACCCGCCCCATCCTGGAAACGGGCCAAATCACCCAGCCCCGCACATGTGACATGGTGGGTCTGGGTATTAACTCCGACCCGCCGCGACCCGCCCCGACCCCACCCGGCTCCATTTATTAAAATATTATATCTAATACTCCCTCCATCCCGGTTTAACCTGCCTAGGTTGACCAGGCACGGAAGTTAAGAAAAAACAGATTTTGTGGAATCTTTGACTTTTTCAAAGGTGGAGATTGAGGGTGGAGATTGTGTGAGAAATTTATCATTTATGGGCTGGCAGGTTAAGGTGGGACCGACCGAAATGGCAAGTAGGCAAGTTAAGCTGGGACGGATGGAGTATATAATAAGTTATGTGTCATTTTTAGGATTTTATCTGAAGAAGTCGCTTAATTTTAGCAGCCTCTTTTTTTCTTTCACTTTCACTCACGCCATTTTTGAACCCTAGCCGCAACCCTTCACCTTCGACCACCAAGTTTGCTGGAAATCCACCTCCAACGACTGACGTCTCTTCCACCGTCCACCGCTTTATCACCGGGTAACTTCTATTTGTGATTTTACTTGTATTCTAACTTTATTTCGGATTTGAATTAGAAATGTGAAATTTGAATGAAGATCTGTTAGACTAGATGATGAGTGGTTTTCATTAATTGAGACATGCATACTGTAAATTCTATACCAGTTTGGACGAGAAGATGACTGAAAATTCTAAGAAGTCTTTCTTTTTTTCTTGACAAAGAAGATAAGTTTTTTTTAAAAATAAACTATTATGCTCGTGTAATTTCTTTAGAAAATACAACAAATTTTTTATTTTACTGCAAAAACGACATTAAAGTACATTTATTTGTTAACAGTTTAAAGTTATCAAGATACATGGTGTATAATAATGGTGTGATAGTGTCATGACTTGAGCTTGAAAAGCTTAAGGGTGGGATGTTAGAACAGAAATGGAGGAAAATTGAGAGAAATTTCAATCATAATATGTTAGAATGTTACTGGTTTTCATTTTTATTGTTCTTTTTGTTGTTTTTAGACTGTTATTGTTGTTCTTAGAATGAGAGAAAATTGAGAAAAGACTTGCAAAATTGCTTATTTATACAATTTTGCTTCTTTGATGCAGCAAATATGGCTAGTGAAGGGAAATCTATTGTGTTGAACGGTGACAGTCAGCCGCCTCCAGCATTCACATCATCCTTGGCAATCCCGCGATATCTAACTTTCTACCACTAACACCTATGTCACCCATCGGCTCTCCATTGACACCCGAATTAATCTACAGATATGCAAAGCCCCAACAATGATTCCCCAGTGGATGAAGATCATGATACTAATGATGATTCAACTGCGACGGAGGTAACAGACCAAAAATTAAAATCAAAGGTTTGGCAGGGTTATACTAGAATCAAAATCGATGGAAAATGGAAGGCCAAGTGCAAGGATTGTGGTAAATTGTTGGTGGGTGAACCCGCTCAAGGCACAAGTCACTTGAGAAAGCATCTGATCAGATGTACTAGAAAGAAATACAATGACATAAGGAAGCAGATATTACAAGCCAATTTCAACAAAGAGAAACTTGAGCTTTCACCTTTCAACTTTGATAATGATGTGGCTCGTAGAGAACTTGCAAAAATGATCATTATACATGAGTATCCTTTGACAATGGTGGAACATATAGGGTTTAAGAACTTCTGTAACACTTTGAATCCTCTCTTTAGGATTATGACAAGAAACACAGTTAAAGGTGATTGCTTAAAGATATATAAGCTTGAAAGGGAAGCCATACTGCAAATGTTGGAGAAAAATGAAGGTCGGATAGCAGTGTCAACGGATATGTGGGACATCCTCTTTTCAAAAGAAATGATTCATGGCCGCCACAGCTCACTTCATTGACAATAGTGGGAAGCTACAAAGTCGAATATCAGGTAATAAATTCAATAACCCTCTCCCATAAAATTTACACTTTCATTACCTAGTTAATACATTGTTTTTCATGCTTGCAATGCTTCTCATTCTTTTTATCATGTGCAAATTTTGGTATGATCAGTTTGACATTGGTCATTTACACTTGTAAAATTAATCTTGTAGGTTTATTTGTGTGCCAAGTCCACATACAAGTGAAGTTCTTTGCGAAGCATTACTTGATTGCCTTTTGGATTGGAATATAGATCGAAAGTTGTCTGCGGTAACGGTCGATAATTGTTCGACCAACGATGCAATGATGAATATGCTCTTGGAGAAGCTTTATTCGGATACACTTTTAGTTGGTGGTAAGCTGATGCATATGCGTTGTTGTGCACATATTCTGAATTTGATTGTAAAGGATGGTTTGGAAGTTATTGGACAGGCAATTGAGAAAATTACAGATGACGTTTCTTACTGGTCGGGCACTCCAAAAAGATGGGAAAAGTTTAAAGATACAGCTCGTCAGCTTCAGGTTTAAATTGGTGAGAAACTTATTCTTGATTGCAAAACACATTGGGACTCAACATATTTAATGCTACAAACAGCCCTCGATTACAAAAAAGTTTTTGACTGCTTGAAGTGTCGATCCAAGGTACAAATGATTGCCTAGTGATTATGAATGGAATATGACAAGTGAAATTTGTAGTAGGCTCAAATTGTTTTATAATGCAACTGAGCTTTTCTCTGGCACTACATATCCTAATGCAAACTTGTATTTTCCAAATATTTGTGAAATTAAGATAACTTTATTTCAGTGGTGTAGCTGCGGTGTTGAAATAATAGTCTATGGCTTCAAAAATGGTAGAGAAATTTGATAAATATTGGTCTACGGTCAATGAGATTATAGGAGTGGCAGTGTTCTAGACCCTAGGTATACAGTTGATTTGTTGGAGTATTACTTTGGAAAGATTTATGGTGGTGATGCTGAAAATGAGGTACAACATATTTTGATTTTATGCCGTGACTTGCTTGAGCAATATGAGAAGAAAAGGGGAGATGATTGTAACAGTGGTTCAATGGACGGTCAGACTAATGCAGCTCCTGTTGATTTAGTTTCACTATCTGATTTTAATTTATATGCATCTAGAAAGAAAAGAAAACATGTGAGGTCGGAGTTGGATCAGTACTTAGAGGAGGATATTTTACCCCGCACACCAGATTTTGATGTCTTATCATGGTGGAAGTCAAATAAGGGCAAATATCCAATTTTAAGCCAAATTGCAAAGGACATTTTAGCAATACCTATCTCTACAGTTGCTTCGGAATCTGCTTTCAGTACAGCAGAACACTAATTGGTCCTCATCGTAGTAGGCTTCACCCCACAACCATATTACTTTTTTCTTATTAACTTAATGTATGGCAATATAACTCCATTTATAGTTTTTTATATGATAATTGATATGCAGGTCACCCATCAGATGGACATGAAAATTGAACTATATTCTATGATTCAGATGATGAGAAGCCTGAAGTTGAGGTAAGTTTAAATTAATATTTCCATGAGACTGATATTTGACTTTGGTTTATTTGGAGAAAACATTGCTTGAGATTTCTTTTATTTTTGTAGGATTAATTTGAAGATGGATGCCACGTGAAGAGAGTAGAGTTTGTGGACTTTGAGCTTATCATTGGAAGATGCAGTTTTTGTAATTTGGAAGATCCATTATTTCTTTATCACCAATCATGTATCTCTGAATTTGTAGGTTTTGAATGTTTGGTGAACTTGTATTGTCTTTTGGAGATTTAGTTGCTTTTAATGGGTAATGACTATTTAATATTCATATTGCTGATTGCCGGTCATAGTTTGTTTGAGGTTCATAAAATTGATGGAATTAGCTCTTGGATATTTTAATATGTTTGAAATGCATAAATTTATTAGGAACAGGTTAAGCAAAGATGGAGATTGAATGTGGAGATTTTGATGGTGGAGATTGTGGGAGAATTTATCATTTATGGGGTAGGACAATTAGCTT
Organism: Ajuga chamaepitys; assembly: GCA_958295605.1. Lineage (NCBI taxonomy): Eukaryota > Viridiplantae > Streptophyta > Magnoliopsida > Lamiales > Lamiaceae > Ajuga > Ajuga chamaepitys. The sequence continues at coordinate 57,947,000 of OY282502.1, forward strand.
GGGACAAACAAATAAGGCAAGTAGGACAATTAGGCCGGGACGGAGGGAGTACCTTTTAGCTGGGGGCATAATGGTAATTTTGATGTGATTAAGGTTCCACTGGTCCTGGGCTGACAATAGCCTCCTTCCTTCGGTCTAGAACCTATACCAACTATTTAAATGATATGTGTTCAATGTAATATGCCCAAAATAATGGGTTTGGGCCTTAAGCTGAATTTCGTGGGGGTATATTACATTATGGCACTACATGTACAATTCGTATCATGAACTGAACTGTGAGTCATGAGCTATTTCTTAAAAAATTGTAGTATTATATCAAATAGCATTACTTGTGCAGAAGTAATGTATCATACTGAAAACATCTCAGTATTTATGCTAAAGATAATAGAGAAATTACAGATTGTCATCCAAACTTTTCGCGTTTCCACTCGATGTCATAAAAACTATTTTTTGTTACAGTTTACTATCTGAATTTATGATTTTGTTGCAGATTACCATATGAGAAAAATTTTAACCCTCCATAATTAGACAATCAATGATTGAAATTTTTTTTATATGGCAATTTGTAACAAATAAAAAAACGCGCAAAGGTGAAATGGTATGTTGTAATAATCCCAAGATAATGTACTTCAAAACAAAATAATACATTTCTTCCTTACCAATTATAAATTTTCAAGAGTGACAGATTTGAAATGTATAGGTCCAACCAACCTGATTTGATTTCACAATCCAAGAATACATATGTTTCTTCATTCTTGGTCAGTTGAGCACAATGGTAGAGCCGTTTAGCATGATCAAATCATCACAAAGTTTGCAACTACAAATTAATAAATTAAGGGTATCCATCAAAGAATAAGCCAATATTCGATAAGAAAGATACACAACTTTGAGGTTGCAAAAACAGGGAAAATTCATGTCCTGGCTAGCAACATACCATAACAGAGGTTGATTCTAGTCTAGCAACAGATGATAATTGACAAAATTGTTTCAACTCGAAAAGCCTAAGCTGTCTTTGGCTTCGGTTTTATACGCTTCACTCTCGAGTACAAGAACACGCCAGCAAGGGCAATTCCAGTACCTGCACCAAAAGGAACAAAGGAATTGAGAATTGAGATCAAATTGTTAAACCAACATTTACAGAACACCGCCCCTAAAGTTCAACCTAATTACAAAAGGAAACTCTTTCAAAACCTACAAATACCATCGCCATCTGTTTACAAATACACCTATTAAGGGGGGGTACTTGTGAAGATAACAGACCTCCACCAGTGATTAATTGATTATAATACGACAAGGTAATATTCGCGTTTATTTTGTAATAGGCCAAACCTCAAATGTAGTTTTTCTAATTTGTCCTTTATAATTGCAATCAATTGTCAAATTCAATGAAGAACAATTGGATGAATCGGTTATACCTAGAGAGTTGATAGGCGAAACAGGTGTGCGGAAGAAGAGAACGGAAGTAACAATCACCACCACCCGCTTAACACAGTTTCCAACAGAATGGGTAACTGGAGATACCCGCTGCAAGATCATGTACGAGACCTGCACAAACAAATCTTATCAGCATTCAATCTACAAAAAGGATATGTATATATATTTATATTGATCTCCGGGTAAATTATGTATAAATCTATAGAATGATATGGAAAAACAAGAATTTGGAGACATCAAGGTGGCTTAAGCCTCTTTTCAAGTGCAAGCTTTCAGTTTTTTATCCCGTTCGAACTTTCAATAAGAAGTTGAACATTTCAGATTCTGTGTGGTCACACTAAATTACAGCCAATGCAGCACAAACAGTAATCCTATATGGATTATTACAACAATGAATAGGCTTTCATTGTCTATCAGCCACCAAAGCAGGAAAAAGAAAAACATAATTAAATTATTAAATAACAAAAGGGTTTGTGGTCCCTCTATTCACCAGTAGGTTTGCATAACTTTTGACGAAGACTATATTCTACATGTGTCAAACTATACAGCTCTAAAGATTTGAATCATAGTTACAATTGCTTGAATACAAGATTTTCGGTATCGAGAATTTCCTTGCATTTTTAATGTAAAAACATCCAAGGTGAAGATCTTGAATTTTGAAACTAAAAATGACCCATTTATTGTAGAGAATATGCATTTGAACTTTGCCACGAGTATTTAGTGGAAACCGTGTGCTTATTATACTTAGATGAAGGCTTAATTTTAAAAATTGCACTCTAACAAATGCGACATATAAAGAGAATATCAAATGTGTACCTGCTGATATGCATGGAAACAAAGAGCTGCTAGGAGGGACTTAGTGTAGAGCTGATTGACGTTCACTCCCTGACAACAGAAAACACCGATAAATGAATAAACCTCAGCAACAAGAACAAAAAAAATGCTCGAAATTCTGGAATTAGTTAGATAAAAGCAAGTCCTGCTTTCCAGTTATACTTACAGCAGCTTGAAGGTATGTAGGTGTAAACTTGACGCCTTCCACGAAAATGGCAACAGGTGCCATCAAGAAGAAGGACATGATAGTAATTATTGAGAAAAGAGTAATATTGTCCAGGGATTCCTGCATCAAACACAAAACGAAGCTGAAGACTCAGACGACTATCAGAAGAATTGGATAAGTACTTTCTCTTCGGCCTACAAATCTCTGAGACTCAAAATGAGAGAGAGAGGGGAGAAATACCTCTTTCTTAACCATGAACTTCTTGCTAAGGACATTGCGAGATTGATTTGTCAAGTTCGAGGCCATAGCACTCCAAAAACCAGCCCTTCAAAAATCAAAGATAGCACAAAAAACTGTGAAGAAGCCTTCAAATAAGCACTTGCTACTAGATAATTTAAGATAGGGGCAATAACAGCAATTGATTGGCAGCAAGTGACGTGGTTCTTTACCAATTGAAAGATGCCTCAGTCATTGATGCCAAACCTACTCCACCAACAATTGGTACAAGTGACGAAACTACCCATAGCGTGGGAAACTGGCCAAAGAGGGGTCAGTTGGAAACAAAGATCATGTTTAATGCATGATTCAGACAAAAATAAGACGTAGTCAACACAAGAGTAGGCAACTAAACCGAATGTTATTATCTTCACAAGCTAAGAGAGTCGTAACATTTTTATAGGTTTAAAAAAGGATAAAACTGCAATATTTTTATCCCAGATTGTAGATGAAATTAATTAACAATCTACAACAAACATAGCAGTATCAGTATCAAAATTTAAGGGTCAATAGTTCTAATAAATGAAGGAATCAAAGGATTAGACCTGCTTTGAAAAGAAACCTTAAAACACGCAATCAAGTTAAAAACTGTTTGAAACTTCATAAAGCCATTCCATATTACAGTTACAAGTATATCAAATAAAAAAGACTTGAGAGTTCAAAGATGTTTCACCTCTCCCAAAAACATAGCAGAGAGGACAACTGAGAAGAAAGGCTCCATAGCTTTAATTGTGTGAGTAAATGATACAGCAACTTTTCCAAGACTCATATTGGTAAAGAGGTTGCCGAGGGTGTGCACCAAAGCCAAAGGAAGAATCGCAACAAGCTGCCAATATCAGATACAGGATTAACACTGTTATTATATTTTCTTTTACGATTATTAAACTGAATGAAAACACTGAAAATGTGTTCCAAAAATACCTGGTTGCCACTGATTTTAGGTCGTTTGTAAAGATTGAGGGTCCACATTGTAACAACAAGCACAGTCCCCACGGTAAATTGAACAAGAGTGACAGTCATTGGGTAGTGAAAAGCTTTGAGAACCTATCAAAACCAAGCATCATCATCCCATAACATGATCCTATACACAAGAGATTCCAACAAGACATTCTAGGCACGGATTGAATTTAAACTGTTATTTGATATACGCATATACCCTTTTACAAAATACACATCATCCCCAATATCATTGCTCAGTTCCTGTTCAGAACATCCCACAACATCAAAATTTTCCTAAAAGGGAATAAAAGTTCCACAAATATGAGACACCTTTTCTTCTCAATGAATAGATAAAGAAATCTACTGATAAGCGACAACATTTATTCGTAATGAGTAGGATCCTTACAACTGGCACATGAAGGTAGATTTGTGACACTAAAGACAACTTGATTTGTGAAAGTAGCCAAACACAACAATATGAAAAATAGTTAATTTATTTTGATCATACATCCAAGATACTAAGAAATTGCATTTGAATTAGAGTTGCATTTCTTGATACTTTTGGTCAATAAGCAATGAAACAGCTAACCATCAACAAAAAATTCATAAACTCATACAGTGCAATAATTAAAACAAATAATAGAAAAAGGAGAAAAGTATACTTTGTCCTTCAACGATTTGTTTCTTGCCCAGATTCACATAAAAATCAAGATGCAATAAGGAAAATGACATTTTTTCACATTTAAAGCAACAAATCAGAAATAATTCTAATAGTATTTTCAATAGTGTAGTAACTAGCAATAACAATAATCTGATATCCGATCCAAAAAATTTAAACAGTCAAAAATAGAGAGAATATAAAAAGAAGAAAGGTGGAAATTACCTGTTTGTTGTAGATATTGAAGTAGATATTAAAGAGGTACCAAAGACCGAAAAGCGTTCCAAGCACCAAAGTATCCCTAAAGCTCTTAGACGCGGGGGTCTCCCCCGGGCCTGCGGTCTCAGCCGTAGCCCGAACCACAACTCCATCAGATTCAGGCTCCGGACTCGGACTGGATACCCACCCGTTCTGCTTCAGTGAGCAGCTAATCGGGCTCAATTTTCGGGTGGATGAGAAGGCAAGGGCGCCATTGCTAAATTGGTAGCGTTGGGGGTTGAAGGCACGAACAGAGAGCTTGCGAGTGTGGGTAGAGAGAGAAAGGGAAGGCGAGAAAGCAATCGCGGAGCTGTGCATCTTACTCAGATCAGGAGAGGGGGGAGAGAGAGAAGAATGTGTGTATGTATTTGTTGTACGTATATATCGGGTGGGTGAGGTGGGTGGAGGTAGGATGGGAAAGGAACGTTGGAGGCTCCGTCAAGAAACGAGGAGAGCGGCAAGAGTGGACAGTGAAGAGTTGGTGGCGGAGGGTATTAGAGTCAGAATTTTGTAGGTACATGTGGAGATATTCTGGCTGTTTCCCAGTGTGCTCTTTTGGGTTCAAAAAATTAAAACACATGTTCGGAGATTAGAGATCCGCTCGACGAACTATTCGGGTTGTAAAAAATTTGATCAAACTCGTCTAATGTCACTTGTTAAAATAAACAAACCAAGATTGATGATATTTCGATTTCTTAGTTCTCGAGCAAGTTCGTTTATTGGCTCGAGAGCTAGTTCATAAAAATCAAGTTATTGTATTTATAATTAATTCCTAATTTTGCAGTTATACTTATAAAAAATATATAATTAAATAATTAAAATCATGCATTTTTGTATATGTGATTAATTAATCTTAGTAGGTATATTACTCCCTCCGTCTCGCCCTATTTTGTGCACTTACTCTGACGCGTATATTAAGAAAAAAATATTTTTTGCTTTTATGTTGACCAATCAACTGAGATTAAGTTGAATTTGAGGGAAAGTTGTATTTATCTTTCCCTCACTTTTTCAAAAAATTGAAACCTTATAATCATCAAAATTTAACTAACAAGTAAAATTGAAAATTTGGGAAAAAATGAATGGCGAATTTTTTGAATTTTATCAACAGAAGATTTGGGAAATTATTCCCTCCAATAAAGGAAAAATTACACCATTGTTCAACTTAATCTAAAACCCAAATAAAATTCAAATTTCCCCCTAAATGATCAAATTCAAGCCCATCAGCTCTATAAAAGCTTGGACAGCAACATTTAACACATTTACTGGCCCCAATTGTTCTTAAACTGAAGAATTACACAAAAAAATAAAAAATAAAAATAAAAATCCTAACACTCGAAAGCAACTTCATTTAACTCCATCAGATCGAACCATGATCGCGCAGTACCTGTTAGCCAACAGCTCTGACGGAGTCGTACACTATGGCAAGATCAAGTCAGCGACGGCATCATTTGGAGTGAGTTGTCGGACAATTCATTACGTCTGAGAGTCTGCACAAGATCAAATAGGCGAAGGGTCACCAATTGTATTTATTGAACAAAAAATGACTGATGAAAAGCAACCATCATAACTTGATGTTGAACAATTTAAAGTTATCTTACTCTCCAAAAGGGGCAGTATCAAAAGATTAGGAACTGCACATAAGTAAGAGCCAAGTTGGAAGATGGGTGAAATCAAGAGTGATTAAACCTTACGAATGCCATCAAGCCTTCACTCACCAAAGCAAACATGTTACAAAGACTCAAGTTCAGCTTAAGTTATTTGCATTTGGATACATAGCTGGAAAAAATCAGGTACGAGTCGATGAACAACATTATTCATATTGATGAAAAATGGTTCTATATGCAAAGAGCCACCGAGAGAGCATACTAACTAGAGGAAGAACCGGACACATATAGGTCATGTAAAAGCAAATGATTTATTTCCAAAGTAATGTTCATGTTTGTCGTTGCAAGACCACAGTACTCAGCCGAGGGGGATTTGTTGTTTGATGAAAAAATTAGAATTTTCCATTTAAAACTAAGGAACATGTCCTTCGAAACAGTAGAAATCAAGTCCGGGGCACTTTGATTATTAAACCGATTGATTCAATAACCAAGCAAGTAATCAAAGATTGCCTCTTGCAACAGGTAGGATTTTTAATTTTTTTTTCCTTTCAAAAATTTATCATCATTTAACTTAGTTGTTCTTGTAAGTCTCCTAAATGCAGTTAGATTGCATTTAATATCTGCAAAATTCGTAATTTCAGATTATCCCAGCTATTAAGACAAAATGGGCAACAAATGCAAGCAAGCAGATAGTAATTTAACAAGATAATGCAAAGCCCCACATAAGCAATTTCGACCCGAATTTAGGCAGGCAGTTTCAACAGATGGTTTTGACATTCAACAAATATGTCAACCCCTTAATTTACCAGACATAAATGTCCTAGACTTAGGCTTTCTCATAGCAATTCAGTCATTGCAGATTGAAACAACGTCAAACAATGTTGAAGATCTAGCGAAGAATGTTGCAACAGCTTATGAAGAACTAGAGGCAAGCAAACTCAACAATGTGTACTTGAGCCTACAAGCCTGTTTGATAGAGATATTGAAACAGAAAGGTCACAACAATTACAAATACAAACTGCCTCATTTGGGTAAAAGTCATTTAAGGAAGGGATACTCCCTACATCTCTAGAAGTTGAAGAGGTAGTGAGACAAGCAATCGAGCATTTAATTGAAAAGGAACAAGCTGGTGGCAGTTATGAAATTGGTGGACTAATGTGTGAGTTAGGCTATCCTTAAAGAAAAGGGATTAGGGCAGTTGTTGAATTTTATATTGTGTTTATATCATAAACATCATATAGATGTAACATTTTGCTTACTATAAACATAGGAATCATTTTGATGAAGTTCATTTTCCAATCAGTGTGTACATGTTTCATCATTTGATTTGAACCCTATACCCTTAGAAAAAAATTCATCACAGGGGTTTATTTAATCAACCCACATGAGTAGAAGGGCAACCTTAAACTAGCTAGTTTAAGCTACCAGCAACAATGGAACAGAAAGACATCATTTATTTAAGCTAATCTCAACCAGATTAATCATGAAACTGTTTCAGCACATTACACCAACAAATCAACAAAGGCAGCATTAAAACATCAGAGATAATGACATCATTTATTTTAAGCTACCATTTGTTTTATCACAAGACCTATAATCTCAGAGACAGCATAACAATTCAACTGAAACCCACTCAGGGACCACATCAAGTAAATACTCTCAAAAACCTTCAATAAATCCATACAGTTCAAGCAAAACCCACACAGGGACAACATCAGGTAAGTATTCGCAGAAACCCTCAATAAATCCAAACAATTCAAGCAAAACCCACACAGGGGCAACATCAAGCATATAATCTCATAAAACCTGAGTAAATCAACACAGTTTAAGTAAAACCTACACAGAGGTAACAACATGCAAATAGTTTCAGCAAAACCCAGATCTGGGTTAAATAGAAGCACAACAAGAAAATATAGTTTACATAAACCTTTAGTATAGCAGAAATCCATATTGTAAGGCACTGCATGTAATGATCTCTGAGTTCTTTGGTGCTGAACAACTCGCTACACGGAGCACACGGATCTGAACTCGACAATATGATTGAATCGACCGAATCGTCCAAAATAGGAAATTCTCCGTTTTCCAAAATTAAACCCGGCACGACAACTAAGTTTCATACACGATTGAATCGTCCAAATCATAAGCTATAAGATCAAGATCTGGGGAATCTTCCATGGTTTTACAGGGCCTGAAGTGATGTAAGACTCATAGATTGAAACTCGATGTAAACTGGAGCAGTAGAACAACGAGTTAGATTTAGGGGATAGGATGAAGATCTAAACTCAATCGAAAACCAGATCGGTAGAATGATGAGTTAGATCTAGGGGGTAGAATGAAGAATCACAGTAGGGTTGAAGCATTCGAGAAGACCACTAGAATTAGCATTTCCAAGGAAGGGAGGATGAGAGAGAGCAAAACAGAAGGGAGGGGGGATAGTAGGTTGGGTCTGGGTTTTTGGGTTGGGTTGGGGTAATTTAGGTTTAGGGTTATTGTTAATCTTAGGGTTCGTTTGCTTAAGATTGGGCTCAGTAGATTTAGAGGATCGAATCTCAATAAAGCACACTCATTAACTCCCTCAGTCAGATTTAGTCCAGCACTCCTCAGTCTTAAGCAAACGGACCCTTATTATATTATGATAATTAATCAAAGTCAGCTTATTAAAAAAAAATTAACTAGTGACATTCTTGTAAATAAGTGTGTTTTATGAGGATCGAATAAGTGATAACAGTTTCTATTTTGGGAGGTGTGCAAAATAGTGTGGGACGATCGAAAATGGAAAGTGTGCAAAATAGGGCGGGACGGAGGGAGTATAATTTTAAGAATTTGTAGCTTATTTTTATTAAATAATGATTAGTAACATATTTATAATTTATATGTACTGAATTCTTTTGGTCTCGATTAGGCTCGCGAGAGACTCGAGAAAGCTCGCAAGTCATTCATATATTTGATAAATTAAGCTCAAGTTTGACTCGATAGTTAATAAACAAAACTCAAATTCTTAGGTATTCGGTTCAACTTGATTCGTGCACATCCATATATGTTTATATTTAAAATGTAAAAATTGTGTATCAAAAAAAAATTGGGAGAGGTGTATTCCACAAATAAAGCTCTTTTCTCGATTAATGTTACATTAGGGCATTTTTAGTAGTGTAGGTATAAATTACTGTCACATCATTGCCATATTATTATCGTATTAAAATTTATTATCACGTTAAAATTTAAGGCACAAATTATACACTTCAGGGTTCCCCATTGAAACCCTCTCCACTCCCTTTTTCTTTAAACATTTGTACCCAAACTTTCTCTAAAATATTTGTACCTCTCCCCCTCAATAGAATTGTGACGGGTGGATGGGTACAAAAGGTAGCTCATTAAACTCGTGTATACTCCAGATTAAGAGCATTACCAATGATTTATGTATAATTAACCGCCACATTGCTGTCGCATCATTATCGCATCAAAAGTTAATATCCACTACATTTCTACATATTTCTCCCCAATCATCTAAGATACAAATTGTACTATTTAAGGGTCCCACATTCGAGTCACCAATTTTATTTTCCTTTTTCAATTTAAAATTTTATTTACAATTTTCACCTATACAATTAATTAAATAAACATTCATGAAATTTTTTAAATTAATATATTTTTTTGAAAAAAATTGCTTTATATTTTATTTTTAAAACAAAGATGAATTTTAATTCGTTTTTTTCTAAATTTTATAATAACTTAAAAATTTAGTTCATCTTTTTGTTTTTTTAATATTTACACAATATTAAAAAGGTTGATATTATTAATTAGGTATCATGTAAAGAAATTCAAACTGATTTAAAAAAAAAAAATAGACCTGCAACATCATTTATCAGGCTCGGGTCCCACGCGCAACTAACCACCCGCACGGGGATCCCACGCGCCTTAAATCCTCCTTTATTCGCGGTGCGTGGGCAACACAGCCCTGCCTCTCCCATTCTCGCTATTTCAATAAAAAAAAATGGGTACAATTAATTGTATCCATTTAATTATATCCATTTTTTTCCTCTTAATTGTACCAAGATTATCAATGGTGTTGTATCTTTTAAGTGGGTACAAATTTTATATGTACTCACCCACCGCTGCTGATGCTCTAATTGTTTCTTTTCATCTGGTATTTTTTTTTTAATTCAGTAAAGATCAATTGTTTCTAGATATTGTAGATTCCTCTTTTGGCAATTGATAATATAGTAGTTTTAGTAGCTTTAGATCATTCTAAGTATTATCATCTATGGTCCAAAAAAACCGACTAAACCCTCATTATGCACTAGATTGTCATCGATCATCTACATTTTTTCTCGATTTTTCCCGCTTACTTTCGCCTAAAGACCAGTTTATTTCACATAAGTCCTAACTAGGCGTTAGATCTCAGTGGCAATGAGTTCCTGAAAGTACCCTTACACTAAATTCATTTGCAGATTCCCACCTGGAATAGAACTCCACCCTGCCGCTCGAAGCAAGCCCTTTTATATATGAGAATGAATAAGGTGCACATTGACACCATTAGTTCAAGTTCATGAGTGATATACAAACAATTCTTGATGAGAGAGATGTAAAAGCACACTCATCAGCACAAGTTCACAGGAAAACTAGCAGTCTTCATCACCTGACAAACAGGGCAAACATCGATGAACCCTTCGCACTCTGCACACAGGCACAAGTGTCTGCAAGGGAACAGCAACACCGATACCCGTCTATTCTTGCAAGATCGGCATTTCAGCCGCTGATTTTCAACTTCTTGATGGACAGTTCCAGGTAACTTCATGCAAGACAATGCATCGTCTACCTCACTGTCACCAAACCCTTCATGACCCCGGGTCGGGCCTTGTGCCATGAGCTGCTGAATGTTGCTTTTCAGAACATTGGCGACTGATTCGTTGTACTTTGCTCTGTAATGCCATGATTGAGCTTCCATGGAAACCTGCTTTATTTTGTCCTCTAACTCTTTGTTCTTGAGGTTTAGGTTCCCTATTTCGAGCTCCTTCTCTTGCAGCTTCCTGCCAACTCCTTTTTCTAATGCGTTGAGTAGAGAAACTGTGTGCCTTTCGTTCAACTCTCTTCCACCCTTTAGCATGTTTTCTTCCTGGATGATAGAGATAGAAGTTGACAACAAGCACCTGTGCTAACATAATACAAATTACAGCATCTTGTAATATCATCGTCCACCTATCTTGGACCGTTGAGTTCATCGATAATTGCAATCTTAGACACTAAATATAGGGGGAGGTGGCAAACCAAACACACTGTATATGGGTCTGGTAAATTAGGGCATAAACTTAACAAAATTAAAGCATTCAAGAAAATCAGTTCTGAATGCTCCAGTTGGACCGAAATTATCATGTATACCACACATGAACCCCACACTCGTACTGGCAATTTAGGACACTAACTTATAAATTTTCAGGCTGTCCTCAATGGACAAATGTTCTAAAATGCTAGCACGAATATGTAGTGTCCTTAATCTGTTAGACCTCCATAGTTTGTATCCTAAAATTGCAACTAACTCATGAACTGAAGCATAAAATCTAAGTAGGATCATATACTATCACAAGGGAAAAACTAGTCTTACCTGAAGTTTAATATACTGCGCAAGTTCTTCCATCTGTCGATCCATCTCCATTTTCACAGTATTGCCAAGTGAGAGAACAAAAGGAAGGCCGTTTCTCAGATTCTCACTTGTAGAAGTAATTGAGGAACTAGGCTCTTCTTTCGCACATGAAAGTCTGAGCCCAGGCGATACAGAATTTGGATTTATAAGAGTTCCAATTTGAGCAGGTTCCCGTTGGTAAAGGTTGTTATTGGGAGACAAGCCAAGTTTCTGCTGCATGTATACAGTTTCGTCTTCTCTAACTCTTTTCATACGGCGAGTATCAGTGTGTTCATGCTCGTTTCCTACATTATTTACGATGCCAATACCACCAGCAAACTGAGTAGGAACTGCAAAAGAATATAGAACATCAAACTAGAAAAATCTTAAAATAAAGGAAAAATAAGATTGAGAGACAAAGAATTGATGGGAAAGTCAATCCTAAGAAAAGAAGACAAAATTGAAAGAATAACTAAAAATGCTGAGGATAAGGTGAAGAGTTTTTGTGGATATTAAAGTTTCTCATCCCTATTGTCATCTACACTGAAAAAGCAATTAAAGGGTTAGCTAAGAGACCAAAGTCTAGATGAGTGGTTCAAAATTCGGATTCCAGTTTTATTTTCCTACAGCGCCTTACAACACACAGTAAAGGAAGCACATGGCCGTATAGACACTAAAAATCTTGAGAAATTCTCATAAACATCCACATACACATTTGATAATTCGACTATTAGGAAACACAAACCATATCCTAGGAAGCTAACAAATCAACAAGAAATTAGCAATTGAGATTGTCAAGAACAAAGGGAATATCCAAGCCCTCTAAACTGTTTTCTGTAAAGGTTATATGCAATTTATATACATTATTGCATGATATGGCAATGCATTTACTCTAACTTGTATTACTCTATAGTCACTTATACAGAGAAAAACAGACATATCACATTCTTAATCACCTACTGATCACAAACGCGTTATATGATGCAAGCTTATAGGTAACAGATTCAACTGATAACAACAAGGGCAGCAGCAATAAGAATTCAGATAAATAACTTCAAGAAATAAAGAGACTCAGTTTTGAAAAGTTAACACAGCCGAAAATATCCTCACCATGTCCGATTAACTGTAGCTGAATTGAAGTAGTTTTATCATATTGGGCACGATTTTCATCCGAAAACCCAGGGAATTTCCCTCCTCCTAACATTTTCCTGAAATCAAACTCCAATCCATCAAATTTCAGCACCTGTACAAAATAAAATATCTACTTTGATGGCCAAAATAATGAAATTTAAGCAGGCCAAAGTTGACTTAGAATTAGAATACCACATTCATAACACTATAATATAATTGATCTTATCTAATTTACATCAGCAACATTGACAATAAGAGAGAACATTCAAATTACTGATGCGAGAAAGATCCAAAAAAAATCCTACCAATAAATGATGCAATTAACTTCCGCAACATTTTTTACTTAATGAATAAAGATAATCAATAAATCAAAGAAGTGTGAAATAGAAATAATGAAACCATCAAAATCAACTCCAAACACAAATCAGCTGAAAATTAGGAGAAAACCCTAGACTCACACAAATCATATGAAAAAATAATTTCTCACCAAAAGCAGCTCAGATTCAGATAACCAATACGTTGCGTGATCTGGAAAAAGTAAACCTAGAATTTTCTTCACTTATTTCTTCGAGAAAGTTGGGGTGATGGCAATAATAATAATAATAATGAATGTGGACGGTGTTGGTACAAGAGTTGTTGTTGTTATTGTCGTCTGGGTTAAGGAAAAAAACGATTCCATTCGTTGGTATTGGTGTGAGAAGAAATGGGAGAAGATGACTTCTCGTCATTGTTGAAGAAATCTTATTCTCCATCTTTCTCTCTCTAAAATCTCTCTCTCACTCACTGTTGGTTGGTCTTTCTGTCTGGCAGCTTTCTTTTCGTTTTCCCCCGACCAGTAAAATTTATTTCTTACCAACTTTCTTTATTTTTTTCAGAATATTACAATAATAATAAATGGAGAAAATTCATGTAATTAAAATTTGTATTTGTAATATTACATAAATAAAATAAACTTTTTTATTAATTTAATCTTCAATAATGTCATATTGTCATCTCATAATCTTATTTTTAGATTTCCCCTTCCAGATTAGAGCTTGCTACTATTAAATTTGTAATCAAATTTCACGTGATTGCGACCATCCATCTTTTCCTGATTATTATTTAATAATCTAATTGGTGGAGCTTTTTCTTTTTTTGGATGGATTAGTTACGATAATATCCATTAAATTTTTCCGAGTATTTAATTATAACATAAACTCCAAAATATAACATGTAAATCATCAACTTTCAATTTTTTTAATGTTGACCGTATTTTTTACATTTACTTCGCCACAACCATCTTAGATTCGTCTTAACGAGACAATTTTATATCCATCACATATTTTGCAATTTGCCGTCCCCATTACTGTAAATTAAAAATGAAAGTTGTGACACCCGTAACTTCAACCATCGATTTATTACAATTATGCCAAAATAGATAGTAAATATAGGAAGAGCTCATTCATCACAATTGTAACAATATATATATATATATAATAAGATATGTGTTGAATATAGGATGAGCATAATAAGCAGATCTAATAATAGTAATGCAAAATGTGATCGATATTGTACTTGATAGTTAGTGAATTTTTTTTGTTACCTTTTAAAATTCATCTTATAATAAAAATTCACTCAAAGTTGATGAGTTTTTTTTCACAATTAACCCTTCTTATTTCTCTTTTTAACTATAGTTATATTTGAATTTTTTTAAGATAGGATGTGATATAATTAGAAGTCAAAATTGTTGTGCTAGATCCGAAAAGGAGTAAAACGTAATCTTACTATATAATAAAGTGGAATCCTCTATAAAAGAAAATCAAACTATTTTTTCGTTCATTTTACTTTCTAAAAATAGTAGATTTAAATCATGTCTAATAAAATTAGATATTTGTATATATATGATAAACATTTGCAAATATATGATAACAAATTTCCAAAATTAGTTCCAAATCTAAACTTTGTTGACAATTTGCTATATAGAAAATTTAGAGGTGACAACTTTTGATTTACTCATTTTATAATAAAAATAAAATAAATTAAAAAGAAAATAATTTCTCGTTATTTTTCCGTTGTTAATGTGAAATATAACAAATTATTTATTCTGATGACATTTAATTTTACATCTGCATTGCATATTTTAAAACAAGTTATATTAAAAAAAAATGCTTATTTATCGATTATTTAAGTTAAATTTGTATATGTAATATGAGTTGAATTATTTGATTGGGTCTCGGATACAAATAAAAAGTAAATAAATATTAAGAATATTTTTAAATACTTATTAACTAATCCTTTTAAAATATTAGTTATTTTTTTTAATATATTTTAAAACTTTGTTTTTAAATTTTGAACAAATCCATATATGTACCACCTCCCTTTTTTATAGATGTCTTTTTAGATTTATATAAGAAAATTAAGAGGTATGAGTAATGGACAAATAAATTTTCAATTAGATTATATAGATATGATATGTTTGATAGCTAGAGATAATTTAGGAATAATTATAGGAAAAGTATTGGAAAAAATCTCGTGAGATTATCTGTTATATTTTGGTGTTACATCTTATGTTTCACTACATTCATTAACCGACACGTGTATGATATGATGTCATAAATTAATATGTGTCACTCAGTGAATTTAGTGTAATAGAGAATGAAGTACCTAATGTAATAGAGAATTCGAGTTGGGTAAAAATATGGAGAAAAAGCTAAAAGTACAACTATTTATAAACAAGCATAAAACCTAAAAGAACTTCTATAAAAAAAACGAAGGCAGTATCTTGCTTACAATATTACAACTGCTCAATAATAGTAGAAACTAACTATTTTTCAGTTTCTAGATTCACAGATAATATTTGAATTTTTAATAAAGAATAAAAAGATATAGCGAAGGAACACATGTGCACACGTTAAGGATGGAAAGAATTTAGAGATCTGCTTTATTTTTTTGTAGTTTTTTCTCTCTCTCAAATGTTTTTTTTTTTTGTTTTTTTTTTCCAACATCATAAAGGTACTAATAATATTTTTATTTTTGAATCTATTTCTTTTATTAAAAAAAAAGGCAAACCCATTTTCTTAGTATTTAATATGACATTGATATTGAATATTTAGATATAATATATTAAATATAAAGTAAACAATTTTTTGCTGGTTGATAATTGTGTTTAGGTTTAAATATTTATTGTGAGCTAAACTATTCTCATTGGATATGATTTGCAAATAAAAATAAATTCAATAATAATTATTAATGAAATAAAAAGTTATTAGATAATTTAATATTTCTTTAATTTATTTCACAAGAAATAAGTTGTTCCATTATTTTGACTTTAAGTTTTATACAAATAAATATATTTCAAATCGTTCATCGCACGACGAGGAATTTTAATTCTCGTAACGCGTGTACTCTGATGTAACATAATATAAAGAACACAAAATATATGAGAGAGTTTTATTAATAACTATAAAATGAGTGTGTATGTATTTCTAGTTTAGCACAACATTCTATATGAGTAGGTTTCTTGTACATTAGTTGCACGGATTTTAGATTTGTACAATCCAGATCATGGCAACTTATTATGAAAATATATTAGGCTCCATTTGGATGGAGGGATTTGTGCTATGGATTTATAAATTCATTGTCAAATCCACTCCATATGTTTGGATAAAATACTAAATGAGTGGATTTGAAAATCCAAATTTTTAAATCAACCCATTTGGAAATCCAGGATTTGAAATTCTTCATTTTACACTATATTTGGGTGGATTTCAAATCCTTTGACAAAGGTAGTCATTTACAAATCCCTCCTGACTCACACTTCTCTCTCCTCTCCTCCCTCTCTCTCTCTCTCTCTCTCTCTCTCTCCTCCCCCGCTCTCTCTCTTCTTCTCTTCTCCCTATCGCTATCTCTTCATCTCGTTCTCCAATAAAATGCTCCTAATATTTTTTTTAATTCTTTTTTTTTCCTTTTGTCTCCAATGAAATGCTCCCAATAAATTTTTGGGATATAAAATACATAATATGTATATATGTGTGTATATATATAATTAGAAAAAAAAAAATTATTCGATTAATTTTGATGTAGGAAATATTATTTTATTTAATAAAAAATATAAATTGTTAGTTTAAACTTTAAAGAAAAAAAATTGAATTTTACAAATATTGTATCAGTTTTTTGCCAAATAATGGATTTGAAAATTTTGGATTCAAAATCCTTTCACAAATCCACCATAAATCCAAACAAGGGATTTCAAGTCCATGGATTTCAAATCTAAGGATTTTGAAATCTATTCATTTTAAATCCCCTGACAAATCAAATTCCTTCATCCAAATGGGGCCTTAGTGTTTATTCCTAAAGATATGACATGTTCTAGGTAAAAGTATTATGCTGAAAAGGTATCATGATTTATGCTTAATGGTATTAGTTATTATGAGTAAAGGTACCTTTTAAGTATAAATCGTGCTACCTAACCTGATTGCACCATGCACCTGGTGCAACAAAGACTTTTCCCTTTTATAGAAGTGTGTATTACGTCAAATATAACTGTGTAAAATAAGTAATATCTCTACAAATCTTTCAAATCTCTCTTGACCTAGTCCATCATAAAATGCAGGGACCGCTCGCAAAATATAATATTATAATAGTTAGATATATATTTGTATAAATTGCCTAAATTTGATTATGTTGTGTCGATTCATTCAAGAAAAAATTATGTTGTGTTAGACCTTACTAAGCGTCCATGCGATGCACGGGTCGACACGATTTAAAAAAGTTCTGTTTCTTTATCTGTAGGTTTATTAGTTAGTGTTCAAATATGCATGCATGATATAAAATTATGAATATATAAAAATAAAATTTCGTACATTTTCGATGTTATTAAACAAACAAAGAATGTGATATTTTACAAAATTTGAGCTCTCCTTGTATACAATATTTCAATCATTTTACATTTATCGTCCATATCAAAATTAAAAAGGAAAGAAATTAATTCTTTACAGTTAGTGACTCTTGAGACAACATAAAACTGATATTTATTGAAATCTAGGTTCCTAAACGAAAAATAATTGTTTGAAATTATTTTAATTTGTCATAATTTACCTATTTATTGACCAAAACTTATGCCAGTTTTACGAAATGGCACGTGTTCACTAAATTTCTCTAATTGGTAAATCGTAATTTTAGCTAATTTATATGTACTTAAATAATTTATGTTAGTTATCATATATTTTAAAAAAAACACATCCATACATCGCCTGTTTAGATATTTCTTTTCTAAAAAATAGACTTGTGACATTTAAGCTACTACACAAACACATTTGAATTATTTTACTATCAATTAAGATGGTAATAACTCTTTCTTAAAATATAAAAATTTAAAACTGAAAAGTAAAATAAAATAAAATAAGATGTTTATTTTTTTTTTGGGTTTATTACCAAAAGTAATCCGAGGTATACCCGTTTTTACCACTAAACTATTTTAAAATTCATCGCCGATTGTAACCTGAATTACTCGCGTTTTACCGATTACAACCTATTTTATAAATTCCGGCCAAAATCAGGAACGTGCCACACACGCACAATTTTGAAATTAGATAGTGGATGCTCTCTCACCGCTTGAGCTATCCAATTTCATCGAATAAGGTGCTTATTATAAAATTGTAAACTTCCACCTACATCATTTTTCACGTACTTAACTTTACACAGATGCACATATATGAAATAAACATACTAATGACACAATTGTCTTTGAAAATTATACTTTCTCTCTATATATATGCATGTACAATTATATTTACCTTTCAAGTATTGGTTTCAAATTCGATTTCTGATTTTTAAAGTTCACATCATGCATTATAACGTGGAAAGAAAAAAAAAAAAAATCAATCTTAAAAAAATCAATAAATAAATTGCATAAAAAAATCTCCTATTATTCTCTAGAATTAATTTCTATATTTGTCTTCAGAGATTCGAACTTAAATGAGGCCAATCATCTATTAATATCTATAAGTTTTTTCAGTTTCATTCGCCCATAACTAACATTTGCAAAAAAAAAAAAAATTAAGAGCTAAATCATGAGAAAATAAATAAATTTATCGTACCACCTGCTTAATAAAAAAGAAAAAGAAAATACAAAACCACAAAATAAAAGTAACTAACAAAATATTTTGAAGTACGGCGATGATTCTTGGAATATTGTGATCTCCTCTTCGACTTTTGTTAAGAGCAAGTTACTTTGTGAAAGATTAAATATGAATAACTAATTCATAAGATTCCCTCGATGCAGGGAAATAAATTCTAAATAACTACAAATATACATTCAATCACTCAATTAGCAACAAATCATTGAACAAAAAAATATTAGAAAAGAAAAAAAAAAAATTGAGTAGTTACTTGTAGAAGATCTAGATCTTTTAAGAGAATGAGTAGCATCTTGATTGGAGGATATGACGAAAAAATTAGGCATCACATTGTTGTTGCTATGGATCATTCTCAGGTACTACCTCCGTCCCGCTTTAACTTTCCTACTTTCCTTATTGATTTGTTCCAATTTAATTTTTCAGTCCATAAATGACAAATTTCTCTCACAATCTCCACCCTCAATCTCCACCTTTAATAAAGTCAAAGATTCCACAAAATCTATTATTTCTTAATCTCTGTGCCCGATCAAAGTAGGAAACTTAAGCCGAGACGGAGGAAGTACTATACATGCGGGAAACGATAAAAGTGTAGAGTATATATGAAACTTCACATGAGTAATATAAAACAATGAGAGGATTCTAGAAAAGAAATTAATTAGGATGTCTAATATTCAAATTAATGTTAATTGACATAAGAAAGTTAAGATGATGAGAATAAGAATAACCTCGAATGCGAGTATAATAGCATGGGGAACCTGTTGCTTCCGTACTTCCATTTCAATGGATTGAGAAGCTATTGGATAGTTTAGAATTTCCAAAGGAAACTGGCGAAGAAAAGCTAATACCTATCTCCAATGTATATGGACGGAGAAATTATCGAAATGCTAAAATACTGCACACATCGTATCGAAAATATCGAAATTTTTGGTACGGTATGATATCGTACCGTAAATTCTCGGTACGGTAACAGTATGATAACAAAAAAAATTCGGTATTTTCGTATACCAAATTTCTAACGGTACACCGTAAATTTTCGGTATATCAATATAAGCAGTATGGATCAGGTATATACCGATACAAATTTTGGTACACCGAAATTTTTGATACGGTAACGATATAAATTTTCGAAGTACCAAAAATTTCGATACGATAACTGTATTGACGATTCGGTACGATATATCGTACGGAAGCACCCCTACCATATATATCCCTCAATATTAAGGATTCACGCAACAAACCACGTGAGTATCACATCTATTTGATGAAGACGGAAATATCAAATTTTCATTCTTTCATATTTTATTTTAACCGTAAATTTTGAAAATATTATATATATATATATATATATATACATTTATATTTATAATTTAAATTTATATCAACAGTTTGTGTAGGTTTGAATTGATTTTAATGGATGCGAAATAATTAAAGTAAAAACAAATCTACATATTGAATCTCATATTAAGAATCCTTTGTTCAAACAAAAAGGGAAATTAAGAAACCCAAATCAATACCTACACGATGCCACAATGAAATATCCAATCCATATTAGTTATCTTTCATAATCATATTTTGGACATGTGAATAATGTGATTGTCCTCAAAGATATTGCTCCGGCATAAAAAGAGTTAATTGCAGCAACCCATTAAACTATTGGTGTCTTTGCACAATTATTAAATTTTTATTTTGTGGCATCGATACATATAAATTATACAGACTTGGCAGATAAATCACCAAACTTATTTTACGATCATTATTCTTCAGAATTCCGCAGTTGACTTGTGTGTGATAAACTTTTAATTTTTATTTTTTTTTTGTACAAACGACCTTTTTAGTATGTCAAAAGTGTAAAATTCTTTCACATCTTTCTTTTCCATAGAAATTTATTTGAATCATCAGCAGTTCTATCTCCAAATATCTAGAACCTCCATTGTTGAAGATGAACGACTCACCTACCTACTAAAAACATGTTTGAAAAAGAAAAACCCTTAAAATTTTATGACGCTATTAGTCACATGTGGAATTCCGACTAAATGATTGGAAATAAGTTTGGTAGTTTATCTGCCAAAACCCGTATAGTTTATATGTATGAGTGCCAAAAAAAAAAAAAAAAATTATGTGCAAAAACACTGATAATTTAATGGGGTTGTTGTAATTCACCCTAAAAGAATTACGTTCACTCGAATCATATGTAAAATGGTAAAGATACTTTATTATCTAACAAAGTGTCTTATACAATGCAACACCTGAGTAGTACCTCTGTTTTTTTCTTAGAAAAGGTGACTGAAATGGAGTATCAAGTCCTCTATTATTTTTCCTCTCTTTTTTCAATTTTCTAAAATTATGTCATTCTTTTCTTTATATTATATCTCTTTCCAATACTGTTAGGAAATTATATTTAATTTTAATGATGATAAAATCTTCTGCAAGGTAGGAATTAGTGCCCCCAAAAATTCTGTAAATCTTGTAATCAATAAGACTAGTTCTCTTAGACAGAAGTTGCAGTAAATAGCACAAGGTTATTATGAGCAATGAATCCTGAACCGCAGCAAGGAAAAGAGACTGATGTGAGCATGTTCCATGGTTGCTTATGCCCATCCAACATACAACATTGTTTGTAGTAGGGAAGGTTCACCTAGGAAAAGAGGTTTAAACCTTGTACTTAAACCAATGACGTGGGGACACGTAGCCTAACGAAAAGCAAAAGGTGCATTGGACATTGACACAAAGTCGCAATCACTATGACCAACTCTCTGTGAAGAAAGGACAAACGGCTCTTTTGAGTAACATTAAATGTCAATAGGATTATTTCTTTCTTCAACGAGAAGAAATTCCAACTACTAATATAAGGAGATGGAGGACAAAGAGAGACTGCCGAACTAATGAAATTCAAGTAATTACTTCGGATTAAACACTTGAGAATTCTTATCCAAAATTCAACGCATACACTCTGATATTTAACTAGTATTTATGCAAAGTATACCAGAGCAACATAGCAAGTAGCAAGCACGCAGTGAAGAACCAAAAGCAGCATTACTTCTCAAGTCAAGCTATCTCTCAAGCTCTCTTCGGTCCTAATCCTTCTCTAAACCAGGAAGTTTGCCCACATCTATTATTGCATTTCAAGTTTAGAGGCAGTTATATGAAGCTGAAGAAAAACTTTCACTAAACTAATATCACTTTTTGAAACTGGGAGTCTTCATTGGGATCAAGGATTCAAAGTAGACTTGTGTTCAGAGGAATGTGTTGTACAATAGAGAAGTAGCCTTAGACAAAAACTATTGTAAGGAGTTAAGTTGGACCTAGATTTCGGCGTAGCTAAGTTGTAACTGTGTGTAAACATCTTAGTGAATTTTTCCATTGTGTGAGGGAACAGTGGACGTAGAAGGATTACCCCACCTTCGAACCAATATAAACATGGTGTTTATTTTCATATTGCTTTTATCTATCATTGCTAGGGATAATACTTATCTCTTGCATAGATTGTAAGAAATTCAATTTGCATATTCCGCTGCACATAAAACTCCCGTGTCACTGCTTATGGTAAACTGCTTGTGGTCAGTCTACTTTGTGCCTAGTGCCCAGAGCAAGCTTACTGTATTAGATTTGCTGCAAGAACCAGTTTCCTGTAGTAAGCCGCATACTCGTGCTAAAATATTTGAAAAAATAGAAAACGAGTTACAAGTTTATTCATCCCCTTTGAACCTCTACCATTTGGGACCAACAATTACTAAGGGCAGTATTGAAAGAAATATTAAAAAAAATCACAAAAACAAAAATTTATAAACGTCTCATCAAATCTAAAAGAACAACTAAAAAAATAAAGGTAGTACATCATATCTCATGTAACAAAATAGGAAACAATGTTTCATTGTAAGATAAAATTATACCATCAATTTTTTTACCTTTTGAAATGATGTGTGTATGTTCAATAATCACAAATTGTCACCTACATCACATGCACGAATTTAATCCTTGCACTTTGAGTTTGAGCATATTTGTAGGTTGTGTATAATTTTTCACAAAAATTATCTCGCAGATTCGTGGGTGGTGTGAATTTTTTCATAAAAATGCATCTTTTTATACTGAAATATAATATTGTTTTGAAATAATGTAATTTTCTTTTAGCATAATATATTTCTATTTTCTTCAAATTAAGTAATATAATTTTAGTATAAACACTAATAATTTTTTAAGCAATACATCTTATCAAAAATACTACTCCCTCAGTTTACAAGAGAAAATCATTCTAAACTTTGAGGTGAAAATTAAGAATACGGGGTCGACAAACACACTCCTAGAAAATATATTTTTATTGTCTTAATTTCCATTTTTCTCTCCAACAAATCTTTCCTTTCTAATAAAGAAGACATAATCCCTACTTAATATAAAAGTAGGATAGTTTAGGGTGATGTGTCTTCACCACCTTAATTCTAGGCTTTAAACAAAAATAATAATAATAATAATAATAATAATAATAATAATAATAATAATAATAATAATAATAATAATAATAATAATAATAATAATAATAATAATAATAATAATAATAATATATCAAATTAAATTGCACATAACTTAATTTGATATATTTCCAACTATAATTTAAATTGCACATAACTTTTTCGTTCCTAATCTATATTCGACAAATAATATATCAAATTAATCTTCTTGCTGGGATCTTTAGTTTGACACCCATATTAAATATATAAAAATCAATTACTTAAGAACAAAATATTAGACCTAAAATATGAACTATAATTTTTTGTTGTATTGAGTTATTGCTTAGTTTTGTAATATGTATATAATTAAATTATTTTTATGGGTTTGAGCCACAAGTATTTAAATTTTAATTTTATAGTAAAAAATAATTCGATTCTTAAATTTATAATATTTTTTTAAAAAAAATTATTAACAAAAATTGTAAAAAAAAAAATCCCCTTTACTATTACATTAAGAGGAGCACACATGTCATCTATACAAGTCCTCTATCAGGAAAAACACGTATCAATCATACAAATTGTAGGAGTTTATTTTTATTTTTAAAAGAAAAAAAAAAGAATTGGACGTACCAATCAATAAAATTCTCTCTTCAATTCTTTTTCTTTTTAACTTAAAATTTTGAATGTTTATAACTTTTCATATCAACTTAATTCTTGATGAGAAATATATCAAATTAATCATTATTTCACGATATTCAAATAGACATTCATATTAGATATAATAAATTTGTTGGATTTACATTGGTTAATTGTACAAAAAATTTATGATAGAAAAAAATATGGGTATGTTTGCTTATAATTTCTCTCAGTAGATTTAGGAGACCAAATTTCAATAAAGCACACTCATTAACTCTCTCAGCCAAGTTTGGCTGAGCTCTCCCCAACCTTAAGCAAACACACCCTATGTGTATTTGTTTCCAATTATTTATTTCATGTTAGAAAAAATATGGTATACTACAAAAGTTCAAATAATTTATTTCACTTTTTTATGAAATTGGGTTTAAAATTCATATTGCTTACATAAAAAAATAAATGTTAATATTTACTTAATCTTAATACATAAAATATAGTAAAATGTATAATGACTTATATATGTTTTATAATGACTGGTAATAATATTAAAATTTAATCACATATTATTAACGTAATAGAATATTTTATCCCGTGCATTGCACGGGCGAATATCTAGTTTAGGTAATGATAATA
Source organism: Ajuga chamaepitys (assembly GCA_958295605.1). Taxonomy (NCBI): domain Eukaryota; kingdom Viridiplantae; phylum Streptophyta; class Magnoliopsida; order Lamiales; family Lamiaceae; genus Ajuga; species Ajuga chamaepitys. The sequence goes on from OY282502.1 coordinate 57,971,741, forward strand.
CTATGAGACTTTGTATAGATTCACCGACAATATTGAAAAAAATAGACAAAAATTGTAAGAATGAATTGCTTTTATAAAACAAAAAAATTCCCTAAATGAATTTTTTTATATCAACGGAGGGAATAATAATTCTTCCATGAGAAATTGCACCGAATTTGTAAACCTGCCTGTAATCCGAATTGCACGGATAGAAAACACTAAAAAAATGGTTTTGAGACAACAAAAAATTATATCAAATAATGAGTATTTGTCACAACTTTATTATTTGATAGAGATGGCCCGGTCACTTCGGGTCGGGTTAATACCTAATACCTCGGCCCACTAACCGGCCCAGAAGGTCCAGAAGTACGCGTCCCAGATAACGCGTGTGGCGCGGCCCAACTTGTGGCTTGTTCCGCGACTCAAGGCCCACGATCCGTTCCCAACCGCCATGCAGCGGAAAATAGGCGCGATAATAGGGAGTTAGTTAGGGTTCAGTAGGGTTTAGTATAAATATGAGAAAAGAACTCGGAATTAGGGTTCGCACTCTGTATTCTGAAATTATTACGTGTAAACTCAAAACAATAGTGAAGAAAACACCTCGGCAGGTGGCATTTTCAGCCCGTGGACGTAGATCTCCGGATCGAACCACGTATATCTTGCTTGTTTTCATATTTCGTGTGTTGATTGCTTACTGAATTGATTGGATACCGGATTGCGCATTATCATTATTAGAGACAATATGTCGTTTCACTCAAAAAAGACAACATTTCGTGACTAATTAGTTGTCTCAATAACTCGGACGCAAATAATATATTTATGACGATAAAAATAGTCTGAAATGTGCCTTTTTCTATAACGACTAATTATCTTTAAAGTAGTCTTAAAATTTACGAAAATTTATAACAACAAAAAGTCACAAATAAATTGTTATTAATAATTATAATTATAATTATAATCTTAAGAAATCTGTTTCGTGGCAGTGAATAAAAATGATAATCAATGTTTGGACGTTAATACTTGACAATCTAGAGACATGGGCCATCGTTAATTGGTGAAGATTGATTCAACCTCCACTATCTCAAATACAACACTCCACAAGAATTTAAATTGCTAAAATTGGTTGATTGCCCCTTAATAATTATTGTATTAATGGATAGAAAATATAATATTGTTATACTTTAATTAAATACTCGTGTAGGCTTAGGTGGTGGTCGGCCAACCAATTCCAGTTGAACCGGAATAAGTGCGAATCACGTGAGGCGGCTGGGTCATCTCACTCATTTCGAGTGCCTTCAATGATGATGAATATATAGGGCATGTTTGGTTGGGGTTGACCCAACTTCACCTCATGTTTGTTTGGGCTGATTTGGCCAAGTTTCGGTATTATGATTTAGTTGGGGGACATCAATCACAAATCCAAACATTACTTTAATTATTCTCTCAATTATTAATAACTACCTCTTACCCATATCACATCACATTTTACAATTAATAATTAAATTTCACACTCCAACCATAACCCCAGCCACCCAACCAAACATCACTCTCTAACACCCCCAGCCACTAACTCCAGCCACTTCCCCCAGCCCAGCCACCCCAACCCCAAACCAAACATGGCCATAGATAATACTCACAAATATTACCTTATTATTTCCCCCCATATATAGTTTTGTTATAAAATATTTGTAACAGAATATTATTTCAATTCAAGAAGAAATCCTCGTATTTTAATTAAATATATGAGTCATATTTATAAAAAAAAATTTTAAAATGCATCATCATATTTTTTCATTATCGTGTTTCATGCATTGACCTACTTGCTTTGTCGTCAAGGTCAGTCTCTGGGGGGGTCAAAGCGGTGTCACCGCTCCAGGCTCCCACTGGCAAGGACCTCCGATTTTTTCCTTTCGTCTATTTTCTGGATAAATGTGTACTTTAATACATATATTTAACATATGCTAATTATAGCATAAATTGATATAGATCAACAAACCATTTTTTGAAGTGAAGAGATTAGAGATGTGGGAGGACTTGTGGTCGATTCCTCCTTAGCACAAGTAACAATTATTTTTTACATATTAAATGATATGATGGACTTATTACTTTGAGACCCATTCAAACGTAGTTCGAGACCCATTTTTAGTTGATTAATATTATTTTAAAATAACAATATTAATATTGTAAGGGGCCTAATATTATTTTTCGCATCGGGCCTTTCGAATGATTGGACCGGCTCTGTTTGTCGTGCTTCTTGGATTGACGTGCTTCCGCACTGTCGTGCTTGTATTGTTGTGCTTCATTAACGTGCTTGCATTGTCGTACTTCTTGGATTGACGTACTTCCGCACTGTCGTGCTTCTTATACTATCGTGTTTGCATTGTCGTGCTTCTTAGATTGACGTATTTTCGCATCGTCGTGCTTCCGGCACTGCCGTGCTTCGACACAGTCGTGCTTCTGGTATTTCCGTGCTTGGGACAATGTCGTGCTTCGGGCTTCTAACTCACTTTCAATTAATGGGCTAAGGTTTCCACAAAATAAATGGATCACTCTGTGATTTATAACACTCCCTCTTAGGCACATTATCATTATTTTTCATCATTTTGATGAATATAGAAATATCTCGTAAAATTTACATGCCCGAAAAATAAATTGGTAGAAAGTGGTCAAAAGTAAGTGTAGAACTATTTGTCATCAAAATAAATATGCATCATCAAGTCGGAAAACTCTGTGGGAAAAAAACCGATCATAAGAAAAGTATATTCATTAGCTTTTACGCCCAACCTTTATGATTATTTTGATTCTGAACATTTCTTGTCCAGGCTTAGTTTTCAGGACTCCTTTGAATATTCGTATGCCTCGTTAAAAATCTTAAGTCGGAAAACTCAGTAGGACAAAATCGATCAAAAGGGAAAATAGCGCATAACTCTAATTTATGTTAGGCGCATATAGTTGCTTCATTAAAAACCTCAAGCTGGAAAAACGCTGATGGGATGAAAACCAGACATAAGGGAAAAAGAGTACAGCGCACCAAATTTCGCTCCCTTTGATTCATACAATATTATTAATCTTGTAAGTTCTTAACTTTTTTCAGTCCACTGTAATGTATACATTTCACAAATTTACTTGTTGACAAGAATTTTGTAAATAAATCTTCAAGATCTTGACGATAGCGAATTGTTGAACATTTCATTCTCCAGTTTCTGGAGTTCATATGGTAAGCAGTGTTGCATATTCTCATCAATCTTGATGAATGCGGGACTGCAAGATTTCATGTTATACTATTGATATAAGATCTGATATCAATAGTATCAAACAACACTAACTTATTATAGAATCAATATACTTTGGATCATCTGCAGGATGTCTACAAGGACCATGGAATATTCGAATAGTCTACCTACTGGGTGTATTGGTCTAAAAATATGATAACCAACCATTTTGGTTGAAGGTTTAGCAATTAGTTATCTCGTAAATATGATCCACGCTGATAATCTTTGGGCATTAGGATCTTTGTGCTTTTAATGAATGTCTTTAGTATGATTAACAATCATACACACCTTTATACTTTTGGTTGCCAATGCGATCATGCCACAACCCGAATATATCAAGATTCACTAGCTTCCAGCATAATGATATATGATTCGAAAGTTTAAATTTGGACACAATACAAGCCGGAAGCCGTTGCTTCAAATTTCTCATTGATTGACCTTTACAATATAATTTGATACACATACACCCTTTTTATTTTTAACCAGTGTCTCCAAATTATGCACATTACAATATATATGTTTGAAACGTAGTAGCTCTTCTGGATCGAATAATATAATTATTACACTCCCAGAGCTATCAATAATCTCAATGGGATATTATATGAATATTTTGTGTTTGTACACGAATTCATTCTTGAGAATATTTCACGGTTTAATTTAACTTGACAACACTAGTTCGACCTTGAGAACATATCATTCAAGGGAGATAAACTCAACCTCGAGAATGTGACATCCAAGGGAAGTAAATATTGTTAGGATTTGCGCCTTGAATCTACTTGGATTTGAATCGACATTCTTATCGAGGTGGAGGCTTGGATTTGAGTGTCGTTGAAATTGGGCGAGTCAAAGGACGCAACCGCGATTGGTGGTCGCGGCCGCGACCAGTTGAGACGTGAAACTGAGTTTGGACGCTCGAGAGTGGGCTCGGTCGTGCAGGACGGACGCGGCCGCCCCAAGTTGCTGGATCTGAAGCGGTCGCGGCCCCGAAGGTTGGTCGCGGCCGCGACTAGTAGTTCGAAGCATTGGGCAACAAAATAAGGCGACACCGCCGCGTCGCTTGTGGACACGGTCGCGTCAGTTGAAGGAGTCGCAGGTGCGAAGATTTGTTGCGGCCGCGACATGACGGCGACTCTGGTACTTGGCTTACGTGTTTCGGCCCAAATTGATTCCTTTTCTATTTAGGCTTAGGTTTGGAGACTTATAAATAAGTCTTGGAGTCCTTTGAGTAAGAGAGATTAGAATTATTTGGCTTTGTCTTCGGCTTAATTGTTCAAGTGTTGAGAAATTATTTGGGTCGAGTATCAATCGATTGTGGTCTTTATTTGATAGGATACTCTAGTCTTATTTTGTTTAAACTCTCTTCTTGAATTTGAACTGGGATCCTCCCGTTTGCTCGTGGACATAGCTAACAAGTTGTTAACGAACCACATTAATTCTTGGTGTTTTTATATTTGTTTCTTCATGCTTATTATTTGCTTTGATTGCTTATTTCCCAACAAATATATGATCATATGTTTCAAACACAATAAACATAACCTCATTGAATATGTAATTCGAGAAAAATAATTTTATTTTTGATACAAACATCTCAATCCCAGGAAAACATATCATTTAGGAGAGGTAATTTAAAGACATAGCATTTTTCAATATTGGGAATTTTTCATCCGAAAGAGGTACAGAATATGTCTGCCTTTATCTCGATATCTTTGAATATGGTATTTTTATTAAGACTGGATAATCATCCTGACATAAATATTCACATCCGTCATGGTCACCCGTATATTTATTTGAGGAGGATCACTATATCTTCATATGTGAACATAATCTCTCAATTGGCCACTATCTCTACTGGAATTTCAAAGTGCTCTAGGCACTATGTGGGGAATTAATTTCTTAAATATTTGGTTTTTTATTTTTATCAATGAAACTAGATAATTCAGAGTGATAATCCATTTTATTAGGAGAGAAATAAATTAAAGAGCAGTTAAATCCCTTTCCATCGTTTTTTCCTTTTTGGAAACAAATGTTTTGTACGCATCATTAATGTTGTAAATAATACTCCAATTTGGACCACAATAACCTAGACCAGTTTATCATGTTTTTTAATAGATAATTAGTCATTGCATTTAGCAGAACCTGAATTCATTTTGTGAATGGATTGAAGTTTATCTCCTAACTCCGAAATTACCTTTTCAAGATATCTATCTTTTTGGCATAGGACTTTCTCTTGATGAGTGAGTTTGTTCTTCAAGGTTTTATTTTCAGATCTGACTGCTTTGAGCATTTTTTAAGCTAAAACCAACACACCATGCATTTCTCAAAAGGCTTTTAACAGTTGTTGATACTTCGTCTCTTCATCCTCAGATTCCATCAAAGTATCGAAGTCAAGTTATTTACCACTTTGTCCAACACCTACCTTATCTACTTTTACCATGAGTACCAACATATTGTCTAATTCTTCTAATTCATCTTCATGATCAGATTCATCCTCACCTAAAGTTACAAACAAGTTTGTTCCTCTTTTCATCAAATTGTTTGCATATTGATTTGCATATACCCAAATTTGGAACATGCTCCTCATTAAACAGATCTAAGATCCTTTGGGGGTGTTTGGTTTAAGCTTAAGTGGGACGCGGAAAATTCTGTCTTTGAAATCCTAGAGTTTAGAAAAAATATGGTGAATAGTAAAATTATATGTTCTTTTTGAGATTATATAGAGTAGGATTATATTGTAAATGTCAAATCAATACTGGAAAGTATTAGTGGATGCAATATTATATTGTAGATAGTGATGTAATATTATAGGTAGATTTTATAGGACAAAGTTGTAGTGGATTGAGAAATTTGAATTTAAACCTCAAAACAAACAGGAATTGGGCATTTTAACATCCGAAAACCATCTGTGCTAAGTACAAAACAAACATCCCCAAATTTGTACCTTGTGGACTCTGAGCATTATTGTACAATCCATAATTAGGGTTCCGATCCCCTCTTCTAGGCGTCTTAGAATTTAACCACGACCTATTCCTTGACCTTCAAACCCTTTAGTCACCGGATTGAAGACACCTTTTGAAACACTTCTCTTCTTATTCTTAATCAGAAAACTTTGCTGCTTTTTGGTAAGATAATCAATAGGATCCTCTTGATTTTCCTCAAGTAGAATACTATCATCGTTTTTCATTGAATGTGAACCATGTAAATGACTAAGAAAAGAAATATTTTTTATCATTTTCTCTAAGTTGTTATTGTTGGTTCAAATTCAAGTTAAGAGTTTGAAGTATTCCAATGAGTTCATCTAGCGGCATTCTAGATGTATCACGAGAATCCTCCACTGGATAAATTTAATATTAAATTTTTCAGGAACTATCCTCAACACCTTGTTAACTAACCTCTCATTGCTGATTGGATCCCTAAGGCATCTGTTTCATTCGCCAATTCACTGGCATTCTATGATGATACCATTTCTATCTCTTCTATCTCTTCCATCTTCAAGTTCTCAAACCTGGGTGGCAACCATCCTCAACTTGGATTTTCTTCCACTCTCTGGCCTTTCACACTGTCATTGAAGAGTTTCTCACGCATCTTTTGTCGATACACAATTTTGAATCATCCGGAACAATGACAAGTCAACTGAACTAAAATCTCATTGATGGCTTTAGAATTGTAACATGACAAAATAAACTCATCATTGGCCCATTCAGCTTTTGATGTGCGTATATATAGGCTCTTTCATCCAAAGATTTGATATACGCCCGCATCTTAATCTTCCAAATGTATTTGTTGATCCTTATCCTTTTTTCATTTATCTATTGTTGTTCCAATTAGTTTTTGAAAGAATATATACCAAGATCTTGAAGGTGTTGCACAAAATGTTGCAACACTTCAACTAACATTGTTTAAAAATAGTAAAACAACTACATACTATAAACAAAATAATCAATTTGAATAGAGATGGAATTTACACTATTAAAAACTCAAACAAATGAAATCCGAGTCTAAATTCCATTAAGCATAGTGGTTTGTTTTGTTTAAGTACAACTTGACACGAATGTTAGATAAAAATGACAAACACAATCTTTTGATCTAAGGACGAATAACCAAACTAACACACATCAATAGAAAATCGTAGATATGATTACTCCATACTCTCACAAGACAAAGTGAGTGTGTGAAAGTGAAGTTTGGACTCGAGTATAAAACAGTATTATGACACTTTTTTTAGACTCATTTTCCCTCGCTTCAAAAGTAGCAATCGATCAAGATGATCGTCTCTCCCTTTTATACTCTTTGCATCCTGGATGACGGTCACCTGAGAGAGAGAGAGAGAGAGAGAGAGAGAGAGAGAGAGAGAGAGAGAGAGAGAGAGAGAGAGAGATAATCTTCTAGGGGAAGATTGTTAGTTATTTAGTTAATTAGTCGCATAGGGTTTCTCGATCTACCCATCACCACCAGTGCCCTTTGTCAAGAAGGGTACAAGTGTCATGCAAAATCTAGAATTTATCTAGTGGAAATGGAACATAAAGTGGAAATGAAGGATGAAGTAACTAAATACGATATTAGCTTCTCTCACTAAATCTGTTATTCCTTAATTACCTCTACATCAACGTCTCACTATGCATCAACTCATCTCGAACACATAATCTCCAAGCCATCGCAATCTATTATTCACCTCGACGATAAATTATCATCATCACTCGTGGTCCTATGTTGGTTTCATTATTTATCCTCAAAATAAAAACTCTCTCTAATGTACTCTTCGGCCTTAGCGCTCCACGGACTAACATCGACATTCTCATTTAACGCACTCATGGTTTAAGTCCCACCTACAAAGAAAAATTCTTTGCTTTTTGCACTGGTAATACACTTATGCTATTTGAAGAATTATACAATAAGTCAATTGATCATGAAATATATCTATGTCATTTTAATTCCTCGCATGTTCATAACTTGCCGCTAAACCGCGCTAGTCCTGCATATGTGTGTACTTTCAACCTTGCTTCCATCCACTGGCCTAGATATTTTACCCATCCCCGTCTCCTTCAGCATTTCGTCCCCTACCGCCACCTCAGGGGCCTCCTTGCCAATAATGTTGTGACAATAATATGACTTTGTAGACCGTGATTTATTAGTACTGCACTTGAATCAGTCACAAAGCCACACATGTTTGATTCTATTTCATCATCTTTGTCTGCCACAGTCCACCATCAACACCATCAAATTGTTCTTACTATCTCATTAAACATGCTTCCCTTGACCGTTAATGTTGTTGCCACCAACAATGTCGAACCATTAATATGTGGTTTGTTTACTTTGGAGCTGCCCATTATGTGGTCTCCCATTTGATCTATCTTATATGAAATGCAACATTATATCTATTTTTCAATTTATTGTGATAACTCTACCTCGATTTATTTTTTTCCTTCTTCATTTATTTTTAAAGGCCCCCATACCCACAAAACTATCATCTAGGATCTCGTCAAGAATAATGTTGATGTTTGGCCTGTTGTTGACCACTCATACTCCCCATCTCAACTCCTCCCAAAATCCAGAGTATCTCTTCCTTTGTGGCACAATAGTCTCGCTCATCCATCTCCCAAGGTCACCAACCGGCTGCATGTTATGGGCTTACCCTCCACTTTTCCCACCCTCTCCCTTCTACTTGTAGTTGTCGTGTCTATCTAAACTTTGCACGTGGTATAAAACTTTGTATGATGTTGGTGGTGAATACAAAAGCTTAACTTATTTTCTCCAGTCTTCAGGGATTACTTGCATTACGTCGCCTCACACTCTAGACCAAACTGGGATCGCCCAACACGTAAATCGTTATATTGTTGAAATTGGTCTTACACTTCTTGATATTTGATTTGTTCCGGCTATATATTGGCCACATGCATTTCAAATTATTGCTACAAACTTTGATTATAACACGCCCTACGTTATCCTCTTTAAAACATTGTTAGCTTACCCCAACCTCCACCAATTTGGTTACTCCTTGGCTTCACTAGTACCAACCTTGCTCCAAACTTTGCACCTTCATTAGATTCGGCGCTACTCACCATAGTTATTCATGTTTTGATCCTAACACCAATCGTATCTACATCTCCCATGAAGGTTGCTTTATCAAACACAATTTCCCATTTATCGCAACCCTACTCCCTTACACATACTTCCTTCCTCACCACAACCCTCGCTAGTCACACCATTCATCACAGAGCCTGTGCCCTCTGCACTGGAAACTCCTAATGGCTCATTGATGGTCCAACCCCTGTTACCGCACCCGCTTTACTATCTTCGTCACTTCCACCCCCTCAGAGCACACATCCTATGACTACCCGAGCTAAAAATAACATTTTTTGCAGCAAACCTATTTACAATGTTGATTTGCAGCATCCTCTCCATGACTCTGTAGAACCCACCTGTGTTAGTAAAACTATTAAATCTCCTCATTGGACTTAGAATCTTAATGTTCTTCTCTAATTTCCAGCTAAATATGATCCTATTGTCACTACAACTGAAGAAACTAAAGACATAGAAAAGCTATCGGTGACAGAATTAATAGGATCACTCGAAGCTTATGAGAAAAGATAGAGTATGCGTGAAAATGAATCTGTAGAAAATGCATTTCAATCTAAATTCCATATACGGTCTCAGAATTCTAGAAATGGTGGTAACAAAAATGGAGAAAATAATAGAACAAAAAATCAAGGTGGTAATAATTATGAAAGAAAGGATAAATATCCACCATGCGGCATTTGTAAGAGGACCAACCATCTTGAAAAAGATTGTTGGCATTGAGATAAACCACAATGTAAAAGCTGTGGGAGATTTGGTCATCTGGAGAAAGATTGTCGCAGCAAACAGAAACATCGAGCTAATTACACTGAGGAGGAGGAAAGCAGAAACAGCTTGTTCTATGCGTGCCATGCCGCATCAGAATTGAAGAACGACACTTGGTTCCTGGATAGCGGCTGCGGCAACCATATGACAGGAGACGAGAAGATCTTTCAAAATATAGACAAATCAATCAAATCTCAAGTGAAGCTCAAGAATAGAGAATTAGTGGGCGTAGAAGGAAAGGGCACGATCGCAGTCAACACCAAGAAAGGTGTGCGATTTATCCACGATGTATTGTTGGTTCCTAAGCTTGACACAAATCTTGTCAGTGTGGGTCAAATGATGGAGAGAGGATATTCTCTACTATTCAAAGGAGAATCGTGCACCATATACGATGACAAGAATAAAAATTTTGAAATTGTTGTAGTAAAAATGCAGCAACAAAGGAATTTTCCTATCCGATGGCAGTACATCGAGGCAGCATTAAAAGCTCACGGAGATCAATCCTGGCTATGGCACCGGAGGTTCGGGCATTTCAACTTCCATGGACTGAAAATTCTCCATCAGAAGAATATGATGAAAGATCTTCCTGCTATTCAAATCAATAATGATATCTGCGGCACATGTATGGAAGGAAAACAACACCGGAAGCCATTCCCTTCAGGACAAACATGGAGAGCCAAGCAAATCCTGGAGCTGATCCATACGGATGTATGCGGGCCAATGAGAACACCAACATTCGAGAAAAATAGGTACTTCATTCTTTTTATTGATGACTATACAAGGATGACGTGGGTATACTTTATGAAAGAAAGATCAGAGGTCTTCAACATATTCAAGAAATTTAAGAATCTAGTCGAAAACCAAAGCGGTCCCGGATCAAAGTCTTGTGGAGCGATAGAGGAACAGAATACACCTCCAATGCATTCAACAAATTCTGCGAGGAGGAAGGAGTCAATCATCAATTGACGGTTGGTTACGCTCCAGAGCAGAATGGCGTGTCAGAGAGAAAAAATAGGACTGTGATGGAGATGGCTCGGACGATGCTAGCAGAAAAGAACTTGCCTAAGGAGTTCTGGGCAGAAGCTGTATACACCGCAGTCTACCTACTAAACAGGTGTCCAACAAAGGCGATACAAAACAAAACACCAATTGAAGCGTGGAGTGGACACAAGCCATCAGCACAACATCTCAGGATCTTCAGTAGTATTTGCTACGTGCACATCCCAAAGAAGAAAAGACACAAACTAGAGGAGAAGACAGAAAAAGGTATTTTTCTTGGCTACAGCTCTTAGTCTAAAGGCTATAGAATTTATAATCTTCAAAGTAAGAAGCTAATCATTAGTCGAGATGTTGAATTTGATGAGAACGCTACGTGGAACTGGGAAGAAGAAAAAGTTGAAAAACAAAATATCGTCCTACCACAAATACGATCTCCTATTGGACGAGAAGAAGATGAAGATGATGGACCACAAGGAGCTCTAGAATCTTCTAGAGAAGCTCCATAAAATTCTAGTTCAAGGACAGCAACACCACCATACATCTCAATTGAAGAAGAATCTTCTCCAGATTCCGCACCCAGGAAAATCAGGCAACTAAGAGAAATTTACGAGACATGCAACTTTGTGACGCAGGAGCCCAGAAGCTTCAAAGTTGTCGTCAAAGAAAAAGAATGGATAAAAGCCATGGAAGAAGAAATCAAGATGATCGAGAAGAATGAAACATGGGAGTTGGTGGATCTACCGAGCAACAAAGAAGCCATTGGAGTTAAATGGGTTTATAAAACAAAGCTTAACGCAGATGGCTCAATTAAAAAACTTAAGGCAAGACTAGTAGCAAAAGGGTACTCGCAGGTACAAGGGATCGACTATAATGAGACTTTCACTCCAGTAGCTCGACTTGACACCATTCGAGCACTTGTCGCGTTAGCTTCGCAACAAAGATGGAAGATCTATCAGCTCGATGTGAAGTCAGCATTTCTAAATGGCTATCTTGAAGAAGAAATCTACGTGGAACAACCTCAAGGGTTCGTGATACTAGGCCAAGAAGATAAAGTTTTCAGATTAAAGAAAGCACTCTACGGCTTAAAACAAGCCCCACGAGCCTGGTACAGCAGAATCGATAACTACTTCACAAAGCTTGGATTCAGGAGGAGCCTGAGTAAGCATACACTATACATCAAAACCCAAGGTACTGATAAACTCATTGTCTCTTTATATGTTGATGATCTTATAGTTACATGAAACAATGAGACAATGGTTAAAGAGTTCAAAGAAGACATGATGAAGACATTCGAAATGACCGATTTGGGCTTGATGCACTATTTTCTCGGCATTGAGATAAATCAAAGAGAAGATGGTATATTTATCTCACAAAAGAAATATACCGAAAGCTTACTAAAAAGGTTCAAGATGGAAGGGTGCAAGACCGTTGCCACTCCACTTGACAGCTCCAAAGCACTACAAAAAGAAGATAGCTCACCTAAGGCAGATATCTCAAAATTTCGAAGCCTGATCGGAAGTCTTCTCTATCTAACAGCGACTCGACCTGACATAATGTATGCGACAAGCTTCCTATCAAGGTTTATGCAAGATCCAAGTCAGATTCACTATGGAGCAGCAAAACGAGTACTCCGATATCTTCAAGGAACTAAGAACTTCGGCATCTGGTATAAATCGACACCTGACTCAAAATTAATTGGCTACACTGACAGTGACTGGGCAAGTTCAGTTGATGACATGAGAAGCACATCAGGCTACGCATTCACAATAGGATCAGGAATATTTTCTTGGGCATCTAAAAAGCAAGCGACAGTTGCACAGTCATCAGCTGAAGCGGAGTATATAGCAGCAACAATGACTACAAGTCAAGCAATATAGTTGAGATACATACTTAAAGATATGAGAGAGCCACAAGATAAAGCTACAAAAATATACTGCGACAGTAAGTCTGCAATATCTATGACAAAAAATCCGGTGTTTCACAGCAGAACTAAACACATAAAGATCAAGTACCACTTTATTTGAGAAGCAGAAGCAAACAAAGAAATCGAGTTGGAGTATTGCAAGACTGAAGAACAGTTAGCAGGCATATTTACAAAGGCACTACCGCGCGCAAAGTTCGAGACACTACTATCAAAGATTGGAGTCACAGAATATGCATCAAGGAGGAGTATTAGAAAGTGATGCATATTTATGGGATTTTCTAGAAAATGTAAGATAATGTAAGAAGAATTTTTTTTTCTAGAATTATCTAGTAATGGTTAAAGAAGAAGAAAAATTTAGAAGGATGTAGAAATAGAGAAGTCTAGAAAATAAAAGAAAAGATAATATGACCTAGAAGGATCTAGACAATTCTCAACTATGTGGGTAAGTACCATAGCTACTACATATATATGTAATGATGTAGTTGAATGAATGAATGAAAATCAAATTCCAATTCCTAGTACTGCTAAAGTAACTTTCAAACTTTCATTCCTTTGTCTAATTCTAATATCATATTTTCTTGAATCCCCTGCATATCCCAACTTCAATAATAATTCTTCTCCTACATATCCTAAACACCATAAGCACAACACTATTACACCACCACTAATCCTATAAATACTATCAGTTTTTTACCAGAGTAGGCGGGACGGCGAATTTATATCACAGCTATGATCATGACCACTCTGACCATGACGAATTTAAACCACAAAATATTCATGCTTCCAAGAGGGACCGAGCTTGGTTCCCTATATTCAGCACATATCTTTCTTCCTTCAGCCCTGATGGGCTTATCCCCATCAGATACTCCCCCATACTCTAAGTGACGCAACACTGTTTACTTAGAGTAACCATTGGCTTGTTGTGAATTTTAAAATTTGACACTCTATTCCATCTTCCCGCCTTTCGATGCCAACTTGCTAGGCTGTCACATCCTCTGACGTTTGGACTTCTGCTCATTTCCTCGTGATAAATCTCGTCCTTGCTTTTAAAAGACCTCTGCCATGTGTCATCATCTCCTCTATGCGACGGTTGGTCTCCTTATCCTATAAAGGCCCTTTAAGTCATTCTTCATTTTCTCCTTCTTCCTCGTAGTAATCTTCTTCTTTCTCCAGAAATTTTCGGCGACTATTTTCCAATATTACTTCCTTACATCATTTCCAGCCGATCAATCCAAGAAGTTCTTTGCAATTAGGTACTCCATTCTTCTCTTTTCCTTCTTTTCATTCTCTCATTACAATTTTAATATTTCCTACTTCCTCGATATGACTCCTCATTCGTCGCGGGCAAAATTTCTTTCTTCCGGTGTATCTTCTGCTCTTCCATCACCAATAATTGTCCTTTCCGAGGGGGAGGGATCCAAATTACTGAATCGGATGAACCCCTTGAGAATTCTGCTTTAGAAGGTCATTCCCTTGATCAGGGTGCTTCCCATCTCCCGGAGCCTTCATCTAGAGCTGGTCAGAATAGTGAGGTTTGTGAGAGGGGTATGGAACCAATCACCTCATCCAAAATTACCCCATGCAATAGGTCTCCCAGCTGCGAAGACGACTATTCACTTCCTTATGCCCCTCTTGGGCTACTTTTTCACGCCATAAATAATGTTGATTATAAGAAGGATGTAATGCAGATGAGAACAAAAAATGAGATGATGATATGGAGAAAAGGATAAAAAATATGTTTTCGGGCTCCGCTTGGCCTTGATTTAACATAGATTTGGTTACCTGAAAAACCCACCGAAGTTATTTCTGGGGACGAACCTCCAATTGTAAAGTAAGTAATGAACTCTTAAGAAAATGAAGAATGAAGAACAATAGTAATAGAACAGTAAGAGAACTTGGTTTGAATTTTGAAAGGGGATCCCTATTTATACTAGTTTCTTTAGGAGAGTAAAATAATCCTTTTTATTCTGTTACCAACCCTAATTCCGTACATGTACCCTCATGGTGACAAGGAGTGGGCCCCCTACTCCTGTTATTCCGTTGAACATGTCCTGTCTTTTGTACTGGAATGCAACCAGACCTAGCCTCTGTCTCAGAACTGAGAAGGTGACTCTGTGCCCTAGTTAATTTACTCATCTGCGATCTTTCAGCTCTAAAGTTTTCTTCCACAGCGCGCGGGGTGGAGAATTTATACCACAGGTCTGACCATGACAAATTTAAAACACATTATTCATGCTTCTGAGAGGTGCCGTGCTTGCCTTCTCTATATTCAACGTGTGCTCTTTCTTCTTTTAGTCTTGATGGGCTTATCCCCATCATTGTGAATGCTACTTTTCAGAATTAATTGATTATTATCCTCTAATTTTATTTCATTTTTCTCTTTATAAATATATACGCATATAAATGGGGTTCATTTTTTTTTTTTAAATTTCTTTTAGCATTAAACAATCATTATTAACAATTTCTTGCACACATCACATCGCCTTTTACAATTAAATATTATTTTTCAAACTACCACCAAGCAAACACCAATTTTTTCCTCCCCAACTAATTACTCCAATCACTATACTTTAGTCTACTGTGTCACAGCAATCCTCAGCCCCAACCAAACACAACCTTAGTTTTTAAAGTAGCTTTTAAATTAAATACACTACAAGAAAAACTGCTTTTAGCTAGAGGAAAGCCCGTGGTTAAAAGTCCAAAAATCGTCACAAAAGACATTTAGTGACGGGAAATATACTGTCACCGCCCCTGGCTACAGCTTCTGCCACTAAAGGCAAATAGTGACGGGACAGTAGTCCGTCACTAAAAAGTATTTGGTGACCCGTCACTAAAAAAATGTATAATGATAGTCAATTCCCGTCACTAGTTGTACTAATCCCCGTCACTAATATCTTAATTATAGACTAACTTAATAACTAAGTAACTCGTCACTAATAACACTAGTAATATATCGTCATTAATAACACTAGTAATATATTGTCACTATAGAGTTTATATAGTGATTGTCAATTCCCATCACTAATAACACTAATAGACTCTCATTATAGAATAATATAGTAAATAACTAACCCGTCACTAAAGGTAACTTTTTCGTCATTATATCGAATATTTCCCGTCATTAGTGGTATGTTTTAGTGAGAAAGTACTTCCCTCACTAAATAAATAACTACCCCGTCACTAAAAGTAATTACTATTTCATCATAAATGTGTATATATATGTGTGTGTGTATATATATATATATATTAGGCCCCCTATAAAATATTATACATTTTTCATTTATATACACAATAAGATACAATCGTAAAAGGCTCTACAAAATGCAAAGGCATCATCACTAATAAAATTTAAATACAAAATAATACTATACATTTTTCATTTATATACACAACAAGATACAAGCGTAAAAGGCTCTACAAAATGCAAAGGCATCATCACTAATAAAATTTAAATACAAAATAATATATAAGAATTTGATCTAAAATTCATGTACAAAATGGACATTTCCGATCAAATTAATACAACTAAAAGCTGCCATAATACAGTGAAAATTTGCTTTCTGAAGTGAGTTAATCTAGGAGTTTTCGCTCTGTGAAACCCCTAGGCAAAACTTATATTTTCAGTGTAAATAATACAATCAAAAAGGAAATTAATTCATCTTCAAAATATGCTTTCCAGAATTAACACAACTGGGAATGAGCCAAAAGTTCTTCCACCTGTTAAATTTAACAACGAAACTTACATGTTATTCTTTGTACTTAAAGCCACCGTGAAAGTTGACCATAGAATCTATTTCCAATACTTGGAGGAATAGCGAACACAACTCCTGGAATGAAATTAGGCATATTTTTGCATCTATACCGATCCAGTCAGCCCCTTAACATCCCACCAGAACTGTCATCCATCGAACTAAGAACATCATATTTTAAAAACTAAATTAATATAGATACTTTTAAACACAAACTCAAATTATTTCCAGATTAGTCATCGCTTACTTACAGTGTCATATTGAAGAGAACAAGTCCTCCGGTTCAGCTGCTGTATTTGAGAGGGAACCCCCCATCCACCTCTTCAGCATCTCTTTCTGACCACTCTACTTCATTGCATGGAGCCACTTTGTATTACCAGCTTGATTCGAATGTTAACAGTAGGACTACACGATACAAACTCTATATCTCCAACCCCAGGTGACAAATAAGACCAAGCTGGATGCATGTGAGAGAACTAAGCAACAGAGAGTGAGTGAAAAATGAACATAAGAAATTTAAAGGCAGGTTGCATTTAAAAATTCACATGTATTGACATGCAGCACACACCAAACCACAAATAGAGCAAAGACCATCAATAAGTAAAAAAGTCAAACACGGCCTCTTGTGAAGCATATTAAAGAATTTTTCATCAGACTCAAGTATTTTTTTGGGCTAAAACATGTTTGCTGTGTCTGTTTGAAAATTATATTGAAGAATTCTCCATCAGATTTCAATAATTCATACCAAGAAAGAAAAAAAAAATAGAAAAGAAAGAGAAACAAGTTAATGTATATCTTGTCGTAGACTGAATGAAGTATTAACCATTAGGAGCATGTCCAATTCACTGCATAGATCCAAAATAAACTATCAAAAGCCAGCTACATGGATCATGTCCATAATCCCACATCATATTTACAATAATAGTTAAGTAGATATGGGACAACAACACAACTAAAATTCATACTTGAGCCGTCTTAAGTTACCAATCACCACAGACAAGAGAAAGCAAGAAAATATCCTACTCTAGAAAAATATAGATACTTGGTCGGTACAAGAGCACATTGCAACTTCTTAATTGAAAAGACCAAATCCCATGTGTTGCAACTGATAAGAAGATATGAATTAGGCCACATGATCGCCTTCCAATACAATGGTTTTGGAACTTACATTATCAGAATCTTACAACATTGCTTTCTAACAAGACTCTTGATGTGGGGGACAAAAATTTCTTATCCTGTGATCATTGCCATGCCACTGCTGTTATTTTGGACCTGTCATAACACGTTTAATGTAGAGAAGCAGTATCAAGTTCAGTTCATATTTGGTTAGAAAAGATACTACATGAATAAAGAAGTGTGATTCTATAATGGCAAAATACTAAGATAGCACATTGAACACAAACAAAAGATTCAGGGGCTTGTTTCTTACGCCAACTTCTAGCTCCTTGGCAGTGGAAAACACCAATTATACATGTTAGTTTATTCAAATTCCACATCTTAAGCAAATTGTTTAGAATCATTAATTATTGGTTAGTTATTATCACTTATTGTTTGAGATATAAAAATGACTTTGATCACGAAAGAAGAGATTACCTCTTGCCATCCATGATAAAAACAATCAACATAATTTGGCATTTTAACTAATTTGATTATCTAGTATTACCATAAGAAGTTTTATGAATAAAAAGGGATGAGGGATCCGTTCACAAAAGCATACACCTAATAGATATAGCTCCAATTCCTAGCTAAGTATGACATATGAAAATCTTTAAATTTCCTATGGCTAGAAAACCAAAGTGCTACTCTAAATTTAACATTCCCTACATTCTTGAAATCTGAATTGGACTTAAAAGGTAACCTGCTTGAAATTTCCTATGGAAAGGATTTCAAGAAATACCTTAGATTTACATGAATTCCTTCATTTTCTTTGGTACTCTGGTGGACACGAGCATCAAAAGCGGGAATGTAACATCCACCATATAACTCTCTAGAATGTAAACTTCATTCTTTGGTAGTTTAGGATGCTCGCTAAAGAAAGTGAAATTTTCAAGTTTCAGAACAAAAGATACATACTCAATTTACAAGGAGACATCATAGAGTTTATGGCACACGACCATTTATGAGAAGTAGCATTAGAATGAAGATTTTATTATTTACAACTCTAGGGAAACACATCAGGTAATTTTGGTCCATCAACTACAATTTAAAACTACATTCATCAGCTTACATCATGTAAATCAACAAGCATTTCATGTTCCAGTAAAAAACCATTCAAAAAATAAAGAGTAACTGACACCTTGGGCTGTAAAAAAATGTGAATGTGCCATTAAAGCATTTTTAAATGGAGAGACGACATTTGGGTAAGAATTCTGACTTATGATTGAATCAGGTAAACTGCTTCTAGGTCGAGCAGCTCTCCGGATACCCAATTGCAGTTCTCCAGTTAGTCCCATGCATCATATATCACACACACAAAAGACTTGTAAGAAATGAAAACTTATGGCTTACAAATTGGAAGAAAATGAACAAAAAGAAAGATGGTGAGGTTGAAAGCTAGTGAGTATGTGAAGAGTAGAGATAACAAATTCATTTCGCTACTATTTGATCAAGTGTTACAACCAACATGTGTATTAATTTAGAAGGAAGGTTATATTTGCATTAACCAGAGTCGTCTTCCCTATTGTCTCTATTCATTACAATTTATAAATTTAATATTAAGACAGATTCTTGATCATTTTCTTGCAATAACTTGAGAGGTACTATGTAATCTTTTTCTATTTATTGAAATATACCTCAACAAGAGAACTGCATCCCCTGAGACAAGATTTTTCTGAATGACAAAAATACTCTAGCCTGTACTGAGCAGGTCGCCTTGGCTGGCCTGCAACATTAGCATCAAGAGTCAGAATATCCTACAAAAGAATCAGCGTACATATGAACCTTATATACCTCTGTAAATTTGTCTAAATATCCACTCCACTCCAAGCAAGTCTTTTGAGCCCTTCACTTTTCATAGGACCATTTGCGACAACCTGCAGAACATGAGTTCTTTTTACATTAGAATGTAACGATACAGATTTGTATACTCTTCGACATTTACACGAGCTAATTGTATTTGATTTGATGTTGCTTGTGATAAAATTGATTTGTTCACTTTAACATTGTCTTCATATTGATTGGCCACACGGCCTCCAGCCAAACAATTCTATCTTCAAGAACCTGCCAATTTAACCACTATTAAATAGGGGTGTGCAGTTTTCGGTTACAACCGATATAACCGACCGAACCGAACCGATAACTGAATTTTGGTTCGGTTATAGCTGTTTCGGTTTGATTTTAGATTTGAGTTTTAAAAATTATCGGTTATCGATTTCGGTTCGATTTTCATCTGAAAAATATGATATGGAACCGAACCGGACCGATAACTAAAGAGCTATTACAAATTATATTTTATTTATAAAATGGTACCCTTAATCCCTAAAATTATGTTCTACCCCAGCCCCAAAATCAACCCCAGCAGCCCACTGGCCATGTTCCCCCTCCCCTAAAAATTTTGAAGAGTTCTTTATCGGTTTTAACTGAAACCGAACCGAATTTTTCGGTTCGGTTTGAGGTCAGTTTTCATTTCTATTCGGTCGATTTCGGTTGCCAATTTTGAAGAGTTATCGGTTATCGATTATGCCTTATCGGTTCGGTTCGGTTCGGTTTTCGGCCGATGCACACCCCTACTATTAAACCTTTCCCTTTTGAAATTTCCATTACAACCCATACAAATGACACTGGATAAAGCTTTTGATAAAACATCCAGCATAAGAAATATTTAAAAGCTGATGGCACGCTGTTTCCAAATAGGAAAGAAACATAATTATTAGAGCACATGCACAATTTTTCTATATGTAAACAATTCATGTCTCTTTTACTCCAACCTCAATTTTCTATTATTCCATATGGTATTAACCATAAGAACATATTGAGCTTATCTTACTTGTATTTTGTCAAATAAAATTCCTCAACCACGGGCACAAAGTTCAGGTTGCAGACATTCTCATTTGGAATAGGATCTCTATTTACCTGCTCATCAAGTAACCAAAAAGATCTCGTTATGAAAATTATAGATTAAAGTAACCCCGTCTAAAATGTTGATGCATTGATTTGGAGAGATACTTAGCAAATACTTCAATAACTTACCACAACTTTCTTCTGGATATTCCGGGCACGATTGGCATATTTCAAAGTGTTGAGAGTTCCTAACTACTATTTCCCAGTAAATCAAATGAAAAAAGAATCATTCACATGAATAGCCTGTAGAGACATATCTTACCTATCATTATCGTTTTGATGTTACCACCAATAGAATCCTTCCAACATCCAAAGACCACCAAGAGAATCCTACCAACTTTAATGTAGATTCCCGTATGAGGCCATGCAAGAAATACTGGACCTCCAAAGAAATCACCCAAATCTCAAGTGCTAATATTGAAATTCTAGTGAATGATTGGTTATTGGAACATAATAGTTATACTATAGAAAGAAGTCATAACTTGGTCACTTAGACAGTTAATAAAAATAAAAAAGAATAATTTACTATTTCATCAAGTATTTGAATATGGAAATGAGTAACATGATTTGACTTCACACCACTAAAACTACCGAAACAAGTATATAAAAAGCAGAAAAAATCATACAATGTAAACTACTCTTCTACAACTAATAGAAAATATACTAATAATTCAATAAAAATGTATAAAATCAAAGATATAAGATGCAACTGCAGTACCATTACAAGGGTCCATATGTCCATAATACTAGGTTGGTTAATGAAGGGATATCCTGAGAGTACGCTTACTACAGTGACATCATTGAGATGTTCAATGCTCTGATCTAAAACATCTCTAGACACTTTTTGCTTCTTATTGTTGGAAATATATTAAAGAATTAGAAGCTAAAGAAGAACAATCTGCTAAAGAATTTTACCCTAAATATACATTGCTCTATACAAAAAATAGCATCACTTAAATGGTGGCGATGAACCAGGTGCTTCAGTTGGCTTCTTCTGGCCACCCGAGGGCTTCTGGGGGAGCCTCGGAATTGATTCTAGCCCGAATAAGAGAAGTAAGAAAAATGCATCCGAGAATTTAACTACCGAATCAAAGGTCCCCTTCCTACAAATAGATTTTCACAAAGAACCTGAAACGCTAAATACTTCAATTCTCACATGTCATTGCAAAAGACAAGACTGGTTCAATGGGTAAGATAAGAATGATTGAGAATAGTCAAATTTTTACCCGAATTGAACAAAATCTAACCTAGTGTTTGATTCTGAGAAATAGTGGGGAGATTCTCAGTCGTGGTTTATTTCAGAAAAAATAGTAGAAAAAAGGGGAAAGATTCTCACAAGATAACTCAAGGGTCGGTTGGTGGCGACGAGGTGGCGGTGATTGATCGGGAAGAAGATGATTTTTTTTAATATCCAAGGAGATGATTTTTGTTAATCTCCGAGGAGATGGATTAGGGGACGAGGTTTTGGAAAGATAGAAGGAAGAATATCTTCTCTTTTGTTGGCTAAATGAAATCACCATTATTAATTATTAATTTTGATTGAAGAAAAATGAAATAAATGGTGGCTTATTGGGGGGGAAAAAATGTTCCGCCAATTTTTTCATTGTTAATAGTGACAATAATCTTTATCAATTTGAAAGGAACAAAATATCATCACCAATGGTCAAGCTTTTAATGAGAGTATACTTACATCGTCATTGAAGGTAACATTTAGTGAGAGTTTTTTGCTACTCTCACTAATTTTCTGTGACTAAAGATAGATTTTCTTGTAGTGATATGAAAACATATGTTTCTTCTTTTTAAGACGAAGTTGGATAGCTCAAGTGACGAGATCATTCACTACCCAGGCCTTTGGTCCTAGGAGGAGGGGAGGATTTAGATTAGGAGATTTTTTTTTTTAATTATTTAAAAAAGAACATATATTTCTTCATTTATTTAAATTAGAACATACTTTTTTAGAAGTAACACACACCATTCCCAGCTGCTTACCTCGATCACTTTACAGTCTACTATGTCACAACAATCCCCATTCCCAAGAAACACATCCTTAGTTTTTAAAGTAACTTCTAACTTAAGTATGAGAACATATGTGTTCTTCATTTATTTAAATTATACCATATTTTATTTAAAAGTAACACGATTTCGGAAACCAACACGCTAATATCATAAATTAATGAGGATTTTGGGTATTGCGAAATTAGTTATAAATTACACATGTACTCACTTTTTGATGTAAATCAAAATCTTTTTCTTTTTCAAAAAATAATATATAAGGGAACCAATACTTTAATACCACAAAACTATAATACTCTGGGATATGGCGGAAAGTTATACCATATTATGTACTATGAAAAAATGATGTTGCCTAGGTTACACAGTTACCCGAATTGGTATTTCACGTGTTGCGGCCATGAAGAAATGAGACACACAAACAAGGCTACTTAGTTATATGGGCCTTCTATTGGCAAAGCCCAAACTTCCCAGCCCATATTTTAATATCACAGCAGGAGTTAACACGTGTAAGCTTCTCTTCCATTAAACTCCGAGACATCCTGCCTCACCTTCCGCCTAAATGGCAAAATACCATTGAAATATCCGCGACTGTCGTAATATCTATACTGCCCTCAATCCCTATGTTTTATCCAATCACACCCCCAAACCCACAATCGTAATTCTCCTATTCTCCCTCGAGTATCGGTAACTGCATGAATTGAGCAATAATAAGCTTTCTATAACCCACTAACACCAAAATCCAGGTAAAATTGTGTAAAAGAAGAACAAAATTGCAAAAATGCATTGTTTGAATCTGAAGGTGGTAACAAATTTCAACTCGCTGTCGTTTCCCAGTCGACTCAGTAGTAGTATTGTTAAGGATTGTAATCTGCGGTTTAATCGGATCGTTGCTTGCAGCACTTCGGGTCAGGATACTGGTCCGACTCAGGGATCGAATCAGAGTTCCATCTTTTCTCGAACCCAAACATATGCGCTGTTGAAGCAGCAGTTGGATGTAGCTGCAAAATCCGAGGTATCTTAGCTTTGCTAATGTATTTTGTCAATGCGATTATTGCGAGATTTATTCGTGTTATCTCTGCCCCAGATTTTTTTACACATCCATTTTTAAATGGAAAATAATATTTAGGTAGTGATTTGTTATTTGCTGTTCTGATCAGATGCGCGATTATTGTTATCTGATGAATTATTTGCATTAGTACTCATTCGACATGAAGTAAGATGATACAAGTAAGGCTGTTTCTATTGGCATTTTAGAGTTGAGATGATACAAGTGAAAGTAATGGCTGCATTTACCTAGTAATGGATTGAATTGCAGATTGGCAGTTACTTGTCATAATTGACTATAAATCCATTGGCAGGTCTAGTGGCTGAATTTTTTTTCAAGATGATATGTTTTGCCACGCCTAAAGATTTTATATAGTGTGGTAGATCCTAATGATTAAACTAATATTGATATAGCTATAATCCTAGTGAGAGTTGGGTTTTTTATTTGAGGGTCTTATTCTCTTCTCTCTTAATATCTGCTTAGGATTATAAAGAAGCTGCTCGGCTTCGTGATTCCTTGAAGCTGTTTGAGGAAGAGGAGCCAGTCCTTCGTCTTCAGGGATTGATGAAAAAGGCCATTTCAGATGAAAGATTTGAGGTATCCCCACTTTAATGATTACTATCACCCCCGTCTATGTGTCTTTCAAAATTATAAGCAATGAGATCATCTTTTGGCTTGGAAATCTAAATTTGAGTTTGAGGGATCAAGATGTAAAACTCTCTCCAATTTCTTTGGTTCATGTGAAGTGAGCTATGCTCACTACTTTTCCGTCTAAAACCAACCATTGTTTACGATGTCTTTATTAGGTATTGGTGATTGGCAACTTGTAATTTGTTGACATATTGTGAATCCTGTTAGTATTCAATGCCCAATGTTTTTAGAAACTGTAGTGTGTTGAAAGCAGGGGTTGTACATAAATTGTAGAAATATAAACTTTTTTACTGATTATATAATGTGGTACTACTTTCCTCGTTCAGTAATTTGTTTTATGCTCTAGTTGTTAGCATCCTATGTTATTTTGCATTTTTGTATCTATCTCCAGGATGCAGCTAAGTATCGGGATGAGATCAAGGAAATTGCACCGCACTTTCTGTTGACGTGCTCAAGTGATGCTACGACCTTGGTATGACACGTATCAGTTGTCCACTTGTTTACTTTGTAATCGAAGCATAGTTTCTCAATATAAGCCTTTTGGCTTGATTCTCTTGTGTCTTTTTTTTTTTTCTGGACCAGCAACTACTCATCTTAAGCTGTGCTTTTTGTAAAGCTAGTTATAAATCTTCTTATATCACCAATCAAATCTTAGTTACTGTTGTGGGTGATATCAAGTTGTATGATTATAGCACAAAGCAAAATTCGCAGATCCCGTTGGTTTTTCTTCTTCATAAGCAACAGTTTTGTGCATTCAAGTGGGCTATTTTTTGAATAATTAAAGCACCAGATTATTCATTGCATGGTAATCCTTTCTTTTTGAGCTGGTTTGCTTTTGATATCAGCGACCAGCTTTTGTTAATCTGTTTGTAAGCAGACCTGATTGTGCTTCATCCTGAGGAGATGACATCATGTGTGTGTTTTCGATACTGGTTATGTGGTTTCTTCGGTAGTCATGTGACTAGCCTAATTATCATCATGAAATCTTTGCTTATAATTTTTGTGTGTGTTTCACTAATTAGATGTTTCAATCAACTAGTAGAGTAAGAGCAAATTTGTTTTGGTGAAGTGATCGATCATATCTTGCAGTCTGTATTCTTCTCCAGAAATTACCCAACCTTGTGCTATTTTAGGCTAAGATAGTTGTAACAGCTACATAACTAAGAATTATTGCTTTGACAGGGCATCAGGGTTCAAGTTCGGAGTGTATACATCGAAGGTCGAAGTCAGCCTTCGAAAGGTCTTTATTTTTTTGCATATAGGATTAGAATCACCAACAACTCTGATCGTCCCGTGCAACTTCTTAGAAGACACTGGATCATCACCGATGCTAATGGCAGGACCGAGAATGTACAGTAAGTTTCCGTTGTACTCCCCCTCCCCCCATCATTAACAGGTCCAGCAATACCTCAACTATATTTCTTATGTTTGCACTGTTGAAGTTCATGTTGTCACCCTCACTTAACAACTAACTCTCTCTGTCTGGGGTTCGACTGTAGTGGCATTGGAGTTATAGGCGAACAGCCGGCGATACTTCCCAATACTAGTTTTGAGTATTCATCTGCCTGTCCTTTGGGTACATCTAGTGGAAGAATGGTGAGATCATGATCTCATTTTTCATGCTAAATCCATCATTTTTGGTATAAATTATTCTTCCTCTAATCGTAGTTTATACTATAGGAGGGTGACTTTGAGATGAAGCATATTGATATAATAGGTGCTCGGACGTTCAATGTGGCTATCGCCCCCTTCTCTTTGTCAACATTTGGAGATGGTGGGGATGCTATTTGAGTGGCTAACTGTGACTCCCGCATGAGACGGTGTACGGTCCCATTGGTAAAGTTTGGATGAGAGTATACGTAGCATAATTTGAATGCATGCTAAAACCTGTATATGGTGAAATCAGTTGTGTAAGTAATATCACAATGTAGTTAAATAAGAATGTTACATCCCAAATTAGAATTTATCTGATTTGGCAGTTTATTGTAGGCTTGCAAGTGAAATGAAATGTGACATGGTAATGTATTAGACATTGATACGTGGCTTCTTGTTGGTCGGAATCAGGAAGTATAATTTGTTATGTTTGATTTTGGGCAAAATGTATTATCAAGCCCGTAGTCTCTGTGCCTTGTTTGGTTATGGCAGCAGGTGCTCGGTTACTGTCGGCTGAAGTAAATAAGATTGAGGAAGTAGGTTAGTAAAAAGAGATGTTTGGTGATGCTAATTGTAAAATGAGTTGGGGGTTTGTTTATAATATTCAAATTGAAAGAAGTGATTCATAAGAGTTTGTTAGGAGATGATTGATTAATGATTAAAGTATTTATGGTTGAGTCCAACCATAACAAACACAACTTATATGTTATAGTGCATTCGATTTTGACGGGCCAATACTTTGTTTATTAAACTAAGTGTTTATTTTTGAAAAATAAAAAATTAGAACCGTAACAATGGAACTCATTTCCGGTGATGTTTCCGAATTGTCACCATAATCCTATCTCCACCTAGTGTAACCTGCAATTGAATTGGATGATAATTCACTTTCTACAATAGTAAACTTGATGTTACAAAAATGATTTCTACAATAGTAAACTTGATGTTACAAAAATGATTTTTTTAATAAGTCAATTAAACTATCGCGAAAAATGCGTGCCTGCTATTATAGTGGGCATGGTAAAAACTTGTGGCACAAAATTGTCATAATCCATTAAGAATACTATTCCTGTTGCTTCCTCATTCCTATTGCCGAGGCAGTTGCCACATCAGCATAATCAGTCATGCATTTATGTGAACAGTACACATCAGATTCAGTTGTAACAGTTTTCATTCTACTGAACATTTTAGAAGCTCAGGTGATGTCTATAAATGTTGGTTTGCTTATCTGTAATTAGTTTGAGTTGAAATATAATGAAAAACCATTCTTTCTCTATCTCTTATTCTCTCTCTCTACACTTTTAGCATGGTATCTAGAGTTAGTGCATAGCTGCAGATCCAAGCTACAGTTTATCCATGGCCGCGTCATTAGTTTCTCTTCCCACTCTCACGTTGAGGACGGATAGAAAAGAATGTAGCTATTGGCGAACTCAAATCTTGGCTACGATTACAACACATGGTTTAGAGGATTTTTTTGCTCGGAGTTACGCAACTGGTCAATTCCTACCGGATCCAACAGGTGCTACGAAATCAATTACAAATCTTCAGTTTCTCAGTTGGTTTAGGAAAGATCAGCATGTGTTCACTTGGATACATTCAGGAGTGCACCACGTTGGCTCAGATTTGGAAGGAATTTGAAACACTGTTCAATTGCTCCTCCAAGACTTGTGTGTTGCATTTGAAGAGTTTATTGCAGAAGAAGATCAACCAGTTGAGGAATTTATGTTGAAAATGCGATCAATTGCTCATGAGATCAAAGATGCAGGTCATACAATCGGAGATGATGATCTTATACTTCATGTGCTCCATGGATTAGGTCAGCAATTTGAATCCATAATTGTGAGCCTCACTTCCAAATCAGAGTTACCACCTCTCTCAGAAGTTCAGTATCTACTACAGACGCATGAAATGCGACTGAAAGAGTTTCAAGAAGGTGACATTGCTCACCCAAATACCAATGTTGTAAACAAAAAGTTAACTTACGTTCAATAAGTTTGTTGATAATAGAGAACCTAGAGGAGGTTTTTGTGGACGGAATAGAGGTAGAGGGAGAACAAATGGCAGAGGTAAGATGTTCTGCCAAATCTGTGGCCGAACTAATCATTTTGCCCCAAAATATTATTGGAGGTATGATGAGGATTACCCTGGTCTCGAAGCTCAAGCTATTCAAGCTCAAGTTGCGGCTCTTCAATCTCCAACTGCCTCACACCAATCTACAGTGCCTCAATTCCCCCAGTCTCCCAAACAAAAAATTCTTCTCAGTCTTTCACTACTTCGTCTGCTGCTAACTCATCTTCTGCTTTCTATGTGCTTAACTCTCCTGCAGGTTATCAAGCTTCCTCATCTTCTTCTGTTGCCTCGCATGATCCTGAGTGGTACTTCGATAGTGGTGCTACACACCACGTGACAAATGACCTCAATAATCTGCATATTCACACTCCTTATACAGGTAACGAGTCTCTCATAGTTGGTAATGGCTCCTTATTGCTCATATCCTCCACTGGTAAAACTAAATTTCCTTGCCTCAACTCATCTGAATTCATTCAGCTCACTCATGTCTTGTATGTCCCATGTGTTACCAAAAAGCTTTTGAGCATTAATAGCTGAAAATCTTATTTATGTGACTTTTCATTATGGTTATTGTGATATGAAGGACATACAAACACATCAGCTCCTACTGAGAGGAGTGCATAATGCGGGGTTATACAAGATATGAACAAGTTATTTTCACCTTAAGCCTCAAGTCCAATTCAAGTCTCCATACTCTGCGCATGTATCAACAACTAATCCCCAATTTATGTCTGTTTCTTTGAACTCTACCTGTACTGCTGCTGTTGCTTCTTCATATTCTGTTGTAGACACATGGCATGCTCGGTTAGGCCATCCATGTTCTACTATGCTACAACCTGTACTTAAAACATAAAAGTACCAGCCAATATGAATAAATTATCTTTCTGTGAATCTTGCAAATGTGGAAAACAACATCTCATGCATTTCAAATTCGTTCTTCATACAACTTATGCTCCTTTTGAACTCATCCACATTGATGTGTGGGGCCCAGCATCAGTTCCATCAAGAGAAGGGTACATATATTACATACATTTCATGGATGACTTTACCAAGTACACATGGATATATCCTATGTCCCAACAGTCACAAGTCCAAAACATCTTTCAGCAGTTTAATGCTATAATTGAGAGGCAATATCAGGTCAAAATTAAAGATGTTCAATCCAATTGGGGGGAGAGTACAGATGACAAACAGGGTTTTCGGTTATGAAAACACGTTTAGAATTGAGATTTTATCGTATATTTGTGTTTTCTAAGCTCTCGTTTCTCATATAATTCGTATTTTCTTTCTCTCGTCGGAAAAATTAGTTTTTGAGCATTTTCTAGGTAAAACAGGTGTAAAAAGAGACGACGAGTGGAAAAGAGTCAAAGAAAACAAGAAAAAAAACTGAAGGCTGAAAAAAGGGGAAAAGAAAGCAAATTTTGGGCCATTTACGGTCACAACCGTGCAAGCTGGTACACGTGTTTCGTGCACGCACTTTAGGGCACTTTTAGTGTCATTTTAGTGTCAATAACGTGCATAATTATGTGTATTTAGCGCTTTTATATTCTAATGGGCAAAATAATGCGTTTGAGCTATTTTTGTATTAAGACAGGTGTAAAAAGGGTCAAAATCGAAGATTAAACGACCGCGGAGTCGAGGGATCGATCGAGGCAAGAAAGGAAGGGCCAACTGAAGATCTCGGCCGAGATGAGCCTCCAGGGATTTTCTGAAGTTTTGCAAGACTGAAGATCTCGGCCGAGACAGGATGTTAATCTCGGCCGAGATGAGCCTCCAGGGATTTTCTGAAGAATGTCAAAGATGAAAGTCTCGGCCGAGATGCAATCTAGTCTCGGCCGAGATGAGTCAAAACCTAAAAAGCCCTAGTTTCCCCTTTTTCACGTCTCGACCGAGATGCAACCCAATCTCGGCCGAGATTGACCTTCGACCCAAAATTCTTGAAAATCCTTTTTCACGTCTCGGCCGAGACACACTCCCGTCTCGGCCGAGATTCACTACCCTGTTTTAAAATCCTGAATACGTTTTTGCCTATTTTTGTCTAGCACTTTCTCCCTTTATATATATATCATCCCATTCGAATTTAACCTAACCCTAAGAACCTAGAACCCATCCCCCTCACATAATCAGCCACTTTTCCCCATTGGAAGCAAAGGAATGGAAGGGGGTTGAAGATCTTGATCTTCAACCCTAACCTTTGGTTCTTTCTATCCTATTTTCATGTTTTCTTTAATTTTCTGTTATTTTATCTTTGTATTAGGTAAAATGGGTGAATAGCACCCTTTTGTTCACCCTTGGTTATTGTGGAACCTTGAGTTTAAGACGTTTATGTGATTATTACGGTTAATATTACCGAAAATATTGTGTATTCAAGTGTTTTGTGTTATTTGCTCTTATTGACTCACATTTATGAATTAATTATTGGATTGATCACCCTTTAAGGGATTTGTGAATGTGTTGCTAGAATAGGAGATTACTATCCGTAATTGTAGGATTTCCGATTCCCGTGTAGCAAACAATAGATTTATTTATTGGTGATAACACAAAGTTCAACCACTAAAACCGAGCTTGCGAGTTTTATGTTGAATTTATCTCATTGTCCTAGTGTTTAATGCATTTGGTTATTGAATCTAAGAGAGCTTGTTCGAGGATTCGATTAAATTGAATAGGGTTAGTCGAAGAGCTTGTTTTGATTAACTAAGATTAAGGGATAACAAGGCTATTAGAGCTTGTTAATAGCCTTGAGATAAGGGCTAGAATCACAATTGAATAGGGCATTAACAATAGTTGCATCAATGGTCTAAGACCAAGGGAAAGCATGATCAAGGGTGGCTTGTTTTACTATTTAAAAACCAAAAACCAAAACAAATCTCTTTATTTGTCTTTGTTTATTTAGGTGTTAGTTGTTATTTCATTAAATTCCCCCCACTTCTTTATTGTTTTCTAGTTTATTTACTTTGTAATTCTTGATCATAATAGCTTAATACATAAAGTAAAATTTGTTCGACCGTTCCTAGTGGGATCGACCCTTACTTGCCACTCTACTAGTTAGAGTAGTAGGATAAGGTATAGTGTATTCTTTGTACACAATTAATTTGGTAAAGCGACACACGACATCGCGATACCACAAGCCTTTTAAGACAGTGCACGGTCTGTGTGCGCAGAAGGCGAGAAAATGCCCAGAGCCCGATGCACGGTCACGACTATGCAACCCTGCACGGACCGTGCGAGAGAACAGAAAGTTGGAGAAATTCAGTATCGTGCACGGTCACGACTGTGCAAGCTTGTACGGACCATGCACAATTGCTGGAA
Source organism: Ajuga chamaepitys (assembly GCA_958295605.1). Taxonomy (NCBI): domain Eukaryota; kingdom Viridiplantae; phylum Streptophyta; class Magnoliopsida; order Lamiales; family Lamiaceae; genus Ajuga; species Ajuga chamaepitys. Next base: position 58,003,298 of record OY282502.1, read on the forward strand.
AAGTGGGCTTTTTGCCATAAAACCTTACTTTTTGGCCCATGAAGCTTGGAAAAGCCTAAAGTTGTATAGAAATCCTACTTTTTCAGATTTCTTGGATGGCACACTTTCATTCTTAGATAGTTTTCTAGAGAGAAAATTTAGAGAGCAAAAGAAGGTGAATGGAGCTTAAAGATTAAGATCAACATTAAAATAGGTTTATCTTTCCATTCTCGTTTAATATTTGTATGAACATGGTTATATTTATGGTTGGCTAAATTTGCTTAATCCATGTTTAGAAAATAGAATATGGGTGATTAGTGATTATTAGCCAATTAATTCAACTCCGTGTTATGCTATTAATTGATGAAAATGCTTGTTGAATGATTTGATCACTTGTTTAACATTTTATTGAGGATTAAATTAGGACCGAGAGAGGATTTTTAGTCTAAGACCACATTAATCAACATGATTAGCAATAGAATTGAGAGATTTGAGTTAATTTTGGGAACCTTGATCTTAGGAACAATTGGGAGTTGTATTTGATTAATCGACCGGAGACGGCGATTAATTTCATACAATCAACACGCAATTCGCTCCGAGAGAGGGTCTTGCATGAAATTGTGATGGTTCCTTAATACATAGCATTCGATTTAAAAGTTGGATTAATTGGATTAATAGTGATTAGATGTCCATAATTGAAATCTAAGCCTAGATTACCTCTAACTCATCATTTGACCCTATAGTTTGTTTCTCTAGAAATCTTGCTAGCTTAATTCCTAGTTTAATTTACTTTTAGTTTAACAATTACCAAAAATCACTTACTCGATCATCTAGTTAGTCATTTGATGTTTATTGCAATTTACTTATCCGATGTCGATACCAATCCTTGTGGGATCGACCTTGTACTCACCTAGTATTATAGCAACACTGTAGACTTGCGGTTGCTCAATTTTAGTTGCAAAAACTATGTTTGTGTCAACAGGCCATTACAAACTACATTTTCCAAATTGGGAATTCTCTTCTGACATCCTTGACCACACACTCACCCTCAAAATGGGTCAGCTGAAAGAAAACACATGTATATCGTTGAAACATGCCTAACTCTTCTAGACATGCTAGTTTACCAGCAAAATTATAGTGGGAAGCTTTCCAAACCGTAACATATCTCATAAATAGGTTGCCTAGCTTAGTTTTAGGCTTCATCTCACCATACACCAAACTTACCAAAATTACCCCAGATTATCACTTCCTCAAGGTGTTTGGTTGTGCATGTTTCCCCTATCTTTGACCCTATAATAATTCAAAACTTCAACTGAGGTCTACAAAGTGTTTGCTTCTTAGATATAGCGCTGTCCATAAAGGCTATAAGTGCTTGAGCAAAGACGACAGGATGTACATTGCTAGGTTTGTGGCCTTTAATAAGGTCTATTTTCCTTACATGGAGTTATTTCAAGCTGCTAATGCTAGCCCCCACTCAACTCCTCTTGTCCAGTCTATTCTCCCCATACTCTCTAGTCTAGCCCATGTTCTATCTCAATATGCCACAGTTCAGTCCTCTTCTCATTCTCCACATCCTCCAGATCTATCATCTATTTCATATTATCAATCCAGTCAGTCTTCTAACTCCAATTCTGATGAATCCCCACTATCTCATGATGTTGCTGATCCAAGTCATTCTCCATCAGCAACATCACTGTGGTCAATAATCATCCAATGGTCACACGAGCCAAAGCTGGCATCACCAAGCCCAAACAAATAAACTCTCTCATCTACTGATCTTTATACCATAGAGCCCACCTCAGTTTCTGAAGCATTGTCCAGTTCAACATGGAAGAAAGCTATGGATAATGAATATTCTGCCCTTATCTCCAATAATACTTGGCATCTTGTTCCCTCCCCTCATATGAACCTCATCACTTGCGGGAATAGATTATTTTGACACTTTTAGCCCAGTGGTAAAGCCTTTGACAGTTCGCCTATTATTCACACTTGTTGCACCTAAAGGTTGGCACATTCATCAAGTGGATGTGAACAATGTGTTCTTAAAGGGAGACTTACAAGAGCAAATGTATATGCGACAACCCGAGGGATATGTGGATCCTTGAAAACCAGATTATGTGTATAAACTGACCAAGTCCTTATACGGGTTACGCCGTGCACCAAAGGCATTGACTGACAAGCTTAAGAGTTTCTTACTAAAGCAAGGTTTTCTGGTGTTTGTTTCTAATAGTTCCCTCTTTTATAAGAATTGTGAAGGCAAGTTATTTTTGGTTGTGGTTTACGTGGACGATATACTGGTCACGGGGGATGACAAAAAGATGAATGCTCACATTATTCAGTTACTCGACATCAAGTTTTCCCTCTCAGTCACTCGCTTTCACAAGCTCGCTCATCAATTGTGCCATGAGAAGGACAATTTAGAGCTAGTGAGAGCATATTAAAAATACTGCTGCAACTGCTTCCTCATTCCTATTGCTGAGTCAGTTGCCACATCAGCACAATCAGCTGAAGTTCACATGCATTCACATGAACAATACACATCAGATTCAGTTGTAACCGATTTCATTCTAGAAGCTTAGGTGATGTTGTGAAGATAGTAACTGATTAATTCAGCTGGAAGGAGTTCATCACAGCATTCCTTACTCTGAAGAATAACAGAACACGTGGATGCATGTAACTATGCATTTAATACTCTCATGCAGAAATCAGTTGTGACGGTTTTGCTGATGAGAATTTGTTAGCTATTCTGTTAGACGTCTACTTCCATTCTCTCTGTTGTAACTTCTATTGTATATATAGCTTGTAACTACTTAGCTTCCAGAATAGAAGATACACGTGATAACAAGAAAACAGAGTTGTGAGAGAGTGAGTGCAGCGGACATAGCTGGGAGAGATCAGAATCATAAATCTGTGGAGTGTTGTTATTGTATTGTTGGTGTAATCTCAAGAGCAACATAGTGTGTGATCTTTCCCGTGGATGTAGGCTTCGTTAACAGCCGAACCACGTAACTTTGGCGTTTCTACATTCTTGCATTTCAAGTGTTTGTGTGTTTGCTTGATTGTGTTGTGTTAGTTGTCTTTGGGGACTTCTTGCGTTACAAGTGGCGCCGTCTGTGGGAAGAAGGTGCAAGTTCTCTTAATTGTAGATTCACCATGTCCATGGCGAGGTTTGACAAGAAGAAATTCCCCGGCAAGAATGATTACAACCTCTGGAAATTAAAGATGAAGGCGCTATTAACACAACATGGCTTGGCTGGGGCTCTGAAAGGAGTAGAAGGATTGCCGGAGAAGATGGATGTTGCCCAGAAGAATGAAATCATGGACAAAGCTCATAGCATGATCATCTTATGCCTAACAGACAAAGTCTTGAGGGAGGTGGCGAAAGAGCAAACCGCGGCAGGAGTTTGGGAAAAACTGGATAGTCTGTACATGACTAAATCCATGGCAAATCGTCTCTACACAAAACAAAGATTGTATTCTTTTCGTTTCTCAGAAGATAAATCAACAGAGGATCAGCTTGATGAATTCAACAAGTTGCTGGATGATTTGGAAAGTATAGATGTGACACTAGGGGATGAAGACAAGGCAATCATGCTGCTCAATGCATTGCCCAAATCCTTTGAACATCTCAAAGATGCCATGCTTTATGGAAGACAGACTGCTATCACCCTATCAGAAGTGCAGACTGCCTTGAGAGCGAAGGAGGCACAGAAAACAAATGACAATAAAGCTGATACATCAGGAGAAGGATTGGTAGTTAAGAAGGGAAACTTCTTCAAGAATAAGAAGCAACAACATTATGGGAATGAAAAGAAACCCAATCAAGAACAGAACAAGAATCTTGATGGAAAGGAAACCAGAAGATGCCATTTCTGTAAACGGCTTGGACACATCAAGAAGAACTGTTTCTCTTGGAAAAAGAAACAAGCCCAAAAGAATCAGACAACAAATTCCATCGAGAAAGCTGTGGATACACAAGATGCAGAGGTCCTCAACATAACTGACAGATCAGTAGAAGGTACATGGATTCTTGACTCTGGTTGTTCATTTCATATGACACCTCATAAGGAATGGTTCATACAATACCATGCACAAAATCTTGGATCTGTACTCCTTGGAGATGATCACATATGTCCTATAGAAGGGATAGGCCAGGTGAAACTACAGATGGAGGATGGTTCAGTCAAAATTCTGAGTGATGTGAGACACATACCTAAACTAAAAAGGAATTTGATAAGTCTTGGGACTTTAGAATCAAAGGGGTGCAGTTTTAAAAGCCAAGGTGGCCACATGCTTGTAATGAAAGAAGGGCATGTGGTAATGAAAGGAGTAAGAATATCCAGCCTGTATTACTTGCAAGCCATCACTATTATGAGGGAAAGTGGAAATGTTGCATTGAATGACAACATAATGTGGCATAAGTGACTTGCTCATCTTAGTGAAAAAGGCATGACAAAACTTTATAAGAGAAATCTGATAAAGGGAAAAGGGATGGAAAATCTTGGAAAATGTGAGAAATGCATAATGGGAAAGAGCAAGAAAGTACCATTTCCTGTAGGGAAGAAAAGCTCAACAAAACCACTGGATTATGCACACTCTGATGTGTGGGGACCTTCAAAGGTGGATTCCTTAGGTGGGGGAAGATATTTTCTAAGCATCATAGATGACTTCTCCAGAAAATTGTGGGTCTATATACTCAAAAACAAATCAGATGTTTTTTGGAAAATTTAAAGAATGGTGTGCTGAAGTTGAGCTTGAAAGAGATGCAAAGCTGAAATGTCTGAGGACTGATAATGGGATGGAATTCTTATCAGAAGAATTCTTGAACTACTGCAAAACAAAGGGGATAAAAAGGCATAGAACAGTGCCTGGAACACCACAACAGAATGGCATTGCAGAAAGAATGAACAGAACCATATTGGAAAGAGTGAGGTGCATGATACTAGAATCTGGTTTACCTAAGAGGTTTTGGGCAGAAGCTGTTACAACAGCTGCTCTTCTGATTAACAAATCACCATCACATGCTCTTGAAATGAAAAAACCAGATGAGGTCTGGAATGGCAGGATTGCTGATTACTCAAACTTAAGAGTATTTGGTTGTTTGGCATATGCTTATGTCAGGCAAGATAAGCTGGAGTCAAGAGCATTAAGGTATGTATTACTAGGTTATCAACCTGGTGTGAAAGGCTACAGGCTATGGTGTTTAGAGCCTGGAATGCATAAGATAATAGTAAGCAGAGATGTGACTTTTGATGAGTCAAAGATGCCTTTTAAGAATGACAAATATACTGATCTTGAGATTGGAAGGAAAACAGACCAAGATAATCTACCATTGAAGGTGGTGCATGTCTTTGAAGAAGGAGAAGTTCAACCAGGTGAGCTTGATCAAGAAGCAGAAGAACAAGTGGAAGATTTAAATGAATATCAGTTGGTCAGAGATAGGGAAAGGAGGATTTCCAAGCCATCTACAAGATATGGGGATGAATTTCTGCTTGCTTACGCTTTGTCAGTAGCTGAAGAAGAGGTTCATTATGAACCAAAAACATATCAGGAGGCTATTGATAGTAAAGATGGAGAAAAATGGATGATTGCTATGAAGGAGGAGCTGGAATCACTTGACAAAAATGGTACATGGATATTGGTTGATAAACCCATCAATCAAAAACTCATCAGCTGCAAATGGATTTTCAAAAGAAAGACTGAGGTAACAGCTGGAAAGGAGAAAATCAGATTTAAAGCAAGGCTTGTGGCAAGGGGGTTCACTCAAAATGAAGGCATAGACTACAATGAAGTGTTTTCTCCAGTTGTCAAGCATTGTTCCATCAGAATCCTTTTAGCACTTGTGAATCAGTGGAACCTTGAACTGGAACAGTTGGATGTAAAGACTGCATTTCTGCATGGAAGCCTGAAGGAGACAATTTACATGACTCAGCCTGAGGGGTTCATATTGCCTAAGAATTCAAACAAAGCATGTTTGCTTAAGAGATCTTTATATGGTCTGAAGCAGAGCTCAAGACAGTGGTATATCAGATTTGATCAACATATGAAGAAGATTGGGTTTGTAAAATCTCAGCATGACAGCTGTGTGTTCATGAAAAAGGATAAATCTAAAGTATTGGTTTACTTGCTTCTATATGTGGATGACATGCTAATTGCAAGCAGGTATCATAATGAAATATCAAAGGTAAAGCATGAGTTAAGTGTTGTTTTTGAGATGAAGGAACTGGGGAAAGCAAGGAGAATTCTTGGGATGGATATAACCAGAGATAGAGGAAAAGGAGTCATGTGGTTGTATCAGAAGGATTATGTGAAGAAGGTGTTGAGAAAATTCAACATGGATGCTTCTAGGAGTGTGTCAATTCCATTAGCTCAGCATCACAAGCTGTCTGAAGCATTAAAGCCAGTAACTGATTCAGAAGTTGAAGAAATGAGCCATGTTCCATATTCTAATGTAGTAGGGAGTATTATGTATACCATGGTGTGCTCAAGGCCTGATATAGCATATGCAGTAAGCTCTGTTAGTAGGTACATGGCAAACCCAGGAAAGGGGCATTGGGAAGCCTTAAAATGGGTGATGACATATTTGAAAGGGTCAGCTGATAACAGTTTAATGTTTGAGAAATCTACTGCAGGAAAACATGAGTTTCTGAAGGGGTATGTAGACTCTGATTATGCTACAAATTTGGACTCAAGAAAGTCACAGACAGGTTACATTTTTACACTATTTGGTTCTGCAATTTCTTGGAAATCTATGTTACAATCTGTAGTGGCCTTATCCACTACAGAAGCAGAATACATGGCACTCTCAGAATCTGTTAAAGAAGCTATATGGTTAAGGGAATACTGAGAGATCTTGGAATCACACAGGATGTGGTGAAAATATTCAGTGACTCCCACAGTGCAATTCATCTTACTAAACATCAAGTGTTTCATGAACGTTCAAAGCATATTGATGTTAGACATCATTTCATAAGGGATATTGTTGAGAAAGGGTCAATTAAAGTGTGCAAGATTGGAACAGAACATAATCCAGCAGATATGTTAACTAAAGTGTTGCCAGTTCAGAAGTTTAAGTACTGTCTCAGTTTAGTTAACATTAAGGAGTATGGATCATATCTGGAATAGGCCCATATAGGGCAGGTTTGGAAAGATTACAAGATTGTGTGGCTTATTGAGCTTCATTAACAGTGAAGGTGGAGATTGTGAAGATAGTAACTGATTAATTCAGCTGGAAGGAGTTCATCACATCATTCCTTACTCTGAAGAATAACAGAACACGTGGATGCATGTAACTATGCATTTAATACTCTCATGCAGAAATCAGTTGTGACGGTTTTGCTGATGAGAATTTGTTAGCTATTCTGTTAGACGTCTACTTCCATTCTCTCTGTTGTAACTTCTATTGTATATATAGCTTGTAACTACTTAGCTTCCAGAATAGAAGATACACGTGATAACAAGAAAACAGAGTTGTGAGAGAGTGAGTGTAGCGGACATAGCTGGGAGAGCTCAGAATCATAAATCTGTGGAGTGTTGTTATTGTATTGTTGGTGTAATCTCAAGAGCAACATAGTGTGTGATCTTTCCCGTGGATGTAGGCTTCGTTAACAGCCGAACCACGTAACTTTGGCGTTTCTACATTCTTGCATTTCAAGTGTTTGTGTGTTTGCTTGATTGTGGTGTTAGTTGTCTTTGGGGAATTCTTGCGTTACAGATGTCTATAAATGTTGGTTTGCATCCGTGTTATCAGTTTGAGCCGAAATATAATGAAAAGCCATTCTCTCTCCCTCTCTTATTCTCTCTCCCTCTCTCTACACTTTTAGCATAATCTCACTTATATTCAAGGATACTGTGTCCTTGCAAATTGCAGGCTTACAACCAATTTTGAGTGTGTGGCTGAACTTTCAAATTTTTTTATAAGATATTTGAAATCTTATAAGCTCTTAAAATATGTTATAATTGATCTCATTTTGTAAAATTTTATAAATTGTACTTAAGTTTTATATACTAGACTATAACACCCATAAAATATTTTATTGTTATATTGAGCTCCATGTTATTTTATGGTCTAATTAATTTTTGGTGACCATGTTCTAAAATCAAGCCCAAACCCCTAATTTTACTTAAGGAACAAGTTAGAGTCCAATTAGGAGTCCTGAAACCCTAGGATATAATCTATATATATGGGATTCCTCTCATAAACCAATATTACCACCAAATAAACTATTGTTATTAGTAAACATTCTTTCATGTCATCCCAAGTATTTTCTTCTACCAACTTTGTGCCTAAATCTCAACTCCTTCAAATAGACAGGTACTTCATTTTAAATTTTGTTCCCCTGTCTAAATATTTTCAAAAATTATGAAATTTTACTATGTCGTTTATTTTCATGCCTATGATGTTTTGTAAAAATTTTAAGTTGATTGACATTTATTTTGGTTTATATGATTTTTATACTACTTCAATGCAGAATCTGGAAATTCCTCTATTCCGATTTATAAAATCGGATTCATATATTTATACCTCTTAAAAATTTTTGATTTTCGGATATGTTTTCCATATACGTGTTAGATATCTTCTAGTAAAATTTCAATGACATCCAACTAGTATTGTTGGATATATAAAGCTTCTACTACCACTGTATAGAATTTTCAATTTCAACAAGTCCGAATTCAAAAATTCAAAATCCATACTTATACTTCTTGAGAAATTCTGAAATCTTAAAGTTTTATCCCTTTTATTTTATAATATAAAAAGTATTTATTCATTGCTACGCAATAAATCGATCCAATCCTACATATTCTCTATTTCTTTCAAAACTTCCTAAAGTCATGATGAAGCCCTAAACTCCCAATTTATAAATCCAATATATATTTAAGAATAAGACAGGTTCATGCGTGTCTAAGTGGAAGGAAGAATGAGACTACGAAAAGACTATGGACAATAGGATATCTTGCATCTACATTCAAAGTTTCATCATTTCTAAAAGTGGGGATTATTTCTACTCTGTGGGTTATGTTTGTCTATTTGAAATGCCATGATTGTGATTTTAATGTCTAAGCGACATTCCATAGGCTATAGGCAACATGTTATATAATATGTTATGCTATGCTTTGTGCTGTGCAATACTAGTCAACACGCAACAAGTTAATTATATTTTATGCTATGCGACACTATGCTATGTGTTGTGCTATGTTATGCTCAACAGATAATGAGGTTATGCTATGCTATGCTATGTGCTATGCTATGCTAACATCTATTTTACAGTGTGTTGTATGCATTCATTAATTATTGCATGATTCGTATTTTAAGATTGACAAAAATGTCCCCACTGAGCCTGTGGTTTGCTCACCCCATTCTATTTTAATTCTACAGGCCAATTGGAGTTGGGACGTGGTACGAGGAGGTGGTGGATGTTATGATAAAAAGGTTGTCTAAGAGTCAAAGAATTACTTCTAAATTTATTTAAGGTCAAAACGTGATTTATACCGATGTTTGATTTTGAGTAAAAAAAAGGGTTTCGATTAATGTTCTAATATAAAAAGTTTTGAGTCAACTTACATAATTTTATTCAAATTACGCTTCCACCAAAATATTCTATTCAAAGATGTTTCAAATTGAGTTTTTTTTCCAAAATTATGTTATTTTACTTTCAAATTTGTCTTTTCAATTGATTAGACGGGTTTTATAAGTTCAAAACATGTGATGTAGCTCACATCCCTTTAAAAATGTATTTTATTTAAAGCTACAAAAATCGGGGTGTGACATAGACACACACACATTTCAGGTACAATATGCCTTTTACACAGGTTACACAGTTCTTTCACATACACTGTGCATTTTACACACTTCAGCATGCACGCCATATATTTCACATACACTACACATACTTTACATATATCAAACACACTTTACATACTTATCAATACTAGTTAGAGATACGTGAGTTGCACGTGATCTATATAGAATTCACTCGATGTTATTGTTATGTTTTTTTACTTTAAAAATTTTTAAAAAATTGTAAAGTATGTCAAGGTAAAAAATACTTCTTGTTACATATATGTTTCTAATGATTAAATATATTACTTAATTAATACATATGAATCTTGTACCAATGTGTTGTATAATCTTATTGAGTACTTTAAATGCTTAATTTTGATAAATAAAAAAGAAATACATCAAGTGAAAATTAAAATTCAAAGAGATTTTCTTTAACAAAGTGAAACAATGATATTGTCTATAATAATCCCATTTGTTCCATAAATTAAAAAAATAAAGAAAACTTTTTCTAATATTATGGTGTTTCCCGAAAAATGAGTCCAATGTCAAGTTGTCTATGTATTGTTTTATCAGTCGATGTAAAAATATTAAATTTTAATTTTATAAATAAGTCAAACAAAAAAATATAAATTCGAATAACTGATCTGAGTCCACGGTAATAGAAAGTAGTATATTCATCTAATTGACAAAAAAATTAAAAAGTTATACTTTTGTCAAAGATCAGTCTTTTTTAGGGATGGAGGAGTTTACATTATTAGTCTTCTTTTGTGTTTTTTTTGTTCATACATATGCTTACTTCATGTATACAGTCCATTATCTATTTTAGTGTTCTTGAATGAAAAACTTAAAATATATAACTTAGAAGAGCCATAAGATATATATATATATATATATATATATATATATATATATATATATATATATATATATACATATACACATACACAAATTATCTCAGTAACAATCATTATAAGTTGTACTACATCACTTTAAACTAAAGGTTATTTGATGTAACTCACATATTGTTTTAATGTTCACTATACCTCATTCTTGTAATGCAAAATATATATTATCAAATATATATACGAGAAATGTAAATTATAACTCTTTCCGTTTTCAAATATATGTTACTTCAAATGGTGAACTAATACTTTTCAAGTAACCATATATCAATCATTATAGATGGTGAGTTAACTTTAATATTTGAGATGTATATCAAATGAAAATATATTTATGTATTGGTTTTTCTTGAATCAATAAAGACGGCTCATAAAGATCGAGATAGAGTACTTTACTTTCTAAATTTATATCTCTTATCTCTTCTAAAATTTGAGCTCTTGTAGAAATACAAAAAAATATAATTGTGGAAGATTTCAAACCTCTAACTTCCTCTCTAGGTAAAATAAACTCTTTTTACAATATTTAGTTAGTCGTTTTGAACTAACTTTTATTTATTTTGTTGTTAACAATTACTATTCACATGATAGAAGGAAATAGATAAGTAAAACTTAGTTATTAAAAAATATGACTTATTATAAAAGATATACATCAAGAATATTCTCACTTGAGTTTGAAATTTCATTTTAAAAAATTTAAACAGGGTTTGGACCCGTATTATGTAAATAAGTGATACATTATTTGCATAGTTAAAGAATAGATTTAGATCCAGGGAATATGTTAAAAAAAGTTATTTAAATTATTAATGAAATATAATTATGAGTAACGGGTTAAAGAATACCCTTATACAAATATTCACTTTATAAGGTAACTCTATATCTCTTCATATTACTTTGTAAGATTATTCTGTGATTTAATCTTTTTGATTTGTTTCTACATGATTATTCATATTTACATATATTTTGTACCGATATTATATATGTGATGAAAAAGATATGCTGAAAAATAAAATTACAATAATACTAAAAATCATATACGGCCCGAAATGTCATTGGATAAATAATCGTTTGATAAGAATCTAAATTTTAGAAATGATCTTCTTATCCTAATTTTTACGAATATTTTACGTGCTGCTTATCTTAAAATCAACTTCTAATTATTTAGCATAAAAAGCAGAATGTGTGTTATTTTTTCTTTGCATCGTAAGTATATATGTTTCCGTCAGAAATATTATATTAGAATTACCTTATAATTTATCCTAAAAGTTACGTCCATACTCATCTTACTATAGTTTCTCTCAATTTATTCCATATGGTATATTGAGTTAACATATATTTTTTTCTAAAATTGTGCATGTCAAATAATATATTAAAGCTAAATATATATCATGAAAATTTAATGAATATAAAGTTTATGGTACCTTACACAAGTTTAAGTAATTCTATATCTAAAAAATTAAAATATGAATTTATTGCGTTTGATTAGAAGTTTTAGATTTTAAAACCAATACAAATAAAAAACATAAAACTAAGTAGGGGATGATATTATTAACTCCTTGCAATAAATACATATTTAAAATATGGTAAATTGTGTAGTTATCCTTGAACATTTCCTCATAGATAATGTATGGCAGAAGGGCATTTTTGACACTTATTATTTTGTAAGAAACACCCACACTTTTTAGGGCAAGGAGATTTAATAGTGACTCTAGATTAGTCCCCAATTTATATCCAAAACAATGCATTCAATTGTAATGATATAAGCTTTTGTGTTAATTCAAATATTTTATTATTCCTTCCGTCCCATGAAAGGGTTCTGTTTGGAATTTTTGTCTAAATTAAAAAGTCATGTTAAACAAATCAATATCGTTTTACTCTTCAAGTAAAAATTAAAATTCTCAATTTTACTAACTAGATAGATATGACCGAATAAGCTAAACAAAAAGATAACTTGTGTAAGTGTGTATTGATAGATTTTGAAGAGTTATACATTCATCAAGACAAAAAGCTAGTAAAAAGCTTTTCATCTCTTAAACAATAAATTCCTTCTATAGAACAGATGGAGTAACTTATAAGCTTCTAAGAAATTACACGTTATAAGTTCTTGAACAATTTATAAACGTCGGATTTATAAAATAATTAAAATAAACTTTAGCAAATGTGTAGCGAAAAAGACGTTTAAATAGATAAAAGGAAATGCAATGTGAAGTAACAAAAATGCATTGATGTGGAGATAAGAAGCAGCGCGGTCCTGAGCAGACGTACCACGGAGATAGGCAGAACGAAAATGTGCACCGCTCGAGATACTAAGATCAATAAGTATGTTCGCGCGTTTTTCTCTTTGGAGGGAACGAGGTCCGAGCGGAGTGTTCCCAGAAGACAGATTCTGCACTAGACGGAGGGAAATGGGCTGCCCAGACAACATAAGCTGGGCGGTTGTCTTTCCGCCCTATTTCTAATGGATATTGGAGACATAGAGCTGCCAACCCAGAAGGTGGGCCCTTAGGCCTTAATGGGCCTCCAGAAGACCAACCTAAGTCATTATGGTTTTGAGATATTTTACTGTTCTCCCATTTTTTACCCCTAGGCTTGATGTACTATATATATATGCTCTCTTTTAAACCTTCGAGGCAAGTTTTTTCGGTCTTCTAACAGAATAGGCAAAACAACAGTGTTAGTCTAAGGGTAATTCTTAGGTATTGAGAGGCCTTTAATTAAGAGTGTCATTGAAAGATCTTTTGTGGTAAGTTATCACCTAGCCTTTGTTGGTGTAAAATATGTTGATACTTCATCCTCGGTGATACAATGGTTTATCATGGTTTGTTTAAAGTGTTTCTTTTAAGAATTTGATGAATGGTTGTTTAAATTTCTGCTAATTATTTATAACTCGAAATATCCCTGGTTTAAATTCACGTCACAAATAATTAAGGGCATATTTGTTTATGGATGGAGTGGGGTATGGTAAATTTGGACGTGCAAGTTCTAGTATGTATGAATCTAAATGATGGTGTAGATCTCGTATTTGTTCTAGGATGTAACAGGGTCTGATTTGTAAGATGTGCAATTATTATGTTGGGGAAATAAGGAAAAAAATATTAAAAAGTTATTTTGTAATGAATGTATGAAGATAAATAGAGAGAGTAGTAGAGAGTGAAAATAAAAAAAATTAGGTGTCAATCCAAACGTAAGTTTAGATTGGTCTGTCCTCTATCCAAGTGGACAAATCTGTAAACAAGCACCCTAATATACTAGAGTACATTTCTTTGACACCATTCTTCCCAATCTCAAGAAATCTCTTTCCCTCACTCTCAAATACTTCCCTCCGATCGCAGGCCAGTTCGTCTTTCCCCTTAACTCCGGCATGCCTTTTTGCCACTATGTTGCCGGCAAAGACTCCCTTCCCTTGACAATCTCCGTGTCTAATGCTAATTTTTCGACGCTTACTTCAAATGATCATCTCAAGGATGCGGATGAATCCCTCGACTTTATCCCTCAGTTGCCGCCGGCTACTTATATGCCCGACATCATCAGATTCTCCGCAGCCGTTATCCAAGTGACATTATTTCCAAACCAGGGCATCTGCGTCGGCTTCAGCCACAATCACGCCATAGCCGACGGCGCTACTATGCTTGCCTTTTTGCAAACATGGGCCGCGATCAACAAATACGACGGGGACGCGTCAGGCCAAAAGAGCACGCCGTGCTACGATAGAAGTGTTGTTCAAGACGGTACGAGACTGTCCACGGTGGCTTGTAACAGTGTAAAGACGTTGAGGCCGGCCGTGCGTTCGACCAAATCAGTGCCTACAAATAAAGTCCCGGGTATATTTCTTCTGAGTGTTAGCCAATTCGAACAACTAAAAAACATTGCCCGGGTGTCGTCGTTCGCTGTAGTATGTGGATATGTGTGGAGCTGCTTGGCCAAAGCAGCAGCTACAGCAGGGGAGGAAGTTGGTGATGATGAGCCAAAGTACTTCAAATTTCCGGCCGATTGTTCTACTCATGGAAGACTCAGAGGGAAGGAGGGTTCGAGGGTGCGGCGTTGACAATCTCGGAGGGCACTCACAAGCTGGAGTTTTTTTTCTGAGGAGTGGTTACTCAGACCACTTGAACTGATTGGAAAACGGGTGCATATATTAGGCGGATCGCCTAGGTTTAATCAGTATAGTGCTGCAGATTATGGATGGGGAGGAGGGCCCATCAAATCCGAACTGAACTTTGATTTTGATCACGGAGTTTCAATTTGTATGTCAAGAAAAGGAGGCTTAGGCATTTGGTTGTCGATGCCTAAGCTTAAAATGGATGCTTTTGTAGCTATCTTTAATCTGGGCATCAATAGCAAATTATAAATGCATCAGTTCAACAGAGCCTAGTTTGGCATTAAACTCTAACACATGCCACTGATATTATGAACTTGTCATTTGTCTTGTTGATTACTCTATGTTAATCCTTTTTAAAGTTAATTTTGAAATTAGAATTTTAAATCCATGTAATCCGAATTAAAGAGTGTAATGGCCGACCTATATTAATATTCAATGGGTATGCATGTGTATACCCAATTTTTCCTAAATAATAATGCACACATATATATGCTCAATCTAGGGGCGCACAACAAATAGTTTGGAGGCCAACAAACAAAGTACTACCAACTAACATTAATATACACATGATCACAAATACTATTTCCTCCGTCCCATTGAGGATGGAGATTGATGGTGGAGATTTTGAGGGTGGAGATTGCGTTACAACTTTCCTTTTTAAGGAGGTGCAAATTTATTTGGTACGGAAAAAAACGGAAAGTGTGCAAGTTCATTCGGGACAGATGGAGTAATATATTATATTTTGAGTTTAAAATAAATTCATCCTAATCGCATTTATCACTTGGGTTCCTAAACTATTTTATGTATTACTTACATACCTAAACTACAAGAAACTCTCACATAAGTGCCTACTGCCGGCCATACTCGCGATTAATTTTGGCCGGAATTATGGCTAGCAGGCACATATCTATAATCCAAAATATTAGGGATTAGGAATTAATGATTCAATAGGGTTAGGAATTAGGTACTAAATAGAATAAGAAATTAGGCAGTTTAGATATATTGGATTTATGTTGGATATATTGGAATATTTTATTATTTATTAAAATTACTTAGTTAACCTAGAAATTTAATACTTTGATTAATGATTCAATAGGGTAAGGAATGAGGTACTAAATAGAATTGAAAATTAGGCAGTTTAGACATATTGGATTTCTGTTGGATATATTTGAATATTTTATTATTTGATATATTGGAATATTATATTATTTGAAAATTACTTAGTTATCCTTGAAATTTAATACTTTGATTAATGATTCAATAGGATTAAGAATTAGGTAAAAAATAGAATTGTAAAGTAGGCAGTTTAGATATGTTGGATGAATATATTGGAATATTTTATTATTTGATAAAATTACTTAGTTATCCTTAAGATTTAATACTTTCCCGGGGTATTTATATATACATATATATATACATATATATATATATATATATAGTGCAGTTGTGTTTGTATGAAACATAGGAGAAGTAATTATCTGTTTGATAATGGTTCCGAGCATTGTGGAGCAGTGGTCGGTGAGACCCTTAGGTGAGCAATTGCTCCCTCTCACGTATTTTGACATACTATGGCTGCCCTTACCTCTTTTAGAAAATCTCCTCTTTTACAAATTCCACTGTTTAACAACACATTTTTTTGACACCATTCTTCCTAATCTAAAGAAGTCTCTTTCCCTCACTCTCAAATACTTCCCTCCGGTCGCAGGCGAATTCGTCTTTCCCCTCAACTCTGGCATGCCTTTTTGCCACTATGTTGCTGGCAAAGACTCCCTTCCCTTGGCAATCGCCGTGTCTGATGCTGATTTTTCGACACTTACTTCAAATGATCATCTCAAGGATGCGGATGAATCCCTCGACTTTATCCCTCAGTTGCCGCCGGCTACTTATACGACCGACATCATCAGATTCTCCACTGCCGTTATCCAAGTGACATTGTTTCCGAACCAGGGCATCTGCGTCGGCTTCAGCCACAATCACGCCATAGCCGACGGCGCTACTATGCTTGCCTTTTTGCAAACATGGGCCGCGATCAACAAATACGACGGGGACGCATTAGGCCAAAAGATCACGCAGTGCTATGATAGAAGTGCAGTTCAAGACGGTACGAGATTATCCACGGTGGCTTGGAACAGTGTAAAGACGTTGAGGCCGACCGTGCCTTCCACCAAATCAATGCCCACAAATAAAGTCCGGGGTACGTTTCTTCTGAGTGTTGGCCAAGTCGAACAACTCAAAAACATTGCCCGGGTGTCGTCATTCGCTGTAGTATGTGGATATGTGTGGAGTTGCTTGGCCAAAGCAGCAGCTGCAGCAGGGGAGAAAGTTGGTGATGATGAGCTAGAGTACTTCAAATTTCTGGCCGATTGTCGGGGGAGGTTGAGTCCCCCCTGCCTCAGGCTTACTTCGGCAACTGTGTGGCGGTTTTACTGGTAAAGTCTACTCATGGAAGACTCGGAGGGAAGGAGGGGTTCGAGAGTGCGGCACAGGCAATCTCGGAGGCCACTCACAAGCTAGAGTTTTTGTCTGAGGAGTGTTTACTTAGACCACATGAACTGATTGGAAAATGGGTGCATATATTAGGCGGATCGCGTAGGTTTAATCTGTATAGTGCTGCAGACTGAACTTTGATTTTGATCACGGAGTTTCAATTTGTATGTCAAGAAAAGGAGGCTTCAACATTGGGTTGTCAATGCCTAAGCTTAAAATGTATGTTTGTAGCTATCTTTAATCTGGGCATCAATAGCAAATTTTAAATGCATCAGTTCAACAAAGCCTAGTTTGGCATTAAACTCTAACACATGCCACTGATATTATGAACTTGTCATTTATCTTGTTGATTACTCTATGTTAATCCTTTTTAAATTGGACTTTGAAATTAGAATTTTAAATCCAAGTAATCCGAATTAAAGAGTGTAATGCCCGACCTATATTAATATTCAATGGGTATGCATGTGTATACCCAATTTTTCCTAAATAATAAGCACACATATATACGCTCAATCTAGAGGCGCACAACAAATATTTTGGAGGCCAACAAACAAAGAACTACCAACCAACATTAATATACACATGATCACAAATACTATTCCCTCCGTCCCAAATAAAGTTTCATAGGGGGATTGGCATACATATTAAGAAAAAGTTGTTTTTGGGGATTTTGTTGACTTTTCAAAGGATAATTGAGGATGGAGATTGATGGTGGAGATTGTGTTACGACTTTCCTTTTTAAGGAGGTGCAAGTTTATTTGGTACGGAAAGTGTGCAAGTTAATTCGGGACAAATGGAGTAATATATTATATTTAGGGTTTAAAATAAATTTAGTCTAAACTATATGCGATTTATCACTTGGGTTCCTAATCTATTTTATGTATTACTTACATACCTAAACTACAAGAAACTATCACATAAGTGCCTACTGCCGGCCATACTCGGGATTAATTTTGGCCGGAATTAAGGCTAGCATGCACATATCTGTAATCCAAAATATCAGGGATTAGGAATTAATGATTCAATAGGGTTAGGAATTAGGTACTAAATAGAATAAGAAATTAGGCAGTTTAGATATATTGGATTTCTGTTGGATATATTGGAATATTTTATTATTTAATAAAATTACTTAGTTATTTCTGAAAATGACTTTCTGGAAAATCAGTTATTTCTGTTAAGAACTGTTGTCATTCAATCAAAACCATTGTCTTTGACTTGAAAAACTGTTGCAGAAATTCTGGAAGGCAGTTTCTGTTTCTGTTGCAACCGTTTCATTCTATTTTTTATTCTAAGGCTGGAGAGAGTCTTATATACACGATTTCTATACTTTAACTCATGTAACACAAATCATTCCAGCAGAGATTAGATTTTAGAAAGAGAGTTTGTACAGAAAGCTAGAGAGTTATCTTTTTCTTTACATGAGCTCTTGGAGTTCTAAATTTGTAATCTTGGTGGTTTTAGTGAATTGATGGAGGATCTTCTCTATCCGTGGATGTAGGTTTCATAACCGAACCACGTAAATCTTGGCTTATTTTCTTCATTTTTCAGTTTGTTCTTTGTTTCTCATTATTGCTTGGTTGTTGATTGATCAATTGCTTGAAAGCCATTGTGTTCAATTTTTGGTCTTGAGGAATTGATAGAAGTAACAATTGGCGCCGTCTATGGGAAATTGTCTATCCCACCTCATCACGATCAGGAAAATGTCTATCTCCAAGCTTGAAACTGAAAAATTCACGGGAAAGAATGACTATGGGTTATGGAAGCTGAAGTTAAACGCACTGCTTGTCCAACAGGGATTTTCCGCAGCCATGAAAGATGGAAAAGATGACCCTGAAGTAAGTGATCTGGCCAAGAAACTGGAAATCCAAGAGAGGAAAATGGAATTCAAGAGAAGGCACATAGTTTGATTGTATTGTGTCTTTCTGATAAAGTCTTAAGGCTTGTTTCTAAGGAGAACACTGCTGCAGATGTAATCAAGAAGCTGGATGAGTTATATATGGAGAAATCCATGACCAATAGACTTTTCTTGAAACATAAACTTTATTCCTTCAAGTTTTCTGAAGAAAAGTCTGTAGAAGATCAACTGGAAGAGTTTAATAAAACTTTGGATGATCTTTAGTCTGTAGAAGTGACTATGGGAGATGAAGACAAGGCTATCCTACTTCTGAATTCACTACCACCATCCTATGATCATTTGAAAGATGCTATGATGTATGGCAGAACAACCACTGTGTCTTATGCTGCAGTTCAATCAACCCTCAGATCCAAAGAAATGCAAAGGTTAAATCAAGACACAAAAGAAACCTTAGGTGAAGGACTGTTTGTAAAGAAGGGAAGATTTCAGAAAGGAAAGAAAGGTTCAAATACAGAACATCCTAAGAAGGTTTATGATGCAAAGCCAAAAACAACTGAAGGTAAAGAAACAAGGAAATGCTTCTTGTGTAAAAAGCCTGGGCACCTGAAGAAGAATTGCTTTGAGTTTAAAAGGAAACAATCCCAGAAATCAAGCACTCCTTCAACCAATAATGCTGATACTGTTGAAGCTCTAGCTGAAGATACAAAAGTCTTAAATATCACAGAATCTAGTCCAGAAATGCAATGGATTCTTGATTCAGGTTGCTCCTTTCACATGTGCCCCAACCTCTCATGGTTTAAAAGTTTTAAGGAACAGGAGTCTGGAAATGTTATGCTAGGAAATGATGAGGTATGTCCTATGAAAGGATCAGGAGACATAAAACTCAAGATCCATGATGGCTCAGTCAAAATCCTAAAGGATATCAGGTATATTCCTACTTGAGAAGGAACTTAATCAGTCTGGGAACTTTGGAATCCAGGGGTTGCAATTTTAAATCTGAAAAGGGATGTTTGTATGTTTTCAAAGATAGTAAGGTAGTTATGAAGGGAATCAAGAAAAACAGTCTGTATTATCTTGATGGAACAGTAATTCATGGTGAATCTTCAAATGTGTCTCACACTGATTATGATCTTTGACATTCAAGACTGGGACATGTAGGGGAGACTAGTATAAATCAGTTAGCAAAGCAAGGGCTGATAAATCACACTGGAAGTCTTAAAGCTCGTAAAGTCTGTGAAGAATGTATATTAGGAAAAACCAAGAAATTACCTTATCCTGTTGGAAAACATTCTTCTACAAATGTTTTGGATTATGTGTATGCTGATCTCTGGGGTCCATCTAGAACACAAAATCTAGGTGGAGGAAGGTTTTTCTTAAGCATTATGAATGATTTCAGTAGGAAGCTATGGCTATATGTGTTAAAGGCAAAGTCAGATTGTTTTGCAAGATTCAAGGACTGGTGTGCTGAAGTTGAAACAAAAAAGGGAAGTAAACTCAAGTGTCTCAGGACAGACAATGGTTTAGAATTTATGTCTGATGAGTTCAATAGTTTCTGTAAAACCAAAGGAATAAATAGGCATAACACTATCCCTGGTAATCCTCAGCAAAATGGAGTAATTGAGAGGATGAATAGGACAGTGTTGGAAAGAGTAAGGTGTATGCTGCTTAGCTCAGGACTGGAGAAGAAGTTTTGGGGGGAAGTAGCTACTACAGCAGCATATCTGATTAACAGAAGTCCTTCATCTGTTTTGAACAATAAAATACCAGAAGAGGTTTGGACTGGAAAGCCACCCAGTTATGCTCATTTAAGGGTATTTGGATGCAGGACATATGCACATATCAAGCAAGACAAGCTTGATGCAAGAGCTGTAAAATGTATCATGATAGGTTATCCAAATGGAGTTAAGGGGTACAGGCTGTGGTGTACAGAAGCTGGTCAGAAGAAGATTATCATCAGTAGGGATGTAGTATTCTGTGAGGAAGTTTTGCCTTTTTAACTAGTACAAACTGGAAGAGAAGTAATACTGCCTAATTACACTGATGCTAAAATTGAGGTGGAGAAGTCTGGAAACCCCAGTGACTCAGATTCAGAAGATTCAGCTGATGAAGATAAGGTTCAAGATGAGGAACAAGGCATTCAAGGTTATCAATTGGTCAGGGATAGGGAAAGAAGGATGAGAAAACCTTCTACAAGTTATGCTGATGATTACTTAACAACTTATGCACTTGTGATAGCTGAAGAAGAAATTGAGTTTCCAGAACCAAGGACTTATTCAGAGGCTATTCAAGGAGCAGATAAAGAAAAATGGCTCATGGCAATGCAAGAAGAGATTGAATCACTTGAGAAGAATCAAACCTGGGTGCTAGTTCAGAAACCTAAAAATAAGAAATTAGTTAGCTGTAAGTGGATTTTCAAAAGGAAAACTAAAGTTACAGAAGTTGAGAGAGTCAGGTTTAAAGCAAGGTTAGTTGCAAGGGGCTTCACTCAAAGAGAAGGTGTAGACTTCAATGAGATTTTCTCTCCAGTGGTGAAACACACCTCCATCAGGATTTTACTAGCATTAGTGGCTCAGTTTGATCTGGAACTAGAACAGTTGGATGTTAAAACAACATTCCTTCATGGAGAGCTTAAGGAAAGAATATATATGACTCAGCCTGATGGATTCATAGTACTAGGAAATGAAGATAAGTGCTGTCTCTTACAGAAATCACTGTATGGTCTCAAACAGAGTCCAAGGCAATGGTATTTGAAGTTTGACAGTTACATGAGAAGCATTGGTTTTGCAAGGTCAAGGTATGATAGCTGTGTACATCTTAAGTTTGCTGGAAATGAAGTGGTTGTGTTTCTACTTTTGTATGTGGATGACATGTTGGTGGCAAGTAGAAGCAAGACAAAAATTAAAATAGTGAAAGATCAATTGAAGGCGGAGTTTGAAATGAAGGAGTTGGGACAAGATAGAAGAATTCTTGGAATGGATATACTGAGAAATAGATCACAAGGTTATCTTTTGCTGCATCAAACAGACTATGTACTGAAAGTATTAAAGAAGTTTAATATGCATGAGTGTAGGTCTGTTACAGTTCCTTTAGGACAGCAATTTAAACTTTCTGAGCATCAAAAGTCAAAGGATGAGGATGAAGAAACAGAGATGAGCAGAATTCCTTATTCAAGTGCTGTTGGCAGTATAATGTACATTATGGTTTGTACAAGGCCTGATGTATCTCATGCTAATAGTGTAGTGAGTAGATACATGTCTAATCCTGTAAAAGCTCACTGGGAAGCATTAAAGTATGTAATGAGATATCTAAAAGGAGCTGGGAATTATGGAATTATGTTCAAAAGATTAGATGACAGAAATGAAGATGCTGTGGTGGGTTTTGTAGACTCAGATTTTGCAACAAATCTTGATTCCAGGAAGTCACAAACTGGATATATTTTCACTTCGTATGGATCTGCAGTAAGTTGAAAGTCTATGCTTCAGTTAGTAGTAGCATTATCCACTACTGAAGCTGAGTTTATTGCACTTACAGAGGCAGTAAAAGAAGCAGTGTGGATCAGAGGCATTTTGTCTGAGTTTGGTGTCAAGCAGGATTTAGTAAAAGTGAAGTGTGACTCACAAAGTGCTCTACATTTAGCTAAGCATCATGTGTTTCATAAAAGGTGTAAACACATAGATGCTATTTTGTGAGGGACATTGTTGATAAAGGATCAGTTTGCTTAGTGAAAGTTAGGACAGAGGAGAATGCAGTTGACATGTTGACAAAGTCACTAACTAGAGGCAAATTTCAGTATTGTCTTCAGTTGGTAAGATTCAAACTGTTTGAAGAAAGTACAGGAAAGGTGGAGTGTCCTTAATATCAGTTCATGGTTAGGAATGAAG
This sequence comes from Ajuga chamaepitys, assembly GCA_958295605.1. Classification (NCBI taxonomy): domain Eukaryota; kingdom Viridiplantae; phylum Streptophyta; class Magnoliopsida; order Lamiales; family Lamiaceae; genus Ajuga; species Ajuga chamaepitys. Next base: position 58,026,276 of record OY282502.1, read on the forward strand.
TGTGCATGTGTGTGATGAGATGGTTGGTTTAGTTGAGAAGCCAAGGTGGAGATTGAGAGAATATAAGGTGGTGGCTTCACAACAATGTTTGTCCAATGGAAGTGATCAAAATTAGCCTGGAAAACAGCAGAAGAAGCAGTTAAAAGAAGCTGAAAATGACTTTCTGGAAAATCAGTTATTTCTGTTAAGAACTGTTGTCATTCAATCAAAACAGTTGTCTTTGACTTGAAAAACTGTTGCAGAAATTCTGGAAGGCAGTTTCTGTTTCTGTTGCAACCGTTTCATTCTATTTTTTATTCTAAGGCTGGAGAGAGTCTTATATACACGATTTCTATACTTTAGCTCATGTAACACAAATCATTCCAGCTGAGATTAGATTTTAGAAAGAGAGTTTGTAGAGAAAGTTAGAGAGTTATCTTTTTGTTTACATGAGCTCTTGGAGTTCTAATTTTGTAATCTTGGTGGTTTTAGTGAATTGATGGAGGATCTTCTCTATCCGTGGATGTAGGTTGCATAATCGAACCACGTAAATCTTGACTTGTTTTCTTCATTTTTCAGTTTGTTCTTTGTTTCTCATTATTGCTTGGTTGTTGATTGATCAATTGCTTGAAAGACATTGTGTTCAATTTTTGGTCTTGAGGAATTGATAGAAGTAACAGAAATTTCTGTTGGATATATTGTAATATTTTATTTTTGATAAAATTACGTAGTAATTTAATACTTTGGTTAAAGATTTAATAGGGTTAGAAATTAGGTACTAAATAGAATTGAAAATTAGACAATTTAGATATATTGGATTTATGTTGGATATATGTGAATATCTTATTATTTGATAAAATTACTTAGTTATCCTTGAAATTTAATACTTTGATTAATGATTCAATAGGTTTAGGAATTAGGTAATAAATATAATTGGAAATTGGGCAGTTTAGATATGTTGAATTTATGTTGAATATATTGGATTATTTTATTATTTGATAAAATTACATAGTTATCTTTAAGATTTAATATTTTCTCGGGGAATTATAATCTTCACAATAAAAGACTAAACATCCACACTTTTATATCAGTAATAGATATACTATCTTCTTTTGTTATTATTATAGTTTTATGTTAGAATTAGAAAATTTACGGAAAAATGAAATTTGATTTTGGTGTAGAGTGCCATATATAGAGTACACCAACTGATTTTTGGATTTGAATTCGGTGCAATCGGATCTAGTATTTAGTGTGTGTGAAATACAGATAGAGAATATGTAGTGTATGTGAATATGTGTTAGAGGTGTTGTGTGTGTATGCGAAAGAGATAGAGACATAAAATAATGGACTCGATGCAACAAGTGCACCGGTTCCAAACCCCTGATTTTTCTACTCCCTTTTTACTCTCTCCTAATACATGATTCTTGTATATATATCATGTGTGATAGTTTTTAGTAGTGAAGTCAACTATGATAGCTGCCCCCTAATTAAATGTTTACATTAGCAAACATCTACTCCCGAGATTTTTTCTTTCTTCTTAGATTAGTCTAAAAAAACCCAAATTTTCAATGATGTTCTATTTTTTAAAGAATATGATTTAAAAAAAAAAAAACAATGGAGTGAAAAGCAACCCAGGCCTATTTGAATGAGTCTTGTGTGTGACGGTCTCACGTGTGACGGAATATACTTTTATAGGAAAAATTGTTACTTTTACAAAAATAAGTGATACTTTTACAGATAAACTTTTACAACAAAAAGTAATATTTTTTTTTAAAAAAATAATACTTTTACAAATAAACGTGATATTTTTATTTAGGGCTGTGCACGGAGCTTGGAGATTACCGAAACCGTACCAAAACCCGGACCGAATAAGTTCCGAATCGAAAAAATTCGTTGACCATTTGACTTTTTCTGAACCGAACTGAACCGATTATTTTTTTGGTACGGATTTGGATATTTCTCAATTTTCCGAACCGAAACCTGTATTGAACCATATTGAATCATACCTAACTGTATTGAACCGAATAACCGAATAAAATAACAAATTATAAATTTAAAAATATATTACCCCTAACAGATTAATTTAAATAAGAATTAAAAATTAAATTATTCATAATTTTGTAGTTAGTTATATGTAACATAAATTATTAAAAATATTATATTTAATTATTAGTATATAATTTTCAAAACACAAGTTAGTTAGTTGGAAACAAATTTGATGTAATAAAATTATTTATATTAGTTAGATGCCAATATATTATATTCAATTAAATTTATTATTCAAAAGATAAAATAAATCTCCGATTATCCGAACTGAACCGAACCGAATTGAACCGTTCCGTTAGATCCGAAATTTTGAACCGAACTGTCCCGAAAAAATAAATAACCGCACCGTACCGTCCCAATTTTTTGAATCTATAATGTATACTAATTTTTTAAATAATCGAAATTTGGTATGGATTTAAATATTTTCAAATATTCTTCACACTGTACCGTACACATCCCTACTTTTATTACAAAAAATAATATTTTTTTTCATCACACGTGTGTGACGGTTACATTCCATCAATAAAAGGCATGTAAATGGAATACACGGTGACACATAAAATGTAACAAGAATTAATTAATCTCACTACAGTCCATTATAAATACCCTACCCAGCCAATCGCCATATTTGTATCCACAAAATGTTGGAGCTGTACTTGTTAATTAGCTCTATAGCCTGCATGATCATGCGCATATTCTTAACCCTCTTTGCGTCCACCACGCGGACGGCGTTGTACCGACCAAAATCATATCCAATAATTGGTTCATTGTTTGCAGCAATGAAAAACAATGATCGGTTGTTGGAATGGACGGCGGAGATCGTGAGGTCCTCCCCCAACTTAACATTCCTCCTCCGCCTCCCGTTGAAAGGGCCGTTAGTGATCACGGCCAACCCCGCCAACGTGCAGCATATTCTCAAATCCAACTTCAACAACTACCAGAAAGGGGACTACATCACCGGCACTTTAAGAGACCTTCTTGGTTACGGTATGTTAACCTCCAATGGTGACACGTGGAGACTCCAGAGGCAAATCGCCAGCCATGAGTTCAACAACAAATCTCTTCGGATATTTATCGAGACTGTTGTCGACACGCAGATCTCCGATCGCCTTATTCCCGTCCTAAAAAACGCTGCAGCTGACAACACTGTCATCGATTTTGAATCCGCCCTCAAGAGATTCGGCCTCGACAACATGTGCAAGACAGCATTCGGGTATGATCCTGGCTGCCTGTCGCCGTCTCAGCCGCCGGGGAAGGTGGCTGTTGCGATCCAAAGAGCTATGGAGCTCTCCATTAACAGGTTCCGAGATCATGTCCCTCATTTTTATAAAATCAAGAAGGCCCTCAACATCGGATCAGAAAAGCAGCTTAGGGTTGCTGTGAGAGATGTCCGTGGGTTCGCCAGAGAAATAATCCGGAACAAAATTAAATCAAATGATGATGATGATCTCCTTTCAAGGTTCTTGAGTTCAGGCAATGAAGACTTGGTGTGTGATATGGTGATAACCTTCATAATAGCAGGCATCGACACAACTTCTATTGCTTTGACGGGGTTTTTCTGGCTGCTTTCGAAACATCCTGAAGTTGAAGCTGAGATACTCAAAGAAATATTAATCAAAGAAAAAGCCAAAACATCAACCTACGATAAAGCCAAGGACATGGTGTATACGCACGCAGCACTGTGTGAAACCATGAGGCTGTATCCACCAGTACCCGTCAACGGCAAAACAGCGGTTGCTGATGATATTTTGCCTGATGGAACAGTAGTGAAGAAGGGAATGACAGTCTTCTATCATCCCTATGCTATGGGAAGAGTTGAGAAAATATGGGGTGAAGATTGGGCGGAGTTCCGGCCGTCGCGGTGGTTGGAGAAGGCCGCTGACGGTGAAACATGGAGCTTCGTCAACAGGGATCCATATGTTGAGTTGTGGAGCCAAAAGCAGGGAGAATGAAGTGTTTCTCGCTGGAAAGTAATCTCGGCCGAGACGGGGAAGGATCTCGACCGAGACGGGTGGGAGAGTCATCTCGGCCGAGACAGAGAAGTGATCTCGGCCGAGACTTGAAGGCAGGCAAAATGGAGGTTTGTCCCTGGAGAGTCATCTCGGCCGAGACAGAGAAGTGATCTCGGCCGAGACGTGAAGGCAGGAAAAACGGGAAGTTTGCCCTGGAGACGCATCTCGGCCGAGACAGAGAGTGATCTCGGCCGAGACCCTTACACCGACTTAGTCATCTCGGCCGAGACAGGGTCTAATCTCGGCCGAGATTCAATAGACGGACTTACTTTTCAGCTTTTGTGTCCAAGAAGCTATTAAAACAGTTTTTCCTTTCATTTTGTTTATTGTAACTCCAAGATTCATCAAAAGCAAAATATCCTGGCTTGGTATCGCCCCCAGACGTAGTTACGCTTCGTAACGAACTGGGTAATCAAATCGTTGTCTTGTTGTTTGCTACTTGTTATTGTGTTCTTTATCCGATTGTCTAGTCGTTCTGAAGATCGTGGCTAGGTTAAATTCCTAACAACTGGTATCAGAGCTCCGGGTTAGTTTCCTGGAGGATTCACGATGAACGACGGAAAGATTTCGGTGGAGAGATTCGATGGGACTGACTACGGATTCTGGAAGATGCAAATCGAAGATTATCTTTACGGTAAGGATTTGCACCAGCCCCTCAAGGAGAAGCCCGAGAAGATGTCTGCGGAGGAGTGGGAGTTATTGGACAGGAAAGCGATGAGCGCGGTGCGTCTGTCGCTGTCCAAGGAAGTGGCTTACCATACCACAGGCGCAAAGTCTACACGGGAGATGCTAAAAACCTTGGAGGAGATGTATCAAAAGCCATCGACGGCAAACAAGGTTCATCTGATTAGACGGTTGTTTAATCTGAGGATGACGGAGGGAACACCGGTAAGGCAACACTTGAATGAGTTCAACATGCTAACCTCACAGTTGGACTCGGTGGATATAAAGTTTGAAGATGAGATTCGGGCCTTAATAATGCTATCTTCTCTGCCAGACAGTTGGGCCGGTACAGTGACAGCCGTTAGCGCCACAGACGCTAAGCTGAAGTATGACAGAGTGAGGGACTTGATGATCGGGGAGGAGATTCGGAGAAACGAATCAGGATCAGGATCGTCCTCAGGGTCAACACTGAATACCGAGAACAGAGGCAGACAGAAGGGAAGGCAGTTTAAGGGGAGGTCAAAATCCAGAGGGAAGAGTCAGACGAAAAAGTGCTGGAATTGTGACGAAGTTGGTCACTTTAAATACCAGTGCAAGGCGCCGAAGAAGAACAAGGGGGATCAGGCAGACAGGAAGACAGCAAATGCAGCCACGGATGATGATGATGGCGATGCATTGGTCTTGAGCGTGTGCAGTCCCATGGAGTCTTGGGTCTTGGATTCCGGCGCATCATTCCATTCATGCGGTAACTTTAGTATAATGCTAAATTATGTTTCTGGCGATTTTGGACAGGTGTATCTAGCAGATGATGAACCCCTGAAAATCGTGGGTAAGGGAAACGTAAAGGTTGAGACATCAAATGGCTCAAAATTGATGTTGAATGGAGTGAGACATATCCCTGGATTGAAGAGGAACCTACTTTCAGTTGGACAGCTTGACAGGGAAGGTTACGTAGTAACGTTTGGCTGTAGCAACTGGAAGATTACCAAGGGAGCTATGGTAGTAGCTCGTGGTAAGAAGGAAGGAACGCTGTACATGACCAGTAACTCGCAGGATTCCCTTGATCTTGCGAGTGGTAATGGTGATGCAAATTTGTGGCATTGTCGGCTGGGCCACATGAGCGAGAAAGGGATGAAAGTCATGAATTCGAAGGGTAAGCTGCCTGGTTTACAAACCGTGGAGGTTGGTATGTGTGAAGATTGTGTCTTCGGGAAACAAAGGCGAGTGAGTTTCTCGAGGAGTGGCAGGACCCCGAAGAAGGAGAAGCTAGAGCTGGTCCATAGTGATCTATGGGGACCAGCTCCGGTGGCGTCCATCGGAGGATCGATGTACTACATGACGTTCATCGACGATTCAACCCGTAAGGTATGGATTTATTTTCTTAAAAATAAGTCTAATGCATTTGACGTTTTCAAAAGGTGGAAGGCCTTGGTTGAGACGGAGACGGGGTTGAAGGTGAAGTGTCTGCGTTCCGACAATGGTGGAGAATATGAACTCAAGGAGTTCAAGGAGTATTGTGCTGAGAATGGGATTCGTACAGAGAGGACTGTACGTGGAACGCCCCAGCAGAATGGTGTGGCCGAGAGGATGAACAGAACTCTAAATGAACGAGCGAGATGCATGAGACTGAAGAGCGGATTGCCTCAGTCATTCTGGGCGGATGCAGTGAGCACAGCTGCATTCCTGATCAACCGAGGTCCATCGGTTCCCTTGGATAATCGGATACCCGAGGAGGAGTGGACTGGAAAGGAGGTAAATCTATCTTACCTACGTATTTTCGGTTGTGTTGCTTACGCTCTTTTGGATTCTGTTGAAAGAAATAAGCTAGATGCCAAGTCCGTGAAGTGTACGTTTGTTGGGTATGGCGGCGATGAATTCGGCTATAGGCTATGGAATGAGCAAAGCCGAAAGGTTATTCGCAGCCGAGATGTTATATTCAATGAACAGGTTATGTACAAGGATAGGGAGAAGGATTTGGGCGTTGATAGTGGAAAGGACCGCACTGTTGAGTTACCCGATCTAGACTCGAGTGGGAGCAAAGAGAGTCCGGTCGATGAGGAGGTTCATGATGACGAACCAAGAACACCACCACCACCTCAAAGACCAGTTAGAGATCGAAGGCCACCAAATAAGTATTCACCCTCTAACTTTTACTTATTGTTGACTGATGGTGGTGAACCTGAGAGTTTTGCAGAGGCAAAGCAGGTTGGTGATAAACGAAGTTGGATGGCTGCCATGGAAGATGAAATGGCATCACTTCGTGTGAATGGCACTTGGGAACTGTCCAAGCTTCCCAAGGGCAAGAAGGCGTTGCACAGCAAGTGGGTCTACCGAATCAAGAATGAGGCCGATGGTAGCAAACGCTACAAAGCTAGGTTAGTCGTGAAGGGTTTCGAGCAACGGTATGGTATTGATTATACGGATGTGTTCACTCCTGTTGTGAAGTTGACAACGATTCGCATGGTGTTGAGCATGGTGGTTGCGGAGAATCTACTGTTGCATCAGATGGATGTGAAGACGGCTTTCCTTCATGGTGATTTGGCGGAGGAGTTGTACATGGTACAGCCGGAGGGGTTCGTGATAGACGGAAAGGAAAGTCTTGTGTGCAAGTTGAAGAAGAGCTTGTATGGGCTGAAGCAAGCTCCGAAGCAGTGGTACATGAAGTTCGACAATTTCATGTTGGAGATTGGATACCATAGATGCCATGCTGATCATTGCTGTTACTACAAAAGGTTTGACAATAGCTATCTCATCCTACTACTATACGTTGATGATATGTTGATTGTAGGAGCAAATCCAAGGGAGTTGGAGAGGCTGAAGAAGCAATTGTCTGAGAGGTTCTCCATGAAAGACCTTGGAGAAGCGAAACAGATTTTGGGTATGAGGATCGAGAGAAAGGCGGCAAATTTGTTGTATCTTTCGCAGGCGGACTATATCGAGAAGGTCCTTGAAAGGTTTAACATGGAGGTTTCGAAGCCGGTCAATGTTCCCTTGGGGGGACACTTTAAGCTGTCGAAGAAGGAGTCGCCGAGTACCAAGGAGGAGCGTACTCAAATGATGGATGTGCCATATGCATCGGCAATTGGGAGTATCATGTACGCCATGGTTTGTACTCGTCCTGATATTGCTCATGCAGTGGGAGTAGTGAGCCGGTTCATGGGTGATCCGGGCAAACAGCATTGGGAAGCAGTGAAGTGGATTCTAAGGTACTTGCGAGGTACCACAAGTAAAGCTTTGTGCTTCGATGGAAGAAATTCTGAGTTAGTTGGCTACGTTGATGCGGACCTAGCATCAAACGATCTTGATGGAAGAAAGAGTACGACCGGGTATGTATTTACTTATGGTGGTACGGCAATTTCTTGGACATCTAAGTTGCAAAAGGTGGTTGCACTGTCCACCACGGAAGCGGAGTACGTTGCCGTGACGGAGGCAAGTAAGGAGATGGTGTGGTTGCAAAGGTTCTTGGGTGAACTTGGAAAGGAGCACGGAAATAGTGTACTCTACAGTGATAGTCAGAGTGCAATTTTCTTGGCGAGTAATCCGGCATTTCATTCAAGAACTAAGCATGTTGAGTTAAAGTATCATTTCATCCGACACTTACTTGAGATAAAAGCCTTGCGACTTGAGAAGATTCTCGGGAGTGAGAATCCAGCCGACATGTTTACTAAGGTTGTAACCTTAGAGAAATTGAAGTTGTGCATAACTTCAATTGGCCTCGAAACGTGAAGAAGAAGAGGAGACGGTGATACCAAGTAGGAACGGGAAGGAAGGAATTCGGTTTTTTTGTCTCCAAGTGGGAGATTGTTGAGTTGTGGAGCCAAAAGCAGGGAGAATGAAGTGTTTCTCGCTGGAAAGTAATCTCGGCCGAGACGGGGAAGGATCTCGACCGAGACGGGTGGGAGAGTCATCTCGGCCGAGACAGAGAAGTGATCTCGGCCGAGACTTGAAGGCAGGCAAAATGGAGGTTTGTCCCTGGAGAGTCATCTCGGCCGAGACAGAGAAGTGATCTCGGCCGAGACGTGAAGGCAGGAAAAACGGGAAGTTTGCCCTGGAGACGCATCTCGGCCGAGACAGAGAGTGATCTCGGCCGAGACCCTTACACCGACTTAGTCATCTCGGCCGAGACAGGGTCTAATCTCGGCCGAGATTCAATAGACGGACTTACTTTTCAGCTTTTGTGTCCAAGAAGCTATTAAAACAGTTTTTCCTTTCATTTTGTTTATTGTAACTCCAAGATTCATCAAAAGCAAAATATCCTGGCTTGGTATCGCCCCCAGACGTAGTTACGCTTCGTAACGAACTGGGTAATCAAATCGTTGTCTTGTTGTTTGCTACTTGTTATTGTGTTCTTTATCCGATTGTCTAGTCGTTCTGAAGATCGTGGCTAGGTTAAATTCCTAACACCATATACGTACCCAGTATTCCAGGCTGGTCCCAGAATTTGTCTCGGGAAAGACATGGCCTTCTTGCAGATGAAGAGACTGGTTGCGGCCGTCTTGCCACGGTTTAAGGTGGTGCCGGTGGTGGTGGATGGAGCGGACCCAGTATTCGTATCGGATTTGCCAGCAAAAATGAAGGGTGGTTTCCCAGTTAAGATTCAGCACAGGAATTAATGTATATTATCTATTTTCTTGAAAATAATATGATTGTACTTATAGCACCATGCGGCACTCATTTTTTCCATTGGTGATGATCAATTTAATCGTAGATACACGTATTTAATAATCGATCTAAAAACGAGTCACGTGTAATTTTTCGACTAAATTGCACACCAACGGAGTTGGTGTTGGTGGTCATAATAAATTGAGTGGGCCCTATACCTCACAACGAGCTGCCACCTCGAACTTTTAAGCATTCTTAAACAAGACAGAACTGTCAGTTGAATAGGGAAAAATTGTTAGCCATTCACGAAGCTATAGCCTATACTTCGTTGGGGATGGACTATAGAGAGACAAAAAATGAACCACCAGTGAGATGTTTAATGCACATTTAATATCTTAGCATGTGTATAAAGAATTTCTCCGCTGCATAGAGTGTGTGTTATGTAGGGCTTACATATCATTATTATAACATTACATAGTTGGAAAAACGAACATGTAATGGTTCGCCTAGGCTAAAAAGAAAAACATAATATTTTCCATATTATAATACCCAAAGCAGTTCTTTGCAGAAATCGAACTAGGATTTTATAATGAGGTGAATAAAATATTTTATTTGAGATATTATCAAAGTTTTTAGGATTTGAGGGAGGCGAAATCCGTTATTTATATATTTTTGGAATGCTTATCAAAGTTTTTAGAATTTGAAGGGAGCGAAATCCATTATTTAATTACATATGCATAATAGTTTTGCTGGAAAATTTGAGGGGGAGGGGCGCAGCTCGGGTACAGACCCAAAGCCACCCCAAGGGTGGCCATCCCCCACCCCGCAATTAATCTTTGATTTCTTTATATATCTGTGTTGAAGTGTAAAGATTTGTCCCCTCCCCCCAAATATTTTCTATTACTTTCTCCTAATAAATAAATGTTCAGTCTAAATTTTTAAGTCAAATAGAAAGTATTACTCCCTCCGTCCCGAATGAACTTGCATACTTTCTTAATCGGGGTGTCCCACCCCTTTTGCACACTTTCTATTTTCAGAAATAAAACTTTACATTTCTACCCCATATTAATTACATAATTACAAATCCGTCATCATATAAAGGTAAAAATAGATTTGATTAAGTCAACATTTATAAAAAAATAATTTTTCTTAATATGTATGACGGGAGGCCAGTGCAAGTTCATTCGGGACGGAGGGAGGAATATATTAATTTATAGAAAAAAAATAATGTTTTTGTTTTTGTTTTATATATAATATTTATTTATTTTTACTGTTTGGCCCCCTCAACTTTCAATTCTGGTTCCGTTTCTAGCGTCGTTGCAGGCCTCATACTATACACATGTTGGTTGGTGGATGTAATGAAACACAAGATGTAACACCAAATGTAACAGATGATCTCATGGGCTCCGCCTCACGTTCTTTGAGTTGCTTGCCGAAACTTATGGGAGCTAAAATATTGACGAGTCATTTTTAGGTTCGACAGAAGCAGAAACCTCAAGGATCAAAGCTGGATTCATATTGCAAAGTTCATTTTAATGTCCTCTCCTGGATAGGTATATGTAGAACAAATTTGTGAGATTGGTTTATGTTTTTCTGCGAAGTTTGATCCAGAGCAAAATAATAAATGGTGAGCAGTCTAGAACTTGATATTTTTATCGGTGAGCAAAAGTGACATGTTTGATGTTTCAATATCAGCTTTTTTACACTCCATTTACTTTTGAACTTGCGTGCATTAAGTGCACAATAAATTTAATTGTGCCCTTGAAAACTTTTAGAAATTTTTAGGGTTTAGGATTTGTAAACTTGAAAATGTTAGAGAAAATAACGATTTTGGTCTCACAGGACACATGACAGTTGCATTTTGGTCTCAAATGTTTCACATTTTATCTCACAAATACAAAACCGAGCACTTTTAGTTCCACCGTCACGTTTTCTGTCAACTTTGCTAGCACTTTTAGTCCCAAAGTTTTTGTGCAGTTTGATCCCAACCAAACTAGCACTTTTACTTCCAATATTTTTTGCATTTTTTCGTCCCAAACCCAACAACCATTTTTTTCCTCCAGAAATCAAAATTTCGATTGGTAGCTGATTGAATCTCTTTTTCTCTCCTTCCATGCTCCTCCTGCATTTCCGTCTCCAGACTTGGCTGTCAATATCTGAGATATTTGGAGCTTTTGATTAATATATGGCACACTTAGAAATATGATCAAATATATAAATCACCAATATAAAGTAACTGAATCTTGCCTTAGTTTTTGCTTACAATTCGATTTTGCTGCACCAATTTTTTGAGTCACTTAGCCAAAAAAATCGTATACGTATAAACTAATTCTCCATGAGTAAGCTATGAAGATGTAATAGGAAAACAAGAATTTTTTTGCTATTTTGCTTCCATCTCTTACAACCAACATTTCAATAATTTAAACACACATATCATGAAAATTATGTGAAGCAGAATAATGGTACAATACTCCACAACCCTTTGTGTGGATATTATAAATGCAAAATAATGGATCATGAACCTTATATTGAACATATATCCTACATAAATGAGAAATGTTAGCAATAAAAGTTATTTTTCGGTCCCAACCAAATAGAAAGTTGGAACGTAATTACAAAAAGTTAATGGTTATCAAATCCATGAACATCGAAACAACAAGAGATTTGCTACTATATGAATTTCATTTCTAATTAGCTTTTGAAAATTTAGAAAAACTGATTATAAGTTGTAGATTTGGAAAGTTCTTCATTATTAGTAATTTGTACTTGTATAATTGCATGCAAAATGGTCTGTAACATCTCATGTCTTCACATTCTCAAATCCAAATTCATTTAAATTCCAACCAAAAAATATCTCGTACATGAGATCATTAACGGTCTCCTATATTTTAATCTACTATACTTTCGCAAATTAATTTGTCTAAATCATGAGGGGCCCACAAATGATTCACGGGACAAGGTCTCCCTTCATCAAGCCTCCCCATCTCTCCAGATCAATCACCATCACCCCTGTGTTGAAGTAACACGTCTTCTTCCCCTTAAACACGCCCAAAAAATCGGATCGAACCAATATGCGATAAAAAAAGAAAAGATGGGACTGAAAATGAGAAAATTTGGGACTATAAATGCATGTGAAATTTCTTATGGGACTAAAAATGCTCCATTTTGAATTTGTGGGATCAATAGTGAAACTTTGGGACCAAAATGCAACTGCCCCGTGTCCAGTGGGACTAAAAGTGCAATTTTCTAGTATTTATTACGTTATTTAACAGGTATGTGCTATTCATGTGACCGAAAACGTTAATAATAAACGTTGTGGGATTGAAAATACAAAAACTTGGGACTATAAATGCTTGTGAAATTTCTCATGGGACTAAAAGTGCTCGGTTTTGTATTTGTGGATCAAATGTGAAACCTTTAGGACCAAAATGCAACTGCCCCGTGTTCTGTGGGACCAAAACTGCAATTTCCTCGAAAATGTTACACATTTTCACCAAAAATTAAAAAATTGCCCCTAGTTAGCCCCTTGAGCTTTTAGCTTTTCGTTTGATAGCCCAATTCTACAAGCCGACTACTTTTCGATTTGGCCTTTGGTACTAATTGGACTATTTGAGTACGAGGGAGGCAGTTGGAAGGTAGCCGGGTAAAATTTGAGATTGAAAGGGTAAAACTATTGGGAATATTGAAGGGCGAAGAGAATTGAAACAATAGGCAAAGAATTGAAAAAACTAGTCTCCCTTAGTTTGTGAATGGTTTAAAAATTAAAAAATTCGAAAATAAGGAAAGGGAAGAAAAAATCAAATGTATATATTTAGTTCACTGCTTTTGATTGGGAGAGACTAGTAACATAAATGCTTTTTGACCAATGATCTCAAAGAAAACAAATCCAAAGGAGAACTGAAAAAGCATTTAGGTTGGGTTTTGTAGTAGGCTGAAGAAATCAATTTTGGGATTGGTTTACTAGGGAAGTGAGAGAGTGAATGTTGTTTGAAGGATGATTGAGAGTAGTTAACTCAATTAGTCCAAGAATTAGTCACTTTTGTCCATATCTATCTCACCTTATCTCAAGCCAACATTACAACAAAAAATAAGACATTTTTTATTCTTTGTCACACCTGTCGAGTACAAATTCGAATTTAAAAGATTGACAAGCATATGGTAGTCGTTGCATGAATTTCAATGTGAGCGAAAAACACTACCTACCTGATACATTTGAAAGTCGAGAGATACACTCACCCGGTGAGGATCTTTAGTTGAGGATTTTCAAGTCTCAAAAGTAGCTGAAGTTGTTATATCATATATGCTCATCTTATCAGGATTGCCTTGCTTTTGAAAATTTCGTTTGAAACTGAATTCGCTACTTAAATTTTCCCTAACACGTGTCCTTTCTTCTTTTTCTTTGCTTCAATCTGTTTAGGACGAACAGAGGTTTAAGTTTGGGGAGCCTTGGTACACGTGTTCATGCATGCATTTAGATCGAATTAAGTGTCATTTTAATGACAATTGCATGCATATTTGACCGTGTATTTTTCATATTTGTATTATTGGATCATTTAATATGTTTGAGCTCGTTTCAGGACAATACAGACAATATAGGACCAAAAACAAGTCTCGAAGAAGTTCAAAACGAAGAACGAACCAAGGATGAATAGAGGGAAGAGTTCCGAGCGAGAAGTCGCGCCCGCGACTTATGGTCGCGACCGCGACCGCAATCCAGCAAAACCTAGCCAAAAATTCAAGTCAGGTTCACAGCCGCGACCATTGTTCGCGGCCTCGACCAAGTCCGCGAACCAAACTGCTCCTCAAGCCGAATCAATGGTTCGTGGTCGCGACTCAGCTTTGCGGCCACGATCTGATACCTTGTTCTAAATCCTGAAACACGTTTTTTTTTTAGCCCAACTTTTTCTCCTCTATATATATAAGGTCAATTTCGAATTTGACCTAACCAAACACCCATTTCTCACACATATTCAGCCACCATTCACCATTGGAAGTAAGGAATTGGAAGAGGGTTGAAGATCAAGATCATCAACTCAATTTTTTGGTTCATTCTATCTTATTTTAATGTCTTCTTGGATTTTCACTTGTTTTATCTTTGTAATAGTTGATATGAGTGGCTAGCACTCTAATTTCAGCCCTTGATCATTAGTTGAACCTTGGATTTAGGATGTTTATATAATTTTTACGGTTATTAACCGATTGGATTATGTTTTGGAATGTTCTATGTTATTTGGGATTGTTGATTCACACTTATGAATTGAATTGTTTTTTTGTCACTCATTTGAATATTTGTTTGTGTGTTGCTCGAATTGGGTTTGTAATCCATAATTGTTATAAATCCGAATCTCATGTAACGAACAATGAATTTATTCTATTGGGGATAACATAGAGTTCGACCACTAAAATCGAGCATGTTAGTTTTATGTCGTATCTACTCCGTTGTCTTGATTCTTAATGCATTTGACTATTGATTCTTTGAGAGTTTGTTCTAGGAATTGATAAGTTGAGTATGATTAATTGAAGAACTTGTTTTGATTAATTTTACTTAAGAGACAACAAGGTTAATATAGCTTGTTATTAATCTTGGAGTAGGGATACTAAGGTTAAATCAATCGGTAGGAACATCATTATATAGATTATCCGGGCCAAGGGGATACTCGATCAAGGATTGAATCATTTTATCATTTATAAGACAAAAATTCATTCTCTTATCTTTGTTTACTTAAATTGTTAATTTGGTAAGTACTTTTAGAGAGTTATTTGAGTTGCTTGATATAAATTTAGGTGTTAGTTGTGATTCCATCAAAACTCCCCCACACTTTTTTATTGTTTACTAGCTTATTTATATTATATTGTTTGATGATAATAGTTTAATACATAAAACAAAATTGTTCGATCGTTCTTCGTGGGGTCGACCCTTATTTACCACTCTACTAGTTAGAGTAGTAGATTAAGAAAATGTATATTTATATATATTAATTTGATAAAGTGAACGGCGTGCTTCCTACCGGCTATTGTAATAACATTATCAACATAAAATTTTCAAACACCAAAAATAAGTAAGATTGCATTATCTTTATTAATGGAAATTACAAGTATTTTTAGGGCCCGCTTGATTGCAAATCATCAATGATAATGACAATGGATATAAATGAGGGGTCAATTATATTGTGGAATGAAATGGGAGGAATTGTTAATAAAATAGGGTAACGATTAACTTATTTATTATGTACCAAGGACCATAAATGAGAATAAGTCTTCATTCATTTACATTCTTCACCCCTAAATCCCCAACCAAGCGGGTCCTTATTCATTGAAAATAGAACTTTAAAATCTGGAGCATCGACTATAAGTTCCGAGATAATGCGAAATTTAAATTTTTTGTTGCAAGTCTGAGGCTGCGGAATAGAAAATAGAACAAAACCTGCTATATTATCCAATTGACCAATCGCCATCAAGATAATGGATCTGCCAATACAGAAACATACATATGCAATTTATTTGTTAGATGAATCAATGAATGGGTATATCAAGCATCTCATCACACAATTTAACATAGCCCCTGTCTTTTTTATTTAAAAATTTCTCAACATATGCATAAGTACACTAACACTAAACTTTTAAAGGCCTATTTTTTCAAAATAAAATTACGAAATAGTGATTGCTGATCATACATTTTCCAGCTACATCTGTTGCAATTTTGTAAAAAGATTTTGATCGTTTTTACTATTTCTTTTGTGTGTGTATTAAATGAGGTGAAATAAGAAATGACGGATGATGTTGCTATTTTACTGGACACGGTGAACTCGGCCACCCGAAAATGTATATGTGACCCGAATAGCAAGTGCAAGTGAAAGTTGTAAGGGGATATTTGGATTGGGATATAGTAGAATGAACCTCCGTTCGTTGGGGTACATCAACGGCTAATCCATCCATAAAGGTATTTTTGTTTAAGGGTGCAGTGATGTACACTACTGTAGATGTCACATCTGGATGACCGATCCGTAAAGTAAAATACAAGCGGATCGGGTCATCCTCAATCCGAATTGCCCAATCACAATCCAAATATGCCCTAAGAGTATTTTATATATACTTGTTGCATATAGTCATTATATGAGATGAAACATATATAATATAAGAGACACCAAATATAAGTACAACTGAAGGACTAATCTTTGGAACAAAGTAGTTTGCGATTCGATTATTTTGCTTTCTCTCATTCCATGAAGATTGTGTTGAGTATGGAGTCTAAAAATCTCGCTTGAAGTACCGTGGCCACGACAAGAGGCCGCGGCCGCGACTTTAGTGGCGTTGGTTAAGGAGTTTCGTTAGAGAGTCAGTGCGGCCGCGGCCTGTTGTGGGGAACAGGTTGCGTGGGCCTTAAGCTGAGTTCGTTTTTTGGGTTCATTAAGCTATTAAAAAATGGTGGTTTCCTTCATTGTATCATGTATTTCGAAAATTCATCATATTAGTGCATATCCTGGCTTGGTATCGCCCCTAGACGTAGTTACACATCGTAACGAACTAGGTTACCAAATTGTTGCGTTTTGTGTGATTATTTATTGCTTTCTATATTCGATTATCTTATCGTTTCGTGGTTGTGAGTGGGTCGAATTCTCAACAACTGGTATCAAGAGCATCTGGTTATTTTCCTGGGAGTATTCACGATGAACGACAGAAAAATTTTGATGGAGAATTTCGATGGAACTGATTATGGCTTTTGGAGGATGAAAATTGAATATTATCTCTATGATTAGGATTTGCATCAGCCCCTCAAGGAGAAGCCCGAGAAGATATCTGTGGAGGAGTGAGAGTTGTTAGACAAGAAAGCGATGAGCGCGGTGCATTTGTCGTTGTCTAAGGAAGTGGCTTACCACACCACAGGCACGAAGTCTACACTAGAGATGTTGAAAACCTTGGAGGAGATGTATCAAAAACCATTAACGGCGAACAAAGTCCATCTGATTAGACGGTTGGTTAATCTGAGGATGGTGGAATGAACACCGATACAACAACACCTGAATGAGTTCAACATACTAACCTCACAGTTGGACTCGGTGGATATTAAAGTTGATGATGAGATTCGTGCCCTAATTATATTATCGTCTCTGCCAGACAGTTAGGCCGGTAAAGTGACAGTCGTTAGCGCTACAGACGCTAAGCTGAAATTTGACAACGTGAGAGATTTGATGATCAAGAAAGAGATTCGTAGGAACAAATCAAGATCAGGATCGTCCTCAGGGTCAGCGCTGAATACCGAGAACAGAGGCAGACCGAAGGGAAGGCAGTTTAGGGGGAGGTCGAAATCCAGAGGGAAGAGTCATACAAAGAAGGACGCGAGTTCTGTGAAGTGCTGAATATATACTAATTGATTTATATCAACATCAATTAGTATACTTAAATTATATAGAAAATATATTGATTTCGGAAAAAATTTGGAAAGTTGCGTGAATGTATTTATAGACTCGGACAACTTATACTAAATGTGGCAGAGTTAATATTGAATGGGATAATGGTGACTTATTATATTTTAGGAAAATATACGGCGAATTATCTCCAATTAGAACGTACTTCATTTTTGTCAAGATTTATCTACCAAAAATAATTTTTTCCATAAATGGATAGGGATTTGGGCAGGAAAATTTTAATATTTCTATTTTGGGACTTAATTGTTGTTATATATATATAGATATCTTAAATTTTTGTGATGGGCTTATCTTCTTCTACATATGGAACCCCTCTCTATTTTCAGCTTTCTCAACACTATTGCTAAACCGAAAGTTTCTACTGGCGATTGAAAGATCTGAATGATAAAAATGAGTGAATTTTTCGGATCCGATTTCCGGTGGAAACGTCATTAAGTAACCTTATGAATGAAGGGGTATTTCCGGAAGAAACGGCTCCATGGCCCCCTGAAAACATTAGAACTACAACTAGTAAAATTAAATCTCCAAAAAAAGCAAAAGATTCAGTGGTGAAGAAAACCAGCATAACTCCACTCCATCTGGAAAGATGATAAAACAAGTATTCAATGTAATAGTTATTAGTGATTGTAACACTCAACTTAGTATATTAATATGAGAAGAGGCAATGCCTTTTGAACAGAAGCAGCAGCACATTTCTTAGGATGAAAACCTCAGCTAATAGTTCATTGAATGTAAAGAAGATACACTAATACACTTTCTCCTACAAGACCAAGCTAGAAACCAAAAGACTATAAATGATTACTATAAATGGTAATGCAATGTTTGCAGCTTTCCAATATAGCATATAGCTGTATTACTTAAAGTGGTAATATGCTTTGCCAAGGATGTGACTAAACCATTATAGTAATTCAATCAAAAGACACAACACATTAATTATCTTAATGCATGTGTTTAACTGCTAATAATGCAGTATAGTTTCAACACCCCCTTCTCAAGCTGGATTGGTGCTAAAGCACAATCCAAGCTTGGACAATATGACTCTGAATTGCCCTGGTGGTAATTGCTTTGTAAACACATCAGCAACTTGCTCCTTAGAGGACACAGATTGGAAGCTCAGGAAGTTATTCTTGAACTGATTCCTTACCACGTGGCAGGCGATGTCCAAATGCTTCGTTCGCTCGTGAAACACTGGATTTTCAGCAATGTGAACAGCTGCTTTGTTATCACAGCTAAGAGGGATCGGTTTGGGAATGGTAACCTGCAAATCCTGAGAAATGTAACTCAACCATAATAATTCACAGGTTGTGGATGTCATAGCGCGGTATTCTGCCTCAGCTGAACTCCTTGAGACAGTGTTCTGCTTTTTTGCCTTCCAAGAGATCAAGCAGTCTCCTAGATACACACAATAACCTGTCACAGATTTCCTTGTGTCCTGACATGCTCACCAATCAGAATCGCAGACTGCTTGGATAGACAATGCACCAGTTTTTGGATAGAAAAGTCCTAGCTGAGTTGTTCCCTTTAAGTACTTGAGTAGATGTACAGCTGCATCCCAGTGTGAACTTCTTGGTGCACTTACAAACTGGCTGAGTTGTTGAGTTGCAAATGTGATATCAGGTCTGGTTATATTCAAGTATAGTAACCTACCAATTAACCTTCTATAAGGCTCTCCATCTGTCAGAACAGTACCAGTTGATTTGCTGAGTTTGATATCATAAGGTAGTGGTGTGAATGTTAGTTTGCAATTATCCAAACCAACATCATTGATGATATCAATGGTGTACTTTCTCTGACACAGGTAGGTTCCTGTGTGATTTTGACTCAGCTCCATTCCCAAGAAATATGTGGCCTGTCCCAGATCCTTAATGGTGAATTGAGCATGTAAAAATTGTTTCAATCTAACAATCAATTTGTTACTATTTCCTGTCACTAATACATCATCAACATACACTAAGACAGCAAAAAAATCATCCCCCTCTAATAGTGTAAACAGACAGTGATCATGTGGAGATTGTGTGAAATTAAATTGCATCAGTTTGTTGCATAGTTCAGTGTTCCATTGCCTTGAAGCATGTTTAAGACCATATAAGCTTTTGGTGAGCTTACATACCTGATTGGGCCCTGCTTTGTTGTATCCATCAGGTGGCAAGAGGTAAACTTCCTTATCCAGAAAACCATGCAAAAATGCATTATTGATGTCTATATGATGTAACTCCCATTACTTCATGGTGGAAAGTGCAATAAGATATCTCACTGTCACTGGCTTGGCCACTGGTGAGAAACTCTCTTCATAATCCTCTCCTAAGATCTGATTGTATCCCTTTGCTACCAACCTTGCCTTGTACCTCTCCAATGATCCATCAGGATGCAGCTTCACTTTATACACCCACTTACTTCCAATTGGGGTCTTTCCTGATGGTAATTCTGAAATTTCCCAAGTGTTATTTTCCTCCAATGCCCTGAGTTCTTGGCTCATGGCTTCTCTCCATTCTGGGTGCCTTACTGCTTCTTTAAAGGACTTTGGTTCTGGTATAATCATATGTCTGGCATGGAATGCAGCATGTGTGTGAGGGTGTTCAAACATACTGTCACTGCACTCTGCCTTCTGCACAAAGTCCTTTAAATGGGATGGTCTATGTGGTACTCTAGAACTTCTTCTCAAATATCCAGAATTCTCACTCTCATTTCCAGCTGCTTGTGTTACACCCTGATCTTCTTCATCTAATGATGCTTGGTCTTCCCTGTAGGATGCTTCTGGTGTATTTCTATCAGCATTATGTAAGGGTGATTTGGAATCTTCTTCATCAAGCAGTGTACATGGCAGTGTGGGCTCCTTTGAAGTGTCCTTCAATTTTGAATCACAATATGGATATGTTGATTCAAGAAAGATGACATCTCTGGATGTTATTATCTTGTGACTTCCTATATGGTAAAGTCGGTATCACTTCTGATGGGGTACATATCCAATGAATATGCATTTCATTCCTCTTTCTTCAAACTTGGATTTATGTGGCTCAGTGTCGGTGGCATAGGCCAAGCAGCCAAATGGTTTCATTCTATCATATGGTTCTACCTTCCCAAACATGATCTCATATGGAACTCTCCACTCCAAGACTCTAGTGGGGAGTCTGTTTATAATGTGTGCAGCAGTCAATATGGAGTATGGCCATAGAAAATGTGGTGCAGAAGACTCTCTCATTAAAGATCTTGCCATTTCCAGCAGATGTCTGTGCTTTCTCTCAACCACTCCATTCTGGTGTGGAGTGTAAGTGCAGCTTCTCTGGTGGATAATCCCTTGTGTTTTTAAACATTCTTGGCATTCTCTGCTGAGAAATTCAGCTCAATTATCTGTTCTAACAATTTTGACAGACTTGTCTAATTGTTTTTCAATCATGCAGATGAACTCCTTAATGGAGCTTACAGCTTGCTTCTTGCTGGCCATGAGATTCACCCAAGTCATTCTGCTGTGATCATCCACAATAGTTAAGAAGTAAGATGTCTCTGTTATGCTAGGCTGTGAATATGGTCCCCAGATGTCCACATGCAATAATTCAAGCACCCCTGAAGTGTTGATGGAGCTTGATGGAAAGCTCAGTCTTGTCTGTTTTGATACATGGCAAATTTCACATCCCTTGTGAGTCTCAAGCACTGGAGGTGTGCACATATGTTTCAGAAATAAAGGGGTTGCATAGAAGTTGGTGATACATGTCCCAACCTTTTATGCCAAAGTGTGAACAGTTTGTTGTAGTGGTCTACATTAAGTGCATATGCTGCCATTGCCTCATCAGTAAACTGGTTGTGCTATATACAACTTTCCAGTGAGATGTCCAGTGAGAATTACCTGACCATCTGTTCCACTTCTCACAGTGCAGGTTTCTTGGTCAAAAATGGCTTGTGCTCCAGTGTTAAGTGTGAGCTGTGATATCGAGAGAAGGTTACAAGTGAAGCTTGGCACCAAGAATACCTCATTCAGTGTCAGTCTGTCTGATAGCATTACATCTCCAAAGTGAGACACTTGCTTTTGAGTTCCATCAGGCAGTGTAACCATTGCCATGTGCTCAACAGGTGTTATGTTTGTCATAAGTGCAAGATCATTGCACATATGTCTGCTTGCCCCTGTGTTTATGATCCAGGCTCCATCATCAACTCCATCCACCAAGGTAAAAGCAAAATATGAACTTCCAATATGAAGTGATTCCTGGTTCTTTCCCCTTGGTCCATCTGAGTTGTGTTTTATCTCCTTTTTTCCTTCAAGAATCCTTGCAACTTCTCTCTTGACAAGTGCAGATATGTCTGTAGACTCAGAATCTTTGCATTTGTTTTCAGACTCAGTGCTTTGGTTGGAATTCACTGTATTAGCATGATTTCTCTGTTCTTTTGGGGTATAATACCAATCTGGGTACCCCTTTAACTTGAAACACTCTGTAATGACATGCCTAGGTAAACCACAATGTTCACAGGTCAGCTTGGCTCTTTCTTCTTTAATCATCCTTGCATTTCCTCTTCCTCTGCCAAAAGCAAATCCACCTCTACCACTGGAAGGGTGAGTATGTCCTCTTCCTCCAGTTCCTCTACCAGGACTATATGACTTGGTGTACATTGCACTATTGTTAGTCACATCACCACCAGATGTGTTTACATTCCTCTGCCTTTCAACTCTGAGTATCATCGAGTATGCCTTGTCAACACTAGGCAATGGGTCCATAAGTAAGAGCTGACTTGTAATGGGGTCATACGATTCATTTAACCCCATTAGAAACTGGATAAGTTTTGCTGACATCTCTGCTTCTTCCCACCCTTTTGCAGCTCCACAAGAACAGATAGGTAAAGCTCTTAATAAAGAGAGTTCATTCCACAGTTTATGCAAGTTGATATAGTACATAGCTAGAGACTGATTTCCTTGGGATAAGTTGCAGATCTCCTTCTCTATATGGAACAGCTGTGGTCCATTACTGTCTCCATACCTGCTAGCAATTGTGTCCCAAAGGCTTTTAGCAGTCTTGGCATAGAGAAAAGTTTCAGAAATCTCTTTGGACAGTGAATTAAGTAGCCATGCTCTCACCATCCCATCAACTCTCTCCCACTGTTCTTTCATTTTAGCATCTGTGGGGATCTCAATGTTCCATTTATAAAGCCTAATTTATTTTTGGCTAGGAGCGCTATTTGAATGGAAGTACTCCAAGGTAAGTAGTTGTTACCCGTTAGTTTGGTGGAGACCAAATTCATTCCCGGGTGGTCAGATCCATGTGGATTCAAGGGGTCGTGCTCAGAGGAGCTTGAACCAGATCTTGTTTCTGTGCTCATCATTGCAATTTCTGTTCTTCCAGTTTTAAGTTGTGGCTAGTCTTCTGTGTGCAGCTTCCATGGACTATCACCGGAGTTCATTCTTCAGTTCCCTACTCTGGTACCATGAAGAAAACCAGCATAACTCCACTCCATATGGAAAGATGATAAAACAAGTATTCAATGTAATAGTTATTAGTGATTGTAACACTCAACTTAGTATATTAATATGAGAAGAGGCAATGCCTTTTGAACAGAAGCAGCAGCACATTTCTTAGGATGAAAACCTCAACTAATAGTTCGTTGAATGTACAGAAGATACACTAATACACTTTCTCCTACAAGACCAAGCTAAAAATCAAAAGACAATAAATGATTACTATAAATGGTAATGCAATGTTTGCAGCTTTCCAATATAGCATATAGTTGTATTACTTAAAGTAGTAGTATGCTTTGCCAAGGATGTGACTAAACCATTATAGTAATTCAATCAAAAGACACAACACATTAATTATCTTAATGCATATGTTTAACTGCTGAATAATGCAGTATAGTTTCAACAAGTGGTGTTTCCCTTTGTATTTTTCTCCATCTTCTTGACCCGGATTAGGGAGGGTTATTCAAAGTTTAATTATTTTTCTAATAACTTTATTCACAATAATTCCGCTTGTTATTAGATTTGAGGAAATCGACTTTGACAAAAACTATCATTTGGCATTTCGGAAAAGGATTCGAGGGTGCTTTTTTGTTTACTTTTGAGAAGAAGGGTTGTTTCATACAGGTAAGTTCTCGAAAAAAATAAAAGGATATTTCTAAACACAACACATTTTCTTCTCTTCACGCGAATTTTTTTTTGAAAAGAAAAAAAAAAGTCATAGTTAAAAAGAACAAATCTATCCCTACTTATATAATTAAATAACCATCTAATTTCCCCAATTTTCAGTGAATTTAATTTAAACTGACAGAATTAGCCAACCCCGAATAGAGCTTTCAAAATAAGCCCGGCTCGATGAACCAACCCGAAAAAAATTGGGCCTACTTGGCCCGACCCGAGCAGCCAGATGGGCTCAGCCCGACTTTATTTTTTCTCTTCTTTATTATTATTATTATTATTACTCCCTCCGTCCCGCTCAGATTTGCACACTTTCCTTTTCGGTCCGTCCCACTCAGATTTGCACACTCTTAAAAAGGAAATTTTTTAAATAATCTCCACCCTCAAAATCTCCATTTTCAATCTCCACCTTTCAAAAAGTCAACCAAAAAGCAAAAAGCAGCTTTTTCTTAACCTCCGTGCCCGTCCCTACGTGCAAATCTGAGCGGGACGGAGGGAGTATTATTTTTCCTCCAATTAATTTTTAGAGAGAAAACCCCCTCCATATTTTTTTGAGTGAGTCTTTTTAATAACAAGTTCATTTTTTATTTTAAGAGTCCAAATGCCCAATAATGTCATTTAAAATTTTAATAAAAAACAAAAATTAATTGTTTGTAAAATTGAGAGGAAAACTTACATCATATTTTCTATTATGGATTGATGTGAATTTCAAAACAAGTAGTCTTTCTATAACTAATTAATTGTCTCATGTGTTTCCTACTCCACGATAGAATGATACTTCATTTTCTCTTTCAAGCAAATTAAAAAATCGAAAGAAAATGACTGTTTGTCTATAAAAATATTTTAATTATAGTTCATAATACTCATCTTATTTCTTTATTATATAAGTGTATTTGAATTTTTAATAATTTTAATTTGTGTGTGAGAATTTGGTATTGAACAAATTTTCTTAAAAAAAATGTATAAAATGCAACGGGTCGAAACTGACCCGACAACCCGATGGTCCAAGGATGGACTGAGCTCGGCTCGAAAAAATCTAGCTCGACCCAACCTGACCTGAATTTATCTGCTGGCCAGACTGAGCTGGGCTAGCCCGGCGCGACCATTTTGACAGCTCTACCTCGAACCACCATGGAAGGACTCCAAGCTTCCACTGATCGCATTGGCACCCATCCCCTTTTCCGGTTTGGAGCAGTAATATTATGTCTGTCAATTGACTTCTCACTTAAGCTCTCTATCTTCCCTACTGATTGAACTTTCATCAATGACTCATTCCTGGTTTATAATTATTTCTCCGAGAGTGTGTATTTTCCAGTCTACGAAACCCGAAACAATCTCGGTTATTTTTTTCTTTAAGTAATCTAACGATATTATTCATAACTTCATAATTTCCAGAATTTCCATTTCCTACATCTTCATCCATGGCGAACAACACCAACAACCCCTTCTCCGGCGGCGGATTGTCGAAGACAAGTAGTGGCCGTTAAAAACAGAGGAAAACTTCTAAGATTTGGTAAGGGGTAGAATGGAAATATTATGTGATGTGTTAAGTAAATTTTACTATTACATTTATGTGAAGAGAGGAAATAGTGGCATGTTTAAAAACGCCCAAAATAGAAGTCACATATTCCATATGGAGACTAAATTTTTTATTTTGAGCTCCACCTCAACAATTTAGCGCGCGCGTATCGAATCGAATTGTAAAAAGTAAAAGTTAGTGTGTTCGTATGTTACATTTTAAAAAATCATGATGTAAATAATAATTAAATAAAATGTCATGAATTCTTACGTAATTAATCCTCGAACAAAATAAAAACTCAACATTTTGATACTAGAGGCCACTAAAGAGTTTTTCAAGTTGGTGAGGTTACTGGAACATGAGCATTCATTATATGTATTCTCCAATTTTCTAAGACAATGAAACAATCCAAGTAAAATACAAACAGAACAACAAATAAGATGGAGTTTCATCTTTTCTATTTCAATATTTATCCAATCGACCAATCCCCATCAAGATAATTAATCTGCCAATACACAAACATATGTATGTTAGATAAATGAATATATTAATTTGCTAGTATGCTAGTAAGCGTCTCATCATGCAATTTGACATAGTCCGCCTCTTTTATCCCTCTACCTATAAATAAAAGTGTGGATGATTTTTTATAATTAATTTTAGTAAATTTTATGTCACTAATCCAAATGACACGACTATTTTGCACATTACAATAAAAGAAACTTTTGTATAATATCATTTTAGACCATAATTGTGGTCGCTAATAATAAGTTATTTGTGCCCATTTATTTTCATAAATTTGTCTATAAATTATTTGAGATCATTTTAAGACTACTTTGGGAAACGACTAATTATTGCAAAAATATTTGAGACAACTTTTTTCGTCACAGATATATTATTTGAGTCTTAAGTTATTGGGATGACAATAAAATTATGATAAATATTAATTATTTAAGACCATTACTCATAAGTAGTGAAAATACTCATTATTTGAAATTATCAAAAGACCATTTTTTGTAGCGGCAGTGGACGCAGACTCTAGTCAGTATGGAACATAATAGACATACACAAAAAGTGATGAGGTGCGAAGGACTCACCTTTGGAACGAAGTGGTTTGCAATTCGAGTGTTTCTCTTTGTCTGATTCCATGAAGATTGGACACCAACTTCTACTTGTCCCAATGTGTGTGTGTATATAGCCTTTTCCATTTGCTTTACACCTAAAGGGTCACAATCAACAAATTCGATCTTGTCCAATGACATGTTAACATCCCCATGAATCCTTCTTAATTTGTAGCAGTTTCTTATGCTAAGGGAGCCAAGGCACTTGAAGCTTTCATGTCCAATTCTCCATTCAATCAAATCAGTGTCTTCAATTAAAAGAGAACAAAGTGAAGGGAATCCTTTTTCTTCTACTTCCCACACAGGGCCTCGACAAGCATAGTTTCGTAATTTCAGCACGCATAGATGAGACAAACAACCAATCTTGCTCATCTCTTCCCACGGATACCCCAACCCACTCAAACTCAACTTTGTCAGGTATACCGGTAAAATTGAAAACGGAGCAACTGGGGGAACAATATCAGGATTCACCACGACACATTTGAGTGAATTCAGATATACGAAATGAGAGATATCATCAAAACAACTCACAGGTTTACTATCATTTGGCGCCAACTCAATTCGAATTCCTAATTTCCTGAGATTAGGGATTGCCTTAAGCACACTCTCTGTACAACTGTTAACAGTTACATTTGAAAGAGTGGATAAACTTTCCAAGGAACTTCCACAAGGATCAGGCAAGTCACTTCCCATGACCTGAATATGCTGCAACTTTTCCATGTTCCATATCTCATCAGGTAGATACGACGGGTGGTTTCTACTTGATTTGATGCTGAGATGTCGACCAACAATCAGGAACATAAGTTCTGAGAGTCGGCATATGGAATCAGGAAGTATTCCATTAAAAGTGAGGGCGAGGTACCTTAGCTGAACTAGTTCTAGAACCTCCTCTGGGAACTCATAGAAACGTAATGTAAGAGCATCGAATTCCGTAAGCAACTTCAAACCAAAAGATACCGGTACTTGATATTGAATATACGGCCCATAACACAGGAGAGAACGTGCAGTTGGTGCACAATTATCCTCCACTAAATCGCGCAATTCTTTGATACCAAATAAAACATTGTTGTGGAAGCACAATCGATGTTGATTTTGTATGTCTTGTTCTAAACCATCATTATAACTATTCAAGACATAAGAAAATTTGGTCTTCTTAGCTTCTTTGTTGGACATATGCCACAACGAAGAATGGAGGCCGCAAGCTTTTATTTGTGTTTGACCCACTGACCAAGAAATTTCTAAGGTGATTTGGTAAATCATAACAAGACTATTGAGCACAAGCTCCCCCAAACATTCCATTGCCTCAGGATACGAAAAACTATTTGAATTCCGTTCAAGAAATCCATCAGCATTCCACATATTAATAAGCTTTGTTCGGGGTATCTCATAATTTTGAGGAAAAACTCCTAGATAGAGAAAGCATGTCTTTAGAAGACCAGGTAAGTACCGATAACTTGGTAATAATACCTTTGATATTTTATCATATGCCGCCATGAAAAGTTGATGATTTCGCGTTGTGGCAATCTCGCTCCAGTACTCTGGTGTCTTGTCCTCCTCTTTAGTTAGGAGGTCAGCAACAGTAATGATCATAAGAGGAAGACCGTCGCATTTTTTAGCAATCTTCTTCCCAGCTTTCTCAAGTCGAACAGGGCACGGCTTCTCTCCAAACACCTTGTTACGAAGAAGATCCCAACTTTCTTCTTCACTCAGCAACTGCATCATAGAGTCCTCACGAGAAAGTTGTTGACCATCTACGTCCACTTGCATCAGCCTAGCTGTGACCAATATCCAGCTTCCATTGTTCTCGTCTGGAAAGGGATTTTTCATTTCATTTCTCCCTCTCCGATTTGAAGGTCGCAAGCGATACGCCATGTATTTGTCCCACACATCGTCCAAGACAATCAGGAATCTCTTACCCTTCAAATATTCGTTCAAGTACAGGGCAATATCCTCTTCTCCTCTCCCAAGCATTTGATCATCCGGATTCAGCTGAGCTAGAATGCGCCGTGGAATTTCTTTTAATTGACATTTTCTGCCTACTTTCACCCACGCTCGAGAGTCAAAGTGTTTGGCAATTTGTATATCGCTAAAAACTTCCTTTGCGAGAGTGGTCTTACCAATCCCCGGCATTCCAACGAGTGAGAAAATTTCAAATCCGGTGCCTTGTACTAGCTTACGCTTGACGTCATTGCACCGATCAGATAATCCAACCACCTTTGACATTTGTTCACCGTCGTCTTCTTCTTCCTCCTCCTCCTCTAGAGAGGAGTTGTCGTACAACTCATCGGCGTATTCCTCCTCCATCTTCTTCATCTTGTCGGCCAAAGAATGAATCTCTCGTTCCAGATGATGCTCGTCGAATTGAATCTGATCTCCACAACTTTCTTTAGGCGGCTTTGAGACAAGGGATTCGATAGCCTCTTCAAATTTTTGCGCTGCCCCTGCGATTTCCAAAACAAAGCAGCTCATGCTAGTCCAAGACATTCTTTCAGCAATTTGTTCTAAGGACTCCACTTGCTTGTGTGCAAGTTCTAACATCTCTCGACAAGAGGGAACAAAACAAGTGTCGGATGAATATAGGAGGTCCTCTATTTTGAGCTTAAGAGAAATTACACTAGGATAAGCCATCTCTCTCTCTCTATTACAACTCTAGGCTTGCACAAGATGCCCTTCACAACGATGCAAGACTAATAAAGTCAACAATAGGAGATTTGTTATATATTCATGATGGGAACTGAAATGGACCAACAACTGCTACCTGGCGCAACTATTGGTCATTACAGCTCAACACAGATGTCATCGTATGAATATTTAATTGTTTATCATGTTGACTCAATATTTTACTTCGCATTATGATTTCGTACACCTAATAACTTTTAATCTAAAATTAATAGCAAGTAAGGTCGCTTAGATTCAAAGAAATCAATTGAAGTTTTAAGTAGAGGTTACCACAAAACAATACGGTTTGGAAACTTTAAAATTTAGAATTTTATTAAAGTTTGGTACGCTAAAAATGTTAGAATTGAATCCGAATAAAACTTATAAATATTTGTACTGATCTATCGCATAAATTGAAATAGTTCTGTATAGTATTTTAGGTCTAATGGATCTAATAGGATGATTTTGTCCCATAGACTGGATATTTGGAGCATTTTATGTCAATATTAAAACCGAAATTAAAGTTCAAGATACTAATATCAAAATTGAAGTTGAAATAGAATTGGTGCTGCATAAATTCATTAATAAACATTTCAAGTAAGTTTTACAAAATTAGCGACATAGGAAGGTTATGAATAAAGCCAAATAAATGAAATAGAGACGTTTATGTATAAAACCAAATAAATAAAATAGCAGCGGTGAATGTTTGCAACATACTAAATTTCTTAACGCAATCAACTAGTTAATAAATTAAAACATTATTAAAAAAAATGACTATAACATACTTAATGTAACACCCCAATTTTCTATGGCAAAAACTCGTATGTGACCGTTACACGGCCGTCACACGGTGTGACGGGAAAAAGTTTCACTTTTTGTGGTAAAAATATCACATTGATCTGTAAAAGTATCATTTTTTTAACAAAAAAAAAAAGTATCACTTTTTGTAGCAAAAGTATCACCTTTATCTGTAAAAGTATGGCAAATTTAATTAACTAGGGCACTGTTCATCCCATAATTAAAATAATAAGCGACTTTTTTTTTTTATTTACAGATTTAAGTGAAGGCGAGTTCACATTTTCTGACAAATCACTGTTTGAAGACTTCTGTTTAAAATAATTTTTCTTTTTTTTATGGTGAAAACGCCTATGCAAGAGGCGTTATACGGTATACCGTATTTATACCATCACTAATACTAAAAGTCGTCAATCATTATTTATTTTTTTTTCTTTTTTCTTTTACTCCAATTAATTTGTTATTACTTCTTTGTATATATATATATATATATATATATATTTCTTTTTATCTTAGGGGATTATTGGATTGGGATGTAGTGACATGTATCACGTTCGATGGAGCACATTCACGGACGGGACATTCAAAAAGATATTTTAGTTTAAGGGTATGGTAGGGTAGGATGTCTATTGGAAATTATGAAAGATGTATTGAAAATTGTTAAAGGTGTGTTGGAAATTGTAAAAGGTGAGGTAGGTAATAGGGTGCGGATGTGTCCGGAGTGGGACATCCTAATCCAATTATCCCGTTAGATTGTTTATTTAAAGAACTTTCGTTTATTATTTTTCTTTAATTTGGGTCGTATTCATCGTTTTTTTCTTTTCTTTAATTTGAGTGGAATTCATCATTTTTTTTATTATTAGTTTGTATTAGAACCGAGTATAGTCGATTTTTTAATCCTGTTACGCCAAAAATAAAATATTTAGATTAGTCAAAAATACTTAAAATATGAAGTTCTTTTTATCTAATTATTACAACTAAGTTGAAAAAAATAAAATGTCTAATATTCATGACCAGTCCCACATCGTGTTTTTTTTCTGTTCCGTTTGGCTCTCCCTCTCCGTTCCTCGATTGGTGCATCGGATTCCGCTTCTTGGGCGCGTTGTGATTGACCATCATCTGGTGTGCCGATATTCAAACTAAACGTGGGGCGACCTGATGAAGATGATGTTTGACCCAAATACGGAATCGGGGACATATTGAACTGTCCTGGATGACCCGCCGAATTCGGCGGGTGAGGATAAATTCCGGCGGTTATTGTGTAGTTGTCGACTTCCAGGAGAGAGGTGAAGGACTGATCAAACCGCATTAAATCCCGATGAGGAGTGAAAAAATCATTTTCGTTCACCATCGGAGGCACGTAGTAGCTTGACTGTATTTCAACACTAGGGTGCTCTTGAACTGTAGAATGTGAAGGCCCGGGTCGATCGCCAGACACAGACCTAGATGGATGGGTGTTACGCGAGGTAGTACCACCATGTCTTTGTCCGAAGTTAGTTCGTGTGGACGTACTACGTCTCCGCTTTTGCTGGGGTGCGTCACGTGGCATGGGCATCTCAGCTGCTTGGTGTTGTGCGTCTGGTTGTGGGTGATGGTAGGCTGCACGTTGATCTTGAAAATTTTGTTGTGCTGCTTGATAAAACTCCTCAAACGACCTTCTCGCCGGCTCTCTAATATAGTCACTCTCTCCGACAATTACTCGATTCATTCCCTCAACGATTCTTTCCTAAAAGTAAAAATTGTAAATAAACATACGTGAGAATGATTTTTATGCGGATTGGTACTATTTATGTGTATTCCATAGGAAGTTGTTTACCCACCAAATTTTCGAGATATGCATAACTTGACGGCTGAGATCCCTCTTGTACACCTATACCAGGAGTTATTAACCTTCGTGTGACCTCTTGATACCAACCCATGTAAACAACGTCCACTTCATCACCTTGGTTTCCGATCTGAGGGGCAGTCACAATGTACTGATTTCGAGTGTTCCATTGCTCCACATATTGCGCGTGGGTTACAAGCCAGTTTTGATTGGAACGTCCATGTCGATCTGTTCTACCATGCAAATTTCTGTGTTCAGCTGCAATCGATGGAGGAATGGACTGTCGCATACCGAATTGCCGGAACACTCGATCAGGATAATATAGCTCAACGGTTGAGTGATGGATCAGTGGACATTTTGATATCCATGTGTACGTAACATTAATGATGTTGTCATCAAGATATGATTGGACTGCTGGAGGGATTGGCTCATACGGTCTCCAAACAAACTGCAAAGTAAAAGCCATCTAAAAGTTATTCGTTACATTAAAGTTTGTATTAGAAAGGGTTTAGGGAAGAATGAAGGTTTTGTACCTCATCTGGGGTTTGTCTATCCAGGTACTCCCGGATAGTCTTCACGTTGCTGTTGAGGCTATGCGTGAAAGTGTGGTATTGCGGCCATTCAGCTCCGTATGGCGCAATTGGTAGTTCACCGGCTTCTCCATCGATCGTTCCTAGCTCGAATCGCCTACCTACATGTCTAGGCTGCATAAATGTTATGCGCGTCCAAGCCCATATCTGAAAGAAAGTTCAAAACATAGATCTATTGTTATTGTGCAATGAATTGGATAGAACAAGCTAAAATAAATGCTAAGTATTACGGTGTACCTGAAGTAACTGCATAGCCCCGCCAATAGACTTTCTTTCTCTTCGGGCTGCACAACATAATTGATGGTACAAAAATCCCAGCACCGCACTTCCCCAGCTGTATTCAGAGCATTCATATACATCTTCCATTTCAGTCAAGTACAGTAGTGATCCGAGGTTTCCCGACGTGTCTGAGCACATAATCGATCCCAGCAGAATCAACGCAACCCCGCGCGAGTACTGCTCTACTTCGACGGCTTCTGTTTCGTCATCCACCGGGTTATCCCTTAGATGCTTTCCGAGTGCTGTCAATGAGAATCTCGAACCAAGAATCTCACCTGCGTCTGGAGTCCAACCTAACAAGGCTTCGCACCTACATCTCCAGTACTCAGACATGGCTTCAGTAACTCCGTTTATCACCGGCCTTCCATCAACTTTCAAGCCCCAAATGAAGGCTACATCCTGTAGTGTGACAGTGGCCTCACCGACTCTAAAGTGGAATGTATGTGTCTCTGCTCTCCAGCGTTCCACCAATGCAGTGATGATAGCTCTGTTAATGGCGTAGTCACCGCAGCGATAAACCCCGTCGAACCCCATCTCATGTAACATCCCTATAACTTTGTAATGCAAACGTTGATTACGTTTTAGTTTTCCACTATCTTCATCATCATCATACTCGTCAGCATAGTCATCGATTCGCCAAAAAATTCCACTACCATGTCGGCATTTCAAAGTCCTACTAATGTCTCCCTCGAATACCTCCGCGGATCGGTGTGTTTCTTGCTTGGTTAACACTCTGTTATCAATGGGGCCATATTGTCCGAGATGGTCCATGCTACAAAAATAGAGTACATTTCCAATCAGATTAGAAACAACGATTAGACAATCACACCGACATGTTCTTGGCAAGTTAATGTTTAGATTTGAAAGGTAACCGAATATATAGAAAAGAACAAACTATTAAGGTTACATGATGTGTTTAATATTAATAACTAAAAAATTAAAAAAATTGGACATAAATGTTTCAGACAAAATGAGGAATAAATTTGCCACATGTGATAATTCTAACTGTTCCACTCTATCGTGTTTAACGTCTTTGGCCTGTTGATGATTCAGGTTGAGTTCTAGAAGCTTCGTCTGCCTGGTATTGTTGTCTAGCCCGAACTTGTGGCCAGTCCATTTCATTTTGGTATCTTGTGGACCTTGGCCGTCCACGCCGTCTTGATTTCCGTAACTCCGGATTGTGGCATAACTCAAACGAGGGCTCATCCTAATAGTATTCGTCTGGCAAAGGGTTAAATCTGCCACTATATGTCTGGACGTAGAAGCTTGTGTTATAGTAGGATCTCATGTAAATGCCTGGGTCAACACCGTAATGACGACAGGTTTGCATTGCATGCGAACAGGGGATCCCATTCTGTTTCCACTTCCCACATGTACATTCCCTGGTTGATAATTTTGCCACATGTGTAAATGTATCGTTCGAGCCGGGTGAAAAGGTCTTGACAGACGCTGATTGTTCAGACAGATCAACTTGGAAGACCACGTGATGCAGTGCATTCCTCTGTCTTTGATCATATTGCTTGAATATCTCGTCAGGCCATGGTTGACATCTTGCTTGCATTTGACGACCCATTGACAAGCGGTCAAAGAAGTATTTCGTAGAACGATAGAAAGTTATCTGAACAATAGCACAGATCGGTAGTTTTCGTGCCCCTTTAAGAACTCCGTTGATGAATTCTGATAGGTTAGTTGTTAATATTCCACACCTCCATCCTCCGTCGTGTGAAATGGTCCATTGCGCTGCCTCAATAGCATTCAAGTACGCGTAGCCACTTTCACTTATGGATCTAATCTTTGCCATCGCATTCTCGAAATGGCGCACTGTGTAGGCTGAACCGGCCTCCCAGCACAAATCCTTCAGTTTAACATTTTTCACCAAAGTGTTAAAGTTGGAGCAAACATGACGTAGACAGAAACGGTGTACCCCACCAGGGGCCGAAAATTGCGGGAATCGCTTAGCAGCCTCGAGTAAACCGAGGCATCGATCAGATACCAGACAGAGCCCCTCAACTCCCCTGACAACATACTTCGTTAACCTTTTCAGAAACCACTTCCAAGCGGCAAACGTTTCCTCATCGACTATAGCATAGGCTAAAGGCAGAACTTGTTGGTTGGCATCTACTCCGACAGCAATCAGCATTTTATGCTTGTACTTGGTGTACAGATGTGTTCCATCAACACTGATGACTTTCCGACACTGTTGGAACCCGTCAATGCACGGTTTAAAAGCCTAGAAAACGTACTTCAACATCTTAACCCCAGGAGCTCTTTTGTCCACGTGACGCCACTTCACCACTGTTCCAGGGTTTCATTTTTGAATTACTCTAAAAAACTTCGGTAATTTCACTACTGAGCTTTCCCACGTGCCGTACACATTCTCCCTTGCCCGTTTCAAATTGTGCCATGCCTTGTGATACGAGATTTCGTATTGGTACCTATCTTTAACTTGCTGCTGGACCAACTTCACCTCGTATCCTGGGTCAACCTGAACCATCCCTGTAAGCAACATAGCGATCATGTTTTTACACAGATTTTGATGGTCGACGGAGACAGCATTCATTAAACATGAATGAGAGCCTGACATCTTTGTAATCTGCCACATATTGAATTTGTTCTTGAGGACTGCCCTCAGACCCCACTCACAGCTAATGTTCCCTTGGCTGTTCTTGCACTTGACCTTCCATAACTGCGGTGTACTTTCGACCACCAAATATTCACGACGTGCAATGCGTACGGAAAAATCCTTGACGGCCGATTAGGGATTCTTCTTATCAGTGAATACCATGCCCATGGCCAGTTTGCCCTCGTTAACATCATACAGCCTAACCTTCTTTGACCTGTCATACGAATCAACAAATATTTCTGGGCAGGATGTGTTGAAAAAGCTGACTCCCTCTTGCATTGCATTGCTTGTTTGAGCGTCTAGAATCACATTTTGTCGCCCACCTGAAGGTTCGTTGGCATATCGATGGTACAGACCCTGCAGATCCTCGACCGTCACATCGTCTGTTTCATCTTCACTGTTTGATTCACTATCACTCGTCTCAGAATCTTCAACCTCGTTTGGACCGAAGCTGTCTACCATCGGATCAACCTCCTGATCACCAACTAGACCCGCGACATACTCACATGTGGAATCGTTTTGAGTTTCATAGTTAATCGCGATAGGAGTACGGGTTGGGACTCCAACGAAACTAGTATTACAGGTGCCCTGTGTATCGAACACAAGATCCATCGGACCGTCGCCGCTAAGAAATGCCGCGTATTGGTGGTAGACATCCGTCAAAGGTACATTTTGTTCGGTCGCCGTCTGGACCACTACACTCTCAACGTGGAGATGAACGTAACGATTTCCAGTATCCGGATCAAAGAAGAACCACAGATCTTCGTCACTATTAATCGGTATTAGTTGTAAAATATCATCTTCGCAGAACGCCGCTGATACTTTCAAAGTATATCGATCGTTATCGATATCCAACATTTGATATAATAGAGAAAGCAGTCCAGAATGGCCAATCAAATGTGGCACCCTACGACCGCCAATGGGTGGCCCTTCGGTACCACTTCCACGGTGCACGATAATTCCAACATTTTCCGACGGCGCCATTATCTTCAAATTTAAGTATTTTAGCGTATATTAAACTATTCTATGCCTAAACATCTAACAATAATAATAATAATAATAATAATAATAATAATAATAATAATAATAATAATAATAATAATAATAATAATAATAATAATAATAATAATAATAATAATAATAATAATAATAATAATAATAATAATAATAAAATAATAATAATAATAATAATAAAATACTAATGATGATGATGATAATAATAATAATAATAATAATAATAATAATAATAATAATAATAATAATAATAATAATAATAATAATAATAATAATAATAATAATAATAATAATATTAGCATAATAAAAATAAATATAATATAATACGTAATCCAAAAAATAGCAATACTATTAGTAGATCTTAATAATGCTAATATTAATAATAAAGATAAAAATAATAATAATAACAATAATAATAATAATCATAATAGTCATATTAAATGTAATAAAAAAAAAACACAACAATAATATTATTAAAAATCATAATAATATTAATGCTAATATTGTTAATAATAATAATGATGATGATGATGATGATGATGATGATGATGATGATACTAATGATAAATAAATGAGGTAAAATTACGAAAAACAAATATATATATATATATATATATATATATATAAATATGAGTAACCATAAAAATAATAATACTAGTAGTACTCATACTAGTAATAATCATAATAATAATAAAATAATATCAAGAGTGGTATTAATAATAATAATCATGACAATAATAATAATAATAATAATAATAATAATAATAATAATAATAATAATAATAATAATAATAATAATAATAATAGTAAAAATTAAAATAAACATAGTAAAATAACAATAGTATTAACAATTATAATAATGACAGTAACAACACATGGCCATAATAATAATAAAAATAATAATAATAATAATAATAATAATAACTAAATTTTCATAAACATCCACACTAAAAAGGCAACTACTAGGCACAGTTGAGGCAATCACATTATGGACTATAATAACAAATCTAAGAGGCACAGTAAAATATCTTTTTTTTTACAGTGCACATACATAACAGTTTTTTTTTTTCAATTCTTTACAATTTACATTCACTGAAAATAAAATAAACTAAAATTACATATAAAATCCTGATACCTTAATGAAGATGCGATGTAGATGTATTTATAAGCCTTCTTCTAGTCCAAACGAGAACCAGCAATGTGTCAACTAACTTTTGATCGAAGGAGCTTCAAAAACCTTCAAAATAATTAGAAGATAATTACATAAAATTTATCACTAGTATAACATACGAAATTTATAATATAAATTATGAAAAATGTGTAAATATAAACAAATTATAACCTTAGCAAATACCTCTTCAATTTTAGCTAAACCGCCTACAGAATATAATGCCCCAACACCTTCTTGTATAGTAAGACGAGAGATAAAAGAAAAGATTACAAGAGAATGAAGAAGGAGAGAAAATGAGACTGTAAGGTGGGTTGAAGATGATAAAAATATGAGTTTGTGTATTGCTGGATGCTGCATATATAACACATCCGATCAAATTTTTCCCTCAAAAAATTCAACCGGATGTGACAACTCCCTGCTACTTTAACGGCAACACACCACCGCCTCCCCCCCCCCCCCAAACCACTGCACCCCTGCACCCCTACCCACTGCCACCTCTACCCTGCCCCAACCCCATACCCACTGCCACCTCTACCCTGCCTCAACCCCATTGGACGACGGAAAAGGCCAAAAAAAAAAAAAGTCAGATGTCGCCCCTGGGAGGGGCGACTTTAAGTATGGAAGAAACTATACCGTATATCGCCTCTCCTAGAGGCGTTTTCAAAAAAAAAAAAAAAAAAATTAATTAGATGTCGCCCCTGGGAGGGGCGACTTTCAGTATTTGCATTGTATACATACCGTATAACGCCTCTCGCATAGGCGTTTTCACCATAAAAAAAAAAAAAAAAAAAAAAAAAATATATATATATATATATATATATTAAACAGAAGTCGCCCCTGCCAGGGGCAACTTCAAACAGTGATTTGTCAGAAAATCACAGGCGAGTTCACTTAAATCTGTAAATAAAAAAAAAAAAAAAAAAAAGTCGCTTATTATTTTAATTATGGGATGAACAGTGCCCTAGTTAATTAAATTTGCCTAAAAGTATCAATGTAGTAAAAATATCACTTTTTCCTGTAAAACAGTAAAAGTATCAATTTTTCCTGTAAAATTATCAATGTTTTCTGTAAAAGTGTATACCGTCACACGTGTGACCGTTCACACACAAGACTCACTCATTCTCTATAAAGTCAATATTAGACCAACATTTAGATTTTCATCATTATATATAAAGTGTTAGTGTGATAATTAATTGTAATACTTGAATGTAATTTATCTATCCTTTTTGGCACCATTAGGTATAATAATATCATTCTTCATTTTAGACTATGACAAATTTCAAAATATTGGCATAAACTTAAATAATATGATTTTTTTTTCTTTTAAGTAATTACTTCAGTTAAGTCCAAAAACTTAGTTATATATAGTTGGTCCAAAGTTATTGAACATGACACGTTAGTTGACCTATGCTAATTATTTTTCAGCCCAAATAAAGAGTTAGTAGTTGAGATGAAATAGGGGTCCTTCACATAATGGGATAAATTGCCGGTATTAGATACCAAGCCTTTAATATCTCAAATCCTAATACTCAGCGCAAAGAAAAGTTCGAGGGGAATAAAGTTCTACCGAATATCTTTAACCAAGGTAATTGATTATGTTGGTAGAATCTTTTTATTATTAAGTCTTCATCAGTCAGTTACTTAG
Source organism: Ajuga chamaepitys (assembly GCA_958295605.1). Classification (NCBI taxonomy): domain Eukaryota; kingdom Viridiplantae; phylum Streptophyta; class Magnoliopsida; order Lamiales; family Lamiaceae; genus Ajuga; species Ajuga chamaepitys. Next base: position 58,065,356 of record OY282502.1, read on the forward strand.
TAATGAATTAGAAAGAGGAAAAACATAGGAGTAATAGGCAATTGTACCTCTGCAGAAAGTGTAAAGAGAATTTTTACCATTTTAACTTATAAAAGGCTGAGATACCCACTTTTGGGGTGTTTGCCCCATAATGCGCCTATATAAAAAATAAAATAATAATAATAATAATAATAATAATAATAATAATAATAATAATAATAATAATAATAATAATAATAATAATAATAATAATAATAATAATAATAATAATAATAATAATAATAATAATAATAATAATAATAATAATAAAATCTTTATTTTCTTAAGTTAATTCAGGATATATAATTTAGATTTTCGGTTGAGTCCTAATTTTCAAAACTATCGAATTTCAACATTATTATTTTCACCATTCACAAAATTGATCCTCTAAATGAACACTCTCACGCACAAAATTGGTATCAAAGCCCTAGGATTTGACCGCACTGTCGGGTGCAGTCAAATTAGTTCTATATTATTACCTGACTTTCCTAATAGCAGATAGAGCAAGTCAGGGTCGATCCCACAGAGAACAGAGGAACTAATCGAATTATCGTATTTAATCATTTTTATATTAATAACTATAATAAATTAAATATAAGTATAATATGGGGGAATTTGTTTGATGCAAATTAACTAAGCAATTAATACTTAAACTAGCAAGTTAAGATGAATTAAAGTATGTATAAAAGGTATTCCAGCTTTAACCCAGTATCACCCTAGTCTGAATATCCATGTAACTAATGCAATTGCTTGACCAATCAGTTCAGATCCCCCTACTCCAAGAATTAACAATTACGCTTAGCTAATCCTTGTTACCCCTTAATAATAATTAGTTACAAGTTCGCTTAGTAATTAATCATATCCAATTAAATAGTCCTATGATACGATCGCTAGAACACCCCCATTAATCAAATGCTTAAAGAATTAAGGCAACGAAGTAGGTACGGTGTTATACTCGCAAGCTCGGTACAAGTAATCGCGACTTATGTTATCCTAGCGAATAATCACTATTTGCTACTTTTAGACACAAACGCATAACAATTACGGATTATGAATTTATGACCTAGCAACAGTTATATGCCTAATATCGGGGTGATCAATCCAAATAACAAACATATAAAAGATATGAAGAAATCGAATAATATAAGTAATTTTAGAACACAATTAAATCAAACAATCACCGTATTATTTACATGAAAATCATTCTAGGGTTCAACTTAGTCAAAGACGGAAAACATAAAACTTAGCCGATCATATTGATGGCTAAGAAAAAATTACAAATTAAAGACATAAACTAAGAAAACCCGAATTGCCGAATCTTGAATCTTCGTGTTCTTCAGAATTTTCCAGTCCGTGCTCTCCAAATTAAAGTCAAAGTTATGTTTTCGAACTTGAGATCTTTCTTTTATAAACGGGGATAAATTTGGCTCAATTTGAGTTGAAAAATGATTAATCCGCGCACAAGTCCTTATTGAGCCGACTTATGTCTCGGCCGAGACTCACTGGCTCGGCCGAGCTCCATGTATTGCTTTCTCGGCTGAGAATCAGTGCCTCGGCCGAGATTCTTCCATAGCCAAAATTCCTAGTTTTTCCCTGACCTTTTGTCTCGGCCGAGCCCTTCAAGGAGGGCTCGGCCGAGACCAGCCTCCTGCAGCTCTAGCTCGATTTTTCTCAGTTTTCAACTTGCGGGACTTGTTTTCACATCCATCCTAAGTCGAGTTTGACTTTTTAGTCTAATTTCACCCAAATAATCTCAAAACAAGTCACAGACATTAAATCGTCCAATAATGCAAATATAAGAAATACACTGTCTATTACGCATGCAAATGTCACTAAATAGACACTTAAATCGACCTATTATGCATGCGTAATCACGTGTACTAGGTTTATTTAAGAAATCATGAATTATATTTATTATGTTATGTATTATCCAAACGGAGGAGGCATACGAGTAAAATATGAATCCGAACGAAAGTTCGAGAGAAAATACTCCACATGAATACTTGAGTGAGGACTCAAGTAACCAAGAATATTTTCATATTCTGGAAAGACAGAAACAGGATTTCTTTGGAGAATTTATCCGAAGATGTGACCGCACTGTGACCAGACTCTTGAAAGAACTAAGAAGCTCAGCCACGAGTTACAACAACCATTCAAGATACCAAACGGTGATGAAACGAGAGAGGAAATCAGACGAAAGACCCTTGAACAGGAAATTCTTGTATAAGGAAATGCACCTGATTTCATCCACTTCACAAGCATACAGGGAAGATTTCCAACCAAGGAAATCTAGAGAAGGCATCCCAATTAGTCCCCATCGGATATTCAAAAACTTCATTTATATTTTTGGAAAAAATCATGAGGGGACCTAATTGGGAAGAAGTGAGTGGAGAAAAATCTAAGATTACAGATCTTAGAGAAATTCAGAAGACGATCTAGAGTTATGGAGAGACCATCTTCGACCAACAGAAGGAGATCCTTGAAACCCTCAAGGAGGTTTAAAGGAGATTGACCATCTTGGAAATCAAGCCATGTATGGCCAGGAGAAGAGAAGGTTCACCATCTTTCAGCACAGAACCCCTATTGCATCAAAAGGGGAAAACTACCGAAGTAAAGAGAGAGTTGACGGATAAAGAAAAGATGATTGCTGTTCTAAACCGAAAGAGTCTATCCTAATGGCTAGAATAATTTTGGAGGATTTACACGACCTTGCACATTCCTTTGCAGGATTGGATCTTGTAGATCTAAAAATGCAAGAAAATGTATCTACGGGACAACAACAGACTCCCCGAAATACACCACAAGATCCAAAAAATGTGGCAGAAAGCGAGGGATCCCATGACCATGGTTGCAAAAGGCGGTAAGGGAAGGGGGAGTGGTTTGGGCCCGCCTAGGCGGTAGCTAGAGGGCGCCTAGAGAATTCCTTCTTTTTTTTCAAATTTAATTTGTACATGTCTAATTTAAAGGTTTATACTTATATTGGACCATATTTCACTACAAATGTTCATATATTTAATTAATTATGCAAGATGGAATGAAAAGAGAGGGTGACAGAGGAAATTGAATTGTGGAGGAGAGGGTTTTAACTTTTATTCCATTTTTTTTTTTTACCATCGGAATGAGGAGAGTGAGCGTTTTAACTTTTAAGTTTTATCTTTTGAATCTAGTCAACTACTTCAAATTTAAAAAATGGCGGTGTTTTCAATAAAAAAATAGGACCGTCGAGACCCAAAAAGGTCTAAGGAAAGCGGTTTGGACAAAAGCGGAACGGATTAGCGACGCCTAGCACCTAGGCGGCCGCCTAGACCGCCTTTTGCATCCATGTCCATGACCCTCCAATAGGAGATCATATACCACCAACGGGAGATTTCTCTATTGGTGCTTATATCTTTCCTGCAGAAACAAGAAAGAGAAAACAAATGCCAAACTTTATGCAATCGCTTTATGGGAGATCTCAGCTGGAGCCAATACATCCATACGGATTAGTTCTCAACCTGGATACATTGGACTTCAAGAACCGAGAACTACTCATAGATGAGTGGGCATGAGTAATGAAGATTGCAGCCATGTTGCTAGATCTGGACAAAGAAAACTTTCTCTCACTTCTAAAAATAAGTTTGGAAGGATCAGTGAAAATTTCCTAGGAAGCCACTAATCTTGAGATAGTAAAAATGTCTGGGCTGGCGAAGTCTTAGCAGAAATCGTCAACAAAATGGCTCAAGTACTTAAAGTAAGATTCGTTGGAGTGGGCTACTTTGAAGGAGCCAAAGACGATAAGGCCAGACAATATAGGCAGGCACTTCATAGCCTGGAGTTACGTGATATTTGTCACGTAGATGTGTTCATCAAACTCTTCACAGTAAATTCGTGTATTTGTATGGAGATTTAGGAAAATGTGTGTTATTTAATTTGAACAAGATAATTGACTGTACACAAGAACAAATATCCACGAACATGATCAAACACGTTCGTGAACATAATCAAACACTGTTAAATATGGCTCGGCTTGGCTCGAGTTTGAGTAAAATAAATGAACAAAACACGAACACCTAAAAGGCTCGACTCGGCTCGGATCGTTTGCAGCCCTACCAACAAAAAGCTTGGACAAACAATCAACTATACATGATCATGTCTAATAAAACCCTATTCAAGAGCTATAGAGCTTTTCTTAGAGGGTGTTTGGCGAAGCTTATAAGTTCATCAAAACATCTTATAAGATGTTTGAGAGCTTATACGCTCTTAAATGTGTTTGGCAAAATAAGATGTTATAAGATTTAAAAATAAGCTCTTAGAACTTATAAGCTCCAAAATAAATAAGTTCAGTTACGAAGTTTTGGTCCAAACAGAAGTCCTGGAGTTACAAAACGGGGCAGAGGTCAGGACCAAGCCGGAGCAGAGCGTCTTCCTCAGACTCGAATCAAATGAGCATGGGAAGATCATCATCAATAAGGAAAACTTTCAAAAGAGCTCATACAAGAGCTAATGAGAGTTTCAAAGACTGCAATTGTTGGACATGCGGTGCCAAAGGCCACATATCAACAGACTGTCCAGACAATAAAAAACGAGGAATCAGAAAGTTTGAAGCAACTCCAGAAATGGAAGAAGCCGTATACTTAAAGGATCTAATTCAAGTATATCAGTTCGAAGGAATTCCTTCAGATGAGAGCATATACGAAGAAAAAGATTATAGCGAGGATGAGTCTTCAGAATCAGACTGAAGAAAAGGACGTCTTCCGCTAGGAGACGCAAGAAGATCTCTCTGGATTCTTCTCACAAATGTCAATTTCTCATAAGACTCTTATGAAAATTAAGAGAGAAGACCCAAAACTCCAAATCTATGATGGGTTTTCCGTTGGGAGATTGGACAAGACTTTGGGACATTTCTTAAAGAAGAGGAAGCATCACAGCAGGGGAAATTGCAATTCCCATGGAGCTGATAAGTAATGTGATGGAGATGCAGCTAGTTCCGATGAGAGAAATTAGAGAGGAACTCAGCAGAATGAATAGAGAGATTGCTCAGAAGATGCAGTGGATCCATATCGGAGCCATCAGAATTCTGATCAAATCAACATTGAAAGAAGGAATTGATTCTCCGATTGATATTGCTATCTTTGACAAAAGAATCAAGAACTTACGAGATGCAAGTCTGGGAGGAATCTTAGGCAATCTATATGTCGAGAAATTGGTGTCCTACATTTATCCAAGGATTGCCTATAACTTGGCAGATCGCGATTTTAATAGAGTTCTAACCCTTCATCGGGATTTCAAGAACAAGGAGATGGTGAAAGAAGGGAATAGACCATACTCTATTACCTATAGTATTTCGTATGCATTATCCAATACCCACCATTCAGAATTGTTCGTGGGAAAGAAGTTCATCAAAATACCAAATATCTTCAAGCAGGTGACGCATGCAGTCCGTCGGAGATTATGGAGTTTCCACCAATCCATGAGATGGATATGCGGATCGCGGATCAACCTATTATGACTAGAGCTACAAGTCAGAGGTTCGAGCCAAGAAGAGTCTCCTTTCATGATAGTAGAATCATGAGTCGGAACTGGGAAAAGAGACCTATCTCACAGGAGAATTTGGAGCCAGAAAAATTCACAACCAAAGGTGAATTAAAATGTCCAGAAGGATGGAGAGAAATGGAGATAGTATTCGATATCACTCAAAAGGATAACATGTTTCCTTGTGATGTTTTGTATTATCTACAACAACATTCACTGGGAAGATTAGAAGGACTTCTCCAGCTAGGAGAAAACGAGTTGATAATTCAAGGAATAGCAGGGCGAGAAAATGGGCGTCTTATTCTTGGATTGGAGTTTCTCGAGGAGCAGAAACCTTGGGAATGATAGCCAGATAAGGTGGTCTTCACAGTGGCTCATAGAAAATATCAGGTTCTATGATAATCTTGAAGAAATAGGCCAGCTATTAATGGCTACTAGTACATTCTCAATATACATCTCTATAGGGATGCTATATGAAATATCGAGCGGAATATTTCGCGGCCTCCATTGACTCAGACGCAGGAATATGCACAGCCAAGCCAAAAATCTTTCATATAGGATTAGGAGAAGATCTACCAGCTATTGCATAGAGAATTGGTGTCGCAGCTTAAGAAACTTGTAAGAAACTTCCAAAGCTAGAGATATTCAACGACGAGGATAAATTGGTTCTTTATACGGATGTCAGTGATCATTGGTGGGCACCAGTTTTAACCAAAATCACACCAAATAGAAAAATATCATGACGATATTGCAGCAGTCTCTTTGCAGAAAACGAAGCAGCAAGATGGCATATCAATGATAAAGAATTCTTCACAGTCCGAAAGGCTTTTAGAAAATGGTCTTTCTTCTTACTGTCTAAGAAGGTCGTTCTTAAAATTGATAACATAAGTGTCAAAGCATTCACTAAAAACAAAATTAAATCTAAACCTGAGAAAGCTAGATTACTTAGATGGCAAATTGATTGTCAATATTTTGATTATAAAATGTCATTATTAAGTCTCATGAAAATATTCTTGCAGACGCTTTCTGATGAGAGATTGAGTACGGTGAAGCAAACTTTATCCTAACGAGATACAAGCATTTCCAGAACTATTTGGAAGAGCTTGACAAGAGGATCAGTAACCTAGAGTGTCACAGTCACGGACGAGTTCAACAAGAGGACTTATTAAAAATTTGTAACGCGTTGAATGGCTACTAGACTTGCTAGTTCATGTTTCTTGGACAACTTTTTTGTTCCTACCCGACACGAAGCTTTTTCATCGAAGTAAAAGGTCGAGTTCAGGAACGGGTCCCTACTCGGCCGCCACAAATTCAAGTATTGTGAGCATGAGCTCTAAGTTGGATCCTTACACGGATCTAGCCGAAGAAAAAGTAAGCAAATGTAGGATACTCCTTCTGTTCCTCATGCCAATCCAGCACCTCTGAGGTAAAAGAGGAGATCAATCTTAGGCTGGTGGTTGGCACCTCTAAGATTGATACTAACAAGATTAAAGTTTCTCATTTTTAGGGTTATCAAATCACATGGGATGAATTTTCACAGAAGCTGGTGAATGTCAGATTGATCGATTTGGTACATAACCAAGGATGAGGATGTTCCCAAGAATCAATCCACAAAAAATGAATGAATAGTATATCTGTGAACTAGAATTGGAGAAACAATGATTACTTTGAACATGGAGATATTCTAGAGTTGAAGTTCTTTTCAGCAGCCGCAGCGCCATACAAAAACGGGTCTCACCCAGCTTCCATTTCATAAAGCTACAGAGACTAGATAAGAGATCGGAAGAATAAAAGCATGTATGACCCAGAACACAAGACTTCCCTAATGTCAACCTTCACCTAGGATAATATATGTACAAGGAGACCTTGGGGCTTATGGGTTTGCCTCATTGAAATGAGGAAGATCAAGAGAGATTTCAAAGCCTTTCAAAACACGGCGGACAGATCGATCTTGATCAACACCATGACCTCTAGAACTTCTTCCTACACAAAATCTATCTTTGAGAAAAAGAAAAGAGTTGTTGTGGAAAAACGAGCTGCCGACAAGTGAGGTGACCGCCTGAAAATACTGTAACATGGTACACATGTTGGAAGATGGATGAAACATATTTGTGTAACGTGTCCTGAACATGAAAGGGCACTATTTGGGAATGCATTCCCTGTTATAAGAGATAAGGGAAAAGAAAAAATGGAGTCATCAAGAAAGTAGGGGACCACCAAGAAAAGCCTAGTAAAGGATTCCCCGACATGCCTTGATGGGCTGAGTCACGAGATTCATTTTCACCGAAAAAGATGAAAGATGGTGGATAAAAAATAAAGTATAAAAGAAAGGTCCACAACCATGTGAACAAGATAAGAAGAGCATCCGGAAAATTCGTATGAAAGGATGATAACTGGATGCAATAATGTGATGATAAAGAGTATCAAACCTCTATAAATTCAAGGTAGAAGGAAGCAGAAGACAGCGACCATTCCCCTCTATTTTCTTAAACAAAAATAAGATATACTCATAGTTTACATTTGAGTTGTGAGTGTTTAATTTATGTATGATAGAAGATGGTGTAGCAAGACAAGTAATCTCTTCCAAAAGGAGATGCAAGAATGTAATAAATAAGTTTATGATTTCTTACTAAAAGTTGGGCTTTTGTTAACCGTCTTCCAAAGGTTTATATTTTTGTTCATTAACCAAGTGAATGTTGTATGCCTCGAGGTAGGAAATGAAACAAAGTTGTGTTGATCGTTGTTGAAGGAATTTATATCTGAAACTATTGGTTGCGATCAAGTAGTTGGGTTGTGAGGGGCAGCTTGTAAAACCCAGTAGATACGACCTAGCTATAATTTGGTCAAAATGTATGAATCTTGATTTATATTTCAAGATGTTAATTTGACGGAAGCACAATGGGTCTGATATATATAGTCGTAATAGACTACTCCCAATTTTATGCCAAGAAACAATATTGCATGATGAATTTATCAAAGTTTTCTAAATAATTTTGAAAAAATATCAATTTTGAATTTTTAGAAATATATGGGATGAATATTGATTAATCGGAACTGAAAATAAAATTTTAGGGATCGAATTGTAAAAAAAAATAAGTTTGGAATATATACCCACTGAATAGGATATTTTCGGAAGAAATGAGTATATAAAAATTTGTCAAAAAAAGGAGAATGCAGTAAGTCGTCCCTAAATGTAACGACTTTGCCTAGTTTACTAAAAGCTGAAAAAGTTGGAATTTGAATAGTACCATAGGCTGGCAAATTTTCCTTTTGTTTATACACTATAGTACTGCTGAGAAACCCAAAGTCGGAATAACGTTGACTCTAAACAACTACCTACCAACATTTTTAATTTCCAAAAAGAGTTGAAACTCTATCTGATAACTATGGGTTCTGTGTTTGATCGCAATTTGCAATATGAAATGCTAATCAATTGCCAAGTTCTGTTCGATGCTTTTGGCCATTAAACAAATCTATATATTAACTGATATCCCCAAACCTACCACCATTCAGCTCTCTCCATAAATTACATTTTTTTTCTTCTTTGTGCGAGAGACCAAGGATGGCTTATGCCGCTGCCGTTTCGCTTAGGCAAACGCTAAAGCGCCTTGCCATTTCAATTGCTCCACCGTCTCTGGAAACGCTATTACATGAGGTGGAGTCCTTGGAAGAATATCGTCAAACTGTACTACTCTTAGCGTCCCCGATGGAGGAACTCAAGTCCTTACAACAACTTCTGCAAAGATTGGACAATAGCAGCACATGCCGAAGCGGGAGGTTGATCGCTCTAGATGGAGAAATGAGGAGGGCAATACACAAATTAGAAGATGTACTCGAAATCCATGAGTTAGATCAGTTTATTTCCCAACGTCCATGGAGTTTTCACCATGTACTCTGCCTGGACTTAATGGAGGTCAGGCAAGAGATCGATTCGTTTGTGGGGACGGTGAAGAAGCTGAAGGAGGAGTATATTGAAGAATTAGAGAATCCGTTGCCTGCGGAAGATGATGTTTCATCTGCCTGTATTGATTTTGGAGTGGATATGGTCGGATTTTCCTGTGAATTTGTAGATCTGAAGAATCAACTGGTTAAACGTGTTAGGCCGTACGACTTTGGTGTTTACTCCGTGTTTGGAGTGGTAGGCACTGGCAGAACCATTACTGCCAGAGTCATTTTTCAAAATCTATACATTGGGCAACAACAGTCTTTCGACTGCGCTGCGTGGGTCAGTGTAGGCCCAAATTATCAGCCTAAGGAAATCCTTGTAAGTATTCTTGCTCAAATAGATGCTCCTGCAGATCCAGAAGGAGATGATCAGGAGAATATAGTGTACGAAAGTTTGAAGGGTCGAAAGTACATGATTGTATTGGAGGATGTACAGGACACACGGATCCAGGATTTGTTGACGAGGTCATTCCCGGAGCAAAACAATGGAAGCTTCGTCCTGCTCACAACCGCGCTGAAGGAAATAGCTGAAGTTGGGGATAGTTTTCGTATGGCCGTTTTGGATGAACAATTCGCGTGGGATATGCTTCGTATGGCTATGTTCGGTGTACACTCATGTCCTGTAGGACTTGAGGAAGCTGGAAAGAAGATTGTCGAGAATTGTAGAGGTCTTCGTCTTCCACTTGTGAAGGTTATACTCCACCTATGGAAAGCCGACAAGACGCCAGAGTATTGGAGCGATTTTGCAGCAAACAAGGACAATTCCGTTTTCCAGGTTGCAGATGAAATATTTGAGGTATCATTACTTATCCTAATTTTTTCAATGAATTTACCTAACAAAGTTTGTTTTTATTAGTGATTTCGGTGGAATTTAAATCTTTAGGGTGTGTAAATTTCTTATGATGAATGAAGATGTGCATATCTAAAAGTGGCATATCCAAGTAGATACATTATTTGAATTATAAGATAAGTGGTAATGAGTTAATATATGATGAATAAATGATTAAAAGATTACGGGATTATTGAGGCTTTGTTATTCACTATCTACTACTATTATAAAAGTGTGATTATTTTCTTATAAATTTTGATTTGTTTACTCTATACTTACTCAATTCTTTTTTAAGATTAATTTAGTAATTTTATTTTGTAAGTTATATTTGTTTGGTATCTTTTATAGTTTAAATCCATCAATATTTTATGCATGTTTCTGTTTCATTTTATAATAGATTTAATTGACCTAATAATATTAGTTAAACCTAAATATCCGTTAGACATTATATTTTCTTCTGTATTTAGTAAAATAGATTAATTTTTTTCTTTTGATTCTGTTTTATTTTTTATGATATCTCATATAATTTTCTCTATTATGATCAAATTTTTTTATAATTGTAGAAAATGGAGAAAGATTGAACGGTTATTATATTTTTCTTTTATTCTATTTTATTTTTTATGATATATCAAATATTTATTTTCTCTTTTATTGTTTAGGTATGGAGTGTCAGAAAATCAATTAAGTCAGGTGTTCTTTAGGTGAATAACAAGTACTCCCTCTGTCCCGGCCTAATTGTCCTACTTGCCTTATTTGTTTGTCCCAAGCTAATTGTCCTACCCCATAAATGGCAATTTTTCCCACAATCTCCACCATCAAAATATCTACATTCAATCTACACCTTTGAAAAAGTCAAAAATTCCACAAAATCTGTTTTTTCTTAGTCTCCGTGCCAAGTCAAAGTAGGACAATTAGCTTGGGACGGAGGTAGTATGATTTTTTAGTATAAGTAAAATAAAACATATAATTAAATATTAAAACAATGTATATTAAAAAAAAAAAGATTTGTGTGTTTTCTTAGTTTTGTAAATTTAATATCTATATACTTATTTCACTAACTATATATTATAAAAATGTTGACAAAGCAGCTATAATATATCATATATGAGATTTGATTACCACTTTATATAAAATTCTTATAATATATAAACGACAAACGTTATGATAAATGTTCAATCAAAATTTATATTAAATTATACCTATAATAGCTTAATAGGACTTTGGTATTCTAAAGTTTAACTTCTTTGGATAATAGTGGATATAAAACTCTTATTTTGAAATAGATGTACTTTAATTATAACTGGATATATATTATTACATGATTTTCAAATTTATACTTTTATATTCTCCAAATATATATTCTTGCTTGAAGGTTGTGTTCATTGTTAAAATAATGTAGATTTTTCTATACATAATATTATAAATATCACTATACCTAATTTTCATTTACAAAAAAAGTTATTTAGCTCTGAAATATGTTTGACAAAAACTATGTTTAGATGTTCTGGTGGTAAAAAAAAAAAAATATATATATATATATATATATATATATATATTTTATTTTAGGAGTAGCAAAATAAAACATATAATTATACCCGACTCGATTGTACCATGCACCTAGTGTATAGAAGATTTTGTTTCTTTTTCATGGACAGTCGTAGTTGATACTTTTGCATATCTCATGGTCGTTACAAGTGCTTTTTATCTTGAACTAAGGCAGTATTTGTGAAAGCTTATAATAAGCACTTTTGCACTTCTGGCTTAAAAATATTAAATTTGAGTGTTTTTAAATACTTGCTTCTGCTTTAACAATTGTTTTAAAATAACTTATTGCAAGTAGAAACTGGAAGCAGGTCATCACGTGTTTTTTACTGCTTATACATACAACTTCTATTTAAAATCACTTTTTCCCAAATAATACAACTTTTAGTTTTTTGTATAAATTACTTATTCTTACAAACACTCCCTGCTTTTACTTAAAATCAATTTTTCTATAATCTCTAAATTTAATCAATTATTTTAAATTAGGAAAAATTAGTCAAGTGTTTGCCTTGACATACTTGATAGCTGTGAAGACACTATGCAATAAATGAGTGGTATGACAAATTAAATATGATGAGATGACGATTCCTGTTTTGATTATTTATATTTTATTTTGGCAAGTTTCGTAAAATCAGTGAAGATATCCAGCTCTATGACTCGTTACCTAATAATGCTGAAGACACTTTCGTTATTAGAATGGCCGCATCACTGCTTGATTTATCTGATCCGATCAGAGCAATGACGATGCACCTCTTTCCAGAAAGGTTGTTTCCTCAAATGGAGATTATCTCAACGATCGGAATGGCGGGCATTGGCAAAACTACTATTGTCAAGAAATTATTTGAAGATCCATCAATCATGTGCCGTTTCGATCACCGTGTATGGGTTACTTTAGGCCCAAAATATAAATCAGAAGATATCCTAGTAGATATTCTAGCTGAAATATATCCTGCTATCGATAAATTGCAAGTGAAAGGAGATGAGAAACTAGCCGAGGATTTGTGCTCGCAGCTATCTGACAAGATATGCCTCATTGTTTTGGACGATGTATGGAACCAAGAACCAATGCATTACTTGAAACAGGTAGCGCCGAACATGAAGGGTGAAATCTTGGTGACGACGAGGCTAGTAAAAGTAGCACACCTTGGACTATTTGATAAGATGTGCCGGATGCGCTTGCTGAATGAAGAAGAAAGTTGGAAGCTTTTCTGCCAGAAAGTGTTTGCTCAAGAGTTGTGTCCTTCCGAGCTCGTGAAAGTTGGGAAGAAGATTACTGAGATTTGCGAAGGTCTTCCTCTTTTAATCCTCACAATTGCGGACTCTCTATCCAAATTTGACAAGTCCCCGGAATATTGGAACGAGGTAGCAGAGAAACAAAATTCTGTTTTCATGGATGCATATGAATCTATCTCAAAGGTACTATATCCAAGTTATGAGTACTTACCTCAACATTTAAAAGCTTGCTTTCTCTATATGGGAGTTTTTCGTCTCACTTCTGAGATCTCTCGTTCGAAGCTCATCAAGTTATGGATTGCCGAGGGGATTCTTGAACCGGATTCATCCCAAACTGTAGAAGATTTTGCTACAGAATGTCTGTCGGAGCTTGTTGATAAAAGTCTCGTTATGGTCCAAAAGAAGGCCTCTAATTCAGGAATAAAGACTTGGCGCCTCCATTCGACTGTTTGGCATTTATGCAGCAGTGAAGCTGTGAAAATCGAATTTTTCCATGCCTTAAATAGTTATGCTGATAGTTTGGTCCAAGGCATGGAAGGACAACGTAGATTGTGCATCCGCAATAACGTTTTATTAGGCATCCAAGATGTGCAGGAATACTTATCATCCATGTCAACTGCACGTTCTTTACTATGTACCGGTCGGCCTCATCAATATCCAGTGCCGATTTGTGTAGGTTCAAGGTTGCTACGGGTATTGGAAGCTCTTACAATCTTCTTCTATGAGTTCCCAATTGAAGTAGTGAAATTATTTTTTCTAAAATACCTTGCCATCACTTTTGATGGAAAGCTCCCTACTTCCATATCCAAAATCCAGAATCTTGAGTACTTGATTGTTAGTCGACGTACAAACGTCGCATCCTCTGTCAATCTATTGTGTCTGCCAACGGATATTTGGGATATGAAGGAATTGAAATATCTTCAAGTCATGGGAAGACACCTACCCACACCTGATCCGAACATTCTTTTACCAAATCTCTCAACACTTTTAGAGGTGAGTGGTCACAGTTGTAGCAAGGAGGTTCTTATAGGAGTCCCTAATCTGAAGAGGTTAGGGATTCAGATTGAAATGTCTCCCGATGATGACGGTAAATCCCTCCAACATTTAAATCATATTTCTGGGCTAGTTAGGCTAGAATCACTTAAATGTGTTGTCACGAATCCTGGGCCCAATTTCGAGAGTTTTGCTCCACCTGCTCCTATTGCGGTGTTTTCACCAAGTCTTAAGAAGTTAAGTTTGAGTGGACTTGGGTATCCGTGGAAATATATGGATACAATTGCTGAATTGCCTTCACTTGAAGTGCTCAAGTTGCGATGCTACGCCTTTCGAGGCCCAGAGTGGGAAATAAGTCACACAGGTTTCAAGAAACTAAAATATCTTCTAATTAAAGATACTGATTTGGTGCAATGGAACTGTAAAAGGGCCGGCTTGGGACAACTTGAGCATCTAATCATCAAACACTGCTACAAATTAAAAGAGATTCCTCATCAGTTTCTTGATCGACTTGAAGTAGTCGACTGTAATCCCGTAGTTGTGAGTTGGGCAAAGGAAATGTTGAAGATGCGGAGGCCACTTGGTCCTAAAGAACTTCAAGTTGGAGTCATTTCTTCATGGGAGACTAAGTAGGAGTCTCATGTAATAACTGCAGGCTTTGATCATCGTAACAATTGTATCATTTATGGATCATGTAATTCCTTTTTGCAGTAAATGTTGTCATCCTATTGTGTTTTACATTCTATAGAATTAGCTTCTATAAATTTGGTGAATAAAAATTATAACAATTTGTTTATAATTAGCCTATGTTTTTAGTTTTTTCTTAAATAGATCGATAGTTGATTGTAAGTTTGATTGAGATGAGACCGTGATTAATTTCAGTTCTTAATGGAATCCCACAGTTAAATAATTTATTTATTTCATTTCCGTGATTTATATTACTACATGGTCTCTGTTGTTCATAAAGTTTATTTATTATAAACATTACATGGATCATCAAACATAGTTCAACTTTTTTTTAGGGGGATAAAAGATAGTTCAACTTGATAATATAATTGCAATTTTAAAAGAAAGGGATCGCAAATGATGCTATGTTGGGTTTTGGCACAACATATTAGCCCATTTCTAAAGTCGACGAACCCACCTAATTAGTTGAGCCCCAAAATTTGTCATTTCAATTAGCATGTTTTTAGCACCAGAAGGTAGCGCACATTTTGAACCATTTTTTACCAAGTGAGATGTGAGACGTCAGAGGGTGAGGAGAGAGAACCTTGACCAAGTAATTGGTTTTGCTTGAAAAAAAATTCGGTTTAAGCTTGATTTGAATAAGGACATTGATGAAAATCTTGATGTGTTTATTAAACTTGTGCAAGAGAGTAACAAACCGATGACATACATATTAATGAGTACACTCCTATCCTTCTTTTAAATGATATACTTGATCAATACAGTGGTACACATTTGTTATTAAGTATGGTTTAGTTCTGGTTAATCTCGATATTGTTGTGAATATCTTACAAACAAACATATAGAGTTAAAGGCAAGAAGAGTAGTAAAAGTTCATGTGAGGTTATGTGTTGTTAAACGAAAGTCTTAAAACAGATTTTAAAATCAAAGACCTCCTCAAAAAAATAATCAATCATTTAATCAAACTAAAGGGGGAAAAGGTACTCTAAATCTAGGACTAAAAACAGAAGATGTTATAATTGTGGTGAAAGTGGTAACTTCATTAAAGATTTTCCTAAAACTAAGCAAAGTCAAAATCAGAATCCCAAAAGTCAGCGAGATGATCATGCTAATACAACTTCTAGTAGTGAAAATGTCGGTGATATTAAATGAGAAAGAAAAGAAGAAAAAATTATAACTTATAAGAAATATATGGTGAGGTGAATGGTGGTAGGTTTGGGAATATCAATCTTCTGCTATTATAAAAGCGTGAATAATTTCTTACAAATTTTTATTTGCCTATTATGTCCTTAATAAGTTCTATTGTTAAAGTTAATTTAGTAAACTTATTTTTTAAGTTATATTTGTTTGGTAAGAGTCATTTTATAGTTTAAATCCATCTACTTGTTGATACATGAAATTTGTATCCAATTAAAATGCGCCATGCAATAAAATATAAGTTGAAAATCAATTTTATATTGATTATTTTAATATTAGGAATTAATTAAATAAAATTCCTAAATTAAATAATCAATTTAATTGGTGATTTACTATATATTTTATTGGCCAATTGGAAGCCGCCACGTGTCAAGATGATGCAGTAATTATTAAATTAAATTAAATTAATTTAATAATTATCTTATGGATAATGATGTTATGACGGACCAATCATATCGCTCCGTTCAGGCTCAAGCCCGTTAGGGTTTTCCATCCTACAACTATAAATAGGGCTTCATTTTTCACCAAAATGATCAACACCACAAGTCAAGAATCAAGTGAAGAATTCCGGTACAAAGGAATTTCAAGTGAAGAATTCCGGTACAAAGGAATTTCAACGTTCTTCGGTGTTCTTCAACGTTCTTCAAAAATATCGGCAACAAATGGCGTTTAACCCAAAAATTTAAGCTAACAAGCTTTGGATTAGCGTTGTTCAAGTCAACAAAATTGACCACATATACGAAGAGAAGAATCAGAGGCGAACTAGAGATAGAGTCCACGAAGTTGTAAAGATTATTCATTTAATCCAAATATTCTATTTTGTACATCTTTTTCGTGTTTATATATTTTTATACACGAAATTTGTTGTTACAAATTTGGCACGCCCAGTGGGACCATCTCTACCTCTCATCTCTTCTCTTCAACCAAAATTGAAGGCATCACTATGACACCTCACAAGATCATAATTACGAAAGTCGCTGCAATAAATCCTCCAACTGCAGACGTCAATGCTGTCACAAGGAGTATGTCAAGCAGCTCGCGATCATTGGCATCTTCAGAGGAAAATACTTCTTTCGGGGCTACTAACAAGGATTTACGAGACATTGCTGATAGCAATAGGGATGACAAGGACAACTCTGCCTGTTCTACACCTCGTTCTTCATCAAGCTCAGAAACAGCTCCGATCATGACAAAGAATGCTTCAACTCTTGAAGAACAACTCATGAGCTTGACCAAAGCTATTGAAGGACTTGCAAGACATGCACAAGAGCAAGACTCCTTGATCGCAAAACTGATAAGCAAGGTTGATAGCGGTACTACAAGTCGTGCTCCTGGAAAAGAACTTGTAGAGGAACAAGACGAGGCAGAAGAGTCTGCAGGGCATCAATATCAACAAAACAAGAAGGAAAGAACCACGGATAAACTGCAAGTGTCCACTGATGGTATGGTCCATGTCGACCAATTAAAAGAGATCATCTTAGGAACCCTTAAAGACAAGTTTGACGAAACATCTAAGTCATCTTCAACTTACACCAAACCATACTCGCTGAGGATTGACAACTTGAAGATGCCTTCCGGTTACCAACCTCCGAAGTTTCAACTTTTCGATGGTAAAGGCAGCCCGAAACAACATATTGCTCATTTCGTCGAGACATGCAACGACGCCGGGACGTATGGCGATCATTTGGCAAAGCAATTTGTCCGCTCATTGAAGGGGAATGCATTTGGCTGGTACATAGACTTAGAAGCCAATTCCATTGATAGTTGGGAGCAAATGGAGCAGGAATTCCTCAACCGCTTTTACAGCACTAGGAGAACCGTAAGCATGATTGAATTGACCAACACGCGTCAATGGAAAGAGGAGGCCGTAGTTGACTACATCAACCGATGGAGGAATCTAAGCCTCAATTGCAAAGATCGTTTGTCGGAAGCTTCGGCGATTGAAATGTGCACCCAAGGAATGCAATGGGGCCTTCGGTACATCCTCCAAGGAATTCGACCAAGGACATTTGAAGAATTAGCAACTAGAGCGCATGATATGGAGCTAAGTATGGCTGCAAGTGGAGTTGAAGGACCACCGACCCTTGACTTCCCAAAATCCAGAGAAAGACAAGAAGCCAAGAAAGGGGGCAAGTCATTTGTCAAACCATCAACCAAAGAATCCATGGCGGTAAATGTTAAATCCATCAAGTTTCGAACAAAGAATGATGATAAAGAAGGTGAAAAGCAGAACATCCCTCGAGAGACGGGACAAAGAAAGTTAACCTTGAAGGAAATGCAGAACAAACAATACCCTTTCCTAGATTCTGATGTTCCTGGAATTTTTGATGACCTGCTCAAAGAAGGTTTGATCGAGTTGCCAGAAATGAAGCGACCGGAAGAGGCTGGAAGAATCGACGACCCAAAGTATTGCGAATACCATCGGCTGTTGGGCCACCCAATTCAAGATTGCTTTGTATTTAAAGACAAAGTGTTGCGGTTATCTCGGGAAGGAAAAATCCTTTTAGAGGAGGATGCTACGACAAATCTCGTCACTGTTACATGCTCCACAACGAATCATCAAAATGAAGAAGTCTATCTATCTGATACAGAGGATCGCTCTACTGATAATGACCATACTTCAGCAATCACTTTCACCGATGAGGATTTGCAACTCGGCTCTGATCCACATAATAGGCCGTTATTCATGACTGCATACATTCGTGAGAAAAAGGTGAACAAAATACTCATTGACGGAGGCTCTGCCGTGAACATCATGCCTCTACGAACAATGAAAGAGTTAGGGATCTCCACAGATGAGCTTGTAAGTAGTCGACTGATGATCCAAGTTTAACCAAGAGGGACAACGAGCTCTTGGAGTTATAAGGCTAAACTTGTTGATGGACGAGATGACTTCGACGGCCTTGCTTTATGTGATCGATGCTAGAACATCATATAATATGCTCCTCGGCCGCCCATGGTTGCATGAGAATGGGGTAGTTCCATCTACTTGGCACCAGTGTTTGAAATATTGCGAAAATGGTGTCGTAAGAAGAGTAGTTGCTGACGATAAGCCTTTCTCTGAGGCTGAATCACATTTCGCCGATGCCAAATACTACTTCAAGGACACAAGAACCAAAGAAGTTCTCTCAAACAAAAAATCTGAAAAGGGTCAAGCTGTTAAAGACGAGCCATGTAAACCTTCACCTCGTTGCGATGGAAAGATCTCAAAGGGAAACATGTTCCTTTCCCAAGAAGAACCTCTGAAAGAGTTGACCTTGCCACTACACAAGCTTGATGCAACAATCCCATTAAGTCAACCGCTTGAAGGATTCGTCCATCCGACATCGGGAGCTAGAACTGAGCATGGAACACTGTCATTACCTGATGACAACAAGCATTACGGTCCTAAAGCTTTCAAACTTCTTGTCCACGCCGGGTATAACCCACAAGAAGGTAGCTCCAGTAAATCCGATGTTGTCACGAATATAGTAAAGAAGGCTGTCCATGGTGGCAAAAGTTCCAAGATGGGTCTCGGTTATACGCCAGCAAATCCTGTTCGCATCACCATCAAAAGAGCAACCACTAATTATGTCATTGAGGGAGAAGTCTCATCAACAGAAGACACTTTTGATAGAAATTGGAGGAAAGTACATCGGGTCTCCGTCTTTGAAAGACTTGGCCCAGTGAAAAGACGTGGGAGAAACATCCGCCAAAGGATAAATGCTACCAAGTTACAACGGGGCAATGAGCAAAAATCCAATCAAAGGATTAGAAGCTTAATCCCATCCCGTATGAAGAGGCTCACCACTTTAATTGTGTCATGTGATAAAGAGCTGAAGGCTAGAATGCAAACAATCATCTTCACCAAAACACAAGATGAAGACGATAGAGAAAGTGTGGCTTCTTCATACTTCGTCAATAGTGGCGCCCAACATGTCCCTCAACGTGCCCCTCAGAGCCCTATAGAAAACCTAAGAAGGAAAATCATTCGACTAGTCAGAGGTGGCTACGTCAACGAATGGAATGGTACTATGCACACAATCCAAATAAGGCAAAGGAACGGGCAAATGAGAGCATGCGTAGACTTTAAGAAATATGAAGAAGTAAATGAGGACGTTGCTTCAACAAATCACATTACCTTGAGTGAAGAAGTCCATGAAGCAGAGGAAGATGCCGAAATTGCGCCCCCAGAACTCGAAGAAGGAGTGAAATCAACAGTGGACGAGCTGAAAGAAGTTAACCTAGGTGATGTCAATGATCCACGACCAATTTACATCAGCGCCCTATTGACGGCCAATGAAGAAGAGGCATACATTGAATTGTT
The DNA here is from genome assembly GCA_958295605.1 of Ajuga chamaepitys. NCBI lineage: Eukaryota > Viridiplantae > Streptophyta > Magnoliopsida > Lamiales > Lamiaceae > Ajuga > Ajuga chamaepitys. The sequence goes on from OY282502.1 coordinate 58,085,617, forward strand.
GCAAGAATTTAGAGATGTATTCGCATGGTCATACAAAGAGATGCCTGGATTAGACCCGAAGGTAGCTGTCCACCATTTGGCCATAAAGAAAGGCACTCGACCCGTGAAACAAACTCAACGTCGCTTTAGACCGGAATTGATCCCTCCGATAGAAGCAGAAGTAAATAAATTGATCGAAGTTGGATTCATTCGAGAAGTCAAATATCCCACATGGATATCCAGCATTGTCCCAGTAAGAAAGAAGAATGGACAAATCCGAGTTTGTGTTGACTTCAGAGATCTAAATGTGGCATGCCCGAAAGACGACTTCCCACTGCCAATCACCGAGCTCATGATTGATGCGACTACGGGGCACGAAGCTTTGTCCTTCATGGATGGATCATCGGGATATAATCAAATTCGCATGTCACCCGAAGACGAAGAGTTGACAGCCTTTCGAACTCCGAAAGGAATATACTGCTACAAGGTGATGCCATTTGGATTGAAGAACGCTGGAGCCACGTACCAAAGGGCCATGCAGAAAATATTTGATGACGTGCTCCATAAGAATATTGAATGCTATGTTGATGATGTGGTCGTGAAGTCTAAAAGGCGAGAAGATCATTTGAATGACTTAAGGAAAGTGTTTGAACGCCTTCGAAGATACCAACTTAAGATGAATCCCCTCAAGTGCGCATTTGGAGTCACGTCTGGAAAATTCCTCGGATTTGTCGTCCGCCATCGGGGCATAGAAATTGAGCAAGCTAAAATTGACGCAATTCTCAAGAACAAGAACACTCACTCTCTAATGGAAAGATTCTCTAGTGTTGTATCCTCTTGATCTTCTGGTTATTCTAATCTAATAAACTGAATGAATGTGTTTATATTTGTAACTGAAGCTCTCCCATCTTAACTCCCACATTCCAGCTGAGAATGAAAGATGAATGAAGTTATGAGATATAACAGTTTTGTAACTAAATTCTAGCTATTACATCCTCACATGCACATCATGTGCCAAACAATTGATCCTTCTTCAATCTTTCCTCATGACTTGGATTGCTGAGTAGGAAGCCAGCTCAACATTAACATGTATTCTGTTATATTATTTCTGATATCTCATATACTTCTTTTTTATGCTTTAATTATTTTATGATTGTAGAAAAAAGGAGAAAGATTGACTGGTTATTGTATTTTCCCTTTTTTTTGTTATATTTTTATGATATATCAAATATTATATTTAAAAAAAAATATTCGTAAATATTATAATTGTCTAAAAAGTAATTTTTTAAATAAGTTTAAAATAATTTTTATAAAATATAAAAATTAATTAAAAGGTACAGCATAACTTTATAAATATATAATTTTATGAAATAATAATGATTTTTAAAAATAAAAAAAAAAAAATTGAAAATAATAATTTTGAAAATCCTTAAATTATTTAAAAATACATTATAAAAACATAAAATTAATCAAATAAAAAAAATTAAATTAGTCAGGCATCTTCAAAATGATTATTTTCTAACTTCCAAATTATTTTAAACATTTTCAGGAAAATTTCAAACTATTTGGATTATCGTGTAATTATTTTCTTTTCTTAAAGAATTATTATAACTATTTTATAAAATCTGAAAATTATCCTAAAATTGAAAGAAAAAAAAAACATTCAAGATATGTGAAATTATAGATGAAAAATATTTTTTAAAACAAAAATTTTCTTAAAATATTTTAAACTAATTTATAAAAAAAATATAAAAATTATTTAAAATGTAGTAAATAATTTTTAAGAAAATCTAATTTATGAAATAAGTAGATTTTTAAATTCAAAAAAATTAAAATTATGAAATCCTTCTAAAAGATTAAAATTTTAAAATTTATAAAAAAAATTAATTTTTATGAAAAGTAATTTTTATAAATAACATTTTCTGGTCATTTATATTTTAAATGAAATTTCAGAATTTAATTAAAAAAATTAGATTTTTTAAAGGATTTTATGATTTTTAAATATTCGTTCTTTCTTGCCGGAGGTTGCAAATTGATAAATCCACGGAGTATAGGTTGCTATTTGATTAAAAAAATAGTTTAGGCTTAAAACAGGGGGAAAAAAATCTTGCGTATTTCAGAGTGCAAATTGATATTAACCATTTTTTATGTATAAATTCTTTATATATTTATTTATTTTTGTGTTACAACTTAATGCTTAATAATGTCATAACCTTAATACGAATCTTATATTCTCATGCCATTAAAAATGGTAAGTTGTATTCAACAATATATATATATATATATATATATATATATATATATATATTTGTTAAGATCTACTTTAATAGATATAACAAATTGTATTTCTCTTTATGTGAATTATAATAAACAAATGTCAAACTACTGTTAACTATATGAGCAGTTTCTACCACGACAACCGTATAGGTTTGTAAATCTTAAAAAATACGACTTACTTAAACTATAACTCGAAACATTGCTTTATTTATTTATTTTTCAAGAGATATATTTGATGATTAGATTGATAATAAATATTCGTGACAAAACTTTACAGTTTTAGTAACTTTAATTATACGTATACGTAATAATGATTTAATTTTTTTTATTTCGGCAAGTCTACATTATCGTTAATAATATAAAAATTATTATTATTCTAAAATTATATTATTTTAAATTATTATTTATACTATAAAATAACATGTCGCGCATCGTGCGAGAATATAACTAGTAATAAGAAAAGGAAAATTAAATTCCCATCATGAGCTTAATAAATGTGTTACACTGATGTAAATAAAATACTACATTCGTTCTTTTAATTGTCATTCCAGCTTATTTATTTTATTTATAAATAATTGTCATTCTAGTAATTTTACCCTTCTTTTTCACAATACTAACCCTATAATTATGGAAAGTTATATAAAAATAATTAAAATAATTAAGGGATTTAAGAAAATTAGCTAAGGGTTAATTTGTCAACCTTTTTAAGTACTTAATTTTTTTCTCCAAAACTAAAATGACAACTTAAAAAAACGGAGGTAATATAATAAAATGATTTTTGCGCCATTAATGACAATTTATGTCCCTCTTACACGTCCTCTACAAGTCTACATCACACACACGCTACAATATGCACCATTCATCACCACTTTCCTATTAAATTATACTCCCTTCGTTCCGGCTTAACCTGCCTAGGTTGACCAGGCACGAAACTTAAGAAAAAACAGTTGACTAAGTGAAAATGCTGACTTTTTTACTTTTTGGACTTTTTTAAGTGGAGGGATTAGTGTGTTAACACTTCCTTCCACTTTTATTAATCTGAAAATATAGTTCCTGTTCAAAAATATAAAAACCTGGAAATATTAAAAAAATAGGAAAAAAAAAACATTACTAAAGTAAAGCCACAAAAAACAGCAGTTGTCACTGAAATTTTCGGAGGGAATTTTTCCCACCGAAATCAAATTGTTTACATTTTCCCACCATAAACTAACAGTGAAATTCCAGCAAAAAAATTCAAACTTAAAATTAAACAGGCTGTCTAATTCAGATATAAATACCAACATTGAATGCTGCTAACAGTTCCTCAAACATAAATTTACAACATTATTTACACCAAAAGATGGGAGGGAACAAAAAAGGCAAAAATACAACTTCGTCAGATCGACTTCAAATTGCACGTCGTCTTCTTGGAAGCAACCGTAATGGCAAGCTAAACGACAGCGTCACTCTAGAAGTCGCTACATCATTTGGAGTTTCTGTCCGAATGATTCGTTCCATTTGGCAACTGCAAGGAAACAATTTTCAAAGGGGCTGCCCATTTCTTTTCCGCAGGTGAGGTCAAGACCACCTTCATCACAACTATTAAAGTTGGACGAAGAAGCCATTATAGCCATCCATTTCTCAAAAAGAGGCACTGTAAGGAGATTAGCTAAGGAACTTGAGGTTAGTAAATCACAAGTTGGAAGATGGATAAAGGCTGGCAGCCTCAAAGCACACACAAATGCAATGAAACCAGCTTTGACTGATGCAAATAAGCTTCAAAGAATCAAATACAGCCTCAGTTTTTACGCAAAGAGATTATCAACAACAACATCAGCTTCGGAAGCATGCACAATGTCATCCATATCGACGAAAATGGTTCTACATGAAACGAGCAAGTGAAAGGACTTACAAACTACCAACTGAAGATGATCACTACCGTGCTTGTAAGAGTAAGCGATTTATTCCAAAAGTAAGGTTTATGGCTGCTATTGCAAGACCGCATTATACAGCCGAAGTGGAGCTACTATTTGATGGGAAAATAGGCATTTTCCCATTCACACAGCAAGTTCCAGTCATTAGAAATTCAGCAAATAGACCAAGGGGTGCAATGTTTACAAAACCAATAGAGACCATAAATAAAGAAGTCATCAAAAACTGCCTTTTACAGCAGGTAAATGCACACAATATCAAGAAATTATTCATCATTTATTGAGTGTGCGTAGTAAGTCTCCTAAAACAGGCTTTTTATTTTTTTTTTTAATATGTGGGCTAATTTGGTGACATTACTAACACATTTGGTGGTGAATGGTTTGCTATTTTATTTCATCACATGGCTAAACTAGATATTACCAGCTATAAAGGCAAAATGGCCAAGAAACGCAAGCAAGCAAGTCATCATTCAACAAGATAATGCAAGACCACATTTGCTAAACATAGATGCAGATTTCAGGAGGGCTGCAACAGAAGATGAGTTTGACATCAATCTTGTTTGTCAACCCCCAAACTCCCCCGACACCAATGTGTTAGATTTAGGGTACTTTTGGGCAATTCAATCATTGCAGATTAAAACCTGCAGCTACAATGTTGATGACTTGATTGCAAATGTTCTTCAATCTTTTGAAGAACTTGAGCATCCAAAGTTAAACAATATTTTCATAACACTTCAGACTTGCTTGACAGAAATTCTCAAGGTGAAAGGAGGAAACAATTATAAGTTGCCTCACATTGGGAAAACAGCTTTATTAAGAATGGATTCACTACCACAAACAATTCAAGTTGATGAGCAATTAGTGAGGAAGACGATTAAGTTTCTAATTGCAAATGAAGCTGCAATAGAAGATAATGAAATCGGGACCATTCTAAGTGACTTGGGGTATATGTAAAGTAGGTTTAGTAGTCAAAAAATATTTTGGTAAATTATTACATGATGTGGTCATTTTACTTACACTGTAACCAGTTGATAATATTGGAAGCATTAAAATTATGGAAATCAGTTTTTTTTTTTTTTTTTAGTTGTTCCTTCAGAAAAAAATTCTTCATAGGGAATCATAGCTAGGGCCCCAAAAAAATTGAATGGCACCATTAACTGAAACTGAACTGACCAGTTCAAGCCACCACATCCAATTTTTAGGTCAAAACATCAATTGCATCATTAAAAAACTATTGGGCAGCCTCAATTAAACACATCAATCTCTGTTTTATTTTTTCTTGATTTAGGTTCCCTCAGGAAATTTTCATCATTGGGACCATGTAAAGCCACAAAATTGAATGGCAACAATAACATGATCAATAAATAACCATGTAATGCTACTGCATCCAATAACCTTGCCCAAGCAACAAAAAAGACTCAATCATAGCACACAATTGCAACATCAGAAAGTCTACCACAGACTTCAAATTGCATCAAGATTCAAATTTTTCTCCCACGTTGTCCCTCAGAAAGATTTCATCATTGCGACCATTATAGGAGACAAAAAAATTGAATGACAGCATAAACATATTCAAAACTGAACATGTGAAGCTACTACATCCAATTTACATATGTAAAACTGACCAATTCAAGCCACTAATCAGTATAGCAAAAAACTGTCAGAATAGTGGCTTTAATAGGCACACAAATTGCACCATAACATCAGATAATTGGCACACGGGCCTAGAAAATAACAGCAACATACTCAATGGCTACAGAATTATCCAGTTTAAAAGCCCACGCGCCCAAATATCAATTCCGTATCACAAATTGCACCAAAGATCATATAATTGGCACACGGGACCAGAAAATATCAACAACATATTCAATGGTTCCAGAATAAGCAAGATAATTGGCCCACACGCCCAGCAGATTTATCATGAAAACAAATGGTATAGCAAACAAAATAAGCGGCACAAGGCCCTAATACTCAGTTCCAACAGCATAAAACCCAAAAGAACAGCCAACAAATCAAACATGCAAGAAGATTTGGGCCAGAAAACTTAAACCTTCGAATTGAGGGGACCCATATCGCCAAAAACCAGTAGAAGAACCAAAATAGCTCAGGATCATCCAAGATCAGAGATCTGCAGGGGGATCCCTCAATCCTAGATGGGAGAGCATTCTCGGGCGCACCGAGCTCACTTTCAGGAACAAAGGACTCCTTGGAATCCCACGCGAACACCCCCCTCCCCCCTCCAACTCAGAAGAATCCAGATCCAAAAGATTCCCCTCCTCCATCGCTACAGAATAGATTCAAGATCCAGCAACCATCCAGAAACAAAAAAGGCAACGACGGGACAAAAAAACACCTCAATTTCATAGATTAAGCAGTGATCTACAAAGATCCAAACATATTTAGTATAGATGAGAGGGAAGTTGTGGATTAGGGGGATTGAGAAATGGAATCTATTTTAGGATTTTTGAGAGAGCCCGGGGGGGGGGGGGGGGGGGGGGGGGATCGAAGGAGGCAGAAAGAGAGAGAGAGAGAGAGGGGGGGGGGGGGGGGGGGCAGAGTGATTTGTGTGAGGGAGTGATTTAGGGTTAGTTGGGGGTGGGGTAATGGATTGGGTAATTATAATTAGTATTAATGATAGGTTTAGGTTAATTAGATTAATAACACTAGTTTATTAGGGTTGATAATTTAATGATATTCTGGTAATAAAATGGAAAAGTAGGGAACAAAATATTGACTTTTTTTGTCATTTATGGATTGACAGGTTAAGGTGAGACGGATCGAAATGACAAATAAACAGGTTAAACTGGGATGAAGGGAGTATTATATTTCTCACTCCAATCATCTTCACCACGCCAATATACACAGTTGCACTCTCACGCACACACATTTCCATATTCTAAATTGCAGATGGGTTTTAATTACAACTCTCATTATTTCAAATCCTAATTCTATCAACGATTTCCAGCAAATGGGTTTCATATACGTTTTCTCAAACTTGCAAGTGAACTATAATTCATCTAATCAATGATGGAATCATGCCCCAAATTTGTTTCTTTCTTTGTAAGGCTAATTCAATGAAAATGCGTTACCATAATCTAATACACACAGCAAAAATAAAGAAAAAATATTCAAGGTACAATGTACAAATTAATCTGACAATAATATAGCTGAAAACTCTTATTTAATATGGTGTTAGCTTTCATTTTCTAATATTTTGCATGTTGGATCGCACGAGTTCAATCTAGCTCACCCCTATTATTCATCCCCCTATTATTTATCCCATTTTAAATTGATGGAGTTGCATGTGTTGTGAGAACGGATTTTCGTGGCATACTAATAAAAAACTCATATTTTATTTTATTTTATTGTGCACTTATTTTCAATCAATTACATGGGTGTGTTATATGTGTTTGGTTTTAGACATTAAGAATAACTAATCTACTTGATCTACTTGTTTATGATCATATTATTTGTAAAAGTTTTTGGTAGCTAATGTGGTATGATTGGAGGTTATTAAATTTTCTAATAATTAGATTTCAAAGTTATCTTTTTTTATAAATTTTGAATTATTTTAATTAGTTGCTACCTTAAATAATGAGTTCCTTCATAAATAAATTGTCTAAATTTTCTTCAAGTTTTATAAGAAAAATGCACATGAGATTTCTTGATATTTTATACCATTGACTAAGCTTCCGCTCGATTTTGAGTTTATTAAAATGATCATTTAATAGGATATTATCACCTCAAATTAAGTTAGAGGGTACGGCTAAATTTATTCAAAATATCTTATAAACTCTAATATTTTATAGAGTCCAATTATAGTGTTAATGTGGTATTGGTACCATTAAACTCTTTCAGCCTTTGGATCGATATGATTTCTGCCGTTGAAAATATTTTTATCAATAAAAAATGATAAAGGGTAAACTTGTCATTTGTTGTATTTGGTCTATCCAAGAAATATGATAAATGCAAAGACTTTCCAGAGCTTTAATTAATTAATGTCACTTATATGAAATTTTGAAACAACTCATTTCCTCTCTTTTAATGCTATCCAAACTTTTCTGATTACTGATTTTGCCCGATAATGACATGGGAATTATTCTACGTTTTCTAGTATCAATAAAGATTCTATGTTTGGGAAGCAAGCAGATGAATTATTTCAGAATTGAAGAAAAATTGTTGCCCCGAACAGAGAAGAATAGTTTGTAACTGCTGACGTCGAAACAAATTTAGGGGAGGAGAAACAAATCACAATATTGATGAAACAAGTTGAAGTGTTTGGTTACAATAAGATGATGGAAAAAAATCTAAACTCGTTCCATAACTTTTTACTTTTATGCAATTGGTCCTGTAATTTTCACCTTTTCCAATTTAATTTAGTAAGTTGGAAAATTGTTCCATTTAAAATCAATTTTGGCCGAAAAACGAGAGTGGCATACACGCGCCAGGTTCAAATTGAGTATGAACCGGCGCGTTTATCACATGCTCGTTTTTCAGCCAAAATTGACCTTAAATTGAAAATGGTTAAAATTACGGAACCAATTGCGTCGATTACCGTTTCACTTAATTTTATGGGATCTCTTGGAGTTCAAAGTAGTGTAATTGGTAAATCTGTAGGTTTTTTAGTTTAACTAATATAAAATGGATATTTTAAGTAATGAATTATGTTGTGATTTCATTATAATTCGGTGAATCTAGACTAAAAGGTCAAGTAAATATTAAAAACTATAGTTACTTTAGTTATAATTTTTAACTTTATGGGATTTATTAGTGTCCAAAGTGAAGTAATTTATAAATCTAATTTAGTTTTTTAAATTTAAGTAATCTAAAAGTGATATTATAAGTAATCAATGAATTATGTTGTGATTTCATTATAATTCAGTGAATTTGGACTAAAAGACTAACTAAAATTTAAATAATATAGTTACTTTCAGTAAAATTTTAAAATATAATTTACGGGATTTCTTGGTGCCTGAAGTAGAATTATTGGTAAATCTAATTTTCGTTTTTCAAATTTCATTATATTTCAATGAATTTAGACTAAAAGATCAACTAAATGTTTTTTTCATGTATCTTTTAATAACAAGACAAGCAATTATTGTTGGAGTAATTGTAATTTATATCTTACTCATTTTATCATAAAAGTAAAATATTAAGATATACAAAATTATGAATTAAAAGTATAAATCAAAACATTAATACTAAACTTCAAATGGAATTTGATTATATATATTGGGATATTAATAGAAAGTAGTAAAAATAAAGAGAAAATTAATTAATTACAATGAATATTCCTTTTTTAATGTAAAAAGTTGTGCAAACAGTTGGAAAATGAGTGAAGATTATGCCCTAGAGTGGTGTGGGATGTTGGAGATGCTCCATTTCTAAGAAATTTACTTTATAGTTTTGATACCTTATCACTAAACAGCGTTTAAAGACACGTTTCTAAATAATTTACTTATAAAATATAAAAAATAAAATTGATATGTTTTTATCAAAAAGATATTTTTACCTTATATGATATTAAAAAAGATAGTAATTGACACCCTAAAACTATTAGAATTCTTATGTCAAATGACCTTATAATATTAAAATTATTGTTTCTATTATATGGGAAAAAATCTTAACTCATCTCATAACTTTTTACTTTTACGCAATTGGTTCCGTAATTTTCACATTATTTTTCAATTTAGTCTTGTAAGGTGGAAAAAATTGCTCAATATAAAGCCAATTTTGGCTGAAAAATTAAGCTAGCATGAGATACACATGTCGGTTTTGTAATTCAAATAAAAAAACTGAAGAAGTAAATCTATAACAACAATTTTTTTTGTGTATAAATAGCTAAATACAAAAAGTTCGTACAAATTGAAAACATCAAAATAAAATAACTTTGTGGTACAATTTCTAAAATTTCTCTGATTCTTCTCTTTAATTGTTTATGTCTTTAAATTCGGAGTTGACAGACTTTGATCTTCTCCGGTTTTGAGTTTTGACTTGAATAACGTCGATTCAAAACTTGATTTTGGATCAAACAGTCTTCTTGAATGAATATTCGAAGAACATCTTCGAAAATCTTGATGAACGCCGACGAACATCTTCGAATATATATCTTGAAAACGTCGATTGGAGGGGTTCAACACCATAATCTTGGATCTAATGTCGTTTCTGGATGGACTTCTTGAAGAATGCCGAGGAACGGTTGAAGTTGCCGAAGAACACCAAAGAACTTCGCTCAGAAGTTCTTCACTTGCTTCTTGACTTATGTTGTTGATCTTTTAGTAGAGAATGATGCCTATTTATAGTTGTAGAATAGAAAAATCCTAATAGGCCTGAGTCTGAATAGAGTGATATGATTGGTCCTCCACAATATCATTATCCATAAGATAATTATTAAATTAATTGTATTTAATTTAATAAATACTGCAACAACTTGACACATGGAGCGTTCTAATTGGTCCACCATGATTTGATATTTATCCTCCTCTTCTTTTGGTATACCATTTTTTTTTTTTTTTGGTAGTTCAGTATACCCATTTTTCGATATTTTGGTAGTTCAGTATTTCGGTATGCCAAATTACTAACGGTATGGATCGATATATACTGATACAAAATTCGATATACCGAAATTTTGGTAAAATATCGATATTTATCGTATCTAATTTTCGATATACCAAATCAGGGGCGGGGCAACCAAATCAGTGGCCCTGTGCGAATTCATAAAATCGGGCCTTTTTTTCTAGCTAAAAAAGACATGTATGTTTTCTAAATTATAAATTACATGGTAGCATATAAAACAAAATACAGAAGATATAACATTCACTTGAAAAGAGTAGCTCTATTAGCATGTTTAGAAACAAAATAAAAAAAAACGTTTTTAGTAAATTATTAAATGAAAGTAGAGGCGTCTAATAAGTTTCGAACCCAGTATCAATTAAAGAAAAAAAACACACACAACCAACTGCGTTACAACAATACTTTGAAAATAAACGAACAAAATATATATACATATATACTGTATGGGTTAAATTAATTTGGGGCCCCAATTTTTTGGGGGCCCTGTGCGGTCGCTCATGCTGCACAGGGCCCAGAACCGCCCTTGTACCCAATTTCGTTATACCGAAATTTTTTATATAATAACGATATGAATTTTCGACGTACCAAAAATTTTATCTAGGTCTTCCTCAACGGACTTCTGCTTAGCATCGTGTCCGAATTTCTTTGTTTTGGAAAATATTTCGTCGTATTTCATCTTCTGCATCGGATCAACTGTGTAGACATCTGATGCACCCTCACCTGATGAATTAACGACTCTGATGCTGGGGTCTGTAGACGAAGCGGGAGATTACGGAGAAAGGCTTAATTTTTTTTCCTTTTCATTTTTATTTTTAGTTTTTAAAGAAAAATAACTTTTAATATATTACAAAAGAGAACAAAATAAAATAAAATGAGAAATCAATATCTTATTTCAGATTTTATTACTTTTTAATTTTTGAAATATTATATAAATTTAGTTATTATTTATACTATTTTAAATAATTTCATAATTTATTTTTGAATTCTTCTGTATATTTTATAATCCAGATTATAATTTAAGATAATATATTAATAACACATTAGGAAAAAAGTTGTCACATTGTGTTGCCTTACTTGTTAATTGTTATGGCTAGTTATAGGATATCCTTTGCCAATTTTTTGCAACATACTACAAGATATTGTCATAAAGTGAAAAGAAATAAAGGGCAATTTTCAAATTATCGAAATATTCGGAGCATTTTTATCAATTATATATATATATATATATGTATGATATACGATGAATTCAGAAAGATAAAAAAAAAATCATATAGTTGTTATCAAAGAGTGGAGTTGTCCCATTTTTTATGCGCGACTCACTTATGTTTCATCACAATTTTTTTGAATAATCTTTTATGGGCTAGTGAGTTTAGACTATATGATTTTAGGTCAATGATTGAACAGTTTAGGATTCATGATGTTTTATATAGTCTTTGATTTATTAGCGACATACAAGTGATTAATGGAAAATGAAAATTGTGTAGAGTAAAGATGATGAAAGTGAAGAGTTCTAGTGATTATTGCCGTTACGTATGCAGTATGGTTTTACAGTACAATTTGAATGATTTTGGTTGACTGGATGAGCTTGTTGTTTTAGGGTTCTTAAGTTTCCGGTTGTTTGGTTTAATTGATTAATGATGTTTTACTTTTTGTTTGTTTTGGTTGATGATTTTTTTCTTTTTTGCCGTGTGTTAATCATCCACGATTTTCTTATGTTATAAGATTCTCTTTGTTTTTTCCTTTTTTGTATTTGATGATTGGACGTGTGATGTGGATATGATTAAGAAAAAAATTCAAATTAAAAGTGTCAAGGAAGCGCTTTCGTTGTCCAATCAGCAATTCTTAGAGAGAAATGAGATTTGGCCAAAAAACGAGCATGAATTAGATAAAATTAAAAATTTCTAAGTTTAGAAATATATATATTGGAGAAGGGCAAGGATGACGGGTATAAATTAAAAAAAATTCATTTTACGTTTTTAATGATTTAACCATTTCCCTACGCAAATGTGATCCTCTATTTCAGTTTGTGTTTCATTTTCTATTCCAACTTTATCAGTACATGCCGCATATTTACGTGTGATGTCATTTTGTACACGTGACATGTATTGATGGTGTTGGAATAGATGATGAAACACCATTTGAAATAGATGTTCTCATCTTTTCCCTACGACTATATGTATTTATAGATTTATCCGTCCAATTAGGGAACATAACTGATCAAATTCAAATAATTTTAGTAATTATTTTTTTTTTTAATATTTTACTTATTTTTAATAATTATTTAACATTTCCTTGTTAATTTTTTCATATCCTATTTCAATTTTTATTATATTTTACTTATTTTTAATAATTATTTAACATTTCCTTATTAATTTTTTTCATATTCTATTTCAAAATAATTATCAAATATAGAATTGAAAGAAATTTTCATACGATGTCTGTGCCCCATATATTAAAAAAGAAAAAAAGAACTTCTTATTTCCGAATTGGCCCTTTCAATCTATAATTCTTCTTTTCTCCTTAAACCCTAAGCCCTTAAGTCTCTCCTCTACCACTCCATACTCCACCATGGCTTCAGCCGCTAACGGCGGAGCAAAACCTGCTGGCTTGGAAGCTCTTCACCGTCTGAAATCAACGGAACCGCCGCTCTACCTTACGCCGTCGTCGGAGCTCTCGAAAGCGGCTCGATTAGCGTCGGAACACTTGTTCGCCACTCTCAATCCATATGCTCCTAAGTCTCCATTCAGTCATCTATTGACTGAAGGTTTTGATTCGGAGCAGATATGGCAGCAAATTGACCTCCAAACGCAGCCGTTGCTCTCTTCCCTCCGCCGTCAAGTCAAGATTTTTGAGAAGAATCCCAAAGAAATAGAAAAGCAATTTGATTTGTATAAAGGCAGTGGGAAAGAAGTAAATTTGCACGAAAATGGAATAATCAAGGAAAACGGTGGCGAAGAAAGTGAAAGTGAAGGCCTTGATGACGATGAGGACGAAGAGGAAGAGGAAGAAAATGAACTAGACGAGGATGAAGAAGGTCAAGACGAAGAACCGGAGGATAACGATGACGAGGACGATGAAGAGATGGAGAATGAGGAGAGAGAAAATGTGAATGGAGTGGAAGATGAGTTTTTGAAGATAAATGAATTGGAGGAGTATTTGTTGGAAGACGAGGCAAGAGAATATGGAATAAAGAAGGAGAACAAGAGTAAAAGGAAAAGAAATGAAACTGTTGATGAGGATGAAGATGAAGACAGTGATGAAGATGAGGAGGATGAGAATGAGGATGAGGATGGTGAAGAAGAGGATGATGAGGTATGAGTAGCAAGTGTAGCAAAATCTAGGGGATTGAGATAATTTACTATTGTTCCTTTTTAGATTGCTAATGGTGTTGCTTTTGCCTTTTGCTATGTAATGGCTTATGAAATATCTTTGAGCTAATATTTACTGTTATGGTGATGGTTGTGACAGCTTGGACTTATGGGGCTCGAAGATGGCGATGATGATGGGAACATGGAAAATGCAAGGTCTGCTTTCTACACTTCGATTTATCTCTATTTTTCTTGTACTTCTCTGCATTCCAGTTGTTAGGGTACCATCAGGGTGAAATGGGAAAGAACATGAATGACAAATATGTGAAAAAGTAGAATGTATGAATTCTTTGTAAAGGCCTGTGACAAGCATATGTTTATTATTACCTTGTCTTTACCATGGAGGTCAATGTCATTACTCCTGCTTGGCAAATGATCTAAATTTTGAAAGGAGACCCCGACTCTTCCTGCATCTGCCTGCACTGTCTCTGGGTGTCTTATCATTAACGTATTGTTTTTCAGCCTGAATGCAACTCCCCTTTGACCATAGATACGCATATGATACTGCCCAGTCAACCAAATTAATAAACTGGATTCAATTTGATGCAAGCTGAAATATTTTCTGAAACTTTGGATATTAGATGCATTGGAGGTTAAAATGTTGTATTTAGACACAGATGTGAACTTCGGATGCCATGGTTGCTCCTGGATTTATGCATTTAAGGATTTACAGCGTGTAAAAAGTAGAAATGGATAAATAACACATAAATCGAGCGAATAACTTGGTACAATGTGTTTTTAATCTGGTCTTTGATTTTATATATGCTAAATGTCTTTGAGATGCTTTATCGATCTACATGTGGGTTCAGGTATGAAGACTTTTTCGTTGGTAAAAAAACTAGCCAGAAGAAAAAAACCAAACATTTTGGTGGATCAGATGGCATGGATATGGATGAACCTGACAGCGATGATGGCAATCAGGTTGTCTGTATTACCTCGCATTTCCGCCTATGTCCCTCTGTTTTGTTCCATATCTTTGTTTTGGAGAAAATACATTACTGTCCTGGTGATCTATGTGTTTTGTAGCTACACTTTCCCTTTGTTTATATCAATTATGTTCTTATTCTTTTTCATGTTCTTGTAAATCTACAGAAGAAACAAAGTCTTTCTACCCATGAAAAAGAGCTAGAGAAACTCCGTTCTGAGATTGAGGAAATGGAAAAGGCAAACTTGGAACCGAAGACATGGACCATGCAGGGAGAGGTGATGTTTATCAACTTCCAAATATCTTTTCTTCACTACCAGTTAGCCTGTATCCTTAGTTCCTTACCAATCATTGCTAAAAGACATGAGGCTTAAAGGTGTCACTGGAATGAGGTTATGCTCTAAGGGTTTGTGTTTTTCTTAATGTTCGTTGCTTTACATGATGCCAGGTTACTGCTGCTAAAAGACCAAAAAATAGTGCGTTGGAAATTGATCTAGATTTTGAGCACAATGTGAGACCTGCTCCAGTAATAACAGAAGAGGTCACTGCATCTCTTGAAGAATTGATTCAGAAACGTATACTTGAGGTATATAAAGGCTGCTGCTTATTTGTTGTTTTCTCATATATAAACTGCTCTTTCCGTTTTTTATCAGTCTCACGTGATTGACTCGTGTAAGGAGTGAACAATCAGAAAGAGCATGCACCAAACATCTTACCCCCACCACCATCAATGAACTAGCAACTAATTTGATTAGGACTAAGTTTATGGCCTTTTTCCTGCCTGGCTAAAGAAATGAAATTGACATTGTTGTGTTGATGCTTTTTTCTGAGATTTCTTCATATTTAAGATTTTCCATTTTCCTTTTTTTCTCCTAAAAATTTGTCATTTTCACTATAATATAGGCATGCTTATCATTTATCTGTTGACTTAATTTCTTGTGGTTATTGTTGTACAGTTATAGACATCGGTATTCTACTTCTTTCATCTGCTTTTTTTTCTGTGCCGAGTGAATTAAGTCTACAGTTTGGTACCCTTTCAGGGCCGATTTGATGATGTCCAGAAGCCACCTACTTTATTAACCAAGGCACCAAGAGAGAAAAAAGAGTTGGTAATGATTCATATCTGAATCTGTAGTTTCGCTTGCCAGTTGAGTTACTCCTCCTTAATCAACTTAAATATTTTCAGGATGAGAATAAGAGCGAAAAGGGCCTTGCTGAACTGTATGAGGTGAGTATTTTGAGGATGTGATTGATACCTTTTGTCATTCTGTAAGTTTTTTGTTTGTAATCTTGAGGTATATTGTGACCTTGAGTTTGAGAGCTTTTTCTTCTCATCCAACTTATATGGACATTAAGCAAGCTCCCTCCCCCTGTTTCAATGCAGGATGAGTACGCCCAGAAGAGTGGCCTTGTTTCTGCTGCATTGTCTTTCTCAGATGAACAAAAGAAAGAAGTGCGTACATAACATTAGCTCTTCTTTGTCGTTGTTTCCTACTTGTTCTATTATTCTGCTCCATTTTGTACTTACTTTGGTATTGTAGTTCCGAAGCTTACATTTTATAGTCCTTTCTGATGATTAATATTATCAATGAAACTAAGTTAATTTTGTATAATTTGCAAGTGATGAAAGTACTTTCTTTATAATTCTCAGGCAAGTATTCTGTTCAAGAAACTGTGTCTGAAGTTGGATGCTCTATCTCATTTCCACTTCACTCCCAAACCGGTAATGCTTATTGAATTTGTGACAGAATTTTGACTTGCTGAGCATCTTATTGAATATTATATATATTTAATAAACTTGGAACAGGTTATTGAAGACATGTCCATACAAGCAAATGTCCCGGCCCTAGCAATGGAAGAGGTAATTTTTGGCCTTTTGATTCAGTTTAATTGCATTGATTGATGTATCCAGATAAAATATTTTAATATGTTCTGTTTGTAGGTTGCACCCTTAGCAGTGTCCGATGCAGCTATGCTCGCTCCGGAAGAAGTGTTTTCTGGTAAAGGAGACATTAAAGAAGAAACTGAGCTAACAAAGGCAGAGAGGAAGAGACGAAGAGCAAAGAAGAAAAGACAATTTAAAGGTATAATATTACGTGTCTTAGATGCGTGAAAATTAGACAAAATAATCGTGGAGCTGATTGATTACACTATTTGTTCTCCAATTCTACGGAAAAATAAAGTTGGCGTTATCTGTCTTGTGATATAGTTATTTCAGTGTCTGATTATGTAGTTCTCTTGGGAAACAAAAAATCGCTGAACTCTGTCAAGTATTGCCTATTTGTGCTATGGGTTAGAAGACATCAGCAGACAGATTTTCGGTAATTTGATATTTGATCAGAATCATGCAACCTGCACCAGTACAACTGAAATACCTTGATACATGATTGACTGTGCGTCTCGGATCTGTCTGGACAATATTTTAATGTGTTGTAACTTCGTTTATTTTTTGGTTGAACTTTAAAACTGTCCAATTTGTTATTATGTCACACTTTATATTTTTCAATTATCTCCTTATAATGTTGCCTTTTGGTTGAATCAATTTCAGCTGAGTCTGTCAAACGGATGGCGGTAAAGGCACAGCTAAACAAATTGAAGATTCCAGAAAATGGTACTATCACCATCCTTTTCTTTCTCTTCTCTCTCTCTCTCTTGAGTTATACTGTTGTTCTTTTTCTCATAAAAAAACCTAACAATTTTGGTGCTGTAATCGAACTTTAATTGCTGATGCGTGCACAAAATTACAGGCAACGAAGAGTCATGAATGCGACAATTTCTGAAGTGATTTTTCCTTGCATTCCACCTTGTGGCTGCCATCAACTTTCAGTCCTTGATGCTATTAATAGATCTGGGGACGAAGGAAGAACCCGAGAAACAATGATGAAGCAGAGGATGAAGGGATAGAGTATTTATGTTGTACCGCCATAGCTCCTTTGTTTTATCCCATCCCCAACCACAACAAATGTCTCTTTTTCCCAGTTTTTTGGGGGAAGGGTCAAATATGGAATTTTGTTATACGTATCATTTTTTTGACAGGACGGCTTCAATATATATTATATAAAGGCTTCTTCTCCATTTCATTCTGTTTGTTTACAGTATACTATTATTTAAAGATGAGTACTGCGATTTTGTTTTTATTTAGCTGGGCAAATAAAGAATGTTTCTGCTAGTCTTTAATGTTATAGGGAATCCAATGTTCATTTCCGAAGAAATTAAGGGAAACAAAAAAGGCATGTTTTTTTTTAGGAAACAAAAAAGGATGTTGAATGCTTCGAAAGTCTAGTAATTTAGATGGTGTTTGCTAAACTTATTTCCAAAATTTTATAAGCTCAAACATCTTATAAATTGTTCAAAAAATTTATAAGATGTAATTTTTTAAGAGCTTATAAGTTAATAAATATTTGGATAAAAAAACTTATAAGCTTGCAATTGAATAAAGTGATTTAGATGTAGTATGTGAAATGTGTATAATGTGTGAATAGTGTGTAGTGTGTGTAAAAACATGTGTAGTGTGTGTATAGTGTGTGTGTGTCTGTGAAGTGTTTATGTGTGTGTGATTTATGAGATTTTAATAAATAAGATGAACTGGAGGAACTTATTTTTTTTAAGCTTATAAGCTCTAAGAGCTTATTTTTGCATCTTATAAGTTCTCTATCATTTTATTTTATCAAATACATTGCAAGAGCTTATAAGCTCTCGAACATTTAACATCTTATAAGATTTTTTGAGGAGTTTATAAGCTTAGCTAAACATCCTCTGAGACATTATGTCATCTATTATTTTATGATATATATGTTGGAATAACTTGAACCCTACTGCAAGTTAGTCGGGGCTTGATTATATATATGTGTAGCTTCCGTAGTTGACCTAGAGTCATTTTGTATCAGTATTACCACTTTGTTTAATCATATACGAATTCTCTCTTCTATCCGTAGATGTAGTCGATGCATTGTTAGTTAATCATGTAAATTTTATGTTCTTACTTGTCGATTTTTGTTATCTTTTTTACATCCGTTATAACAGTAGGGAAAAACCTTATACGGGTTTTGGGTTGCAAGTTCAAAAGCACATCAAAATATCTTCCTTTTGTTCTGAATCTCCCTCGTAGTGGAGATGAGGTCCCACTAAATTTGTTGTAAAGTAGAAAAGATTATATCAACCAGTTTATTATCTTCGGCAAAAGAAACCACACTTCAGATTTTCTGTCCCAATTCAGTGTTTGAGATGAACTTTAATGTATCATCTCATAAGACAAATCAATATTCATCCGTTTGCAAGTGCAACACTATTAGCTTGACAATCTGTTGCAGCTTTTTTTGAAGATGGCAGCTTATGCAGCTGTAGTTTCACTTATCAACACTATAGACCAAATCCTAAATCATCGTCACCTTTCGGCTTCTGTGGACAAGAAGCAGGTTGAATCCCTTCACGAAAAGGCCGGTTTCTTGCTCGATTTTATATAGAGTTATGATCCTCATGGAGCTATGAGCAAAGAAAGAAGTAGAAGATTTGGCAAGCCAAACTGTTTCTGCAGCTGACAGGGCTGTAATTGAATCACACATGGTTGATCAAATTCATGCTGGATTTATAACTTCATTGCTCGATCTGCAGGAAGTTGAAAATGTGGGTTCTATCAAGGCAAAGGTAATGGATGTGAAGGACAAATGGGGATTCACAGGGGAGCATCCCACATATTCAACAACGGTTACTTTGCCAAGACTCGTAGAAACCGGGAAGAATACCATGGTGGGATTTGACGAGGAGTTGATTCAAGTTATGGAGATGCTCACCGGACAGTCGTCTAGCCGCAGGTCATCTCACTAGTCTGCATGGGTGGAATTGGGTAAGATTAGGCTAGCAAGAAATGTTTATGAAAATTTACTTGTTGTGCAACACTTTGATATTCGTGCTTGGGCTACGATATCCCAGGAATATATTGTGAAAGGAATTATTTTAGAACTTTATTGCCAAGGAAAATCTTCTGGCGAAACTGTCGGAGTTAGGAGAAGAATTATAAAAACAATGATTCGGTAGGAGATATTTGATTATGTTGGATGATATATGGAGTGTCGACGTTTGGGATAGAATAAAGTTCTTCTTTCCGGATAATGGCAATGGAAGTCGCATTGTTATGACTACTAGGCTATCAAACATGTTTGGCTCCTACTGTTTTAAGATGAACTTCTTAGATGAGAATAAAAGTTAACTATTTTGTGAAAAGGCATTTGGAAGTGATCAAGATTGCACTTGTGAGCTAGAGAAAATTGGAAAGAAGATTGTTAAGCAATGCAAGGGACTTCCCCTAATTCGTGTTTCTCGACTTATCAAACTCTGGTTGCTGAAGGATTTCTAAAACCAAACAAAGCCCAAAGCTTGGAAGAGGTTGCAGAGAGAAGTACTTAAAGGATCTCATTGAAAGGAAACTTGTTTCAGTTCTTAGGTTGGGGTCGAATAAAGATGTTAAAACATGTGGGATCCATGATCTTTTGAGAGAATATGCTTGAGGGTTGCTAAGGTAGAGAATTTTATTCAAGACATGAGATTTTTTGAAAATCGGTTGCAGACATCTGGTTAACTGGACTGCAGACAACTCCCATTTCCTCCTGGAAGAGATTTTGCTTTGCTATTTAGACAAATTATATGTGATCCCTTTAGATATAGTAGGAATATTCACACTTGGATGCATTCGTTTGAAATGTTGCAGCATGTCTAGTGCCATTTCATCAGCCAAAATACTGCAGGAACAATTGAGCCTCGGAAATGAGGACTTTCGTGTTCGACTCCTCTTCTACGATGCCATGGAGAAAAACGCTTTCTTGAAGAGGCGGAGTTAGACAGCTTCACAGGCAAGAATCTTGAGTATCATGTACTTTACAGTTAGCTCAGGGACCTAAATTATCATAAAGCTAGTTGCTTATATAGTGTTTTTGAGAGAGAAATCATAAAGCAATTCTGCAGAATCAAAATTTCTTTCAAAATCATAAACAGCCCTAGAAAAGCAAACTGAACCCCTCAAAAGTCAGCCAAATCTTGTTAAACAAACCACATTTGCCTCCCAAAAAGAGAACCCAAAACTCATAAACAATTCATCAAGATTCTTCAACGTATATATATTGATAATTTATATTATCAATAAAGAACACAAGGGTCACTTTAACACTGAACATTTCTACATCTTCCAAGCAAAGTATCATCACTTCATTACACTCTCAATCCCTTTTCAAGAACCACAATTTTCGTTCCCAATCTCTCTCATCACTTTCAATCATGTCTACCCTCTTTCTGCCCCTTCTCTTTCTCTCCCTTCATGGATTCATTCTCTTAGTCCATAGCTATGGCCATGCTAAAGCTTGCAGATCGTTCTGTGGTAACCTAACGATCGACTATCCTTTCGCGCTCCAATCAGGCTGTGGACATCAAGGCTTTCGCGAGCTCTTGTTTTGCATCAATGACGTCTTAATGCTCCATATCAGTTCTGGATCATACCGTGTTCTGGACATAGACTACGCCTACGAATCCCTTGTGTTGCATGATCCACACATGTCCACTTGTGACTCCATTGTGCTAGGTGGCAGGGGCAACGGATTCGTAGTCGAGCCCTGGCGGGCCCTGTACTTGAGCCCGACGCCTGATAACGTGTTCATGCTATTAGGCTGCTCATCAGAATCACCTCTTTTCCAGGGCTTTCCAGGGAAACATTTGCCATGTAGAAATGTCTCCGGCCTTGGATGCGACGAGTACTATAGTTGCCCAGCCTGGGATATAATCTCCCCGAGAAGAGATGGCCCGGTATATGGATCAGGCCCTCCTGATTGCTGCTCAATGACATATGAGAGTACAAAAAGTTTGAACCTTTCCAGGCTCGACTGTCAGGGATATAGCAGTGCATATAGCGTGGCGCCATTGAAGGTAAACGGGCCTGACGAGTGGGCTTACGGCATCCAAGTTAAGTACTCTGTGCAAGGGAGTGCCGGCTTTTGTCGGGCCTGTGAAGCTACTGGTGGATCATGTGGTCATGACATTGATAAAAACAGTGATTTGTGCATGTGTGGAACCTGGAATTCAACTTCAGATTGTGATTCAGGTATGCAAATGAATTTCTTTTCTTTTTTTTTCTTTTGGTGCAATGAGTTTTGAACGAGGCTGTGTAATGCAGTACAATCAGGTGCATCCAACATACAGAAACGGCATTCGAAGATTGGATTAGCAGGTATGATATTCATAATCCTGTTTGCATTTTTTTGCTACATAACTGCAACTTTTTCTACATCTCTCATAATAATAATAATGGATCTTTGTTGACTTTTTATGCAGGACTAGTAATCAGTACTACCATTATTTGGAAGAATGTCATCACATTTGGATAGAGTCGAGAAATAGAAACTCTAGTTATCCCCTGTAGTTTCTCATGTGACCAGGTTATTTGTAATGTACCCATATTGTTTTCTTGAAACAATAATTACCAAACATATTTTGTAAAAAAGAATTATTCATTTACCACTTGCAACTACTTCAAAATTAACCTGACTGACCATCACATTTAATTTGTTAATATAATTGCAATTTTATTAAAAAAGGATTTAAACATTGCCCACGGACACAATTATACTGATATAAGCCTAGTGGCATCACCTCAACAAAACGTTAAAAGGTTCGATCCCCCTCCCTCAAAACCAGCACTCAAAAAGCAGTACCTAATTTACTGATGTTCTACTCACAGAGAATAATACTCCATTCAATAAAAAGAAACAACATAGGGCAAAACAAAATTACTGAACACAGCACAGTTGACAATATCAGTAAAGCCAGGGGAAAAATTACTGTCATGAACAACAGAAACAAGCGTCTTCAAAGTTGACAACATTTCCAACGACAAAAACGTAATAAATTAAAACAAGGTAAACTGAAGTTTGATAAATTAAAAACACAAGATAACCTCTGTTTATGCTGTAATACAGACGGATTATCACAGAAACCAAAACAATGCGATGAAATTATTCAACTGCAAGACCAGCTGCACTAAGATCTCCGATCCGATTTACCTCTAAGAACGAACTCCCCTGTTGAGGTTGACCATACGACCCGAACCATCCATGTGACCACCCCTAGCTGATGAACCCGACTGGTAAGCCCGACCTGACCCTCCAGATCGTACTTGCCTGTCCCTTGCGTAGCCACCACCCATCATGCCTGACGCTCTGCCACCACTAATATAACCTGTTCGTCCACCGCTGCTGCCTTGCCTGCCCTGAGAAAAGGAGAAATCTTGCCACCTGCCACCACCACCAGAAGCAGCTGCTGAAGCATAATCCTGATTATCCTTCCGCCTAAGAGGAAGACCGTCCAATCCACCCCCACCCACACGTGCCTCCATTGCCCTCTCATTAGTTTCTGCAAGAACAGTGAGCTTCTCGGTGAAATGGAAGGCCAGTGCCTGCAATCGAGTGTGCTCGACATCATGAAAGACGATACAGTCAGTCGGTTGGTCCCAACTAGCATGCAACTCCTCATTAATCATCATCTTGCTCACAATGCTACGGGTCTGCGCATTGGAGAGGTCAAACAACTGCGATAAATGGTCAAGGCTCAGTGAATCATAAGCCGACGAGTATGTGAAGAGGTAAGTTCTCAAAGCCTCTTCCTTGATTTTGGCCTTGACCATCTCGAGGACCTTTTCTTTGTGGCGAAGCAACCTCCAAACATCAAGAGAATTGATTACACCAAATGCCTTCTCAAAGTCACCCTGCCTAAGGGCCCTAGTAGCAGCCATCACGTGGTCCCTGACGTTTTCAGGTGGTCCAGTGAATGTTTGACGTTCACTCACCTCAAGCAACCTCCGGAAGTTTTTGCTTATGACCTTGCGTTTGGCATCATGCACATTGGCAGCCATGTTTGGGACCTCTAGTAACATGGCACAAATCAGATGCACTGCTTCTAGAAGCTCAAGATTAATATGCATGTGGTAAGGCATCTGACGCCTCCTCTCTAGCCGTTCCTGCAAGTTTTGAGAAAATTAGAAGCCAAAAGGGAAATGCTACAGAGGAACATGAAGAATTCGAAAGCCAAATCGACAGAAAAAACATAGCAAGATTATAGAAATGGCACACCATCTTTCATCTAGTAATGATAAAAGTTTTAAGTGGACAGTAAGTGGACAGCTGATGTTAAAAAAAAAATATATAGTTGAACAAGTTTAAGACATATCCGTCAATTGAAAACATGCATAACAAGTACCAAAATTAACACTCCCCTTCGAAAAAAAAAAAAAAAAAACTTAAGCAATTGAAGTTAATTTTTCATTATTCTCTGTATCTAACACTAATAACCATCTAAATAAGTTAGATATTTGATAAGTTGATCCAGTAAATGTTGCAGGAAAATGTGAGAATTGATTTAAATTTGTACTTAAATTAAATAGACAAAAATAGAAAGTGGTACAGTAATAAAAAAACACAAAGGATTGGGGATAAAGGGAAAGACAAAGAACTAGGGAATTTAATCTTGAACATGCCATGATTCCATAAAGAAATAGCAAAAAATTGGAGTTATATCTAAGAAGAGAATACCTGCTCCGGAGTTTTCTCATGGTATCTGCTCTGCGAGACACCTTGAGCCAGTAATTCCTTCACTCTCCCAGCAGAGTACAGCTCTGAGAGGCAACCATGGCCCTCGGTGATAAGCCCTGCCCTGAATGCACATAAACCAAGCTGTGCCATAGCTCTGTTGAAAAGTATCTGTGTAGATATATCCATATGCTGAACATTGTCCTGCAGGTGACTCATCAGCAACAAGTCCCTGGATGTGGAGAATTCATCAAAGATGGCATGATTGTATATATCACAAAGCATTGCACGGGCCTTAGTTCGCTCATCACCATATCTATAAATGAGTGAAACAAGTATGTCCATCAAAGCCCGGCTATTCTCCGGAAAAGTAGGCTTGCGTGGCACCAAAACAGGCGTTACAACAAATGCAGGCGGTCCCTTACTTTCCTCCACGCCTTTGATTTCTTCTCCGGAGTCTGCGTCTACATTGTCCTGATCAGCCAATTTCCTCATAGCATCATAGACCTCCTGCGGCTTATAATATACAAGCTCAACCCTCTTTAGAGCAACCTTGGAAGCTCCCTTGTGATCCCCAGATCGCTCCAAATAATCCTGAACATTCTGAGCAAGAACCAAAAACATCGGCTCGTCCTTGAGCCTCTCGACATATTCACGGGTGTGTGGATCTATAACCTGCAAACTCTTGAAATATTCAACATCCACCTTCTCCAGGAATGCTACCAAATTACCCCATATCCTAATAGTACCATCAAAGTCAGCTCCTTTTTGGGTTTCATTCTCATCAGGCTCCACCATATCATCAACCACAATATTAGGGTACTGCGTTAAAATATCAAGTATAGAAAGCATATTCTGCACACACTGTTTCCACACATTGATCGGCATGTGTCCACTCAAACTTGAATTGACATCAAACTGTGCAGAGACCACACTGAAAAGGATCTCAAGCTTCTGAGCAGGCGTCTTGGCAACCCTCGTCAAGAAAGTGAGCTGCTCAACCAACTCAATCCTCCCAGTCCCCTTCTTACCCCTAGCAGCAACAATTTCCTTAAATTTCTTGTTGACTGTGTCCCAAGTAATTTGGCTGGGATCCTTGAACTGCTTATCCATCATTTTATCTTTCTTGCTCAACATCTTCTCCCATCCAGGTCCTGTCTCAGCATCCTTTCCAGCTTCCTCCTCATCCTCACTCTCCTCAGATTGGAGAGTTTCTGGATCCTCATCAAAATCGCCATCCTCATCTTCATCGTCATCGTCATCTTCAGCTTCTTGGTCTTCCTCAACTTTTTCCTCAAAAAGCTCGGGCTTCTCCCTACACTGAGTAATCATGTCCTCGTACAACTTATTGTTCTTCTTTAATTTCTGCTTCATGGAATTCAAGGCCTTGGCGTTACTACTGCTCATTTTTTTCTTTGCTTCCTTATTGGCTAAGGCCTGGTTCAAAAAATCCTCCAACATCACCAGAGCTTTGATGTATAAATTTGGAGGTTTATCAGACTCAAGCACCCTCATGACCTTGCCCAGTTGCTTATTGATCTTTTCAAAGCTTTCTTGCAGACTGACCCAGTCATTGATTTTCATGGCATTTTTCATCTGATCAACAGTAGCAGACAACTCCTCAAACCTCTTGTCTTTGGTACGTCTAACAACACGCCTCTGTCCATCCGAATCATCGCTATCACTATCATTGGTGGTAATATACTTGTTTGCCGCTGTGGTTGCAGTTGTCTCTACCGTCTCTTCCTGCTCATCTAATTCACTCTCTTCTTCCTCGGTTTCACTGTCACCGTCCTAATATCCAAAAGGAAAACACAATATAATAAAACCCAAAAGGAAGAACCAAACAAAAAACTGCATAAACAAAACTAACTGGTTCAGTAAATAAACCATTCCTATCAAATTTTAATCGCTATATCTGCTATCTTCAGTACCACCATAAAAACATAAAATAAAGGATGATTAAGAACACCCAAACGAGACCGAGAAACACGAGAAAATCCCAGGCCGCAGGCAACTAATAAAAGCAGATCTCATACTAAAACTCAAACTTCAACGGCTCAATTAAGAAAGAATCAATTTGACAAATACAGAATGCCAGTTAGAGAACAAACCTGAGTCCAGAATTTCGACATCTTCGCAAAATTTAATCTAAAATTTCGTCGACAAAATTCTCAGTACTCTCCTTGAGGAAAAATCTGCACCAAATCAACAAAGTAGAAAAAGGAAAAAAAAAAAAAATATTCAGATTTGCATCAAACCAATTCATCAAACAATACAAACGTCAAATTCCACCAAAAAATACCTATTAGTAGCTGCGAAGAAATTCTGTCGGCACCCTGCGAGAAAGTGAGGAAGCTTAAAAGTGGAGAGGGGATTTGGGAGAAGAAACCCTAAACTTTAAAACCTGTATACGGTTCGGTTTACTTGGTCTGACTTGGATCCGATTGAGGGAATCGAATGTCAGAATTGGGTTGTGTAAATGGGCTAGTTATACTTGCATACGGGCCGGTTTAATTGGGCCTTAAAGGTTCGGTTTTAATCGGCCGGACAATTAGTTAGAATGGATTTCAGAATAATATTATAGCAAGAAAGTATAATTATTTATTATTATATCAATAATAACAATCGAGAAAGGAATTTATTATATATCAGTTGATAAAGCACTTTCAGATGATAGACTGGGATCAAATATCATCAAACCATTTCTCAATCAGCATGATTGTACTAAAATAATAATAATAATAATAATAATAATAATAACACCCAATATTTAGTTTTATTATGTTAGGAATTATACCTTAAATCGAGTCCGGTTTGATCGACGTTCGTGTTAAGTTGGAGGAATATTTGGAAGCATGTTCTGCATGCGACAAATTGTGGCTCTTTAATGGTTTTAGCACTGGGGACTCGTCGCGGTCGTGACAGATGAGTGTCGCAATCGCGAGAAAGTTGAGTTGGTTTGATTGCGGTCGCGGCCGCGACAGTTTAAGGCGGTGCAGAAGATGGACTTACGCGTTTTAGGCCCAGTTCGGTCTATTTTGTTCTTAGGTCGATTTGGCGGCTTATAAATAGTCTCATTGGCGTTTCTTAGGTTATTGGATTGATATTGATTGTCATTTTGAGATATTCTAGAGTTAGTATTTGTTGAGTACTTGGTATTCAGTGGATCTAGGATATTCAGTCTGTGTTTGGATACTCTGTTTGTCTCCGTTTGATAGGATTGAGAGTTCGTCAGTTGACCTAAGGTCAAAGTTTATATCAGTCCTGTATTATAAATACTTTGTGATATTGATTTGGTCCCTCTCGGTTGTCCGTGAACGTACCTAACAAGTTGTTAGTAAATCACGGATATTCAGTCTGTGTTTGGATACTCTGTTTGTCTCCGTTTGATATGATTGAGAGTTCGTCAGTTGACCTAAGGTCAAAGTTTATATCAGTCCTGTATTATAAATACTTTGTGATATTGATTTGGTCCCTCTCGTTTGTCCGTGAACGTACCTAACAAGTTGTTAGTAAATCACGTTAAATTCGGTATTCTTTGCTTTGTCGATTTCTCGTTTACATTTATTTGTATTTAATCTTTACATATGTTTTCTTTCCCAACATGTTATGAATTGGAAAATTAAAATTCATCCAAACTGATATAATATACATATATATGTTATAATTATGGATACAATCTATATATATATATATATATATATATATATAAAATAAGTCAAGTCATCCAGAATTAGTAAGTTAAGATTTTTCCCGCGCAATCATTTAGTTACTGTGAATAGAAGTGAATTTGAATTTCGAATTTTGAATTATTCCATGTTATATTTTGAGATCTGGCGAAAAATCAGCAATAATAAATCTGTAAAGATATTTAAAACAGATTTCGTCACATTATTTAAAATTTTGAAATTTGAAATTTAAAAAAATCCTTATCTGATAACATATTTGCTCCTATAAATACAGTGTCATCAGTAAATGAGAATCACGTAAATGAGAATCACATTTGCAGGTGGGTATTTTTATTTTTTATTCATTTCGCAATTTCTTTATTTCGCCACTATTTCAGTTTATTTGATTCATATTTGATTTTGTTGAGTAATTCTATTTCTTATTCATATTTGATTTTGCTGAGTAATTCTATTTCTTATTCAGTTTATCTGATTCATATTTGATTTTGCAGAGTAATTCTATTTCTTATTCATTTTGCAATTTCTTAGTTTCGTAACTATTATAGTTTTTTGGATTCACATTTGTGGATGCAAATTTCTATTATTCTGACATTCCTTGATTATTATGTGTTAACTTTGGTAGATACTTCACAATAATGGAGGCTCCAAAGGGACGACCTCCAAATAAAGATAAGAAAAAATCAGCAACACTGAATCATGATTCTGGCGAAAACAGCTTTAAAGATTGCAAAAATCAAATTTATCTACCATCTTGCAAAAATCAAATTTATCTACCATCATCTTTTTCTACGGTAATATGTAATCATATAAAAAGTTTAGATTATTTATTTCATATGAATTATTTAAATTGTTGTCAATATATTTTTCTAATAAAAAAATAATTTGGCTTATTACATGTATACAGCCAATTCGCGAGGAATATTGGAAAACGATTAGAGATTCGCTATGCGTTCGAGGATCCGCTGATGTTGAAGACTAAATCTGATTTTATTATAGTAGATTTCAATTTTATAATTTTTATTTAAATAAATCCATGTATCAACTTCATTTGAATCGACATTATTCACAATTCTGATAATGTTTTAGTAACAATATAAAATCATTGAAATATATAAATTAAAATATCTTGACAAAAGCGTTGTTTAGTTAAGATATTCTAAAAAGAAAAAAAAAACGTAGAAATATATATTTGTAAATCAAAATATTTCTATTGAAAAATCCGTGGAGTTGAAAAGGCCATATATTAATTTACTTTTCAATTGGAAATCTGATTGTCATATTAAACGATCTAAATATCTAGACCAAATCATATCAACATGGTATACACTTAATTATGAATTGTTCATGTTGTTGAGATGTTTTAGGAATTAAAAAATATGTTACAGATATGTTTTCTAGAATTTTAAAGTACATCATATCTATTTAAAATTTTAGAGTTTTAAATAAATCTTTATCCATAAATAGATGTGAATTTGAATTTTGAAATTTGAAAAATCCGATCATATTAGCGGGATTCAAATTTTCGAATATTTTTTCCGTCTAAAATTCAGCAATAACATATCTGTCATATATGTATAACAGAATTTGCTGCACATTTTTTAAAATTTTGAAATTTGAATTTTAAAAAAATCTTTATCCAATAACATTATTGCTCCTATAAATACATAAGGTCTTCAGTAAATGAGAATCACGTTTGCAGCTGGTATTTCTATTTCCTATTCATTTCGCAATTTCTTTATTTCACAATTATTTCAGTTTATTTCACAATTATTTCAGTTTACATTTTTCATTTCGCAATTTAATTTTTTTACTGAAAATTTCTATAATTCCTTCATTCCTTGATCATTAGGTGTCAACTTTTATAGTTCATTTCACAATTTACATTTTTTACTGTAAATTTCTATAATTCCTCCATTCCTTTATTATTATGGGTCAACTTTGATAGGAACTGTGATAGGTACTTCACAGTGGATGCTCGAAGTATTACATGCAAATCAAGATAAGAAAAAATCAGCAACACTGAATCTTGATTATGGCGAAAACAAGTTTGATGATTGCAGAATTCAAATCTATCTACCATCATCGTTTTCTACGGTAATATGTAATCATATAAAAATTCAACCTATATTTTTAATTTATCTTATGTGAATTATTTATATTATTGTCTATATATTGTGCAAAATTTTATATTTTGTTTATAACATGTACAGTCTCAATCCGTTCAAAATATTGGCAAAAGATTAGAGACAATCAACTCTTCGAGGCAGCTGAGATTGAAGATTAGAGACAATCAACACTTCGAGGCAGCTGAGCTGAGATTGAAGACTAATTCTGATTTGATTGTAGTAATTTTTTAAGACTAATTATGATTTTATTGTAGCAGAATTCAATTTTTTAATTTCTACAAAAATAAGTTCATGTATCAACTTCAATTGAAATTCTAATTTTATCGCAGTTTCATTTTTGTCATTACAATATGTTTACAATTAAACTTTGAGTTTTTTTGTCATTACAATATGTTTATAATTAAACTTTGATAAAACTCAGTCGATTATACGCAGTACTTCTAAGAAGAAATATCGCATTTAACAACTATCATGAACTATTGCAGAAAAATTTGCAAAATATTATCTTATAAACAAAATAAATTTAATATACAGATTGGTGATAGCAACTATAAAATGATATCACATATAAATTTAGTACTATCACATAATTGGAATGATTAGCGAAATCAATACTCAAGAACTATCACATAATTGGAATGATTAGCGAAATTAATGCTCATTATAGACAGATTTTTATTTTAATATAAATTATAATTATGATGTGTATATTAATATATGAATTATCATACCTTTACAAAAAAATAGATGTGATTTCATCAATTTTTTAATATATAATAATATGTAATCTTTAATTGAAGATATCTGATAACAGAATATCCAAATCATTCCAAATCTTTCAGATATGATTTCTGATTTTCTATACTCCCTATAAAAGCGGCAAAAGTCATTCCAAATCTTTCATATATGATCTATATATAGATTATTGTATATCAATAATGATATGATATTGTATATAATAATGATATGGAACCATCGGTGGATTTTCTTATAGAGCCCATGTTGGGTTTTTCTTATAGAGCCCATGTGTTCGGCCAGTTAACACACCCCACAAAAAAAAAACCCTAAATATATTTTTTATTTCTTCCTCGCCACTTATTCCATTTTAGTATTTTTCCACTGTACAATATTTTTTTTTCCCAAAATTATTTTATCTGTAAATTATTTTCTCCGTTTTATTTCTTCTCTCAAAAATAATTTCATTTGTTTTTTTGCTTCTCTCATCTCTTTCCAAAATCTTAATATTAAATTATAATAAATTTTGAAATACATCATACTGATTAATAATAATAAACAAACAACGAAGATATACAATCCAAAATTGCAATACAATTTAATAAGATTGAGAAAAGAATATATTTTCTTAATGATTATTCTTATATAAAGTATTTTATTAGTTTAGTTCATTAATTTTCTAAATCAAAATCCAACTTTATTTATATTAATGAGTTCATCTTATGGATATAGGAGATTATTCGATAAAAAAATTTGAAAGATTTGAGGTCATCTATGTCTTTTAAAATTCTAAATCCAAATCCAACTCTATTTATATGAATGAGCTCATGATATGGACTATGAAGATTCAGTTCATCCTAAAATGAAATTGTATTTTCTATGTCTTTCTTAAAATTTATTTCCAATAGAGGATATTTTGTAGGTAAACTAATAAAATATTTTATATACGAATAATCCTTAAAAAAAATTAGTTTTGTTTCTAATAGAAGATGTTTTGTACGTAAACTAATAAAATATTTTATATAAGAATAATCCTTTAGATTATTTGTTTCTCAATTCTATTAACTGATATCGGATTCTGGATTATGTATGTTCGCTTTATTTATTATTATCAATCAGTGTAATCTATTCAAAATTTATCATAATTTAATATGAATGTTTTGATAGAGACAAGATAAAAAAAAAAAATCTAGAATAAGATACGAGTAAGAAATTCGTGAAAAAATTAAAATGTGTTTTTATTAGTGGAAATTACTGATTTTTCGGAGTAAGAGTTAAGGAATGAATAACACTGCAAAAGAACACAAAAGTTTTCTTTATAAAAAATTTTAACCATTTCTTTTTTTGTTATATATTATCAAATAAAAATGCGTTTTCAATAAAAAGTATTGTTCATGTTAATATTGATTTACTGTTTAAAAAAATAGTCGGAGCATTTACTAGTTTTAATAATAAAGTATAATTATATATAAATATAATTGAAGTTTCCTTAATAAAAACGAAAAGATATAGGCTGTGATTAAATTGGGATATTTTTCTTTATCTAAATCCAAAAATTGAATTTATTATTTAAAATAGAATTCTAATTTCTTTATATCACAACAACGTCTTTAGTTTCGCAAATTCTAAATTGAATAATGTTCTTTTTTGTCTTATTCATGTTTATGAGAGGAAAAAAATTATTATGCAATTTATGCTTTATTTTATCTTTCGATTTCAATTATTATGTTTGAATGATTTTTATATTTTGTTTTGGTTCCAATTAATAGGTTGAAGGATATATGCATTATTTTCGTATGATCAATGAGTAATTTTCAATTTATTAGTTAATCCGACCCAATCTATTAATTCAAATTGAATCTAGAAAACTTTGGATATTTTAAGTTTTAATTGATTTAATTAAATTTTGAGATATTCAATAATCGATTTTGTTGATTTGGGTATTGAATTTTAGTTGAATCAAACTAGAAAACACTTCTAGTGGCGCATGTGTTGTAAGTAGTTCTATTTGAATTATCTCGGCCGTCTAAATAAATCATTTGGGCCGTGGATCACATCATGTTTTTTATGGTTGGGATTAAATGGAATTCCTATCGTTTATGAGGAAAAAAAGCCCAAAAGGGTGGCCAATGTGCTTACAAGCTTTGTCGAGTTGTGAAATTTTATTTTGACTTTCATTTTTTTTATTAATATCTAAAATATAATTTTTTTTTCTTTTTTATCATTCTATATAATATATCAAATTTATTTTCGTTGATTTGATATTGTATATAGAGGGCTTCTAAGGTGCACCGGGTGTACCGGTGCCCTAATAAATTCTAACAATTAGATTTCATCTTTTAATTATAACTTTTAGATTTTACAATATGCTAACTAAATAGTAGGTTGGCCATATAAAATAATGATTTAAATGTTTAAATGATATATCTACAACTTGACATTTAATAGTTATGATTTTCATTGTTTACTCATTTCTTTCTTATTTTATTTTATTTTTGTTTTGGGTTTGTGTTCGTCATTTAGCTTTTTTTTTTTTTTCCTTTCTTCTTTTTTCTTTTCTCTTTCCTTTTGCAACAACATCGTCTTTTTTTGTTTTTAATGTAGTATCTTTTATTTTTTATCTTCTTTAAGTAAAATATCTATATATATATATATATATATAAACAAAATGGATTTATACTACAATTGAAAAATAGTGTTTTTCCCGCCCAAACTGCTTACTATATATGATAATAAAAAATATTTTTTTAATTAAAAAAAGAACACAATATATGCCTAAAATATCTCCGAATCTGGTACATATATATGTAATGGTATTTTTTTTTCGCAAAATTAAGGAAATTGTTGCTGAATTTATTGGAATGAGTTTTTTTGTCCCTAAATATAAATAATAATTAGTTGTATCCAGATTTACTTTACAAAATTATCAAATCGTAAGATATAAATCAATCTTTAACCATAATATTTTAGAATGAATCTTTACCAATATTATTTATGTTACAATACCTAAATAAATAAGCTATTTCTTTTATCGAAATTACTATGCAAATGAATCTACAAATTTATTTTATCGCATAAAATTAGGGTAAAAAATACTAATTACAAACCCTATATTTCAACTATCTAAAAAATGTATTATTTTTATACCTGGAAATAAAGCATTTCATCCCCCTCTCCCCCTGTAATACCCGCGCCTCTCACAACTCACTGGCCAATATAATTTTTGCATTTCATGCATTCCATATTTTTATGTGCTATTTGCGTGATAGTTTTATAGTAATTAATTTATTACATTTATTGCGTTATATTATATTTTGCGACTAATATGGAGATGTTTACCTTGGTAGTCAAGAACCCCCTAGTCTAAAAATATTGGGACATGCTACAAAATTTAAGACTACGCGTGACAAGTTTAAAATGTGGAACATTATTTGGTACGTAGAAGTATCAGAAATGTAAAAGATTTTATTGTCAGAATAATAATAAAAAACAACAACAACAACAATAACAATAATAATAACAATAAAATCAATAAAAGAAAGAATTTGATGGCGGTGGATAACAATAATGACATTATTGCTTTTACCACCGCCAAACTAATCAAGTCGGCAACTCATGTAGATGGGGTTAAATATATTATCTCAACTCATAGGTCAAAGGAATTAAGATAATATACAACACAGAAACAAAAAAAAAAAAGGAATCAAAGGAAAAGTAAGAAGCACGAAGGTGATTGATGGAAACAAGGTAAATGTTTATTCTTTGATTATTTCTCTAAATTAATTAGTTTAAGTTGTTGAAGTCATGAGATTCAAATGAAGATTGGGTGCTAGGACTTATCATTAGGAATAATTTACATATGCTCATTAATCTTGAATCCCTCAAATAATCAAGGACTAATTTAGTGGTAATCAAAATAGCCTAGATTTAATTTTTGTTAAATCTGCCCAGATTTTTAATGTTCAATAGTTAGCCGATTTTGACCAATTTATGAGCTGAATTAGGAAAAGTGTAAAACACGAAAGTTGTAGCCTTATGTGTTAGCTTTATAACCCAACTTGAATCATATAAATATCAATTTTGTGGAAATAGTTAGAGCCTTATTACTAAAATGCGACGAAACTGGAAATTTCGAATTAAAAATACTTAACAACCTGGAATTTGATAAATTGTGTATTAATTCGATTTAAAATTGTCGTAGATTGATTACCACTGTGGAATAGGAAATTTCAAAAGCTACTCCGGAGGAGAGGTAAGTAGAAATCCATCTCCAACTACAATGCTTGAACATAGTATTTGTGTTTACTATTTGGGATAATTGATTGTTATATGTGTTGTTGCATACCTTTGTATAAAATGTTTTATTCCATTGCTAGAAACAAACTGATGTGCATCAATCATGAGCATTAGCATCTACAAGGATTACATGTGTACGTATAAGAAGTCAAAATAACGTAATTTCATAGATTGATAATGTTTTGGGGTTGGTCACCACTGGCACATTGAGAGTTATACATATTGTATGTGGTGTCTCTCGGGATGCTTCCGGTGACAGCGTGCACGCGGAAGAGGTTCCCACTTCAGCACCTTTATGATGATGGGTACGGGAAGAGGTAGACTTCCCGGTGAACTGCGGGGGCAGGCAGGAGGTGGACCCCTGGTAGTCTCGGAAGGATAGCCACTTGGTCGTACCAACCATCACTAATGTCTCGGGTGGACTATAAGGGGGGAGGAGGGACCCTTGGTAGTCACGGGTATGGAGGGATATTCTGGTGAGGTTGTGCCAGTGAAGGGAGCCATTTCCCACCAAAAAGAGGTTTCATTTTTGAGAAAGAGTTGAAAGAAATGGTTTTGTGATATGCATCTCATCATTCACGCATTGGTCATGCATGATTTCTGCTTACTGAGTTTTAGCTCACGTAGTTCTTGCATTATAGGTGAGTTTGACTATGCATGAGCTCGTGGACTGATCTGGCATGCTGTTAGAGCTGATGCAAGTTTTGAAGCCCCGTGTATATGAATGACGATCTGTGGGGCTAAACCTTGGACTCGCTATGTTTTTGCTAGCGTTTTAACAATTTTTTTTTGGACATGTTCAAACTAAGGAACTTTAATATGTATATTTCTGTAAATATAGTGTTGAATGGAGTGTGACACATCTTTACTTGATCTGGATCTATGTAAATATATGCAGGTGAGATTTTGGTGTTGAAGTAGTATTCTAAATTTCCAATTTTGATAAGAAAAAAAAATATACAGGTTTTGTAAGATTAAAAACTAGTATAAAATAAGTTTTTACAAGGGTGGGTGTGACACTCCCCTCCCCCCAACTTATATACTTATTTGGGAAATAAAAAATTATTTTATTTATTTGACTGTAAATTTTAATTTATGGCTGGCCCACTTACCTACCATTTTTTACTCCGATAAATTAGAAAACGATTTCCTTAACTAGCTAATTTGGTAAAAATTAAATCAAATCATGTTTTTTTGTGTGGAAGTTATGTATCCCTCCCTAAAAACCTATATGTATAATAAGCCAAGTCATCCGAAATTAGTAAGTTGAAATTTTTTCCGCCCATTTTAATAGTTACCATAAATAGATGTGAATTTGAATTTTGAAATTTGAAAAATCCAATGATATTAGCGGGATTCAAGTTTTCGAATATTTTTTCCGTCTAAAATTCAGCAATAACAAATCTGTACATATATGTATAACAGAATTTGTTGCACATTTGAATTTTTTTGAAAAAAATTATCCAATAACATTATAGCTCCTATAAATACATAAGGTCTTCAGTAAATGAAAATCACTTTGGCAGCTGGTATTTCTATTTCTTATTCATTTCGCAATTCACATTTTTTACTGCAAATTTCTATAATTTCTTCATTCCTTGATTATTATATGTCAACTTTGATAGTTCATTTCGCAATTTACATTTTTTACTGCAAATTTGTATAATTCCTTCATTCCTTGATTATTATGGGTCAACTTTGATAGGTACTTCACAATGGATGCTCCAAAAGTACTACATGCAAATCAAGATAAGAAAATATCAGCAACACTGAATCTTGATTATGGCGAAAATAAGTTTGATGATTGCAAAATTCAAATCTATATATCACATCGTTTTCTACGTAATCTGTAATCATATAAAAATTCAACCTATATTTTTTATTTCTGTTATGTGAATTATTTATATTATTGTCCATATATTGTGCTAAACTTTACATTTTATTTATAACATGTACAATCTCAATCCGTTCAAAATATTGGCAAAAGATTAGAGACAATCAACTCATCCGACGATGCACGGGCTATTTTTTTTAAGAGTGAATCAATATTAATATGAACAATACCTTTTATTAAAAATGCATTTTTATTTGATAATATATAACAAAGAAAGAAATGGTTAAAATTTGTTACAAAGAAAACTTTTGTGTTCTTTTGCTGTTATTCATTGCCTCTTACTCCAGAAAATCAGATTTTTCCACTAATAAAAATACATTTTAATTTTTTCACGAATTTCTTCCTCGTATCTTATTCCAGAAAATTATTTTTTATTTTTTTAATTTCATCCGTTTATTTAGCTTCTCTTGTCTATATCAAAACATTCATATATATAGATTTTTATTTCAGGAATTTCACAATCTTCATAGTAAGCTGATATTAATATAATTTATTTTAACATATAGTGTAAAGTGTAATTGAGATATTTCAGGAATTATACATTCGTTGAAATATACTATTTCGCTAATTTAATCAACAGAATAAATATTTAGACATGTGTATATTAGAGTTTTAAATAAACTTTAAATAAATATATGGACTCCCGATTTTTTAAATTAATGTTTAACAGAATGAATATTTAGATGCGTGTATACTAAGGGGAGCCTGTTGTTTAGAAAGAAAATATTTGCCACATATTCAATGCATGTATATAATACAACTTATAAAATCAATTTAAAATTATTTCATTAGTATAGATATAATAAAAACATATTATAAAATTTAGATATGTAATTGAGATATTTCAGGAATTGAATAACTTGTGTATATATGGATTCTATATTTTTAAAGAACATTATATCTATTTTTTATTTATGAAATAAATACAAATAATTTTTAAATAACTAATGTGGATATATTCACTGATTAAAAAAATTTATAATTATATATTTCAATTTATAAATCAAAGAATATTTACATAGAAAAAAAAAACGCCATATAGTTTTTTAAATAATTTGTACGATATTATTGAAACATTATAAGATCTATATTTCCGGACCCAAAAAAAAAAAAAAATAAATAAGAAAGACTAATGACTTTTTTTAAAGTTATTATGTAAAATGTAGTTGAGAGATTTCAGGAATTATATAATCAGTAAAATATGTTTTTACTATGTTTAATAGAACGTAGTTACAGACGTGTGTATACTAGGGTTTTATATAAGCTATAAATATCTGGACCCCTTCATCCATATCTTTACTTTCAAAGTCAGTTGATACAGAAACAATGACTCCGGTATTCAACATGGTTGATGAACTTACTTCAGAAAAAATGTTGGGGATATTAAGGGTTCGTTTAGTCAGAGCCTATTTTTATGTTTGTTTCTAATAGAAGATGCTTTGTACGTAAACTAATAAAATATTTTATATAAGAATAATCCTTAAGATTATTTGTTTCTCAATTCTATTAACTGATATCGGATTCTGGATTATGTATGTTCGATTTATTTATTATTATCAATCAGTGTAGTCTATTCAAAATTTATCATAATTTAATATTAATATTTTGATAGAGACCAAGAAATTAAAAAAAAAAAAAAAAATTGGAACAAGATACGAGTAAGAAATTCGTGAAAAATTTAAAATGTGTTTTTATTATTTTCCGGAGTAAGAGGCAATGAATGAATAACACTGCAAAAGAACACAAAAGTTTTCTTTGTAAAATTTTTTAACCATTTCCTTTTTTGTTATATATTATCAAATAAAAATGTTTTTTCAATAAAAAGTATTGTTCATGTTACTGTTGATTTACTTTTTAAAAAAATAGCCCGTGCATCGCTAGAATGACAACTATTTACAAACAAAATAAGTTAGTTAGAATGACAACTAAAAAAACGGAGGTATTACTACATTAATTAATTAGTTTATGGAGAAAAAAAAAATTCTTATGGAAGCTCCCCACGTTGACTACCTACTTCTTAATTTTTTTTTTGGTTGATTATTGCTAGGGAGAAATCTATTCTCCACTATATAAGTAATAGCAATACCCTGATTTGCTTTACATTTATAGTTCATGTATGAGTTTCAAGAATTGGAGATCTTGCAAGCAATTAATTTCTTCTATGAGGATAATTAAAGAAATATTTCTAGGTTTATGATGTAGATTTTGGTGAATCCTTTTGCAAAGTCACCACCGAGGAACAATTTGTAGATTATATTCTCTTGCTTTTCTGCAAAAGTTTCAAATGACAAACATTTTCTTGATAGATTTCTTATTATTTTCTATAGTAGTTCCTAATGGGGAAAATTGTATACCGATTTTTTCTTTCTTTCCGATGTTATTTTCAATATTTTCAAGACTATATTTTCAAAAGTGGGAGTTTGTGATACTACTGGAATTGACGATATATACTAATTGATGATACAACTTGATATTTTCGCAATCAGGTTAGGATTGCTCTTGAGTAAGCCTATCTTCCATCGTGGTATATTCTTAGTTGTTTTTAGAGTTACGAATCAAGAATAATTGAAGATTTTGATATTTTATGGGAAAGCTACAACAGGTTCGTGTATAAATAAGTATTTCAAAATTCGTTAATATTTATGTCTTTTTAGAAACTTGAATGATATATATTAGTTTTTTCCAGTAATTTTTTGTTATAGTATGTTGATACTAAACCTTTTGTGTTTTTGCATGATGTGTTTTTTTAAAAAATCTACTAATTTCGAATTTTTTGAATTCCTGTTGTTTATTTATGATGAATTTTGATGTTATTATGTTTGTTATTGAGGATATATTTATGAGAGTGAAAATGACAATTAAAACATTCCTAACAAGAACACACGCACACACAAAAGTTACACATTCAAATTCCAACATGTTACACTTTTAGCACTAAATTAAATGATGTTTTTGTATATAAAAAATATTAATTTAAACTCTTTCCCGTGCATCGCACGGGGTAACTACTAGTATATATAATAACAAAATGTATTGCTACCACTTTTGGAAAAGCTGATTTTCCCGCCCAAACTGCTTACTATATTTGGTAATAAAAAATATTTCTTTAATTAAAAAAAGAACGCAATATATGCCTAAAATATCTCCGAATCTGGTATATATATATGTTTGTGTGTGTGTAATGGTAATGTTTTCGCAAAATTAGAGAAGTTGTTGCTGGATTTATTGGAATGATGTTTTTATCCCCCAAATATAAGTAATAATTAGTTGAAACAAAATTTAATTTACAAAATTATCAAATCGTAAGATACAAATCAATCTTTAACCACAATTTTTTAGAATGAATATTTACCAATATTATTTGTGTTGCAATCAGCTATTTTTTTTTTTTTAATCGAAATTACTATGCAAACAAATCTACAAATTTATTTTATCACAAAAAATTAGGGTAAAAATTACTAATTACAAACCCTATATTCCAACTATCTAAAAAATGTATTATTTTTTAATCTGGAAATAAAGCATTGGATCCCCCTCCCCCCCCCCCCCACCCCCAATTTATATACTTATTTGGGAAATAAAAAAAAAATATTTTATTGTTTGGCTGTAAATTTTAGTTTATGGCTTGCGTAGTGACCTACCATTTTTTACTCCGATAAATTATGAAAATGGTTTCCTTAACTAACTAATTTGGTAAAAAGTAAATCAAATCAAATTTTTTTTTTGAAGTTATGATATCCCTCCCTAAAAATAAAGAATAAATAAGCATATATATTTAATTTACAAAATGAAATCCCTTAACTTTAGCAACAGAATATCTTTCAGTATTTGACTGAATGCATAATCCATTTTAATTAATTGATGAATCTGTTAGTATATTCACTTTGTTTCGAAAACTGAAATATATCAATCTTATCTTATCTTACTTAATAATAAGACATCCACCATTAATCTATTTTTTTTTTAGAAATTTGATATTAAAATCATTTATAAATTATTCAAATTTAAAAAATAAAATTGAAATCATTAATTTATGGTGATAAAAATCGACAGATTTTAAAACTCCTATATTTTAGATTATTATGTTATGGGATTTTTGACCTAATAAGATATTATAAATATCACATCTTCACACTTCGTTTTATAAAAAAATCACCATTCAACAAAAGCAGTCTCTCACTTATTTTCCAAGGTAAATTCATAATCCTCTTGAATTTATCATTCTCATTATCCAAGGTTTACTTGACAGTCTTACATCAATGGGAGGGGCGTATGAAGATTTTGTTTGGCACTGCCAAGGGGTGAGTCTTTGTTGTTGGTATTTCGACTTGCTTGAGGGCATTTGTTCCTGTCTTAACTGTTCATATCTGAATATGTTTTTGTGCCTTTGCTTTGTTTTATTTGGCATAGGGTTAATTAAATCACTGTGATTCTTGATAAATAACTTACAAGTAGCGAGATATATGTTGTTACTATTGGTTATTTTAGGGCAATTGTTACTGATTCAATAGGCTCTCTTCTTAGAGTGACATCAGGTTGAGTTGTGCTCGAAATACGGGTTGAATGAGATAAACTGAGAATAGTTGCAAATTGTAAGATTAAGTATCAGATTTAATACCTACATGTTTACAAACTCTTCGTCAAGTAAATTTCTTCTACTAGATCAATCAACTCCAATATTTCCAAATAAATTATTACTCACAAGTTATAATTAGAATATTAAAGTTAGAGGACAATTATTTGATTTGCCCAACCAAAATTTTATCGTTGATTCAAATTTTATCGTTTCTTATCCGGTTGACCCCATAACGACCAATGTTCGATAGACATCCACCCGAACTCAAAATTATTATACAAGTTCGTGTCTTGGTAACGGGTCGTGCCAAGTTTTTCCACCTCTAATTTCTTAACATTAAACAAAATGACATTATTGTATATAAAACAAAATTATTTAAGGTCTTTCCCGTGCATCGCACGGGGGGACATACTAGTCATTTTAATTAAAAAAAAGAAGTAATGATAATAATAAGAATAAGAAGAAGATGATGTAAGTTTCCTAGTAATTATTTTCCTGATAATTTTTATTGTGGATCATAAATTTATGTTTAATGATTCATTAAATAGTCGTAGGGATATATAATCAAATCAAGCCGATCATGAATTATTCGAATCTCGATTCGTCAAAAGTTCAATCGAACTCGTTTAGTACGACTCGTTAAAATAAGTAAATCAAACTCAAGATTGATATTATTCGGTTCATTAGCTCGAGAGCAAGTTTGTTAGTGGGCTCATGAGCTACCAAGCTGGTTCGTAAAAATTAAACGATGTATTAACAGATAATTCATAAGTTTTATAACTATAATTATAATTATCATAAATATGGAATTATATAATTAAAATTATTTATTCGTACATGTACAACTCTCTAAAAACCATCAAGTATCACTTACACAACTTATTTTATTTTTTATTTAATTTATTTAATTATATGTTTCTAATTCATTAAATAATATTTTTTTAATTTTTTTTTTTACTTAGATTAATAAACGAGACATCGACGTTTGAAACAAAACTTTTATTTTAGGATAATTTTTTTTTTAAAAAAAAACGAGACTATCATTATAAGACGGAGGAAGTAACATTTTACATTAGAAGTACAATTGAGTTCAATAATATCGACAAATTGTATTCTTTTATAACTTAATTAAAATAAAATAACATGTAACTTATAAATGAACAAACATAAAAAAGTAGTTTTAGAACAAAAACTATAGCACATATAATTAGAATCTTGCATAAATTTGAATTTACAGATATTAATATTTTAATAGCCAAGATATTTTCATGAGAAGAACTATATAAATTTAATTAATTATTTATTGATAAGGAGGAATGAATGTTTTGCACATATTTTGTTTTATTAAGTCCTAGATCGTTAAGATATAATAGTAAAAAAAAAATATAATAGTAATTTCATGTATGTTCTCATTTACAAAATAACTATTGTTTATTTACTTCAAAATTTCAACTAT
Source organism: Ajuga chamaepitys (assembly GCA_958295605.1). Taxonomy (NCBI): domain Eukaryota; kingdom Viridiplantae; phylum Streptophyta; class Magnoliopsida; order Lamiales; family Lamiaceae; genus Ajuga; species Ajuga chamaepitys. Next base: position 58,128,987 of record OY282502.1, read on the forward strand.
TTTAAAAATTGACCCAACATATATATTTCTAATATTAAAACGTCTAATATCGAAAATGTTAAAAGGCCAAAATCTAAATATTAAAGCCAAAAATTAAATAACTCTTGCAAGTTACTAACCTATTATAGTAGGTAAATTCTCCAGGTGCACCGATGCCCCCAAGTGCACCCTAGAACTCCTCTACAATGAAACATCATATTCTAAATATGCATTATGAGGCTCCTCGACACAAGTTAAAATGTCTACAATTCAACTTTAAATCATGATTCATAGACACAAGCTTAAAAGTCTACAAATCAGATTCATTTAAAGGCTTCTACACCAGTATTGAATGTCTACAAATCAAATACAAATTCAAGTGAAAAGTCCTTGATGTAAGTATAGACTATCTTAAAGTCCAAATTCAATAACTCCGAGCATAAACTATTAAGCAAATTCAAATGAAGGCTCATTGATAGTACAAAGGCTTTTTAGCGGTCAAGGACCCGAAAGATAAGTCAACTATCAATTCAAGTTCTGAAAGATAATTCCTATCAATCAAGGGCCTGAAAGATTTGAAATTATCAATGGAAGATCCATAAATCTAAAATCATTGGAGGGCCTATTTAGAAAATTGCAAATCCACAAAATAAAATTGCACACAATAAAATTATCTCGAAGTGATACGTAGTAGAAATATACGTCAAAAGTGTTTCACGATATTTTTTTAAATTTGTTATTTTTAAATTTTCTGTAGTTTCATATTTGAAATTGTTAGTTCTTCTTTTTTATTTTGTTTTTTCAAACATCCATAATTTTTTTTAAGTCCAACGCAGGGAAAATTTTTATTTTTTTAAAAAAATTCTGTAATTTCTTTTTGAGTTCATAATATTTAAATTCATGTAAATATATAAATGCATTTTTCTTATGTAAATGCCTTTTTTGTTAATTTGTATATTTTAAAAAAACATTGTAACTATTTAATTATTTTAGACATATCACGACAATTTAAAAAAGCAATGCAGTGAAAGACTTTTGACGTATATTTCCTTACTTATCACTTCGAGATAAGTTTATTTTTTGGGTTTTGCAATTTTTCAAACATGTCCTAATATGATTTTGGGTTTATGGGTATTCCATTGATAGTTTCAAATCTTTTTTTGCTCTGGATTGATAGAAATTATATTTCGGGACCTTAATTGATAGTTGACCTATCTTTCGGGTTCTTGAACGATAAAAACTCTAGTATAAACTATTTAGATACACAAACTCAAATGAAAATCCTCGACATAAGTATAAATTATATGTGAATTCTAAATCGAAGGCCATTGATACGAGTATAAACTATTTTTATATCGAAATTCAAGAAGATTCATAGACATGAGTACATATTATCAATTAAATTCAAATTCAAATTGAAGACTCATATATACAGGGGCAGAGCTATACTAGATCAGCACTAGGCTCTAGCCCAATGCAAAATTTGTAGAATTTTGTTCTTATTGGTATTTTTTTTTTTATTATTATTAAGCACTCTAAAAGCCCCCATTTTACTTTGTTGTTCACACTCTAGTCTCTGACGCATATATAAATAAATTATTCATACTCAAAATCCTGTCAAATTATTTCGTTTCAATTCATCTATTAATTGTTCAATGTTTTATTGTTTTTAAAGAAACAAGTACTGTGTAGGCTCTATTATTGATAAAAAGAAATAATAAAATTAATGCCAATAGTAGGCCAAATTTTATTGAACTTTAAAAACTTTTAATGTATATAATTTTTTACGTTTCAGCCCACCCCATTAATAAATTTTGGATCTGCTGCTGCATATATATGAGTATAAAATATCTATCAAATTTAAATCAATATAGGTTGCTAAACATGGGTGTAAACTATCAATTAAATTCAAATTTAGGGCTCTAGATATGAGTACAAACTATTTACGTATCCAAACAAATTCAAGAAGATCTTGATTTCTAAAGTGAAATATCTCGAAATTTATTTGTTCCAAGGCAAGATGTTTGAGAACAAGTCTCAACAGGGCATTCGTAGTCTCTATATTTATATTTGCTATTATACTTTCTTTATATTTACTTTCCAAAGTAAATAGTTAAATAATTAATTTTTAATATTATTTTATATATTAATTGAATTTTGTGAAGTGGGTAAATCTTTATTTCTTGACAATAAAGATTGAAATATGTCAATATAGGAGTATATTATTACTAGTAACTAGCAGTATTCCCGTGCGATGCACGGTTTGTAAATTGAAATGAATAAATAATAAAAAATTTAATATAATAAAATATTACAATTAATATATAATAAGAGATGAAAAGTTTTATGTTAATAAAAGAAGAGTCAATGAAAAATATTAAAAAAAAATTGAGTAAGTTACATAATATCATATTTATTTTTCTTAATGTATAGAATATCTCTAGCATCCACATATATAGGTCATGTTGACTATCTTGTACAAAGGATGGGTGTATATATATTTAAATTTATAATTTTATGAGAAACGTTTATATTTATCCAAAGTATCTAATTTTTTTTTTCAAATATAATGTTCAAGAAATTTTCAAAAGCTTTTAGTGCGTACAATAGCACTACATTCTAAGTTTATTAATTTTAATTTGTAGCACAAACACACTAATAATTAATCCACATAAACAACCAACAAATAATTATTTATCTTTAATTTAATTTATTTATACAATATGCTGTCAAACTATAGATCGATAATAGATGATTAATTTAATTTGTTATACAGGAAAATCACATTATAAATGCAAAAAATATATTTTCTATTTCAAGAAAATAATTTTTTTTGGAAATAAAATAAAATATTTAAATTATAAACAGAATGAAATTATAAATATTTACTAAATAATTTAATTTTTATATTTGTATATGATTAAAAAAATTAATAGAAAGAGGAAAACAAAATCTAAATTAAGCTATTTCCAAATAAAATGCTTTATACCAAAAATAATGTTTTTCATATAAAATGCTTTATACCGAAAATAATATTGTTTTCCAAAAATGGTAAAAATAATGCCATTTATTAGATATGATATATTTTCTAAAATAACAGTGTGGTATTAATTGCACACAATAGTGACATTTATTGAATATGATTTACTTTCTAAAAGGGATCTTACTAAAAGCGGATTGTTATGTGGGCGGGAAAATAGATGTTTTTTTCGAATATAGACTTAATTGTTGTTATATATAAGAAGATAAAGTCAAAATTGGGATGCCATCAAAATATGAATGGTAAATTAAATAGCGTCATTTCATATCATAATTATGGCAAGAGATTTTGTCCCACATAGAGGGTTGCTTCATTTCAACATACACACACAAAAATACTACAAGTTAAGAAATTGAGAAGAAATTAAACACGTGATATTCTTAATAATTAAGATCAGTATCACGGAGTCCTAACAATAACAATGTTCCATTTAAGAATAAGTAGGTAAGCCTCTCGAGTTGATGTTATTTCAAATCAAATCAATTTTAAGAGAAAAACTAGAGGATTTTAGAAATTGTAACAGAAAATGGTTCTTTTGATTCAATAAGTCTAATTTATGCAATTTTTCGTGTCCATTTATTTTATACATAAAATTTATTTGTTACACCCATCACCCTTAAGTTGCTACATCATTGTTGGAAAGTCAAAGCAAGAGTACATGCGCACGTAGGCTGCACAAAATGAGCTCTTCTTTTTATTTGTTTCTTGAAGCTAAATTTAAAATTTAAAATATAAAACATACGAAATAGGAATGTATTTATCTTTTGCTTGCCATTGAAAAAAGGCAAATTTCGGCAAAATATCGATTAAATTTTGGTAAATATCGATTTCGATATAATATATATTTTGTTGTAATATCTTCCATATTTTATCGAAAAATCGGTTAATTTCATTTTTTTTTTAATTTTGACTTTTTTCTATTTGAAATGGTGGGTATTGATGTTGCGGTACTGACATCCATTTTACTAATGTTGAACATTTTGGAGATAAAACTCCTATATTTTCTAAAGTAAATGTTATGGGAAAAGGTGATGTTCAAATCAAAACAAAAAAAGTTGATATTGAGACTATATCAAATGTCTTCTACATTCCTGATTTGAAAAGTAATTTGTTGAGTGTGGGACAGCTTCAAGAAAAGGGTTATGAAACTACTATCAAAGGGGGAGTTTGTGAAATCTACGATCCAAAAAGAGGTGTAATTGTTCATGTCAATATGGCTGCAAATAGGTTGTTTCCATTGAAATTAGAGAGTACTCAAACATGTTTCAAAGCTGATGCAAGTGATTCATGGCTTTGGCATTTACGGTTTGCTCATTTAAATTTCAATGGTTTAAGAACTCTCTCTCAGAAGAACATGGTTGTTGGTCTACCCCAGGTTGTTCCCCTCTCTAAAACATGTGAAGAGTGTGTTGTTGGCAAACAACACCGTGAGAATTTCCGAAAGGCAAGGCATGGAGAGCACAAAAACCATTGGAACTGATCCATTCTGACATTTGCGGTCCGATAAATCCAATCTCAAATGGAAAGAAGAGATATTTCGTGACATTCACTCATGATTACTCTCGAAAAACATGGATTTATTTTTTGCAGGAAAAGTCTGAGGCTTTCTCAATGTTCAAAAGCTTCAAGGCCTTTGTGGAGAACGAAGTGGGGAGAACAATAAAATGTCTCCAAACTGATCGCGGGGGAGAATATATGTCGCAAGAATTTGCAAATTTCTATGACAAACAAGGAATACGGAGACAATTTACAGCAGCTTATACACCTCAGCAAAATGGCGTCGCTGAAAGAAAGAATCGAACTATTCTCAACATGGTACGAAGCATGGTGGCGAATGGAAGAGTTCCAAATTTTTTTTGCCCAGAAGCTGTAAATTGGAGCATTCATGTTTTAAATCGGAGTCCTACCTTCTCTGTTAAAAACATGACCCCAGAAGAAGCCTGGAGTGGAAGGAAACCATCAGTGGACCATTTCAAAGTCTTCGAATGCATTGCATATGCACATATTCCGGATGAGAAGAGGAAGAAGTTGGATGACAAAGGTGAGAAATGCATTTTTCTAGGAGTTAGTGAGCAATCGAAGGCTTACAAACTCTTCAATCCTGTCACGAGCAAAATTGTCATCAACCGAGATGTCATCTTCGATGAAGAAAGTGCGTGGAATTAGGCCACTCCAAAGAAGGACAGCAGCTTGTACATGTTTCTTTTGAAGATAATGCAGCAGAAATACAAGAAAAGATTGATACTCCCTTGTCGCCGCAACCTGACCCGCAACTACCACCTGTTGCTGCTAGTGAAACTCAAGTTGAAGGCTGCCGAATCCGAAGAAGGCCAGCTTGGATGGATGATTATGAGGTAGGTGATGATCATTCTGATGACGATGATGATGTTATTGTTCATTTTGCTTTGTTAGCAGATTGTGATCCAATAACCTTTCAAGAAGCTGTCAAAGAATTGAAATGGCAAAAGGGCGATGGATGAAGAGATGAGATCAATAGAGAAAAACAACACATGAGAGTTGGTAGAACTTCCAAAAGGGCAAAAATCCATTGGTGTCAAATGGGTTTACAAAACGAAGCTGAATAAAGATGGTAAAGTTGAGAAATATAAAGCGCGACTAGTTGCAAAGGGGTTCAAGCAAACATATGGCGTTGATTACAATGAAGTATTTACTCCGGTGGCAAGGCATGATACAATCCGAATGTAGCTTTGGCAGCACAAAATACTTGGCAAAGTTTTCAGTTGGACGTAAAATCAGCTTTTCTACATGGTAATCTTGATAAGCAGGTCTTCATTGATCAACCTCCTGGATATGTGCAGCAAGGAAGTGAAGGAAAAGTGTACAGGTTGAATAAGACTCTATATGGTTTGAAACAAGCATCGAGAGCTTGGTATAACCGTATAGAGACTTATTTTACTAACGTTGGGTTCCAAAAATGTCCATATGAGCATACTCTTTTTATTAAATTAACATCTGCAGGAAAAATTCTGATTGGATGCTTGTATGTGGATGATCTCATCTACACGGGAAATGATCGAGCTATGTTTGAGGAGTTTAAACGTTCCATGATGGCCGAGTTTGAGATGACCGATCTTGGTAAAATGCATTACTTTTGGGCATTGAAGTAGTGCAATCAAAATCAGGTATTTTCATCACACAAAGAAAATATGCATCAGACATCTTGGACAAATTCGGAATGAAAGACTGTAATCCAGTGGGAACTCCAAGTGAACCAAGTTTGAAGCTCTCCAAAGACTCTTATGGGAAGAAGATAAATAGTACTTTATATAAGCAAATTGTTGGAAGCTTAATGTACTTGACAACAACTAGGCCCGACATAACACATGCTATAAGTTTGATAAGCAGATTTATGGAATGTCCAACGGACTCCATCTTCTTGCTGCAAAGAGGATCATGCGTTACTTGAAAGGTACCCTCGATTTTGGTATTTTTTATAAGAAGGGAGGGGGATCAGATGTTATTGGCTTTAGTGATAGTGATTATGCTGAAGATTTGGAGGATAGAAGAAGTACTTCATCTTTTTATGATGAGTTCAGGGGCTGTTTCATGGGCATCAAAGAAGCAACAAGTTGTGTCGTTATCTACGATCGAAGTGGAGTTTCTTGCAGCAGCTTCTTGTGCCTGTCAAGCGATTTGGTTGAAAAGAATACTTGAATTTTTGCGTTCTTATGGGGAGGAAAGGATGCATATTTATTGTGATAATAGTTCAACCATCAAACTCTCCAAGAACCCGGTTTTCCTGGTCGGAGTAAACACATAGATGTGAGATTTCATTTTCTTCGTGATCTCACAAAAGGTGTTGTTGAATTGGTGTATTGCTGCAACAAAGACCAGGTTGCTGATATTCTAACAAAATCTCTCAAGTTGGCAGCATTCTTGAAGTTGCGGGATTTACTAGGAGTAATGTCAATTTCATATTTAAACTGATTGTCTAACATTCAGTTTAAGGGAGGGTGTTGAAGTTTTATTTTATTTTTTCAGTATTTAGTTCTCCTATTTTATAGGGGTTTGTTATCCTTTAAATTATGATTGAGCTGTTAGTAGTGTCATTAGTGGTTCCTATTTTTATGTTTATGCATTATCAGTTCCATTGTATTTAAACGGATTAGTTGTTATGAATAAAAACAGATTTTCCCTTCCTATTCTTTTGAGTCCTTAACATTCCCAGCCCACAGGCTTTGGGGTATGATATTAATCAATACAAGATTGTTAGATACATCAAAGATGAAGTCTAATTTGTCTCGCGAAGCAGAAATGGAGGGGAGCAGATTTGAGTAAATTTGAGAGGGGGAGAAGAAACAGGGGGTGCACATTTCCTTTCAAAAAAAATGCGCAGGAAGTGTGCAGCGGCGATCCAGTGAACAACAAATTTAACGGTGGCATGGGATTAGGTGGAGGACCTGAGCGGCGAGCCACGCGTGGAAGAAGAGAAATCAGATCCAGATTTCTTTAGAATTTGCAAAATTATTTTCTGCATTTTCTATCTTCTTTCCGATTTTTATTTTTTTTATATTTATGAGTTTTTATATAAAATTATTTAGATTTTTGAATAATTTTATATTTTTAATAATAAATTTTAGAATTTTTAAAATTATTTTATGAATTTTACTATTTATTTTTTATTTTTTTCAATATTTCTAATTTTTATATAAAATTATTTAGAATTTTCATTTTTAATAAATTATTTTAATTTTTTTTTTGAATAAGATGGTTACGTATCGCCATCTTATTGAGTTTTTTTAACATGTGCTAAGCAAGTGGCCTATATATGTCAGAATATATAACCGAAAGCTGCAAAATGCAAAGAAACGTGTAATACAATTTGTGATCGAAAAAAATATTTAGTTTAGTTTACAAAGTGTAAAATCGCACATAGTATGGGTTGCAAAATAATATTAACCCTATAAATTATAGCTAATAATATATATGAACAATAATAATTCACATCAAAATTTATAGGATTAATTTCATTTGCAATATATATTATTTTTTTAATATTTTTTATAGTGATGGTTAAAGCATCGATAAAATATAAATACATATTAGGTGGATTACGTTACCCAATGGTATTAGAAAATCGATCAGGGTAGATTTAGTTATTGTAAGTATTTTCTAAATGAATTTGAGTAATATAAATTTTAAATAGTAAGAATTTGGGTACCTTTAATTGCCCCGGGACCCACCAGCTGTGCGGGACCGCTTATCGGATTTATAAAACCAAAACATGAAAGTTGAAATATTTTAGTAAGAATAAGGAGGCGAAGAGTAAAGGATATAAAACTTGGAGCAAGTTCCTGCAAAAATCAAAATTTAATAGTAGAAAACGATGGAACAGTACAATAATGGAGATAGGACCAAAAATTAAGCAGTTTCTCCTCTGTAGAGACATGAAAATTGAAAAATAACTAACTGTACAAGAAAATATCTTCAAGACTCATGAACATCCTAAATTAACCCCAGATAAAGAATGCAGCAATCTTCATTCGCCTTGATATCGAGCAGTAAGAGATCAGATGATTCATACCTTTGTGAGACCGTAGTTTATATGGATCCTTTAGTGAATTTTGGTTGGGATAAAATCGAGCTTCCCTCTGAGTCTTATTGGTCGGGGGTCGAGGCAGATAGAAAATAACGCATGATGAAACTCGAAAGTGACCAGATGCAGATGATGCCCAGAAACTGAAGAACGTTCAGAAGTGTGTTCAACGAACCATTTATAGCAACGTTGTGTGATGTCATCTCAGCTCCTTTTACGGTGAAAGAAAGAGCTGTTACCAATTGTGCTGCCCTATTCAGTTGGTGCAACCTATAAACCTTCAGTAAGATAAAACACGAAATCAAACTTCAGATCCTTTTCCGAATACTTAAGTATATGGCATGAATATTTTAGACGATATCCCAATCATTAAACAAGGATGTGAATAATATGAGTTCGGTTCTACAGAGATATATATCAATTATAGAGGTGGTAAATCGAGCTGCCAGTTAGGTGGGGCCAGTATTTTTTGGCCCAGCATATTGAGGCAGCCTGAAAAACCAGTTAGAACAGGCCGGACGGGCCATTTGGGCTAGCAGAGTAGGCCCATCTTTTTCGGGTTGTCAAAAAGACGGTCCAGCTTGATCCTATTCTGAGGCCAGCCCAACTTGATCCAGTTTACGGGCAAGGAACATAACAACGTTAACTAATCAAAAGTATGCTGCTTACTTGGAAGATAATCGGGATGGCAGGCCAGGAAGGTGAGCTAATATTTCTTGCATATTGCTCAAATGCATATTGAACAACGATACCTACAAGATACGGAGCCAAAGTAGCCGAAGCTGCTGGGCCAGTCCATGGCCAGACAAAGCCCATTGTCACCATTGGAATTATAAGACTAAGAACCAAAATGGTAACAGAAGAGATACGATGTCCCCAATGAGGGACAAGTTTTTGGTTTGTCCTTGCAAATGCTGGCTCCATGGGCCTCCGTAGACGGTCTAGTAGGACAAGAAAAACGGCAACGCCACAATAGAAAAGGGCTTCTGTGAAGAACAATATTAGAAAGTCTGCAAAAAAGAAGAAAGGATAAATACTTCGCCAGAAATATATTGTATGTTCTAGTAATCAAATGCTTCTTAAATAGAAAATGACATGATTAGCTGCATTTATCGCACACATCCTGTCAAAACAAGTATCAGTAGTAAATTACATCGACATACCTCTCTAATTATCATATAATCTGAACTCATGAGTGCACTTACAAATGTCGGTTCAATCAGGCTTTTTTTCTTTTTTCTTTTTCATTCAATACCTTCACTCATATTATGTGAAATACCCGGCTTGACTAGTCATTTAATCATTCCATAAATCGAAATAAATCAATGTTCTTATACTGCAAATGATAGGGAACCTCTAAAGCAAATGCAAACTAGCAGCAAACCAAGACGGACATAATTGATCAATGTACCAAAATGCATCAGAGATGTAATTAAGCCGAAGAAAAAAAGAATCAAATATCAGATTTATTAGTACAGATTCAGGACGCTCAAACTGCTCCTATTACACAGAAAGTAGAAACTCAAGTGTAGTAAGTGGTAAAAGAATTGAACTAACAAACAGCAGAACGCTCAAACTAAACTGTACTAGTTTTCCATGATACTAACATTCTAAAAAGTACAAATTACCCTGTTGTAGTTACAGTTTTAAGTCGAGAACAGGCAAAACCAATTAATGACGAAAGTGGGACATAAGATGGAAAGAAATAACAAACAGAGGAGTATTAAAGAAGTAACTCAAATGGAATAACGTCGCCTACCAGTTAATAATGAATCCTCAAATATTGTAGAAAGTATCCTGCGCAAATAAAGTGAGGGAAAGATAAAAGATGCAACAAGGACAGTGGGACCAATGAACCATATTAGGTAATTTTCATTTTTCTCAGAGCTAGAAACGAGAATTTGATCTTTGCTTGTCTTAGTATGCCCATAGAATGAAATAAATCCTGGTTTGCCCCAAGCTCTTCCAATATGATGGTCAGAAATATCAGCCTCTTCAACAGAAGGCTGCTTCTGTTCTTCCACGAAATCATCCAGTTCAATTTCACCTAATGATTCCTGATCTTCAGTGGCTGCAAAGAGAATCTGTTGCCTCTTTGGAAGTATTTTGTTTAGTGTTGGCTTTCTGTATATGAGTTTGCATGACTTAACACCTTGTGTAAACAAAAGGAATTAAATGAATATTAGGACACTTGATAAAGGGCTCATAATCCAATTAAATATTCAAACTTTATAACGGTAATATCTTCATAAAAGTGACCACAAAGACAACACAATGCAAAAGAGATTCTCTATTGCTATATACTCACTTTTCCCAGAAAAAGAGTCATGTTTCAAAAACATCTTGATCCAAAAAAATCATTTTCAAAAGTTAATGTCTCACTTTATATGTCAAAGTAAAATCATACAAAAAAAAATTAATTTCACAAATAAGTTGTATATGATTGAATAAGTCAAATTAACAAATAATGAGCAAGAATTTATAGTTTTTAGAAGTTTGAACCTTTTATCAAATTGACTAAAAACAAAAAGTAGTACCTTTTTGAAAGAGGACTCTTTATGGGATGGAGGGAGTATCACTTAAATTCATTTCAAATTGGTCAAGAATTGATCAGTAAACTTCATCTTACAGAAAATTGTTACTCAAGTAGATTTACTAAATCAAAAGCTACCTTTATGATTTCTCAGTTGTTCTGCATTGTCAAACAGTCTTAGCCTTGAGTTCAGCTGAAAATCAATACAGGAACCAGAATTAAAGGAATCACCGAATCTGGTGTCAGAACATCTCCACGTAAGCACATAAAAAACAATCAAAGACCTGTTAGATCACCAAAAAGCTAGAGTAACAAGTTAATGATTTAGTTAGATGGATTCAAGAAAATTATGTGAATCTAAAAATTGTGAAAGGCTTCACCCTAAAGAAGAGATATCATGGATCAGCCATATAATGACATCTGTCCTACGAAGTTTCTGTCTCTGACCTTCAAAACCATTTTCATGGATAAATCTGGCGTTTAGTGTCAAGTTAAAGGGCATCCGCTGCACAATGTCAGCTAAAATCATTACTTTGTATCGATCTCATATTTGTATGCATATTATGTACCTACGAACAACATTAGGAGGGCCGAGTGCAAATACAGGTATAGCTTATGAAAATAGAATAACAGAAAAGTATTAGTAAACGCTAAGACTCATTTCACATTTCTAAGAGGACGGTCAGATGGCTTTGGCATCTTTCTGAATGATACCTAGCACCATCGCAACATTTCTCATCTAAATTTCGAAAATGTTTATTCCCTTGTCAAGGCTCACTCCAATCACTTATCTAATGATCCGTTTTGAACACTTTTAACAGAGGGATAGTTGTAAACTAATCAATTGGGCTACACTTTTCTATAGTTTTTCCAAGTGTCCAATGTCCATAGCGTGTTGAATTGTATGTCGTGTACATGCACTAATCCACTAGTGTTTCCTGAATGGAAACAACACATTGTAACTAACACACTAACAACACTTATTTAGTATCTAGATTTCTTCCATACTATTCTTATTTAGTATCTAGATTTCTTCACTTTAAAACATAAAGCTGAGACATTAAACCGGCGAATTGAAAACTTCGCAAAAACTGAAAACATTCCACTAATAAGCAGGATTGTACAGAGTTCATCAGCATTTTTACAACAAATTAAAAACCAAATTAATAACGAGATGTTTAAGAAATAGCACCTCTTTCATAAATTAAAGCATTACCAAGTAGAAATTTGTCTGACACAGCTATATTTAATACCAAATTTCTGGATTTAAAGCATAATAGCGGAGAAATTAAAGCGACGAAATCGAAAACTTAGCCAAATTTCCAATTGTTCCAATAACGGGCAGGATTATAAAGCAATTTTTCTCAGCAAAAGTCACCCACTAACGGAAATAAAAACCGTAAAGCATAACAATACCTTCAATTCCGCCTTTCTCTGACAAGGTGAAGAAACATATGCGGAAACACAGGAAACTGACGAACCAATTTTCATTTTCATTGCCATTTTCTTCATTCAACTTTGAACGATATTAACTACTACTGCTAACACTACTGAAAACTCAAAAAGACCTAAATTTTCGCGAAATCAAGAAAAATAAATATGATTTTGAGGAATATTTGGGGCACTGAAAAATGGCTGGAAAGGGGGAGAGTTTGGAAAATCCAAGGTGCCACATTTAACTCTTGTAAGCGGAAGGAATAAAAACAGACAGTGGTGATTTTGTCTCAGGAAAAGCTGGAAAAAAAAAAAAAAGAGAACGAGGGCCGCATTAATTCAGTTGGCATCCTCCGTCCAACGTTTACTATGTCAAAGCTTAGTTTCACTTTAAAATTTAAGCCGTACAACATCAATTATGAATACTAAACATATAAATTAGGAAAAATTGGTAAGGTTGTTAACCAGCCGTTTACCTGTGAGCTGTCTTTTTACTTTCGAAAAAATTGATATAAATGGTCAGTATGTTTCCCTTATTTAAAAACTAGGACACTAAGTATACCACTTTTTAAAAATACCTTCTAACTTACCAAAAAATGGTGAAAATGTCCCGTGATCATCTATAGATTGTGACACAACCGGTGATTGATGAGGTGAAGCTCTTTTCTGACGTGACATTGATTTTTCATTTTTTATTTTTTCTGTTGACTCACTTGTTAGGGTAGAAACAAATATGTTGTCGACTTTGGCGGTGGCGGATTCGGCAGGGAGAAGGCGAAGAATCGGGTGATTGGTCAGATTCCAATCAGTTAGTGGATGGGTGGGCTGGGCGAAGCATTGTTGGCTTCTTCTTCGTCTTCCATATTAGTGTCTTTGAAAGATTGCAAGACATCCATAAATATTAGAGTTTAGTATGTTGGAATTAAGGAAGAAGGATGGAACAGTTTTTAATTTTTAAAATATTAATTTAAAATTTATTTATTAATATTTAGTATAATTATCCTAATTCACAATTTAAAATAAAATAATAATAACATGAGAAAAGTAAAAAAGAAATTTGAAAATATTAATGAATTTTAGAAATTATTAAAAGAAAATCATAATTTTTTTTTTCTGATTTTTAAATAAATTTTAGAATTTTAAAAAAATATCAGAAATAATTTTTTTATTTTTTTAATTTTAAATCAATTTTTTAATTTTTAAAATAAATTTTAGAAATAGATTTTTAATTTTTGAATTTAAAATTAATTTTATAATTTTTTTAAATAAATATCAGAAATAAATTTTTAAATCTTTGAATTTTAAATGAATTTTTAATTTTTAAAATAAATTTTACAAATAAAATTTGTATTTTTCTGAATTTTAAACATTTTTTTGGGGTTATAATTTTTTATAAATTCAAATTAATATTTTATTTTATTTTTCCACTATAACAAGTGAGTCAGCAGAAAAAAAAAATGAAAAGTTAATGGCACGTCACAAAAAAGAGCTCCACCTCATTAATGAATAGTTGTATCACAGTCTATAACCAGTAACGGGGCATTTTCAACAATTTTTTGTAAGCTAGAAGACATTAGAAAAAGTGGTATACTTAGTGTCCTAGTTTTTAAAGACGGAAAACATACTGGGCATTTATACAAATTTTTCCGAAAGGAAAAAAGACAGCTCACTGGTGACCGGCTGGTTAACAGCCTATAGCCGGTCACAGGGCATTTTCACCAATTTTTCGTAAGTTAGAAGATATTTTTAAAAAGTGATATACTTAATATTCTAGTTTTTACATAGGAGAAATATACTGGACATTTATACCAATTTTTCCTAATTTATATGTTTAGTATTCATAATTGATGTTGTACGGCTTAAATTTTATACCAATTTTCCCTATAAATTATGAATCTTAAATTATAAACCATTGAATTATAAACATAGAACCATTAAATCATGAATTGTGAAATCAGAGCCGATCCAATCTTTTGGAGAATGCGGTGCAGAAAAAATAAATTAGGCCCCTTACAATATTAATATTACTATTTTAAAAATAATTTAATTTTAAACAACTAAAAATAGGTCTCGAATTATATTTGAATTGGCATTAATTTTAAACAACTAAAAATGGGTCTCGGACTATGTTTGAATGAGCATCAAAGTGACAGGTCCATCATGGCCCCTTACAATATTAATATTATTATTTTAAAAATAATTTAATTTTAAACAACTAAAAATGGGCTCGGAGTCTCGGACTATGTTTGAATTGGCGTTAATTTTAAACAACTAAAAATGGGTCTCGAACTATGTTTGAATTGGTATCAAAGTGACAGGTCCATCATATCATTTAATATGTAAAAAAAATATTGTTACCTGTGCTGAGGAGGAATCGATCCCACCTCTCACTTTCTTATCTCTTTTCACTTCAGAAATCGGTCACTTGAGCTATGTCGATTTATGTTATACTTAGCATATGTTAAATATATATACGAAAATACAGATTTATACGAAAAATAGAAAACGAAAAAAAACGAAGGCCCTTGCCGGGGGGGGGGGGAGGGGGAGGGGAGGGTGGCCGGTGCGGCAGCGCCGTCTTGCCCCTAAAGGCTGGCTCTACGTGAAATCATAAGTCCAGAATATGAATTCTAAACATGAATCATGAACCCAAATCATGAACTTAGCGCAAATTGCAAAATAAAAATAAAAATAAATAAATAAATATAAGTGACTCGATTTTGTAGTACGATACGGTTGGGACAACAAAAGTGGAATAGAGGATCCCATGTGACATTAATTAGGATTAATTGATTTATCAAATATCGTTATATATATAGAGTGATAAATATAAGAACTTTGTTAATACATAAATATAAGTTAATATTTAAATGCTTAATTCATTTACCAAATATCTCTATATATAGGGTGTTAAATATCATTTTTTTTAAATATATAAATATAAGTGAATTTCATCGGTTACTTTTTGACAAATGGACACTAGTTCTACTTTCCCTAATACTCCTCCTTATGCTAGTTAAAGGGCCGAATAGCGTTGTCAAGTAACAAAAATTTAATGGGAAAAATAAAGTGTCATTTGGAAAATGAGTGCAACACATCTTTTTTGAGACTCTCATTGAAGTGTACAACTCTTCATTGATATGTACATCAATGTGCATTGTACGGTATGGATCGGGAATTTGAAAATCTCTAGATCCAAATCAAATTTCGATTAGTTTAAAAATGAGTATACAAAATCAATTCAAAAAATTGAGATGGTACGACTTGGTTATCTTTTTCTGGAATAGTTCGGTTCGAAATTTTGGATTTAACGAAACAGTTCAATTAATTTTGTTCAGTTCGAATAATTAGAGATCTTTTATCTTTTGAATAATATATTCAATTTGTAAAATATATTGGCAAATAACCAAAATAAATAATTTTATTACATCAAATTTGTTTCCAATTCATTAACTTTTTGAGATTTGGGAAATATTGTGTAGTAGAAAAGGAAAAAAAAAAATTAAGGCGTGTTATTTTAACATTAGGATTTACTTGAGTAATATACCCAATACAACACATAACTTCTAGCGTAATTTTGGGGCGGGAACAACAAAAATAGTTTGTAACCAGCAAAATAGTAGTATATCAAAAGAAGAAAGTATGCGGTGTTTCTAACCAAATCTACACACACATATATCTATGGATAATGTTAAAAAATTATTTAATACAACATATCTGTGAATTGCTCGGGCACATGAAACGTGAATGCGATGAACCCTTGGGGCCAGAGGAAATTCGGAGCTCGAGAGATGACCAGTTGCCATTCGAATAGTTTTACGTGCTTTGCCGATGAAACAAGATATAATGAAAGCGGAGGGATCTTCTACTAAGACGGAAAACTGGTCCCCCCGGCATCGGATATTTGAGTAGCTTAAGAGAGGAGTGAGTAGCGATGAAGAGGAGAGGAATGATACTAGGCATAAAGCAGTCATAGCAGATGCAAGTTTGCAGAAGATCGTTCGGGGTTTGGAAGGTGTCAGAGTCAAAGATGTTGAAAAGGTCAGATTCAAGGCCAGATTAGTAGCAAGAGGTTTCACCCAAAGAGAAGGTGTGGATTTCAATGAAATCTTTTCTCCAGTGGTGAAACACACATCCATCAGAATACTGCTAGCATTAGTGGCTCAGTTTGATCTGGAATTGGAACAACTAGATGTTAAAACAACTTTCCTTCATGGTGAGCTTAAGGAGAAAATATACATGTCACAACCTGATGGATATATTTTACCTGGTAATGAAGATAAGTGTTGTCTGTTGCAAAAATCACTTTATGGACTTAAACAAAGTCCAAAGCAATGGTATTTGAGATTTGACAGTCATATGAAACATATTGGGTTTGAAAGATCAAGGTATGACAGTTGTGTATATCTTAAGCTAGCTGAAAATGAAGTGGTTGTGTTTATACTCTTGTATGTAGACGACATGCTAGTAGCAAGTAGAAGCAAGACATAAATCAAAAGAATAAAAGATTAGTTGAAGGCAGAGTTTGAAATGAAGGAGCTTGGACAAGCTAGAAGGATTCTTGGGATGGACATATTGGGGGATAGATCACAAGGGTGTCTGTGGTTGCATCAGACTGATTATGTGCAGAAAGTGTCGAAGAAATTCAATATGCATGAGTGTAGATCTGTTTCAATTCCTCTTGGTCAGCAGTTTAAGCTCTTTGAGCAGCAAAAGCCCAAGAATGAAGATGAAGAAAATGAGATGAGCAGGATTCCATATTCAAATGTTGTTGGAAGCATAATGTAAATTATGATATGTACAAGGCCAGATGTATCTCATGCCATTAGTGTAGTGAGCAGGTATATGTCAAATCCTAGGAGAGCTCATTGGGAAACATTAAAGTGTGTAATGAGATATCTTAAAGGAATGGAAATTATGGAATTTTGTTCAAGAAATTGGATGACAGAAGTAAAGATGATGTACTGGGATTTGTTAACTTAGATTTTATAGCAAATGTAGACTCTAGGAAGTCACAAACTGGTTACATTTTTACATTGTATGGATCTGCATTGAGCTGGAAGTCTATGCTTCAGTCAGTGGTTGCATTATCCACCACTGAAGCTAAATTTATTGCTCTTACAGAAGCTGTGAAAGAAGCTGTCTGGATCAAAGATATTCTCTCAGAATTTGGTATCAAACATGATTCAGTGAAAGTAAAGTGTGACTCACAAAGTGCTCTTCATTTAGCCAAACATCATGTGTTTCATGAAAGGTGCAAACACATCGATGTCAAACTGCATTTTGTGAGGGATATAGTGGAAAAGGGGTCTATGTGTTTAGTTAAAGTAAGAAAAGAGGAGAATCCAGCAGACATGTTGACTAAATCACTTACTAGAGACAAGTTTCAGTATTGTCTCTAGTTGGTGAGAATTCAGACTGTTTAAGTAAACTGCAGGATGACTCTTGGGTTGCACGGGCAAGTGGAGTGATCTTGGTACAGTCCATGTTTGAATGAAGTATGTGTGATGAGTCTGTTGGCTTTGTTGAGAAGCCAAGGTGGAGATTGTGAGCTAATAATGTGGGGTGGCTTCACAACTGAATAAATTGCTGGAAAGTGATTATGGATAAGCAGAAACAGAAGGAAAAACAGCTCAAAATAAGCTAGAAACAGATGGTGGGAAAAGCAGTTTCAAGCGGTTAAAAGTTTGTTACAAGAACCATTGTCTATCACAGAAACTGTTGTCTATCATATTGAAAAACTGTTGTGAGCTTCCAGATTTTGGCAGTTATTTTATGTTACAACTGTTTGATCAGCAATCAATCCAAAGGCTAAGATTAGACGTTATTAACTCTTTTTCCTCTGTATCTTATCATTGTTAACACACATTCTTTCAGCTGAGATTAGGAGTTAGAGAGAGATTTGTAGAAAAGATAGAGTGATCATTTTCTTCTTCTTTGCATGAAGTCTTGTATTCTCCATTCCTTGTATTCTTGGTGTTTTAGTGGATTGGTAGAGATCGTTCTATCCGTGGATGTAGGTTTTGATAACCGAACCACGTAAAAATGTGTTGATTCATTTTAATTTCAGTTTTAGGCTATTGCTTCTATATTGCATAATTTGTGTTTGTTGTTCTTCTTGTGAGAGGTTGAAGAACACTTGATTGAATTGTTTTAAAGTAACAAGGGGAAATGGGAAACCATCAAAACCTGGGGTTTCCTGTGCCCTAAATTTGAAGAAATCAGATATGGCTGAAGAATTGGGTCTTCGTATAACATCATAAACATATTTCACAATTTTTTTGTATAAAAATCTGGAAAAGATCGTCTTTATTGAAGAAAATAAATAGTAGATTGAAAATTTATGGCATCTCATAGGTTATCGAAAGAAATATTGAGAACTGATTTTGTTTTTCTTACTTGCAAAGAGAGAGATTGGAAGATGAAAGATTTAGGGGAGAAAGACAGCTGTAAAAGAGATTAAAGAGAGAGCGTAGAGGGAAGAAATTGGAGAGAGAGAGTTCCACTTATGCTTTATGAAATTATTAAATGTATATTTTAGCATTATCATAGATATTTTTTAAAATAATATATGTATATATATATATATAAATATATTATAATATAATAGGAAAATATATTTAAAATTAATTATTTTTATTTTACTGGTTGAACCATCGATTAAATCAATAAAACCGATTGAACTGCTAACCGTTGATAAT
This sequence comes from Ajuga chamaepitys, assembly GCA_958295605.1. Taxonomy (NCBI): domain Eukaryota; kingdom Viridiplantae; phylum Streptophyta; class Magnoliopsida; order Lamiales; family Lamiaceae; genus Ajuga; species Ajuga chamaepitys. Next base: position 58,148,231 of record OY282502.1, read on the forward strand.
ACCTGTTTAATCGAAGGATGGATTATAGGCTATAGCAACACTAGTGCACAGTATTTTCGTGATGCTCCTAAAATCAGTTTTAGTATCCCAAAGTAATTTAGTATTACGACACCCTCACTTTTTAACTTGTTACCATGAAAATGTTGCAAGAATAACAGAATGGAAATTAATTTGCTTTTTATTAATTTCCAATGGAAAATAAACCATATAATATGACGATAATAATATTTTAAATATTTATTACTAATTTCCATCGAAAATGATATATTATTAAAGGAATTATTTTATTTATTTAATTTTGTCGTTCAAACGAATATTAAATAGACGAATAAACGTAATTAACATGATTTTACTTCCACTTTAATACGAGAATTAAAAAAGGGAGAAAATATTACAAATAAACCGTTTTTTGTTTTTCTTTTCACGAAAAAATAATAATAATAATAATAATTACCCAAAAATAATAATAATTATGTTCAATATTACCAAAAAAAAGTCCATTAAAAATTAAATTCATTTAATAAAATATGAATCACAAATAAACAATTTTTATTAAACATCAATCCCCAACAACCAACCAAGCACATCATCAATATAATCTCAATACTAATTTAATCATCATACTAATCATCAATAACAATCTCGTATACACGTCAAATTGCTTTATACAATTAAAACTACACTACAACCATTTTAATGTTCCACAACCACCCAAACAAACATCACATACTAACTTCTCCAATCACTTTCCTCCCAACAATGTCCCAACCACCCCAGCCATAACACAAAAACTTGGGGCAAAAATATGCATTTTCCCTTTGGAGTATTTATAATTCTAAGCTAAAATATAACACAGAAACTTGTGGCAAAGTGTCTCATAGTGAGGTCTGTAAAAACTAAAAAGTAATTTTTTAGGAAAAAGAAAATGATTTAACCTGAAAATATTAATTAAAAAAAATTGATTCTTTGGAATAAAAAGAATATTTTCTTCTAAAAAATTGATAATTTTTTTAATATGGCTACATGTCTTCGTAGAAAGAGTCTTACAGAAGACAAAGTTGTAAAATACACTAGTTCAATACTAGATTAGGGTCTGACTCCTGGTCGGCACTAAGGCGGTGGTTAATCGGGGTTATGAAAGAGTAAGCGGAAACGAGTCGGAAAAAAACACGTAAACAATCAAGAACAGTCTAGCACCTTAATAGGCCCTATTGAAGATAAGACGGAGACTTCTAGAACAGCGCCTAAATCTGCTTCATAAGATAATTATGATATCATTATTGCCTTTCAGCAAATGACTGAGATCTGCTTTAAAGTCAATAATATAGGTAAAAAGGTTATCCTATCCACCAAAGAATTGTTGAAACAGTAGACTTGGAAAGGAAAAAAAAAACACAACTAAGAATTGCTACATGAAAGCAGTTCCCAACGAACAACAATAATATAGAACCACAAAAAGAAACAAAAATTGAAACATCAAAGCGCCTGGACAACAAATCAAACATCAATGAAAGAAAAACACTAGCACATATAAAGTAACCTTGTCCCAGCTGTCAATACTACTTGCTGGTTTCACCTACAATTTTGAGGTTAGACCTGAGCAGTTCCTTCAGTAAATTTAGGATCCTCACATCTGTACTTCCCATCAGGCCCGATCCCGAATCCCTTGGGATCAGCGAATACATTCTCGAGCAGCTGGCTACGGGCTGGTACCGGGCTTTGCTCTGCAAACTCAACCGAATCTTCAACAACCTCATCAATCTTCTTCTCAATTGCCTTCAGATCTCCTTCTTTGGCCAAGTTGTTTTCTATTATGTACTTTTTCAGTGCAGTTATGGGGTCTCTTGTGGCATAGTGAGCCTTCTCAGCTGTCAAAGTGAAGAAATTCTATAATTAGATATCAAGTGAAAATACTTAAATAATCGTCTCAAGTCCATGCGATACATTTTACTGCTGGTCCATGCCAGCTGGTGTAGTGGGCACCGCTCATCTTGCACACATCCACATGGCGTGGGGGGGAATTGTGTGTGAATGAGCGGCGGTTTATACTTTATAGTATATGATGTAAATACTAGATATAGATGTCAAGTTTAAATGGGAATCCTAAGCATAAATATTAGATAATTGTCTCGAGTTTATGTGGGATACAATAATACATATCCCACAGCTAGTGCTTTCACCCTTGTATCGACCACTCATTTTGCACACACCACATGGGTCTGTGTGTGACGTGGTAAACACACCAGTGAAATGCATAGGCTGTTTGATCAAACACATCCCCATGGACAATTCTGACAATGAATCAGAACGTGCAAGGACAAATACTAAGAAAAGCAGAAAAGACCTAATCTTGCATCATCTGTAGAGAATTCATCGATCAATTTTATGGTTTTTTATAGATTAGATGAAGGCAATAAAGGCTCGATCACATCTATATGATCCACATGTCACATACAGACACATCCCACACACTTGTAGAAGGTCTACAAGTTTCATCTAAATCATCAAAATTCCTGGCTAACGAGTTTTAACCAACAATTTTCATAGCAAGCAACAGGAGACTTTATAATACAACCTATATCAAACCAATAATTCTCTATAGGCATGATGCACATTGTTTAAATGTCATGGGTGATTCACTACTTGTACTAAAGCACACAATAAGAATGAGAGTTAAGGTGCTATTCAAAATGCTCACCAGGGTCACGGAGCTCATCGGGATCAGCCAAAGAGTGTCCTCTGAACCTGTATGTCTCACACTCAACCAAGGTTGGACCTTCGCCTCTTCGAGCCCGCCCAACAGCCTCCTGAGCAACTTCCCTCACCTTCAACACATCCATACCATCAACATGGACCCCTGGCATTCCAAATGCGGGTCCCTTCTTCCAAATCTGAGGATCAGACGTTGACCTCAAATGCGACATCCCAATCGCCCACAAATTGTTCTCAACAACAAATATGATCGGAAGCTTCCACAGAGCAGCCATGTTCAAGCACTCATAGAACTGCCCATTGTTGCAAGTCCCATCTCCAAAAAACGCTATCGTCACCTCATCACAGTCCTCCTTCAGAACTTCTCTCTTGTATTTGCTAGTGAAGGCTGCCCCTGTGGCAATTGGAATGCCTTCACCAATGAAAGCAAAACCACCAAGAACATTGTGCTCTTTGGAGAACATGTGCATGGAGCCACCTTGGCCCCTGCAGCACCCGGTAGTCTTGCCGAAGAGCTCGCTCATGACCTGACGGGCTGGGACGCCTTTGCTCAATGCATGGACATGGTCTCTGTAAGTACTGACCACACAATCTTCTTTCTTCAATTGCTTGATAAAGCCAGTGGACACAGCTTCTTGGCCATTGTACAGATGTACAAAGCCAAACATTTTGCCTCTGTAATACATCTGGGCACACATATCCTCAAAGGATCTTCCCAAATACATGTCCTCATACAGGACCAAGGCCTCTTCTTTTGTTATTAACTGCAGCATACACACTTAAATTATCCCTTAACAGCTAAAATAATAAATAAATAAATAACTATGAAAATATCATCTAATTATTCATGATATCAAATAAAGGCATCAATAAAGTTAAATTACCCGAAGATAAACAATAAATCCAAAATTACATATCAAAAATGAAAAAAAAAAGAAAAAGAAAAATTCGCTCCGTCACACTAAAAATAGAGGAGCAAAAGCACATGCAATGACGAGAACATAAACAAAATCTATCAAACCACATAAACACACCACAACTCAAACTATTAAACAGCAAAATCACTTAGCAGCAAACACATAATTGTTTTTTTTAAACAAAAAATACCAGATTGGAGGCAGAAGAGTTGGATTTGAGCTTTTTCTCCTTGACGACATCCGAAGATACCGCAACAACAGCGGTGGATCGGCGGGTGACAGGAGAAATCGCCTTATTAACAGACAACAATTTACTCCCGAGAAATTTGGAGGCGAGGATAGAAGATGCCCCTGAAATTTTAGAGGTAGATTCAGGCTTTTCGGCAGATCTGGAAGAGTTAATTAAGAGCGGATTGTGGATGATCTTGGCCGTAGCTGAGCAAGCCATGACGAGTGAGGAGAACAATGCAGGGCGTCGATAATGGTGGTGGAATCAAGAGAGAGAGATAGGGGAGTAGATCAAGGAGGGGGAGAATGGAAGTAGAAATCAGGGAAAAACAGGAAATTATAGGAAGGGAGAAGGGGAAAGGGGCGGAGAGTACGAGAGAGCGTTTCTGTGGAAATAATCGTCACCAAGACTGTGTGTTTCTTGTGCCTCGTCATTTTTAACCTTTTTTTTTTCCCCCTTTTTATTATCTAATACAGTAATACTCCTAAATACTAATGTGTAACACTATTTTTCCAGCCTGTCGATAATAATTTTTGAAAAAAATATATGAAATACTTGTAGATAAATTAGTTGTGAAAGATTTTTTAAGCATGGTGAAAGTTAAAAGGTAGTATTTCTTTTATGAATAAAACTGCTTCAGATTTATTGTTTACATTTAGCAAAGATCAAATTCACAATATTTATTTTAACCAACTTTTATATTGAAGAAAATACAGGATGTATTGTTACGTAAGCGACATAATATTTTGTTTTACAACTATAAAAAGAAGCAAGAGTGATTATAAAAATAAAATAAATAACAAATTTCAGCTACTTACTTTTTTCCCATTTAAAGAAGACAGGTAGGGTTAGAGGAAAGTTTGGTCGTACCCTCATCTACTAACAATACACTTCATGGCTTGAGAACTCTTCTAAAATGTCATATGATATCTGATCTAATAAAACGTATAATGGATCTTCAAAAGAATAAAAGTAATTAATCATCCATTTGTATGTAATTAGTTGTCATGTGTGTGTACCTATTAATTCCGTGAATATATAACATCATGTATGTTATAATTTACGAATGTCTAATATTCTAAAATTCGCTAGACTCCAGTTTCCTGCTTAGTCAGAATTAAATGAGGTGTGATTGGAGCAAAATTGAGAAAAATATATATTTTTAGGATGTAGGAGTATTTAAATTGAGAAGAGTCAAAAAAATAGACAGATTAAGAGCAGTTTAGAGGCCTAGAGTGAAATTTTGCAGGAACATTATAAAACTGATATTGTAACCATCCAATGACTAGTCATTTATCTTTTTATGTTATGGAATTCAATATACGAACCCCAAATGGGATATGCATTTTTGCAATAAATATTACCTAACGAAGAAGCATATATTCATGATAAATCTTGACATTATTATCGATATAATCGATGGGGGCATTTTATTTTACACCATCAACTAGCAGAGCTATATTAATTAAAGCTCTTTGTGCCAACTGCCCAAGTAAATATTCACTGGTTGCCATGCATCCCCCTTTTGAAAATGATGTTTTAGACACAGAAAATAAATGCATTTAATTATATTATTTTACACATGTGGAACTAGAACATCATTGACATAGGAGAGAAATTACAAGAATATTGGACGACATCACCAATGTTCACCCATCCTGCAAAACAAGAATATAAAGTTCCCTAACCTTCATATCATAATGCATCAAAAGGACCAGTCCATTACACATGCATAAACACATACATACATATATATACATGTGTATAAACAAAGAGAGGAGTGAAGGGGAAACTAAAGAGAATTTGAGGAGAAGAGGGCACAGGCCAAGATCTTCTGGCTCTCAAAAAATATAGATGCATATATATTTATATATATCATATCTACAGAACATATTTAAGAAGAAGAAGAAGACTATCATTCCTACTACAGAAACAATGCACGAATAGAAACACCTACACCACAACAGACAAATGAAACTGATTACGGCCACCTCTACGTCTCTCTAGAAGAACCCCGTCACAAAAAGGGGTTCAGCAATTGTGCCTCTGTGACGTCGAACAAAACCTAGTTGGGGGGAGGGGAAAAGGATGTCCCTGTTTTCGTGCTCTTCGGCTATATATCATAGAAATGACTCGAGCTATATTAGATTTGCCCTCTTCAGGAACCTGATCGTTCTGCAATACCACGGCCATAGTAACTCAATGAAATCCAAGTATCTCTCCACCAACCACCCTTGCAAAAACTTCATCGTCCCCCTGGTCGCCTCATTGTAGTTCATGTTTTTTATGTCTGCTAACGGTTGAAATATAAGTACTTTTGAGGCTTCTTTCAGCTTCCCACTAATGACATAATCACGTACTGTAGAGTAGTACACAGGCAGGTTTTTCACTACTTTGACCGTCTGCTTGAAGCCGAATGCATAAAGCCCACATAGAGCTCGAAAAATCTTTATGTTGAGAAAGAGAACTAATGGTCCGAGAATCCATAGGGGGGTCAATTCCTTAGATACTTTTGACCCATATACAATATTAACAGCCAGGTACAACGGGGTGCTGCAAAGACAACAAAACAGAGCAAGTGATCAATGACATTTACATGGAGTTTTAACTTCTAAGTGTAAAGTAAGGAGCAAGTTTTACGTGTCGTCGGAAAAAAAGCATAAGTGCATGTCTAAAGAAACGTTTCATTAATTATGTTAAATAAATCGCTCAACCTTTAATCCTCTCTTGATTATAATAATACGTTCACTTTATGAGTGATACAAAAAACTGAAGGCTGGCCAGGTCCCAGAATCTTAATTGCAATAAAAGTATATTAAGAATAAAAAATTACAACGAGGAATACGAACATGGCCAAAACCACTAACAACTTCATGCACCGAAATGGAAGAGGGGAAACTACTGTGGAAGACTCAATTTTGTGTATAAATATCAAGATCCGTTCCTCACTAAGACTCTTTGTCCTTTCTTACAGCAAAAGTAGTGCCATGCAAACATGTCTCAAAAACTCACGAGCGTGTGCATGTGCGAGAGAGAGAGAGGGGGGGGAGACAGATTTGGTTCAATGATCATACTTACAATAGTAAAAGGGGTACTTTAATTGCAGCACCCAAACCCAAAAACCGGCACCAAACTGCCTTCAGAATTTCACCACTTTGCTTTTGTGAAGTGGTTGGCATTTTCGACGTCGCTATTAAGGAAGGTTCTTCATGAACTTCCTCCACTGCTTGGCCTTGAGATGGTGTATGCAGTAACCTTAACCAACTCTTGAATAATTTCTGTATAGCCAGTGAACCCGTTGATGCCTCAACAGCTTTTATGTGAGGAGCAGGAATGATATTCCCCGCCTCCGAAGATTCAACTGATGATTCCACGCTCTTATGTTGCAAGTACGAAACTTTACCAGCATTCTTGAGGGACTTTGAGCTATTAACTCTGCCACCAGAATCATCACATTGACTGCTGACTTTGAAAGCTGATATTTTAAAAGATTTTGACTTGGGCCCCAGGACAAGAGAAGATCCTACACTGGAAGCAATTTATTTGATTATACTCAGTTGAATGAGAAGGATCTAACATTGAACTCCAAAAAAAAAAAAGAAAACAAAATTTCAAGTAAAAAACATCATAAACGAGTAAATAATGTGGCCCCCATTATTTAATATTTACTAACACCCAAGAGAGCCCCATGAAAATGGGAAATGTTAGATATCTATAACAGAAGTTCAATACAGCTTTACAAATAGAGCACTTAGAATACATGAGCAGATGTAATTTTTAGGCCTCCAAAAAAAGAGAAGATGAAATACAATAGTATTCATGAGCAAGAGAGAGGGGGAGGGAGACATTTTAAATATGCTGATATATAAGATTTGTAATATGATTATATGATGAAGCACTTGGAAGTAAATCTCAAGAACAAAATACTATTAAGAATATTAATAAATAAATACCATATCAAAAACTCCAAAACAATTGCTCATACTATGATTCTAGTAAACATGATTATAATGTTGGAAAAGCATGAGCCCTCACCTTGTACATGATCTGCATTTTAAAGAGATGATCCTATCGTTTCTCCCAACTGCACGAGATGCTGGTACACAAGGTTTTAACTTGCATCCTCTACTCCACAGCGAAGGCACGGATGAGAAAGTGGTACTAGAACCCTGAACAGAGACACCACGAGACTGATTTCATATTGAAATTTGAAATTAAAAACTGAACTGAGGACTTGTGTTAAGAAAATTAGAATAATTGATAAAACATATAGTACGCAGATTATGAATGTTTAAATTCTTAAAAAAAAGATAGCATCATAGTTATTACAGGCGCGCCCCCATGATTTGAGAGGTTCTGCAACTCTGCGTGGAAGAGGCAGGCACAGTTACATGGCTGTGCGCCTTAGTGTGTCTTGCGCCTCCTCTCATGCACATCAGGTGCACATCAGGCGTGTCCCCTGCTTTCAGTTATTAAATGTGCTTACTGTTGTCGTTTGTTACAAAATAAGCATTTCACTTAAACTCCTGAGTCCTGATCAAAGGTCATATATTTTTAGTCAAACAACTTTGGAAAAGCCTAGGGTTTGAGAAACAAGTCAGAAAAATGAGCAAGTGGCTGCACTGAGCTCTGTTTTGCCCGCTGCACCCAGACCACCAGCATTCTCCAACAACCGAATCTTTGACATTATTGTGACGTTGCTTTGATCTTTAATTCATTTTATGTGTTATCAACATATGAAATTATTGTGTTTGAACTTTTACCCGACATTGTTATTGCGTTTAATTTTGATTGTTGAACTTGTTTGAATCTTATGATTAATTTAGTTTATGACTAATGTGCTTGATGCTTGATTTTTCATATTTACTATGTTGACTATAACCTAATACTGAATGGTTTCTCTGTCTATTTTAGATTTTTTTCAGTTTTATTAGTTTTCTTCTCGTGTTCAAGAGGCGCATGCCTCGCGTCTCAGGCGCCAAGACATGTGGTGCGCCTCGCACCTTAACTAAGTATGGATAGCATCCTCCAATGATATTAAGTGGTTCTATTGCATTTCAAGTCATGAATCAGAATATTACTAGGAATGCCATTTCCAAAGTGCTGCTAGATTCTAATTTTTAAATAAGTTAGAGGATTACATGTACCGTCATGCCATATCAATATTTGTTGAATACAAGATACATCATGCCACATCCTGTCATACTCACAAAGAGCTACAGGCAGCTTGGTTTTTCCTATAGATAAAAGAAATGTATTTTATGCACCAGTAGAAAAGGCTCATTTCTGCCTAATAATGACTTCAACTCATTTACATATTAACCCCAACTCAATAAGTACTCCGACCCTCTTGAATTGAAATATCTGGGCTCCAAATCTTTACATTTTACATTTTCACCTAATGATAAAATGGAGTTATGACAATCATAATTACCTTCAATGGATGAGTTGCTAATGCCATTGTGACATAATCTACGCCATCTGCATACAAACATTCTCCACCAGACTCATACTTGCTCAACCAACCTGAAAATATAACATTTCAACTTGTTCTTTTCAAGCGACAATTACCCAATCAAGATATTTGGACTCAGCACAAAACCAAAAGACAGCCACTCTCTTTGGGTACAATCTCAAGGTTATAAGTCCAATCAAACAAAACGAAAATTTTAAGACGAAGCAATAACCAAAAATTACTAAGCAGACCTTACTTCACACCAGCAAATTATAATTGGGTAAACAATAATCCGACAAATAAGCCAGAATCATCAAACTGAAAATGCTACCTATTTTCGCCCAAATTTCATAATTCCCACGATATGTACAAACAAATCGACCCATAAATGCACGACCACATCACATGCAAGCATTCAAACACATATACCACGTACAGACCGACATACAAAAAGGGCGGCAGATTGACAAACTCACAAAAAACTCCGATGAGGCAGAAGATTGACGATAAATGCTTCAATTCAGCGGTGTGTTGTTTATCCTTAGGATAGAATTTGCAGAAAGAATAAGATCCGGATAGAGGAAAGAGAAGACAAAGGGACAAAAAAATTGTGAAATTAGGGTTTCTGACAAGAGTCAAAAGTTCCTTTTTAATTTTGTCAATCTACAAAATATTTAACCGCCAATGAAAGCTTCTCAGAGAAAAGGAAAAAAAGGCCAATACTGGTATTCTTTTCGATTTTTTTTAGTTTGTCATTCTAATTTTGAATAAGAAAATTAAGGAATTTAAGAAGTTGATAAATAAACTATGAACTAATTCCCTTGAATTTTTTAATTTTTTTTTTATTTTTATATATTGTTAACATTTTTTATAATTATAGAGTTTGTACTGTAAAAAGCAATGATATAAAGATTAAAATGACAATTACTTACAAACAAAACAAATAAGTTAGAATGACACTAAAAAAAACAGAGATAGTGCTTGTTAAAAAACATGAAACCGGACTACAAACTAAGACAATATTTGCCGGGAGCTGGTGGGGTGCTTGGCTACTGTATATCATATTAAAATTTTCGGTATGTAGAAAATTTATAGCATACGAAAAACTCAATGCATCGAAAATTTGGTAAGATATTGATAAATATTGATATGTATTAAAAAATTTGGTACACTTTTATAATTTGATATACCGAAAGATTAAAATACCAAATACCGAAAAAAAAGGGTATACCGAACTACCAAAATACCGAAATTTTTCGGTATACCGTTATATATCGAAATACCGAACATTTTATATTGTCATACCGTTACCGTAATAAAAAATCGATATCATACTCAAAATTCGATATACCGAAATTTCGGTAAGTTTTTATACGCTACGTGCGGTATTTCGATATTTTTTCCCATCCCTAGGAACTGGAGTGCTTGTTGTGGACTTATGAGTTGAGGTAAATTGTTTGGGTGAGTAGTTGGAAAATAAAATGGGTGTTTGTGTGAGGTGGTTGTAGAATTGGTTGTTTGGTTGAATAATAATATATAATTGAAGGTGGTGCGATGTGTGTAAGGGTTATTAAAGTAGTATTGAACAAATACATGAACGGTTATGCACAATCTTAACCCAACGAAGCACCCTAGTAGAGTTTCCGGAAACAATTTGTGAATCGAGACCGTTCATATTCGTGCATTTATTATTAAACAAACCGTAATTTAAATTCATTTAATAAATGAACCGAACACAAATATTATTGGCTTGTTTATATTCATGAACAAGCTCGTTGGTGATAATTATAATTTTTTGGGGTTAGGTGATAATTACTTCCTCTGTCCCGAGATAATTTGCACGTTTTTCTTTTTGGGTGTCCCAAGATAATTTGTACATTCTTAAAAAAGAAATTTCTCTTACAATCTCCATTTTTGAAAAAGTCAATTAAAAAACAAAAATAACTCTTTTTAATTCATGTGCTGGGAGGGACGTGCAAATTATCTCGGGTTGCATGGATGGTGAAGGTATTCAAATTATGGTCTCCCCCTCTGTACTCATATGATTTATAAGTTCCAAATACTAGGTCACTTGTCAGAAATATAGTAAGAAAGAACTGTGGCAAATATGTTATCAAATGTGTGTTCTTTTTTCTTTTTTCTGTTAACAGTATTCATGATAACTAAGAACCATTTTTGTTGCATCAGCATCATAGTAGACATGGGAAATAATAGTATGTAGTGTAAGCTTTTAGAAAAAAATAAATGAAGCACGGAAGTACGTCTCATATCAGTAACAACTTTACCAAAAACTGTAACATTTGTGTTGTGAAATGTGATGCAAATTTTGTTTTTGTAAGAGTAAGAATCACACTTATCTTAGGAATTTGTTGTTTTGAATTTTGTTCGCTTTGAATCGACGTTCATGTTAAGGTGGAAGAAAAATATGAAGCAAATCTAAGAGCGTTGGAAAACAACGCGACCGCGTCGGAAGACGACGCGATCACGTCAAATTGTGGCTAGAATATGAATTCCGCGCTGCGGAGCTGGCGTGTCATGGCAGGAAAGCGGGCACGGGCGTGGCTTGTGGCCGTAGCCATGGCAAGCCTAGCGGCGCAGAAGATGGATCAACGCGAGTTTAGGCCCAATTGAACTGTTTTTGTGTCTAGGATTAGGTTTGGGAGCTTAAGTAGTCCTATTGCCTTTAGGATTTGTATTGTGCATAGGTTTGGGGGCTTATAAATAGTCCTATAACTTTTAGAATTTGTATTGGTCAATTGGTTGATTGATCAGTCATTGATTTGTTAAGACAAGAGAGGTTGTTAATTTGGGATATTCTAGAATTGGTATTTGTTGAATACTTAATTCTCTTTTGGTCTAGAATATCCAATTTTGTCTTGAGACTCTATTTTCGGGTTTAGACCATCTTTATCAACAACCTCCCACAACCCAACCTATCAATAAAATATTCATTTCTCTCTCTTCCACATACACAACCTGCTTCACAACCTAAAAAATACATTTTCACACTTTATCAACAACCCAACCCAACCCAACCCAACATTTTAATATATATTAATTTCTTTTATCCAAATACAGATCTTATTTCTCAATAAAATTAATATTTTGATACGGTTTAATAATTGCATATTATTTTTCGCGCTTTTTCTAATATATTTCAAGAATAAAAAAATATTTGAATTCCGTAATTACAATAAGTCGATTTTTTTTTCCGGTACGTTTAAAATAACATGCTAAAATAATAACCAAATTAAAATTGCAAAAGTTGAATTACGAAATCGAAAAAAATAAATTAAGCTACAAATACATGATATGAAATGATAAAAATTATGTGAGGAAATAGAATACATTAGGCTCTATTTATAGAGGTGGCAAAATTTGGCCGGCCCGACCCGGTCAGGTGGGGTCTGTCAGGCTAACGTCATATTTTGGATCGGTCCAGGTCGGGCCAAAATTTAGTTAGTCCTAGATATATTCGTCCGGCCCGTGGTATTTCCCTATAATATACTAAGATTATCGGATCGGCCCGGGGTCCGCCGGGAATTTGGCCCATCGGACCGGTCCAGACGAGCCAACTATTTATAAAAAGAATAAAATAAAGAGCTTCAATTTTTTATTCAAAATATATCAACATTAGATTCTACTTGTAGAGAAAAAAAAAAAGAATTTTGATAATTTTTTTAATTTTTATAAAATAAAAATTATATTATTTATTTATTATTAAAATTATATCCAATAAATAATTTAATACAACAAATGAGGTCCCGACATTTGGCAGGTTGTGGAAGGGGGTTGGGTTGTGGAATAGGTTGGTTGACCAATCCCATCCACAACCTAGGTCATCAATCATTGGCTATTTTTGCTTTTATTTTTAATTCCACTTTTTGTCATCTACCCATGCCCTTGCCCTTGGAGGGCATGGATAAAGATGGTCTTAGAGTCGTTTGGTCATAGAGTATGGAGAATTTGATTTTGGTCTTGTTGTGGAAACAATTGAATCACATAAAATGATGATCACAAGAAAAGAAAACAGAAAATGTAAATGAACACAATACGATTTACGTGGTTCGACTGAAAAGTTTACATCCACGAAGCAGAAGAGAATACCATTATCATCATGGTCGAAAACAGTACAAAACTTACAAGATCATTCACTCAAGAACAAGATTGAATGAAAACCGAATCACAAGAACAAGCTCAAACATCAAGCTATTTCCTCTTGTGTTTCTCTCACTACAATCCACCCCTCTCTCTCTCTAGATAGGCAAAGAACTCTCCAGAATGATATCTCTTAGTCACCTCTGAAAACCGGGAAAACTATCCCTTATAACCCGATCAAACCAGCTCCAGAAAACCATAACAAAAAACTGTAAAACTGATGCAAAACTGAAAGACAACGGTTTTAGCTAAAATCGTTGTGAAATACTGTCATAACCGTTTTTAACAGAATTTTCCATTTTTCTGTTTTGAGCTTAAAACTGATTCCAGAATCTGATTCTCCACGTGATTAAGCTTTTCTGAATGTGTTTGAGTCATTATTCATTACAAATCTCCATCTGACTCAACACATGAAAATACCATACTCTTTCCAACCAAAAAACCTCCAAATGATGAAAAAAAAAAAAAAAAAATTCTCCCCACTCTATTCATGTCCAAACTTTGGACATGTTCTAATCCTTGACAAAACATCAGCTACACTGTACTACTTGGATCAATTCCAAGCAGTATCTGAACTTCTCTGAGGGTAATGCTTTTGTGAGCATATCTGCAGCATTCTCCTTTGTGCATATCTTATGAACTTCCACATCTCCTCTTTCAATTACATCTCTCACATAATGCAGCTTTACATCTATGTGTTTAGACTTGTCATGAAAAACTTGATGCTTGACTAAGTGTAATGCACCTTGAGAGTCACACAACACCTTAACTGACTTCTGCTTAATTCCAAATTCAGACAGAATACCCCTCAACCAGATTGCTTCTTTCACTGCCTCTATCATTGCCATAAATTCAGCTTCTGTTGTTGACAATGCTACTACAGGTTGTAACATTGACCTCCAGCTGATTGCAGCACCAAACAGAGTAAAAACATAACCTGATTGTGATCTCCTATTATCCAAATTTGCTGCATAATTAGAATCCACATAACCCTTTAAAGCTTCTGATGAATCATCACATCTCTTGAACATTATCCCATAATCTGCTGCCCCTCTTAAGTACCTCATTATCCACTTTAGATCCTCCCAGTGTTGCCTTCCTGGATTGGACATATACCTGCTGACAACACTCACAACATGTGATATGTCTGGTATATGTCTGGTCTAGTGCACACCATCACATACATAATACTTCCAACAGCATTGGAATATGGAATGTTGTTCATCTCATGAATCTCCTGCTCATTCCTTGGCTTCTGTTGTTCAGACAGCTTAAAGTGTTGGGCCAAGGGAATTGACACCTGTCTTGACTCATCCATGTTGAATTTCTTCAACACTTTGCATATATAACTTCTCTGCTGCAAACATAATGACCCCTTCTGCTGATCTCTGACAATATCCATGCCAAGTATTCTTCTAGCCTCTCCTAACTGTTTCATTTCAAACTCACTTTGCAAATCTTCCTTCAGCTTATCTATTTCAGCTTGATCTTGACTTGCTACAAGCATGTCATCCACATATAGCAACAAGAAACTAACAATTTTCTGTCCAGCCCTCTTCATGAATACACAATTATCATACTTGGATTTGGTATAGCCAATCTTCTTCATACATCTGTCAAATCTGATGTACCATTGTCTTGAGCTTTGTTTGAGACCATACAAAGATTTCTTCAACAAACAAGCTTTATCCTCATCTCCAGGGAGTATGAAACCCTCTAGTTGTGTCATAAAAATAGTCTCTTTAAGCTCTCCATGTAGAAAAGTTGTCTTTACATCTAATTGCTCCAGCTTTAAATCCATTTGAGCAACCAAAGCAAGCAATATCCTTATGGAGCAATGTTTGACTACAGGAGAGAAAATCTCATTGTAGTCTATCCCTTCTTTCTGAGTGAAGCCTCTGGCCATTAACCTGGCTTTGAATCTGATTTTCTCCACTCCTACAAACTCCACCTTTTTCTTATAAATCCATTTGCAACTTACTAGCTTCTGATTTGTTGGCCTTTTCACCAGAATCCAAGTTCCATTCTTCTCAAGTGAATCCATCTCTTCCTTCATAGCAATCATCCAGCTTTCTTTATCCTTGCTTTCTATGGCTTCTGTATAAGTTCTGGGCTCAGAATATTCAGTCTCTTCTGCTACTGTCAAGGCATATGCAGTAAGATAGTCATTTCCATATCTGGTGGATGGCTTGACTGTCCTCCGCTGCCTATCCCTTACAAGTTGATATTGGCTGATATCTTCTTCCTCATCATATCCTTCACTTTGATCTTCTCTGTTGTAATCATCTTGACCATGGGTTTCTTCTTCATCATCATGCTTCATTTCAGCATGCATTCTGTTCTCATCATGATTGAGCTCAATCTGTTGCTCCTTTTTCATTGGTATTTTACATTCATCAAAAGTCACATCTCTGCTGATAATGATTTTGTTCATCCCATTCTCAATGCACCAAAGCCTATAACCTTTAACCCCTTTGGGATATCCAAGCATTATGCACTTTATAGCTCTTGCTTCCAGCTTGTCCTGCTTTATATGGGCATATGCCATACATCCAAATACCTTTAGGTGTGAATACTTGGGTGGATTTCCATTCCACCTTTCCTCTGGTGTGACAAAATCATTTGTTGTTGATGGGCTTCTATTTATCAGATATACTGCTGTTGTTGCAGCTTCCCCACATAATTTCTTTTGTAATCCTGAACTCAAAAGTAAACATTTGATTCTCTCTGTGATTGTCCTATTCATCCTCTCAGCTACTCCATTTTGCTGAGGATGACCAGGGACAGTCCTATGCCTCTTTATTCCCTTTTCTTTACAAAATGCCTGGAATTCTTCTGAGAGGAACTCAAGCCCATTATCTGTTCTGAGACATTTCAAAGAAGACCCTTTCTCAGTCTCTACTTCAGCACACCATTCCTGGAATTTTGTGAATGCATCTGATTTGTTCTTGAGTATATATATCCAGACCTTTCTTGAATAGTCATCAATTATACTAAAAAAATACCTTCCTCCTCCCATTGTCTCAGTCTTTGAGGGTCCCCATAAGTCAGAGTGTGCATAGTCCAGAGGTTTCTTTGAAGTATGCTTGCCAACAGGAAAAGGTTTCTTCACACTTTTACTCAGAATGCACACTTCACATGAATCAATTTTGAAACTGGTCTTACTTTGCAAAAGATTCTGTTTCAGCAGTTCATTCATGCCTTTTTCACTTATGTGACCTAACCTTTTATGCCATATGTCTGAATCATTCTTTATAACACTGTTTGTGTCCCCTATTACAGTTTCTGCCAACAGATAATACAGACTAGACTTCTTGACTCCTTTCATGACCAGTTTTGAGTTTTTATACACATGCAAAGATCCCTTTTCAGATTTGAACTCACAACCTTTGGTTTCTAAAGTGCCTAGACTTATGAGGTTTCTTTTGAGGAGTGGGATGTATCTTACCTCTGTTAAGACCTTTTCTGATCCATCATGCATTCTCAGCTTAATGCTGTCAATTCCCTCCACAGGGCATGCTTGATCATTCCCTAGCATGACAGTTCTAGATCTCAATTGCTTGAATTCTTGAAACCATTCAATATTTGGGCACATATGAAAGCTACATACAGAGTCAAGAATCCATTTATCATCAGTCTTGACATCTGTTATGTTCAAAACATCAGAATTTTCTTCTGCCTGAGCCAAATCAGCAGTGCTTGTGCTTTGGCCTTTCTGTGCTTGCTTTCTTTTGAACTCAAAACAATTTTTCTTCAGATGTCCCGGTTTCTTGCAATGGAAACATTTCCTTGTTTCCTTTCCATATGTTGCCTTAGGTTTCAACTGCTGATTTCCCTTGTTTTGATTTCCTGGAAACTGCTTCCTCTTGGGATGATTGCCTGGCCTTATACTCAACCCTTCAGCCTGCAAATCCCCCTTGTGACCACTTGAATGTTGCATCTCCTTTGCTCTTAATGCGGTTTGAACCTCAGCAAGACTTATTTTGGTTTCTCTGCCATATAACATGGCCTCTTTGAGATGTTCATAACATTTTGGTAAGGCATTCAACAGGATGATGGCTTTGTCTTCATCCTCTACCTTTGCCTCAATTCCTTCCAAGTCATCTAGATGTTTGCTGAACTCCTCCAGCTGGTCATCCATGGATTTCCCTTCTTGAATCTTGAAGGAATACAACTTCTGTTTAATATACAGACGGTTAGCCATAGTTTTTTTCTTGTATAACTCCTCCAGTTTATTCCAAACTCCCTCAGCAGTTTGTTCCTTTGCCACCTCTCTTAGCACTTTATCTGTCAGGGACAGAATGATGGTGGAGTGAGCTTTCTCCATGCGCTCAGCCCTTTGATCCGCATCCATGGACTCCGGGAAGCCTTTGATCCCTTTCAGAGCACCAGCTAACCCTTGATGTACCATTAGTGCACGCATTTTGACCTGCCATAGTCCAAAATCGTTTCTGCCGTCGAATTTCTCTACATCAAATCTCATGGCTGCCATAGTTTCTTCTGAAATCCAGAACCGAAGCTATCAACGTGATTCAATTCCCACATACGGCGCCAATTTGTTGTGGAAACAATTGAATCACATAAAATGATGATCACAAGAAAAGAAAACAGAAAATGTAAATGAACACAATACGATTTACGTGATTCGACTGGAAAGTCTACATCCACGGAGCAGAAGAGAATACCATTATCATCATGGTCGAAAACGGTACAAAACTTACAAGATCATTCACTCAAGAACAAGATTGAATGAAAACCGAATCACAAGAACAAGCTCAAACATCAATCTATTTCCTCTTGTGTTTCTCTCACTACAATCCACCTCTCTCTCTCTCTAGATAGGCAAAGAACTCTCCAGAATGATCTCTCTTAGTCACCTCTAAAAACCGGGAAAACTATCCCTTATAACCCGATCAAACCAGCTCCAGAAAACCATAACAAAAAAACTATAAAACTGATGCAAAACTGAAAGACAACGGTTTTAGCTGAAACCGTTGTGAAATACTGTCATAACCGTTTTTAACAGAATTTTCCATTTTTCTATTTTGAGCTTAAACCTAATTCCAGAATCCGATTCTCCACGTGATTAAGCTTTTCTGGATGTGTTTGAGTCATTATTCATTACAGGTCTAGTATCAATTGATTGATACTCGAGTTTTCCGTTTGTTAGGATGAAGAGTTTGATAATTGACTTAGGAAAGCACTCTTTTGATATTGATTGATTCCTCTCGTTTGACCGTGGACGTAACTAACAAGTTGTTATTGAACCACATTAAATTTGGTGTCTTTATTTTGACATTATCGATCTTTGTCGTTTATCGTTTTTGCTTTGTTTTGTAATTTCCCAACAACTTATTGCATCATCATCAATATCATGAGCATATCATCATCCCAGCAGGTGGTAGCACAGGAATTAAGAGATAGGAGATATGTAATAACATTATAATGACGCATGTAAAATATTTTGAAATTCTTTTATGAATGATGGATTATTATCAGTAGTTTAAAAATCGATATTCCCTGTCAGACCACTTGGGTTCAATATACAGATCACTTTTCAAATTACATCTGCAAAATAAATAAAATTATAAGTATCATTGACCAATGTTGGAAAGTCATCATCAAATACTTCAACCACGCATGTCTTTTTTAAAAACAACAGTTTGTACCTTGTATTTGTCTGTTAAAATCATATCCTCACAACATACAAATACCTCTTTAAGCTTCTCCTGAATGTTTTTCATTGTTGGTCCCCTCACCGAAGCATGTATTCTTTCTGCAAAACAACAGAAAACATAAAATTGTAAACACATTGAAAATATACTTACATCTTTATTGTAGAAAACATGTTTCAGTTGGACGATCCCATGCAGACACTTGGTACCTCATTACCCCATTTACTGCTGGAACCGAACTAACTAAACAAAGGAGCCACTGCAGTAAACAAATTGTTTTGTTTTGAAACAGTTAAAAACCCAATGATCATTTGTTTCTTAAATAAGGTTTACAAATGATCTGTAAATGTAAATGTTCCTTTATGGACGCTGTGAAAAATGCTTAAACTTGCAGTTAACAGATTTAAATACAAATACAGTTTTTCAAATTTGGATTCTTAACTATCAATAGGAATTTAATAAAATTCATATTTATTTCTTTTGCCTAGATCATTATCCGAAATTGTATTAATGCACTCATGGTTGGTTTGAGAATTTTTTTATTCTTGTTAATTTTTTTAAATAAATATTATTTTGTGAACCTGCATATATCAGAATTTGTGAATTATGTTTATGTTTATATTAAAAAATTGTAATTTCTCGAACTTAACTTTCAGGAAAAGCACTACATATTCCGCCAAATAAGGTTTGAGAAAACTTCTCATAATGTGTCCCCATGTGTTTCGGGAACGGTTAGTTTTTCTTTTAAAATAGTATGATAGTCTTTGTGTTTGATAGTCTCACGTGTAACGAAATATATTTTTACAGAAAATATTGATACTTTTACAAAAAAAAATAATACTTTTTCAGATAAAAATGATACTTTTACTACAAAAGATAATACTTTTTCTCCATCACACCGTGTGACAATCGCATATACGTTTTTGCCATGAACCCATATCCATCTTCTCTTCATGTTTCCGCATTACCCCGGGACTTCTTTTCTATTTTTTTAAAGAATGTCAACCTAAATTAACCACAAGCAGACATGCGGCCCAAAGCTGTTCTGCCTTTATATTAAGAGTGATTTCAATCCAAACATATTTACTAATAAGAGTGAACAGTGACATCACACCCATCTCAACCCCAACACCAAACTAGGCCTTAGGATTTTATTTCATGGGCACAAAATATTTTTAATTGAACAAAATTACAACACCCAACACCAAACACACTAATGGAATTCATAGGAGGAACCGTGAAACCTCAAGAATGGAATTTATAAAGGAACTGTGAAAAATGCGCTGTCACTCCTTTATTTGGGGTAATAAAAGCCACTAATAGACTCGTCACATTTTCCCAAAAATATAGAAGTTGCACAGCTCATACCACCGATCAAAACCACTTGAAAAGTACATTTCAGTTGCACCAGAAACCAGATATAATCAATTTTCTTCTTAAGAATGAGGACGGCAATAAACAGGAGTAGCTGTTCTGAACTGAAGAAACAAAAAGACCAGGCACAAAAGATACGGAAATATACGGAACGGAATATAAGCCATTCTATTCCGGCCTGCCACACACCAGGCCACCAAATACACAAAATGCTACCACATTTGCTAACCACATTACAGCAAATTGAATCAATTATAACTGTATCACATTGGATTTTCCTTGATCTAACACATCACATCCCTCAAAAGGTGTGCCCTAATCCTGCTCAATGCACCGTGTCACAGTCAACAGACAAGAACTAGTCATCTATGTGAAAATGTAAATCATATCTAAGATGCAAATACTCAAATCCGTACCTATCACGCAAAGACAATGGAATTTGGAAGCATATCTAGTGCCGAATCTCACTCTGTCTCCTGTAGAAGTTTCCTCCCCGTTTGGGATGACTCTGGCCTCTATCCCTGTATCTTTGGTCCATACTATCGGCTCCTCCATCTGCTGCTGGCTCCTCGAACTTCTCAGGTTTGTTGCCCTTGATGGGACCCACTGGCTGGTACTCATAGTGCATGTTCTGCCTCGGCCTTTCTCGGAATGCAGGCCTGTTATCATGCCCGGAAGACCAATCGCCACGAGAATCGTGCCCTCTGATTGGACGATTGTTGTGCCTCCCATTCCTCCTAGATCCTGATGCAGCACTGCGCTCAAACTGATCACCTGTGTTGGTATTAGATTCACTTGAGCCAACTGGATCTTGGCTTGGAGAATAGGGCCGCCCCTCCACGTGCCCGGGCTTCTTTTCTAGGTCTGGCTCTTGCTGATGGCCCACAATTGACTCTTGAGCGACATTATTCTTGACATTGGCAGATTGGCCAGGTTGAGTTTGACTAGAATTTCCGCTCTGCTTGTTCTGAGAATAATCCTTCTTTGCAGTCCTACTTATTTCTGTAGTTATGAGTTCACTTCCAGTAGTTCTGCTTCCATGATAATTTGCACTACTTGGGCCACCCTTGGGTTGCCAATGAGATGTTCGCTCCCCCATGCTACGATTCTCTTTTGAAACATCTCTATCTGTCTGTTTCACATCTGGTGCTGCAGACTGAACAGAACTTGCATCGATTTCACCACTAACGATATTCTCTGAATCAGGATTCTTCCCGGTGCTTCGCAGGCCCCTCTGTGGATGTCTCTTCCCTCTACCTGTTGCTCCCTGATCTTTCACAGAAAGCTTGCTATCAGTGTGTGCTGCATTTATTTCACTTCTCACTGACTGAACAAGTTCCTGGGACTGCTGAATGTCTGCGGCAGGCTCAGATTTTGGAGGTGTCCCAAGACGAGCACCCTTCATGTGAGATGAATCTGTTGAACCACGTTGTTTCCAAGTTCCATGATCTTTTTTATGCTTATTATGGCTACGATCCACATCATTAGTCTCTACACTCAACCCAAAATGTGGACTTTCAGAACTAACTGAACCTGATTGTTCCCACCCAGCACCCTCATTTGATCTAGATGAACTAACCAATGATGGTGGAACATTTCCTTGCTGAGCTAATTCCTTTGCCACAGGCTTCGGAACATACCTCTCCATTTCAGCCCTCTTCCCTTTCAAACTATTCTGTACCATATTATTACCCTTGGTCAAATTAGCAGATTCCTGGATAGAATTTTGACTTGCTTCATCTGGACCTCTAGCCTTGTTCTGCGAGCGCACAGGGGCCCACACAACAGTATCATTACCATGAAGCTTGTCAGTGAATCTATGGGCTTGTTGACTCCTTGGCAGTCTACGGGAATGGTGCGGTTTCCACTGACTAGACACTCTGCCTTGGGTTTCCTCATTGGGCAAGGAAGAAAACACCTCCTGAGCCTGCACTCCGGTGTCAGGCTCAGACATTGTTCCAACAGAGCTTTCCAGAATTGGCAAAACATCGTTGGACCTACTATTATCAATAGACTCATTTCCATGATCGCCGTCTGATGTAACTGGTGGCAAAGCCGTAACTACAGGGGTCTCATCCAGTTTGGGCTTAGTTTTATTACTCCTATTAGTTTTCCTTCTTTGCTGGGCTGGTTGCTCAACCCCAGTTTTGGAAGCATTCAGCACATTTGATTCACTTGGTCTTGCATCAGCTGAAGGTCTCGTGAGCGATTTGATATCAGGAGTAGAATTTTCATTCACGCTCTTCTGCAAAGAATTATTCTGCTTCTGTTTGTAGCCCGTTCTCTTGTGTTTGGAGAACCCCCCATCATTAACTTGAGACGCTCCCTTCTTGCTACTGCTATCATGAGAATCTTCATCCATAGGCCGAGGAGACTCATTAGATTCCAAGATACCTGTTTGTTTCATCTCTAAATGCAATCTTTTCGACACTTCAACAGATTCTACAGCCTGACTTGGGTTGCTATTTCTGTCTACAGCAGCAGCAACAACGGGTCCTGGGACCAAATTAAAACCAGATTCCTCTACATTGAGTTCAGCAATCATAGGTCCAACAACTGTATGTGATTCTTCTTGTTCTATGGGAGTATCATCAATGACCTGAGTTTTCTCAGCCTTCCTATTTTCAGCTTCACCTGCTAGTGTTCGCCTATTCAATTCTTCGAGTTTAGCCAGAGCCTTTGCCTTCTGTTCCTTAATTCTTTCTTCTTCTTCCTTCTGTAGTTGCAGGGCACGCTGCTTTGCTAACTCTCTCATCTTGGCACGCTGTATAAATACATAAAGATAAAGTCACAAAGAAACTAAAAGGTAAATCGACAAGAGCAAAACAGATGTGCAGGAAATGTATAAAATGAACCTGTGCCTGAACATCAGTAAAATCATGTGTTTCAATCAAATCTCCTTCAATATTCTCTTCTGGGTTAACCATAAGACTCTCAGAAGCTTCCCCAACAATATTAGGTTCATCTGCATGGATGTTGGGTGCATGTTCGTATTTTGAAGCTGCAACTGCACCTGCAGATTCGCTGTTGATAGGTTTCCTTCTCCATCCATCAACATCCTGACTGTTGAACTTTCCTTTGCCACGATGATCAACTCTACTATGTCCACTATGATGAGATCTCCTGCGGAAGTGATTTAAATTTTGAGAAATATATATTCCTAAAAGTAGAATAACTGGATACAAGTAAAATATAGCATAAATGACTCATCTGTATCAGACCTAGAAGCGACTGGAATTGGTTGCGTGAGATTATCACCAGCAGGAACGACAACTTCATGCGGGTTGGAGAAAGTCTCTCTCAAAACAGGAGTTCGTTCAAAAGACCCACCAATATTTTTGCTAACTTCACCAGAATAATTACTGATCTTCATATCAACTATTTTAGATCCATTTCCTTCTCCCTTACTATGCGCACTGGGAGACTCATTCCATCCATCAGACACACGAAATTTTGCATTTAAGCCATCGATTTTATCCATCAGAGCCGAATTTTTATTTGCAGCTGGTGACAATGAGTCTCTCTCGCTAGCAGTGTGATGGGGAGGCACCACCGGAGGAAAAGACTGGCTACTTTCAGATTTATTATCCATCCAATTATCATTAACTTCTTTTAGTTGGCTCATGCCTTCTACCGTCTTTACCTTCACGTTTTCTGTCGAATGAACTCTATTTTCGTAACTGTATGAAGAGTTATCTGTTGGCGTTGTCCTCTTGACAACAAAAGGTGGTTCTTCTGCATCCTCTTCAGCACCCCACTCATTCTTCCGGAAGGATATGGGAAAGCGACTTTTTCCAGGATGTGAAACATTATGCTGCATGTTTCGATCCCAATTTCCTCCTCCCTCTCTCGAGTCACTCTCACCGTGGCTCATTATATGAACTCTTTTTGGTCCATAAGGATCCTCCCACTGATCGGCGGCTTCCATTTGTTCTGCCATTGTTTTTCCAGCAGGACCACGTCCTGCAGGTCTACCATGAGGATTGCTAATCTCAGGGTTTGGGGGTGGATAGCCATTATAAACAGGGTGACCTGCTGCCTGCATGCCCATATACGGAATATCTCGTTCGTTGTGATAGCCCATTGGTGGGCCATAATAACCCTCGAAAGGCAATGGACCAGGAGGCCCTGGGTAGAATCCGGGCCTAAATTGCATACCTGGACGTGGATAGGCATCAGGCATCTGTGGCCTGTATAAATCCCCGTTTTTGGGATGGGGGCCTCTAGGACCTGCTTGTGGGACCGGCTGTGAGCCTGCCAAGGGCGGAGGTGGAATTTGAGGACGATGATAATAAGGAAACTCCATTGGGAAACCACCAGGAGGAACATGAGCCCCAAAAGGTGGGCCCCGAGGGCGTCCCCCATACCAAACACCAGCTGGACCATTCATAGGAGGGCCCCGCCACGCCTCGAAACGCTGTGGCGGGTTGTTGGCATTAAAATATTGATGGGCTTCCCCCTGCCATTTTTCCATGCTATGATTGATATCATCCTCTGCGTTTGGGGAACCATCAGCTCTCCAAGTGTTCACAGGTCCATGCCTCACATCTGTGCTCAGAGAAGAATATATGTAAGCATGTTTCTAGATGGACTAAAGTACTGTCACATATTAGAAAGAGAGATGTGTGCAGACCAGCGTTGGGGCCAGTGTCCTCTTTGGCCTGATTTAATATACCCGAAGCTGAGCTGGGACGACTATTATCTGTCAAGAGAAGTTGGCTAATGTCAGCAATGCACATATTTAGACAAGTACATGACCATCCCAATGATGCTTGCATGTATAACTAAGATAACTAGCAACCAGAAAGATAGAGAAAGAAACAGAGAAGCTAACCAAGAGTACTCAAATAACTAAACCAACTGTTAAATATTGATATTCAGTAGAATCAGTACTAATCTAGGCTGTAGGTATAGGATTGCCCATGATGCAGAGCTGGATCATGACATGGTGCTTTCAAATAACTCAAACAGGTGAAGAAATTCAATTATATACGAATGACCCACTAAGATTTACGACCTTCGTATTACGAATGCACACGACATGGAAACTATGGTGAACTACAATTTGAAGGCGAGATTTAATGGGAAGCATAAGTCCTGACGTGGTAATTCTATTCGACTGAGATTACCTCGCGATTCAATATTCTTCTCCAGGTTATCTTTCTCAGAACCAAGAGTCGGAAAGTCTCCAGAACTCAGTGAGAAACCATCTTCCTTGGAGGATTTCACACCCTGCAAATTTATCCAATTTAGACCATGCAGCACCGAACGTGCAAATTGTACAGGGGCTACACACATATTGCTTATGATTTATCATGTTCCGCAATTCACATGCCATTAACGTGGATAACCACTAAAAATAAATCACTCTCAGAGTGGGTTCTATTAGCATAGGGTACCAGTATATTCAGTGATGCTGATAAAAGAACAAGATACCAAGTCCTACCAATCTTTCAGCAGTAGCACTTGAACCCCATGCTGTTGAACTTTTGGATACAGACTCTGCAAACCTCGAAAGCTGTGAGCTATTAGGTCGGGTTTCTGCACTTCTAGGACGCAATGATGCTGATGATGACTGATTTGACAATGTCCCAGAAGCAGATGACGGTCTAGAATTTGAACCCCTAGCAGTTGGAACTAGATCATGTGTTCTATCGCTACCAGAGGTTGATGGTCGTGTACCACTTCCACCTGATGAAGGGCGGCCACTAAGATGACTGGGTGAAACAGCGCCACCATCAGCATTTGGTGATAGTGATGATGAGGTCCATGGGTTTGAAGCAGATGAGGAGCGGCTTCCCCAGCTAACAGTACCCCTATGCGAAACAAAAGGCTCAATCAACTAAACTAGAAGACATGTAAATGGTTTGGGGAGAAATATTACGGAGAACGAGGAGATTATTTTGAAGGGAACTGCACCAGCATGTATTACAAATAGACTAAATAACATTCTGTACTGTATTGGGCAAAAAGACATTCATTACTCACTTGGGAACAATTTCAACATTGGGATCCAGACCATGATTCTCCAAACTTCAAACAGAATCAAGAAAGAAATGTTAGAAAGCAATCCTACAAAATATGAAGACTAGAACAAGTAGAAAGAATGGAAAAGTAGGGAGAAATATGTAATTTAGGAAGTGTACCGTTGGCTTGGCAAGTTTATGGGTTTCGGAACAGCAACTTTTCCCAATACTGTCATGCCACCCCTTCTTGCAGAAGCCCATCTAAGAAGGAATTAAGTGAAAATAAGACGATGCACAGACCAAAAAATCAGCTTTCTAGATACCAAAATGAAAACAAGAAAACAGACCCTGGTGGAAGAATATCCATACCATACATGAATAGAAGAACAGAATACTTGCACAAAAGCATATCCTTTTGTGATAGCTAGAGCACAAGAATTAAAAACAGAAAGGAATCAAAAGTGAAAGGTTACTTTGTGGGTTAACCAAAGCCATTTCTGGAGAAATTAACATTCAAAGATCATTTTCCCTGAGCATATAAATAAATCAATAAATATCACGTTGCAAGACCATCCCCTTTCTAACATGGAAAAAATAATTTTCCTGTAATGTAATTTAACCAAGAGTCATATCCTTGTCAAGGAGGATTACGCTCACGGTCTCTCTTTTCAAGGTAACCTCTACAACTAGGTGGTCAAGGTACCACAAAAGAGTTGTTTCCACAAAATGCCTTTTCCATGAAGATTCTTGAAGTTAACAGGGTGTGTGCAACTCAGCCTTCTCATGCTGAGAAAAAGACCCAACAAGCAAACTTTTTGTGAACACAAAATACTGTTTGAGCATTTCATTAGACTTAAACTCATTAGCACAATCGTAGTGAACGGAGAAAATGTCAATCATTATCAATGATTGGTTCAGTTTTCCCAAGGAAAAAACAGTAATGTCAACATATATATATATATATTACAAGCTACGGCTTTTTGAGATTATCCAATATCCATCTTATGTTAGATTTGTAGTTTGTCAACAGTATTAATAACAGAATATGAGGGAAACCGTGCAACTCCTACCTGACAGATGCAACAATTGTACTAAATAATTCTTCTGATAATGAAAAGTTTGACTTCACTTTCCAAGAGGTACCAAATGAAAGATTCAACAAGCGTCAATATTCTACAACTAGTCTGATTGCAAATGGATTGAACATAGAAAGGGAATTCATCTTTTCTTGTTACATGCAACTAATTTTGGATGTTCTACTACCCTTGTTGGGCGTATAGATTGCAGTAGCATGATATTAATTTCACCATGAGGTCAAATAGCATTCCTTTGTAACCAAAAAGTTAATCAATTTTAAGTAATGCAGTCTCTGTCCAACAACAAATGCCGCCATTTTCTTTCTTTAAGTCCAGTATTTATATCTCATTCTTCCGTAAGGTACTGCTACTTAATCCAGAATGTTTTTGTACAAACATATTAACATGACAACTAGAATAACATCACATGTTCCAACTACTTCAAACAAAATGAATCACTTTTGACAGGAATGTTGTAGAAAATAATCACATGGGAGATAGTTAGAATAAAAAATAAAAAACACATCCTACATGTCAACGGATAAACCATCCAAAAAAGGCCTGCCTTCCACTTGGCCCCTGATAGACAAGGACAATCAACCTAAAATTTCATACTCTTGAAAATTATGGACATTTCAAGTTAAGTGAACTACCCTCTACTAATATTTTAAGCTATGAATTCATAGTAAGAAGTCTCAGTTGTCAGTACTGAGTTCCTTACCAGAACAGAATATTCTACTAAATTATAACCCTTCATGATTCAATAACATATCATAGGGAGTCTCTATAATAAAGATCATCAATTACCTTCGCTCTCCAGCCAACATACTAGAATTCATTGTATATTTGAGGTGCCAATGTCATCCAAGCAACTTGTGCAGGCCTAAACCGTTATGACAAGACAAACTCTGTCAGGGGGGAAGTCCAGCTTCAACATGAGAAAAGAAAATTGCAAACTCAAAAAGTCCAAACCACATAGTTAATGAGAGAATAAGTATTGATCAACCAAAAGTAAAGGATATAGACGGGCGAAGTATAACAAGCAACCAGCATTGAGCATGCCAGAAACATTATTACTACAATTATGTTACCCAACATGGGACAGAAAACCAATTACCGCATCATATCTCTTAACTCTTTACACTGTTAATGGTTTAAATATTATATATATATATATATATATATATATATCAACTTGCACAACACAACATGATGATTGTTTGCACCTGACAATTTCAACAACATAATGCCGAATGACCAAGTTAATGCTGAACACTGTGTCCAATAATCAGAACATTTTGACTAATCCATAACCTACAAACCCTAGAACTGTTAGTCGTTCTGAAAAATTACACCACAGACTGAGCCGGGGGCCACAGTACGCAATTCAGTTTCGCTAGAATTTATAGTATCCAGATAGCCTTGCCTATTCAAACATAGAAAATGGAACACTACCCAATACACAACTTGTGAGAGCTCCATCTTCCACTAACAGGAAACAAAAATTCAATGGCCAACAAAATATAGGTGGGCTAGCTGCTATGGGAACCAGTGACTAAAAAAGCGAAAGGCGCCCCGAGGCGCCAAACCTGTTGTACTGCCTAGGCGCGAGGCGTGAGGCGAGGCGCTCGCCTCACCGAAGTGAGGCGCCCAAACTAAAAAAAACACATATTGACCATATAACATTTCATAATACCAACACATAACAATATTAATGTCCAAAGACTCCAAAAACATAATAATAGCATGAAAATATAAAAATATCCAAAAGATATTAGGCATATACGCTACTAACTAACTAATCATCATTAAAGCTTAAGTCAATTTGTGCATCATCCTCTAATGCATATCCATCAACATCATGTTCTTCTCCGTCATCCGACTCCCCTCTTAAGCAGCTGCCGCTGGTCCCCGGTGGTCGTCGCCGGTCCTCAGTGACGGTCACCGGACGCCGGTGATGGTCGCCGGCTGTTGGAGGAAGAGGAGAGAGCAGGGGAGTTTTTCTTTGAAAGAGGTGTTGCTGCTGCTGCTTTTTCAGGGTTTTGAGACTTTGGAAAGTCTTGAATTATGTATTCATATTTGCCCTAAACCCTTAAAAAAAAAAAAAAAAAAAAAAAAAAAAAAAAAATAACAAAAAAAGGCGCCGCTGTTTAGCGCCTCGGTCGCACCGTGAGGCGACCGAGCGCGCGGAGCTTTTCTAATGCCCGCCTCGCCTCGGTATACCGAGGCGCTAGACCCCCAAAAAGCCTCGCCTCGCGCGCTTTTTTATTCACTGATGGGAACTTTGACAAGAACATACTATAAATGTTCTTGCACAATTGGAAAGTGAATAACATATTCCTGACATGAATTTGACTACTCCATAGACAAATAATTCAGCCTCACATATCCAATGACAAATACATTGAAGGAACAAATATGATAAATCCGCAAACTTGTTGTGTAAAAACCTCAAGCAATTGAAGCCTTCAACTGACCATCACCAAGTCCTAATACAGTGCCAACACCACACATAACTGGCCTTTAAAAAAGGGAAATAATAAAATCACAATAACAACAATAAAAGTATAACAATAATGATAGATGTGATCCCTCTGTGACCCACCCATGTATGTAGCTAAAAGTCGATTCCCAAGCACATTTACAGACATACAACACAGACAGATATTTTAGTGGTAAAATAACAGCTCCATCTGTTCAGAAACAATTTTGAAAGACCATTATGAGCTTAGACAAGAGAACGAATGCCTTAGCAGCAAACCACAACTTCCAAATGCTTAATGGTAAACATCAAAGGTTACAGGAAAACACATAGACAACTCATTAGGCTTCTTCAAGTATACAGCACATGGACGTTTGATAGGTTTTGAGACCTTCGCCTCCCCCTTCCCCACCCTTTCCCAGGAAATTTTCATTTTTATCTGATTGGCAGTGAACAACAGTAAAGAGAATGGAAAGGAATAAACGGTCACTCCTAATAATGGAAATGATTTTCAAATGCATCAGAATTTGGAGGAGTTTGAAAGTTCCTCCCTCTTCGCTATAACAAGTGATAGGAGATTCAGACTCGCTTAATTGATGGTTTAGGCCACAATTCCTCCCCTTCCCAGCTATACTGATGTCATAAGAAATGGAACTCCCCTAATGATTCAAAGTTCAATAAGTAGCCCATATCTGTAGAGTTAAACTGATCATAGCTACCTCAAGAGTACTCTGGCCAGACATCAAAATCCTACAATCATTTTACCAAGATTACCTAATATTTTTACGCAAGTAAAAATTGCTTCTTTCACATGCCAGTGAATCAACTGTGTGCTTTTTCTAATAATCCAATGTCAAATAATACCAAACCTTGAGAAGATTCTGCATGTACCAACCCACTCAACCCAAACGACAAGCAGTATCCGAGAGGATACAAAAATAAATGCACTGGCAGTTTCCCGCCAGCACAATTTGTAACTCTCCATACCCCTGACCTATTCACCAGAGTATTCAAAATCTTGTACACCTCATATCGTAACCCTAAATCCTAATTTATATTAAATCCGATATCACACTTACTCCAGCAAATAAATATTACGTAACTCGTAATTCGTAGAGATAAAAGGAGCGAACCGATGGAGGAAGCGATGAGAATTGGATCTGCGCGAAGTACCGATCTGCGGTAGTTACAAATTTGAACAAATGCAAATACTTAATAGATGTAGGAGACGGAGATGGAGAACGAGGACGGCGGGGAAGAGAGGTTGACGACGTCGTTCGATTGATCGTAGTGCCAGGGACGGTGGCGGTGGCAAGCGGGGATCGGAGGTGGAGGGAGAGAATATGGGGAGGAGAGAGAAAATTTGGGTGAAATATAAACCTAAAACACTCCAGTGGCCACCACTGCTCATTCACAAATTAACTATGGTTGGGTTAGATTTTCTTCTCCTTTTCCCTTATTCTTCTTTTATCTTCTAACCAAAACAAAAAAAAAACACTCGTTTTCTCTCTCTTTTTTTACTATAATATAATAATAATATATTCTCTCCTCTCCGTCCCGAGATAATTTACATATTTTCTTTTTTGAGGTGTCCCAAAATAATTTGCACACCCTTAAAAAAGAAATTTCTCTTACAATTTCCACCCTTAAAATCTCCACATTTGAAAAAATCAACTAAAAAGTAAAAAATAACTTTTTTTTATTTCACGTGCCGGGAGGGATGTGCAAATTATCTCGGGACGAAGGAGTAATTAATATATATATTATATAATATAATGCAATGATATCTATATGGTAATTGGGGCAATTTTAACAAAATATGGCACTGTTCATCATTGATTTAAAAATACACGCTAACTTTTTGGTAAATCAGAAAAGTAAGTGAACTCGCCTGTGCCACAGACGAGTTCAAACTGATCTGACAATACCACAGTGATCTCGCCCCTGGCAGGGGCGAGATCTAACCAAAATTTTTTTTTTTTTTTTTTTGGAACTCGCCTACACCAGAGGCGAGACGTAAACTCGCCCTTCGCATGGGCGAGTTCAGGTATGTTCCATCTTTTTTTTTTTTGGCCTACGTTAATTTCTTTTTTTTTTTTTTAGTTTGTGTTTTTATTTAATTATTATGGTTTTAGGAAAAAAGAATAATTTATTTAATGGACGCTCAATAATTTGACTCGCACCCAACCTTTTTTTTTTATGTAAGATTAAGATTATATCGTATGGTCGATGCAATAAATTCGATTAGTTAAAAATTATAATATTTATTTTAATCATAATTACTTAAAATATCAACCAATCTTTCCGCAATTATTACAAATAACTTGAAAAAGACAAAATCTAATATATATTTTTTTTATGTAAGATTTAGATTTTCGTACAGTCGATGTTTAAATTCGGTTAGTGAAAATTTATAATATTTAGTTGAATCATAAATACTTAAAATATCAACCAAATACTTGAGAAAGACAAAATCTAATATTCATGAACAGTCCCACTTCTAGTTTTTTTTCTGTTTCGTTTTACTCTCCCTCTCCGATGCCCACATCTAGTTTTTTTTCTGTTTCGTTTTACTCTCCCTCTCCGATGCCCCTATCGAGGAACTGTTCATGAATATTAGATTTTGTCTTTCTCAAGTATTTGGTTGATATTTTAAGTATTTATGATTCAACTAAATATTATAATTTTTCACTAACCGAATTTAAACATCGACTGTACGAAAATCTAAATCTTACATAAAAAAAAATATATTAGATTTTGTCTTTTTCAAGTTATTTGTAATAATTGCGGAAAGATTGGTTGATATTTTAAGTAATTATAATTAAAATAAATATTATAATTTTTAACTAATCGAATTTATTGCATCGACCATACGATATAATCTTAATCTTACATAAAAAAAAAGTTGGGTGCGAGTCAAATTATTGAGCGTCCATTAAATAAATTATTCTTTTTTCCTAAAACCATAATAATTAAATAAAAACACAAACTAAAAAAAAAAAAAAAGAAATTAACGTAGGCCAAAAAAAAAAAAGATGGAACATACCTGAACTCGCCCATGCGAAGGGCGAGTTTACGTACATATACGCTCAAAATACAGTATCTCGCCTCTGGTGTAGGCGAGTTCCAAAAACAAAAAAAAAAAAAAAAAAAAAATTTGGTTTAGATCTCGCCCCTGCCAGGGGCGAGATCACTGTGGTGTTGTCAGATCAGTTTGAACTCGCCTGTGGCACAGGCGAGTTCACTTACTTTTCTAATTTATCAAAAAGTTAGCGTGTATTTTTAAATCAATGATGAACAGTGCCATATTTTGTTAAAATTGCCGGTAATTGGTAGTCCCTTTCTCTTCTCTCCGTTTTTCTGTAAATTATTTTTTGTTTTTACGAAAAGATTATTTTTGTTTTTCCTTACTAATAATCCAATGAAATCCACAATTACAATGGCTTAAAAAAACAAATTCTTCCAAGAAAAAGAAAAAAATAATGGTCTAAGTAGGGTTTCCGGTAATTATTGTTATAATTTTAACCCCCCATCTATATATATAATAAGCCAAGTCATTCAGAATTAGTAAGTTAAAATTTTTCCCGCCCAATTATTTAGTTACTAAGAATAGAAGTAAATTTGAATTTCGAATTTTGAATTTTAAATTATTCCATGTTATATTTTGAGATCTAGCGAAAAAATCAGCAACAATAAATCTGTAAAGATATTTAAAACAGATTTCGTTATATTATTTAAAAATTTGAAATTTGAAATTTAAAAAAATCCTTATCTGATAACATATTTGCTCCTATAAATACAGTGTCTTCAGTAAATGAGAATCACGTAAATGAGAATCACATTTGCAGCTGGGTATTTTTATTTTTTATTCATTTCGCAATTTCTTTATTTCGCCACTATTTCATATTTGATTTTGTTGGGTAATTCTATTTCTTATTCGTTTTCAGTTTATTTGATTCATATTTGATTTTGCTGAGTAATTCTATTTCTTATTCATTTTGCAATTTCTTAGCTTTGTAACTATTACAGTTTTTTGGATTCACATTTGTGGATGCAAATTTCTATTATTCTGACATTCCTTAATTATTATGTGTCAACTTTGATAGATACTTCACCACAATGGATGCTCCAAAGGGACGACTTGCAAATAAAGATAAGAAAAAATCAGCAACACTGAATCATGATTCTGGCGAAAACAGCTTTGAAGATTGCAAAAATCAAATTTACCTACTATCATCTTTTTCTACAGTAACTACAGTAATATGTAATCATATAGAAAGTTTAGATTTATTTATTTCCTGTTATGTGAATTATTTAAATTGTTGTCAATATATTTTTCTAAGAAAATAACAATTTGGTTTATTACATGTATACAGCCAATCCGCGAAGAATATTGGAAAAGGTTTATTTATTTCCTGTTATGTGAATTATTTAAATTGTTGTCAATATATTTTTCTAAGAAAATAACAATTTGATTTATTACATGTATACAGCCAATCCGCGAAGAATATTGGAAAAGGGTTAGAGATTCGCTAAACATTCGAGGATCCGCTGATGTTGA
Organism: Ajuga chamaepitys; assembly: GCA_958295605.1. NCBI lineage: Eukaryota > Viridiplantae > Streptophyta > Magnoliopsida > Lamiales > Lamiaceae > Ajuga > Ajuga chamaepitys. Next base: position 58,182,836 of record OY282502.1, read on the forward strand.
AGACCAAATCTGATTTTATTGTAGTAGTAGATTTCAATTTTATAATTTTTATTTAAATAAATCCATGTATCAACTTCAATTGAATCGACATTATTCACAATTCTGATAATGTTTTAGTAAGCAATATAAAATCATTGAAATATATATAAATTAAAATATCTCGACAAAAGCGTTGTTTGGTTAAGATATTCTAAAAAGAAAAAAACGTAGAAATATATATCTATAAATCAAAATATTTCTATTGAAAAATCCGTGGAGTTGAAAAGGTCATATATTAATTTACTTTTCAATTGAAAATCTAATTGTCATATTAAACGATCTAAATATCCAGTCCAAATCATATCAACTTTTCAATTGGAAATCTAATTGTTATATTAAACGATCTAAATATCCAGTCCAAATCATATCAACATGGTATATATTTAATTTTGAATTGTTCAGATGTTTTAGAAATTAAAAAATATGTTACAGATATGTTTTATAGAATTTTAAAATACATCATATTTATTTAAAATTTATAGTTATATAATACAATTTATAAATAAAAGAATTTATATATATATATATATATATATAGTTAGGATAAAAAAGGCAATACATATATAAAATCAAAGGGTAAAATATAATTGAATATTAGAATATTTAAATATCCGAACCAAACAAAACAAAAGAATAGACATGTAATTTATTTTAATATATAGTGTAAAATGTAGTTGAGATATTTCAGGAATTATACATTCGTTGAAATATACTATTTCGCTAATTTAATCAACAGAATAAATATTTAGACATGTGTATATTAGAGTTTTAGAGTTTTAAATAAACTTTAAATAAATATATGGACTCCCGATTTTTTAAATTAATGTTTAACAGAATGAATATTTAGATGTGTGTATACTAAGGCGAGCCTGTTGTTTAAAAAGAAAATGTTTGGCACATATTCAATGCATGTATATAATACAACTTATAAAATCAATTTAAAATTATTTCATTAGTATAGATATAATAAAAACATATTATAAAATTTAGATATGTAATTTGAGATATTTGAGGAATTGAATAAATTGTATATATATGTATTCTATATTTTTAAAGAATATTATATCTATTTTTTATTTATGAAATAAATATAAATAATTTCTAAATAACTAATGGGATATAATCACTTATTAAAAAAATTTATAATTATATATTTCAATTTATAAATCAAAGAACATTTACATAAAATATAAAAACGCAATATATCTTTTTTAATAATTTGTACGATATTACTGAAATATTATAAGATCTATACTTCCGGTCCAAAAAAAAAAAAAGAAAGATAAACTAATGATTTTTTTTAAAGTTATTATTTAAAATGTAGTTGAGAGATTTCAGGAATTATATAATCAGTAAAATATGTTTTTACACGGTATGTTTAACAGAACGTTGTTACAGATGCGTGTATACTATGGTTTTATATAGGCTATAAATATCTGGACCCTTCATCCATATCTCTGTCACACGCAAAATTTTAGTTTCAAAGTCAGTTGATACAGAAACAATGGCTCCGGTATTCAACATGGTTGATGAACTTACTCTAGAAAAAATTACTCCAGAAACTCCAGAAAAAATTACTCCAGAAAAAATATGTTGTGGAGGTTGATGAACTTACTCCAGAAAAAATTACTCCAGAAAAAATATGATGTTGTGGGCAGTAAGGGTTCGCTCTGAGCGGTATTCAACATGGTTGATGAACTTACTCCAGAAAAAATATGTTGTGGGCAGTAAGGGTTTGTTTAGTCAGAGCGTACATAGCCTATGTGGGGACTACCAGGTGAACCTTACAACTACAGAAAAAATAATTCTAAATTACGATCAGAAAAATACAAAATAATTTATCTTAGAACAAATTTATTTCAAATGGTGGAATATTTCTAAATTAATAAAAATTTAGAATGTTCATTTTTTTTAAAAAAATAAATTTAAATTGGTAATTTACAATCCGAAAATACTTAATTTCATTCGGGTTTTTTCTTCTTTCATCTCTCTCCCAAAATCTTCGGTTTTTTTCTTCTCTCATATCTCTCCCAAAATCTTAATATTAAATTATAATAAATTTTGGAATAGATCATACTGATTAACAATAATAAACAAACAACGAAGATATACAATCCAGAATTGCAAAGATTGAGAAAAGAATATATTTTCTTAATGATTATTCCTATATAAAGTATTTTATTAGTTTAATTCATTAATTTTTCTTTATGTTTATCTAAATTAAAATCCAACTTTATTTGTATGAGCTAATTGAACGATTTGAGGTCATCTATGTCTTTAAAAATTCTAAATCCAAATTCAACTCTATTTATATGAATCAGCTCATCATATGGACTATGAAGATTCAATTCATCCTAAAATAAAATTGTATTTTCTATGTCTTTCTTAAAATTTATTTCAAATAGAGGATATTTTGTAGGTAAACTAATAAAATATTTCATATAAGAATAATCCTTAATTCTTTTTGTTGTTATTTCTAATAGAAGATGTTTTGTACGTAAACTAATAAAACATTTTATATAAGAATAATCCTTAAGATTATTTGTTTCTCAATCCTATTAATTGATTGATATTAGATTTGAAACTTTTTGTTTCTCAATCTGTTCAATCATATCGGATTCTGCATTATGTATGTTCACTTTATTTATTATTATCAATCAGTGTGGTCTATTCAAATTTATTATAATTTAATATGAATGTTTCATATAGACAAGAGCAGCTAAATAAAAGGATGAAATCAAACAAAAAAAAAATTATGGAATAAGATACGAGGAAGAAATTTGTGAAAAAATTAAAATGTATTTTTATTAGAGGAAAAATCTGATTTTCTGGAGTAAGAGGCAAGGAATGAATAATACTGCAAAAGAACACAAAAGTTTTCTTTGTAACAAATTTTAACCATTTCTTTTTTTGTTATATATTATCAAATAAAAATGCATTTTTAATAAAAGATATTGTTCATATTAATATTGATTTACTCTTAAAAAAATAGCCCGTGCATCGCACGGGAGCATTTACTAGTTTTGTAAAAATGTATCCCACTTCTTATTCTTCCTCTTGTGATAATGTTATGATTTTAGTTTTTTATGCATTTATTATTATAACAATTATGCTATTCTTCGTTCTTCTTCAATCTTTTGTAAAATCTAATAACCAATTGTTTGGGGTAATCTGAAATAATACATTTAACCGACCCTCTTTGATCATAGATTCTTACCTACACCAGGTGTTTTGCACCATATATCTTACACATACCAACATTAGTGATTATGTGGTGAATAGCACACTAAGTCCACATATCTTACACATGCCACCATTAGTGTTTGTATTCCACCTAATGCGAAATCCACTGGTCATGTCAAATCATATTTTCTATAATATTATCAGATATATGTGAATTACTGATGTATTTAATGATGTCACCTTATTCAAGTGGCATATAAGGCCTCGTTTGGTTAGCCTTAATGGGATGCAAATAAGGTTTAATCCATACGTTTATATTGTTTGGTTGGCCGACAATAGGTCCTCTAAATGGTCTTAGCCTGCCACTTAATAAACGGACTCAATGGATATATAATCCTCGCAGGGGGGTCCGATAGCACGTTGGGCCTCTAATATGGGTGTTTATGTTGCTGGACGAAAAGACACAATTGCCCATTTCTTACTTTCTAACCTGATTCAATATAACCCTAGCTTGTCACTCTCGCTCAGCCGCAAAGAGGAAGAGCAGATCCAATAAGAACGATTCAACGAGGTAAACACATCTCTCCTTCTTTAAGCCATTATCGTGAACCAAAAATCGATTTCTATATACAGCTTCTTGTTCCATATGTTTATTTCCAACTATTTTAATTATTTCTATCTTCTTTTCTTCGGTTTTGAAAACTCTTGGGGTTGCTTGAAGTGAAGTTTTTTGTCGTTAATCCTTTGAATATTAGGTATATATCGCTAATCTATTACCATTTCTTCCACTAATTCAAATCTTAGACCATGCATTTGTATCAACATTCGTCCCCCACGGTTTTTTTGGGATTGGGCAGTAAATAGTTTGCATTTAATTTGTGATTTGTTGTATCTAACTGTTTTTAGGTTGTAGAGGTTTGTTGTTGTGCTTAAATTTGTGATATCTTTGCAACAATTATGTGGAAAATTTTTGGCTCAAATTACATGAGTTTACATTATAATGACTTCATACATACTTCGAACTTGTTTATTAAACTGTTGTGAACCTTGATTTATCTTGTTTTCCCTTCCTGGTATCCTATCACTCTTGTCAGTCATTAAATTTGCATCATTCGTGCTTATTGTAAAATATATTTCTTTATGTCAACTTTTTGAATCATAGGACGAGAGGACTATGATTGCCGAGGCCTGGAGAAACCAGATTGTGGACGAGCAGCATGGCGACCGGCGATAAATGGAGTGGCCGGTTGCGGCGTTGATGCGACAGTACGGGAGACGAGTTGAGCCTCCGTACTTAGTAATTTTTCGTGAAGTTCTTCAAATGATATGGATGTGTCACGAGCTTGAATTGCATGGGACAATTCACGATAGGAATCGTTAAGGCCATTGAGAATGCGTAGAGATAGATCCTCAATATCAATAGCAACACCCAAAAGTGCAAGTTCATCGATCGTACTCTTAATCTCCATCATAAAATCAGTGATAGTTTTGGTACCTTTTGAGAGGTTGTGTAACTTGTTTTCGAGAGACATGATACGGCCTCGAGACGGTTTGCCGTATGTATTCGAGAGGATAAGTCAAGCATCACATGAGGTCTGAGTCGAGGCAATGAAGGGGATGAGAGAGGGGGAGAGGGAGCCGATTATGGCAGATAAGATCAATTGATCTTGGCGAATCCACCCAAGGTGAGAGGGATTCGGGACTGTAGCAGGGACAATAGTGGTGGTAGCGTGAGGCACCGACGGAGCTGTGGTGGCCGGAGGGACGGACGGAATAGTAGCAAGCGGACGGGGGGGTGCCGTCAACAAAACCGAAGAGATCGTAGCCGGTAAGGAGGGTTCGAAACTGAAAGCTCCACGCCATGTAGTTGGCGGAGGTTAGTTTGAGGGGAGCCTGTGCGGAAACGTTGAATGCAACGAAATTAGAGGATGGAGGATGATTAGGAGTAGAGAAGGAGGGTTGCGGGATTCTGGTATGGAGAGAAGGAAGGAAAATCACGTAAAAGGCGTGATTCTGGTAGATTGGGATCGTGTTTGGAGGCGTTAGCCAAAATTGCAGCCTGATACCATATAAGAGAGATTTTCCTTAATATATTCAAAAATAAGGATTACAATTTATCTAAATACAAAGGGAAACTAAATTACATACAACCAATGTGGGACAAGTATAAAGCTAAAGCTAATAGATACAATAGTACAACACTACTCCTAATAAATCATACTATCGAATAATATGAGAGGAATTGTTAATAAAATTGGATACTGATTAACTTATTCATTATGTATCAACCACCATAAATGAGAATGAGCCTCATTCATTCTCATTTCCTACCCCTAAACCCCCAACCAAGCGGACCCTAAGTAAATTCGTTATCAACTAAGGCATGATTGCACGTATTGAAACATACGTATACGTATATGTCATTCTGTTTTGCCAATTTCTCGATTATTTTGGTGTGGAACGATCGAAACGATGCTAAGATATTGAAATTTTCGAAACGATTGAAACAAGACGACTTATGATTGCACCCATGCCACTGCCCAACGGCCGCCTGATCACTCCCGTCTGCTGCCAACCGCTGTCGCCGACAATGTTAGGCTTGCATGTTGAACTAATGAACTTGTTTGAATCTTATGATTTGTTACTTGCGTGCTTTATATTTGAATTTTCAACTATTTTGATGTTTCTTTTTGTGTGTTTGTACAATTATTTACTTGTTTACTTTTATTTTAACCTAATAATGAGAGAATTAATTTACTTAGCTAATGGTACTCATTTTTTTAATTGTTGGCAACTGTGTCCAAAAATGGGTTGAAGTATTGTAATAAACTACAATTATCTGATCTTTCAGATGATTTGTCTGATTTTCTTTCTTTCGAATTTAGTGTAGTCTTAAATTTATAGACCAAAACCCTCAATGGTAATTCAACAAACGTCACAAATTAACATAAGATATGGAAAAATTTAGGGATAATTACAAAATGGTCGCCGAACTATTAGCACTTTTTCACTTCGGCATATAAACTATTAACGTTGGCTAAACCGCCGCCAACCTATTTAAATATTACTACTCGAAAGCTGCCGGCCATAATACCGCCCAAATTCATTGCACACCCGGTTTTGCAAAACCACATTTTGGGACAAAATTTGGGCGGTATTCTGGCCGGCAGCTTTCGAGTAGTAATATTCAAATAGGTTGGCGGCGGTATAGTTAGTTTTAATAGTTTATATGCCGAAGTGAAAAAGTGCTAATAGTTCGGCGGCCATTTTGTAATTATCCCAAAAATTTATACTAACTTAGTTCCTTTTTAATTGTCCCATTTTATCCAAAACGCCGATCCTTTTTAATTGTCACAATGTCATTATTAATGTCAGTTTATCTTCTTTTCCATACATAACCATAACAAATAAGTAAAGAATTATGAATTTGATTAAATCAATGAGTTTCTATAATCAAGTGAGTGGTTAAAAGTTGCAGATGTGTTTTGAAATGTGTTTTGATATTCTAATTGATGAAAAAATTGGTGTGTGAATGGATAAAATGGGACATATAAAAAGGAATAGAGGTAGTATAATATTTAATCAATATATTAAGATAAATATGTTTAGACAATGAAATAATATATCTACACTACCTCCATTTTTTTTTAGTTGTCATTGTAGGTTTTTTGTATGAAAATCAAGGGACTTAAGGCGTTAGCAAATCAACCGTCAACTAATTTTCTTAAATCCCTTGATTTTTTTAATCATGTCTATATATTGTTAACACTTTCAGACTTTCTAAAACTATAGGGTTAATATTGTAAAAAAGATGGTAAAAAAGCTAGAATGACAACTATTTACAAACAAAACGAATAAGCTAGAATAACAATTAAAAAAAACCGAAGGTAGCACATATTTGAAGCGCAACGCCAAAATCTTCGATATCAAAATATCTCGTTTTAGTTGTAAATTAGAAACGGCGGCCGAAATGGTATTGATAAGTTTTATTTCCTTTGCTTTCAGGCTAGTTCCTTGTTGAACTTAAAGCGAACTAACAAGGGAAATAGTTGACCTATCCCTGATTTGTTTTGCAGAACGGATGATGGAAGTCTGTTAATAATGTACATAGCAGTAGCAAATGCATCAAACCAGAAAGATGCAGGAGCATGAGAATGAAACATCATAGAAAGACCTGTTTCAGAAATATGGCGACGTTTACGTTCTGCACGGCCGTTTTGCTGTGGCGTATAGGGACAAGACAAACGATGATGAATTCCATTCACGGACATAAACTCACGAACTCGGATATTAACAAATTCAGTGCCTCCATCACTCTGAAACACTTTAATGGTACGAGAAAACTGATTGCAGACAAATTTATGAAAATGTACCAAAGTGTAAAAAAAGTCCGATTTAGCTCGTAACGGATAAATCCAAGAAAATCTAGAGAAATCATCAACAAAAGCCACATAATACTTATAACCATCAGAAGTAGAAATGGGTGCAGGGCCCCACAAATCACAATGAATTAATTCAAGCACAGCAGTAACACGTTTCTCATTTAGAGTAAAGGGTAAACGTTTACTCTTAGCCAACTGGCAAGAAGAACAAATACTAGGATCCGGTAATAATGAAGAAACTGATAAATGCCCTAATTTATTCAATAGTGAAATAACATCAAATGGGACATGCCCCAGACGTAAGTGCCATAAAGAGAAACTAGCCTTCAAAGCTTTACTGCGGAGAGCTGCAACTAAAGCTGGAACACCACGATCAAGTAAATATAACCCCTCTTTACATCTACCCTGAGCCAGAATTCTCTTGGTTACTCGATTCTGAATGGCAAAAAACTGGTCAGAGAAGATAACATCAACAGGATAATCGGAGGTCAATTTACTGATGGATAACAAGTTTTTCGTAATATGAGGCACAACAAGCACATCCAATAATTTACCTCATCAGTTAATTTACTCAAGCCAATATGCGAAATAGATAAAGAATTGCCATTACCAACAATAACGGACCCATTACCAGAGTAAGGCTCGTAGGAGTCGAGGGCAGAATGCTGATTCGTCATATGAGCAGAGGCGCCGGGGTCGAGATACCAATCAGAGAACGGAGAAGACACATTACAGGATGCTTTGAATGCCTGAGCCAGATGTGCAGCAGGAATAGCATTACGGGCATTGAGGTATTGGGGACACTTGTCTGCATAGTGTTCCCCACGGCATATCTGGCACCGTGGTATGTAAGGACGACGACCCGAACGACCACCGGAATTCGAATTCTGACTGGAATTGCCTTTGGTAAAATCTGAGTTGGAGTTTCCACGACCTTGTCCATTAGAATGGGCACGGCCGCCACTGGAACGCTGACCACCAGAACGACTTCCACCCGAGCCGGAATTCTGGCCATCACCAATATTTTGTCCATTGCCCGACCGTCCTCGTTCAGCCGAGAAAGCAGCAGACGAAGTAGGTGTGCCTTCCATGGCACGAAGCATGGACTCGAATTGCCTCGCTTGATGCAGAAGGTCTCGAAAAACAGGCATAGGAGTAAGAGCAAGTCGTGTGTCAGCAAAAGATGTGTACTGACTCCTAATCCGCGCAAGAACCAGTGCCCTTTGTCGGAGTCGGTGACTGGACGATTAATCGCCGATAATTGATCGCACAGTCCTTTGAATTTTCGGCCATATTCTTCGACGGATTGATCACCACGCTGAAGGGAGAGGAGTTCCTCACGTAGTTGATGCGTACGAGAGGCGGAGGAATCGGAGAAGGCAGCCTGTAATGTCGTCCAAGCAGAGTGCGACGAGGAGCACTCAATGACTTCGGACATGGCTTCTGCAGAAAGGGAGGTCCAGAGAACAGAAAGTAGCTTACGATCTTTCATACACCATGTGAGATAAGAGGGGTTGGGAGAAGAGACGCCAGCATCGTACGTCAAAGAAGGTGGAGGAGCGACGGCTGAGCCGTCGAGAAAACCCTGAAGATCAAAGCACTCGGCCATATGCATTATCTGACGATGCCAAACGAGATAAGTGGAGGAGTCGAGCTTCACCGGAGTCATACTAATCATAGTATTGACGGGAAGAATATCTGTAGTGTGTGCTGCCATGGCGAGCAGAGAGAGGACCGTAAAAAAAAAATAGAGTTGCGGAAGGAAGAAGAGTATGACGGCGGAAGAGTAGAGTTTTAGAAGATCGCGATGGCTGATACCATGTAAACAATAATATGGGATTACATGCATATAATAATTTTGTCAATTTTTTGTGTGTGTAAAACAGAATACATGCACATATATATAGAGTCAAATAGAGGAGGAAAGGTCTCGTTATGCTGCTAGAATTTGCACAACTCCGAAGACCCTTTTCTCCATAAAACTGAAATGCAATTACAGGGAGAGTTTGAAACACCACTACCAATGGATTGTAGTTTAACATTGTTACTACATAACAGCCCAACTCAAAATTTTCTATATCTAAATGAGGGAAAATTATATGCTTCCCCACCAGGCAATGTCAAAATAGTTAGAATAAAGAAACATATGACCAATAATTTTTAGGCAATATATATCTTGAAGTCCTTAAAGTATTGATGTTTGTTTTAAATAGTCCTTAAAGTATCATTTTGTTTTAATTGGTCCTCAAAGTTCTAATTTTTTTATTCAATTGGTTCCCTGAAGTATTTTTTATTTTAATTAGTCCCTTATGTTTTGGAATTATTTCAATTAGTCCTTAAACTATTACAAAATATATTTAAGGTCCCTAGAAGAAAAAAATACATAAAATATGTGAAATCACCGATTTAATTCAAAATGATATTGTAGCATATCTTTTATTAAATAAATGTTTTGTAATTTATCATTATGATGCTTTCCCCCGAAACGAAGGTGAATTATACTAAAATATCGATTTGAATAAAACTCCAAGATTATATTTTTTCAAGAATTTCATCCAAACTTTGAGAATATACTTTGTTCTACTTTATTTTAGTTAGAAACGTGCTAATTTGATCCAGATATTTTGAACTCTAACTATATTGAATTTAAAGTAAAATTGAACATTATCAACGAAATAACTTTAATTTTTTTAAATATTGTAAAGACCTTCAAACATAAAATTTCAAAGTCCTTTCGTTAATAATGTTCAGTTTTACATTAAATTCAAGATAGATAGAGTTCAAAATATCTCAACTAAATTATCACTAAAATTAAAGTACCACAAAGTATTTCTCAAAGTTTGGATAAAATTATTGAGAAATTATAATCTCGAACTTTTGTTCAAATCCTATTATAGTATAATTCACCTCGTTTGATGGTAAAAGTATCATAAACAAATAACACAATATTTATTTAATAAAAGATATGTTATAATATTATTTTGAATTAAATCGACGATTTCACATATTTTATGTATTTTTTTTTTCTTTTAGGGGGCCTTAAGATAGAATTTCGTAATAGTTTAAGGATCCTATTGAAATAATTGTAAAACATAAGGGACCAATTGAAACAAAAAATACTTCAGGGACTAATTGATTTAAAAATTTATAACTTCAAGGACCAATTAAAACAAAATGATACTTTAAGGACCATTTAAAACAAACATTAATACTTTAAGGACCTTAAGATGTATAATGCCTAATTTTTAATCACGTAACATGTGACATCTTATTGCAATCGTCTGAGTTTAAAAAATAAATAAATCATGAAAATAGCCAGATCATATGTAAAAGGTTCTATGCTACAGGGGCAAAGTATTAATTACAAGAAACAAACTACCAATTTACAAAGATATTCTTGTTCTACAAAAGCTTCCCATAAATATATCATAGTAGTATTAGTTTTTCACATATACACAAACATACGCAATGTTATTAACAAATAAACTACTGCATAAATTATATAGTCAATGTTACATCCAATGTAACAGGTTAATTCTTCAAGTTGCATGAAATACATAACACCACACACAAAATGATACTATGTATCTAAAAAATGATGAATTAGTATACCAATCTCATTAACCAATCTAAAAAAAACTGATATTTGACTATCTTAAAAGGGCTCCTAAAAGTCCTTGAACCTGATCAAGATCTGATCCATCTCCGGCTGATGTCTCCTTACCTTGAAACCGAAAAAAAAAAGGTTAAATTATCAACAAATAGCCCTATCTAAGTAAGATGAACAAAATATGTTCACATGATATATATTATCCACCCGTTCCAAAATAACTGTTATGTTTAAACAACAAAAAAAACTATTCCAAAAAGAATACTTATGTTTGAGAAGTACATATCTCATTTTACTAGTCGAAAGTAAAATATTGAAAATTCAAATTTCACGAGCAAGTCACACATATGATCGAGTAAGTTGAATAAACAGATAAATAAAGTCGCATAAGTCGACTTACAGAAAGGTTGTACCTTTATATAATTGACTAGAAATAAAAAGCTCCATCTGAAGAAGTAAGACTTACTTTGGGAGGGTTCAAATTTGTTCTAACTTTTTTATCTTTTCATTTCTTCTCCCTCTTTTACTTAGTTTAACTAGATTTTCCTCTGAGAAAGTGAAAGGGTGCATCAGATAAAGAGGATTTTCACATGTTAGCTTACTTTTACACCAGCCAAAGAAAGAAGCTTGTGGGAAGCAACATAGGCAGCATCCGGGTTATCCAATCTCTTCTCCACATAGTAGATAACCTCTGAAACGCCCGACTGAAAACTAAAACTAATCAATTGCCAGCAAAAGGAAGCCAGAACTATATGCACCTGAGCCGAGCTGAATGATAGGTAATAACATTAAGGCAACACGGAAACGGGGGGAAAATACAAAGATTTTGGATGCTAATAATCGGCATTTATGGTGAGAGAAAAAAAAAGATACTTCGGACATTACGGCCTAATTTATCATCTGTGTATGTGTATGAGTAACACCAATGTCTTAAATTTCAAATGTAATTGATTTGGGATGGAAGAAGTTTTTAAATCACCTGAATGATTATCTTTGCACACTCGTTGCAAGGAAACATTGTCACATAAAGCCTCTGCAATGATAATTCATGGAAATAAACGTCTGAAATTGTAAACCTGAAAGAAAGAGACCAGCATAATAAGTGATAAACAAGGAACTCATTACTAACTTGCCCTGCAGCAGATGCGTGATTTGTGTTCAGGATAGCATTGACTTCAGCATGGCATACATAACTGCAAGAGACCAAGACAAGCAGAGCAGTTGCAACTTGGGTGTTAATTGAGGAGGAAAAGAACAATTTGAGGGCAAAAGGAGAGTCAAGAAGATGCATGAAATGAGTACAGCACAGAGTGTACTTGTTTTTAATATAATTTTAGAGCACTTACGGGTATTTTGTCTCCAAGGGATCCCCATTCTTGGATTTCTGAAATACGAGGAAAAAGTAAGGAGTAACTGAATGAATATATAAACTTGATTATTGTTTAGCCTTAGGACATGGAGAATTGCTAACCTTAGACCATGGAAGCTTGTCGTCTGAGCAACCACGTGGGAATCCATTGTAGCCAATACCTTAACACAGCCAACCATCAAAACTAGCTCAAGAATCCCAATGAACATTATGCATATATGATATTGCAAAGCATACAAATTGATAAGTGGGAGTTTGTCTAGTCAAGAGAACTTTGGTTTGAAAGATCAGGCATATCTTGCAGAATCGAAGTGACTATAATTCATGTGCAATTTTTGGGACTTGTTATGGTCCTATATATTGAAGCATACCCATATGTGGGGAGAGACATAACCAATTTGTGATAGGAGGAATAGCTCACTAGAACTTATAAGCTAGTCTCCCTTCCTTAATATATCAGCGTTGGACAACTCACGTATTAAATTATCAATATTGCATCACCAGCTTTTGCAACTATGGATCATTGACATATTGATAAAAGATAGTTTGTTTTGCACCAAAAAATGCCTAAACAAAAAACCACAATGATGGTTCACATCTGAAAAGTTTAATGCTATTTTCCTTATATGTAAAGCTAAAATGTAGAAGTACAAATTCAAAAGCCATTTATACCCAACAAAATTGCCGTTGATGCCAAATGCATTAGATCAGTCCCAGTTAAAGCAGTCTCAAAGTGTTCAAAAAACAAGACATGAATTTTTTTGGCTGGGAGACGACAAAACATGCAGTTACGTTCCTCTCTACGGTTCACACTTAGGCCATCTACAAGCAGGGTCGGGGGCGTATAAAGCTGTTTGTAACAGCCAAACACCTATAATCATAGACAAGATACATTCCATCAAGCAATCTTACCAAGTATGATTCCCTTTTCACTCACCAAACAAGCACCAACCTAATGGAAAAAAAAAAAAAGTAATGATGAAATTGCAAAACAACGTAGAATCACAAAAACTTATAATATCTTTATGAAATGCATACAAAACAATCATTAGTATCATACCTGTCTATTTGGATCTTTGGACCTCTCAGCGGAAAGAAATGCAATTGCCATAAAGTAGTCATCCCAGGAAAGGTACCTGCAATGCAAATTCATAAAATAAAGGGAGTGAAAAATAGATTATGTTCTTTTTATTAACAAAATTCGAAGCAAACGAGCAATACCCTTATGCAAGTCGTGCCTTTTCAAATATATCTGTTCCCCATGTATTCATCCAGAAACCACAATCAGTAAGACCTTCCTCAAGCATAAACACTATCAATTAATTAAATTAATCAAAATTTTCTTTACTTTCTTTGACAACAACCAATAATTGCCATTCAGGAGTTCAAACCGTGAGACAATTATACTTCCAAAACCTACTTTTTTGAGTAAACAACATAATTTCGTTCTTGAAAACCTTAACTCCAAATTGATTACCACAGTAATAATACCTAGTTGAGACAATAAATCATATGGCTTCCGATCAAAATAATTTCTTTCTGGAAAATGGAATCCAAAGCAATGGAGTTCAAAAAGCATTAACAGAGAGTTATTATCAAGCTTGTGAAATTTCTGGAATCTCAACTTTCCAAATGCAAACTTAATCATATCAAATTACTTCTGATTAATGAAACATGGTTTTAGACTCCTTTTTCTACGCATATGATATTCATAGAAGATACAGAACAAGTATAATTAATGTTTTTTGTGGCACCTTCCATATAAAGTGACGAAATAGAATCTACTAAGGTGCGGACGACCTACCCTTTTCGTTTTGCGGTATCAAAGGGGCTCTGACAAGAGGATTTCTTCTCTACGGCACCGTTTTGTGAGCAGCGGTTTTTGGGCTTTCGGAAGTTGAAAAGAAGGCCGACGGCGATGGCGGAGGACACCGCACCAATCACTGTTGCGGCGGAAAATAGAGCTAGGTCTCTGGAATTCATCACCTACTCTGCACTTCGCTAGCACTTTCTCTCACACACACAACTAAGGGAGAGAGAAGATTAGCCGCCAAAATGTATGGCGGGAAAAACTAGCAGTATGAAGGAAGGTGTTGGGCCCGTATTTGTTCGCACTAGCCAAGCCCAGCCCAATTGTGACTTGGTGCAGCTATCTACTTGGGTAGTTGGTGTATAGCATCATAATTAAATACTTCGCCCGTTCCACAAAAAATAATGTTGTTTCAAAATAAGAATTGTATTTTAAAATATTAATATCTCGTTTTTTTTAGTTTAAGTAAAAGATCTAATTCTTTTACTTCATGAATTATTTATATAGAATTTAATATGTGAAATAAAAAACATAAGTCTATGAATGAGAATTAGTGATTTTTTAAGAGTTGTACTTTTATCAAATTTACTAAAACTAAAAAATTGTACCTTGTTCAAACATAATATTTTTATAGGACGAATGGAGTATATATATATTTTCTTTATCTTTGTACATATAGAAGTGTATAGTAGATTATTAAAGTGGAATATGTTAATCTAGGCAGTTATAGAGAGAAATAAGCCATAGAGATGTTATGAGTTTATTCATACTGAAAAATATATGTTGTGAAGTACATGTAGAGCTGGTTTATATATACTAGCTAACCAATACACGAGTGACATGTGTACAAGACGATTACAATACCTTTAGCTAACTAACTGTTAGAAATTCTCGACTACATCTAATGTACGCAGCGGAATAATAAATCGAGAATTAAGATCGTGATTTATAACTGATTCAAACGTTGAGCATAAATAACGCTAAAGTTGAAACAACTTACTTGTAGCGTAATTGATCGGACTGAATTGCGCGATTCACCACTTCAGGTATCCACGCGTATATGTCGTCCGCCGCAGGAACTATCCTCGGTACAACTGTTCAATAAGGATCGCTAGGAAATCCCTCATTGAACAATATGGTGTTTTGTCTGATAAGATTAATTCTCCCTACAATAGGGAATAGACATATATATAGCGCATATACCCTAGGTATATGAGCCTAATATTCTGACCTGCTTTAATTAATTAATTAGTATAACCTAATAATAATTAAAGCCCATATCCTAATTTAGTCCATAACTTTCAATCTCCCACTTGGACTAGCATTAGATATGATTCGTAACACCAATATTGTACCCTTAAGCAGAACAACAATACACATAAAGTGTGACCCTTCAGGCCCCCATTATCGACGATAATCTAATTAAAGTCTGCACAAAACTCCTAGACTGCGTTGTGCAGCGAACTCGATATATGAAGGACGTTTACGTGAATTCGTAAAACAACCTTTATATGAAGTTTATGTAATATCCCTTCATTCACGAACCACCCAATTGAGCCTAGGATCTGTCATGTGTCTATCCAAATAGCTCAAACATTTTCTCATCTTTATTATATGACACATTCGATCATATTCAATTACTTTAATTGAATATATCTTTTGCATTGGCCAATGACTTTATTGTCAAATAATATAGAGAAATTTAAGTGTTCTCTCGAATTTCAATTGAGGAATGAATCCCATTCTTGGCTCAACTACCATTTCCATTTGCCTCATGATGAACCCAACACAAGACGTGTCTTATCCTCCTTTGGGAGGCAAGCGTTGTACTTGGTCAAAGTTCATCACTTAACAAACAAAATGAGTATTAACCTCAGGTCAAAGGATCATTACATACTCCACACACTAATAAACCGTAGACACTGAAAACAAACGATTTAATAGTAGGGTATACCAATACTCTCCAAAGTACCCATGTGTCCATCACGGATATCTAATATCTCGTAGTCGTGAGACCTACTACATTCTCTGAGAATGTGATGCAGACCACATGCTAACCTATCGCGTGTCATCAATATCCCATTCTTGATGACCATTGGTTATGGCAATTTTAGAATCATACTATATCATTTATGTCTCACACCATAAATAACAGTCATGATTCAAGGGAACAGTTATAAGAATAACAACAAACCATCAAAATAATTATTCTAATAAATGCATAAACTCAAAAGACAATCAAAATGTCATAGAATGCGATCAAGAATGAATGTCTCAAACGAAAAGGTTTCTAAGACATACAAACTATAAACTCCCACTGAATCAAGACCAACTACCAACGTGTCTAACACCCAAGCTCTCAAAGTGCTTGTTGTGTCTAGCTATACACAACTGTTTGGTTGAAGGATTAACCAAGTTATCATCAGTGGATACTCTATCTAACTTCACATCTCCCTATCTATTATTCTCTAACCAGATTATATCTACAGGGAATATGTTTGTTTCTGTTCGTGGCTCTCGATTCCTTTTGCTAGAGCAACTGCACTTACCGTTGTCACAATACAACGGTATCGCACTGCTGGCACTTGGAACGACACCTAGTTCTTTTACGAACTTTAACAAAGCAACAACCCCTTTTTGGCAGCTTTAGATTTAGCAATATACTCGGCTTTAGTGTTGGAATCGACAGTTCTACTCTGTTTGGAACTATTCCTATTCACTGCACCACCATTTAGAACGAAAACATATCCAGACAAAGACTTGAAGTCATCATGGTCCGTTGGAAGCCAACATCAGTATACCCAGTAACTGATGACTTTAGCTGCCCACCATAGACTTTAAGAAATATTCTTTAGTCCTTCTAAGGTACTTAAGAATAGTCTTGACAGTTCTCCATTATTCCTTACCGAGATTTTGCTGAAATCTTCTCTTTCACGGATTGCAACATGGAATGATTGCTCCCCATTATCAGTATATCGTCGACATATATGATAAGGAAGACAGCATTTCATTCTTACGTTTACTATAAACACATGGATCCTTTTTGCTTCTGACGAAATCAAACAATTTGATAGCTTTGTCAAAACAAATATTCCAACTCCTAGATGCTTGCTTGAGTCCATAAATGGACTTCTTTAACTTGTATACTCCATTCGGCTTTTCTTTGGATATAAAACCTTCAGGTTGTGACATATACACAGTGCCTTCGAGTTCTCCATTGAGAAACGCGGTTTTAACATCCATTTGCCAAATGTCAAAGTCATAGTATGCAGTTATTGCAAGTAATATCCTAATGGACTTGATCTTAGCGACTGGCGAAAAGGTTTCATCATAATCAATGCCCTCGCGTTGACTATAACCCTTTGCCACCAACCTAGCCTTGTAGGTTTGTACCTTGCCAGTTGCATCTCTCTTCTTCTTGAAGATCCATTTGCAGCTTATGGGGCGAGCCCCATCTGGCAAATCAACTAGTTCCCAGACTAGATTGAGGTACATCGAGTCCATTTCAGATGTTAAGGCAGCCAGCAACATCTTCGAATCGGTGCCTGACACCGCTTCGATATAGGTCTTAGGTTCGTCGTCTTCTGAATTAACCTCATCATCTTGGTTCTCAACCAATAGATTTAGTCTTTCAGGTGCACGACGATTCCTTTGAGGCCTATTGAGTTGGTTTTGCGTTGGTTCATTCGGTTTATTCTGATCGTGAGTTGGTTTTCAACATTTTAGAATATTCTCAAGAATTTCACTATGATTCTCTTGAGGTGGGACTGATACAATATCTTGTCTTTGATGCATCGTATTGTCTTGAAGTGACCCTCTAAGAGTTGTTTCCCCTCCCAATAGATCATCAAAACTCCCACTGAGTTCTTGTCCACTCCATTGGACAAGACCTCATCCTCTATGTTATCTTGCGGGTTTGATACATTATCTTGTTTTGATGCATCTCATTGTCTTGAGGTGACCCTCTAAGAGTCATTTCCCCTCCCAATAGATCATCGAAAACTCCCACTGAGTTCTTGTCCACTCCATTGGACAAGACCTCATCCTCTATGTTATTTTGTGGTTCTTGAATCTTTTCAAGATCTACCTTGTTGTGACCTTGTTCCTCGGAGATATAAATATGTTCAAGAAACGTCACATTCTTGGAAACTATCACCTGGTGATTTCCAGGGCAGTAGAATTCATATCCTTAGTTTCCTGAGGATATTCACAAAATAGCATTTCTCACTTTTAGTCTCCAATTTATCAGTCATCATCTTCTTAACAAAAGCAGGACAACCTCAGGTCCGCATATGATTAAGACTCGAATTCTTGCCACACCATAACTTATATGGTGTTTGCGTGACCGATTTAAGAGGAACTCTATTCAGAATATAAACTGCGGTAAGTAAGGCATAACCCCAAAGGAATAAAGGGAGACTGGTGAAACTCATCATGGATCGAACCATATCCAATAAAGTTCGATTTCTCCTTTCAAATACTCCATTCAACTGTGGTGTACCTGGAGGTGTCCAGTCTGACCGGATTCCATGTGATTTCAAGTAATCAAGAAAATCTCGGCTCAAGTATTCCCCTCCTCGATCTGATCGAAGAGTCTTAATACTTTTCCAAGTTGTTTCTCAACTTCTAACTTAAACTCCTTAAATTTCTCGAAGGCCTCAGATATGTGTTTCATGAGACACACATATCCATACCTTGAAAATCATTAGTGAAAGTTATGAAGTACGAATGTTCGCCACTTGCTTTAGTTGGAATGGTACGCACACTGCTGTGTGGACCAACCCGAGCACAACCTTGGCACGCAACCCTTTCCCAGAAAGTGGTTAACTTGTCATCTTTCTTTTGAGACAAGATTCGCAAGCACCATATGATTCGAAATCAAATAATGTGAGATAGTCTAACTTTCTCAATCTTGCTATTCTTTTCTCATTGATATGACCAAGTCTACAGTGCCACAGGTAGGTTTTATTATCCGTATTACTTAGCTTAGGTCGTTTGTTCTTGTACATTGAGAATATTTTGTTCATATTCAAGCATATAGAATCCATTCGAACGAAAGACATTTCCTTAAAACAATCCATTAAGCAAAACAAGCATCTACTGTTTGCAAAATAGAAAGAAAAAGTCATAAATGTCTAATATTAGAATGGAGATAATATTCTTTGAAATCTCTAGAACAAAATATCAATTATATAAATCTAATTTATATCCCGAAGAAAGATCTAATCTAGTCTAATTTCAATGTACAAAATAAACTACTTAAGCTCTCATCCAATGCACCATGTGCTTTGAACTTCGGGTAGTCTCTCTTCCAGTGCCCCTTCTCATTGCAGAACAGGCACTCATCCTTTGGTATTCTCGGCTTCTTTTGAACCCCTCCACTCTTAGGCATCAAGGCCGCATCCTTAGATGCTTTCTTCCTCTTCTTCTGCTTATTCTTTTGTTTGGAAGATCTCGCAGAAGAGCTCACCATGAGCACAGAGTTGCCTTTAGAAGTAGATGATTCATAGGTCTTGAGCATGTTGTGAAGCTCTGGCAGTGTCGCCTTCGTGTTGCTCACGTTGAAATTCACTATGAAGTTTTCAAATGAACTTGGAAGAGACTGCAAAATCAGATTTATTGAGACACTTGAGGGTAGCTTCGTTCCAATCGATTCCAACCTCTCAATCAATCCGATCATCTTCAATATATGTTCAGAGACCTGGCCCCCATCATGAAGCTTACACTTGAAGAGATCTCTGAGTATCTCATACTCCATGGTCTGAGCTTCTGAAGCGTACAGACTCTCCAAGTGTTTCAGCATCTCATAAGGGAACATGCTCCAATGTTGCCTATACAGTTCAATACTCATACAGGACAACATTAAGCGTTGAGCCGATGTGGCATCCTCAACATGTTTCTTATGAGATTCTTCGTCAAACGTAGCGTACTCAGGAGAATTCTTGTCAGGGATGACACTGATTGGTTTGTCCAAGACATACTCAATCTCGTCTTGCCTTAACACCAATCGCAAACAACGGAGTCAATCCGTAGAGTTTGACCCAGTCAACTTGTTTGTTTCCATCAAACATTTATAAGCCAAAACGACATTTTATCTGACGAGATAATAATAAAATGGGAAAATAAATCAGAATAAAGTAAACAAAGATCACATTCGTATCACTAATCAAAACAAGAGTTTATTGTAATGATTAGCTCCCACTAATTTTAACATATTTTGCGTCCCCAAACACAAAATACGGATTTATAATAATTATAAATCTTAGTGGTCCAAGATCCAAGTCTATATTACTGTAGTCTCTGCTTTGGCTGATGACTACAATAATATCATTAGGTAGGCCTCTAAGCCAATTGCAACAACAATTTGCAATTCTTGGTTAATTAATCCAATTAATTTCGCGTCCTTAAACTATTTTGGTCGCTTTGGCGTCACAAAATAATTTAAGCAAGTCAATTCCATCACACGATGCCAACCATGCATCTATGTATGAGCCCCGACCTCGTTGTTTTAGAGTAAACACTTTGGTGTAAAACTCGTGGACGAAGAGATCAAGAATTTCATACAATTATGATGGACGACGCTTTTATTTCTAAATAAGACTTGGTTTTATTTGGGGATTTTATATGTGATACTAATTGTCAAATTTAATATCTAATATTAAATTAAACGCAACTACTGGGTGCCGCCTACCCAGGCATAAAATGCGGACCACACATATTGGGCGCCGCCTACCCATACATTTTCTCGCGGACTACATGTATTGGGCGCCGCCTACCCAAACATAAAAGCGGTCTTAAATTACTATAATTTAAATTGAATAAGCATAAAATCAAATAATAGCTTATCACATAATATCAAAAAATGCTCAACGAATAGAATTATTAATCCAATTAAAATTTTATTCTTCAATTAAATGTGGATTAAAATTACTATTAATTCTAAATTAATATAAATATATATTTAATATTAATTCCAAATTAATATAAATATATAAGTCTAGTATTATTCTTTCAAAATAATAATACTATTCAAAATTTATTAATCTAATTAATAAATTAATATTAGTCTTTTAGATTAATATGTTAATTCCAAGTTAATATAAGTATACCTTTTATGTTAATTCCAAATTAACATAAATGTATAAGTCTATTATTATTATTTCAAAATAATAATAATAAGATTTATTAATCTAATTGACAAATTAATATTGCAATTGAAATTTCGAATCAATCTAATTAATAAATCTAATTTAATTAATTAAATTAAATTAATATATAAATATATATATATATACTTGAATTATTTAATTTAAAACAGCCCATTAATATTGGCCCAATCCAAAAGGAGCCCAGATTTTAAAATACACCCCAGTCCAGATTATAAAATCTCAGCCCAATTTAACAGATCCAGGCCCATCTCTAATCCTACCTAGAATTCAGAAAATCTAGAATTCAACAGGCCCAGCCCATTTTCGAAATCAGCCCAGCCCAAAAGCATGCCAGCCCAGGTCCAGCCATTGTCCAGCCCAACCCATAACCCTTTAGAATTGGGCTGGGAACAACAGCCACCTGCTGCCGCCCCTGATCTCAGCAAAGCAGCCATGGCTGCGCCTCGCCAAGCAACATTGCAGCAGCGGCTAAACCCCGCCGCCGCCGAGGATCGTCACGCTGCAGCGGCGAATACCGCCGCCGCGAACGTGCAGTAGCAGGGCCCCTGTCGAGCCTCGCTTGTGACTAGGTCGGTTCAGTTGGTATGTGCATCGGAGCTTAATGCGCAGCAGCACCGGCGGCGGCGGCGCTCCGACCGAAGGAAGTTGAAGAAGTCTGTCGTTTTGTTTTGGTTTATAGTTGAGATGCGCACACTTTCGAAATCTATTATTACTTACAACAACCAAGTTTCATAAACAAATTGGATACGTGCCATCCAAAAGGTTTTCTTCAAAAAAAAATTTGAAACAGTTTATAACAATTATCCAAAATTTTAAATCCACAAATTAATAAATCAAAACAATTATAAATCGAGCCCCGGGCTCTGATACCACTGTTAGAAATTCTCGACTACATCTAATGTACGCAGCGGAATAATAAATCGAGAATTAAGATCGTGATTTATAACTGATTCAAACGTTGAGCATAAATAACGCTAAAGTTGAAACAACTTACTTGTAGCGTAATTGATCGGACTGAATTGCGCGATTCACCACTTCAGGTATCCACGCGTATATGTCGTCCGCCGCAGGAACTATCCTCGGTACAACTGTTCAATAAGGATCGCTAGGAAATCCCTCATTGAACAATATGGTGTTTTGTCTGATAAGATTAATTCTCCTTACAATAGGGAATAGACATATATATAGCGCATATACCCTAGGTATATGGGCCTAATATTCTGACCTGTTTTAATTAATTAATTAATATAACCTAATAATAATTAAAGCCCATATCCTAATTTAGTCCATAACTTTCACTAACTTCCTTCCAGACTCTTCATGAAGCTTCCCTCAGCTCAACCTCCTGCTCTTCGTTCATCAACAACTCCTCTCTTCTTTATGCAACTTACGTGGCACAAGTCATCCTCCTCCCTTGGCCCTCAAGTTGAGCGTTGGTGAAGGATACCAACCCCGACTTGGACATCAAAAATCAAATTGGTACTGCCCAATATCTTTATGAGCACATCAGCCAACTGAACTCGTGTGGATACATAAAATAGTTGAATAAAACCTTCCTTGAGATTGTAGAGAACAATATGGCAATCAATCTCAAGATATTTAGTTCTCTCTGGAATATCGGGTTTGCAGCAACTTGATTATCACGGTATATGGAAGTTGGGAGAGGAATATGTGTGTTAAAATCCTCATAGATGTAAGAGGTCCATTGAAGCTATGTCAAAGTAGATGTTTAGGCTCTATACTCAGCCTTAACAGAAGATCTTGACACCGCTAATTGTTTTTAACTCTTCCAGGAAATCAAAGAATGCCCAAAAAAGATGCAATAGTCAGTTATTGACTTCCTTGTGTCTTTGCAGGCAGACCAATCCGCATAACTGTATGCTTGAATGGAAAATTGGGTTGTTGTAGGATAGAATAATCTACTGCTAGAGCTCCTTTTAAGTATCTGGCTATATGTGTGGCAACATAGAAATGGGCCTCACATGGTTTAGTAACAAATTGTAACAATTCCTTCACTAAATAAGTAATATCTGGCCTTGTGAGGTTCAAGTAGAGTAGCTTGCCGATTAATCTTCTATACTTGTCTAGTTCAGGAAGAAGAGTGACTTGCTCTTCAGTGAAGTGAAGGCCAATAGGTAGGGGAGTGGATTACTGTGATTTAATTCAATGTCAGTCATGAGATTAAGAATGTATTCCTATGGCAAATATAAGTACCATATGCATTTTTTGCAATCTCCATACCTAGGAGATATTAGCCAATCCTAGATCCTTGATTGTAAATAATCTGTCCAAGTAAGCTTTGAACTCAAAGATCAACTGAAGGCAAGATCCTGTTACAAGTAAATCATCCACAGACACCACCACTGACATAAACTTTTCACGCTGCTTGTATGTGAAGAAACAATGATCATGAGTTGACTGGATCAACCCAAAACGCTGCATTTTATCCCTTATTTAATTCTTCTACTCTTCGTCTGCTTGTTGTGAACCATAGAGGCTCCTCTGGAGCTTGCAAACTTGCCTAGGACCAGCTTTGGAATAACCCTGGGTAGGGTCATATAAACCTCATCCTTCAAATAACCATGTAAATAGGTATTATTGACATCCACTTGGAATATTGGCAATTGCTTCATAGTAGATACAACCAAGATAACCTCAAAGTTACCACCTTAAACACTGGTGAAAATGTCTCATCATAATCAAGCTCTTGCACTTGGTTAAATCATCGTGCCACTAATCTGGTCTTATTCCTTTCCACACTCCCATCAGACTTCACCTTTATCTTATAGATCCATTTGCAACCAAAAGCTCTTTTACCCCCAGGAAGAGTAGTGAGAATCAAGTATTATTTGATTCAAGTGCCTAAAGTCCACTTGCCACGACATATATCTACTCATTTTGAGTGGAGACTTGATGATAAGTAGTTGGCTCTTTGATGTGAGACAACTCAGCCAAGAATGCATAATGTGCAGAATCATATGTACTTCCTAGAAGTAAGAGAACGATAGGGTGTAAAAGAAATAGATAGGGTGGTAAGGTTAGCTCTGGTTCTATGTCTCTACCCAGATTTTCTTGGAGAACTAGTGAAGTATTTTGAGCAGGGAGAATCTCTGGTACTTGAACGAATTCATGTGACTTAGGAGCACTGATGGACGTACATGCAGTGCCCCCGGCCTCGGTCGAAATGTGCTATTATGTAAGTGTGTTTTAGTCGATTTTAATACAACGTAATTAAATAAGTAAATAATTATATTATCTGACTTGATTATGATTTAATAATAATCCATCGATGTATTTTTAAGTATACCCAATAGCGATAAAAATTTCATAAAATAGAATGAAATGTTTCGAGACACTAAATCTTGATTATCTGTTTTTTAATAATTGAATCGATTTATTAATCTTATCAATATCATTAGTACCTTTTAGTTTTATATATATAGTTGAATGTTGTTGAAGCTCAATTTAGAGGTGCCCTGTCCCTTTTAGATTTTCTAAAACTTTAGTTTTAAATGTAATTTAACCAAGTATTACATTTAAAATATAATGTATGAGAGTTTATTTTCTAGCCTTCTCAAAATGAGCCACCTACTTGGTATAAAATTTGTCTTCGAATTTTAGCGTATAATTCAAAAAATTACTCCAATAAAATGAGTACCTAGATTTGTCTATAGATAAGCCCCCGATAAAATTTCTGGGCCCATCACTGCTCAGGAGATAAATGATCTTCTAGTTTTGGGAAGGGTAGGGATTGGAGTTTGAGAAGGTGGGGTAGTGGGGTAGGTGGGATATTTTGATAAGGAAAGATGTTAGGAACA
The DNA here is from genome assembly GCA_958295605.1 of Ajuga chamaepitys. NCBI lineage: Eukaryota > Viridiplantae > Streptophyta > Magnoliopsida > Lamiales > Lamiaceae > Ajuga > Ajuga chamaepitys. Next base: position 58,208,216 of record OY282502.1, read on the forward strand.
TCTGAGGAGATTAGAAAGGACTCTGTATCTAGATCATATAGATGATAACTCTCTTTTCCCAAAAACATATCCAATAAACGCACACTATGAGATCTAACCATGAATTTTACTTTATGAGGAAGTGTATTGGCTGCATAAGCTAAACACCCAAATGGCTATAACATGGTGTAGTTTGATTATTTGTGATACAACAATTCATAAGGAGATTCCCATTTCAAAATAACAGTTGGAAATCTATTTATGATATAGGTAACAATTAATACAAAATGAGGCCAGAAATTTATAGGCAAATGAGAGTAGAACATGAGAGCTCTAGCCTTTTGTAAGAGGCGCTTGTGCTTTCTTTCTATCACACCATTCTGTTGTGGTGTGTGAGTGTCAGATGTTTGATGAATCCCCAAAAAAAACAAGTATGAAGAAGTATAAGTCTATTTGCTCTGCTATAAATCTGTTGCAGATCCTGATGAGCTGCTATGTACACTTCCAGCCATATTGGCTTGATCCTGATACCTCTCCTCCTTTGGCTTAAAGTACCAGTCAGGGTAGCCTTTTAATTTGAAACACTCTCCTATTTCGTGACCAGGTAGCTGACAATGCTCGCAAATCAATTTCGCCCTTTCTTCCTTAGACTTTCTTACAACACCTCTGCCTCTACCCATTCCTGAATTTCCTCTTCCAGAATTAAATTGACCCCTGCCTATTCCACCTCTTCCTTGTGAGTTCTCTCTAGTAAACATGGCAATCCCATCAGCACTATCTGAATATACTTCCTTAACGATACGTTGTTTCTCTACCCGTAAAATCATCGAATATGCTTTGTTTATGTCTGGTAGTGGATCCATGATTAATACTTGGCTTCTAATATCGTCATAAGAGCAGTAAATTCACCACCATTGTCACTATAAACAATTTTTATCGAGAAACCAAACTGACGTTCGAGTGATAAATGCCTTTACCAAAATAGGTGATACCTTTAAGCATAAACATTAATATATTTTCACCGTTAATGCTTAAATGTATCACTTGTTGTGGGTAAAAGTATTATACCTTTAATCATAAACATTGATATATTTTCACTGTGATACCTTTACCCAGAACATGTAATACCTCTAGACATAAATACTAGTGCCTTTTTTCCTTGACCCGAATTGCACGGATCTAGGATCCATGCAACTGGTGCACAAGAGACTTCCTATTGTAACTTATGACCACCCTAATTCTCCCCCCCTCCCCCCTCCTTTACTAACTCTAATATTACTTATTGAGAACTGAAGCATGATAAAAATTATCGATACTTGTGTAACCCCAACCAATCAAGTGAAGAATATATTTGCAACATGTCAGAATTAATCAAATTTAACTTCTAAAAGAAATATAAAATAGTTAAAATCAAAGTTTTAATACATTTATTGGGGGAAAATAAGAAAGATTATTTTAAGGTTTTCTCTTGTTTGATGTTCAATATAAAGGTATTATGTAGATTTTTGATGTGTTGAGAATATCGTAAAAAAATAACTAAACCCAGCTAAATTATTTTATCATTTTTCCATGTATTTTTACTATTATTTATTATCTCATGTCTATTGCAAATAAATAGTAGTAGGAACAAAAGAATAGAAACATTCAATTGTTGCATCTTATTTTTCCACTTAGAATTTATGTATGATAGGTTTGTTACAATATGTCAATATTTTTAAGAAAAAATTGGAATTTTCGATTGTCTCATAATATTGCAAATTGCTCTATGAAATAATTAGTTGCAAGAAAGATTTTTTGTGTTTGAAACAAACAAATTCGGAATTAGAAGTCAGTAGCTATGTTTATGCAAGAAAGATAATATGTATACTAATCATTAGTATCACATCATTAAATTAATAACCGTAAAATTCTTAGTTAAGTATAAATTCTACTCCATTCATTTCATTATAAATGACGATTTGGCAAATGCACATGTATTAAGAAAAAATTATCAACCTAATATGCCTGGGAAAGTGGTCATTATTCATGCATTTGACTAGATAAATAAGTGGAGTTAAAGGGATAAATTAGGAAAGAACATGGCCATTCAAGATTGGAATGTGCAGCACGTAACTTATATTGCAAAACCTAAAATTTCTCAAATTGGGGGGAGTGAGGAAAAGTAACAGAATTACAGAAGCACCCTTAAGAATTCGAGAGTCTATGAAATAGATAAGAAGCAGCAAAGTGAGTTTTTGTTTGTTCACACTCACACTAATCACCCAACAATGATATGCTAACACTCTTTTTCTGCACTACATACTTGAGTGGTGTTATATAGAGCCTCCATTCCTGAAGCTCACCGGAACAGTACTTGCCGTAAAGTACTCCTCTTTCACTGTATTCTCCGAGCAGAACCTCACCTGTATCACAAAACCATATTGCTCAAGTACAACAACAAAATCTAGGAGTAATCAGAAGCCATGTTTTAGGAAAACTCAGAGTAACTTGAGCGCAAATAGAGTAGCTTTAGATCATCAAGAAAGAACATGTTCTCAACTCAAATACTGAATAGTACAGTTGGGAAAGCTTACCAGAGAAGCATACGATTTCAAGAAGGGCTTGACGAGCGGCCAAGCTGTCATGTATATAAAAGGAGTGCCCACCACAAGGATTTGACTCAATCGCCTCGGATAGTAATAGTACAATGTATTGAACTGCACATGTATAACATATATTTCTTAGCTCAAAATTAACAGCCCTTTAACAATTTTGGAAAGAATAAACTAATGCGGTCGAGTTCCAATTCTTCTTATTAAGAATAATTAGTGTATTTTGTAAAAGAAGACAGTTGTGCTTAGTGCCTTAGAAGGGTGTAATACAAGGAGATTGAATAGCATAATTTAGTCAAACAAAAGGAGAGAAACAAAAAAAGCTGAATAATGAAGCTTAAACAACTTTTTGGCAGGTTCAAGTTCGACATGCACTTCTGGTTTTTGTAAGCCAAATAGGGTAATCTTTTACCTACACTAGGTGTATTGCATTTGATGTGGTTTTGACAACATATAACACACACGCACCTGCAGTGTGTGTGCGTCTGTGAACATGGCGCCAAAACCACACCTAGTGGAATGCATCGTGTGAGCAAGAGCCAAACAGATCGGTTAAAGCTCAATATCAACAGTGTGTCCGACTCCGAGGATGTTAACCAATCCAAAGAGAGAGTGATACAACAGGAACTTACCAAAAATGGTAAACTCTTAATATCAACATTGTGTGTCTGAAACCCTCGTAAATCAATTATGGCAAGTATGTCCTGTTTTCCAGGTGGGAGTTTGCTGAGTGCCTTCTCAATCATGTACACACACAGCTTCTCATCTTCATATGCATCATGTTTCTGTATTCTTGCACATGATCACACCTATCCAATTAACTAAACTGATAGTTGATTTTTCTTTCCAATTTTGTTGTGTTATTTATATATAAAAAGTTGTTTTATATCATGTTAAATTTACCCCTGGAATATGCTTGGAAACAGTCCCAATCAACACTGGCCTGCCATGCACATCAAGATAGTCATGCACGTAAGCTTTCCCATCTTCTGCTACACTTCTCACTGATTCTTCTGTCAATTCCGATACACCAAATTCACGACGCCATCTCTATTTAGCAACAAAAAGATTCATAGTGACCACGAGTGAGCAAAATATGAATGCATCTAAGAACAATGACTAAGCAAAGGGATCTTCAGAAGCTTGTTCATAGTTCAAGTAAGAATGGTTAGAGATACGAATTTGTTACGATGGCTTTAGTTAACTTGGAGACGGCATCTTTGACAGAATAGTGTCGGTCCTTGAGAAACCAAAGGATCATCTCTTCATCATCTCTTCCATATTTACCCACAGGGAGACTGTTATGTTCTTTCTTCAGCTTCTCTTTGACCTCCGCCACTAACTGCAACATCAAATATTCAATCAACTATCAGATCGCTATAATCCAGAGAGATTTGGGGGGTATCACATTCTCCCACCATTCAAATATGGAATCAAACAGTCCATTACTGTGTTATGAAATTTATTCAACTAATTTACAGAAACAGAAATGGACAACAACTGAATGAGGTCCAACAATTTTCCGGCAATTGAAGCCAACAAAATATTCAATCCCCCTATCAGAATTATAATCAGATTTTTACTACAAATCAAACAGGAATACATCATGAAACAGCTAATCAGAGAAGATCGTTTTATTTTTCTTGGAAAAATGGCATAAACAATTCCATGGAATTAACAAAAACACATAACTGAAAAGGATGTACCTTGTGAGCATTGCCAGGGGGGAGAGACAAACCGCGAATGGTGAGGGCGATACATTTGGCCGGTTTCTTGGATTGGACTGAAACTGAATTGAAACGGCAAAGCGTAGGGGGGCAGAATGCAACACAGTGCGCCATTTCATCAAACAGTTTGTAGTCGAGTTTGGGAAGTGGGTCATAGGTATATATGAGGATGCGGTATGAAATGTGGAGATTGCGTGCATGTTGTGTTGTGTATGTCAGCGGGAGAGGGGGATCAGGGATGAAAATCGTGAGCTCAAAGTGTCATTAAAGTTTGCTTAATCGACTTCTCCGGCATTAATGGATTCTTTTTCTGGGTTGCTTAGCTTTAAGTTTAACTCTACTGTGTCTTCAGTTTATAGCAATGGAATCATGTTACTCCCTCCGTCCCGGCTTAATTTGCACACCTGCTCCGGCGCGTATATTAAAAAAAAGCAGATTTTGTGGAATCTTTAACTTTTTTAAAGGTGGAGATTGAGAATGGAGATTTTGAGGGTGGAGATTGTAAGATTCCTTTCCATTTTAGGGGTGTGCAAAATAGGGTGGGACGACCGAAAAGGGAAAATGTGCAAATTAGGGCGGGACGGAGGGAGTACATCATTTATGGATTTTCTTCGGGGACTAGTTCAACATCTTTTTTTTTTCTTTTTATTTTTTTTTCTTTTTTGAGGGGAACAAAAATAATATAAATTAGCCAAAACCGGCATCAGTTTCCAACAAAAAACGAACAGACTACGGTACTATACCAACATAGTTACCGCCAAAACAAGAATCAAAAGCAAGATTAGCTAAGCCGTGGGCTAATTTGTTTGCCAGTCTTTTGACCCAACGGAAAGAAACAGATTGAAATGAATTACAAATATTCAAAATATCACTAACCACCGATCCAAAATAAGATAAATCATTAACCACGGATTGAAATGAATCCGGCAGCGTTGAAGCGCCCAAAAAAGTTGAAGCGAGTCCGTGTCAATGATAATCCTCGTTATCAAAATTCTTTTTCTTTGGGATTAGGACAATGTGAGTATGATTTATGATACTAGGATCCGCATTGTCATTTAAGATGCTCAACAGACAAGGAATAATATTTGGATTCAATATGGACCAGAATTTTTGATAAAAGATCGCAGACATACCATCGGGTCCAGGAGCCTTTGTCGGGTGCATTTGAGCCAGAGTTGCCACCACTTCCTCCTTGGTGAAGTGTTCGGATAGAAGATGTTGCATCTCAACGTTGACTTTAGGATCCACTGCCTCCAACACACTGTCCATATCCAAGTTCACCCCTATCGAAAACAGTTTCTCATAGTATTCCTTGAATACACGAGCAATATCCCTTTCCTCCATCCACTTCACACCCTCCTCGTCAACAATCTGTTCAATTAAATTACGCGCCCGCCTCCCGGACGCAACCCGATGGAAAAATGTAGTATTCTTATCCCCATCCCGCATCCAGTTGACACGGGATTGCTGATGCCACATTGCTTCCTCCCGCTTCATAAGCATAGCAATTTTATTCTCCATTTCTTTAATTGCCGTTCGATTCTGCTCCGAGAAGGCTAACTGTTGTAGCCTCTCCAACGATTCCCTACCTCGTTTAATCTTAGCAGTAATATTTCCAAAATGAGACTTCCCCCACGATGAAAGGGCACTGCCACATTTTTCAATTCTTTGAGCAATCATGCAAGTCGACGACCCTTGTTCTTCTTCCCATGCAGATCTTACGATGTCTTGGCAAGATGAGTCCTATAACCACATAGTTTCGAAACAGAAGAGTTTCACACATTTACGAGAATTTCCCGCAAGCAATCGAACTGACCTCCTTTTGCTCCAGGAAATGTATATTGGGCAATGATCCGATTCTTGGCGTACGCTGTGAATAACCTCATACGCGGGGAATTTAGCGATCCATTCCACATTCCCAACACATCTATCCAATTGTTCTTGTATGTTACTATCTCCAGCCTGCCCGTTAGTCCAGGTAAAGCTATATCCCGTATACCTCAGATCGTCTAATCCGCAATAAGATAGCGTATTCCTGAACATCTCCATCTTTGCCAGCTCCCTTGCCCTCCCACCTTCTTTTTCAAAACCATACATGATTTCGTTAAAATCACCAATTAAGAGCCAAGGTCTGCACATTCGTTGGTGTAGATCAGTAATAAGGTTCCATGTCTGGACCTTTCTCTCCTCCTCAGGCTAACCATATATACCTGTGAGACGCCATTGTTCCGTCTCCTCTACCTTTCCAAGCAAGTCATCAATGTGATGAGGTGAGCTAGATAATATCTCCATATGAACAGACTCCTTCCACATCAAACACAGCCCACCCCCCCGTCCACCCTCACATATGTCACAATCCACTACAGCTACATTATCAAAACCACACTTATTCCCGATCTCCTTGTCGAAAGATAGCAGCCTAGTTTTCGAGAGAAAAATGATCGGAGGAACTTTGTCGCGGATTTCCCGCTGTAGCACATGAACTGTCCGGGGGTTCCCAAGCCCCCGACAGTTCCATCCAAGGCAACTCATTGGCCTTGGTGGGGTTGCTTCCCGGCAACCTCTGCCATTACATTTACATCAGGACGAACAACAAACAATGTATCCCCCTCCTTGATTTTCTTACCCAGTATTTTTCCATCCCCCTCCGAATCAATTAACATGTCAACCGGTTCTTCATTTAATCTCTTTTGCGACAGTTGCAACGTTTGGGTTTGAGATATAGGACGTTTCTCCCGTGCACACCGCTTCCATGATTGTTTGGTGGTACTCGATGGTTTTGGTCTGGGGTTAGAAGGTGTATGAGGGTTTTTTTCCAGTAGTGGGATCAGTGGTGGGTATGTTATGTAGGGTGGTATCAGTTCTCTGCCAACTTACAGGACTTACAGGTGTGTCTGGCTCTCCACAAGAGGTGTTTACAATCTTGTGGGTATCGTGCATAGGCTTTGCATGGGAATTGTAATTTAGAAAAGGCTTGGTGTCATTTATTAGCACATGGGTTAGGGTTATATCGCTGGCTGATGGTGGCATGGAAAGGTTGCGGTTAGGTTTATGAGGAGGGTTGGATATGTGGTTGGGCTGTTTAGGGCATGGGGCTTGAGCTGTTTTCTTTTCAGGATTAGACCCGTCCACTTTGTGAGTGGGGTTAGGCAGCAAGTATGGATCCTTTGAGGTTGGAGGATCAGCAATATTAGGTTTAAGGGTTGATTGGAGAGTTAGTGTGAGGTCTGTAATTTCAGCAATGATTTGAGGAGATTGGGTTAACGAATTTTCATTGGATGGAGTGGCCGTCTTTAGGGGTGTGGTCTCGGACTCTGGGGAGTTGGTTTTTAAGGTAAAGAGAGGTTTTTAGATTTTATTGGTAGTGGTAGTATATGTAGAAGTAAGGTTTTTCAGTCGTTTTAGTGGTGATGCTTTCAGAAAGGGGCCATAGAGCATCTCTCCTGGCTCCGGACACTCATTCCGATTATACTTCGTGCAATTCTTGTACCAATGGCCTACGATTTCGCATCAATAGCAGTATATCGGGAGGTTTTCATATTTAAGCAGTAGCCACATTGTTTGTTTCTGAAACCGAATTGTAATTCCCCTATGGAGTGGTCTTGTGATGTCCATATTCACTTTGAACCTGATGAAGTGGCCTACTATCGCGTCTTTATCCAAGTTCCATTTTTCCAACTTCCCAATTTGGGCTGCAACAGCTTTCAGAAAGTTCTCTGTGAAGCCAGCCACAGGGATGTCATACGCCCTAGTCCACAAGGATCCATGTGTTATATAACTAATGAAGGTTGTTCAAGGCCAGTAAATTTCTTAATTGCAAATAGAAGACCATCAAATTGCCATGGTTGATTTTTGATAAGCCAGTTTTTCTCCTCCTGATCTTCAAATGAGAAAAGAAATATCTCATTCCCCCATTCATGGACTGTAAGATTTTTCTCTCGTTTCCACGCCTTAGTCATGACTTCCCATAGGTAGAATTTATTATATGGTTTCATTGTGCAAAGACGACCAGCTATACAAAAAGATCGAGACGTAGTCACTGATTCCAGAACATCCTCCTCATCCTCCAACTCTACAATCCTAGTCTCCTCCTCCGTCGGATTACCCACATTCGCCATATATCCCCCCTTGCCCTCAGATATTATCCCCAACCCGGAACAGTGTGTGGAGGTTTCAGACCCGCCGTCAGCCTATCTGAGATCCGTATCAAGCTATCCTTCCCTGCACACAAAAAGAAAAGCAATAACGAAACCCTAAAACGTACTCACCCAAACGCAGGCACATACCCTAAATATGAAAGCAGGAAATGGGAGAAAAACTCTAGAGCCCTACATTTTAGGGAGGCAGGATATGAGACCTACAATGCCTATTGACGAAACGATCATCAGAGACCGGATGTACAACGATCAAATACGGACAGCAGGGGCAAAACCCTAACAAGACCTCTTTCGCGAGAGGTGATCCCATGGTAATATCTAATATGCATGTGACCACAAGTATTTTGAAATTTTTAATATTAATTTAAAGGAAAAGTGATAAAAATATCTTGTAATTATTATATAATTGTGAAAATATCTATAACTTTATCACTTTTAGAAATAGTCAATATCTTCTATTTTTTTTATAAAATTGTCTGATGACGGTCTATCACCTATTAACTAACCAATCACTGATAAGGTGGAACATTTTTACTGATATGACTTTATAATAAGACAATTTTTATATCTGCATAGCAGAAAAAGGATGTGTGACTTGCACATAACTAAAATTCACTAGACAAATACACTTTGATTTACAGATTATGTTTAAAATAAATCTAACCCTCTAAATTTTACCCAAATCCCAAAGGGTAATATACTTCAGATGACATGATTTTGAATTGCAAGAATAAATTTATTAATATTAAAAAATATATCCCTACTTATTATTGAGACGCAAAAATTAGATTTGTAGTTAAATATTAGCCGCCTTTAATTTATTTAGGTAAATTTTTTTGTAGTGGTGCTCATAATCTACATCGACCTAACTTAAGATCATATAGAAAAAGTAATTAATTTTCTTTAAATGAAAGCAACTAAAAGAATTGGATAATAGATTTATTATTTAGAGAAACTTTCCTAATATCAATATGAAATTATCCATGTTGTTTATAAGCAAAATTCAATTCCTTCTAAGATTGTTGGAATAAAAAGAATAACTTTGGAGACAATTAATGTCAAATTAGTTGGGACGGTAGTAATCCTACTTAAAATAAAAGCAAATCCGTTTATAAATAGAAATATTAAAATTTTTCCGTCCAAAAAATCGTCTAAAAATAGTTTGTGAGTTAAATTAGAGTAAAATATGTATTTAAGTTAAGTTTTAACTTATATATTGCTAACCATAAATAAATCATTGACTTCCGACATAGATATAAATTAACACCAATCACAATACTCAAGAAATATATGAATATGTTCCTTATATAAGTGATGACTCTACTATTGAAAACATAACAATTATTTATATTAATAAAAATTGTGATCGAAAAATATTTTTGGATTGTTTGAAATAATTTGTTAAAAATAATTAGTAAAAATATCACGAATCCACTTTACATTAATATCGATTGACAGTGATAGTGAAATTAGTCAAGTGATTTGTTAATCTATTTGTTCCTTTTTAGTTAATCTATTTGTTCCTTCAATTATCCACGAATATTTATTAAGATCCCTCACTTATAAAATTTTTTTTGCATAACACTGTTCTTCTGAATGAGAAGCGAAAGTTCCCTTGACGATGGGATATTGTTCTTCCGATTGAGGAAGCTCCTAACGCATTACCGGGTGAGATCGTCTGGTTTTCCGTAGATTGCAATAGGTTTCTCTACTGTTTGGCCAATTCCTCTTATTCGATCATATCTCTTTTTTCTCGCACACTCCAGTATCTAGGGTTAGGGTTTTTGTGATGTTCTTTTCCTACTTTTCGTTGTTTGTTTTCTCTGCGTTATTCTATTCCTTTTCGATAATAGCATTCTCTGCTATTGTCTAGTCTTGCTTGGTCATTTTTTCTGTGCAGGTTTTCAGTCTACTGAGACTGGAGTTGGCGCTGTGTCTCGTGGACGCCGTCCACACTGATTGTCGAAGTATTTGTATTGCCTGATTTTGCGATCTGGGCATAGTCCTAGATCTTATCTCAAGCCCTGTACCTGGTTCCATATTGAGAAATGTCTCACGATAAAGGAAAAACGATAGCCATTGAACCAATAGACTTAGATGATGTGATATCACAAGGAAGTTCTGGAAACGTTAGAAAACAGCTATGTGTTGGAGCTACGGTATGTCGTGAGAAATACTGGAATCCGAGAGTGATGGGGGAGGTCTTATCTAAGGCATGGAAGAAAAATAGTGATGTCGAAGCTATAGAATGGGGACAGAAACTGGTTTTGTTTAAATTCAACGATGAATCAGATTTGGACCGGGTTCTAATGAATCAACCGTGGCATTTTGAAGGTGCCTTAGTGGCGATAAAGCGCTTAACAGGACTTGAACAACCGTCTGACGTTACTATAGACCGGGCAGCGTTATGGGTTCGCATATATGATGTTCCCCCGCATGCATGACTGAACGTGTAGCAGAAATTTTAGCGGTTCAGATTGGGACATTGGACATATTGGATTCAGATACAAATAAAGGTCTTCAACGTTTCCTTCGAATGAAGTTGTACATTGATGTGCAGAGACCATTGGTCAGGAGCATTTCAATTAAAATCAGAGGAGAAATTCGTCAACTTTCAGTGAAATATGAATCGCTGCCATTTTATTGCTATTGTTGTGGTCACATTGGCCATATTGTTCGAAACTGCACAGAATATGATAGGAATGAGTGCCCGGATATTGGTGATCTTCCATATGGACCACATCTTCGTGCATCACCGTTGCATCGGACAAATCAACGGAGTATGGACAGAGGAAGAGAGGCGATTAGGGTACTATTCAGTAACGATGCCCATCGGAACTCGGATAGTGAGGAAGGAAAAGACTCAGAACGACAAAGAAAGTCCATTGATATAGAAACAGGACTTGCGACTAAAATTGCGGTGTCGGATAAACCAGAACATGTGCACTCCCCTAATCCAATGCAGACCCAAAACAGCATACCTATAAGAAGCCTTGAACATTCATTGCCATCTTCCCAGGACCTCACCAATGGCCCACCCATAACCCAAATCCATAATCCATCCGGAGTTGTGAAATCTCCATCCAAATCCATTTCCCATCACCATCTTAAACCAAATTCTCCACCAAAATTCAAAAAACCTCACACTTCATCCCCACGGAAAAACATCCATCCTTTTCCACTCTAAAAAATTATACTTACGAGCCCAACTAAACTCCACTCACATCATTCACCTTCTAAGCATACGGCCAAAACATCAAAATCTCTACTCCTGATCCAAAAATCTTTTGATATAACCCCAATAGACGAACTCCAAGCTAACCTTGCCACTCTACACCCACCTCTAGCTCACAAAACCGACACACAACAGAAACAAGGAACCTGGACCCGGAAGAAACACCAAGCATCACAACTTCAGAAGAAACCACGGGAGAAACTATCCCATGGTAAGCGGAAAGTGGATTTGGACATAGTTGATGAAGGTGCAGATCCTATGGAAATTGATAGGGCACCAAAACGAGGAAGGAGTGTATTGTTACCGGATCTTAATACCCTATCGGCGGAGGTTGCTTACGGGCAGCCCCGCCGGGACCAATGAGTTGTCTAGTGTGGAACTGTCGGGGGCTTGGGAACCCACCGACAGTTCGTGAGCTTACACGGTTAATCAATCAGAAGCTACCCAGGTTTGTTCTACTGACAGAAACAAAGCTTTTTAATTCTGAGATGGAAAACGTGATGATGAAAATTGGATATGAGAATATTGTGACTGTTGGGTGTGATGACTCCGGGGGAGACGGAGTGGTGGAATTTGTCTGATGAGCCGAGATGTAGAAAATGTGCAGGTAACAGAAGCTCACGCACATTGTATTGATTGTGTCATTGAGGATATGGGAGGAGTGAGGTGGAGGTTCACTGGAATATACGGTTGGCCGGATGATACCCGGAAACATCTCACCTGGGCGATGGTGCATGAACTAGTAAATGGACCTGCCCTCCCGTGGGTCTTGGCAGGCGACTGGAATGAGGTTCTGTATGAGCATGAAAAGGTAGGGGGCCGCCCAAAAGAAGTATCAAAGATGGAAAGTTTCCGAAATGCGCTTGAGGCAACGGGCCTAGAAGATTTGGGGTATGAGGGGTTTCCTTATACATGGACGAATGGGCAAGAGGGTGAGGGTAATATTCAACAAAGGCTGGACAGGGTTGTGAGTAATACCGCTTGGCGAGATAACTTTCCTGACTATTCTGTTGAACATCTCTTTCGAAGGAAATCGGATCACTGTCCGATATTACTCACATGGACAAAAAAGAAGCAGGACAACGGACGAAAGGGTCGTAGAAAGCCGAAACGATTTGAGGCAATGTGGCTTCAAGATACTAGCTGTAGGGGTGTGATTGAATCTGCATGGGAAACTTACGGGGGTAATGCTTACCCAACAGGTTTGATGGAAAAGCTTCAAGCTTGTACGGCTAGCTTAAGTTCGTGGGAAGCAACACATTTTGGGAAGGTGACATCCCAAATCCGAGAAACCGAAGTCGCGCTAAAAGCGGCTCACTGTAGAGGCGTGACTGGTGGGGATTTTGAGAACATTAGAAAGCTTGAAGGGCAATTGTCGAGCTTACATACTAAACAGGAAACCATGTGGCATCAAAGGGCGAGAACAAATTGGATGAAAGACGGGGATCTGAATACTAGTTTTTTCCATAAAACGGCAAATGGTAGGAGGTCGAGAAACAAGATCGATAAACTGAGGATAGGACAGGAGGCATGGGTAACGGATCAAGGGGATATAAAGGGGTGTTTCATCGATTATTATCAGAAGCTGTTTCAGGCAGGTGAAAATCTCAATATGGAACCAGCTATAGAGGCGGTGGAACCGAAGGTTACCACTGGATGCAAGGGATGATGGCAGCTGTTTTTACGGAGACAGAAGTGATTACGGCGCTATCACAGATGCATCCAACAAAGGCTCCTGGGCCAGACGGTATGCCTGCTATCTTTTATCAGAAATTTTGGCCTATTATCTCTAAGGATGTCTTATCTGTTGTTCTTAACGTTCTTAATGGCCAAACAGATCCTTCTGCTCTAAACCATACTTTCATCACTCTTATACCTAAGAAAAAGCGCCCTGAATATGTCACTGATTACAGACCAATTAGTCTATGTATGTTGCTTTTAAGCTAATTACAAAGACTATAGCAAATAGGATAAAAACTCTTCTCCCTGTTATTATATCCCAAAATCAATCTGCTTTTATACCTGGAAGGCTCATTACTGATAATGCGTTAGCGGCTTTTGAAATTTTCCATTATATGAACAATAATACCGCTAAAAAGGGAACTTTTGCCTTTAAATTAGACATGAGCAAAGCGTATGATAGAGTTGAGTGGATTTTCCTGGAGAGGGTTATGCTAAGAATTGGGTTAAATTGGAGTATGGTAAAACTCATTATGCGATGTGTCACCTCTGTGTCTTTTTCGATCCTCTTGAACGGAGTCCCAGGGGAAGTTTTTAAGCCAACCCGTGGTCTTCGTCAAGGGGATCCTCTCTCACCATATTTGTTTCTGTTTTGTGTAGAGGCCTTTTCGGGCCTTATTAGACAGGCTGAATATCGAGGAATCATTAATGGGGCCAAAATATGTCGGTCAGCGGAGCCAATCTCGCATTTATTTTTTGCTGATGATAGCATTATTTTTGGCCGAGCTACCATGAACGAGATTGATGCTATTGGTGAAATCATAAGGTGTTATGAAGAAGCGTCGGGGCAGCTCATATCTTTGGAGAAATCGGAGGTTTGTTTTAGTAGGGGAGTAGGGGAGGAGAGGAAGAGGGAGTTGGCGGGTAGATTAGGTGTTAATTTAGTGGAAAAACATGCTATATATCTTGGTTTACCAGCTACTACGGGGAGATCCAAGGAGGCAATGTTTAGTACTATATTGGCTCGGGTGACAAAGAAGCTAAAAAATTGGAAAAGTGCGAGTCTTTCTAATGCAGGTTGGCTAACACTCATTAAATCGGTGGCACAATCTATTCCCACTTATGTAATGAGTTGCTTCAGACTACCCCAGTCTCTATTTCGAAGATTTCGGTCACTTTGTTCTAGTTTTTGGTGGGGGCAAAAATCAACGGAGAGGAGAATCCATTGGGGGGCATGGGAAAAACTTTGTAGGAGAAAAGAAGAGGGTGGTTTGGGTTTGAGAGATATGGAAGCCTTTAACTTGGCAATGCTTGCAAACAAGGCTGGAGGTTGCTACGGGATGAGAGCTCCATTCTATCCAAATTGTATAAAGCTCGATATTACCCACACAGAACTTTCCTTGAAGCCACTATCGGCCATAATCCTAGTTATACGTGGAGAAGCGTGGTGGCAGGAAGGGAAATTCTTAAAAAGGGGTTAATATGGCGAGTGGGTGAAAATTCGGAAGTCAATGTTTGGACGGATCCCTGGATTCCAAATAGCAAAGACTTTCGGATTAGAAGTCCTAGACCGATTGATTGTGCAATTGAGAAGGTGGGAGAGTTGATGGATAATGAGACGAGGAGGTGGCGGCGTGAAGTGGTGAATTCGCTTTTTCACCCAGACGATGCAATACAAATTAGAACCATCCCATTGCATGAAGGACAAGGCCTGGACGAGCTGATATGGCGACATTCAAAGAATGGAGGTTATGAGGTAAAAGCGGGATACTATACGGCGCTAGATCATTTGAGATGCCCGGGGCCAAGTGCATCTTGAAGTGTGCTTTCGAGAAAGGTATGGAATTTCGTCTGGAATTTAAATGTTCCCCCGAAAATTAGGGTCTTTGTATGGAAAGCTGTCAACAGTTTCTTGCCCGTGATGTGGAGTTTGCGAAGACGAGGGATAGATGTAGATGGCGATTGTCGACGGTGTGGTGAGACGATTGAGACATATGAACATGCATTGAGGGATTGTAGGTGGGCTAGGGATTATTGGCGGTTGTCTTCACTACAGCTTTTGGATGATTGGCTTAATGCAACTGCATCAATGGTAGATTGGATCGAAAGGGTGGCCGCGGTTGATGATGAGGAATGGAGGGCACATTTTGTGATGCTTCTGTGGATGGTTTGGCGAGCACGAAATCTCCTCTGTTATGAAAATAAGGACCTGCCCAGCTCTGACTGCTTCCGGATAGTGACAAACACATGGGCGGACTTTATAGCAGCAAAGCGACCGCATCAACAGGAGACACAACACATCTGGCCAGCTCAGTGGATACCGCCTGGTGGACTTTGTTTGAAGCTTAATTCTGATGCGACGATTAACAATGATGAGTTTTCAGGGTTAGGGTGTGTACTCCGATCACACAATGGCGACGTGGTGGTGGCACGGAGGGAAAAAATTGTAGGTAGACTGGAGATAGAGGTGGCAGAAGCACTCAGTTGCCTAGCTGGCATTCGTCTTGCGATTCAAAGGGGGGTCGGCAGACTCATTGCTGAAGTTGATAATTTCAGAGTTTTCAATATGTTGCGATACAACAAACCAGATCACTCTTATTGTGGATCCATTGTTAAATCGATTTTATGTTTACGGTCTTCTTTTATTTCGCTAAATTTTAGTTTTGTTAGACGGTCGGGTAATGTCCTTGCCCATTCAATTTCTCGTTCCGTTACTTTGTTTGAAGATGGTGAAGTGAGGATAGGGAATGTCCCGTCTTCATTAGAACACATTGTTTTGGCAGAGGCGTTTGTGCTTACTTGATTATTGATTGGTTATAATTTCCTCAAAAAATAAATAAAAAAAAATAAATAAAAATTTCATAAGGTCCCGCAATTCTAAAAAAATATTTGTAAACCATGTAATTGGCGGGTTGCATATGACAGTTTCGTGTAATTCAGACATTGAAGTATCATTGAAAAATATCTTTTGTATCACATGTTGGGATGATATACCGGCGGAAAGTCACCAACGAATTGCAAATGATGGTTTCATGTTGTTCAAGCACTGAAGTGATAGTAAAGGAGGTTTATTAATCAAATTAATAATTTCGGCCATAGTTTAGGCTGTAATTTTTTTTAACCCTTAATTTAAATGGTATTTGAATGCAATAATTTGATACTATTTATTCTGTTAATTTAATGGAACAATAAGTATTTTTGTTTAGGGTTGATATCATTTTGCACCCTGAACTTCAGGCGATTTTTCTGTTTTTAACCTAAACTATGTTTTGTATCAGATAGCAACCTATAGTTTACTCGGGCAAAAAATTCCGGCGAAAAAAATATAAGAAATATTTAAAAATCCTAAAATTATGTAAATTAGAAAAAATATTTTTAAATTCTAAAATTCATTTAAAATATCATAAAATTAACTGAAAATTTTAAAAGTAATTTTCATAAAATTGAAATTTTTATAAACAATTTCAAATTCTTTAAAGGGACTTTAAAATTTAAATTTTCTGAATTAAAAAAATTTACTTATTTTTAAAAATTATATTTTCTTAAAAAATTATTTTCTGTATTTTAAAGAGTTTTTATATTTTTCATAAATAAATTCTTTTAAGTAAATCCATTTTCTTTTAAAAAAATGTCATTGATATTTTTACGTATCTTGAATGAATTATTTTAGATTTCAAACAATTTTCAGATTTAATAAAATTTATACGATATTTTTCAAAAAAAAAAGAAAGAACGTAAATAATTATATGACAATCTAGTTAATTTGAGATTTTCCTGAAAATGTTTAAAAAATTTGGAAGTTGATTTTTTTTTTTAAATATATACCAATTTGAAAAATCCTTAAATAATTTGAATTTTTTTTTGAATAATTTATATATTTTTGTAATTTTTTAAAAATAATTTAAGGATTTATAATAATTATTACTTTCAATTTATTTAATTTTAATTTTTTTTAAAAATTTCGATTATCTCCTAAAATTAGATTTGTTTATAAATAAGTAACTTTTTAAAATTCATAAAATTTGAAATTTTAGAATCCTTTTAAAGAATTTTAAAGATTTTATAAAAAAAACAATTTAATGATTTTTTTTAAAACAATATTTTCAGTTAATTTTTTGATATTTTACTTGAATTTTAGTATTGAAAAATATTTTTCTGATTTTTTTATTTTTACATAATTTTATGATATTTAAATATTTCTTTTTTATTTTTCTCGCCGGAATTCTTCGCCTGAGTGAAGTATAGGTTGCTATTTGATACAAAACATAGTTTAGGTTAAAAACGAAAAAAATGCCCGAAGTTCAGGGTGCAAAATGATATTAATCCTTTTGTTTATTAGAATATCTTAGACTAGATTCTTATTACATCGACATTCTATATCGCTTACGAATTATGTTCTTTCTTTAAAAAATAATATTTTAAGCCTAGAAATCATATAATGATCTATTTATCTATAAGTATTATTGTCAATTACTTCCTCCGTCCCAGCTAACTTTTCCTACTTTCCATTTCGGTCCGTCCCACTTAACTTTTCACACCCTTAAAAAGAAAATTTCTTCTACAATCTCCACCTTTAAAAAAGTCAAAGGAAAAGCAAAATCTGTTTTTTCTTAACATCCGTGTCCAGTCAACTGTGAAAAGTTAGCTGGGACGGAGGGAGTATTTCAAATACTTTAATATATAATTAAAATTTAGTTTGCTAGACAAATTCATTATTTTAATAATTATCCTTATTTTCAAGAATTTCTACAATATATTACTATGAAATTAAAAATTGTAAAATTATATAAAGAATAAATTAAAAGAACAATCACAATTTTATATTTTGGGAGGATTTATGCGGATACTATTCGCAAAATATTCGTGTATGTTGGGTATTAATCTGTATTAATTATATTAAATAAATAAATAAATAATTAGAAAATTGGAGAATTTTGTCACTGTAATTTAATAACACAATATACGCTAATATATATATAATTTGTTTAAGTTTATTGCACCGAGTATTTTCTTGAGTTTAAAAATGTTAAATTCTTTATTTCGTATGGCTCTCTAATATTGTTTTTATTTTAAAATATTACATGATGCATTATATTTTTTAAAATAGTAAATAATGATATATTATTTCTTAATTTTTGGTAAAAATAATTAGTATTGATATTATCTAGGATATAATTGTTGTTTTGTTGGTAATTTGCTTTTATTTAATGGAGATTGTGTTTTACAATAATAATATTATTATTTTTTTAAAGTATATTTATAATAATAATGTTTTTGAAATATATAGATATGTTATTTTTTTCTTCTTATAATATACTCCCTCCGTTTCATATTAATTGTCCTTTTAGAAAAAAATGAAAGAATTAGGATGAAATATTTTGACAGATATACCAATACTATTAGGGGATAAAGATTTGACAAAATAAAATATCTGTGATAGGTTAAAAAGTAGAGATATTCTAGGATTGAGCCAGGGACAAAATTGTTAGAATTTGTGAAAAAATATCTAAAAGGTCAATTAATTGGAAAAAGAAAAAAGTAGCTAGAACGACAATTAGTATGGAATGAAGAGAGTATTGTTTATATTATTAACTCTTATTATTTGCATTTAAGTTGTTTATATTGTTTGCTTTTATTTCTTAAATATTATTATGTTCACTTTTTTATAATATATTGTTTATTTAAATACTTCTTTATTGTTACTATTATATTTTTAAAAGAATATATATAACTTTAATTTATAATTCTTATTATATAACCATTACTATATTGACAAACCGTGCATCGCATAGGTATATTACTAGTGTTGAGAAATGAGAGAAAGTTATAATAAAAGGTATATTTAATGATCTACTGATATAGTATTTTTTGGAAGAAGCATCATACATGCGACAATGGAGATTAAATATCTTTTGATGAGAGACAATTCTGTAATTATATATGTGAACACGTGGTAACATAACACTACGACATGTGTACTACAAGTGGACATAATAAGGAGATATCATCCGAGGTGTTGGGCCAGGGCCGAAGTTCAAGGTCTCCCAGTCTAGACCCTGGGGAGATATTAGCCAAGGTGTTGGCCCAAAGTCGAGGTCCAAGTTCTCTCATATATAGACCTCAGTCAAGGTAAGGTAGGGTTTCAGTAGGGATAATATAGAAATGGGCAGATATCATACTAAGCAAGTTGGTTTTTTGCATGGGAATTTTGGTTTGAGTAGTAATGTGACGATTAGCAGACATGGGTGTGTCACTATGTGGTCTTGGATTTTCCGATTCTGTTATCGAGGCTTTCAGCGTAGGTAGGGTGTCTTTACTGAAATTAGGGGTAAGAGTTGTTTGTAGGGATATAGTGAGTTGGGTTATATCCGCAATGATATTTAGGGAGGATGTAGGCGATATCACACCGTGTTTGTTTGGGGTTGGGGTGGGGAAGGGGGAGGGGCATTCTCCGAATTGGGTATGGCTTCCTCTTCGTCAATTTTTGCTACAGGATTATGGGGAAATATGTTTTTGCGGATCCTAGGGGTAGTCACGGATGTAAGGTTTTTTAGTTGTTTCAATGGGGAAGCTTTAAGGAAGGGACCATACTGTGTTTCGCCTGGTTCTGGACATTCGTTGCGATCATAACTTTGGCATAATTTGTACCAGTGGCTGATAACACCACATCAAAAGTAGTAAACGGGAAGATTTTCATACTTTAGCGATAACCACATGTTGTGTCTTTGGAAACAAATTGTAAGCCCCCGAAGTAACAGTTTACTGATGTCTAAATTCACCTTGAACCGGAGAAATCTTCCTACAGTCACATCTTTTTCAAGGTTCCAATCTTCTAATTAACCCACTTGTGATGCGATGGCCTTGAGAAATCTTTCATTAAACCTCATAACGGGGACGCCATATGCCCGAACCCATAACGATCCGTGAGAAATTATAATCGATGATGGTTGCTCAAGCCCTGATAATTCCTTCACAGCAAAAAAAAAAAAAAAAAAAAAAAAAAAAAAATCCATCAAAATGCCAAGATTGGTTCTTTAAAACCTAGTTTTTTTTCTCCTCAGCCTCAAACGAGAATAGGAACATCTCATTCCCCCATTCTCTAACTGACAATTGCTTCTCCTGTCTCCACGCCTTCGTCATTACCTCCAGAAGATAGTACTTGTTATAAGGTTTATCCTTACATAACCTCCAGTCAATGCAAAAGTTTCGAGATACTACCAGTGTAACCCTGTCCTTTTCCTCCTCATCTAAATCAACCACCCTAGTCTCACTGTCAGTACGATCCCCTGCCGCCGCCATAACTAAACCCTAGCCTATCACTCTGGATAACGGACCAGTGTGTGACGGGATCAAGACCGCTGCCAATCGAAGAAGATGACGACCTGCAATCATCACCTGAAAAACAAAAAACACAAGAAATAATATCAAACTACCGCCTGCTGATCCAAACAATATGAAAAAGAGAAAGATGGACTCAGCGGATTAGAATAAAATCTGGATCTCTAATAAGACAAGGAGCGAGTATGTGTTGTTCTAAACCAAACTATGGAACCTACTGAACAATCAGGGAGATCAGACATTGACGTTGAAGCACTAACTGAGAGAAAACCCTAACCTAGCCTCTTACGGGAGAGGAAGGGGCAATTGACATTATTGGTACACATGTTCATGCATGTATTTTAGGTCGAATTAAGTGTCGTTTTAATAATATTTGCATGCATTTTAGATCGTGTATTGTTCATAATTATTTTATTGGGCAAATTGATGTGTTTGGACTCGTTTCAGAACAATACATGTAAATTAAGACCAAAAGTCAGAGTGTCAAAGAAGTCTGTAACGAAGAACGAGTCAAGGATGAAAAATAGGCTGATGAAGAATATGATTCGTTCAAGTCGTCGCGCTCGCGACCAACCCGACGAGCAAACGAGCTAAAAACTTTAACAGTGGTTCGCAGCCGCGACCACCGTTTGTGGTCGCGACCAAGTCGATGGGTCAAAAAGTGCTTTTAGTTGTATACATGGTCTGCGGCGATTCACCATCGCGGCCGCGATCTGACACCCTGTTTTCATCCTGAAACACGATTTTAGGCCCATCTTAAGCCCAAACCCCTTACCTCTCTATATATAAGGTCCATAATTCAAATTTAGGGCATCTTCTAGTAATATTCACCCTACATACATCATTGGAGCAAGGGTTTGGAAGAGAAGTGAAGATCAAGATCAAGGGATCATCATCTTTTGGTTCATTCTATCTAGTTTTTGTTTCTCATTACGATTTCTATTAGTCTTATCTTTGTATTAGTTTCCATGAGTGGCTAGCACTCTTTTATTTAGCCCTTGATCAATTGTTGAACCTTAAGTTAAGATGGTTATGTAATTTTTACGGTTATTCTCCGATTAGATTGTGTTTTGGGATCTTCTATGTTGTTTGATGTTATTAGTTCACACTTATGAGTTGATTTATGGTTTGATAACCCATTTTGAGGTTCATTTGTGTGTTGCTAGGATTGAAAATGTAATCCGTAATTGTAATATATTTAATCCCAAGTAGCAAATAGTAGATCATTCTTCTAGGACAACATAGTTTTACGACCAATGAAGTCGAACTTGGGAATTTTATGTCATATTTACTCCGATGTCGTAATTTGTAACGCATTGGACTATTGAAGACTAGGGAACTTATTCTAGGAGTCAATAAGTTGGGTAGATTAATCGGAGAGCTTATTTCGGTTAATTACACTTAAGAGACAACAAGGTTAATAGAGCTTGTTATTAATCTTGGAGTGGGGATTATAGGACTAATCTATGGGGTAATAACATCAATTATATAGGTAATTCGGGCTAAAGGGATACTAGATCAAGGGTTGGATTCTTTTTAATATCTTAAAACCAAAAATCATTTCATTGCTTTTATTTACTTGAGTTGCTAGTTTATTAAGTGTTTTTGGTTAATCTTTGTTTTGGTTAGTTGATTGCATTAGTGGTTAGTTATTTGATATCATCCAAACCCCATCTTTATGGTTTTCTTGTTTTGCTTACATTTTTGTCAATCAAGTGGTTTAATACGTAAGATAAAATTAGTTCAATCATTTATCGTGGGATCGATTTTTTACTTACCATTCTGCTAACTAGAATAACAAGTTTAGAATAAATATAAATCATATATTAATTTGGTATACGTTCGACCACGCGTAATAAACCAATTATGCATGGGAAGACTTACTTCTTTTAAACAACACATAATGACACAAATTTAGAGATATATAAGAGCACCCACAATGCTCCCTCTATTACTACCCACCACATCATCGCCACGTCACTGCCACATTAAAAGTTTAAACCCCATTCAATTGCTACCTATTTCCCACAATGCAACTCAGGTCCAATTAACACTATTTGTCACTATTTGAGGGTCCCACCTTAAAACCACCCTATTTATTTTCCCATCTTCAATTTAATTAAATCTTATTTATAATTTTAACATGTATAATTAATTATTTGATATTTATAATTCGTAGGAAAAAAATTTATTTCCGATTTAATCTAAAAAAAAACTAAATTCGGTAAAAATAATATTTCGATATTTAATAAAATATTATTAAATATATTAAAATTCAAAGAGGGTAAAAAACGTTACAACACGAAATATTAATAAAAAAAAAAAGGAAACATGTTTAAGCACTCTTGAAAAATATCTAGGTAGAATTATGATGCGCCATATGTGCTCAATCAAGTCGGCCCGGAGTTGATGGTGTTTTTCCTTGTCTCGAAGATCGGCGCCTCTTTGTATGTATGCATTGAAACTCCCGATTGAACCTTGAAAAAATTGGGTGTCTGCATTATTGTCGATGTTTGGTTCGTCCGCCCAGTTGATCGCCGATTCCCCTTCGTCTTCAACTATCATGTTGTGTAAAATAATACACGTATACATAATATCTTTCAACTTGCTCGTGTACCAAAAACGTGCCGGGCCTTTAATTATTGCCCATCGAGCTTGCAAAACCCCAAATGCTCGCTCGACGTCCTTTCTTGCCGCCTCTTGCATTTGCTTAAAATGGCTTCTCTTCGGATCAGTAGGACATTGAAAGCTCTTGACGAAGGCTGCCCATTCCGGGTATATTCCATCAGTAAGATAGTACCCTCTGTTGTAGGGCGTACCATTTACTATGAAATTTACGTCCGGGGCTTTTCCTTGCAGGACGTCATTGAATAGAGGTGATTGATTGAGCACATTAATGTCATTATTTGACCCTGCGACTCCGAAGAAGGCATGCCATATCCACAAGTCTGCCGATGCTACGGCTTCAAGCATGATTGTCGGAACTCCATGATCACCTCTGGTGTATTGGCCTTTCCAAGCGACTGGGCCATTCTTCCATTCCCAGTGCATACAATCGAGGCTTCCTAACATCCCGGGAAAACCATGTCTTCTCTCGTGCATATTAATCAAACGTTGACAATCGGCTGGAGTTGCCTTTCTCAAATACCTCTCTCCAAATATGTCAATTACACATCGACAAAAGTTAGACAAGCATTCAATACCTGTGGTCTCTGCAACTCGTAGGTACTCATCAAAGAGGTCGGCTGGACCACCGTATGCCAATTGGCGAATTGCGGATGTACACTTCTGAAGCGGTGTGAAACCTTTTCTTCCACATGCGTCTTCCCTTTGCTGAAAGTATGGATCATGTGCTTCTAAGGCATCGACTATTCGAATGAATAAGTGGCGTCGCATCCGAAAACGCCGGCGGAATACGTCGTTGTTATATGTTGGAGCTTCAGAAAAGTAATCATTGAAAAGGCGTGTGTGTGCACCTTCCCGATCCCGTTGGACATATCTTCTTCTTTGGGGAGGACCAGATGATCCTTCAACCGCATCAAGCAACAACTTATGTTCATTAAGAATTTGCAAGAACATTCTATCATCGGCATCGTCCATAAAATGGTCGAACATTGCTGCATCGTATTCATCGTTGCTACTGTTGAAGGGGTCCGAAGACATGGGGCTCTGAAAATGAAAGGGTATGAAAATAAAGATTTGAGAAGTTATTCTTGCTGCAGATGTTCTGCAAATGCATTTACACGTCCCTATTTATAGATGTATATTCTAACGGCTACATTCTAACGGCTATATTCTAACGGCCATATTCCAACGGCTATATTCCAACGGCCATATTCCAACGGCTATATTCCAACGGCTATCTTCCAAAGACTACATTCCAACGACAATCTTCCAAAGACTACATGCCAACGACTATCTTCCGAAGACTATCTTCCAACAACTACATGCCAATAATAATTTGATTTTAATAATTTATAGAATTAACAACGCATGACCAAATTAATACAAGATCAACAATTACATTAAATGCAATACAAGAAATGAAATTCAAGGAATATGAAATACAGGACATGAAATGCACTGAATAGAATACAAGAAATACAAAGAGCGAACTACACCCCCCAACCCCATCTCTTCTTTATTTCGTCGCACATTTGAAGGTGCACGTGGAGTTGTTCCGGGGTCATCCTTGATGTGTCTCTCATTATTATATCGTAGTCTCTTTGTTTGTTGAAAGTCTTTAGTTCGGCAATCTTCTGTTGCGAAATTGCCCTATATTCTTCCATCGAGCTATCAATCGATGTCTTTATCTCTTCATATGCTTCGACTTTTCCCTTGCCTTTCCTCTTTGCGGCTTTCTGACCGATCGGACGAATGTGGTCAAGGTCATCATCTTCGTTGTTATCTGATGATGTGTACGCGCCTGACGCCGACGTCTTTGTCTTCTTTTTCCCCCGATGATCACGATTTTGCTGGTTAATCCACTTTGGGCAAACACTTAGTACCTTCCACATCCCAAGAAGCCTATTGAAGTCAACATTCTTGTATGTGTGCGACCACTGCTTCAACGCATCCACCAGTATATCGGCATCGCTTCGTCCGCTTGCCCAATTTCCTTCAGCGTAATGTAAATTCCATTAAATAGAGATACGTGCTTCGCTGCAGTGTAATAATGTGTCTTCATCGGGCCCCATGGTCGTTCAATAAAATCGGCGGGACGATTTCTGTTGTAGTCGGCAGCGATTCGTTTCCACATTCTTTCCAATTTTTGAGCATTGCCGATCGCTGAATCTTCGCTTATATTTACCCAACATCGAGCTAGACGCTCATTTTCATCTCCATTCCATCGTGGGTTGTATGTCCCCTTTCTCCCCTGTGGGACGTCACCGACTCCGTCGGAAGCTGCATCTTCGTCGAGGTTAATATGATCGAGCCCCAAAGGTGAGGAGCGTGCTAGATATGGGGAAGCTGTTCCCGAGGACGGAGTGTTGCATTCTTTGTCGGTGCTCGATCCGTCTATACTCGCTCTTCTGGAGGAGTACTGGGGGGTCGTTGTTGCACTCTGAGGAGGAAATCCATAAGGAGGAGGGGACATATAAGGATATTGGAATCCTTCATTTGGATACATAGCGTAAGGGGTACCTTGTGTAGACATAGGGTTGATATGAGGATAAGGATAAGCATGCTGCGAGAAATTTGGAGGTGGGATCATGTTGGGTCGAATAGGGAAATTTTGGGAGTTGGTAGTGGAATTTGGCGGAGGAGGATTGGAATTTTCTTCCGAATCAGAAGAATTGTTGAACCAATTTCTCGCCCCAAATCTTCCTGCCATTAAAGGAGTAATTTGAAAAATACAAATTTGAATCAATAGTGGGAGAAAATTAAAAATGTTGGTGAAGAAATGAGAAAATTTACATGTATTTATAGGCAAAAATTTCCTGAATATATGTTCAAATTTCTTGCCAACGGCCGGGAACAGTAGAAATGGCCGTTGGCAATAGTATTGCAGCTCAAAACTCATCACATTCATTAATAGCAGCAATAAAATAAAAGGAAAAAGAAAAAAAATAAAAGGAAAAGCTGTTGTGTTGGCCGACAGCATTAATGGCGCGGGCCCCACCGCGTCACTCTCCCCGGGCGCGCGTGGCGGCCACGCGCCAGTGCTGCCCCAATCCGTTTCGCGCGTTACGCGCACGGCTCCACCCCCTCACCCCTCTTCAGTCGCGCCCGAGCCCACCCCCCACCTCTTTCTGCTGGGTCCAAGTTTTTGGACACAATTAAAAACATTGAAATGCTACACGTTGGTAGCAATGGGATGCTACCCATCATTTCACTCCATTTATTTCAAAAACTACCCACACTGTGGGTGCCCTAAAGGCAAAGTCAAGGCTACGGATAGAGCCGGCCAAATTGGGCTTAGGGCCCAAGCTATATTTTTCTCTGAATATCCAAAATGTGACCACCGGCATATAGGCCAACTAAAATCCAGAATGGCTGACTCAGTAGAAAAAACCCGAAGCTAAAAGAGACACGTGTATACCGTCAAAGATTTTTCTTCCTTTTTTGTTCATCCTCATGGGCATCCCAATTCGTGCCAACTCTAAACTTGCACTCTGGATATGTATCAAATAAAATCCACCATCTCCATTTCTTTTACTGTTTCATAACAAGCTTTTTCTTTAGACTCCAAACGATCATCCGAATATGTTAGAACAAAATCCAGCATCTTCTTTAGCATAACTAAAAGCCAGTGGCAGAATTATTACACAGTTTTCCAGTTTGGCTAGTAACTACTTTTGGACACCATGGCTGATGCACAACCCACCGACTTGTAAGTATTCATCCTATTTGCTGAATTTTGTTATCCATTCTGAATTTGAATTTGCAGTCAATATTCTGTTCTTTTCTCTGCTTTTTTTTCTTTTCTTGCTGCTCGTTTTTTGTTATATCATTGTTCTCTGGGAGTTGTTTCTTTGTTTCCTTTTTTTACTCAAGGGATGTTTCTTTTGTGCATAATTTATTTAGGAAAGTTTTAGTCTTGAGAATTTATTTTTCAAAAGTTCAGAGCTTTTTGGCGCACATATGTTAGAATAAGTTTGCATTGCATGTTATTGATATTCTCTTGTTTTGCCAAAAGGGAAATTTGATTTGATTATTTTCTAAGGTTCTTCCTTGAGTTCGTTTATTCATTAATGTCTTTTGGTGGATAAATTTTTTTAATTACTGAAATCCAGGAGTGGTACCAAAAAGGATTATTCCACTGCGATTCTAGAACGAAAAAAGTCCCCAAATCGACTGATTGTGGATGAGGCAATTAACGATGACAATTCAGTGGTCTCAATGAATCCTGCTAAAATGGAACAACTTCAGCTCTTTCGTGGAGATACTGTACTAATCAAGGTACTCCTTACACGATTTACTTGCTAATTCAGAGACGAATCTAGGATTTCGTTCGAAGTGGGTTGGAATTCTTTTAATTATTTTATGGACCATTGTGACGAAATCTTATAGTTAATGGGGCATGTTTTGAGGTATCTGAATCTATGTTTTGTATAGGGAAAAAAACGGAAAGACACGGTTTGTATAGTCCTTGCTGATGAGCAGTGTGAAGAGCCAAAACTAAGAATGAACAAAGTTGTTCGAGCGAATCTGAGGGTCCGTCTTACTGATATGGTGTCCGTACACCAGTGTCCTGACATTAAGTATGGAAAGCGCGTTCACATCCTTCCCATTGATGACTCAGTCGAGGGTCTCACAGGAAACCTATTCGATGCCTACCTAAAGCGTAAGCCTATGATGGTTTGCAGCTTCCGTTTCTCTCTTGAATGTGACTAATTGTCTTTTTGAATGAGCAGCCTATTTTATGGACGCTTATCGTCCTGTGAAGAAAGGCGATTTTTTCCAAATCAGGGGCGGGATGCGAAGTGTTGAATTCAAGGTTGTTGAGACTGACCCTGGCGAGTACTGTGTAGTTGCACCTGATACGGAGATATTTTGCGAAGGGGAACCGATTAAGCGTGAAGATGAGGATACACTGAATGAAGTAGGGTATGATGATGTTGGTGGTGTAAGAAAGCAAATGGCTCAAATACGTGAGCTTGTAGAGCTTCCTCTTCGACACCCGCAGCTCTTCAAATCAATTGGGGTGAAGCCTCCTAAGGGGATTTTACTTTACGGGCCTCCTGGATCAGGGAAGACCTTAATTGCAAGGGCTGTGGCCAATGAAACGGGTGCGTTTTTCTTTGTGATTAATGGGCCTGAGATAATGTCGAAATTGGCGGGTGAGAGCGAGAACAACTTGAGGAAGGCGTTCGAAGAAGCTGAGAAGAATGCACCATCGATCATCTTTATTGATGAGCTGGATTCTATTGCTCCGAAGAGGGAGAAGACGCAGGGTGAGGTAGAAAGACGTATTGTATCCCAGCTTCTTACTTTAATGGATGGCCTCAAGTCCCGGGCCCATGTTATCGTTATTGGAGCGACAAATAGACCGAATAGCATTGATGCAGCTTTAAGGCGATTTGGGAGATTCGATCGAGAAATTGACATAGGCGTTCCTGATGAAGTCGGAAGGTTGGAAGTCCTACGTATCCACACCAAAAATATGAAGCTGTCAGATGATGTGAGTTTGTCTACCGTTATTTCTGCAACTTCTTACATCCATAATCGACCACGTTTTTCATGTTTTCTTCTCTCTCAGGTTGATCTGGAAAGAGTAGCGAAAGATACCCACGGTTACGTTGGTGCTGATCTTGCTGCCCTTTGTACTGAAGCTGCTCTTCAGTGTATTAGAGAGAAAATGGATGTAATTGACTTAGAGGATGAGACGATTGATGCTGAAGTATTGAATTCAATGGCCGTCACAAATGACCATTTCGTAACTGCTTTGGGTGCCTCGAACCCTTCAGCCTTACGCGAAACTGTACGCGTTTCGTACTGAACTTTGTTTAGCTATGAATTTCAATACTCATTGTCGACAAATGCTTGTCTTTTTAAGTATTTCATGAGTGTTGACTCTGTTTATTAGCAGGTTGTAGAGGTTCCTAATGTTTCTTGGACGGATATTGGTGGCTTAGACAATGTCAAACGGGAGCTTCAAGAGGTATGCCTTCGTCTTTATTGACATCCGATGGGAAATATTATAGGTTGCGTTTGGATTGGAATCCGCAACTTTTGCCACTACGGATTCCATTCTCAAGTCCTTCGACCCAAATGCTACTTATCCACTCGTTTCTTGATCTTGTAACCCATTTATAAACTGTTTTTGGAGCTGAAGCGTTTCACTCTGCTCTAATTTTAATAAAATAACTTCCGACAGACCGTTCAGTACCCTGTGGAGCATCCGGAAAAGTTCGAGAAGTTTGGCATGTCGCCTTCAAAAGGGGTTCTCTTCTACGGGCCTCCTGGTTGCGGTAAAACCTTGCTGGCAAAAGCAATCGCCAACGAGTGCCAAGCCAATTTCATAAGTGTCAAAGGACCTGAATTGCTGACTATGTGGTTTGGAGAAAGTGAGGCAAACGTTCGAGAGATTTTTGACAAGGCCCGTCAGTCTGCTCCATGCGTTCTTTTCTTCGACGAACTGGATTCAATTGCTACTCAGGTACCCATAAATTCATAGGAATGTGGGGCTATAACTTCAGTTTTTCCATTTCTGATCTCCTTTCTCCTCTATAGCGAGGACATTCGACTGGAGATGCCGGTGGAGCTGCAGACAGAGTTCTCAATCAGTTGCTAACCGAAATGGATGGGATGTCAGCAAAGAAAACGGTTTTTATTATAGGTGCAACAAACAGGCCTGATATTATTGATCCTGCATTACTCAGGCCCGGACGTTTGGACCAGTTGATTTACATCCCGCTTCCTGATGAGACTTCTCGTCTTCAGATATTCAAAGCATGTCTCCGGAAGTCCCCTGTGTCTAAGCAAGTCGATCTATCAGCCCTTGCAAGACACACACACGGGTTTAGTGGTGCTGATATAACCGAAATATGTCAACGTGCTTGCAAGTATGCCATTCGAGAAAATATTGAAAAGGTGACATTGTTTTAGCTCATATTTTCCCCCTCGTGTATAAATGGATTGTCAGTGTAAGTAACTTGAGATTTAGAGGATGTTTGGCTAAGCTTATTTCAAAAATCGTATAAGCTCCAACATTTTATAAGTTGTTCAAAGAGCTTATAAGATGTACTTTTTTAAAAGGTTATAAGTTAATAAAGTGTTCGGATAAAAGAACTTGTACGCTTGCAACTGGAAAAAATGATTTAGCTATGAGGTATGTGTGTGAAACATGTGTAGTGTGCGTAGTGTGTGAAATGAGTTAGTGTGTGTAGAGTGTGAAACGTGTGTAGTGTGTGAAATTTGAGTGTGACTTATAAGATTTTAAAAAATAAGATGAACTAAAAATTTTTTTTTTTTTTTTTGGAGCTTATAAGCTTTAAAAGCTTATTTTTATATCTTATAAGTTGTCTAACATCTTATTTTGCCAAACACATATAAGCTTAGCCAAACTCCCTCTTAATGTCGTGATTATTTGTTAAAAATTAATGATTGGTGTTGGCCAAAAAAGCAACGAGAAAGAAATCGAGTAAAATCATTGATGGATGAATCTTGACTATGTTTCCCTTTTTGAACTGTAACAATTTCTTTGACTAGTATCCAGGGACTGGTGATCGTAATTTCCTCGAATGTACATTCCTTTTTGCTCAACTCGTATGATACTTATCGATTCTCGCGATTCGGAGTCGGCTTTTTTGCTTCATTTACCCGGCCAATTCTTTAATGCTTCATTTATCCAGCCGATTCTTTAATGATTGCACACACACACGCTACTTGCATGATACTTCAAAGTAAAGATTTACCATAAACAAATGTTTGATTTTTATTGTTCACATATTTTGGTTACGCCTGATTTTCATGTACAAAAGTATATGTTTATGTATTTTCATCCTCCTAAACTCCATTTTCGTCGTCGTTCTGTATGCAGGATATAGAGAGGGAAAAGAAGAAGAGAGAGAATCCAGAGGCCATGGAAGAAGACGACGTGGATGATGTAACTGAGATCAAGGCAGCACACTTTGAGGAGTCAATGAAGTATGCTCGAAGAAGTGTGAGTGATGCTGATATTAGAAAGTATCAGCTCTTCGCACAAACACTGCAGCAGTCTCGGGGTTTCGGGTCCGAGTTTCGATTTGCTGATCGAGCAGACACTCCAGCCGGTGGCACCTCGGACCCGTTTTCTTCGGCTGGTGCTACCGAAGACGACGACTTGTATAGCTGAAAGGTACTACTAGCTTAATAATATAGATGCTTGCTGTGTACTGTTCAATAAAAGCTGCTTAAGTAGCTGCCCTTGTAACATAAATAAAATCTGTTTTTTGTCAATTCCTTGCTAGCTCCTCAAATCTTGGTGTCTCTCTCTCTCTCTAAAACCCTTTTTTTGTTAACTTGGGTACATAAAACTTAAGTTCAAGCATGAAAAGTAGGTCAGCCTGTTGAGCTCATATATGTTATCACTCATTTGTTATAGAGGGGCAGAGCTGAAAAAAAAACCCTAACAGATCATCGTTGGAGCTGAATGGTGGGCTTTCGGCTCCTACTAGACAAGCAGTAGTCTGGGGTCTAGCGCCTAACAAAACGTTAGACAGGGTTAGAATTGGAAAGACAAAGCAAGAGGGAGCTTAAACAGGATTAGATGGGGGTGAAATTGGGAAGGATAGTGGAAAAGCGAACAGCGCGCCTAGGTGCCGATTTTCTGGATAATGAGGGATTGATAATTTAGTCAAGGACTCGACGTTTTTTGGCAGATTTTGCCCAGCAGAGTTTTTTCTGAAAAAATACATATATTTCTTAAATTACGATTAACACTAATATGAGATTACACTGCTATTGTGGAAAATTATTAGAAAAAAATCAAATGTTAATTGACAAACTGGATAATTGTATCGTCTTTTTTTACCCTTAATCTAATATTAATATTAAATAACTGTTTTCACACTTAATCTAACATTAATATTCACAAACTTAAAAGAAATTCTGGGCAGTGCAAATGTGGCAGGCTGATGATTTCCGTTTAAATTACAGTGAAATATGGTTGGGAAAATCGGTTTGTAAAATAAGGCGGGCAGGGTAAGGGACCCCTAAAAGTGAGGGGATCTTGGCCTTAGTAGGGAACCATAAAATCCACTTCCCCCTTTATTACTATATATATATGTGTAGCAGGTCCAACGATGGCTATGTATGTAGGGGTCCAGACTATGGTTTGTACTTGTCTCTGCATGTGCTTAAAAAGATACTTGTATCTCTATTTGTTCTGTCTTTACTCCTGTGTTTCTTACGTTCAAGGCGCCACACTGAGGCATATTCGTTTTCTTTTCCGGCCTAGAAAATATTTCGATGAGATTTTCCCCAAAACAAATACTCCTTTTGTCCCGAAAATGAGTCAAACTTACAGGATTAAATTAAAAGAGTTCAAAATTGTGGGATCAATTGCGTAAAAGTAAAAAGTTATAACACGAGTTAAGATTTTTTCCCTAACTAGGTAAAGACATGTGCGTTGCACGTGATCCATAATATTTACTAAATATATATTAGTATGTTTTTCTAAATAAATATCTTAAAAAGTTCCATAGTATGTCAAGATTAATATATATACTTCTTAATATAGAATTTTCTAATTGACTAAAATATACTCCTTAATACATTTTGTATTAATGTCTTAGTAATCTAATAGTGTACTTTAAGTGTTTAATCGTGAAAAACTAAAAAAGATATATATTAAGTAAAATTTGTAATTAAATAAAGTTAAACGATGATATTATTTATTATTACGTCTATATGTTCCATAAAAAGAGTCATTTTTAAAAATACTTTATGTCTTAGAAAAGTAGTCAAGTTTCAGCAAGACAAACTATTGTTTTATTAGTCAAAGTAAAAAATTAAAATTAGTTATAAATTAATATGGTTGGATAAGTCAAATGAAAAAAATAGATGAAGTCGTATATGTGAGAACTCACGGTTTTTAGAAGCTTATACATTCATTTGATTGACCAAAAATAAAGAAAGTTAAACATTTGTCAAACATGACTCTTTTTATGGGTTGGGGATAGCATATGTTTTTCTTTTGGGTTGGAGATAGTAGAGTTATTAACTTTGATAAGTTTAAGATATATTGCAAATACTTTTGTTTCATGTTTACACTCTACTGTGTCCTTCGGTTGTTTTTATATGAAAAAAAGAATAAATTACATAAAAATGTATTATTTAGAAGTTTTTATATGAAAAGAGAA
This sequence comes from Ajuga chamaepitys, assembly GCA_958295605.1. Lineage (NCBI taxonomy): Eukaryota > Viridiplantae > Streptophyta > Magnoliopsida > Lamiales > Lamiaceae > Ajuga > Ajuga chamaepitys. The sequence continues at coordinate 58,241,711 of OY282502.1, forward strand.
TAGCTTACATAAAAATGTATTATTTAGAAGTCATAAGATTTTTTTATGTATTTAATTTAGAAGTATGGAAATATTGTACTACATCACCTTTAAACTGAAGTCTATTTTTTTTTTTTTTTTTTTTTTTTGGCAAGAAACCGTCAAAGATGAAGGGATTGAGACGTGATCCCTAACCTCTGTATTAACAACTCAAGAGAACGTTTACAAGGCATAGAGTAGGAATTACAAACTACTTAGGAAATCTAAAATTAGTAAGACCCATAGCATCTATATAAAAAAATCCTTTAAGGCTTGGACACTCTTCAATGGAGTTGATTTCTTGGCTCGACCTTCGTTTCACTGCTAAATAAGCAAGATGATCAGCAGCAGTGTTTCCCTCTCGACATATATGCGAAATTTTCACCTCCATCCCCTGTGAAAGTTTCCAAAATTCTACAAATAGGGCCTGATAGGACCAATGTCTTATATCCTTTTTACTTAACATTGAGTATAAGGTCAATGAGTCAATTTCTAGCCAAATCCCCCTTTTAACACAAAGCCTCAAAACTAATACAACAGCATGCAATTTTGCCAAAATTGTGTTAGAGCTACCAAAATTCATAAAATGCAGCAAAGAAAGGAAGCCTTGGAGTCACTAATAACTCCACCGGCACCAAAAAGTCCAGTTCCACCTTTACATGCCCCATCAGTATTTGCTTTAAAATAATCATCATTTAGCGGTTTCCATTTTACTAAAATCGGTTTTCTTGCGTTTCGAATCGCCACCGGAATCCCCCAAATCCCGGCCAAATACCAATAGCCTCTCTAGAAGCCAAAGGGCAACAGATTTACTGCAGACATAAGCCTGAGCTTATCTATCACTTGCATGTGAATTCGAGAAGCATTTGACATTTGATCCAGAAATTTAGACAAATTCCTAGCACATCAAAGAGACCAGCATATGATAAAAGGAATGGTATGGCAGATATGTTCTTATTCTATTTTTAAACTAAAATTACTTGATGTGACACCAATATTATTTTAAAGTTCATTGAAATTACTTCATTCATGTTATACAAATACTATCAAATATAAATTAATTTTTTAATAGGAAAACATAAATTATATATATATATTTTTTTCCAAATATATTTACTTGAATCTATGATCGAATACTTTTCAAGTAATTATCAATAATTATAGATAAACTTAGTTAACTTTTATGTTCGAGATATATATTAAATAAAGATATATTCAAGTTTGATTCAGGAATTGATCAAGAAGTGTTTCAAAGATCAAATTAAGTGGACTCTTGTAGAGATTAAAAAGTATGATCCCGGAATATTTTGAATTTTTTATCTTCTATGTGGGAGAGAATGGTAAATATTAATTCTTTTAACAAGTGCTACTAAGTTTATTAACTAACTCTTGCTTAAATAATAATCATTTAAGTCAACTCAACTTATAGTGAAGTAAATAATCATCTCTAAAAATCCATCTCCAACACTAAATCTAGTCGCCGCCTTCTTCATATTCCCGCATAGGATGACGGGGAAGGTTTCGTCCTTAATTTTTGTTTTGTTTTTCTATTTCGTTTCTCTCAGTGAGAGATTTTCAGTCTCTCTTTAAGGGATTTTTTTGTCTCCCCCCAATAAGTGGGAGTATATCAATTCTCGAAATAATGAAATATCCATTATTCATGGTGCCTTTTTTGAAGAGTCAATCATCATTAGGTATTTCAACAATGATTTGCTCAATTTTGGGGACTTTCACCGAAAAAAATAGTGATAAAGTCGAGATCAATTTTTTTTGTACTCGATTTATCTAGCGCATCGGCAATTTGTCTAATTTACTTGGTTTATATCTTGTAGATTTTGTGCTTCATATGTTTCATATTTCTTTATGTTGTGTTGGTTGTTTCTTCTCGTCAATCGATGTTGGTTGACCAACAATTTAATGAAATTTAATTATCTCAGAAATCTTTGCTAGAAGTAAATAGATAAATAAAACTTAGTATTCAAAACATATTAGTTAGAATAATTAAAAAATGGGTTAATTACAAAAAATGCCTGATTTTTACCTTTTTTCCAATTTAATCACATCTTTTTTAAAATTGCCAAAAAGTACATGAATTATTAAAATTTTGAAATTTAAAACAATAATTATTTTTTTCAATCTGATAATGATGATGTGATCACCATAGCTCAGTTTACATTGCCATGTCAAAGGATAGAGGACAAAAGATCCATATCGATTGAGTCAAATAAATTTAGGATCTGTTTTACTTACTTGGTTTTTGCTTTTAATGTCAGTAATTGGAATAAGAGAAAAAACCTTCAGTAAGAAGTACTTTAGGGACCGATCAACCTCAAAGTTACTGCACCTGTTTCTTCAACTTACATGATAGCTTCTTTAAATTTTTAACTGCAAAGTAATTTAGTAGGGTTTAAGCGGGGTCGATAATAAGAATGTAGATGGGTAAAAATTTGTTTTCCTTTTTTTTTTTTTTTTTTTTTTTTTTTTTTTTTTAATCTAAGACACGTAATTTTTATCTGTGTTGAGGTAGCTTCCAACATGACAAATGTCTCTTTAGCTCCGATAGCCATATCATCACGATCTTACCAAAGTTTATTGATGCATTGAATTGCAAAATTTTAAAAGCTCACACAGTTTTTTGTAATTTAAAAAAGATATGATCAAATTTTAAAAAAGGTAAAAGTCATGTATTTTTTTACAAGTATTCTTAAAAAATATATATAAAGTATATTTTCACTTGTGTGTGAATTATATTTCAATAAGAATTACTTTAGGGACTGATCAACCTCAAAGTTACTGCACTTATTCTTTTAACTTACATGAGATCTTCTTTAAATTTTTAACTGCAAAGTAATTTAGTGTTTTAAGTGAGGTCAATGATAAGAATATAGATGGATAAATTTGTTTTCTTTTTTTATATCTAAGACACGTGATTTTTATTTGTGCTGAGGTAGCGTCCAACATGACAAAATCTCTTTAGCTCCGACAGCCGCATCATCACGATCTTACCGGAAACGTTTATTGATGCATTTAATTGTAAAATTTTAGAAATTCTCGCTTTTTTTGCAATTTCAAAAAGATATGATTAAATTGCAAAAAAAAAAAAAAAAAAAAGTAAAAGTCATTCATTTTGTTACAATTATTCTTGAAAAAACATATATCAAGTATATTTTCACTTGAGTTTGAAATATCACTTTTAAAAACATAAACAAAGATTCAATTCTAACTATGTAGATAATAACTCATTAAATAAGTCATGTATTAATTGCATTTGCATAGTTATAGAACAAATCTGAATAAGGAGAAAATGTTTGAAAGTTAAATTAGTGATATTCTTTAGAGTACTCTTATATATGAAACATTCTCATTATAAAGTATCTATATCTCATCCCACATTTGTATATAATATTATGTGAGTTTGAATTAGTGTAAAAAATGCATACTTCTTTTCAATTTGTCTCTTTATGATTATTACAATTCACATTTTTGTACCTATAATGTATACTTGATTAAAAAGAAATATGTTAAAAAAAAAATTAATTATACTTATATCATATACAACACAAAAGGTTATAAGACAAATAATTAATAAATAAAGATCTACATTTAAAATAACAAGTCTATAATCTTATTTTAAGAATTTGTGAGGTGTTGTACAATGATGAAGTCATAGCTACTAGGTTAGTGACCGGTTGTCGAGTATGTATTGACTATAGAAAATTAAATGCAGCCACTCGTAAAGACCACTTCCCTCTCCCCTTCTTATATCAAATGCTTGATAGATTAGAAGGTTATGAGTTTTAGTATTTCTTAGATGGTTATTAAGGATACAATTAGATTATGATTGCCCCGAAAGATCAAGAGAAAATTGCATTCATTTGCCCTTATGAAATATTTGCTTTTCGTAGAATGCCATTCAGGCTATGCAATGCGCCTGCTACATTCCAACGATGTATGATGGCGATATGTATGGATAATTTTGGGTTGTCTTTAGACCATTATCTCTATAACCTTTCTTTAGTGTTGTAGCAATGTGAAGATATTTTTTGTCCTAAATTGAGAGAATTGTCACTTTATGGTAAGAGATGACATAGTATTAGGCCATAAGATTTCTGTTGCAGGTTTAGAAGTGGATAGAGCAAAGGTAGTCGTGATTGAGCAATTACCACTTCCAGCAAATGAAATAGCAGTAAAAAGCTTTCTTGGCCACGCGAGGTTCTATAGAAGGCCTATTCGTGATTTCTCTAAAATTACAAAACCTTTATCTTGTTTGTTAGAAATATTGCTTTTATCTTTGATGATGCATGTGTGCAGGCCTTTGCCACTCTGAAGAACGCATTAGTGTCTGCCCCGATATTGATCACACCGGATAGGTCCCAACTGTTCAAACTGATGTGTGACATGAGTGACATGGCTCTAGGGGCAGCTTTAGGCCAAAAGAGAGATAAAATCTTCCGAGTCATATACTACGCCAACAAGACCCTTGATTTAGCCCAATCCAATTACACTACTATGGAGAAAGAGATGCTAGCAGTTGTTTATGCATTTGATAAGTTTCGATCCTACTAGATTGGAGCAAAGCCGATAGTGTACGCAGACCATGCGGCAATTCGATACTTGTTCGATAAAAAGAACTCGAAGCTAAGACTAATCAGATGGATTCTTTTGCTACAAGACTTTGATTCAAAGATTAGAGACCAGACGGGGTGCGAGAATGTGGTTGCGGACCACCTGTCCAGAATCATAAATGAAGCTGATGAAGAAGGACAAAGGGAAGAGATCAAGGAAACATTCCCCGTGAGTACATCCTAACTATGGATGATATTCCGTGGTACAACGACATAGTCAACGTCTTGGCTTGCGGAGCTCTACCTCATGATTTGACATCCCATCAGAAGAAGAAGTTCTTTCACGATGCCAAGTTTTATATATGAGATGACCCCTATCTCTATCGTAGGTGTGCTAATACAATCATGCAGCTATGTATCCCTCATTCTGAAGTGGAGGACATAATTAGGCAGAGCCATTCGTCTCCAAGTGGAGGCCATTTTGTTAGTACAAGAACAACTGCGAAGATGTTAAAAAGTGGGTTATACGGACCGTTGATCTACGATGATTGTCACGAGTTCATAATGCAGTGCGATTAGTGCCAAAGAATAGGGGGAATATCAAGGAAGCATGAGTGTCTCTCACAAGTATTGTCGAAGTCGAATTATTTGACGTGTGGGGCATTGACTTCATGGGACCTTTTCTTCATCAAAAGGGTTCTAATACATCTTATTAGCGGTGAATTACGTTTCACGATAGGTGGAAGCCATTCCAATCCAAACCAACGATTCTAAGGTGGTCTTGAAATTTCTCCATAAGAACATCATCACAAGGTATGGGGCTCGGAGAGACTTATTTGGCGATGGAGGCTCGCATTTTTTTTAAATAAGTGGTTAGCAGCTCTTATAACCAAATATGGAGTGAAACATCGAGTTACTATGCCATATCATCTGCAAGCTAAAGGTCAAGCAGAATGGCGAACCGCGAAATCAAGCATATCCTCGAAAAGTCGATGAATGAAAATAGGAATGATTGATCTATGAAGTTAGACGATGCACTATGGTCATATAGGACGGCGTATAAAACTCCCTTGGGAATGTCGCCATATCAACTTGTATTTGGAAAAGCATGTCACTTACCGGCCGAGTTAGAGCATCGTACTTATTGGACCGTCAAAAAGTTGAATTTTGACTTTAAGGCAGCAAGATTATCTCGTATTCTCAAGCTCAACGAATTGGATGAGTTTCGAAGTCAAACTCAAGTTTGTACAAAGAGCGAACAAAGATATTCCACAATCGAATGATAAAGTCTTGAAGATTAGAAGCAGGCGACCAAATCTTACTGTTTAATTCATGTCTGTGAATATTTCTGAGAAAGTTGAAATTAAGATGATCAGAGTCGTTTACAATCAAAAGTGTTAGATCATCCGGCATAGTTGGATTATTAAACAAAGACGGGAGCTCGTTTCTAGTAAATGGGCAAAGAATCAAGAAATACTACAAGCCAACACAAATCAAGACCGCACATGAAGTGCGGTTGACTAAGTTGAATAAGAGCTAAAAAGGTCGTCGGACTGAAGACGTAAAATTTAGCGCTTGTCGGGATGCAACCTGACGTTTATGATTTTTATTTAATTTTTTGTATTCTGATTTTCTATTATTCTTTTAGTATTTTGAATTTTTTTGAATTTTTTTGTTGATGAGTTGTAGGTTAACATGACAAAGTCGAAGAGGCGGTGAGAAGGTTAAAAGATGAGAGAAAAAGAAGCAAAAACGGAGTCCAGATGACCCCAACTCGACCGAGGCCAATAGCTGACTCAGTCGAGTCATTTTTGGTGCAAAAATAGGGGCAGTCTAGCAAAGGCCAACTAGGCCAATAGCTGACTAGATTGAGTCGATTTTGAAGTTAAAACTTGCCCTGTCTAGAACCGCCTAACTTGATCGAGGCCCTAAGGCGACTCAGTCGAGGCGCAGTTAGAGCAAAAATATGCCCAGTCCAGGTGAGGGTAACTCGACCGAGGCCGAATAGAGACTCGGTCGAGGCAGGTAGATTGTCTTTAAACTCGTTTTTTTTTTCACTTTCCCTCACTCTTTCACACTCAAACTCAAAAATACACATTTCATCTTCCAAATTGATCATCAAAACCCTTCTAATCTTGTTTAAAAAACACAAATTTTCACACCCACTTCATATTACTCAAAGTTACACGATAAAATTTTGCAAAAGAGGCAAATTGGAGCTTCGATCCTCACCTAGGTGACACATCCGAAAATCTCCTTTCGACTAAAGTTTTATGGTAAGAATGACTTAACTTGAACTCAATTGTCTATCAATTGTAGTTCTTGTTTCAATTAGTTTGAATTTTGGTTGAATATGATGAATTTTTAGTATGGAATTGTAGTGCGCACTTGTAGTGCAATTCATAGCAATAATAGGTTAGGTTGATATATATTGTGCTCCAATGTGGTACTCGAAAAAGAGAGGCATTAAAAGTCTTTGGGTTGATGAAGTATAGAAAAAAAATGCTTTTGATGGGTGAAGAAGTCATATGATGTGATTTTCTAAAAATTTAAGAGTGAGGATTGAGTGAACAATGTTGAGGGGTAGTCGGGTTATGAATAACTTGATTGGTCCATTAATTAGTCACTTATATCCAAGTTTGTCCCACCTTAACTTAAGCCCACATTACAACCGAAATAAATACCTTATTGATTCTTTATCACACATGTCGTGTACGAGGTCTAATTTAGACAATAGACAAACTTATGATAGACGCGCGGTGCATGTGGTCCAATTTGAGCGTGAACAAGTTCCAGATTATATACACTTGAGTAATGAACGATACACTTAACCGGTGAGGATCATTTATTCTTAAGTCTCTTGTCTCGAAAGTAGTTGATATATTGTCATGTCACCAATGATCGAATGTTTATGTTGTCGATTTGCTGAAAATATCACTGAGACTAGATTCACCATCAAATTGCCCTAAAGCTTGTATTCCTTGTTCTATTTTGTTTGGTTGTTCGGGGACGAACAAAAGTTGATGTTTGGGGGAGTTTGATACACTTCGTATATAAATACATTTTAGGACGATTTCGAGATATATATGGTGTCATTTACATGTGTATTTGGTCGGAATATGATTAAATTTACTATCTTGAGCTAGAAGACGTGTTTGTCCTTGTTTTAGTGTTAATCAGGTATAAAAAGGCTAAAAAGTCAGTTTGGACGAATTCCAAACGAGTAAAAAGGTTTGAAGAAACAAAGAAAAATAGAAGATTGGGTAGAAGCAAATGGACTCGATCGAGGCCGAGTTGAGCCAAAAGGACGAATAAGGCAGAAGGAAGTGACTCAACCGAGGCCACTTTGGCAACTTGGCTGAGTTGGCCAATTCGGACGAGTTGTTTAAGGCAGCTTAATTATTATTATATGTGTTTTGCTCTGTTTCAAGCCCGTTTCAACCCTAATCTTCCCCATCTTATAACTACAAGTCTCCAAGTCCGAAATGATGATATAATCACCATTGAAGATGTACTTGGAAGCTAGATCGAAGAGCAAGGAATGACGTGACGACGAACGGAGATTAATATTTGGGTTTTATCATTTTTTTTCTTTTAGTTATTTTTTCAATCATGTTTGTCTACGAATTGATCTGATTTTAATTATAGTTATGAGTAGCTAAACACCCATTGTGTTATAGGGTTAGAAAGTAGGTAGCAAATGATTATGTTTTAATTTTATCTTTAATTCTAGACTCCAATTTATATTTGTTTATCTATGTAGTTGTGTTCTTCCCATGATTTATTTAAATTGATCACTTGAATAATATCTACAAGTTTAATGATTCGGCTTCGAGAGAAGGGTCTCGTTTATAGACTTACGACTCATAGCGCATTTATCAATATTGTTCGAGAGGGGTGAGATAGTTACGTAGGCATTTGTTTAAGGGCTTTTGAGAATCTTTAGGTTTGGTCGACTCGAGAGGGTGGTTATTCCTATTTGATCAACAGTCTAGCAGCTTCGAGAGGAGGGTTAGTCAACATAAGTGTCGTCTAATAAACAATATAATTTGTTTAAAAGTCTAGAGTTTTCGGTTAATCATATATAGGAATTTGTAATTGAAATCTATGCCCTAGAATACATCTTTATCCATCTGAGTGTACTTTGCTATTTGTTTCTCAAGTAATTCTTCGTTAATTAATTATTTTTATGCAAATTAGGGTTTAGATTATAAATACCATTCCTTATTCGAAAGTCTAGATAGTGTAGAGGTAGCACGATTAGGGTACTAAGCTTACATGATATAATTTCTGTGAATCTGTCTTGTCTGCCACTAGCTACTTTAGCACCATGCACTTGCGGTATACTAGGGTGTAAAATAGTGCAACAGGCCCGGCCGATTCCAGTCCATTAGACCAATACCATAAATTGGGTTTGGTCAGGGCGAATCAAAGTTTCATCGGATTATATATTATTGAACTCAATTCAACCATCCTTCTTGATATATTAAGATTTTTTGATCGGCCCGTAACCGGTTAGATGTTTAGTCTATTGAATTGAGCTTATTGAGCCTATCGGTACTTCGAACTTAAACTTTTATGTCCTAATCATTCTAAAATATCGGATCGATTGGATCGATTTTACCAAGTCTAACAGTAATAATGTGAATGTGATGCAATCCATCCGAAAAAAACAAGGGACATTGACTTGTTAGGCACAAGGCATCATGAATTACTAGCTAGTTCCTTGATTTAATCCAGAAAAATGAAGTGCAAGAGGGGGCTCCACCCCCACATACTGTCCTGAATCTTTGTCCAAAAGTTTCACTTCTCAAGTAGCTAGTACCACCTTATCATGATATAGAGAGTGCTTTTTGGGAAGTGAAATCAAGGTCCTTTAGGAGAAATAGCATATGTCATGCTGCATAAAACGACACAGTTTTGGTTGCCGCTAAAGGTTGTTGCCTACGCCAAACTGTCAATTTTTGCATCATCATCATTGGTAATTGGTATGGTATGTTGTTTGCATGCATCCATGTCACATGGTGGGGTACTCAGTGAAAGAACCTTCTCTTCCAACTCTCACATTTATGCTACACAAAAACTTGGCCTTCAGCTGGGCCCCTTTCAATTGAAGGGTACGGAATATGGGTTTTTTTTTTTTTTTTTCAAATAAAAATAAAAATTGTTACTATATTTTAAATATTAAAAAACATGTTCTTGAGATTCCAATTTACAACAGATAACATTTGAGGTACTTCAATCATATTGAACTGTACTATACAAAAAATGTGTTTACTTAAGATTGAAGTGTGTTGAACCCAACTTAGTTAATGGAGTTAATTAATGTGTTTTATTAAAATTTTGTTCCCTTAATAAATTGAGGGGAACCACGAGTAAACAATACACAATATAATAACAATACATGTTATCTAACAAAATTAGAGATGATTTGAATAGATACATACCACTATGAACAAAGGTGTGAGTAAGGATAAGACCCAAAAAAAATTATAAGTATATTTGGGCAATTTTTTTTCCATTATTGAGACATTTTGAGGTGATACATATTGAACGTATAATCAATGTCTCCCGCATGGTAAAGTAAACGAGTTATAAAAGCTCCGAAATTGTTGTATGAATTTTAGTGGGACAAAATAGAGATAAGATGCATGATATCTAATCTTTATTGCAACCAAGTACCTAATTTACATCCATAATGCGAATAGGTACAATAATAATAATAATATAATTGGGGGAAAAATTAGCCCCATCAAGACATACCTTCGCTTCATTGAAATGATTGAAAAAGACTTCTCTACAAAGCCACCTAACTTGGTTTTATCACACAAACAAATTTTATTACAAACCATTTCACATAGCAAGAAATGTTGGACCTTACCTTCATTTCAGCAGCCAGTGCACCACGAGTCTAGAGGTGTTCATTCGGTTTCGAAAATCGAATCCGAACCGGTTAAGTTGACCTGATTTTGGTTCCAAATCAAAATCGAAAAATTGTATATTGCTTTTAGTTTCAATTTTATCATCGTACGGACTGAGAATCGACGGTTCAAACCGTTAATTTAACCAGTAGTTGTAATCGTTGATTTATTTACTATTTATTTTTCTAGGGCCATGCGAATGACCTATATTAACTGACTTTTTGAAACAAGCGGTCGGAATTTGATTGCCGCTAGGATGTAACTGGAGATTTGAAATCGAAACTGCAGGATCAACGATTGGAAAAAGGACAAAAGCCCTTAGAAAAATAAAACCGTTGAAAACAGTGGTTTTAGACGGTTAAAAATCAAATCTAAATCATAATATAAATGGTTCAGTTTCGATTTAGGACCACCGGTTATTCGTAACTGGATTAACATCCCATGACATTTACACACATACTCACGTGGGGGTGTGTGTAAGTGTAAATATATAGTAGGTTCAAACTAGCTATCTGGGTAAGAAGTAGTCCTTTTTCAAGATTATGTAGACTTCAAGTTATGCTCATATTTAACAATGATTAAAATGCTACAAAAGAACCTACATTTTGAATAATCATCCTAGGTTTTTACAGGCTGCCCTACTTCCCAAAAAAATAAATTAAAAAGTATGGATTCTAAGCAGTTTATTGATGCTCTCTATTGTAACTTGTAGAAGAAGAGGAGTAAGCAAGGGAGCAATTAGATGATCCTTGAAGAAGCAACAATTGTGCTGGAGTCACCGACGACGAAGAGTACGATGAAACTTCAGGCCCTTTCGGAGATTTCGGCGCAGGCTTGTGGCCCTGATCGGCCCCTGCTACGTGCTCGTGCTTGATCTCCTTCAACAAGGCCACCACGTCTTTCATGGCAGGCCGGTCATCAGGCCGATTGCTGGTGCAAAGTAGGGCTATTCCGAGGGCTTGGAGCATTTCTTGAATTTGTGTATCTGGATGGCCTTGAAGTTTCTGATCAATGACTTCGACTGGGTCCCGCTTGCTCTTTAGGTGGTCGCGTACCCATTGGATAACGTGTTGTCCTTCTGGGAATGAAGGGTCGACGGGTTTTTTCCCGGTTATGAGTTCTAGTAAGACAACACCGTAGCTGTATACGTCGCTCTTTTCGGTAATGTTGATCATGGAAGCATACTCTGCAAAGCTCATAAAGGGTTCCACTTAGGGCCTATATGGTAAATGGAGTTTCAAGAAAATTGCATATTGCAAGTGTAGAAGACAAGTATGTGATGACAAATTTATTTGGACAAGCAAGCACATGACTTCACATGCCATTATTTACACACACAAGATACACATAGTAACATCATAATCAGTTTCAAACATTTGCAATTTGCCCCTGTTTAATTGGATCATGTTCAACTAATCAAGTCCAAAAATTGTTGTAAATAAAAACCATTCTGTAATAAAAAGGGTAGAAAGGTAAAATTACCTGGAGCAAAGTAACCATAGGATCCAGCAAATTGGGGATGTGTTGAAAATGAACCACCATTCTCATCCTCAATAAACCTTGCTAGCCCAAAATCAGCCAAACAAGGCTCATATCGATCACCCAATAGTATGTTATGTGTCTTCACATCTCGGTGGAGAATGGGCGGCACGCAGTCGTGGTGCAAGTACGCTAGTCCCTCGGCCACCCCTAACGCTATCTTGAATCGCGTCTCCCACTCCACTCTCTCCCCATGCCCATCGTGTAACAACGCGCCCAATGAGCCATTAGGCAAGTAATCGTACAATAATAGCTTCGTCTTCTTATTCGCGGCCCACCCTAGTAACCTAACGATGTTCCTATGTCGGATGCGTGCCAGCGTCGTGATCTCTGATGAGAACGCGGCAGCTGAATGCTTCTCTGAAAGTCGGAATCTTTTTACCGCGATGGTGAGGCCTGACGAAATTATGGCGCGATACACTATCCCGGATCGACCATGGCCGATCGCATTGACAGCAGTTAGACACTTGGCCACATCGGTAATTGAGAGGTCGAGTTTCTGGTACACGGTGACCTCCCACGGGCCACCCAACTCCACATCATCCTCGGTGTCCAGGTCGCAGTCGTGGGCCCCGCGGGCACGTATTTTTCCACCGAGGATGATGTAAAGAGCTGTCAGCAGCAACACACATGCCGTACATATCAACACTACCATAGCCACCCTCGCCGCCTTCCCTCGCCTGGCGGCGCTGGTGTCGTCCGCCGCACACATATTGCCGGAAAGACAGAGCTGGGGGTTTCCGGCCAGGACGCTGAGCGGCAGTTTGGAGAAGAACGACGTCTCCGGCACACGACCTGAGAAGTTGTTGTGGGACACATTGAGCACTACAAGATTCTGAAGTTCAGCTAGAAAATGAAGGTCTCCAGAGAACTGGTTGTGAGAAATATCCAACACTCCCAGCTTGTCCAACGCAGTGAACTCCTCCGGTATCCCACCGGAGAGTTTATTCCAGCTCAGATTCAGGGCAATTTCCAGCGCCGGAATATTCCCCAAACTCGCCGGAATTTGGCCTTCTAGCTGGTTGCTGCTTAAATCAAGCAACTGTAGCCTGGAACACGAACCGAGTTCGCCTGGGATCGAACCTGAGAGCCTGTTCTGTCCAAGAATGAGCTTCGTGAGTGAACTCAATGAACCAAGGCTTGAACTCAATGCACCTTCGATCATATTCTCAGAAACATCAAGAAACTGGAGAGCTACCAGCTGATTCAAATTCACCGGCAAGTTCCCAGATATCGAATTCGAATGCAGATCAAGAAAAGTAAGATTCTTGCACCCGGAAATCTCTGCGGGTATAACCCCAGATAACCGATTGGATCCAAGATCAAAGAAATTCAGATTCTTTAACTTCCCAATCTCTGCTGGTACATTCCCTGTGAGCTTATTATCACTCGCTCGGAATCGAATCAGCGACGAACAGTTCCCAATAGTAGGCGGAATGGGCCCGGAAAGATTGTTCGCCAGTAGCAAAAGCTTGTTCAGATACTGCAGTTCAAAGATGCCACTCGGAATCAGACCTGTCAACTCATTCTGTGACACATCAATCGCTTCCAGTTTGTGACAATTGGATAACGATGGTGGGATATTTCCCCCCAGCCGATTTTGCCACAGGAACAACAGAGTTAAGTTCGGCAGGTTCCCGAATTCCAACGGAATGCTGCCGGAGATTTGGTTGTTATCGAGCTCGATATGAGTGAGTGCTCTGCAGTTTCCGAGCTGACTCGGAATCTTGCCGGAGATCTGGTTCACACTCAGCTGCAATTCTTGCAAACGGGTCAAATTCCCAAAAGATTCCGGAATTTGACCTGTTAATGAATTCATGGAAGCGTCGATCACAAGTAATCTCCGGCAGTTACCAAGCTCGGGAGGAAGAGTGCCGACCAAACTGTTTTGCCATAGGAGGAGATTCTCCAGGTTCTGAAGCTTTCCGAGCTGAGTTGGAATTGACCCGGTGAGCGAGTTCTCGTATAGATACACGTTCTGCAACTCAGTACACTCACCGAGTTCCGGCGGGATTTGGCCGGATAGAAGGGCGGTGTAAATGGCCAACGTTTGGAGTTTCTTCAACTGGCCAAGAGAAGGCGGAAGAAACCCAGAAATGCTGGTTTCAGCCAGGCCTAACATAGCTAAACTCGAGCAATTTCCGATTTCCTGAGGTAAAGGGCCTCCAAGATTCTTGTTCCCACCGGCTCTGATAACCGCAAGCTGCTTCAAGTTGCCTATACTCGCCGGAATCGCACCGACAAGCTGATTATCATAGAGCGTCAGCTCCACCAGGCTCGTCAGGTTTCCGATTTCGACCGGAATCGATCCTTCCAATCTGTTCGTATTGAGATGAAGCTGTTCCAGCTTGGGCAAGTGACAAATCCCAGACGGGATTTCGCCGCTCAACGCATTGTCGCTCAAGTCCAAGAGCTTCAATTGTTGAAGATCACCAACTGTTTGTGGAATTGCCCCAGTGAGATTTGTGCCGCACAGAACCAGTTTGTTTAAAGTGGTCAGAGAAGTAAAATTCCACGGGACATTTCCGAGCAAATCAATGTACTTCAAATTGATCTCCGTAACTTCACCATTGAAGTTGCAGGCAATGCCAAACCATAAACATGGAGTTTCATCGGTGGGGTCCCAATTGCTCAATGCATCTATGGATCCATTTAAGGTTTTTTTCCAGGACAGAAGAGCTTCTCCCTGTGGATTGAGGGTGAAAACAGGGGAAAGAGAAAAAAAGAAGAGGAAGAAGAAGAGGTGCCATTGATAAACAGGCATTAGAAATTAAAAAGTAGGATGATACAAACTCCAAAGAAAACAGGGGTTTGAATTGAGCCTAGGGAGAGGCAATTTTTGGGAGGAAAACAAAATCATGTCTTGTGGGCTAATGAATATTTTAGATATATAGGTGGATATAATATACTTGTAAAGTGGCAGAATCTCCGGATCCAAGAAACAGCTTGGCCATTATGTTTGTATATGTAGAGTGAGAAAGAAAGATGGAGATGACACAGTGAGTGAGTGAGTGGTGACACTGCAGTTTGCAACATTATTTTATTACAAGTATGGAGACTTTTATCGCTTTATATGTATAACTTTATGTGCTGTAAACTTTTGCACTTTCGTTTTCTCTGGGATTTATTCACTGCAGAATAACTTTTGTTTCACCCCACTTACCCACGCCCCTTTATACCAAATTGCAGATTTACCTATATGTTGAAACTCAAATAAGTAGATGTGGCAAATTCAGCCGCTCGGCCCCCGTTTAATGGGTCTGGTCGAAATTTTATCGGGTCTAAATTAATCAATTCTCTTAAATATGCTAAGATTTTCAGGCTGATTCGTGGCTAATCGAACTTTTAGCTCATTGGATCGGATTTATTGGGCCTGATGGTACTTCAAGCCTACATTACGGTCCAATCTATCTAAAGTGTTGTGCAAACTCGGACCGAATCGATTTTGTCAACTCTACGTATAAGTTACAGTAAGGGGCAATATTGATATATTGAAACTCAGTTACGTTCATTAATATAAGTTTCTAAATGTGCAACTGCTTTGTTATTTGGGTAGTTAAAATTCTTTTTTTTTTTTTCCGAAAACCATCAGTCGATGGGGGGATTAGGCTGATCCCCGACCTGTATATTACTCAATGCTTAAGGAATTTACAACTGTTTGAGGGAATGTACAAAAGGTATTAGTAATAACCTCAAGGGAATCTAAAATTAGGCAAGCCTAAGGCGTCTAATAAAATATAGCCTCGCAAACTATTACATTTTGAGATCTCAAAAAATTCACATGAGCTAGCTTCTTGAACTGCTTTGTTTGCCAAATGGTCGGCTGCCTTGTTCCCCTCTCTGTGGATGTGGGAGATACGAATATCTAATTCCCGACTGCTTTTAAAAAATTCAGCAATTAGTCCCTGATGCTTCCATCCTCCAACCCCATTTTGCTTGAGCATCCTCATTACGGACTTAGCATCCACTTCTAGCCAAATTCTGGCAATCCTCAGCTTTTTGCAAAGCCGGATTCCCTCAACTATAGCGGTTAGTTCAGCTGTATAATTATCAGTAATCTGCAAAAATTTCCAAAATCCCGCAACAAAGTTGCTGTTTTTGTCACGGATCAGACCACCTGCCCCAGCTAAGCCGGGATTACCTTTACTCGCCCCATCAGTATTCAGCTTGAAATAATCATCATTTGGGGGTAACCATCGGACCAAAATCGGTTTTTTTTCTTTCCTTATTCTTAATGGAATTTGCCAAGTAGCAGCTAAGTTCCAGCTGCCCTTCCAAAATCCAACGGGCAGCAAATCAGCTGCAGAAGCAATTCTGAGCTTGTTCACTACCAAACATTGGATTTTGTTAGCTGGCAGGAGCTTATTCTGAAACTTTGACATATTCTGAGCATACCAGATGAACCAAAAAATGAGGAAAGGAAGAACAGATCTGATATGCTCAGACCC
Organism: Ajuga chamaepitys; assembly: GCA_958295605.1. Classification (NCBI taxonomy): domain Eukaryota; kingdom Viridiplantae; phylum Streptophyta; class Magnoliopsida; order Lamiales; family Lamiaceae; genus Ajuga; species Ajuga chamaepitys. The sequence goes on from OY282502.1 coordinate 58,258,202, forward strand.
ACAACTTTGGGTAAACCAGATTTCAAACATGCGCTTTATTGAACAATTCGAGGGGATTTCAATCTGAAATAAATGAGCAAAGTGCTGCCAGATTGAATCAGAGTATGGGCAGGCTATCAGGGTATGAGCAGCCTCTTCACATGCATTGAGACAAAGTGGACAAACAGACACAAGCACAAATCCGCGTTTTTTCAGGTTATCATCAAAGGATACAAATGAATTTAATAACCTCCAAACAAAAATAGCATGTGAACTCAAGACGGATTTGGGCCACATCATTGAGTGCCAAACCATTAAGGGTTTACGCACTCTCAGGGCATTCCAGGCCGAAGAAAATGTGAAGAGACCATTAGTTGTAAGTTTCCAAACTGGTTTATCAGGATTATGGCAATCAATAGACAAACAACAGATTTTCTCAATCACATGCCCAGGCAAGACAGTAGACAATTCTGCAATTTTCCAACCATTAGAATCCCAATAGTCTTTCACAAGAGCATTGCAATCAAAAACACCAGCAAATTTACATAGGGGGGATTCACACATCCAATTATCAAACCAGAAAGACAATTTACCTTGTCCCAGTCTCCAATAGATATTCTGCTCAGCAAATTCCTGCACTTTAAGCAACCTTCTCCAAAAGTGGGACTGATTCCTATCCATATCAGCATTAAAGGGATGTGTATTTTTAAGATATTTTTGCTTTAGGAACTGGCACCACAAAGAATTAGAAGTTCTAAATTTCCACCATGCATGAACAGCAAATGCAATATTGATATCATTTAGTCTTCTTAACCCGAGACCACCCTCAGATTTAGGAAAACACACTTTGTCCCAAGAGGCCCAGTGTATTTTCCTATCATCTGATTTTGAACCCCACAAAAATCCATTAAACAGCCTATGAATTCTATCAATAACAGATTTAGTAGGCCCAACCACCCTAAGGGTGTACAGTGGAATGGAAGCAAGAATGCTTTTTATCAATTCCACCCTGCCCCCCATGCTCAAAAAAAGCTTATCCCAGCCAGATAATCTGCTCTGGATTTTCTCAATCATTTCTTGAAAAAGACTGTTTTTCACTCTTCCTCTATATAAAGGAACACCCAGGTATTTAAAAGGAAGTGCTTCCTCCACAAAATTAGACAACTCCAAGATCTTTTTCTTCTTATAAACAGAGGTATGCTTCCCAAAAATAACAGAACTCTTAGAGTAGTTCACTTTTTGCCCAGAAGCAGTTTCAAAACATCCCAAAAAGTGCAGAAACTTTTTAAAACATTGGATATCAGTGGAAGTAAAGATTACTGTATCATCAGCAAAGGATAGAGAAGGGACAGACAAACCTTTCTTATAGTACCTCAACCCTGGATAAATGTCAAACAATTCCATTAAACCATTAGTAAGCAAATTTGAAAAGATAGCAAATAAGCTGGGAGAAAGAGGGTCACCCTGTCTTATGCCCCTGCTAGCTTTAAAGAATCCAGTTAGTTCACCATTAATAAGCAAAGAAAACCAGGAATTCTCTATACTATTTCTAACATAGGTGACAAACAAACTAGGAAAGCCTAGCAGATCCAGCATTTTAACTAAAGCACCCCATTCAATCCTGTCATAAGCCTTTTGCAGATCAATTTTCAGAATCATTCTACCACACTTGGTTTTAGTGCTAAGATCATGGACCATCTCTTGAGCAAGAATAATATTATCAGAAATATTACGGGATGGAACAAATCCACTTTGGAGAGGTGGAATTAATGTGGGAAGGAGGTTGGACAGTCTACTATTAACCATTTTAGTGAAAACTTTATTAATAACATTACACAAGCTAATAGGTCTGAAATCAGACCACAACATAGCATGTTCTTTCTTAGGAATAAGAGATATGGAAGTACAAGTAAAACTTCTTGGCATAGGCACACCCAAGAAGAATTCCTTTGCAGCTTCCAGTAAATCCTGATTAACAATGTCCCAACAGAACTGAAAAAACAGAGCTGAGAAACCATCTGGCCCAGCCATGCTATCTTTGTCAATAGCAAACACAGCTTCTTTCACCTCATTCAGCTCAGGACTTGACACAAGTCCTATAGCATCATCATTAGTGATAAGAGGTTTGATAGTGCTAAAGATAGGGCTGCTCAGATCACAACCTTCAGTTGAGAACATGTTTTCAAAAAAGTTACATGCTGAAGAAGCAATAAGAGCGGGCTCAGTGAGTGTTACATCATTAACCAGAACCTCTTTAATCCTGTTCCTAAACCTTTTTTTTCTTACTAATGCATGGTAGTATGCTGTGTTCTTTTCTCCTTCCCTCAGCCATTTACAGGCTGATTTTTGTTTCCAAAATAACTCTTCCTGAGCTAAACAATGGACAAGCTCAGCCTGTAGTTAAAATTCTTTATTTCTTGATGTAACATAATTTTATGTTCATTATATGTGTGAGGAATATCCATGCCAATGGAACAAAATAGAAGATTATTGGAGTATTGAAGTTAAACGAGCATGCTTCATGTTTAAGTCGTCTCACATTACTAAAATTATTAGGAGATAAACGGACTAAATCTAGTGAGTCACTTCTCCTATCACCAATTAATTTTAGGATGAAAAACTTGTTTGATGGCTAAAGATTTTTCCATATATTGATACGTTTCACGGTGTTCCGGGTCGGACGCCCCTCAACTTTAACAAGGATAGGTAAAAAAGAAAGACCCCGTATTGACTTTGACTTTAACAAAGATAGATTATAGGGAAAGACCCCATATCGATTTTAACAAAGATTATAGAGAAAGACCCCGTCGTATATTGACACGCTTGCTTTACGATATGGGATCTAGATTATAGAAAATTTTTGTAGTACAATTGAGATACTGATACACCTAAAATATATTTTCTACTATTATAAATAATAAACACATATTATAGAATCATATTATATTATTGACTTGCTTAAAAGAAGACACACACACACATAACATCTATGAGATTAAAACATGTTAGAGAATTTGTGATTTCTTGTGCCTTAGTTCGTTTCTGATGGAGGGAGATGTGATAAAAAAAAATTTAAAAATTATTTGTATGAATTCTTGATCAAATATTTTCTTCGGATAAAACATGGTAAAAATTATAAAATATTGTTAAATAATGCTCAATTAATTATTATTATTACGAATAAATTAACGTTTGAGCCATTCAGTTTAGCAGAATAGTAATTACTGTAATTAAGATTTATAATTTTGTTTATCATTTTCAAATTTAGAATTGAAATGATATATATAATGAGAAGCTCTGTATTAATTATTATTGTGAATAAATTAGCAGTGTAAAATAGTGATAAAACAAAAGGGGATTGGATCTAGATCTAAATTCAGAAAAAATAATTATGGCCCTGAATGCATCTCATCAGTAAGTCCAAATCATGATCTGTAACAGTATTGGTTTATTGTTTTTTTATTCTACATTACTCAAATTTCTAATCTTTTATCCCGGAGTTGATCCATTAAAGTATCTACAACAATACTATACTATATATATTTGTTAAAGCTTGATTTGTAATGCCAAATAATTAATTTCCTTTGTATCCGTTCAAGATCTCCAATTCAATTGGATACTACTTTCCTCAAATTAGATTTACTTATTTAAAGATGTTGCATACCCTATTCTAATTCCTTCCAAATGCTACATGTATTTGTTTTGGTTGCCCCCTTTCGGATATGGCATGGGTCATTCTCAACGTACTTCATTTTATACCGGATAGTCCATTCATCCACATCTAGACCCTATTGCTTACATCATATTTTACAATTTTCAACACACCTTTTACAATTTCCAATACAACTTTTACAAATTCCAATACATATTCTACCTAACTATACCCTTAAAATAAAATACCTTTTAGGATATCCCGTCCGTGGATGTGCCCCATCTGACGTGGCACATGCCACTACATCCCAAACTAAGTATCGATAGAGATCATAATAATTGTGCAGCATATTATTCCTCTCTTTCTCTATATACTAGTGTTGTTATAATTAAATCGGCGATTAAATCGATCTCATCATCGCTTGGTGGTTCAACCGTCGAACTGGTTGAATCAGCAGTCTAATCCAAAAACTAGTAGTTATTATTATTTTTTTATGTAATTATATACATTACAATCCACAAAAAATAAATACTCAAATAAAATTTTATCAATTAAACTTTAACTTTTAAATAAAGATAAAGGGATAATTACAAAATGACCGTCAAACTATTAACACTTTTTCACTTCGTCATATAAGCTATTAACATTGACTAAACCGCCACCAACCTATTTGAATATTACTACTCAAAAGTTGCGGGCCAGAATATCGCCCAAATTTTGTCCCAAAAAGTGGTTTTGCATAACCGGGTGTGCAATAGATTTGTTCGGTGTTATGGCCGGCATCTTTCGAGTAGTAATATTCAAATATGTTGGCGGCGGTTTAGTCAATGTTAATAGTTTATATGTCGAAGTGAAAAAATGCTAATAGTTCGGCGGCCATTTTATAATTATCTCTAAAGATAATTATAACTCAATATACTACTTAAGAACATGAATGTTCTTGATAAGATCCATAATTTTTTTAACTTCAAAATCTCTTTGCAAACACAATAGATATTGTAAATAATGAGTAACTTCATAAAATTTTATAAATCATAAAGAAAGTAGACAAATTAAAATCTATAACTGAAATAAATACAAAAAAAATAAAAATAAAAATAAAAAGAAAAGAATACTAAAAGTGGGAATAATCGGTTTTTTCGGTTATTTTCGGTTCAACCCGTTTTTTCCCAATCGAATCATAAAAACGGTTCTATGGGACACTTCGGACCAGTCAAAGCACCGGCATTGGCGGATGCATATGAAAGAGAGAGTGTGCAAGTGCACACCCTATTTTTCTTCCAAAAAAGCCTATAGATATATGTGTTTATATGAGAATTTTACACTTTTGGTCCCACAGAACACGCATCTGTTTCAAAATGGTCCCAGCTCTTGCACATTTGACCCCATTGGTTTCAAACGTTGCAAGTTTAGTCCCAAACGTCAATTTTTTGCATAAATGGTCCCAAAATTTTGGCAAAAGTGGTCCCAAATTTTTTTAGCCGTTAGTGTGACGTCATAACTTCAAGATTTTTGCAGTTTTGGACCCACTGGACACACTTTGTTGCGTTTTGGTCCCAACTCTCTCACTTTTGACCCCATTAAATTTAAAAATTATTTAAAAACTATAAAATTTATTTAAAATATCATAAAGTAACTGAAAATATTAAATTTAGAAAAATTTAGAAAAAGTAACTGAAAATTAAATTTAAAAAAATGAAAAATTTAAGTTGTTTTATAATTTTAATTTTTTTTAATTAAAAAAATCCATTTATCTTATAAAATTAGATTTTCTTAAAAACTTATTTTCTAAATTCTAAATAATTTTGTATGTTTCACAAATTACCTTAAACTCTTTTAAGAAAATTAATTTCTTCCTAAAACTACTTCGAGATTTCATAGATACTTTTACATATCTTAACTGAACTTTTTTAGATGTCAAACTATTTTTTTTTAATTATTTATCGATCTATCTTTCGATTAGGGATAAAACTCTCACGTTAACGATATGATACGGGGTATTCATTAAAAAACTAAGTTGTCTACAAATGATATTAATTATTTGTGACATACGCACGTTAATAATCAATTGCTCCCGGGGCACAAATATAACCCATTTTATTTGAATTATTGTTATGTAAATTTTCCAAATTCTAGAACAATGCATAACATTTTAGTGACTTATAAAAGGATTATCCAAATAGGGTTGATAAATCTGTAAATTATTTTGAAATCTAAAAAAATCATTTAAAATATGTAAAAGTATCTATGAAATGTCGGAAGTATTTTTTATAAAAAATAAATGAATTTTCTTAAAAGAATTTAAAGTAACGTATGAAACATATAAAAAAATTATTTAGAACTCAAAAAATAATTTTTTAAGAAAATTTTATAAAATAAGTAGACTTTTTTAATTTAGAAATTTTAAAATTTTAAAACGCTTTTAAGATAATTTAAAATTTTCAATCTTTATAATTTTAAAAATATTTCAATTTTTAGATTTTTTTTATATAAGTTTATGATTTTTAAATATTTTTTTAATCTGCTCGCCGGAATTCTTCGCACGAGTAAAGTATTAAATATTACACAAAGTAGAATCCAAATTAGAAATTTATGAAACATACAAAATTATTTAGAATTTAGAAAATAAAATTTTAAGAAAATATAATTTTATAAAATAAGTAGATTTTTTTTTAATTCAAAAAATTAAAATTTTAAGACAACTTAAAATTTTCATTTTTTAAAATTTTATAAAAAATTATTTTTTTGAAAACTAATTTTTCTAAATTTAATATTTTCAGTTACTTTAAGATATTTTAAATAATTTTTACAGTTAAATTTTGTTTTTATTTTTACATTAATTTCTGATTTTTTAAATTATTTTATAGTTTTTAAATATTTTGTAAGTTTAATGGGGTCAAAAGTGAGAGAGTTGGGACCAAAACACAATAAAGTGTGTCCAATGGGACCAAAACCGCAAAAATCTTGAAGTTATGACGTCACATTAATGGCTAAAAAAATTTGGGATCACTTTTGTCAAAAATTTGGGACTATTTATGCAAAAAAATGACGTTTGGGACTGAACTTGCAACGTTTGAATCTAATGGGGTCAAAAGTGCTAGGGCTGGGACCATTTTGAAATAGGTGCGTGTCCTATGGGACCAAAAGTGCAAAATTCTCGTGTTTATATATATATATATAGCCACATATTTTATTTTTTAAATAAATATGTCATTTATTGTATACTACATTATTTAGTTTCAATTAGAAATTATAAAATTTATACTTCATTAGCAAATCAAACAAAATATAAATTTGAAAACGTAAAATTTATCTTTTGTTTGTGCTCGACTGTATTATAATTTGTATTTCACTTGCCCACTTAAAGAAGTACAGCGGATGTGTTTTGAAATTAAATATTGATGATATGTATTACTTTCAAAGTATGACAATCTTTCGTGAACAATTGAATTTTTTTATTAGATTAACTTCTTTAATTTGTAACTTTTTTTAATTTTATATGTTTTTTAATCTCTATAATTTGTATACTTGAATTAAAGTTTTTAAAAAGATTTTGTCCTACGTAATACTTATATAATTGTGCATACCCTATTCAAAAATCCTGGATCCGTCACTAAGCATCGGTTATCGGTTCAACCGGTCAGCCGATTCTGGTAACATTGATATATGTGTGTGTGCGCGTGTGTGCGTGTGTGTGTGTTTGTTTGCGCGCGCATCAGACATTGATAAAGTCAAAATAAAAGATGGAGTGTCATTTGAAATAAATGATCTCATGTGTAATTTTCTATGGTGATCAAGTCTTAATTATACAAGAATTTCACCCAAAAAAATACAGGTATTTGACATATGTGATGCACCAATAAAGATGTAGACATTAAGCAATAAAATTAAATGAATATAAGTTAAAGGTAATCTCTAAAAAATTATTATCTTAAAATATTTTTCAAAAATATATCAAAGAAATATTGGATATTAAAGAAACATTAATGTTGTGTTTATACTAATTGATTAAGCTTATCAACAATTAGAATTATCAATAAAGCAATTGTTGCTTTATTGATTAAAAAAAATAAAGCAATTGTTGCTAATAAATTACTTTTATGAGTGTTAAATTAACACCTAATTTGATTTTTAGAAAATCATAATTGTGATTTAAGTATTGTTTCAGATTGTCTTTTTTAGTATGTATATAGCTATTTTTGCGGGATAACACATTGCTCGCAATTTTTGTCACTTATCAATTTTTTTATATATTGAAAGAGAAGGGGAGGGGGTCTTATGCGTTTGGAGCATTATGATTGAGATTTTTTAAATTCATTTATAGTTATAATTGTGAGCTAGATATTAAGTGGCTAAGCAATTTCGAAGAAAAAAAAAATTAGCTTATGTTTAAAGGAAATGCGAAAAAGAAGCAGAGCGGAAGCACATTCAATTTTGAATGCAAGAAAGAGACATTAAAAGACAACAACTCCGAATTTAAGTTATTCTTCTAAAACCGTTGTGGAAGAGGTCCAAAACCGTACTCTCTTATTCAAGTGTTATTTCTCATCCAATGCTGCTGGTTTAATCTGATAGCTTATTTTCTTAGTTCTTAAGCTCGTTTTACTCAGTTTTTAACACAGTATAACACACACACACACACACACACACACTATAATTCACCTAGAGAGAGAGAGAGGTCAGAAAGGGAGAGAAGAAGTGAGGTTAGATCATTCCCTTCTTGGTTTTGATCTTGAGGGTTGTATCTCTGATTTTGGGTGTTCTTTGCATTAGTGGATCTTTCTTTCTTCCCCGTGGACGTAGGATATAAGCCGAACCACATATCTTTGTGTCTTTCTTGGATTGTTTGTCTATGATCACATCACATAGATTGCACACAAGTACTCTTTGTGTTTGATAGATTGTGTTAGTGAGTTCTTGAGCACTTTCTTAAACCAACAAGTGGCGCCGTTTGTGGGAAAGGGCAAACCACGAAGAGGATAATCTATTTAGGTGTGATCATGGTAAAACCAAAGTTTGAGGCTGAGAAGTTTTCTAGTAAACATGATTATGGCCTTTGGAAAATAATGATGCGAGCTATGTTAGTTCAGCAGGGGTTAGTTGGTGCCCTTAAAATCCTGAAAGGATTACCAGAAAAGCTTGATGATGCATAGAAGCAAGAAATGATGGACAAAGGCTCACAGTGCCATCATATTATGCTTGATTGATGAAGTCTTGAGAGAGGCGTCAAAAGAGAAGACAACAGAGGAAGTGTCGGCCAAATTAGACAGTCTTTACATGACCAAGTCTTTGGCAAATAGTATGTATACTAAGCAGAGGCTTTACTCCTATAGATTCTAAGAAGAAAAGGGAATTTCAGATTAATTAGATGAATTCAAAGTTCTTGGATGATCTGGAAGGGCTGGAGGTGAAAATGGAAGATGAGGATAAGGCTATACTACTGTTAAATGCCTTACGTGCTTTGATCACCTTAAGGATGCCATGCTTTATGGCAGAGAAAATGGACTCTTATTAGCAGAAGTGCAGACAACTTTACAGGAAAAAGAATTGCAAAGGTTAAATGAGTCTGGATTGGAATCAACAGGTGATGGATTTAACATACAGAAAGGAAAAAAATCCAAGTTCAAGAAGTTCCAACAACAAGGATTTGTTAAGAAGAAGAATCAATCAAATACGAAACATGTTGATGGAAAGGAAATAAGAAGATGTCATCACTGCAAAAGAACAAGTCATCTAACAAAGAACTGTTTTGACTGGAAGAAAAAAATAAGCTGAGAAGGATCAGAAGCCAAACACTGTTGATCTTGCTGAAGGTGAGGATGAAGCTCAAACACTGAATGTATCAGAATCAAAAGATGGAAGTCAGTGGATTCGTGATTTTGGGTGTAGTTTCCACATGTGCCCACACCTAGAATGGTTTCTGGATTTCAAAGAAAAAGATGTTGGGACTGTAATGCTTGGAAATGATCAAGTTTGTCCTGTAAAGGGCATAAAGGAAGCATCAGACTCTAAGTACATGTTGGATCCACAGAATTGCTCATATATCACGTACATCCCTCATCTTAAGAGAAATTTAATTAGTCTTAGTACAGTAGAAGACATGGCATGTAATTTTGAGTCAAAGGGTGGATTTCTCTATGTAATGAAAGAGTTAAAAGTGGTTCTCAAAGGCATCAAAAAATCCAGTTTGTATTACTTCGTTGGAAATGTAGTGACTGGTGAAACAGATACTACTATTGATGAAGAATCTATTAAGTGGCATTCTAGGCTGGGACATGTGAGTGAGTCAGGGTTTAATCAATTAGTTAAGCAAACACTAATCAAGAACATTGGATTTTCAAAATATGAAATCTGTGAAGACTATATTCTTGGAAAGATCAAGAAGCTAGTTTATCCTGTTGGAAAGTATAATTCTAAGAATCCTCTTGATTTTTCTCACTCAGACCTATGGGGACCATCTAGAATACAAACTCTAGGAAGAGGAAGGTATTTTCTAAGTATTGTTGATGATCATTCAAGAAAACTGTGGTTATACATTCTCAAGAACAAATCAGAAGGTTTTGAGAAATTCAAGGATTGGTGTCAAGAAGTTGAAACTGAAAAAGGCTTCTCACTTAAGTGTCTAAGGACAGACAATGGGTTAGAATTCTTATCAGAAGAGTTCAACAGTTTTTGCAAAGTAAAAGGAATTAAGAGACCCAAAACAGTACCTGGAAATCCTCGACAGAATGGTTTTGCTGAGAGGAAGAACATGACTATTTTAGAGAGAGAGTTAGATGTATGCTGGTTAGTTCAGGAATGGACAAGAAGTTTTGGGTAGAAGCAACAACTACAGCTGCCTATCTGATAAATAGATGTCCTTCAGCAACAATTGAGAATGTTATTCCTGAAGAAAAATGGTTTGGTTCAACAACTAGTTACTCTCATGTAAGGGTGATTAGTTGCAGAGCTTATGCTCATGTTAAACAGGATAAGCTTGATCCTAGGGCTCTAAAATGTGTGATGCTAGGATACCCAAAAGGAGTACAGGGTTATGAATTATGGTGCACAGATCAATCAAAAGTTCTCATAAGCAGAGATGTGATATTTTGTGAGGATATTTTTCCTTTCAAGAAGAAACAAACATAGGAATTGATTCCTACTGATATTTAAATCAAAGTACATGTTAAGGTGGAGACTACTGATTTACAAGAAGAATCAAAATAACCTAATGATATACAAAGTCAAGATGAAGTCAGTGAACAAGAAGATATACAAGGATATCAGTTAGTGAGAGACAGAGCAAAAAGGACTATCATACCTTCAACCAGATATGGAGATGAGTATCTCACTGCGTATGCTCTAGTAACAGCAGAAGACGTTGAGTCTCATGAGCCAAAGGACTACAAGGATGCCATTAGTAGTCAGGATAAGGATAAGGATAAATGGATATTGGCTATGAAATAAGATATAGAATCACTTAAAAAGAATCACACATGGATTCTGGTAGATAAACCAGAAAAACATAAATTGATGAGTTGTAAATAGATTTATAAAAGAAAGATTAAGGTGACAGACACAGAAAAGGTAAGATTTAAGCAAGATTAGTGGCAAGGGGGTTTACTCAAAAGGAGAGGGTAGATTATAATGAGATCTTCTCACCAGTTGTAAAGCATTGTTCTCTAAGAATTCTTTTTGTCATTGGTGACTCAGTTTGATATGGAATTGGAGCAGCTTGATGTAAAGCCTGCATTCCTTCATGGAGATTTGAAGGAGAAGATTTATATGACTCAACCAGAAGGGTTTATATTACTAGGGAATGAGATTAAGGCATGTCTATTACAGAAATCACTACATAGACTTAAACAAAGTCCTAGACAGTGGTACCTTAAATTTGACAGTCATATGAAGCTTATTGGGTATGTTAGATCCAAATATGACAATTGTGTGTATCTAAGGTTGTGGTAAAGAGGTGGTAGTATTTTTACTCCTCTATATTGATGATATGCTGATTGCAAGCAGAAGTAAGAATGAGATCCAAATTCAGAATAAAGAGCTGCAGTCTGTGTTTGAAATGAAGATCTTAGGAAATGCAAAAATGATACTTGGCATGGATATTCTACGGAACAGAAGAAAAGGTATTATGTGGTTACATCAACAAGATTATATTCAGAAAGTTCTGACAAAGTTCAACATGCATGAGGCAAGGAAAGATACACTAAAAGACAACAATTCTGAATTTCAGTTATTCAGATAAAATCGTTGTGGTAGAGTTCCAAAACCGTTGCATATGATTGGCCCTCTTATTCAAGTGTTGTTTCTCATCCAATGTTGCTGATTTAATATGATGGCTTATATTCTTAGTACTTAAGCTCGTTTTACTCAGTTTTAACACATTGTAGCACACACACAAGAATTCACCTAGAGAGAGAGAGATCAGAAAGGGAGAGAAGAAGTGAGGTTATATCATTTACTTCTTAGTTTTTATCTTGAGGGTTGTATCTCTAATTTTGGGTATTCTTTGCATTAGTGGATCTTTCTTTCTTCCCTGTGGACGTAAGCTATAAGCCGAACCACATAACTCGGTGTCTTTCTTGGATTGTTTGTGTATGATCACATTACATGGATTGCACACTAGCACTCTGTGTTTGATATATTGTGCTAGTGAGTTGTTGAGCACTTTCTAGAACCAACAATAATTAGTTAACTTTTAATTATTACTAGAATTTGGCACGTGCATCACTAGTATATTAATTTTAAAATTTATATGTTGGCACTTGTTTTTTATATATTTTTTTTAGCGATTCAGAAATGTTTTCAGTGATAAGTATTAAGAGAATTAATCACTTTCTCATAGAATTGTGTCTGAGAATCATAATGCTATCATAAGTTCATTTTTGCCGTATAATTAAGTGAAAGTTATCACATCTCAGTAGTAACATATTTTTTAAAAAAATATTCTATAAATTTTATCCTAAAATAGCGTAATTGTTAAAATGTCGGTTTGAGTAAAAGTCCAAACATAGTATGTAGAATAAGATCTACTACTATTTTAGTAATTAACTAATAATAAATAGTAATAAATAACCCAAGGAAAATTATAATTTGTCCTAGTAGTTATAAACAATTTGCTTCAAATTGGTTTATATGAACCTATTCATCTATTTTAATTAAAAATAAAAAGAAAAAAAGGAAAAATAGAAAACCTATTTATCTTGGATATTGTTTGAAATAGCGTAATTCCTTTTTTTATTTTTTTTTTAATTTTTTTTTTTTGCGGAAGAACTTGTGTCTATTTTTTCTCCTTCTTGATCGTCCTTGTTGCCGAGGCCTTCTCTTGTTGTGATTTGTTCAAAAATTGTTTGAGAGTTTTCTCATCATTGCTCTCTATTTGAGTGTTGTCCTTTATTTTCTCTTTATGTTTCTTCCTTTTTTCTTCTCTTCATGTTGTTTTTCTTTGGTTACATCTTATTTCTCCTTTGAAAACACTATCAAGGATACCTTGATGCAATTATACCCGCAAAAGGATCTAATCTTTTCGTCTCCAATTTTATATACTGATAAAAAAACATATTATTTGGAGAGCCTTCTTGCTAATAAAACTAATGATTCCATTGGATTTCTTATTTGCAATTTGTAATAGTAATATTCTCTGCATGACATTTTTTTTTCACTTCCTTTCTCAACAATTGTGAGTATCAGCAATTTTATAAATAAAAGATTTTATATTATATGTTACACCAGTTTTAAGAAATATTAATATTATAGTAATAATATATTAAACTCATATTATAAGAAAATTATTAATTACTTTAAAAAGTCATACAGTATGATCTTGGGATAACCACCCATAAATATAATAATGTCTATAATGGATATGAGGTCATTACATTATTTCATTATCTCTTGTTTTCACTTATTAGCATTACTTGCTTAAAATAAATATTTTATATACATACCGGCACAATTGAGGAAGTGAAAAAGAAATATTATACATCTTTGAAATATAAAATGCATCTAATAGGCAAATTAGTTTTATTTACTGAACTTATCATCTTTTTTCTTTAAAAATTTAATCTATAATTTAGGAGAACTTAAATTGCACATCATTATAAGTTTAAGAGAAATTTGATTTAATCTATTGTTGGATAAACAATATTGAGTAAATGAGCATAGTATAGTTGGCTATTATGTCGCTACTTGTGATACCCCGAACCTTTGAAATGCAATAAAATACAATCTTTGCATCTTAAATATTTTTACCAATTTTATTTTAGTCTAAATTGTGAAGTTATTTGATTTATGATTTTATTTTAGAAAATAAGTGTGACCGCGATGTACCAGGTTAACTGCACTCCTAGCACCTAAAAGGTAAGAATTAAAAGTTTACAATATAGAAGCTTAATGATTAACATCGGGTATAAGAAATAAGAAACATGTTTAATTTATAACATATTATATTATATATTAACCTAACTACTACCTAACTAAAGATAATGGTTAAGCAAGCTTATGATGAAAACTTCATCTCATAACAATATTAAATTTATCACTAAGTTTGTCCCACATCATAACAATATTAAATTTATCAAACAAGTCTGTCCCACATCGTAAGTTAGGGAGAGTAATTCGACAATATTAAACTATAAATAACACTACTTCTTTGATTAAATAATAATTACAAAAACAAATATATATTAAAAGGAATTCCTTTAACTAGGAGGTCCTTATAAGTTTATTTTCGACAACGCTCGGACCGGTGTTTTGGGAAGTTGTTGAATAGTGTTAAAATCTTTTGAGGTACGTCTTCTTTAATAGTTTTTTTCTTTTTTTTTATTTTTCTTGTCATTGTCATTTATAGTTTATATAGATTTAAGAATTTAATTATTTTCTTGATTTAAGTAGATTTATAAATTTAACTATTTTCTTAAGTTTGTATTAAGTGGTTGTTGTTTAAAAATGCATGTTAGGTAGTTTAAAATATTTATCAATGTAGAATTTAATAACATATTAGGCCTTTTTATCTAGGACTATAATTTATAATAAATTGGCTTATATGTTAGATATTGTAAAAGTAGACATAATTCAAGAATGTTGTACCACACTTAATCACTTTGAAAATACTAAACCCGATAAGTAATACTAATTAATTAAACAACATGTGCTAGGTGTAGTGCAGGTTGGGCCTAGGACATACACGACTCAACTATTTTAAAGCAAGCAAAACAAGGTGGGTGACTGGGCTATCTGTGAGTATATTATGCTACTGAACTTGTACTTTATAAATATGTTTGCCTTCGAGCTTATGATATGATACCTCTTAAGTCGTAAGATTGGCTTTTGAGTGGGACTTGGGAGTCGTAAGATTGGCCCCTAGTCTAGCAATATGGCTTTTGAGTTGTAAGATGAACTCCTAAGTCAAGGATGTGTTTATTATTGTGCACCTTCGTTAGTATAACTGCTTACAAAGTTCCCACTGAGTTTATACTCATGCCCATAATTTATTACAAATCTTCAGGTTAATTGAGCAAGGTGGCGGGGCTGTTGCGGCAAAGGTCACCGGGTTCCTTCTTTTACCCGCAACTCAAAGATGTTTTTGCCACTTCTGTGTATATTAATAAGTTTGTGTGTATGCAAATCCGGGATTTGCATTTTCTTAGAAACTTTGGCACCACTAGTGTAAATATGTTTTGACAGTATCATATTGTCAATAAAATTTCTACTTTTATCCAATAAGTATTTTATGTCACGCTTTCGTACATTTTCTGATTTATTATTTAATCAAAAGAAAAGAAAATTTAGTAGCACTTTAATCCCAAGCTAATGGGATTGGGGTGTATCAGAGTGGTATCAGAGCGGGTCTACTTTTCTGTATACTCGATTTATAAAATAAAACCGAGGGGAACCGTGACTTTGCCAACAGACCGACACTCGCTCCAAGGTATGTATATTTTATTATGAGTTTTATATAAGTTTAAAAATGTTTTGTCCTCGAAACTTTTACTACCAATTAAGAAGCCAGATTAGAGATTGATCCATATTTCCTTCTTTATAGGATGGTTCGAGCAAAACAAACTGCTAGAAAAACAGTAGTATATAGACAAAGAATACTCGCTAACAGAGATCTACCGTCCGCAATGTCAGTCTACCGGAGGACCAGACAGGGTGAATATCAGAATATAGGCGAATATATAAATATATTACGGAGACGACGGAACAACGCCATACAAGAAGGACATCACATTACTGAGTACGAGGCTTCTATGCGCTTAGCAGACACTGTCCTCCCAAATTATAGGGATATTGCCCATCGGTTATTGGACGAAATGCTTACGATAGACTCTACGGCTGGACTGACAATTAATTATGAACGTTTTAGTGTCCGCCTCGCTATGGTTATTAGAGAACGTCAAAGGTGCCTCGCAATTGCAGACCAGATGGAAATGGAGGCAGAGGAACAGAGGCAAAGGGCAAATCATTATGACGAGGTTGCCGCCAACAAGCGCTTAGAGGCTATTGCTGACGAACGACTTGCCGAACGCGCTAGGGATCGGGCGGAATACTATCTCGAGTTCGCAAGATTGCAAAGGGAGGAAGCAGGTGTAGCAGAAGAGGAGGAGGACCCCTCAGAAGATACCGAGCCCAACGAGTCCATAGGATCAGTCCATGATGAGAGCGTACCATTTAGGGGTCGACGTATGCGTACCCCACCAGCAGAGAACCAGGCGGGTCCCAGTAATTGGTTCTGATATAGTTAGAAACCAAGAGGATGTACATATAGTAATAGTAGATAGTTTTTGTATAATGATGTCTAGATATATAACTAGATCGAAAATATCCTTTTGCAATAGGAATGTATATAAGTCATCCTTTGATCATGCTATCTTTTGCTCGTATAAGCATGATAAACTAATAGACTTTTTGTACAGGTTAGGGTATTAAAAACCAATGTACTTTTTGTATATATATATATGGATTTGTAAACCTAATATCTTTTATGTAAATGTTTTGTTTACAAATTATTCGGTATGTTAAACAAAGGTATACATGCATATAATTAAGTGTTATTTCTCTTTCTCCCAAAAGTATGGCAGCGCGAGGAAGGCCACGTAAGCATGTGCAAAATGAAAATGAGCCATTTGTCGGGCCAGCTGCTGAGGGGCAACCTCCACCTGCTGTTGGAGTACCGGGAGCGGATTTTGCTCGGGAGTTCCTGAACTCTCTGCAGGGACTCATACAACAAATACCAGCTAACCAAAATATACCAAATCCACAAAACCAGGGTATTAATACTAATGTCATTATAGAGCAATTTCGTCGTTTTTCACCACCAAGATTCAGAGGTAGCGAAGGACCTATGGTCGCTGAGGAATGGATTCTTGAGCTTGAAAGAATCTTTGACCATATGGAATCAACTGAAAATCAGAAAGTTTCGTGCGCAATATTCCAACTTGTGGAAGATGCTGGACACTGGTGGAAATCACACGAGCGAACAATGACGAATGAACAAAAGCAAAACATGACCTGGAATGATTTTAAGAACATGATGATGGATCGTTACTTTCCACAGTCTATCCGTGACCAAAAGGAAATTGAGTTTGTCAATCTGAAGCAGGGAATTCTTCCAGTGATGGAGTATGAAAGACGTTTTAATCAATTATCTAAATATGCCCCACACTTGGTTGATACAGATGAAAGAAAAGCAAGACGTTTTGAAAGAGGTTTGCGTCCAGAGATCGGAGGTATCGTATCGGGTTTGAAACTACCTACGTACCATGAAACGTTTGAACGAGCACATATTGTATCCCTTAGCCAGAATTTAGAATACAACCAGAAACCTCAAGAGCAACCCGGGAAAAGGAAATGGGATTTTAGAGATAAGAATAAGACTAACCACTTTGTGAAGAAGGCAACTCCAAGGGGGGGACCAGGACCAAATGCAGTTCCGATATGTCCTAATTGCAATAAGCACCACTATGGAGAGTGTTTGATGGGAAAGAATGTTTGTTATAAGTGTCGTCAACCAGGACATAGGTATTGGGAATGCACTGCCACACAGACCAAGGCACCACAAAATGATAATACACCAGACAAGAAGACAAGGAAGGCACGCGTTTTTGCACTAGGACAAGACAGAGTGACCGAGGAGAATGAAACCATGGCAGGTATACTATTTGTCTACGATCTTCCAGCATATATTTTGTTTGATACTGGTGCATCACATTCTTTTATGTCAGAAGATTTTAAAAGAAAACTGGGTTTGAAAAGTAATACAAATGGAGAAGAATTGACGGTAAGTATTCCCTCAGGAGAAACTATTAGGACTAAGGATATTGTGACTGGTGTTAAGCTTTTAATAGGTGATCAAGAAATGGAAACTGATCTGTATGTATTAGAGATGAAATGTTTCGATATTATTTTAGGTATAGATTGGTTGACCAAGAATAAAGCAACAATCCGATGCTTTGAGCGTGAAATAGATTTTGAAAGACCAATAGGATCCAAATTCACCTTTTACGGAGCCAAAACTAATACCAGACCGCGTATTGTGTCAGCAATGAAGGCTGTAAGAATGTTACGGAAAAAGGGAAGTGAAGGCTACCTTGTGAATATCATGGAAAATAATACTGTTAAGGTTACACCTGCTGATATATCAACGGTGAGAGATTATGTGGACGTATTTCCAGATGAGTTGCCAGGAATACCTCCTAATCGACAGGTTGAATTCACAATAGATTTGGTGCC
Source organism: Ajuga chamaepitys (assembly GCA_958295605.1). Lineage (NCBI taxonomy): Eukaryota > Viridiplantae > Streptophyta > Magnoliopsida > Lamiales > Lamiaceae > Ajuga > Ajuga chamaepitys. The sequence goes on from OY282502.1 coordinate 58,276,557, forward strand.
CGGAGCTGCGCCTGTATCTAAAGCACCTTATCGAATGGCGCCTAAGGAATTACAAGAATTAAAATTACAGCTTCAAGAGTTACTGGACAAGAAGTTCATCAGGCCAAGTGTTTCTCCATGGGGAGCCCCTGTATTGTTTGTCAAGAAGAAAGACGGATCTCTTAGAATGTGCATTGATTATCGGGAACTCAACCGCCTAACAATCAAGAATAAGTATCCCTTGCCTAGAATAGAAGATCTTTTTGACCAACTGAAGGGAGCTAGCGTGTTCTCAAAGATCGATCTCAGATCGGGCTACCACCAACTCAAGGTCAAAGAATGTGATATTTCTAAGACAGCCTTTAGAACACGATATGGTCATTATGAGTTCATAGTAATGCCTTTTGGATTAACAAATGCACCCGCAGTATTCATGGATTTGATGAATAGGGTATTCCATCCTTATCTAGATCAATTTGTCATAGTCTTCATTGATGATATCCTAGTATACTCAAGAGATAAAGAACAACACGAGAAGCATCTTAGAACTATACTAGGTACCTTACGACAGGAGAAGCTTTATGCTAAATTTAGCAAATGTGAATTTTGGCTAGATCGAGTTATTTTTCTAGGCCATATTATCACGGCTAATGGAATCGAAGTGGATCCCGCGAAGGTTGAAGCAGTAATGAATTGGAAAGCTCCGAAGAATGTGAATGAGGTTCGAAGTTTTCTGGGTCTAGCTGGTTACTACAGAAGATTCATTCAAGATTTCTCAAAGATCGCTAGGCCTTTGACTCAATTGACAAAGAAGAGCAACCAGTTCCACTGGACTGACGAATGCGAAAATAACTTTCAAGAGCTTAAGCAGAGACTCGTAACCGCGCCAGTTCTAACTATCCCTGACGGATCAGAAGGGTTTGTCATTTACACCGATGCCTCAAAGTTAGGACTAGGATGTGTTTTGATGCAGCATGGAAAAGTCGTCGCTTATGCCTCAAGGCAATTGAAACCCCATGAGTTAAACTACCCTACACATGACCTAGAATTGGCTGCTGTTGTTCACGCATTAAAGATATGGCGTCATTACCTCTATGGTGGGAAATGTGAAATTTACACAGACCATAAGAGTTTAAAATACTTTTTCACACAAAAAGAACTCAACATGCGCCAAAGAAGATGGCTGGAGCTAGTAAAGGATTATGATTGCACCATCCTCTATCACCCGGGCAAGGCAAATGTTGTAGCTGATGCACTTAGTAGGAAAAATGAAAGTCATATGGCCAGTCTCCCAACACAACAAGAGCTATTATTAATAGAATTTGCTAAGTTGAATCTAGATTTTGTGAAGTCAGGCCATACTACTGCTATGATCGCAGCATTAACCATACAATCTACTCTAAGAGATCGAATAAAGGTAGCACAAAGGACTGACCAATTCCTCCTCAAGATGAAAGACCGGGCTATTGCAGGAACCATCAAGGGATTCTTTGTAACACCAGATGGAACTTTAACATATAAAGGAAGATTATGTGTACCTAAGGATGATGACGTAAGGAAGGGAATTCTTAAAGAAGCTCACAATACCCCGTACACAGCTCATCCAGGAGGGACGAAAATGTTCAAGGACCTAAAAGAAATCTATTGGTGGAGAAATATGAAGCGATCAATAGGGCAATTTGTTGAAAAATGTTTAACGTGCCAACAGGTTAAAGCAGAGCACCAACGGCCTTCAGGACTCTTACACCCTTTAGAGATTCCCGAATGGAAGTGGGAACACATAGCAATGGACTTTGTTACTGGACTACCACGAACAGCACGAAGGAATGAAGCTATTTGGGTGATCATTGACAGACTTACAAAGACAGCACATTTTATACCAGTAAGAATGACACTTAACATGGATCAACTTGCTCAACGGTACGTGGACGAGATTGTTAGATTACACGGAGTACCAGTGACCATAGTTTCGGACAGAGATACTCGTTTCACCTCTAAATTCTGGAGAAGTCTACAAACGGCCCTTGGAACAAAGCTCAACTTCAGCACATCATATCATCCACAAACTGATGGACAGTCAGAAAGAACAATACAGACACTCGAAGATATGCTCAGAACCTGTGTACTAGACTTTGGAGGAAACTGGGAAACATATTTACCGCTGGTAGAGTTTTCCTATAACAACAGTTACCAGGCGACAATAAAGATGGCACCATATGAAGCACTCTACGGGAGAAGGTGTAGATCGCCGATTTACTGGGATGAAGTTGGAGAACGAAAGATATTAGGGCCTGAAATCATCGAAAGAACCATTGGAGTGGTAACTAAGATTCGAGAAAGAATTAAGGCCGCCCAGGATCGACAAAAATCATACGCTGACACACGAAGGAAGGATCTACAATTCAACACAGGCGATAAGGTTTTTCTCAAAATGGCACCAATGAAAGGAGTAATACGCTTCGGAAAGAGAGGGAAGTTGAAACCAAGATATATTGGCCCATTTGAGATTATAGATAGAATCGGAGACGTCGCCTATAAGTTAGCTCTACCGCCGGGACTTACCAATATCCATAACGTCTTCCATGTATCTGTACTTAGAAAGTATGTCCCAGATACGAATCACGTTATTCATCATGAGAATCTGGAAATCAATAAAAACCTCACTTATGAAGAGAACCCCATTGCTATCCTAGGAAGAAAAGTTCACACTTTGAGGAATAGAGAAGTTCCCTTAGTACTAGTACAGTGGAGTAGACATGGAAAGGAAGAAGCTACTTGGGAACGAGAAGATGAGATTTTAGCAAAATATCCGAACATCCTAAACCAAGTAAGTACAATTTCGAGGACGAAATTTTTTTTAAAAGTAGGGGAGACTGTGATACCCCGAACCTTTGAAATGCAATAAAATACAATCTTTGCATCTTAAATATTTTTACCAATTTTATTTTAGTCTAAATTGTGAAGTTATTTGATTTATGATTTTATTTTAGAAAATAAGTGTGACCGCGATGTACCAGGTTAACTGCACTCCTAGCACCTAAAAGGTAAGAATTAAAAGTTTACAATATAGAAGCTTAATGATTAACATCGGGTATAAGAAATAAGAAACATGTTTAATTTATAACATATTATATTATATATTAACCTAACTACTACCTAACTAAAGATAATGGTTAAGCAAGCTTATGATGAAAACTTCATCTCATAACAATATTAAATTTATCACTAAGTTTGTCCCACATCATAACAATATTAAATTTATCAAACAAGTCTGTCCCACATCGTAAGTTAGGGAGAGTAATTCGACAATATTAAACTATAAATAACACTACTTCTTTGATTAAATAATAATTACAAAAACAAATATATATTAAAAGGAATTCCTTTAACTAGGAGGTCCTTATAAGTTTATTTTCGACAACGCTCGGACCGGTGTTTTGGGAAGTTGTTGAATAGTGTTAAAATCTTTTGAGGTACGTCTTCTTTAATAGTTTTTTTCTTTTTTTTTATTTTTCTTGTCATTGTCATTTATAGTTTATATAGATTTAAGAATTTAATTATTTTCTTGATTTAAGTAGATTTATAAATTTAACTATTTTCTTAAGTTTGTATTAAGTGGTTGTTGTTTAAAAATGCATGTTAGGTAGTTTAAAATATTTATCAATGTAGAATTTAATAACATATTAGGCCTTTTTATCTAGGACTATAATTTATAATAAATTGGCTTATATGTTAGATATTGTAAAAGTAGACATAATTCAAGAATGTTGTACCACACTTAATCACTTTGAAAATACTAAACCCGATAAGTAATACTAATTAATTAAACAACATGTGCTAGGTGTAGTGCAGGTTGGGCCTAGGACATACACGACTCAACTATTTTAAAGCAAGCAAAACAAGGTGGGTGACTGGGCTATCTGTGAGTATATTATGCTACTGAACTTGTACTTTATAAATATGTTTGCCTTCGAGCTTATGATATGATACCTCTTAAGTCGTAAGATTGGCTTTTGAGTGGGACTTGGGAGTCGTAAGATTGGCCCCTAGTCTAGCAATATGGCTTTTGAGTTGTAAGATGAACTCCTAAGTCAAGGATGTGTTTATTATTGTGCACCTTCGTTAGTATAACTGCTTACAAAGTTCCCACTGAGTTTATACTCATGCCCATAATTTATTACAAATCTTCAGGTTAATTGAGCAAGGTGGCGGGGCTGTTGCGGCAAAGGTCACCGGGTTCCTTCTTTTACCCGCAACTCAAAGATGTTTTTGCCACTTCTGTGTATATTAATAAGTTTGTGTGTATGCAAATCCGGGATTTGCATTTTCTTAGAAACTTTGGCACCACTAGTGTAAATATGTTTTGACAGTATCATATTGTCAATAAAATTTCTACTTTTATCCAATAAGTATTTTATGTCACGCTTTCGTACATTTTCTGATTTATTATTTAATCAAAAGAAAAGAAAATTTAGTAGCACTTTAATCCCAAGCTAATGGGATTGGGGTGTTACACTACTATAATGACGATTTTAAGTTCATAATAATACTTCAAATGTAAAATCATAGAGCAATTAATATAGTGAAAATGGAAAGCACAACAATATACATATCTTCCAGCTCTTGACAAAGAATATCGTTAGCATAAGAAAAACTTGCATGTGAAGAAATACCATTATTCTTTTTGGGATGATCTAAAAGTAATTGACTTATTATAAAAATTAGACGAAGATTATGGAATTTCTATATTGTTACATTAAACAAAACATCTGGACATAATTACATATTTTTGTATAATTTATTTTCAATTCATATTCCAGAATATGGGGAAATACCCTTTTAATTCATATTCTAGAATATGGAGAAATGTACGATCATTTTTTTAGATTTTTTTGGTGATTTGACATGACATGTATATACTCATAAATCAATAGAAAGAAAAAGAAAAAAACTCAACAAACACTAAAAAATAATTGAAAAAGGAGAAAAGCACACGATTTACCTTGTTGACCATTAGAGGAGACTTTCTAATATTTTGATGTCATCTTGTTTCGTGTTTAGGCAGAATAAGTGGATATTGCAATGAATCATTTTAGATTTTTTGGTGATATGACATGACATGTATATACTCATAAATCAATAGAAAGAAAAAGAAAAACTCAACAAACACTGAAAAATAATTGAAAAAAGGAGAAAAGCACACGATTTACGTTGTTGACCATTAGAGGAGACTTTCTAATATTTTGATGTCATCTTGTTTCGTGTTTAGGTAGAATAAGTGGATATTGCAATGAATCATAACACCCAAATTAATGTTTTTATTCTATGTTGCTTGCCTGAATGCGTGTGAATTCTCACATATATGGTGTAATGTGACTAATGTCATTATTACCCTCTACCCAAAAAGTTACAACTTGACCTGTTGAAGGATAATCATAAATTCGTTGATCTAAATTGACATATTTTGAAATTTGAAGCCGAACATTTTCTATATTCTTCTAATCTTCAAAAAAATTATTGTATATGGATTTACTTCAAGGATCCATATGAGTTTGTTCGCAAGTTCTTCGGCAAAGACAAATTTTGCCACACGTTAAGTCCATTTTCAACATCTTTATGTGTGTCAGTAATTTTCAGTAGAAGAAAGCTGAATCTTTTCATTATCACATCAAAAAGTTCGGGGGTTCATACTCAAATCTTGCAGTACCACACTAAATGCAATTTGGAATTTTTTCCAATTCATGTTTCTCTGTTAATTCAGATTCATATATTCTTATTCCTAAAGAAACAAATCTAATAATAGATAAATTGGAGTTATAAATAAATATAAAACATTTAATACACTATTTTTCTTTAAAAATGTAAAGTGACTCACCATTTGATTGGCATGGAATTTATGTAACACGCACTTTTTTTTTGTTGTTGTACTAATTTTATCTTTATCTATATTTCTGTCTTTCAATAGCGTTTAAGTTGGCATGCTTGTTTTTTCGCTTGCACGTTTCCTTTGTTGATATACATCAGTTGTTCTTAGATTTGTTGTTGACATCTGATTTTACACAAAAGACATCCGATTTTACACAAGAAAAAACAAAAAAAACTATAATTATATAAGAGATATTATGTCGAGAGGTACATGACATATTTACCAATTTTTCTCTTATAGGAAATATTTCAATAATAAAATACATTAGAATCATTATTTCAAAATTCAATTCTCTTAACAATACGTAAATTTTTATTCCATTGATGTATAATAACTAATTTTGATAAAATTTATTGTTTTTAAAATTTAAAACTATTGAAATCAAAAGAAACATAAAAACTTTTAAGGAATAATTTGAACACAAAAGGTAACTTCTTACTTGATGCTGCAAATCGGCAGTATATGATCGAAATATCCTTGGGGTGTACTTTAAGGATTTGAGACATTTTTTAAGGATTCGAGACATTTTTTAAGGATTTGAGTGGATTTCAAATCCACTCCATCTTAAGTGAATTTTCATTAACTCTAATTCCATGCATTTCAAATCTTTTCATCCAAACACAACCTGAATATAATCTCAAAGATTTATGGGCCTCTTCAAAAAAATTATTTGCCTATTAAGTCAGAAAGTAGAATGTGATCTTTATGCAGACTACTGAAACTTTGTTACACAATTTTTTCTGACCCATTTTTCTTCATTATCATGCTATAATACAATCCTTGGTATATAATTAGGATATGTGAACGATGCTAGATATATAATTAAAATGAATATAATTTTTCTTAAATAATGTTTTTTTATTTTGTGATATTTTTGCTTCTAATTAGACTATTAGGAATATGTTATGAAAACAAACAAAATATGACAAATATGAATGAAAATTCACATAAAATATTTAGTGCATGTATTCTTATAACTTTGAAATATTTTATTAAATTTAATCATTATGTTGTACTCCCTTCGTCCCAGCTGACTTGTCACACTTTTCATTTTGGTTCGTCCCACTTAGTTTTTCATATCATTAAGAAAGAAATTTCTCTCACAATCACCACCCTCAGAATCTCCACACTCAATCTCCACCTTTAAAAAAGTCAAAGAAAAAGTAAAATCTGTTTTTTCTTAACATCCGTACCCGGTCAACTGTGACAAGTTAGCTGGGACAGAGAAAGTATTTAACAATTTATATGAAAATTATAATGTTTCAATAAAATATCAATGTGAATCAAAAAGAAAAAGATTACTTGTTGCTTGATGGCAGCCTCATCAGCTTCGACTGCCGTTGTAAGTGTAGATCGTTAACTGTCGTCAGGCGGGAAAATCTGATTTCTGAATTGCTTTCGCCGTTGTCCATCCCTCTTATTTATTGTGATCTTAACTAATGTAGATTACCGAAACTCTGTTACACAATTTTGTCTACCAAATTTCCTTCATTATCATGCTATTATACGATGCTTGTTATATAATTAACATATAATAATTATGATATATGATTAGAATATAATTAGAATTGGGATATGTTAGGAAATTACAATATTATCCCTAAAATATTTAAACTTAAAATGCATAAAATAGGCGGAACATAAATTGGCTGAAACTTAAGACACTTTTATAATAGTGTATAGATATGTAACTACAAGAAAAAATATTTTATGTGATGCAGTTTTTTAGACTACAATAATAGTTACTAATAAGTTATTTGTGATCACTTGTTGTCACAAAATACTTTACAAATTATTTTGAGATAATTTTTAGTTTACTATTAGAGACAATTAGTTGTTGCAAAAAATATTTAAGATACATTAAATAATTTTTATTGTCTCAAATATATTATTATCTCTTCAAATGAGAAAGGAAAATAATTATTTTTCTTTTCAATAAATTAGATGCTCGTCTTGACTTGTTGCTTCATATTACTACATAACAACCCAACAATAAAATAAAAGAAAAAATCAGAGTTTGTGGTTAAAATAATTTTGGTTATGATAAACAAATGGTGGGATCACGTGATGTCGCGTGACAGAAGGCTATGGTGGGAATATGATTTGGATTTGTTCCACATGTTGCGTGGCTCGTGACTTCTGGCCTGCAATGGAAACAACATTATTTTAATTTAAATTATCTTACAAGGATGTCTAATTAGGAATCTAAGCACGAGACATTAGGAGGGTTGCACATGAGAAGAGAGAGAGGGGGCCTATTTATTGTAATACTATTATTTATATAAGATAAAAGTAAAATTGTGAAAACATCATTCTATATTGTATTAGAATAATAATGAAATCCGAATTCTGCTCTAACAGTCATCTCTTATGCTACGTGATTGTTTGCACAATTACTAGTTAAATTAGGGTGATTTGATGGGAACAAATTTAATTCGAAATAATCTGTCAAAAATGAAGAGGCCGCACAAAACGTAGAAAATACATAAGACATGGAGGATTAGATAATTAGATGTTTTATAGGGACAATGATCGGGATAAGTTTAGGAGGAAAACAAAAAGGAAATAAGCCACAAAATTTAAAACACAACTATAACAAAAATGGAGGCAGCAATTATATTAAATAGTACCACATGTACATTGGAAACATAGCAACAACTTTTTTACTTTGATACAGTAGTCTACCTTCAGAAGAAAAAGATGAAATTATTGTCGAAGGTAAGATGTATCTTAATTTAGTTATTCGTTTTTAGAAAACAAAAATAATAAATGTAATAACCATACTTACAAAAGTTCCAACATCCAAATCAAATTTCAAAAGTATATTTACATGTGATGTGACGGGTTAGGTTTCCAACTTGTGGAGTTACTCAATATCCAATTTAGTTCATGTCTAAGTGAGGTTTAACATTTAGATTATTGTTGCTTGCTTGTTATTACTTCCTTCTAGATTTACACAAGATATGGTAATTATTTTTCCGTTGCGTTATTATTCAATTGAATAATTAAATTGAACTTTTGTGTGTTTATCTCAACAAAGTGGCATTTGAGCAGGTTTTCTGCTATGTGCCTTGTGGTGAACATGGAATGATGAATTTGAATAGTTCCAATCAAAGGTGGCCTCCCTTCAAGTCAATTGAGAATTTTGTCTAGGGCCCATAATCAAAGGGCATCATTTATATATAATATTGTATTGTTTATATTATTATATTGTAAAAAAAATATATCATTAGGAATTTGGACCATAATAGAATCCAACATTTTTCTTGCTTTTTTTTTTTTTTTAATTTTAATCTATTATCTTTTTTTTTATTATAGTAATTTGATTGTAGAATTAAAAGTGTTAAAATAAGTCATACATATATTATTGCAAACATCATTTGGAGTAATATATTCCAAAATGATTGCAAAAAATTCACAATGCATGGATTGTGTAAAGGTTTTCATTAATCACATATACAAGTTATTACTAAACCTTTTGTAGATTAAAAAAAAAAACCTTTTGTAGATAATGATTTTCTAAATTAAAATTAACTACTCCATCCGTCCCGGTTAAAGTTGCCATTTTGACCGGGTACGGATGTTAAGAAAAAACAGTTGACTGATTTTTCTTGGACTTTTTTAAAGGTTTAGATTGATAGTTGAGATTTTAAGGGTGACGATTGTGGGAATTAGTTTTTTTTTTTTTTTTTTTTTTTTGTTGCAAGTTTAATTGGGACGGACTGAAAAGGCAAGTAGGCAGCTATAAACGAGACGGAGGTAGTATATCTTATTTACATTAAATTATGTTACGTGAAAGGTTAAATAGGGTAACAATTTTGAAGGATGAAAATAATATTTTGACAGAATTGAAATATGAAAAACTAATTACTCCCCCTGTCCAGAAAAGCTAGTCTCCTTTCAAAAAATCACAGTGATTAAGAAATTCGTTTATGTATAAATGTAAATTACTGCCAAATCTTTATTTAATATGATTGATAAAAAGATGTTATGTATGAATAGTAAGTTAGTGAGTCATTTAGTACGGGTAGATCATGAAAAGAATCATTTGATATTTTATATATTCTGAAAAATGAGACTATCTCTTTTAGACATCTCAAAAAAGAAAAAAGAACTATCTTATTGAGATGGAGGAAGTAATAAAAAAAAGATATGTACTTGTTATATTGTAATTAAGGGCCTCCTAATATAAGTTTGCCTTGAGGCCCAAATATTTAGGGTCGGCCCTAGTCTAATTATCATGTGTGGAAGGGGAAGATGGAGGATATTTTCTATGTGAAAGATTATTATATGTCCGTGTTTGAGAGTAAAAAGCATGATGGTAAAAGTAAATTCGAATGGAACATATTGCATCTGCAATTATGTGGTTATATTAGGTAGTGAATGGATGATACTGTGTTGAACCATGTTAGTGCAGAAACAAATACACGATCCTTGTGGGAAAAAGCTGAACAATTGTATGCAAGGAAGACTGGGAACAATAATGTTCTAGTCAAGTAGTTGGTGATTTGAGATTTAAAGATGATTCTCCCATGATAGATCACTTGAATTCATTTCAGGGCATTATTAATCAATTGACAGGAATATATATCAAGTTTGAAGATGAAGTACATGGATTATGGCTTCTTGGTACACTGCCTGATTCATTGGAGACATTTAGGACATCATTATCTGATTCAGCCCTTGATGGTACCATTACTATAGATTTAGTGGAAGTGTTATGAATAAAAAGATGAGAAGAAAGTCACATGGTTCATTTCAACAATCATAGGTCTTGGTTATGGAGAAGCCGGGGAGAAGTAAAAGTAGGGGTCACAAAGGAAAAACAGAAGCAGAAGCAAGTCCAACAAATATTCAGAAGTCGAGTGTTGGAATTATGGTACTCTGGGTCGCTTTATGAAAAATTGTCGAAAACCCAAGTGAGATGAAAAGAAAGATAAGAGGAATGAGACGATGAATGAAGAAGGAAAAATGGAGGATCAAATGTTAGCTGCCACATGTGATTTTCTTATCTTTCGTGATTATGATGTTGTCAATCTTGCATGTCATAAGACCAGTTGGGTAATTGATACTGGTGCATCCATACACGCTACATCTCGGACATATATGTTCGCCTCCTATACATCGGGTGACTTTGGAAATGTCAGGATGGGTGATGATAGCTTAGCCAAAGCCGTTAGAGATGTATGTTTGTAGACTTGCAATGGTACTACGCTACTTTTGAAAAAGGTCAAGCATGTACCTGATCTTCATTTGAATTTGATATATGTTGGAAAACTTGATGATGAAGGCTTTTGAAATACTTTCTTTGATGGCCAGTGGAAGCTTGAAAAGGTTCTTTTGTTGCGACCAGAGGCAAGAAACATTCTTCATTGTACTTGATGCAGATAAAGTTTTTTTATTGCTTCATAAATGAATTGGAGAATGAGGGAAAGATTGAATTATGGCATAATAGACTTAGTCACATCAGTGAAGAGGGTTTTGATGATTTTGGCCAAGAAAAATCCCATTCTGGAATGAAAGATGTATCCTTACAAAAGTGCTCTCATTGCTTGGCAGGAAGGGAAACTTGAGTTGCTTTCGAGACATCCCTTCCTTCAAGAAAATCAGGTATACTCTAATATATTCTAATGTTTGTGGCCCTATGAGAAAAAAACTATTGGTGGTACTATCTAATTTGTGACTTTTTTAGATGATCACTTAAGAAAGATATGGGCTTATATATATATTGAAGACGAAGGACCAAATGCTTGACTTGTTTAAGTAGTTTCAGGTGTTAGCTGAGAGGTAAACTGAGAAGAAGTTGAGATGCATTAGAACATACAATGAAGGTGAGTATTCTGGTCCATTTGATGAGTACTGCAGAGTGCAGGGTATTCGACATCAAAATACACCTCCAAAGACCTTTCAGTTGAATGGGCTTGCAGAAATGATGAACAAGACACCGATAGAAAAGGTAAGATGTTTGCCTACATCATTCTAGGGTGAGGCTTTGAGTACTGATATACATGTTTTGAACAACATGTGTTCCTCTAGAATTTGATGTTCCAAATAGGGTTTGGTCATGGAAAGATATTTCCTACAATCACTTGTGGGTCTATGGGTGTAAAGCCTTTGTTCATGGTCCTAAAGATGAAAGGTCTAAACTTAACATAAAAACTCGACAGTGTGTATTTCTTGGTTATGGCCAAGATGAGTTTGGCTACATATTTCATGGTCCAATGGAGAAGAAACATGTTAGAAGTCAAGATGTTGTGTTTGAGAAGGTAGCCAAAATTGTTCCTACTTCCAGTTGTGACTTGATTGATTCGGATATAAGTGGCGATCATGGTCTAGTACATTCTGAAGAGGATAATCGGGATCAACTTGATGTTGATAATGGTGATGATCCTGCTGAGACAGATAATGGAGATCAACCATTAACCACCAGAGGTTCTAGAACCATTTGTTGAACCAACTAGAAGAAGTACCAGACAAACGTAACCTAATACATTGTATCTTGCTGATTAATATGAGCTTTTGCTTGATGGGGAAGCCTGAATGCTATGATGAAGCAATGAACAATGAGCACAATAATGTGTGGTTGGATGCAATGCAAGATATGAAGTCTCTGTATGAGAATGACACATTTGAATTGATGAACTACCTGAAGGCAAGAGAGCTTTCAAGTGTAAGTGGGTTTACCGAATAAAGCAAGACGAGTTCACCACATACACGATTCAAAGCTAGTTAGTTGTCAAGGACTTTAGTCAGAAGAAAGGCATTGATTTCGATGAAATCTTCTCTCCATTTGTTAAGATGCCATCTATTCTCTTTGTGATTGGCTTATCAATAAGCCATAACTTGGAGGTTGAGCAGATGGATGTGAAATCCGCCTTTCTCCATAGTGTATTGGATAAAGAGATACACATGGAGCAACCTGAAGGTTTTGGGATGAAAGGAAAGGCAAAGTATGGATGCAAACTAAAGAGTAGCTTGTATAGGTTGAAACAAGCACTTCGATTTGTGGTATCAGAAGTTCGATTTAGTTATGGGGGGAGCAGGTCCACCGGAGGACTACTTCTGATCATCGTGTATTTGTGCAAAGGTATTCTGATGATGATTTTGTTATATTATTGCTCTATGTTGATGATATGTTGATTTTTGGCAGGAATGCTTCAAGAATTGATAGGTTGGATAAGCAGTTAAGTGAATCCATTGTTATGAAGGATTTGTGACAGGCAAAGAAAATCTTGGCATAAGAATTTTCCGGGATAGAGCAAACAAGAAGTTCCACTTATTACATGAGGAGTACATTAAGAAAATGCTTGAACAATTTATGGTTACTTTTCCTCTTGCTACTTAAGCTTGATGCGCATCATAGCCCTTCTACTGATTAGGAAAGAGAAGCAATGAAGAGAGTTCCATATGCTTCAGCCGTGGGAAGCTTGATGTATGCAGTGGTATGCACGAGGCCAGATATAGCTCATGCAGTTGGTGTTGTTAGTAATTACTTGTCCAATTCGGGAAAAGATCATTGAAATGTAGTGAAGTGGATAGTGAGATATCTACGAGGTAATTTTAGTATGAGACTCACCTTTGAAGATGAGAAGCCGGAGTTAGTTGGCTACACCGATTCAGATATGGCATCAGATGTAGATAGTAGAAAATCCCTTTTAGGTTACTTGATAACATTTTCAGGTTGTGCAATGTCATGACAATCAAGATTACAAAAGTACATGCACTTTCTACAGCCGATGAAAATTATATTGCAGCAACGGAAGCTTGTAAAGAGTTGTCGTGGTTTAAAAGGTTTATGAAAGAGATTGGCCCTAAGCAGGAAAGGTAGATAGTATTTTGTGACAACCAAAGACTATCCATCTCAGTAACAATTCCATATTCCATTCAAGAACGAAACATATTGATGTGAGATATCATTGGATGAGAGATGCCATCAAAAGTTTCTTGAACTTGAGATAATTCATATAGATGATAATGGTGTCGATATGATGGCAAAGGTGTTGCCAAGGGATAAGCTTGAGTTTTGCAGTAGATAACCGGGATAGATAACCCCTCCAAATAGTTGGAAGGGGGAGATTTATTTGTTGGGATTCCAACTTGTAGAGCAGCCCAATACCTAACTTAAGTAAGGTTTAAGTGAGGCCCAACACTTAGACTATTGTTGCTTACTTGTTATTACTTCATACTAAGTTCACACAAGAAAGGGATAATTATTTTTTCCATTGTGTTGTTCAATTCAATAGTTTAATGGAACTTTTGTGTGTTATCCCAAAAGACAAGACACCCACAAATGAATGAGACCACATCACCTTAAGATTCGTCCATAGCAGACGCCTCAAATAACAGGTAGAAACCATTACTTTTTGAAAATTGAAGGGTACACCTAAGGTAATTGGCAATATACTTGGTGCAAAATGCGTATAATTCAAGTTCACGAGCATATAATATTTGCAAACAATGTCTAACATGTTTGCGAACATGTCGGCTCGAGCTCGGGTCATTCTAAAAAATTCAAAATATAACTCAAACAACCTAAAAATTGTGTCATCTTTGTTCTTCAATAGTCCTACTCGAAGGAACACTAGAACAAAATTATGTTCTACATAAATTTGATGCACTTATGTAACACATACATGACACATATATACTTCATTCTAAAATAATTATCACTTTAGAAAAAATTATACGGATTAAGGAACTCCATAAAATGATTCATATATCCTTATTAAATTTAGTTATTATATTGTCTTTTTAAGAGGTTGCGTGTTTCTCTAACTTATTGACCACATATTTTCATTTCCAAAACTAATTTATAACATGAATAATTTTGAAAGATTAGTAAATATATATATTAAATTTCTAAAACAACAATTATTTTACGATGGGAGAGTATAATCCACATCAAAATCAAGAAAAGTTGCCTATAATTAATACATATTTTACTTCCCACAACTTAACTTGGACATAAAGCATTGTCTTTCTTGTCCGGATATGAACATCCTTCTACCTTTGCCTTTGCCTTTGCCACTAATATTATTAATTCATCTCATTCGTATGTATGCACGATGGATAAGTAATTTATATATTTTAATTTTCTTTTCCTGTTTTTTTATGGAATGTCATTGTCATTTTTATTTATGAAATTATAATATAATGTTTTGGTGGGGCCAAATTTGGCCAAACTTAGACCGAGGCTTATGGTCGTGAAATCGAAATTTAGGATACATAATATGAGAACACTTTGCAATGAGGCAGAGTCTTGTATACACCAGATGTACAGTATAATTTGAGTTATGTATATATCATTCGTTATGTTAAAAGATATTACTGAATTTTGATAAAAGTATTATAATATCTTTACCCAAAATAAATAATTCATTTTATCGTAAACATTAATACTTTTCTTCAAAACACGTAATACTTTAAGTATAAATATTAATATTTTTTCATGAGAAACCTACTCTTGTTACAAATATTTTTCAAATACTTTTTTTTTATTCCAAGCGATTTATATGAACAGCTTAAATACAATAATTGGGCTCTCAGATCAGATTGGAATACTGATTCGAAAAAATTATATGATGTGTTTGGATTAAACTACATACTTTAGGATTGAATTTATAAATTTGTCATTGAATATAATTTCTTATTTTTCTTTTTGTTGTAAAGCCCGAATCTATACTAATTTAAGTGATGGTAATGGATAATGCAACAAGTAACAATTCTGTGCATATGATGTATAATAGGCTTATTGTACACCACTTTAAATTAAAGCATGAAACTCGAAAAACGCGCTCAATTATGATTAATAATTATTTTCGCGACCCAGTGAACGTATACTATCACTACAAGAAAAAAGGTCTTTTGAGACAAAAAAAAAATTAGTCTCAAATAATGAGTATTTGCCACAACTTTAGTGAAATGGTCTCAAATAATGAGTATTTATCACAACTTTAGAGCATTTGTCAAAACTTTATTGTTGTCTCAATAACCGGTCGCAAATAATATATTTGAGACCACATTTTATTTGTGACCACAAATGTGGTCTCAAATGCATCTCAAATATTTTTTGCAACGACTAGTTATCTCTAAAAGTAATTTCAAATAATTTGTAGAAAGAATTGTGACAACAAGTGGTCACAAATAACTTATTATTAGTGACCACAATTGTGGTGTCAAAAAATGTCTTACAAAAGACCTCTTTTATTGTAGTGTATTAGGCAACAAACTATATACTATTAGACAAAATAATATATTATTCAAAAAAATTATTGTTCCTGTAACTAATAAATGTATACTATTAGGCAACATAATACTCCCTCCGTCCCAGCAAATTTTGCACGGTTGATTGGACACTGATGTTAAGAAAAAATAGATTTTGGAGAATCTTTGACTTTTTCAAAAGTGGAGATTGAAGGTGGAGATTGTGAGAGAAATTTCCTTTTTAAAGTTGTGTTTAAGTGAGACGGACCGAAAAGGAAAATATGCAAATTTAAGTGGGACAGAGGGAGTATATACTATTAGGCAACAAAATATATACTATTAGACAAAATAATATATTATTAAAAAAAATTATTGTACCTGTAACTAATAAACGCATACTATTAGACAATATATATATATATATATATGTGTGTGTGTGTGTATACATACTATTAAGCAACATTATATATACTATCATTCAAAAAATATTTAAAAAAAAAACTTAAAATCACGTGCGAGTCGGGGCAACAACAACGGATCGCGCACGGATCTCAATTATGGGCTAATGTACAATAAACCTATGATGCATCATATGCACACAATTTTTTGTCTAATGCAACATATCGTTTTCCGCTTAAATTTTGGTTTTCTTCGGATAATTATCAACATCATTTTCTGGTTATTTATCCTATCTCTCTCTCTCATTTGTAATGGGCCTTTTATTCAATAGTGATTATATGGTACCGGTATCGGTATCACTATGAGATAAAAATAAAATTATATAATTTAATAAATCCTTCGTGTTTAAATATATATGTATTCTTTTATCACAGTGATATCGATACCACGATGGTATCGAAGTTGAACTCCTTATTCAAATAGGTACATGATATATTTGTAAAGGCTTAGGAGCCCATTTCTTTACTTAGAACATTATTTATACCTATAAATATTCTCATAGTAAATCATAATTTCATATGTAAGATAATAAAATACATTTTTTTCTCAAAATTTCTGTGATTTATTATCTAATTCTTTGTGATCTATACAACATCAATATTATTATTGGGTTTGATTTTCTGAAATAAAACTATATTTCTTATGTTAATTATCGAATCGCTAGACATGAATGACGAGTTCAATTAGAATTTGTTGAATTTTCAGGCCTAAATAATAATAAAATCTTTATAAAGCTTCGAAAAGAACTTTCACTAATATTTTTTGCTTTTCTCCCAGTCAAGAAATAACTTTATGTTAGTGTTGGATTAGATTTTCGAGTAACACTAAATTATTTAATTTAGGTGAGTTGCATATAAAATTAGACTTGTGCACATTCTATTATATATTTATAAAAATACACAAAGAGTGATTGCATTCAAAAGTGTTCATGCAAGATCCACCTAAGAAAAGTACAAAAATCAGCTACACGATTGATAGTGGAAGAATTCTTTACTCCTAAAGAGCTCTCAATTATTGTTAATTGTATAAATAAAACATAAAGATTTCTAGCATTAATTAAGTAGCACTTGATGAAAAGAGCTTAAAGTTATAAAATAAAATAAAATCTTTTTCCTCCTATTATTGACAATTCAAATATGTTTCTCTAGATACACAATTACATATATGGAGTTCTTTGAAAAATCATATCCACCACCATACATTGTTGGAACAAATTATAGTATATAGTACAAACAAAACTAATCGAAATAAATTAACACAAAGACTTGCTTTTAGCAATGTCTTAAGTCTAGAATAAATAAAACATTTCGACCGAGTCACTCAAATCAACTCGACCGAGTTGGCACTGCGCACCAAAGTTACCTTTTTCTTCGAACTACCTACCCGACCGAGTTGACTTGCGCAACTCGACCAAGTCGATCACAACTCTTCTCTACTCGACCAAGTGCACAAGTGGCACTCGGCCGAGTTGTTTCTTCGGCCTTTTTCAATTCTTGCTCATTTTCCGACTCGACCGAATGGGGCTATTCCCACTCGACCGAGTGGGGTCTTTTGGTATAATTTCTTCCAAACTTCTTCATTGCACCGATGTTTTTGCTTGTATGCTCGTCAAACTTCGCCCAAAGACTTTTTGGCTTAAAAACCATCCAATTAGCTATAAAAACAAGCACACTCATGTCATACAACACAATATAATGAATCTAAGCATAAACCGACCAATAATACATGCAAATTATATAAAATACTCATCTAAATTGACCTAAATGCATACATACACGACGTGTATCAGTGGTTTTAACCATGAACATGTTGAAACCAATTTGTTTTGGTGACCTAT
This sequence comes from Ajuga chamaepitys, assembly GCA_958295605.1. Lineage (NCBI taxonomy): Eukaryota > Viridiplantae > Streptophyta > Magnoliopsida > Lamiales > Lamiaceae > Ajuga > Ajuga chamaepitys. Next base: position 58,294,961 of record OY282502.1, read on the forward strand.
CAATGGTCTTAACTTCAAATATGTTGAACATTGAAATAATAATTTTGGTCTAGTACTTGGTTCTTTAGACCTATTAAGCTCAAAAGAGTACTTGGGTGTTCATATTGAAAGATGACTTAAAGCTTAAAAGATAGTTTGGATGTTGTTAAGTTCAAACAACAATGGGAAATAGAGCTTGAAGCTCAGTCATGTTGATAAACCGTCATTTAAACGATGAACAATTTATGCTTAAAACTGGATAAAAGTTAGTGAAGATCGGATTAAACTTGAAAGACAGCCTCGTGTTGTAATGAGCCTTGAATGATAAAATTATGAGTTATGGCTAAAAGTCATGGCTGAACATTCGTAAATGAAATGTTAACTTCAAGCATAAGATAATGAATGGACTGTGAGATCATGGTTTGTATCCGGAAAGTCTCTTTGGAGACTAAAACCAACCTATCAAAGTATAAGCCCTTGAGGAACAGTTGGAAAAGTCAAGTATAACTATCATAGTTTGCCCAATGTTTAGGCAAGTAATTGCTTATTTTCTAATAATATGTTTCCTAAGGTTGCTTTGTGATATTATTCTCAATATACATTGTGATATCAATGTCATGGTTAAAGAGATACATTGGTAATGAGGACTTGCAACTGGATAGATGTGTTTTTCTAATGAAATTGGATTATGACCCCCACCTAGTTGTCCTAGAAATGGTCTATCAAGCGAAATAGTCGGTCGTATTTTAATAATGGATGAGCATTTTTTTGTGGAAATCTTAGGTTTCCACTAGATTGGTAAATTGTGGGGGTGAATAGCTTAGGTGATACCTAAAGGCTAATCTACAAGAATAAATATTAGTTAACATGGAAAGTGTGAGTTATGAGCCCATAACATGTCTCAACATGGAAACAATGGATCGACATGTGCAGAAGGAAAAGGCTTCAAATTTTCCATAAGAGAAGTTCCATGTTGACATAAGTTTATGCATGCATGTTTCTTAAGTGGTAAAATGCATGAATTTGCAGTAGACCTCAGGTGGATAAATATGTGTTGAAATGGTACCACAAACTAAGAGTTAGAGAGATCATTTAAACTGCATGTCTAGAGGAATGAGTCTAAAAGTCCACACAATAAAGAATAATTATAGCGGTAACTCAACTATGATGACTGGAAGTCCCAGAAACTTGATTCAATTGGACAACTAAGTTATGAAAGTTCGGTAGTGCACTTGGGCCTTATTTTGAACCATTGCCTAGAGAGAACCAAGTGCTACAACATACGAATGTGGTGATTGTAAGTCCACATGAATTTTAATGGTTCTTAACCCATAATGTGAAGGAGTATCAGGGGTACTTTTTATAGAAGACCACCTCTATAAGTACGAGGAAGACCATCTCAACAAAGCACTTATCAATCCAAGATGATCTATGGCCGAAACGGACACAACTATGAGAACGAGAGGTGTTGGACGCATATTATGTAAATAATGTTGTCTTGGTATACACAACAGTCGAGTAGTTCAAGGCATTGAGTCCACTAAGCCGCCAATATATCCGACAATATCTTACTAAGGAACATTCAAAGCCACAAGCTACTTTTCCTGATGCAATATTACTTTATGTGGACTGGTTATGTGAGTCTGCATTCATGCATGCATCAATTTCCCACTCATTTGGGTAAATACTGAAAATTTGATTTAATTAAGTGGTTATTAACCCGAGTTTGAACAGATTAATATGTGGCATAAGCTTAATTCGAGTCTAATTAAATGATAAATTGGGAAAGTATGTTTCACAAGGATGAACGTAGCTTTTGAAATTTCTCAAAATCGATTTTCGTTGAGTGAAATTATGAGGGTTAAAGATAGTCGTGTTAAATTATGTCTAGCCACATATTTGGGTAGTTGTTAACTTAGCTCAAGAAAGTCAGGTTTTGAAAAACATAATCGAGTTTGACACGGTTCAACTTGTGACTGTTGGATATCTAGGACAAATTTAGACAACCTTGTGTCCAGATTCATACGTGGAAGTTAGAAGGATGTCACTGCCTAAGATAGTGGGTAGTGGAACATTAATTAGGAGAAAGTGCACTACTAGAATAATGATCACAGACTACACCAAATCGACCTCTATTGTTTAAGATTTAGTAGCCTATAAAAGCATTAACTACGATTTTGGGTAAAATGTAGTCTATTAGGAAAAAAATTTCCTAATAAACTATGGTCGTGCCTCGATTTTCTTTAAGTATAGTCTATTAGAGATTTTTCGTAGTTAATAGACTATGATTTCGTCTACGGCTTCTGGAACATGCAGACCCATTTTTGGAAAAGCCTCGTCAATAGCCTATACTTTTTGGTCAAAGGTTTATCCAAGCATAGTGCATTAGCGAAAAGTGACTACCCTAATATATCTCGCTTGCAAAATCGTAGTCTCAAAGTGTAGTTAATATTTTTTCTTTTCCTTTTTTAATTTCTTTTTTAATCTGTAGAAAATAACCCCCCATATTTCCATTTATTTTTCTTTTCTATTCCACCTGGAGAACTCAAAACCATCCAGAAAAGGTATTCTTTGATTTTAATTTTGTAAGAATTTCTTAAACTCCTCAGTGGTTTTCATTTCCTATTCTCAAACCCCCATTCAAAATGGTTGCACCGTGGACGAGCGCCTTCTCTCTCCACTACCATAATCAGGTAATTCTCTGTCCTAAGGTCAGATCTTAGGTTGGCTGTCCTAAGGTAATTACTTCTTTAATATTAGAAATACAAAGTGTTGAACTGTTGAATTTGGAATATTGTTTAGGTTTAAAATTTCTTGCCCATATTGAAATTTTAGGCAGATGCTCGCGTTTTGAGAACTATATTTCAATACCTTGTTGTCACGATACTTGCAGACTATATACAAGATTATTTTCGGTCAGAGATATCTTAGTAAATCGATGATGACGGAGATTTATGGGTAAATAGCTACTTTGTTTCCTAAGGCTGCAAGATTGAGAAATTTGAAATATTCGTCTCCGTTGTATGTGAATGTTACCAAAAGAGTCATAAAGAAGGGTCATGATGTTGAGGAAGTTACTAAGACTTAGGGTTTCAGAAAATTCTTTATCAGAAAGGTAAATCTTTGGTGACGAAGTAAGGTTTCTAGTCTTCTAAACTGCTTTTGTAACGCCGGCTCTTTGTTTGTTTAACTAGGTTCCTATAATGTTGCGGTCGAGTTATTGCACACTATACAAAAATTTTGAAAGATTTGACTGAGGTGGGGGAGTGTCCGTTAGATCAGGGTGGTTATTTTATCATCGATGGTAGTGAAAAGGTGTTAATTGCTCGGGAGAAGATGAGTACTAATCATGTCTATGTAGTTGTTGTGTCCTTCTTTGGAGGGGTACTAATCACGTATGTTAATCCAAAATGACTTAAATAATTTTCAACACACACACACACACACACACACACACACACACACATATATAATATACGCACCCACCCGTACAAATATGTTACCCAATACACACACATCCATTCACTGAACTTCCGCCATCATTTTCCATACACATTAATTATATTAAACCAACATCACGTCACATCGCACACACACATAATTAGATAGTTAATTCTGCATACCTATATATATATATACATATATATATATATATATATATATATATAAAAGATACACACTAATAACATATACATATCACATATATACGCACACATATATTCTATATATATCAAACACACACACAACCCTAGATAGAATATATACAGTGCATATATATACAGAACATATATATCAAACACCCCCACACAAATTCTATACATAACATATATATCAAACCCTCCATATAAATTATATACAGTTAGGTGCTTCTAGGTAAAACAAATGAAGTATAAGATTGAATAACCTGCACCAGGTTTGACCCTGAAACTGACGACTGCTATCGTCAACTAGAGACAGATACAAAATTCTCCCCCTCATTCTCTCTCTCTTTTTACTTTTCGCGTAAGGCTAGGTATTGGGCTTGCTGAACATTCTTACCCCTTATACTTATATATACATCTATAGGCTCCTCTAATAGTGATTTGTTAATAATGTGTTTCTATTTCTTGGGCTCATTAGGAATATTAAATCACCATTAATATATGGGCTTTTAGTAAACTCAACCATTGGGCCTCTTATAAATAATTTTTAAGGGCCTTAAACCTTATTGAATAAACTATGAATTGGACTTTGTCGACTACTAGACCTAGTCTATCACAAAGCGGACTTATCTAAATGCATGGAAATTGTACAATTTAATATTTAAAATATATTATAATTGCGGGGTGTTACAACATTTGCTTATTAAAAAATATGAAGATGGGCCTAAGCTTTTCCTTAAGCTACTTAAAAGATCTACTGGTGGTTCGTTGATATATTTGTCATTATTCCAACATGTTCAATGTCTGGTTCTTTTGTGTACTATCATCAGAAGGTGATACTTCATTCACGTTGGAATCAGAGTAATGAGAAAATGATTATTTTTATCTATGGTAGTCTAAATGATTGAGACCAGAGGAAACCTTTACCTTTAGGCTGAGGTTAATTTATAGATGTAATTTAGCTAATATCATTATGTTCCCTAAATCTGATAGAATGTGGGAGTAATTTCATGAAACAAACCGAATGTGATCGTGCAATAAATATGGAAAATATGTCAAAATCTGATGGAGAGGATGTTGTGAATGCAATTAAATATACAAAATTTATCCCATTGGAGTATGTATGTTTATACAAATGTATCTGTGCAAATATTCCTTAACTTGAAGTCTGTAGTACATTCTTTCTATAGGCGACCCAAGTTGGAGATCGGCAGTACATTTATTAAAGATGATATTGAAGATATAGATGAGATGCAGCTAGTTAGGCAGAGGAGAAGACGTGTGACTTCAAGTTCTACCTATACACCAAAATATGTTTGAGTTTCCTAATCATATACTTATATCAACATTTATGCACCTGTGAGTGGAGTTTCCTAGTCTATGAATAAGCATACCTCTTTTTCAGTGTTTATCAATTTAAAGTGTGGTGGCATCTCATAGGTGGAACATGATGAAGTTGTAATGCTTGATGTTGCAATGTCTGGCGGCATTCTTGAAGGAAGTGGATATCCTTTTCCTTATGCACCTCATCAGCTCATGTTGAAAAGTTTAGACAGAGTAGTAGGTCCTTACCCTAGGCATGAACCTCGTCCTCCGTCACCTTCTCTTACTGCTCAGAGATGGATACAAGAACAACACGTCTTGCTTTATGTGCTTGATTGGTGCTTAGAGTTGTAGTTAGCTCTTGAGAATATCTATACATAAGGATATTACATTCAAGATAATGAATATCTTGCTTCATTATAAGCTGCCAGAGAGAAGGAACTGAAGGCCAAGGAAGAAGCTGAAGCTGCTTTTGCCGAATAGAGACACAAAGAGGATGGACTCTGTAGACAATTGTAGGAGGAACATGTACCTTATGTTGAAAAAATTGGCATATCATCGAAGCAGCTACTCTGAACGTAGACCTAATTCGTCTTATTTGTAGTTTTTCTTGATTAGATTGTTGATTTCAGATGGTACTCTTAGTAAACATTGACTTTCCTAATTTCACATGCACTGCAACTTGTTCCTTATTTATCTTGGAAGTGGTCTAGACGTATTTGAGTAAAATAACAAATGCACCTCCATAGGTTGTTTGTGATGGTTGTTCCTCAGTTTGGTGTGATAATTATCATCATTTTTATCCTCATCTTGCTGATTTGGGATGTGGTTCTAGCACTTGATACAAAATAATTTGGTAGTATGAAATTATGTGCATCCTCATAATTTATATTCATGTCACTTACTGGGCACCAGGAAATTGAAAGACAATTAACCGAGAAAGAAGCTTCCATTCCTCCCGAACCAACACCCTATGATGAGATGCTATCACACTTTTTGTGTGAAAGCCTGATGGAAGTAGGAGGGGTCAATGACTCTGTAAATCGGATAAGCTACAGGTAATATGTTAATTGTCAAACTATAAGCTGGGAATTTCATATGAAGAACAAACTGGGAGAAGCGACTCCTTTTTTTTATTTACTTTCATGAACTATAATTACTATTGTCAAATGGTTGATTATAAAAATAAGTGAACTATTTATTCTCTTGTGGTTGTTTCCTAAATATTAGATGATCTATCTGAACCTTGCTTGGGTTCATATAATGAAACATAACCGAATAAGTCAGGATATTGTATTATCAAATAATTATGTCTTTGGACCATGTTTTCTTAATGCTTGTGATACTCATTTTTTTTGTAATGTTATGCAATACCTTTTCGACTTCGTTGATGTTGGCAGGTACCTTATGTTAAAACTGCAAGAGGAACAAGTACCTTATGTTGAAAATTTTGGCATGTGATTGAAGCAGCTACTTTGAACATAAACCTATTTCATCTTATTTGTAGTTTTCCTTGTTTAGATGGTTGATTTCGGGGGAGGGGGGGAGGGGGGGGGGGGGGCTGCAACTTCGTGATAATTAGGTTAAACCTTTCGGAAATGTATGGTAATTATTAAGCTATATTATTAGTTGGCTTTACTTATGCAGATTGATAGGTTATGTCATTTTCATAATTAGGCCCATATTGTTAGTCTGGTATTGATCGAACTCAAACCTCTATCATAGTATGAGTGTTTTCTAACTTTAATATCCATAATTAGTGATTTAATTTGTGTTGCAGGAGCATCCTTTACCAAAAATTTTGTATCATTTGGCGAGAATTTTGAAGATCCCAAGATGTTACGTTTGACTTCAAGACTACAAATTACATTGTTAGCTAGGCAATAGACAATTGGAAAAAGAAAGTTATCATTTTTGTTCCTTGTATTTAGGGTGAGAAAAATTCGGTTCGGTAACCGAACCGAATTTTATTAGTGAATCCAAAATCCAAACTGAATTAAAAAACCTAAACCGGAAACCAATCCATTATTCTAAAAACCAAACTCTACAACCGAACCGAATTAATTCGGTTTGATTTTTTGTTAAACCGAAATAACTTTTTTCTCAAAAAAAGTTGATTATTCATATAAAAAATAAACCTATATAAAAATCCATTAATGTGCATAAAAATTTAATAGAAGAAGTTAATTTCCATATATATATATAACAATAAAACTCTATTCATTCGTCTACATAAAAAATGATTTACTTTAAGTCTAGTGTATGTATGTATATATATATATTTATATAAAAATAGATATTTATATATTAATATATATAAGTATAAAAAATATATAAAAAATGAAAGATTATAAATTTCGGTTCGGTTAATTTGGTAAATTTTCTTATGAAACCGAACTGAACAGAATTAACCAAAAATCCTAAAAACTAAAGCTAAAAACCGAACCATTTTCTCTAAAACTGATTAGAATAATGAATTTGGTTCGGATCGGTCTGTTAATTCGGTTCAAACCTAATTTTGCTCACCCCTACTTGTATTCAATGTAATTCTAGAATTGAACTTGTATTGGTGTATTGTAAATTTTTTAAGAATGGTGATTAAGCTCATTGATTAAGAATGATCGTTTGATTATAAACTAGTTGGCTTTTTATTATTTCAACTTTTATTGTTGACAACAAAAGAAGGGACGGTAATACCGTTATCTTTCATATAAAAATAGAAAAGACAACGATTTTTTTATTATTTTCTCAAAAATAGATCTCGATTTATAACCGTAATCTATACAAGAATAAACATCGGTTTTTTTTCTGAAATAGACCTTGATTTTTGTCTATCACATTGTGGTCTATATTCAGAGAGACCACAGTTTATTACCGTTGGAAAACCGTAGTGTATTCTGCAATAGACTTTCATTTTTTTAGCTTAGACCACAATTTTCTAGTGTAGTGAAAGGTTCGGCCAACCACTAGAAATAGTCAACAGTTAAAAACAGATGTCTATTACAAAAAAGACCTCGGTTTTAAATGTGGTCTATTCCGGCATAGGCTACGCCACCTCTTGATACACATCGTATATGCATGCATTTAGGTAGATTTAGAAGAAGTGTTGATAGTATTTGCATGTATAATTGGTCGATTTGTGCTCATATTCGCTATATTATGTCGGATGACGTGTTTGTGCTTGTTTTAAGGCTATTTAGGTGATTTTATGCCAAAAACTCTATTTGGACGAAGTTTGGAGAAGAAATGAGCAACGATAGTGGGAAGAAACGAAGAAAATGAGGAATTTGGTCCATGGAATATAACTCGGTCAAGTCCATATTTGGATGCAGTCGAGTTAGAGTTCCAATTATAGAAGAATGTTTCCCAATGAAGATAACTCGGCCGAGTTATGTATGTGACTCGGTTGAGTTCTGGATTTCTTAAAGATAACTTAGTCGAGGCCGTTTATGGACTCGTCGAGCCCTTGCTTCGTGGTTTTCCTTGTTTGAGTGAGCTCTAGCAACTCGGTCGAGTCCTTTAGAGTGACTCGGTCGAGTTGCCAAAGACGGTTCATGCGTTTTAGACGAGTTTCGGCTTATTTTCGACCCATTTCTACCCCAAACTAACCCAAACTATAAATACAAGGTTCCAAGTCTAAAAGAAATAACACACTTTTATCATGGAGGAACATTGGAAGGTTGGATTGACAAGCAAGAACGCAATATGCGACGATCAAGATCAAGATTCTGGGTTTTGTTATTTCTTATTTTATTTTAAATCTTTCAACAATGTTTATCTACGAATCATTGGTTTTTATCTTTAAACATGAGTAGTTAAACTCTTTGTGTTCTAGGTTTAGAAAGTATATTACATTTATCTATATGTTTGTTTTATTCATATGATTATATCAAATTGATCACTTGGTATGTTTCTACAAGTTTAACAATTCGGCACCTGAGAGGAGAGTTTTGTTAAGAGACTTACAACATATAGCTTAGATACCAATAATTGTCCCAGATGAGTGAGGTGTTTACGTAGTAGGATCTTTAGGGAGTCGTTAGGAGATAGTTAGCCTGAGACGGTAATTGTCCTTAATTGATTTACATGTTAGCATCGCCTGAGAGGAGCGCTAATCAATATTCGTGCCACCTAATAAACGATAAAATTGGTCTAAAAGTCTAAAATTTACTAAGATCGTAACTAAAATCAAAACCCTAGGATACGTCTTAATCTCATCCGAATTTTTTCTTTGTTATTTGTTTTCTTGTTAATCAAGCGATTAATTAGTTTAATTAGTTATTTTCTGTAATTTAGGATTTCAGGTAAGTCACAATAGTAACTTCCTTTTCGAGAGTCTAGATAGAGTACAACTGTATAATCAGGGTATTTAATAAACACAGAAATCTAGTCTCTGTGGGATCCACCTTTTTGCCACTAGTTACACTAGCAATGTAGAATTTAGTGCATCACCTCTAACCTCAATTTTTCCTTCATGGACCTCGGTTAAATTTTGATAGTGGTTCTATAAACTAAATTCTAGTAGTGGTGGTTGAAGCTTACACACCCCTTAACGGCCACTAACCACACTACCCAAAAACCATCAATGTCCTAAAATATGGAGCCCCATAAATAGAAGTTCTCCATATATTTTTATACAGATTTTTCAAGAGGTTTTGGTGGGATTCCTCATATCTTAGAAATTATGTAAGAGCATAGTATTTTGTCGAACATGCTCAGTTTCTCACTCAGTTCGTGGAGCTTAAAGGTTTGGAGCGCTACTACATTTGAGACGTCATCGTTGTATCTTGCGGACATTATGCTAGTAACCATGAGCATC